>JAJHIY020000427.1:3874166-5188333 GCA_022114975.2 Lampris megalopsis | reverse complement strand
GTGTTGTTAACATGAGCTACAGGAGTGTAACCTTACCCCCAGCTCAGTTATTCTGATGGTCACTACCACAGGCTGTGTTGTTAACATGAGCTACAGGAGTGTAACATTACCCCCAGCTCAGTTCTTCTGATGGTCACTACCACAGTCTGTGTTGTTAACATGAGGTGTAGGAGTGTATCATTACCCCAGCTCAGTTCTTCTGATGGTCACTACCACAGGCTGTGTTGTTAACATGAGGTGTAGGAGTGTAACATTACCCCAGCTCAGTTCTTCTGATGGTCACTACCACAGGCTGTGTTGTTAACATGAGCTACAGGAGTGTAACATTAACCCCAGCTCAGTTCTTCTGATGGTCACTACCACAGGCTGTGTTGTTAACATGAGCTGTAGGAGTGTAACATTAACCCCAGCTCAGTTCTTCTGATGGTCACTACCACAGGCTGTGTTGTTAACATGAGCAGTAGGAGTGTAACATTAACCCCAGCTCAGTTCCTGTGATGGTCACTACCACAGGCTGTGTTGTTAACATGAGCTGTAGGACTGTATCATTACCCGCAGCTCAGTTCTTCTGATGGTCACTACCACAGGCTGTGTTGTTGACATGAGGTGTAGGAGTGTGTCATTACCCCTGCTCAATTCTTCTGATGGTCACTACCACAGGCTGTGTTGTTAACATGAGATGTAGGAGTGTAACATTAACCCCAGCTCAGTTCTTGTTATGGTCACTACCACAGACTGTGTTGTTAACATGAGCTACAGGAGTGTAACATTACCCCCAGCTCAGTTCTTGTGATGGTCACTACCACAGGTTGTGTTGTTAACATGAGCTGTAGGAGTGTAACATTACCCGCAGCTCAGATCTTGTGATGGTCACTACCACAGGCTGTGTTGTTAACATGAGCTGTAGGACTGTATCATTACCCGCAGCTCAGTTCTTCTGATAGTCACTACCACAGGCTGTGTAGTTAACATGAGGTGTAGGAGTGTAACATTAACCCCAGCTCAGTTCTTCTGATGGCCACTATCACAGGCTGTGTTGTTAACATGAGCTGTAGGAGTGTAACATTAAACCCAGCTCAGTTCTTCTGATGGTCACTACCACAGGCTATGTTGTTAACATGAGCTTTAGGAGCGTAACATTAACCCCAGCTCAGTTCTTGTGATGGTCACTACCACAGGCTGTGTTGTTAACATGAGCTGTAGGAGTGTAACATTACCCCCAGCTCAGTTCGTGTGATGGTCACTACCACAGGCGGTGTTGTCAACATGAGCTACAGGAGTGTAACATTACCCCCAGCTCAGTTCTTCTGATGGTCACTACCACAGGCTGTGTTGTTAACATGAGCTGTAGGACTGTATCATTACCCGCAGCTCAGTTCTTCTGATGGTCACTACCACAGGCTGTGTTGTTAACATGAGGTGTAGGAGTGTAACATCAACCCCAGCTCAGTTCTTATGAATGCCACTATCACAGGCTGTGTTGTTAACATGAGCTGTAGGAGTGTAACATTAACAGCAGCTCAGTTCTTCTGATGGTCACTACCACAGGCTATGTTGTTAACATAAGCTACAGGAGTGTAACATTAACCCCAGCTCAGTTCTTCTGATGGTCACTACCACAGTCTGTGTTGTTAACATGAGGTGTAGGAGTGTATCATTAACCCAGCTCAGTTCTTCTGATGGTCACTACCACAGGCTGTGTTGTTAACATGAGATGTAGGAGTGTAACATTACCCCCAGCTCAGTTCTTGTGATGGTCACTACCAAAGACTGTGTTGTTAACATGAGCTACAGGAGTGTAACATTACCCCCAGCTCAGTTCTTGTGATGGTCACTACCACAGGCTGTGTTGTTAACATGAGCTGTAGGAGTGTAACATTACCCCAGCTCAGTTCTTGTGATGGTCACTACCACAGGCTGTGTTGTTAACATGAGTTGTAGGAGCGTAACTTTAGCCCCAGCTCAGTTCTTCTGATGGTCACTACCACAGGCTCTGTTGTTAACATGAGCTACAAGATTATAACATTAACCCCGGCTCAGTTCTTCTGATGGTCACTACCACAGGCTGTGTTGTTAACATGAGCTGTAGGAGCGTAACATTAACCCCAGTTCAGTTCTTGTGATGGTCACTACCACAAGCTGTTTTGTTAACATGAGCTGTAGGAGTGTAACATTACCCACAGCTCAGTTCTTCTAATGGTCACTACCACAGGCTGTGTTGTTATCATGAGCTACAGGAGTGTAACATTACCCCAGCTCAGTTGTTGTGATGGTCACTACCACAGGCTGTGTTGTTAACATGAGCTGTAGGAGCGTAACATTACCCCCAGCTCAGTTCTTCTGATGGTCACTACCACAGGCTGTGTTGTTAACATGAGCTACAAGAGTATAACATTAACCCCAGCTCAGTTCTTCTGATGGTCACTACCACAGGCTGTGTTGTTAACATGAGCTGTAGGAGCGTAACATTAACCCCAGTTCAGTTCTTGTGATGGTCATTACCACAAGCTGTTTTGTTAAGATGAGCTTTATGAGTGTAACATTACCCCCAGCTCAGTTCTTCTGATGGTCACTACCACAGGCTGTGTTGTTATCGTGAGCTACAGGAGTGTAACATTACCCCCAGCTCAGTTCTTCTGATGGTCACTACCACAGGCTGTGTTGTTAACATGAAGTGTAGGAGTGTATCATTACCCCAGCTCAGTTCTTCTGATGGTCACTACCACAGCCTGTGTTGTTAACATGAGATGTAGGAGTGTAACATTACCCCCAGCTCAGTTCTTGTGATGGTCACTACCACAGACTGTGTTGTTAACATGAGGTGTAGGAGTGTAACATTACCCCAGCTCAGTTCTTGTGATGGTCACTACCACAGGCTGTGTTGTTAACATGAGCTGTAGGAGCGTAACATTACCCCCAGCTCAGTTCTTCTGATGGTCACTACCACAGGCTGTGTTGTTAAAATGAGCTACAGGAGTGTAACATTAACCCCAGCTCAGTTCTTCTGATGGTCACTACCACAGGCTGCGTTGTTAACATGAGCTGTAGGAGCGTAACATTAACCCCAGCTCAGTTCTTCTGATGGTCACTACCACAGACTGTGTTGTTAACATGAGCTACAGGAGTGTAACATTACCCCCAGCTCAGTTCTTGTGATGGTCACTACCACAGGCTGTGTTGGTAACATGAGCTGTAGGAGTGTAACATTACCCCAGCTCAGTTCTTGTGATGGTCACTACCACAGGCTGTGTTGTTAACATGAGCTGTAGGAGCGTAACTTTAGCCCCAGCTCAGTTCTTCTGATGGTCACTACCACAGGCTGTGTTGTTAACATGAGCTACAAGATTATAACATTAACCCCGGCTCAGTTCTTCTCATGGTCACTACCACAGGCTGTGTTGATAACATGAGCTGTAGGAGCGTAACATTAACCCCAGTTCAGTTCTTGTGATGGTCACTACCACAAGCTGTTTTGTTAACATGAGCTGTAGGAGTGTAACATTACCCACAGCTCAGTTCTTCTGATGGTCACTACCACAGGCTGTGTTGTTAACATGAGCTACAAGAGTATAACATTAACCCCAGCTCAGTTCTTCTGATGGTCACTACCACAGGCTGTGTTGTTAACATGAGCTGTAGGAGCGTAACATTAACCCCAGTTCAGTTCTTGTGATGGTCACTACCACAAGCTGTTTTGTTAACATGAGCTGTAGGAGTGTAACATTACCCCCAGCTCAGTTCTTCTGATGGTCACTACCACAGGCTGTGTTGTTATCATGAGCTACAGGAGTGTAACATTACCCCCAGCTCAGTTCTTCTGATGGTCACTACCACAGGCTGTGTTGTTAACATGAAGTGTAGGAGTGTATCATTACCCCAGCTCAGTTCTTCTGATGTTCACTACCACAGCCTGCGTTGTTAACATGAGATGTAGGAGTGTAACATTACCCCCAGCTCGGTTCTTGTGATGGTCACTACCACAGGCTGTGTTGTTATCATGAGCTACAGGAGTGTAACATTACCCCCAGCTCAGTTCTTCTGATGGTCACTACCACAGGCTGTGTTGTTAACTTGAAGTGTAGGAGTGTATCATTACCCCAGCTCAGTTCTTCTGATGTTCACTACCACAGCCTGCGTTGTTAACATGAGATGTAGGAGTGTAACATTACCCCCAGCTCAGTTCTTGTGATGGTCACTACCACAGACTGTGTTGTTAACATGAGCTAAAGGAGTGTAACATTACCCCAGCTCAGTTCTTCTGATGGTCACTACCACAGGCTGTGTTGTTAACATGAGCTGTAGGAGCGTAACATTACCCCCAGCTCAGTTCTTCTGATGGTCACTACCACAGGCTGTGTTGTTAAAATGAGCTACACGAGTATAACATTAACCCCAGCTCAGTTCTTCTGATGGTCACTACCACAGGCTGTGTTGTTAACATGAGCTACAGGAGTGTAACATTAACCCCAGCTCAGTTCTTCTGATGGTCACTACCACAGGCTGCGTTGTTAACATGAGCTGTAGGAGTGTAACATTACCCCCAGCTCAGTTCTTCTGATGGTCACTACCACAGACTGTGTTGTTAACATGAGCTACAGGAGTGTAACATTACCCCAGCTCAGTTCTTGTGATGGTCACTACCACAGGCTGTGTTGTTAACATGAGTTGTAGGAGTGTAACATTACCCCAGCTCAGTTCTTGTGATGGTCACTACCACAGGCTGTGTTGTTAACATGAGCTGTAGGAGCGTAACATTACCCCCAGCTCAGTTCTTCTGATGGTCACTACCACAGGCTGTGTTGTTAAAATGAGCTACAGGAGTGTAACATTAACCCCAGCTCAGTTCTTCTGATGGTCACTACCACAGGCTGCGTTGTTAACATGAGCTGTAGGAGCGTAACATTAACCCCAGCTCAGTTCTTCTGATGGTCACTACCACAGTCTGTGTTGTTAACATGAGGTGTAGGAGTGTATCATTACCCCAGCTCAGTTCTTCTGATGGTCACTACCACAGGCTGTGTTGTTAACATGAGATGTAGGAGTGTAACATTACCCCCAGCTCAGTTCTTTTGATGGTCACTACCACAGACTGTGTTGTTAACATGAGCTACAGGAGTGTAACATTACCCCCAGCTCAGTTCTTGTGATGGTCACTACCACAGGCTGTGTTGTTAACATGAGCTGTAGGAGTGTAACATTACCCCAGCTCAGTTCTTGTGATGGTCACTACCACAGGCTGTGTTGTTAACATGAGCTGTAGGAGCGTAACTTTAGCCCCAGCTCAGTTCTTCTGATGGTCACTACCACAGGCTATGTTGTTAACATAAGCTACAGGAGTGTAACATTAACCCCAGCTCAGTTCTTCTGATGGTCACTACCACAGTCTGTGTTGTTAACATGAGGTGTAGGAGCGTAACATTACCCCCAGCTCAGTTCTTCTGATGGTCACTACCACAGGCTGTGTTGTTAAAATGAACTACACGAGTATAACATTAACCCCAGCTCAGTTCATGTGATGTCCACTACCACAGGCTGTGTTGTTAACATGAGCTGTAGGAGCGTAACATTAACCCCAGTTCAGTTCTTGTGATGGTCACTACCACAAGCTGTTTTGTTAACATGAGCTGTAGGAGTGTAACATTACCCGCAGCTCAGTTCTTCTGATGGTCACTACCACAGGCTGTGTTGTTAACATGAGGTATAGGAGTGTAACATAACCCCAGCTCAGTTCTTGTGATGGTCACTACCACAGGCTGTGTTGTTATCATGAGCTACAGGAGTGTAACATTACCCCCAGCTCAGTTCTTCTGATGGTCACTACCACAGGCTGTGTTGTTAACATGAGCTGTAGGAGTGTGACATTAACGCCAGCTCAGTTCTTATGATGGTAACTACAACAGGCTGTGTTGTTAACATGAGCTACAGGAGTGTAACCTTACCCCCAGCTCAGTTCTTCTGATTGTCACTACCACAGGCTGTGTTGTTAACATGAGATGTAGGAGTGTATCATTACCCCAGCTCAGTTCTTCTGATGGTCACTACCACAGGCTGTGTTGTTAACATGAGGTGTAGGAGTGTGACATTACCCCAGCTCAGTTCTTCTGATGGTCACTACCACAGGCTGTGTTGTTAACATGAGCTGCAGGAGTGTAACATTACCCCCAGCTCAGTTCTTGTGATGGTCACTACCACAGGCTGTGTTTTAACATGAGGTGTAGGAGTGTAACATTAACCCCAGCTCAGTTCTTCTGATGGTCACTACGCCAGGCTGTCTTGTTAACATGAGCTGTAGGAGTGTAACATTAACCCCAGCTCAGTTCTTCTGATGGTCACCACCACACGCTGTGTTGTTAACATGAGCTGCAGGAGTGTAACATTAACCCCAGCTCAGTTCTTCTGATGGTCACTACCACAGGCTGTGTTGTTAACATGAGCTACAGGAGTGTAACATTAACCCCAGCTCAGTTCTTCTGATGGTCACTACCACAGGCTGCGTTGTTAACATGAGCTGTAGGAGCGTAACATTAACCCCAGCTCAGTTCCTGTGATGGTCACTACCACAGGCTGTGTTGTTAACATGAGCTGTAGGAGTGTAACATTAACCCCAGCTCAGTTCTTGTGATGGTCACTACCACATGCTGTGTTGTTAACATGACCTACAGGAGCTTAACATTACCCCCAGCTCAGTTCTTCTGATGGTCACTACCACAGGCTGTGTTGTTAACATGAGCTGTAGGACTGTATCATTACCCGCAGCTCAGTTCTTCTGATGGTCACTACCACAGGCTGTGTTGTTAACATGAGGTGTAGGAGTGTAACATTAACCCCAGCTCAGTTCTTCTGATGGCCACTATCACAGGCTGTGTTGTTAACATGAGCTGTAGGAGTGTAACATTACCCCCAGCTCAGTTCTTCTGATGGTCACTACCACAGGCTGTGTTGTTAACATGAGGTATAGGAGTGTAACATAACCCCAGCTCAGTTCTTGTGATGGTCACTACCACAGGCTGTGTTGTTATCATGAGCTACAGGAGTGTAACATTACCCCCAGCTCAGTTCTTCTGATGGTCACTACCACAGGCTGTGTTGTTAACATGAGATGTAGGAGTGTAACATTAACCCCAGCTCAGTTCTTCTGATGGTAACTACAACAGGCTGTGTTGTTAACATGAGCTACAGGAGTGTAACCTTACCCCCAGCTCAGTTCTTCTGATGGTCACTACCACAGGCTGTGTTGTTAACATGAGCTACAGGAGTGTAACATTACCCCCAGCTCAGTTCGTCTGATGGTAACTACCACAGTCTGTGTTGTTAACATGAGGTGTAGGAGTGTATCATTACCCCAGCTCAGTACTTCTGATGGTAACTACCACAGGCTGTGTTGTTAACATGAGATGTAGGAGTGTAACATTAACCCCAGCTCAGTTCTTCTGATGGTCACTACCACACGCTTTGTTGTTAACATGAGCTACAGGAGTGTAACATTAACCCCAGCTCAGTTCTTATGATGGTCACTACCACAGGCTGTGTTGTTAACATGAGGTTTAGGAGTGTAACATTAACCCCAGCTCAGTTCTTCTGATGGCCACTATCACAGGCTGTGTTGTTAACATGAGCTGTAGGAGTGTAACATTAACCCCAGCTCAGTTCTTCTGATGGTCACTACCACAGGCTATGTTGTTAACATAAGCTACAGGAGTGTAACATTAACCCCAGCTCAGTTCTTCTGATGGTCACTACCACAGTCTGTGTTGTTAACATGAGGTGTAGGAGTGTATCATTACCCCAGCTCAGTTCTTCTGATGGTCACTACCACAGGCTGTGTTGTTAACATGAGCTACAGGAGTGTAACATTACCCCCAGCTCAGTTCTTCTGATGGTCACTACCACAGACTGTGTTGTTAACATGAGCTGCAGGAGTGTAACATTACCCCCAGCTCAGTTCTTGTGATGGTCACTACCACAGGCTGTGTTGTTAACATGAGCTGTAGGAGCATAACATTAGCCCCAGCTCAGTTCTTCTGATGGTCACTACCACAGGCTGTGTTGTTAAAATGAGCTACACGAGTATAACATTAACCCCAGCTCAGTTCTTCTGATGGTCACTACCACAGGCTGTGTTGTTAACATGAGCTGTAGGAGCGTAACATTAACCCCAGTTCAGTTCTTGTGATGGTCACTACCACAAGCTGTTTCGTTAACTTAAGCTGTAGGAGTGTAACATTACCCCCAGCTCAGTTCTTCTGATGGTCACTACCACAGGCTGTGTTGTTAACATGAGGTATAGGAGTGTAACATAACCCCAGCTCAGTTCTTGTGATGGTCACTACCACAGGCTGTGTTGTTATCATGAGCTACAGGAGTGTAACATTACCCCCAGCTCAGTTCTTGTGATGGTCACTACCACAGGCTGTGTTGTTAAAATGAGCTGTAGGACTGTATCATTACCCGCAGCTCGGTTCCTCTGATGGTCACTACCACAGGCTATGTTGTTAACATGAGATTTAGGAGTGTAACATTAACCCCAGCTCAGTTCTTCTGATGGCCACTATCACAGGCTGTGTTGTTAACATGAGCTGTAGGAGTGTAATATTAACCCCAGCTCAGTTCTTCTGATGGTCACTACCACAGGCTATGTTGTTAACATAAGCTACAGGAGTGTAACATTAACCCCAGCTCAGTTCTTCTGATGGTCACTACCACAGTCTGTGTTGTTAACATGAGGTGTAGGAGGGTATCATTACCCCAGCTCAGTTCTTCTGATGGTCACTACCACAGGCTGTGTTGTTAACATGAGATGTAGGAGTGTAACATTAACCCCAGCTCAGTTCTTGTGATGGTCACTACCACAGACTGTGTTGTTAACATGAGCTACAGGAGTGTAACATTACCCCCAGCTCAGTTCTTGTGATGGTCACTACCACAGGCTGTGTTGTTAACATGAGCTGTAGGAGTGTAACATTACCCCAGCTCAGTTCTTGTGATGGTCGCTACCACAGGCTGTGTTGTTAACATGAGCTGTAGGAGCGTAACATTACCCCCAGCTCAGTTCTTCTGATGGTCACTACCACGGGCTGTGTTGTTAAAATGAGCTACACGAGTATAACATTAACCCCTGCTCAGTTCATGTGATGGCCACTACCACAGGCTGTGTTGTTAACATGAGCTGTAGGAGCGTAACATTAACCCCAGTTCAGTTCTTGTGATGGTCACTACCACAAGCTGTTTTGTTAACATGAGCTGTAGGAGTGTAACATTACCCCCAGCTCAGTTCTTGTGATGGTCACTACCACAGGCTGTGTTGTTAACATGAGATATAGGAGTGTAACATAACCCCAGCTCAGTTCTTGTGATGGTCACTACCACAGGCTGTGTTGTTATCATGAGCTACAGGAGTGTAACATTACCCCCAGCTCAGTTCTTGTGATGGTCACTACCACAGGCTGTGTTGTTAACATGAGCTGTAGGACTGTATCATTACCCGCAGCTCGGTTCCTCTGATGGTCACTACCACAGGCTATGTTGTTAACATGAGATTTAGGAGTGTAACATTAACCCCAGCTCAGTTCTTCTGATGGCCACTATCACAGGCTGTGTTGTTAACATGAGCTGTAGGAGTGTAATATTAACCCCAGCTCAGTTCTTCTGATGGTCACTACCACAGGCTATGTTGTTAACATAAGCTACAGGAGTGTAACATTAACCCCAGCTCAGTTCTTCTGATGGTCACTACCACAGTCTGTGTTGTTAACATGAGGTGTAGGAGGGTATCATTACCCCAGCTCAGTTCTTCTGATGGTCACTACCACAGGCTGTGTTGTTAACATGAGATGTAGGAGTGTAACATTACCCCCAGCTCAGTTCTTGTGATGGTCACTACCACAGACTGTGTTGTTAACATGAGCTACAGGAGTGTAACATTACCCCCAGCTCAGTTCTTGTGATGGTCACTACCACAGGCTGTGTTGTTAACATGAGCTGTAGGAGTGTAACATTACCCCAGCTCAGTTCTTGTGATGGTCGCTACCACAGGCTGTGTTGTTAACATGAGCTGTAGGAGCGTAACATTACCCCCAGCTCAGTTCTTCTGATGGTCACTACCACGGGCTGTGTTGTTAAAATGAGCTACACGAGTATAACATTAACCCCTGCTCAGTTCATGTGATGGCCACTACCACAGGCTGTGTTGTTAACATGAGCTGTAGGAGCGTAACATTAACCCCAGTTCAGTTCTTGTGATGGTCACTACCACAAGCTGTTTTGTTAACATGAGCTGTAGGAGTGTAACATTACCCCCAGCTCAGTTCTTGTGATGGTCACTACCATAGGCTGTGTTGTTAACATGAGCTACAGGAGTGTAACATTAACCCCAGCTCAGTTCTTCTGATGGTCACTACCACAGGCTGCGTTGTTAACATGAGCTGTAGGAGCGTAACATTAACCCCAGCTCAGTTCTTGTGATGGTCACTACCACAGGCTGTGTTGTTAACATGAGCTGTAGGAGTGTAACATTAACCCCAGTTCAGTTCTTGTGATGGTCACTACCACAAGCTGTTTTGTTAACTTAAGCTGTAGGAGTGTAACATTACCCCCAGCTCAGTTCATCTGATGGTCACTACCACAGGCTGTGTTGTTAACATGAGGTATAGGAGTGTAACATAACCCCAGCTCAGTTCTTGTGATGGTCACTACCACAGGCTGTGTTGTTATCATGAGCTACAGGAGTGTAACATTACCCCCAGCTCAGTTCTTCTGATGGTCACTACCACAGGCTGTGTTCTTAACATGAGATGTAGGAGTGTAACATTAACCCCAGCTCAGTTCTTCTGATGGTAACTACAACAGGCTGTGTTGTTAACATGAGCTACAGGAGTGCAACCTTACCCCCACCTCAGTTCTTCTGATGGTCACTACCACAGGCTGTGTTGTTAACATGAGCTACAGGAGTGTAACATTACCCCCAGCTCAGTTCGTCTGATGGTCACTACCACAGTCTGTGTTGTTAACATGAGGTGTAGGAGTGTATCATTACCCCAGCTCAGTTCTTCTGATGGTCACTACCACAGGTTGTCTTGTTAACATGAGCTGCAGGAGTGTAACATTACCCCCAGCTCAGTTCTTCTGATGGTCACTACCACAGGCTGTGTTTTAACATGAGGTGTAGGAGTGTAATATTAACCCCAGCTCAGTTCTTCTGATGGTCACTACGCCAGGCTGCCTTGTTAACATGAGCTGTAGGAGTGTAACATTAACCCCAGCTCAGTTCTTGTGATGGTCACTACCACAGGCTGTGTTGTTAACATGAGCTGTGGGAGTGTAACATTAACCCCAGCTCAGTTCTTCTGATGGTCACTACCACAGGCTGTGTTGTTAACATGAGCTGTAGCAGTGTAACATTAACCCCAGCTCAGTTCTTGTGATGGTCACTACCACAGGCTGTGTTGTTAACATGAGCTGTAGGACTGTATCATTACCCGCAGCTCAGTTCTTCTGATGGTCACTACCACAGGCTGTGTTGTTAACATGAGGTGTAGGAGTGTAACATTAACCCCAGCTCAGTTCTTCTGATGGCCACTATCACACGCTGTGTTGTTAACATGAGCTGTAGGAGTGTAACATTAACCCCAGCTCAGTTCTTCTGATGGTCACTACCACAGGCTATGTTGTTAACATAAGCTACAGGAGTGTAAAATTAACCCCAGCTCAGTTCTTCTGATGGTCACTACCACAGTCTGTGTTGTTAACATGAGGTGTAGGAGTGTATCATTACCCCAGCTCAGCTCTTCTGATGGTCACTACCACAGGCTGTGTTGTTAACATGAGCTACAGGAGTGTAACATTACCCCCAGCTCAGTTCTTGTGATGGTCACTACCACAGACTGTGTTGTTAACATGAGCTACAGGAGTGTAACATTACCCCCAGCTCAGTTCTTGTGATGGTCACTACCACAGGCTGTGTTGTTAACATGAGCTGTAGGAGTGTAACATTACCCCAGCTCAGTTCTTGTGATGGTCACTACCACAGGCTGTGTTGTTAACATGAGCTGTAGGAGCGTAACTTTAGCCCCAGCTCAGTTCTTCTGATGGTCACTACCGCAGGCTGTGTTGTTAAAATGAGCTACACGAGTATAACATTAACCCCCAGCTCAGTTCTTGTTATGGTCACTACCACAGGCTGTGTTGTTAACATGAGCTGTAGGAGCGTAACATTAACCCCAGTTCAGTTCTTGTGATGGTCACTACCACAAGCTGTTTTGTTAACTTAAGCTGTAGGAGTGTAACATTACCCCCAGCTCAGTTCATCTGATGGTCACTACCACAGGCTGTGTTGTTAACATGAGGTATAGGAGTGTAACATAACCCCAGCTCAGTTCTTCTGATGGTCACTACCACAGGCTGTGTTTTTATCATGAGCTACAGGAGTGTAACATTACCCCCAGCTCAGTTCTTCTGATGGTCACTACCACAGGCTGTGTTCTTTACATGAGATGTAGGAGTGTAACATTAACCCCAGCTCAGTTCTTGTGATGGTAACTACAACAGGCTGTGTTGTTAACATGAGCTACAGGAGTGCAACCTTACCCCCACCTCAGTTCTTCTGATGGTCACTACCACAGGTTGTCTTGTTAACATGAGCTGCAGGAGTGTAACATTACCCCCAGCTCAGTTCTTGTGATGTTCACTACCACAGGCTGTGTTTTAACATGAGGTGTAGGAGTGTAACATTAACCCCAGCTCAGTTCTTCTGATGGTCACTACCACACGCTGTGTTGTTAACATGAGCTACAGGAGTGTAACATTACCCCCAGCTCAGTTCTTGTGATGGTCACTACCACAGACTGTGTTGTTAACATGAGCTACAGGAGTGTAACATTACCCCCAGCTCAGTTCTTGTGATGGTCACTACCACAAGCTGTGTTGTTAACATGAGCTGTAGGAGTGTAACATTACCCCAGCTCAGTTCTTGTGATGGTCACTACCACAGGCTGTGTTGTTAACATGAGCTGTAGGAGCGTAACTTTAGCCCCAGCTCAGTTCTTCTGATGGTCACTACCACAGGCTGTGTTGTTAACATGAGCTGCAGGAGTTTAACATTACCCCCAGCTCAGTTCTTGTGATGGTCACTACCACAGGCTGTGTTGTTAACATGAGCTGTAGGAGTGTAACATTACCCCAGCTCAGTTCTTCTGATGGTCACTACCACAGGCTGTGTTGTTAACATGAGCTGTAGGAGCATAACATTAGCCCCAGCTCAGTTCTTCTGATGGTCACTACCACAGGCTGTGTTGTTAAAATGAGCTACACGAGTATAACATTAACCCCAGCTCAGTTCTTCTGATGGTCACTACCACAGGCTGTGTTGTTAACATGAGCTGTAGGAGCGTAACATTAACCCCAGTTCAGTTCTTGTGATGGTCACTACCACAAGCTGTTTTGTTAACTTAAGCTGTAGGAGTGTAACATTACCCCCAGCTCAGTTCTTCTGATGGTCACTACCACAGGCTGTGTTGTTAACATGAGGTATAGGAGTGTAACATAACCCCAGCTCAGTTCTTGTGATGGTCACTACCACAGGCTGTGTTGTTATCATGAGCTACAGGAGTGTAACATTACCCCCAGCTCAGTTCTTGTGATGGTCACTACCACAGGCTGTGTTGTTAACATGAGCTGTAGGACTGTATCATTACCCGCAGCTCGGTTCCTCTGATGGTCACTACCACAGGCTGTGTTGTTAACATGAGATGTAGGAGTGTAACATTAACCCCAGCTCAGTTCTTCTGATGGCCACTATCATAGGCTGTGTTGTTAACATGAGCTGTAGGAGTGTAACATTAACCCCAGCTCAGTTCTTCTGATGGTCACTACCACAGGCTATGTTGTTAACATAAGCTACAGGAGTGTAACATTAACCCCAGCTCAGTTCTTCTGATGGTCACTACCACAGTCTGTGTTGTTAACATGAGGTGTAGGAGTGTATCATTACCCCAGCTCAGTTCTTCTGATGGTCACTACCACAGGCTGTGTTGTTAACATGAGATGTAGGAGTGTAACATTACCCCCAGCTCAGTTCTTGTGATGGTCACTACCACAGACTGTGTTGTTAACATGAGCTATAGGAGTGTAACATTACCCCCAGCTCAGTTCTTGTGATGGTCACTACCACAGGCTGTGTTGTCAACATGAGCTGTAGGAGTGTAACATTACCCCAGCTCAGTTCTTGTGATGGTCGCTACCACAGGCTGTGTTGTTAACATGAGCTGTAGGAGCGTAACATTACCCCCAGCTCAGTTCTTCTGATGGTCACTACCACAGGCTGTGTTGTTAAAATGAGCTACACGAGTATAACATTAACCCCTGCTCAGTTCATGTGATGGCCACTACCACAGGCTGTGTTGTTATCATGAGCTACAGGAGTGTAACATTAACCCCAGTTCAGTTCTTGTGATGGTCACTACCACAAGCTGTTTTGTTAACATGAGCTGTAGGAGTGTAACATTACCCCCAGCTCAGTTCTTCTGATGGTCACTACCACAGGCTGTGTTGTTAACATGAGATGTAGGAGTGTAACATTAACCCCAGCTCAGTTCTTCTGATGGTAACTACAACAGTCTGTGTTGTTAACATGAGCTACAGGAGTGTAACCTTACCCCCAGCTCAGTTCTTCTGATGGTCACTACCACAGGCGGTGTTGTTAACATGAGCTGTAGGAGTGTAACATTAACCCCAGCTCAGTTCTTCTGATGGTAACTACAACAGGCTGTGTTGTTAACATGAGCTACAGGAGTGTAACATTACCCCCAGCTCAGTTCGTCTGATGGTAACTACCACAGTCTGTGTTGTTAACATGAGGTGTAGGAGTGTATCATTACCCCAACTCAGTTCTTCTGATGGTCACTACCACAGGCTGTGTTGTTAACATGAGCTGCAGGAGTGTAACATTACCCCCAGCTCAGTTCTTGTGATGGTCACTACCACAGGCTGTGTTTTAACATGAGGTGTAGGAGTGTAACATTAACCCCAGCTCAGTTCTTCTGATGGTCACTACGCCAGGCTGTCTTGTTAACATGAGCTGTAGGAGTGTAACATTAACCCCAGCTCAGTTCTTCTGATGGTCACTACCACACGCTCTGTTGTTAACATGAGCTGCAGGAGTGTAACATTAACCCCAGCTCAGTTCTTATGATGGTCACTACCACAGGCTGTGTTGTTAACATGAGGTTTAGGAGTGTAACATTAACCCCAGCTCAGTTCTTCTGATGGCCACTATCACAGGCTGTGTTGTTAACATGAGCTGTAGGAGTGTAACATTAACCCCAGCTCAGTTCTTCTGATGGTCACTACCACAGGCTATGTTGTTAACATAAGCTACAGGAGTGTAACATTAACCCCAGCTCAGTTCTTCTGATGGTCACTACCACAGTCTGTGTTGTTAACATGAGGTGTAGGAGTGTATCATTACCCCAGCTCAGTTCTTCTGATGGTCACTACCACAGGCTGCGTTGTTAACATGAGCTGTAGGAGCGTAACATTAACCCCAGCTCAGTTCTTGTGATGGTCACTACCACAGGCTGTGTTGTTAACATGAGCTGTAGGAGTGTAACATTAACCCCAGCTCAGTTCTTCTGATGGTCACTACCACAGGCTGTGTTGTTAACATGAGCTGTAGGAGCGTAACATTAACCCCAGTTCAGTTCTTGTGATGGTCACTACCACAAGCTGTTTTGTTAACTTAAGCTGTAGGAGTGTAACATTACCCCCAGCTCAGTTCATCTGATGGTCACTACCACAGGCTGTGTTGTTAACATGAGGTATAGGAGTGTAACATAACCCCAGCTCAGTTCTTGTGATGGTCACTACCACAGGCTGTGATGTTATCATGAGCTACAGGAATGTAACATTACCCCCAGCTCAGTTCTTCTGATGGTCACTACCACAGGCTGTGTTCTTAACACGAGATGTAGGAGTGTAACATTAACCCCTGCTCAATTCTTCTGATGGTAACTACAACAGGCTGTGTTGTTAACATGAGCTACAGGAGTGCAACCTTACCCCCACCTCAGTTCTTCTGATGGTCACTACCACAGTCTGTGTTGTTAACATGAGGTGTAGGAGTGTATCATTACCCCAGCTCAGTTCTTCTGATGGTCACTACCACAGGTTGTCTTGTTAACATGAGCTGCAGGAGTGTAACATTACCCCCAGCTCAGTTCTTGTGATGGTCACTACCACAGGCTGTGTTTTAACATGAGGTCTAGGAGTGTAACATTAACCCCAGCTCAGTTCCTTTGATGGTCACTACGCCAGGCTGCCTTGTTAACATGAGCTGTAGGAGTGTAACATTAACCCCAGCTCAGTTCTTGTGATGGTCACTACCACAGGCTGTGTTGTTAACATGAGCTGTAGGAGTGTAACATTAACCCCAGCTCAGTTCTTCTGATGGTCACTACCACAGGCTGTGTTGTTAACATGAGCTGTAGCAGTGTAACATTAACCCCAGCTCAGTTCTTGTGATGGTCACTACCACAGGCTGTGTTGTTAACATGAGCTGTAGGACTGTATCATTACCCGCAGCTCAGTTCTTCTGATGGTCACTACCACAGGCTGTGTTGTTAACATGAGGTGTAGGAGTGTAACATTAACCCCAGCTCAGTTCTTCTGATGGCCACTATCACACGCTGTGTTGTTAACATGAGCTGTAGGAGTGTAACATTAACCCCAGCTCAGTTCTTCTGATGGTCACTACCACAGGCTATGTTGTTAACATAAGCTACAGGAGTGTAAAATTAACCCCAGCTCAGTTCTTCTGATGGTCACTACCACAGTCTGTGTTGTTAATATGAGGTGTAGGAGTGTATCATTACCCCAGCTCAGCTCTTCTGATGGTCACTACCACAGGCTGTGTTGTTAACATGAGCTACAGGAGTGTAACATTACCCCCAGCTCAGTTCTTGTGATGGTCACTACCACAGACTGTGTTGTTAACATGAGCTACAGGAGTGTAACATTACCCCCAGCTCAGTTCTTGTGATGGTCACTACCACAGGCTGTGTTGTTAACATGAGCTGTAGGAGTGTAACATTACCCCAGCTCAGTTCTTGTGATGGTCACTACCACAGGCTGTGTTGTTAACATGAGCTGTAGGAGCGTAACTTTAGCCCCAGCTCAGTTCTTCTGATGGTCACTACCGCAGGCTGTGTTGTTAAAATGAGCTACACGAGTATAACATTAACCCCCAGCTCAGTTCTTGTTATGGTCACTACCACAGGCTGTGTTGTTAACATGAGCTGTAGGAGCGTAACATTAACCCCAGTTCAGTTCTTGTGATGGTCACTACCACAAGCTGTTTTGTTAACTTAAGCTGTAGGAGTGTAACATTACCCCCAGCTCAGTTCATCTGATGGTCACTACCACAGGCTGTGTTGTTAACATGAGGTATAGGAGTGTAACATAACCCCAGCTCAGTTCTTCTGATGGTCACTACCACAGGCTGTGTTTTTATCATGAGCTACAGGAGTGTAACATTACCCCCAGCTCAGTTCTTCTGATGGTCACTACCACAGGCTGTGTTCTTTACATGAGATGTAGGAGTGTAACATTAACCCCAGCTCAGTTCTTGTGATGGTAACTACAACAGGCTGTGTTGTTAACATGAGCTACAGGAGTGCAACCTTACCCCCACCTCAGTTCTTCTGATGGTCACTACCACAGGTTGTCTTGTTAACATGAGCTGCAGGAGTGTAACATTACCCCCAGCTCAGTTCTTGTGATGGTCACTACCACAGGCTGTGTTTTAACATGAGGTGTAGGAGTGTAACATTAACCCCAGCTCAGTTCTTCTGATGGTCACTACCACACGCTGTGTTGTTAACATGAGCTACAGGAGTGTAACATTACCCCCAGCTCAGTTCTTGTGATGGTCACTACCACAGACTGTGTTGTTAACATGAGCTACAGGAGTGTAACATTACCCCCAGCTCAGTTCTTGTGATGGTCACTACCACAGGCTGTGTTGTTAACATGAGCTGTAGGAGTGTAACATTACCCCAGCTCAGTTCTTGTGATGGTCACTACCACAGGCTGTGTTGTTAACATGAGCTGTAGGAGCGTAACTTTAGCCCCAGCTCAGTTCTTCTGATGGTCACTACCGCAGGCTGTGTTGTTAAAATGAGCTACACGAGTATAACATTAACCCCCAGCTCAGTTCTTGTTATGGTCACTACCACAGGCTGTGTTGTTAACATGAGCTGTAGGAGCGTAACATTAACCCCAGTTCAGTTCTTGTGATGGTCACTACCACAAGCTGTTTTGTTAACTTAAGCTGTAGGAGTGTAACATTACCCCCAGCTCAGTTCATCTGATGGTCACTACCACAGGCTGTGTTGTTAACATGAGGTATAGGAGTGTAACATAACCCCAGCTCAGTTCTTCTGATGGTCACTACCACAGGCTGTGTTTTTATCATGAGCTACAGGAGTGTAACATTACCCCCAGCTCAGTTCTTCTGATGGTCACTACCACAGGCTGTGTTCTTTACATGAGATGTAGGAGTGTAACATTAACCCCAGCTCAGTTCTTGTGATGGTAACTACAACAGGCTGTGTTGTTAACATGAGCTACAGGAGTGCAACCTTACCCCCACCTCAGTTCTTCTGATGGTCACTACCACAGGTTGTCTTGTTAACATGAGCTGCAGGAGTGTAACATTACCCCCAGCTCAGTTCTTGTGATGGTCACTACCACAGGCTGTGTTTTAACATGAGGTGTAGGAGTGTAACATTAACCCCAGCTCAGTTCTTCTGATGGTCACTACCACACGCTGTGTTGTTAACATGAGCTACAGGAGTGTAACATTACCCCCAGCTCAGTTCTTGTGATGGTCACTACCACAGACTGTGTTGTTAACATGAGCTACAGGAGTGTAACATTACCCCCAGCTCAGTTCTTGTGATGGTCACTACCACAAGCTGTGTTGTTAACATGAGCTGTAGGAGTGTAACATTACCCCAGCTCAGTTCTTGTGATGGTCACTACCACAGGCTGTGTTGTTAACATGAGCTGTAGGAGCGTAACTTTAGCCCCAGCTCAGTTCTTCTGATGGTCACTACCACAGGCTGTGTTGTTAACATGAGCTGCAGGAGTTTAACATTACCCCCAGCTCAGTTCTTGTGATGGTCACTACCACAGGCTGTGTTGTTAACATGAGCTGTAGGAGTGTAACATTACCCCAGCTCAGTTCTTGTGATGGTCACTACCACAGGCTGTGTTGTTAACATGAGCTTTAGGAGCATAACATTAGCCCCAGCTCAGTTCTTCTGATGGTCACTACCACAGGCTGTGTTGTTAAAATGAGCTACACGAGTATAACATTAACCCCAGCTCAGTTCTTCTGATGGTCACTACCACAGGCTGTGTTGTTAACATGAGCTGTAGGAGCGTAACATTAACCCCAGTTCAGTTCTTGTGATGGTCACTACCACAAGCTGTTTTGTTAACTTAAGCTGTAGGAGTGTAACATTACCCCCAGCTCAGTTCTTCTGATGGTCACTACCACAGGCTGTGTTGTTAACATGAGGTATAGGAGTGTAACATAACCCCAGCTCAGTTCTTGTGATGGTCACTACCACAGGCTGTGTTGTTATCATGAGCTACAGGAGTGTAACATTACCCCCAGCTCAGTTCTTGTGATGGTCACTACCACAGGCTGTGTTGTTAACATGAGCTGTAGGACTGTATCATTACCCGCAGCTCGGTTCCTCTGATGGTCACTACCACAGGCTGTGTTGTTAACATGAGATGTAGGAGTGTAACATTAACCCCAGCTCAGTTCTTCTGATGGCCACTATCACAGGCTGTGTTGTTAACATGAGCTGTAGGAGTGTAACATTAACCCCAGCTCAGTTCTTCTGATGGTCACTACCACAGGCTATGTTGTTAACATAAGCTACAGGAGTGTAACATTAACCCCAGCTCAGTTCTTCTGATGGTCACTACCACAGTCTGTGTTGTTAACATGAGGTGTAGGAGTGTATCATTACCCCAGCTCAGTTCTTCTGATGGTCACTACCACAGGCTGTGTTGTTAACATGAGATGTAGGAGTGTAACATTACCCTCAGCTCAGTTCTTGTGATGGTCACTACCACAGACTGTGTTGTTAACATGAGCTATAGGAGTGTAACATTACCCCCAGCTCAGTTCTTGTGATGGTCACTACCACAGGCTGTGTTGTCAACATGAGCTGTAGGAGTGTAACATTACCCCAGCTCAGTTCTTGTGATGGTCGCTACCACAGGCTGTGTTGTTAACATGAGCTGTAGGAGCGTAACATTACCCCCAGCTCAGTTCTTCTGATGGTCACTACCACAGGCTGTGTTGTTAAAATGAGCTACACGAGTATAACATTAACCCCTGCTCAGTTCATGTGATGGCCACTACCACAGGCTGTGTTGTTATCATGAGCTACAGGAGTGTAACATTAACCCCAGTTCAGTTCTTGTGATGGTCACTACCACAAGCTGTTTTGTTAACATGAGCTGTAGGAGTGTAACATTACCCCCAGCTCAGTTCTTCTGATGGTCACTACCACAGGCTGTGTTGTTAACATGAGATGTAGGAGTGTAACATTAACCCCAGCTCAGTTCTTCTGATGGTAACTACAACAGGCTGTGTTGTTAACATGAGCTACAGGAGTGTAACCTTACCCCCAGCTCAGTTCTTCTGATGGTCACTACCACAGGCTGTGTTGTTAACATGAGCTACAGGAGTGTAACATTACCCCCAGCTCAGTTCGTCTGATGGTAACTACCACAGTCTGTGTTGTTAACATGAGGTGTAGGAGTGTATCATTACCCCAGCTCAGTTCTTCTGATGGTCACTACCACAGGCTGTGTTGTTAACATGAGCTGCAGGAGTGTAACATTACCCCCAGCTCAGTTCTTGTGATGGTCACTACCACAGGCTGTGTTTTAACATGAGGTGTAGGAGTGTAACATTAACCCCAGCTCAGTTCTTCTGATGGTCACTACGCCAGGCTGTCTTGTTAACATGAGCTGTAGGAGTGTAACATTAACCTCAGCTCAGTTCTTCTGATGGTCACTACCACACGCTCTGTTGTTAACATGAGCTGCAGGAGTGTAACATTAACCCCAGCTCAGTTCTTATGATGGTCACTACCACAGGCTGTGTTGTTAACATGAGGTTTAGGAGTGTAACATTAACCCCAGCTCAGTTCTTCTGATGGCCACTATCACAGGCTGTGTTGTTAACATGAGCTGTAGGAGTGTAACATTAACCCCAGCTCAGTTCTTCTGATGGTCACTACCACAGGCTATGTTGTTAACATAAGCTACAGGAGTGTAACATTAACCCCAGCTCAGTTCTTCTGATGGTCACTACCACAGTCTGTGTTGTTAACATGAGGTGTAGGAGTGTATCATTACCCCAGCTCAGTTCTTCTGATGGTCACTACCACAGGCTGTGTTGTTAACATGAGCTACAGGAGTGTAACATTACCCCCAGCTCAGTTCTTGTGATGGTCACTACCACAGACTGTGTTGTTAACATGAGCTGCAGGAGTGTAACATTACCCCCAGCTCAGTTCTTGTGATGGTCACTACCACAGGCTGTGTTGTTAACATGAGCTGTAGGAGTGTAACATTACCCCAGCTCAGTTCTTCTGATGGTCACTACCACAGGCTGTGTTGTTAACATGAGCTGTAGGAGCATAACATTAGCCCCAGCTCAGTTCTTCTGATGGTCACTACCACAGGCTGTGTTGTTAAAATGAGCTACACGAGTATAACATTAACCCCAGCTCAGTTCTTCTGATGGTCACTACCACAGGCTGTGTTGTTAACATGAGCTGTAGGAGCGTAACATTAACCCCAGTTCAGTTCTTGTGGTGGTCACTACCACAAGCTGTTTTGTTAACTTAAGCTGTAGGAGTGTAACATTACCCCCAGCTCAGTTCTTCTGATGGTCACTGCCACAGGCTGTGTTGTTAACATGAGGTATAGGAGTGTAACATAACCCCAGTTCAGTTCTTGTGATGGTCACTACCACAGGCTGTGTTGTTATCATGAGCTACAGGAGTGTAACATTACCCCCAGCTCAGTTCTTGTGATGGTCACTACCACAGGCTGTGTTGTTAACATGAGCTGTAGGACTGTATCATTACCCGCAGCTCGGTTCCTCTGATGGTCACTACCACAGGCTGTGTTGTTAACATGAGATTTAGGAGTGTAACATTAACCCCAGCTCAGTTCTTCTGATGGCCACTATCACAGGCTGTGTTGCTAACATGAGCTGTAGGAGTGTAATATTAACCCCAGCTCAGTTCTTCTGATGGTCACTACCACAGGCTATGTTGTTAACATAAGCTACAGGAGTGTAACATTAACCCCAACTCAGTTCTTCTGATGGTCACTACCACAGGCTGTGTTGTTAACATGAGGTGTAGGAGTGTATCATTACCCCAGCTAAGTTCTTCTGATGGTCACTACCACAGGCTGTGTTGTTAACATGAGCTGCAGGAGTGTAACATTACCCCAAGCTCAGTTCTTGTGATGGTCACTACCACAGGCTGTGTTTTAACATGAGGTGTAGGAGTGTAACATTAACCCCAGCTCAGTTCTGCTGATGGTCACTACGCCAGGCTGTCTTGTTAACATGAGCTGTAGGAGTGTAACATTAAGCCCAGATCAGTTCTTCTGATGGTCACTACCACAGGCTGTGTTGTTAACATGAGCTGTAGGAGCATAACATTAGCCCCAGCTCAGTTCTTCTGATGGTCACTACCACAGGCTGTGTTGTTAACATAAGCTACAGGAGTGTAAAATTAACCCCAGCTCAGTTCTTCTGATGGTCACTACCACAGTCTGTGTTGTTAACATGAGGTGTAGGAGTGAATCATTACCCCAGCTCAGCTCTTCTGATGGTCACTACCACAGGCTGTGTTGTTAACATGAGCTACAGGAGTGTAACATTACCCCCAGCTCAGTTCTTGTGATGGTCACTACCACAGACTGTGTTGTTAACATGAGCTACAGGAGTGTAACATTACCCCCAGCTCAGTTCTTGTGATGGTCACTACCACAGGCTGTGTTGTTAACATGAGCTGTAGGAGCGTAACTTTAGCCCCAGCTCAGTTCTTCTGATGGTCACTACCGCAGGCTGTGTTGTTAACATGAGCTACACGAGTATAACATTAACCCCCAGCTCAGTTCTTGTTATGGTCACTACCACAGGCTGTGTTGTTAACATGAGCTGTAGGAGCGTAACATTAACCCCAGTTCAGTTCTTGTGATGGTCACTACCACAAGCTGTTTTGTTAACTTAAGCTGTAGGAGTGTAACATTACCCCCAGCTCAGTTCATCTGATGGTCACTACCACAGGCTGTGTTGTTAACATGAGGTATAGGAGTGTAACATAACCCCAGCTCAGTTCTTGTGATGGTCACTACCACAGGCTGTGTTGTTATCATGAGCTACAGGAGTGTAACATTACCCCCAGCTCAGTTCTTCTGATGGTCACTACCACAGGCTGTGTTCTTAACATGAGATGTAGGAGTGTAACATTAACCCCAGCTCAGTTCTTCTGATGGTAACTACAACAGGCTGTGTTGTTAACATGAGCTACAGGAGTGCAACCTTACCCCCACCTCAGTTCTTCTGATGGTCACTACCACAGGCTGTGTTGTTAACATGAGCTACAGGAGTGTAACTTTACCCCCAGCTCAGTTCGTCTGATGGTCACTACCACAGTCTGTGTTGTTAACATGAGGTGTAGGAGTGTATCATTACCCCAGCTCAGTTCTTCTGATGGTCACTACGCCAGGCTTCCTTGTTAACATGAGCTGTAGGAGTGTAACATTAACCCCAGCTCAGTTCTTGTGATGGTCACTACCACAGGCTGTGTTTTAACATGAGGTGTAGGAGTGTAACATTAACCCCAGCTCAGTTCTTCTGATGGTCACTACGCCAGGCTTCCTTGTTAACATGAGCTGTAGGAGTGTAACATTAACCCCAGCTCAGTTCTTCTGATGGTCACTACCACACGCTGTGTTGTTAACATGAGCTACAGGAGTGTAACATTACCCCCAGCTCAGTTCTTGTGATGGTCACTACCACAGACTGTGTTGTTAACATGAGCTACAGGAGTGTAACATTACCCCCAGCTCAGTTCTTGTGATGGTCACTACCACAAGCTGTGTTGTTAACATGAGCTGTAGGAGTTTAACATTACCCCAGCTCAGTTCTTGTGATGGTCACTACCACAGGCTGTGTTGTTAACATGAGCTGTAGGAGCGTAACTTTAGCCCCAGCTCAGTTCTTCTGATGGTCACTACCACAGGCTGTGTTGTTAACATGAGCTGCAGGAGTGTAACATTACCCCCAGCTCAGTTCTTGTGATGGTCACTACCACAGGCTGTGTTGTTAACATGAGCTGTAGGAGTGTAACATTACCCCAGCTCAGTTCTTCTGATGGTCACTACCACAGGCTGTGTTGTTAACATGAGCTGTAGGAGCATAACATTAGCCCCAGCTCAGTTCTTCTGATGGTCACTACCACAGGCTGTGTTGTTAAAATGAGCTACACGAGTATAACATTAACCCCAGCTCAGTTCTTCTGATGGTCACTACCACAGGCTGTGTTGTTAACATGAGCTGTAGGAGCGTAACATTAACCCCAGTTCAGTTCTTGTGGTGGTCACTACCACAAGCTGTTTTGTTAACTTAAGCTGTAGGAGTGTAACATTACCCCCAGCTCAGTTCTTCTGATGGTCACTACCACAGGCTGTGTTGTTAACATGAGGTATAGGAGTGTAACATAACCCCAGCTCAGTTCTTGTGATGGTCACTACCACAGGCTGTGTTGTTATCATGAGCTACAGGAGTGTAACATTACCCCCAGCTCAGTTCTTGTGATGGTCACTACCACAGGCTGTGTTGTTAACATGAGCTGTAGGACTGTATCATTACCCGCAGCTCGGTTCCTCTGATGGTCACTACCACAGGCTGTGTTGTTAACATGAGATGTAGGAGTGTAACATTAACCCCAGCTCAGTTCTTCTGATGGCCACTATCACAGGCTGTGTTGTTAACATGAGCTGTAGGAGTGTAACATTAACCCCAGCTCAGTTCTTCTGATGGTCACTACCACAGGCTATGTTGTTAACATAAGCTACAGGAGTGTAACATTAACCCCAGCTCAGTTCTTCTGATGGTCACTACCACAGTCTGTGTTGTTAACATGAGGTGTAGGAGTGTATCATTACCCCAGCTCAGTTCTTCTGATGGTCACTACCACAGGCTGTGTTGTTAACATGAGATGTAGGAGTGTAACATTACCCCCAGCTCAGTTCTTGTGATGGTCACTACCACAGACTGTGTTGTTAACATGAGCTATAGGAGTGTAACATTACCCCCAGCTCAGTTCTTGTGATGGTCACTACCACAGGCTGTGTTGTCAACATGAGCTGTAGGAGTGTAACATTACCCCAGCTCAGTTCTTGTGATGGTCGCTACCACAGGCTGTGTTGTTAACATGAGCTGTAGGAGCGTAACATTACCCCCAGCTCAGTTCTTCTGATGGTCACTACCACAGGCTGTGTTGTTAAAATGAGCTACACGAGTATAACATTAACCCCTGCTCAGTTCATGTGATGGCCACTACCACAGGCTGTGTTGTTATCATGAGCTACAGGAGTGTAACATTAACCCCAGTTCAGTTCTTGTGATGGTCACTACCACAAGCTGTTTTGTTAAAATGAGCTGTAGGAGTGTAACATTACCCCCAGCTCAGTTCTTCTGATGGTCACTACCACAGGCTGTGTTGTTAACATGAGATGTAGGAGTGTAACATTAACCCCAGCTCAGTTCTTCTGATGGTAACTACAACAGGCTGTGTTGTTAACATGAGCTACAGGAGTGTAACCTTACCCCCAGCTCAGTTCTTCTGATGGTCACTACCACAGGCTGTGTTGTTAACATGAGCTACAGGAGTGTAACATTACCCCCAGCTCAGTTCGTCTGATGGTAACTACCACAGTCTGTGTTGTTAACATGAGGTGTAGGAGTGTATCATTACCCCAGCTCAGTTCTTCTGATGGTCACTACCACAGGCTGTGTTGTTAACATGAGCTGCAGGAGTGTAACATTACCCCCAGCTCAGTTCTTGTGATGGTCACTACCACAGGCTGTGTTTTAACATGAGGTGTAGGAGTGTAACATTAACCCCAGCTCAGTTCTTCTGATGGTCACTACGCCAGGCTGTCTTGTTAACATGAGCTGTAGGAGTGTAACATTAACCCCAGCTCAGTTCTTCTGATGGTCACTACCACACGCTCTGTTGTTAACATGAGCTGCAGGAGTGTAACATTAACCCCAGCTCAGTTCTTATGATGGTCACTACCACAGGCTGTGTTGTTAACATGAGGTTTAGGAGTGTAACATTAACCCCAGCTCAGTTCTTCTGATGGCCACTATCACAGGCTGTGTTGTTAACATGAGCTGTAGGAGTGTAACATTAACCCCAGCTCAGTTCTTCTGATGGTCACTACCACAGGCTATGTTGTTAACATAAGCTACAGGAGTGTAACATTAACCCCAGCTCAGTTCTTCTGATGGTCACTACCACAGTCTGTGTTGTTAACATGAGGTGTAGGAGTGTATCATTACCCCAGCTCAGTTCTTCTGATGGTCACTACCACAGGCTGTGTTGTTAACATGAGCTACAGGAGTGTAACATTACCCCCAGCTCAGTTCTTGTGATGGTCACTACCACAGACTGTGTTGTTAACATGAGCTGCAGGAGTGTAACATTACCCCCAGCTCAGTTCTTGTGATGGTCACTACCACAGGCTGTGTTGTTAACATGAGCTGTAGGAGTGTAACATTACCCCAGCTCAGTTCTTCTGATGGTCACTACCACAGGCTGTGTTGTTAACATGAGCTGTAGGAGCATAACATTAGCCCCAGCTCAGTTCTTCTGATGGTCACTACCACAGGCTGTGTTGTTAAAATGAGCTACACGAGTATAACATTAACCCCAGCTCAGTTCTTCTGATGGTCACTACCACAGGCTGTGTTGTTAACATGAGCTGTAGGAGCGTAACATTAACCCCAGTTCAGTTCTTGTGGTGGTCACTACCACAAGCTGTTTTGTTAACTTAAGCTGTAGGAGTGTAACATTACCCCCAGCTCAGTTCTTCTGATGGTCACTGCCACAGGCTGTGTTGTTAACATGAGGTATAGGAGTGTAACATAACCCCAGTTCAGTTCTTGTGATGGTCACTACCACAGGCTGTGTTGTTATCATGAGCCACAGGAGTGTAACATTACCCCCAGCTCAGTTCTTGTGATGGTCACTACAACAGGCTGTGTTGTTAACATGAGCTGTAGGACTGTATCATTACCCGCAGCTCGGTTCCTCTGATGGTCACTACCACAGGCTGTGTTGTTAACATGAGATTTAGGAGTGTAACATTAACCCCAGCTCAGTTCTTCTGATGGCCACTATCACAGGCTGTGTTGTTAACATGAGCTGTAGGAGTGTAATATTAACCCCAGCTCAGTTCTTCTGATGGTCACTACCACAGGCTATGTTGTTAACATAAGCTACAGGAGTGTAACATTAACCCCAGCTCAGTTCTTCTGATGGTCACTACCACAGGCTGTGTTGTTAACATGAGGTGTAGGAGTGTATCATTACCCCAGCTAAGTTCTTCTGATGGTCACTACCACAGGCTGTGTTGTTAACATGAGCTGCAGGAGTGTAACATTACCCCCAGCTCAGTTCTTGTGATGGTCACTACCACAGGCTGTGTTTTAACATGAGGTGTAGAAGTGTAACATTAACCCCAGCTCAGTTCTGCTGATGGTCACTACGCCAGGCTGTCTTGTTAACATGAGCTGTAGGAGTGTAACATTAAGCCCAGATCAGTTCTTCTGATGGTCACTACCACACGCTGTGTTGTTAACATGAGCTGCAGGAGTGTAACATTAACCCCAGCTCAGTTCTTCTGATGGTCACTACCACAGGCTGTGTTGTTAACATGAGCTGTAGGAGCGTAACATTAACCCGAGCTCAGTTCTTCTGATGGTCACTACCACAGGCTGTGTTGTTAACATGAGCTACAGGAGTGTAACATTAACCCCAGCTCAGTTCTTCTGATGGTCACTACCACAGGCTGCGTTGTTAACATGAGCTGTAGGAGCGTAACATTAACCCCAGCTCAGTTCTTGCGATGGTCACTACCACAGGCTGTGTTGTTAACATGAGCTGTAGGAGTGTAACATTAACCCCAGCTCAGTTCTTCTGATGGTCACTACCACAGGCTGTGTTGTTAACATGAGCTGTAGCAGTGTAACATTAACCCCAGCTCAGTTCTTGTGATGGTCACTACCACAGGCTGTGTTGTTAACATGAGCTGTAGGACTGTATCATTACCCGCAGCTCAGTTCTTCTGATGGTCACTACCACAGGCTGTGTTGTTAACATGAGGTGTAGGAGTGTAACATTAACCCCAGCTCAGTTCTTCTGATGGCCACTATCACACGCTGTGTTGTTAACATGAGCTGTAGGAGTGCAACATTAATCCCAGCTCAATTCTTCTGATGGTCACTACCACAGGCTATGTTGTTAAGATAAGCTACAGGAGTGTAAAATTAACCCCAGCTCAGTTCTTCTGATGGTCACTACCACAGTCTGTGTTGTTAACATGAGGTGTAGGAGTGTATCATTACCCCAGCTCAGCTCTTCTGATGGTCACTACCACAGGCTGTGTTGTTAACATGAGCTACAGGAGTGTAACATTACCCCCAGCTCAGTTCTTGTGATGGTCACTACCACAGACTGTGTTGTTAACATGAGCTACAGGAGTGTAACATTACCCCCAGCTCAGTTCTTGTGATGGTCACTACCACAGGCTGTGTTGTTAACATGAGCTGTAGGAGCGTAACTTTAGCCCCAGCTCAGTTCTTCTGATGGTCACTACCGCAGGCTGTGTTGTTAACATGAGCTACACTAGTATAACATTAACCCCCAGCTCAGTTCTTGTTATGGTCACTACCACAGGCTGTGTTGTTAACATGAGCTGTAGGAGCGTAACATTAACCCCAGTTCAGTTCTTGTGATGGTCACTACCACAAGCTGTTTTGTTAACTTAAGCTGTAGGAGTGTAACATTACCCCCAGCTCAGTTCATCTGATGGTCACTACCACAGGCTGTGTTGTTAACATGAGGTATAGGAGTGTAACATAACCCCAGCTCAGTTCTTGTGATGGTCACTACCACAGGCTGTGTTGTTATCATGAGCTACAGGAGTGTAACATTACCCCCAGCTCAGTTCTTCTGATGGTCACTACCATAGGCTGTGTTCTTAACATGAGATGTAGGAGTGTAACATTAACCCCAGCTCAGTTCTTCTGATGGTAACTACAACAGGCTGTGTTGTTAACATGAGCTACAGGAGTGCAACCTTACCCCCACCTCAGTTCTTCTGATGGTCACTACCACAGGCTGTGTTGTTAACATGAGCTACAGGAGTGTAACTTTACCCCCAGCTCAGTTCGTCTGATGGTCACTACCACAGTCTGTGTTGTTAACATGAGGTGTAGGAGTGTATCATTACCCCAGCTCAGTTCTTCTGATGGTCACTACCACAGGTTGTCTTGTTAACATGAGCTGCAGGAGTGTAACATTACCCCCAGCTCAGTTCTTGTGATGGTCACTACCACAGGCTGTGTTTTAACATGAGGTGTAGGAGTGTAACATTAACCCCAGCTCAGTTCTTCTGATGGTCACTACGCCAGGCTTCCTTGTTAACATGAGCTGTAGGAGTGTAACATTAACCCCAGCTCAGTTCTTCTGATGGTCACTACCACACGCTGTGTTGTAAACATGAGCTACAGGAGTGTAACATTACCCCCAGCTCAGTTCTTGTGATGGTCACTACCACAGACTGTGTTGTTAACATGAGCTACAGGAGTGTAACATTACCCTCAGCTCAGTTCTTGTGATGGTCACTACCACAAGCTGTGTTGTTAACATGAGCTGTAGGAGCGTAACATTAACCCCAGTTCAGTTCTTGTGGTGGTCACTACCACAAGCTGTTTTGTTAACTTAAGCTGTAGGAGTGTAACATTACCCCCAGCTCAGTTCTTCTGATGGTCACTGCCACAGGCTGTGTTGTTAACATGAGGTATAGGAGTGTAACATAACCCCAGTTCAGTTCTTGTGATGGTCACTACCACAGGCTGTGTTGTTATCATGAGCTACAGGAGTGTAACATTACCCCCAGCTCAGTTCTTGTGATGGTCACTACCACAGGCTGTGTTGTTAACATGAGCTGTAGGACTGTATCATTACCCGCAGCTCGGTTCCTCTGATGGTCACTACCACAGGCTGTGTTGTTAACATGAGATTTAGGAGTGTAACATTAACCCCAGCTCAGTTCTTCTGATGGCCACTATCACAGGCTGTGTTGTTAACATGAGCTGTAGGAGTGTAATATTAACCCCAGCTCAGTTCTTCTGATGGTCACTACCACAGGCTATGTTGTTAACATAAGCTACAGGAGTGTAACATTAACCCCAGCTCAGTTCTTCTGATGGTCACTACCACAGGCTGTGTTGTTAACATGAGGTGTAGGAGTGTATCATTACCCCAGCTAAGTTCTTCTGATGGTCACTACCACAGGCTGTGTTGTTAACATGAGCTGCAGGAGTGTAACATTACCCCCAGCTCAGTTCTTGTGATGGTCACTACCACAGGCTGTGTTTTAACATGAGGTGTAGGAGTGTAACATTAACCCCAGCTCAGTTCTGCTGATGGTCACTACGCCAGGCTGTCTTGTTAACATGAGCTGTAGGAGTGTAACATTAAGCCTAGATCAGTTCTTCTGAGGGTCACTACCACACGCTGTGTTGTTAACATGAGCTGCAGGAGTGTAACATTAACCCCAGCTCAGTTCTTCTGATGGTCACTACCACAGGCTGTGTTGTTAACATGAGCTGTAGGAGCGTAACATTAACCCGAGCTCAGTTCTTCTGATGGACACTACCACAGGCTGTGTTGTTAACATGAGCTACAGGAGTGTAACATTAACCCCAGCTCAGTTCTTCTGATGGTCACTACCACAGGCTGCGTTGTTAACATGAGCTGTAGGAGCGTAACATTAACCCCAGCTCAGTTCTTGCGATGGTCACTACCACAGGCTGTGTTGTTAACATGAGCTGTAGGAGTGTAACATTAACCCCAGCTCAGTTCTTCTGATGGTCACTACCACAGGCTGTGTTGTTAACATGAGCTGTAGCAGTGTAACATTAACCCCAGCTCAGTTCTTGTGATGGTCACTACCACAGGCTGTGTTGTTAACATGAGCTGTAGGACTGTATCATTACCCGCAGCTCAGTTCTTCTGATGGTCACTACCACAGGCTGTGTTGTTAACATGAGGTGTAGGAGTGTAACATTAACCCCAGCTCAGTTCTTCTGATGGCCACTATCACACGCTGTGTTGTTAACATGAGCTGTAGGAGTGCAACATTAACCCCAGCTCAGTTCTTCTGATGGTCACTACCACAGGCTATGTTGTTAACATAAGCTACAGGAGTGTAAAATTAACCCCAGCTCAGTTCTTCTGATGGTCACTACCACAGTCTGTGTTGTTAACATGAGGTGTAGGAGTGTATCATTACCCCAGCTCAGCTCTTCTGATGGTCACTACCACAGGCTGTGTTGTTAACATGAGGTGTAGGAGTGTAACATTAACCCCAGCTCAGTTCTTCTGATGGCCACTATCACACGCTGTGTTGTTAACATGAGCTGTAGGAGTGCAACATTAACCCCAGCTCAGTTCTTCTGATGGTCACTACCACAGGCTATGTTGTTAACATAAGCTACAGGAGTGTAAAATTAACCCCAGCTCAGCTCTTCTGATGGTCACTACCACAGGCTGTGTTGTTAACATGAGCTACAGGAGTGTAACATTACCCCCAGCTCAGTTCTTGTGATGGTCACTACCACAGACTGTGTTGTTAACATGAGCTACAGGAGTGTAACATTACCCCCAGCTCAGTTCTTGTGATGGTCACTACCACAGGCTGTGTTGTTAACATGAGCTGTAGGAGCGTAACTTTAGCCCCAGCTCAGTTCTTCTGATGGTCACTACCGCAGGCTGTGTTGTTAACATGAGCTACACGAGTATAACATTAACCCCCAGCTCAGTTCTTGTTATGGTCACTACCACAGGCTGTGTTGTTAACATGAGCTGTAGGAGCGTAACATTAACCCCAGTTCAGTTCTTTTGATGGTCACTACCACAAGCTGTTTTGTTAACTTAAGCTGTAGGAGTGTAACATTACCCCCAGCTCAGTTCATCTGATGGTCACTACCACAGGCTGTGTTGTTAACATGAGGTATAGGAGTGTAACATAACCCCAGCTCAGTTCTTGTGATGGTCACTACCACAGGCTGTGTTGTTATCATGAGCTACAGGAGTGTAACATTAACCCCAGCTCAGTTCTTCTGATGGTCACTACCACAGGCTGTGTTCTTAACATGAGATGTAGGAGTGTAACATTAACCCCAGCTCAGTTCTTCTGATGGTAACTACAACAGGCTGTGTTGTTAACATGAGCTACAGGAGTGCAACCTTACCCCCACCTCAGTTCTTCTGATGGTCACTACCACAGGCTGTGTTGTTAACATGAGCTACAGGAGTGTAACATTACGCCCAGCTCAGTTCGTCTGATGGTCACTACCACAGTCTGTGTTGTTAACATGAGGTGTAGGAGTGTATCATTACCCCAGGTCAGTTCTTCTGATGGTCACTACCACAGGTTGTCTTGTTAACATGAGCTGCAGGAGTGTAACATTACCCCCAGCTCAGTTCTTGTGATGGTCACTACCACAGGCTGTGTTTTAACATGAGGTGTAGGAGTGTAACATTAACCCCAGCTCAGTTCTTCTGATGGTCACTACGCCAGGCTTCCTTGTTAACATGAGCTGTAGGAGTGTAACATTAACCCCAGCTCAGTTCTTCTGATGGTCACTACCACACGCTGTGTTGTTAACATGAGCTACAGGAGTGTAACATTACCCCCAGCTCAGTTCTTGTGATGGTCACTACCACAGACTGTGTTGTTAACATGAGCTACAGGAGTGTAACATTACCCCCAGCTCAGTTCTTGTGATGGTCACTACCACAAGCTGTGTTGTTAACATGAGCTGTAGGAGCGTAACATTAACCCCAGTTCAGTTCTTGTGGTGGTCACTACCACAAGCTGTTTTGTTAACTTAAGCTGTAGGAGTGTAACATTACCCCCAGCTCAGTTCTTCTGATGGTCACTGCCACAGGCTGTGTTGTTAACATGAGGTATAGGAGTGTAACATAACCCCAGTTCAGTTCTTGTGATGGTCACTACCACAGGCTGTGTTGTTATCATGAGCTACAGGAGTGTAACATTACCCCCAGCTCAGTTCTTGTGATGGTCACTACCACAGGCTGTGTTGTTAACATGAGCTGTAGGACTGTATCATTACCCGCAGCTCGGTTCCTCTGATGGTCACTACCACAGGCTGTGTTGTTAACATGAGATTTAGGAGTGTAACATTAACCCCAGCTCAGTTCTTCTGATGGCCACTATCACAGGCTGTGTTGTTAACATGAGCTGTAGGAGTGTAATATTAACCCCAGCTCAGTTCTTCTGATGGTCACTACCACAGGCTATGTTGTTAACATAAGCTACAGGAGTGTAACATTAACCCCAGCTCAGTTCTTCTGATGGTCACTACCACAGGCTGTGTTGTTAACATGAGGTGTAGGAGTGTATCATTACCCCAGCTAAGTTCTTCTGATGGTCACTACCACAGGCTGTGTTGTTAACATGAGCTGCAGGAGTGTAACATTACCCCCAGCTCAGTTCTTGTGATGGTCACTACCACAGGCTGTGTTTTAACATGAGGTGTAGGAGTGTAACATTAACCCCAGCTCAGTTCTGCTGATGGTCACTACGCCAGGCTGTCTTGTTAACATGAGCTGTAGGAGTGTAACATTAAGCCCAGATCAGTTCTTCTGATGGTCACTACCACACGCTGTGTTGTTAACATGAGCTGCAGGAGTGTAACATTAACCCCAGCTCAGTTCTTCTGATGGTCACTACCACAGGCTGTGTTGTTAACATGAGCTGTAGGAGCGTAACATTAACCCGAGCTCAGTTCTTCTGATGGTCACTACCACAGGCTGTGTTGTTAACATGAGCTACAGGAGTGTAACATTAACCCCAGCTCAGTTCTTCTGATGGTCACTACCACAGGCTGCGTTGTTAACATGAGCTGTAGGAGCGTAACATCACCCCAGCTCAGTTCTTGCGATGGTCACTACCACAGGCTGTGTTGTTAACATGAGCTGTAGGAGTGTAACATTAACCCCAGCTCAGTTCTTCTGATGGTCACTACCACAGGCTGTGTTGTTAACATGAGCTGTAGCAGTGTAACATTAACCCCAGCTCAGTTCTTGTGATGGTCACTACCACAGGCTGTGTTGTTAACATGAGCTGTAGGACTGTATCATTACCCGCAGCTCAGTTCTTCTGATGGTCACTACCACAGGCTGTGTTGTTAACATGAGGTGTAGGAGTGTAACATTAACCCCAGCTCAGTTCTTCTGATGGCCACTATCACACGCTGTGTTGTTAACATGAGCTGTAGGAGTGCAACATTAACCCCAGCTCAGTTCTTCTGATGGTCACTACCACAGGCTATGTTGTTAACATAAGCTACAGGAGTGTAAAATTAACCCCAGCTCAGTTCTTCTGATGGTCACTACCACAGTCTGTGTTGTTAACATGAGGTGTAGGAGTGTATCATTACCCCAGCTCAGCTCTTCTGATGGTCACTACCACAGGCTGTGTTGTTAACATGAGCTACAGGAGTGTAACATTACCCCCAGCTCAGTTCTTGTGATGGTCACTACCACAGACTGTGTTGTTAACATGAGCTACAGGAGTGTAACATTACCCCCAGCTCAGTTCTTGTGATGGTCACTACCACAGGCTGTGTTGTTAACATGAGCTTTAGGAGCGTAACTTTAGCCCCAGCTCAGTTCTTCTGATGGTCACTACCGCAGGCTGTGTTGTTAACATGAGCTACACGAGTATAACATTAACCCCCAGCTCAGTTCTTGTTATGGTCACTACCACAGGCTGTGTTGTTAACATGAGCTGTAGGAGCGTAACATTAACCCCAGTTCAGTTCTTGTGATGGTCACTACCACAAGCTGTTTTGTTAACTTAAGCTGTAGGAGTGTAACATTACCCCCAGCTCAGTTCATCTGATGGTCACTACCACAGGCTGTGTTGTTAACATGAGGTATAGGAGTGTAACATAACCCCAGCTCAGTTCTTGTGATGGTCACTACCACAGGCTGTGTTGTTATCATGAGCTACAGGAGTGTAACATTACCCCCAGCTCAGTTCTTCTGATGGTCACTACCACAGGCTGTGTTCTTAACATGAGATGTAGGAGTGTAACATTAACCCCAGCTCAGTTCTTCTGATGGTAACTACAACAGGCTGTGTTGTTAACATGAGCTACAGGAGTGCAACCTTACCCCCACCTCAGTTCTTCTGATGGTCACTACCACAGGCTGTGTTGTTAACATGAGCTACAGGAGTGTAACTTTACCCCCAGCTCAGTTCGTCTGATGGTCACTACCACAGTCTGTGTTGTTAACATGAGGTGTAGGAGTGTATCATTACCCCAGCTCAGTTCTTCTGATGGTCACTACCACAGGTTGTCTTGTTAACATGAGCTGCAGGAGTGTAACATTACCCCCAGCTCAGTTCTTGTGATGGTCACTACCACAGGCTGTGTTTTAACATGAGGTGTAGGAGTGTAACATTAACCCCAGCTCAGTTCTTCTGATGGTCACTACGCCAGGCTTCCTTGTTAACATGAGCTGTAGGAGTGTAACATTAACCCCAGCTCAGTTCTTCTGATGGTCACTACCACACGCTGTGTTGTTAACATGAGCTACAGGAGTGTAACATTACCCCCAGCTCAGTTCTTGTGATGGTCACTACCACAGACTGTGTTGTTAACATGAGCTACAGGAGTGTAACATTACCCCCAGCTCAGTTCTTGTGATGGTCACTACCACAAGCTGTGTTGTTAACATGAGCTGTAGGAGTTTAACATTACCCCAGCTCAGTTCTTGTGATGGTCACTACCACAGGCTGTGTTGTTAACATGAGCTGTAGGAGCGTAACTTTAGCCCCAGCTCAGTTCTTCTGATGGTCACTACCACAGGCTGTGTTGTTAACATGAGCTGCAGGAGTGTAACATTACCCCCAGCTCAGTTCTTGTGATGGTCACTACCACAGGCTGTGTTGTTAACATGAGCTGTAGGAGTGTAACATTACCCCAGCTCAGTTCTTCTGATGGTCACTACCACAGGCTGTGTTGTTAACATGAGCTGTAGGAGCATAACATTAGCCCCAGCTCAGTTCTTCTGATGGTCACTACCACAGGCTGTGTTGTTAAAATGAGCTACACGAGTATAACATTAACCCCAGCTCAGTTCTTCTGATGGTCACTACCACAGGCTGTGTTGTTAACATGAGCTGTAGGAGCGTAACATTAACCCCAGTTCAGTTCTTGTGGTGGTCACTACCACAAGCTGTTTTGTTAACTTAAGCTGTAGGAGTGTAACATTACCCCCAGTTCAGTTCTTGTGATGGTCACTACCACAGGCTGTGTTGTTAACATGAGCTGTAGCAGTGTAACATTAACCCCAGCTCAGTTCTTGTGATGGTCACTACCACAGGCTGTGTTGTTAACATGAGCTGTAGGACTGTATCATTACCCGCAGCTCAGTTCTTCTGATGGTCTCTACCACAGGCTGTGTTGTTAACATGAGATGTAGGAGTGTAACATTAACCCCAGCTCAGTTCTTCTGATGGCCACTATCACAGGCTGTGTTGTTAACATGAGCTGTAGGAGTGTAACATTAACCCCAGCTCATTTCTTCTGATGGTCACTACCACAGGCTATGTTGTTAACATAAGCTACAGGAGTGTAACATTAACCCCAGCTCAGTTCTTCTGATGGTCACTACCACAGTCTGTGTTGTTAACATGAGGTGTAGGAGCGTAACATTACCCCCAGCTCAGTTCTTCTGATGGTCACTACCACAGGCTGTGTTGTTAAAATGAACTACACGAGTATAACATTAACCCCAGCTCAGTTCATGTGATGTCCACTACCACAGGCTGTGTTGTTAACATGAGCTGTAGGAGCGTAACATTAACCCCAGTTCAGTTCTTGTGATGGTCACTACCACAAGCTGTTTTGTTAACATGAGCTGTAGGAGTGTAACATTACCCGCAGCTCAGTTCTTCTGATGGTCACTACCACAGGCTGTGTTGTTAACATGAGGTATAGGAGTGTAACATAACCCCAGCTCAGTTCTTGTGATGGTCACTACCACAGGCTGTGTTGTTATCATGAGCTACAGGAGTGTAACATTACCCCCAGCTCAGTTCTTCTGATGGTCACTACCACAGGCTGTGTTGTTAACATGAGCTGTAGGAGTGTGACATTAACGCCAGCTCAGTTCTTATGATGGTAACTACAACAGGCTGTGTTGTTAACATGAGCTACAGGAGTGTAACCTTACCCCCAGCTCAGTTCTTCTGATGGTCACTACCACAGGCTGTGTTGTTAACATGAGATGTAGTAGTGTATCATTACCCCAGCTCAGTTCTTCTGATGGTCACTACCACAGGCTGTGTTGTTAACATGAGGTGTAGGAGTGTAACATTACCCCAGCTCAGTTCTTCTGATGGTCACTACCACAGGCTGTGTTGTTAACATGAGCTGCAGGAGTGTAACATTACCCCCAGCTCAGTTCTTGTGATGGTCACTACCACAGGCTGTGTTTTAACATGAGGTGTAGGAGTGTAACATTAACCCCAGCTCAGTTCTTCTGATGGTCACTACGCCAGGCTGTCTTGTTAACATGAGCTGTAGGAGTGTAACATTAACCCCAGCTCAGTTCTTCTGATGGTCACTACCACAGGCTGTGTTGTTAACATGAGGTATAGGAGTGTAACATAACCCCAGCTCAGTTCTTGTGATGGTCACTACCACAGGCTGTGTTGTTAACATGAGATGTAGGAGTGTATCATTACCCCAGCTCAGTTCTTCTGATGGTCACTACCACAGGCTGTGTTGTTAACATGAGGTGTAGGAGTGTAACATTACCCCAGCTCAGTTCTTCTGATGGTCACTACCACAGGCTGTGTTGTTAACATGAGGTATAGGAGTGTAACATTACCCCCAGCTCAGTTCTTGTGATGGTCACTACCACAGGCTGTGTTTTAACATGAGGTGTAGGAGTGTAACATTAACCCCAGCTCAGTTCTTCTGATGGTCACTACGCCAGGCTGTCTTGTTAACATGAGCTGTAGGAGTGTAACATTAACCCCAGCTCAGTTCTTCTGATGGTCACCACCACACGCTGTGTTGTTAACATGAGCTGCAGGAGTGTAACATTAACCCCAGCTCACTTCTTCTGATGGTCACTACCACAGGCTGTGTTGTTAACATGAGCTACAGGAGTGTAACATTAACCCCAGCTCAGTTCTTCTGATGGTCACTACCACAGGCTGCGTTGTTAACATGAGCTGTAGGAGCGTAACATTAACCCCAGCTCAGTTCTTGTGATGGTCACTACCACAGGCTGTGTTGTTAACATGAGCTGTAGGAGTGTAACATTAACCCCAGCTCAGTTCTTGTGATGGTCACTACCACATGCTGTGTTGTTAACATGACCTACAGGAGCTTAACATTACCCCCAGCTCAGTTCTTCTGATGGTCACTACCACAGGCTGTCTTGTTAACATGAGCCGTAGGAGTGTAACATTAACCCCAGCTCAGTTCTTCTGATGGTCACCACCACACGCTGTGTTGTTAACATGAACTACACGAGTATAACATTAACCCCAGCTCAGTTCATGTGATGTCCACTACCACAGGCTGTGTTGTTAACATGAGCTGTAGGAGCGTAACATTAACCCCAGTTCAGTTCTTGTGATGGTCACTACCACAAGCTGTTTTGTTAACATGAGCTGTAGGAGTGTAACATTACCCGCAGCTCAGTTCTTCTGATGGTCACTACCACAGGCTGTGTTGTTAACATGAGGTATAGGAGTGTAACATAACCCCAGCTCAGTTCTTGTGATGGTCACTACCACAGGCTGTGTTGTTATCATGAGCTACAGGAGTGTAACATTACCCCCAGCTCAGTTCTTCTGATGGTCACTACCACAGGCTGTGTTGTTAACATGAGCTGTAGGAGTGTGACATTAACGCCAGCTCAGTTCTTATGATGGTAACTACAACAGGCTGTGTTGTTAACATGAGCTGTAGGAGTGTGACATTAACGCCAGCTCAGTTCTTCTGATGGTCACTACCACAGGCTGTGTTGTTAACATGAGATGTAGTAGTGTATCATTACCCCAGCTCAGTTCTTCTGATGGTCACTACCACAGGCTGTGTTGTTAACATGAGGTGTAGGAGTGTAACATTACCCCAGCTCAGTTCTTCTGATGGTCACTACCACAGGCTGTGTTGTTAACATGAGCTGCAGGAGTGTAACATTACCCCCAGCTCAGTTCTTGTGATGGTCACTACCACAGGCTGTGTTTTAACATGAGGTGTAGGAGTGTAACATTAACCCCAGCTCAGTTCTTCTGATGGTCACTACGCCAGGCTGTCTTGTTAACATGAGCTGTAGGAGTGTAACATTAACCCCAGCTCAGTTCTTCTGATGGTCACTACCACAGGCTGTGTTGTTAACATGAGGTATAGGAGTGTAACATAACCCCAGCTCAGTTCTTGTGATGGTCACTACCACAGGCTGTGTTGTTAACATGAGATGTAGGAGTGTATCATTACCCCAGCTCAGTTCTTCTGATGGTCACTACCACAGGCTGTGTTGTTAACATGAGGTGTAGGAGTGTAACATTACCCCAGCTCAGTTCTTCTGATGGTCACTACCACAGGCTGTGTTGTTAACATGAGGTATAGGAGTGTAACATTACCCCCAGCTCAGTTCTTGTGATGGTCACTACCACAGGCTGTGTTTTAACATGAGGTGTAGGAGTGTAACATTAACCCCAGCTCAGTTCTTCTGATGGTCACTACGCCAGGCTGTCTTGTTAACATGAGCTGTAGGAGTGTAACATTAACCCCAGCTCAGTTCTTCTGATGGTCACCACCACACGCTGTGTTGTTAACATGAGCTGCAGGAGTGTAACATTAACCCCAGCTCACTTCTTCTGATGGTCACTACCACAGGCTGTGTTGTTAACATGAGCTACAGGAGTGTAACATTAACCCCAGCTCAGTTCTTCTGATGGTCACTACCACAGGCTGCGTTGTTAACATGAGCTGTAGGAGCGTAACATTAACCCCAGCTCAGTTCTTGTGATGGTCACTACCACAGGCTGTGTTGTTAACATGAGCTGTAGGAGTGTAACATTAACCCCAGCTCAGTTCTTGTGATGGTCACTACCACATGCTGTGTTGTTAACATGACCTACAGGAGCTTAACATTACCCCCAGCTCAGTTCCTCTGATGGTCACTACCACAGGCTGTCTTGTTAACATGAGCCGTAGGAGTGTAACATTAACCCCAGCTCAGTTCTTCTGATGGTCACCACCACACGCTGTGTTGTTAACATGAGCTGCAGGAGTGTAACATAACCCCAGCTCAGTTCTTGTGATGGTCACTACCACAGGCTGTGTTGTTATCATGAGCTACAGGAGTGTAACATTACCCCCAGCTCAGTTCTTCTGATGGTCACTACCACAGGCTGTGTTGTTAACATGAGCTGTAGGAGTGTGACATTAACGCCAGCTCAGTTCTTATGATGGTAACTACAACAGGCTGTGTTGTTAACATGAGCTACAGGAGTGTAACCTTACCCCCAGCTCAGTTCTTCTGATGGTCACTACCACAGGCTGTGTTGTTAACATGAGATGTAGTAGTGTATCATTACCCCAGCTCAGTTCTTCTGATGGTCACTACCACAGGCTGTGTTGTTAACATGAGGTGTAGGAGTGTAACATTACCCCAGCTCAGTTCTTCTGATGGTCACTACCACAGGCTGTGTTGTTAACATGAGCTGCAGGAGTGTAACATTAACCCCAGCTCAGTTCTTCTGATGGTCACTACGCCAGGCTGTCTTGTTAACATGAGCTGTAGGAGTGTAACATTAACCCCAGCTCAGTTCTTCTGATGGTCACCACCACACGCTGTGTTGTTAACATGAGCTGCAGGAGTGTAACATTAACCCCAGCTCACTTCTTCTGATGGTCACTACCACAGGCTGTGTTGTTAACATGAGCTACAGGAGTGTAACATTAACCCCAGCTCAGTTCTTCTGATGGTCACTACCACAGGCTGCGTTGTTAACATGAGCTGTAGGAGCGTAACATTAACCCCAGCTCAGTTCTTGTGATGGTCACTACCACAGGCTGTGTTGTTAACATGAGCTGTAGGAGTGTAACATTAACCCCAGCTCAGTTCTTGTGATGGTCACTACCACATGCTGTGTTGTTAACATGACCTACAGGAGCTTAACATTACCCCCAGCTCAGTTCTTCTGATGGTCACTACCACAGGCTGTCTTGTTAACATGAGCCGTAGGAGTGTAACATTAACCCCAGCTCAGTTCTTCTGATGGTCACCACCACACGCTGTGTTGTTAACATGAACTACACGAGTATAACATTAACCCCAGCTCAGTTCATGTGATGTCCACTACCACAGGCTGTGTTGTTAACATGAGCTGTAGGAGCGTAACATTAACCCCAGTTCAGTTCTTGTGATGGTCACTACCACAAGCTGTTTTGTTAACATGAGCTGTAGGAGTGTAACATTACCCGCAGCTCAGTTCTTCTGATGGTCACTACCACAGGCTGTGTTGTTAACATGAGGTATAGGAGTGTAACATAACCCCAGCTCAGTTCTTGTGATGGTCACTACCACAGGCTGTGTTGTTATCATGAGCTACAGGAGTGTAACATTACCCCCAGCTCAGTTCTTCTGATGGTCACTACCACAGGCTGTGTTGTTAACATGAGCTGTAGGAGTGTGACATTAACGCCAGCTCAGTTCTTATGATGGTAACTACAACAGGCTGTGTTGTTAACATGAGCTACAGGAGTGTAACCTTACCCCCAGCTCAGTTCTTCTGATGGTCACTACCACAGGCTGTGTTGTTAACATGAGATGTAGTAGTGTATCATTACCCCAGCTCAGTTCTTCTGATGGTCACTACCACAGGCTGTGTTGTTAACATGAGGTGTAGGAGTGTAACATTACCCCAGCTCAGTTCTTCTGATGGTCACTACCACAGGCTGTGTTGTTAACATGAGCTGCAGGAGTGTAACATTACCCCCAGCTCAGTTCTTGTGATGGTCACTACCACAGGCTGTGTTTTAACATGAGGTGTAGGAGTGTAACATTAACCCCAGCTCAGTTCTTCTGATGGTCACTACGCCAGGCTGTCTTGTTAACATGAGCTGTAGGAGTGTAACATTAACCCCAGCTCAGTTCTTCTGATGGTCACTACCACAGGCTGTGTTGTTAACATGAGGTATAGGAGTGTAACATAACCCCAGCTCAGTTCTTGTGATGGTCACTACCACAGGCTGTGTTGTTAACATGAGATGTAGGAGTGTATCATTACCCCAGCTCAGTTCTTCTGATGGTCACTACCACAGGCTGTGTTGTTAACATGAGGTGTAGGAGTGTAACATTACCCCAGCTCAGTTCTTCTGATGGTCACTACCACAGGCTGTGTTGTTAACATGAGGTATAGGAGTGTAACATTACCCCCAGCTCAGTTCTTGTGATGGTCACTACCACAGGCTGTGTTTTAACATGAGGTGTAGGAGTGTAACATTAACCCCAGCTCAGTTCTTCTGATGGTCACTACGCCAGGCTGTCTTGTTAACATGAGCTGTAGGAGTGTAACATTAACCCCAGCTCAGTTCTTCTGATGGTCACCACCACACGCTGTGTTGTTAACATGAGCTGCAGGAGTGTAACATTAACCCCAGCTCACTTCTTCTGATGGTCACTACCACAGGCTGTGTTGTTAACATGAGCTACAGGAGTGTAACATTAACCCCAGCTCAGTTCTTCTGATGGTCACTACCACAGGCTGCGTTGTTAACATGAGCTGTAGGAGCGTAACATTAACCCCAGCTCAGTTCTTGTGATGGTCACTACCACAGGCTGTGTTGTTAACATGAGCTGTAGGAGTGTAACATTAACCCCAGCTCAGTTCTTGTGATGGTCACTACCACATGCTGTGTTGTTAACATGACCTACAGGAGCTTAACATTACCCCCAGCTCAGTTCCTCTGATGGTCACTACCACAGGCTGTCTTGTTAACATGAGCCGTAGGAGTGTAACATTAACCCCAGCTCAGTTCTTCTGATGGTCACCACCACACGCTGTGTTGTTAACATGAGCTGCAGGAGTGTAACATAACCCCAGCTCAGTTCTTGTGATGGTCACTACCACAGGCTGTGTTGTTATCATGAGCTACAGGAGTGTAACATTACCCCCAGCTCAGTTCTTCTGATGGTCACTACCACAGGCTGTGTTGTTAACATGAGCTGTAGGAGTGTGACATTAACGCCAGCTCAGTTCTTATGATGGTAACTACAACAGGCTGTGTTGTTAACATGAGCTACAGGAGTGTAACCTTACCCCCAGCTCAGTTCTTCTGATGGTCACTACCACAGGCTGTGTTGTTAACATGAGATGTAGTAGTGTATCATTACCCCAGCTCAGTTCTTCTGATGGTCACTACCACAGGCTGTGTTGTTAACATGAGGTGTAGGAGTGTAACATTACCCCAGCTCAGTTCTTCTGATGGTCACTACCACAGGCTGTGTTGTTAACATGAGCTGCAGGAGTGTAACATTACCCCCAGCTCAGTTCTTGTGATGGTCACTACCACAGGCTGTGTTTTAACATGAGGTGTAGGAGTGTAACATTAACCCCAGCTCAGTTCTTCTGATGGTCACTACGCCAGGCTGTCTTGTTAACATGAGCTGTAGGAGTGTAACATTAACCCCAGCTCAGTTCTTCTGATGGTCACTACCACAGGCTGTGTTGTTAACATGAGGTATAGGAGTGTAACATAACCCCAGCTCAGTTCTTGTGATGGTCACTACCACAGGCTGTGTTGTTAACATGAGATGTAGGAGTGTATCATTACCCCAGCTCAGTTCTTCTGATGGTCACTACCACAGGCTGTGTTGTTAACATGAGGTGTAGGAGTGTAACATTACCCCAGCTCAGTTCTTCTGATGGTCACTACCACAGGCTGTGTTGTTAACATGAGCTGCAGGAGTGTAACATTACCCCCAGCTCAGTTCTTGTGATGGTCACTACCACAGGCTGTGTTTTAACATGAGGTGTAGGAGTGTAACATTAACCCCAGCTCAGTTCTTCTGATGGTCACTACGCCAGGCTGTCTTGTTAACATGAGCTGTAGGAGTGTAACATTAACCCCAGCTCAGTTCTTCTGATGGTCACCACCACACGCTGTGTTGTTAACATGAGCTGCAGGAGTGTAACATTAACCCCAGCTCACTTCTTCTGATGGTCACTACCACAGGCTGTGTTGTTAACATGAGCTACAGGAGTGTAACATTAACCCCAGCTCAGTTCTTCTGATGGTCACTACCACAGGCTGCGTTGTTAACATGAGCTGTAGGAGCGTAACATTAACCCCAGCTCAGTTCTTGTGATGGTCACTACCACAGGCTGTGTTGTTAACATGAGCTGTAGGAGTGTAACATTAACCCCAGCTCAGTTCTTGTGATGGTCACTACCACATGCTGTGTTGTTAACATGACCTACAGGAGCTTAACATTACCCCCAGCTCAGTTCTTCTGATGGTCACTACCACAGGCTGTCTTGTTAACATGAGCTGTAGGAGTGTAACATTAACCCCAGCTCAGTTCTTCTGATGGTCACCACCACACGCTGTGTTGTTAACATGAGCTGCAGGAGTGTAACATTACCCCCAGTTCAGTTCTTGTGATGGTCACTACCACAGGCTGTGTTGTTAACATGAGCTGTAGCAGTGTAACATTAACCCCAGCTCAGTTCTTGTGATGGTCACTACCACAGGCTGTGTTGTTAACATGAGCTGTAGGACTGTATCATTACCCGCAGCTCAGTTCTTCTGATGGTCTCTACCACAGGCTGTGTTGTTAACATAAGATGTAGGAGTGTAACATTAACCCCAGCTCAGTTCTTCTGATGGCCACTATCACAGGCTGTGTTGTTAACATGAGCTGTAGGAGTGTAACATTAACCCCAGCTCATTTCTTCTGATGGTCACTACCACAGGCTATGTTGTTAACATAAGCTACAGGAGTGTAACATTAACCCCAGCTCAGTTCTTCTGATGGTCACTACCATAGTCTGTGTTGTTAACATGAGGTGTAGGAGCGTAACATTACCCCAAGCTCAGTTCTTCTGATGGTCACTACCACAGGCTGTGTTGTTAAAATGAACTACACGAGTATAACATTAACCCCAGCTCAGTTCATGTGATGTCCACTACCACAGGCTGTGTTGTTAACATGAGCTGTAGGAGCGTAACATTAACCCCAGTTCAGTTCTTGTGATGGTCACTACCACAAGCTGTTTTGTTAACATGAGCTGTAGGAGTGTAACATTACCCGCAGCTCAGTTCTTCTGATGGTCACTACCACAGGCTGTGTTGTTAACATGAGGTATAGGAGTGTAACATAACCCCAGCTCAGTTCTTGTGATGGTCACTACCACAGGCTGTGTTGTTATCATGAGCTACAGGAGTGTAACATTACCCCCAGCTCAGTTCTTCTGATGGTCACTACCACAGGCTGTGTTGTTAACATGAGCTGTAGGAGTGTGACATTAACGCCAGCTCAGTTCTTATGATGGTAACTACAACAGGCTGTGTTGTTAACATGAGCTACAGGAGTGTAACCTTACCCCCAGCTCAGTTCTTCTGATGGTCACTACCACAGGCTGTGTTGTTAACATGAGATGTAGGAGTGTATCATTACCCCAGCTCAGTTCTTCTGATGGTCACTACCACAGGCTGTGTTGTTAACATGAGGTGTAGGAGTGTAACATTACCCCAGCTCAGTTCTTCTGATGGTCACTACCACAGGCTGTGTTGTTAACATGAGCTGCAGGAGTGTAACATTACCCCCAGCTCAGTTCTTGTGATGGTCACTACCACAGGCTGTGTTTTAACATGAGGTGTAGGAGTGTAACATTAACCCCAGCTCAGTTCTTCTGATGGTCACTACGCCAGGCTGTCTTGTTAACATGAGCTGTAGGAGTGTAACATTAACCCCAGCTCAGTTCTTCTGATGGTCACTACCACAGGCTGTGTTGTTAACATGAGGTATAGGAGTGTAACATAACCCCAGCTCAGTTCTTGTGATGGTCACTACCACAGGCTGTGTTGTTATCATGAGCTACAGGAGTGTAACATTACCCCCAGCTCAGTTCTTCTGATGGTCACTACCACAGGCTGTGTTGTTAACATGAGCTGTAGGAGTGTGACATTAACGCCAGCTCAGTTCTTATGATGGTAACTACAACAGGCTGTGTTGTTAACATGAGCTACAGGAGTGTAACCTTACCCCCAGCTCAGTTCTTCTGATGGTCACTACCACAGGCTGTGTTGTTAACATGAGATGTAGGAGTGTATCATTACCCCAGCTCAGTTCTTCTGATGGTCACTACCACAGGCTGTGTTGTTAACATGAGGTGTAGGAGTGTAACATTACCCCAGCTCAGTTCTTCTGATGGTCACTACCACAGGCTGTGTTGTTAACATGAGCTGCAGGAGTGTAACATTACCCCCAGCTCAGTTCTTGTGATGGTCACTACCACAGGCTGTGTTTTAACATGAGGTGTAGGAGTGTAACATTAACCCCAGCTCAGTTCTTCTGATGGTCACTACGCCAGGCTGTCTTGTTAACATGAGCTGTAGGAGTGTAACATTAACCCCAGCTCAGTTCTTCTGATGGTCACCACCACACGCTGTGTTGTTAACATGAGCTGCAGGAGTGTAACATTAACCCCAGCTCACTTCTTCTGATGGTCACTACCACAGGCTGTGTTGTTAACATGAGCTACAGGAGTGTAACATTAACCCCAGCTCAGTTCTTCTGATGGTCACTACCACAGGCTGCGTTGTTAACATGAGCTGTAGGAGCGTAACATTAACCCCAGCTCAGTTCTTGTGATGGTCACTACCACAGGCTGTGTTGTTAACATGAGCTGTAGGAGTGTAACATTAACCCCAGCTCAGTTCTTGTGATGGTCACTACCACATGCTGTGTTGTTAACATGACCTACAGGAGCTTAACATTACCCCCAGCTCAGTTCTTCTGATGGTCACTACCACAGGCTGTCTTGTTAACATGAGCTGTAGGAGTGTAACATTAACCCCAGCTCAGTTCTTCTGATGGTCACCACCACACGCTGTGTTGTTAACATGAGCTGCAGGAGTGTAACATTAACCCCAGCTCAGTTCTTCTGATGGTCACTACCACAGGCTGTGTTGTTAACATGAGCTACAGGAGTGTAACATTAACCCCAGCTCAGTTCTTCTGATGGTCACTACCACAGGCTGCGTTGTTAACATGAGCTGTAGGAGTGTAACATTAACCCCAGCTCAGTTCTTCTGATGGTCACTACCACAGGCTGTGTTGTTAACATGAGGTATAGGAGTGTAACATAACCCCAGCTCAGTTCTTGTGATGGTCACTACCACAGGCTGTGTTGTTATCATGAGCTACAGGAGTGTAACATTACCCCCAGCTCAGTTCTTCTGATGGTCACTACCACAGGCTGTGTTGTTAACATGAGCTGTAGGAGTGTGACATTAACGCCAGCTCAGTTCTTATGATGGTAACTACAACAGGCTGTGTTGTTAACATGAGCTACAGGAGTGTAACCTTACCCCCAGCTCAGTTCTTCTGATGGTCACTACCACAGGCTGTGTTGTTAACATGAGATGTAGGAGTGTATCATTACCCCAGCTCAGTTCTTCTGATGGTCACTACCACAGGCTGTGTTGTTAACATGAGGTGTAGGAGTGTAACATTACCCCAGCTCAGTTCTTCTGATGGTCACTACCACAGGCTGTGTTGTTAACATGAGCTGCAGGAGTGTAACATTACCCCCAGCTCAGTTCTTGTGATGGTCACTACCACAGGCTGTGTTTTAACATGAGGTGTAGGAGTGTAACATTAACCCCAGCTCAGTTCTTCTGATGGTCACTACGCCAGGCTGTCTTGTTAACATGAGCTGTAGGAGTGTAACATTAACCCCAGCTCAGTTCTTCTGATGGTCACCACCACACGCTGTGTTGTTAACATGAGCTGCAGGAGTGTAACATTAACCCCAGCTCAGTTCTTGTGATGGTCACTACCAAAGGCTGTGTTGTTAACATGAGCTACAGGAGTGTAACATTAACCCCAGCTCAGTTCTTCTGATGGTCACTACCACAGGCTGCGTTGTTAACATGAGCTGTAGGAGCGTAACATTAACCCCAGGTCAGTTCTTGTGATGGTCACTACCACAGGCTGTGTTGTTAACATGAGCTGTAGGAGTGTAACATTAACCCCAGCTCAGTTCTTGTGATGGTCACTACCACATGCTGTGTTGTTAACATGACCTACAGGAGCTTAACATTACCCCCAGCTCAGTTCTTCTGATGGTCACTACCACAGGCTGTGTTGTTAACATGAGCTGTAGGACTGTATCATTACCCGCAGCTCAGTTCTTCTGATGGTCACTACCACAGGCTGTGTTGTTAACATGAGGTGTAGGAGTGTAACATTAACCCCAGCTCAGTTCTTCTGATGGCCACTATCACAGGCTGTGTTGTTAACATGAGCTGTAGGAGTGTAACATTACCCCCAGCTCAGTTCTTCTGATGGTCACTACCACAGGCTGTGTTGTTAACATGAGGTATAGGAGTGTAACATAACCCCAGCTCAGTTCTTGTGATGGTCACTACCACAGGCTGTGTTGTTATCATGAGCTACAGGAGTGTAACATTACCCCCAGCTCAGTTCTTCTGATGGTCACTACCACAGTCTGTGTTGTTAACATGAGATGTAGGAGTGTAACATTAACCCCAGCTCAGTTCTTCTGATGGTAACTACAACAGGCTGTGTTGTTAACATGAGCTACAGGAGTGTAACCTTACCCCCAGCTCAGTTCTTCTGATGGTCACTACCACAGGCTGTGTTGTTAACATGAGCTACAGGAGTGTAACATTACCCCCAGCTCAGTTCGTCTGATGGTAACTACCACAGTCTGTGTTGTTAACATGAGGTGTAGGAGTGTATCATTACCCCAGCTCAGTACTTCTGATGGTAACTACCACAGGCTGTGTTGTTAACATGAGATGTAGGAGTGTAACATTAACCCCAGCTCAGTTCTTCTGATGGTCACTACCACACGCTCTGTTGTTAACATGAGCTACAGGAGTGTAACATTAACCCCAGCTCAGTTCTTATGATGGTCACTACCACAGGCTGTGTTGTTAACATGAGGTTTAGGAGTGTAACATTAACCCCAGCTCAGTTCTTCTGATGGCCACTATCACAGGCTGTGTTGTTAACATGAGCTGTAGGAGTGTAACATTAACCCCAGCTCAGTTCTTCTGATGGTCACTACCACAGGCTATGTTGTTAACATAAGCTACAGGAGTGTAACATTAACCCCAGCTCAGTTCTTCTGATGGTCACTACCACAGTCTGTGTTGTTAACATGAGGTGTAGGAGTGTATCATTACCCCAGCTCAGTTCTTCTGATGGTCACTACCACAGGCTGTGTTGTTAACATGAGCTACAGGAGTGTAACATTACCCCCAGCTCAGTTCTTGTGATGGTCACTACCACAGACTGTGTTGTTAACATGAGCTGCAGGAGTGTAACATTACCCCCAGCTCAGTTCTTGTGATGGTCACTACCACAGGCTGTGTTGTTAACATGAGCTGTAGGAGCATAACATTAGCCCCAGCTCAGTTCTTCTGATGGTCACTACCACAGGCTGTGTTGTTAAAATGAGCTACACGAGTATAACATTAACCCCAGCTCAGTTCTTCTGATGGTCACTACCACAGGCTGTGTTGTTAACATGAGCTGTAGGAGCGTAACATTAACCCCAGTTCAGTTCTTGTGATGGTCACTACCACAAGCTGTTTTGTTAACTTAAGCTGTAGGAGTGTAACATTACCCCCAGCTCAGTTCTTCTGATGGTCACTACCACAGGCTGTGTTGTTAACATGAGGTATATGAGTGTAACATAACCCCAGCTCAGTTCTTGTGATGGTCACTACCACAGGCTGTGTTGTTATCATGAGCTACAGGAGTGTAACATTACCCCCAGCTCAGTTCTTGTGATGGTCACTACCACAGGCTGTGTTGTTAACATGAGCTGTAGGACTGTATCATTACCCGCAGCTCGGTTCCTCTGATGGTCACTACCACAGGCTATGTTGTTAACATGAGATTTAGGAGTGTAACATTAACCCCAGCTCAGTTCTTCTGATGGCCACTATCACAGGCTGTGTTGTTAACATGAGCTGTAGGAGTGTAATATTAACCCCAGCTCAGTTCTTCTGATGGTCACTACCACAGGCTATGTTGTTAACATAAGCTACGGGAGTGTAACATTAACCCCAGCTCAGTTCTTCTGATGGTCACTACCACAGTCTGTGTTGTTAACATGAGGTGTAGGAGGGTATCATTACCCCAGCTCAGTTCTTCTGATGGTCACTACCACAGGCTGTGTTGTTAACATGAGATGTAGGAGTGTAACATTACCCCCAGCTCAGTTCTTGTGATGGTCACTACCACAGACTGTGTTGTTAACATGAGCTACAGGAGTGTAACATTACCCCCAGCTCAGTTCTTGTGATGGTCACTACCACAGGCTGTGTTGTTAACATGAGCTGTAGGAGTGTAACATTACCCCAGCTCAGTTCTTGTGATGGTCGCTACCACAGGCTGTGTTGTTAACATGAGCTGTAGGAGCGTAACATTACCCCCAGCTCAGTTCTTCTGATGGTCACTACCACGGGCTGTGTTGTTAAAATGAGCTACACGAGTATAACATTAACCCCTGCTCAGTTCATGTGATGGCCACTACCACAGGCTGTGTTGTTAACATGAGCTGTAGGAGCGTAACATTAACCCCAGTTCAGTTCTTGTGATGGTCACTACCACAAGCTGTTTTGTTAACATGAGCTGTAGGAGTGTAACATTACCCCCAGCTCAGTTCTTGTGATGGTCACTACCACAGGCTGTGTTGTTAACATGAGGTATAGGAGTGTAACATAACCCCAGCTCAGTTCTTGTGATGGTCACTACCACAGGCTGTGTTGTTATCATGAGCTACAGGAGTGTAACATTACACCCAGCTCAGTTCTTGTGATGGTCACTACCACAGGCTGTGTTGTTAACATGAGCTGTAGGACTGTATCATTACCCGCAGCTCGGTTCCTCTGATGGTCACTACCACAGGCTATGTTGTTAACATGAGATTTAGGAGGGTAACATTAACCCCAGCTCAGTTCTTCTGATGGCCACTATCACAGGCTGTGTTGTTAACATGAGCTGTAGGAGTGTAATATTAACCCCAGCTCAGTTCTTCTGATGGTCACTACCACAGGCTATGTTGTTAACATAAGCTACAGGAGTGTAACATTAACCCCAGCTCAGTTCTTCTGATGGTCACTACCACAGTCTGTGTTGTTAACATGAGGTGTAGGAGGGTATCATTACCCCAGCTCAGTTCTTCTGATGGTCACTACCACAGGCTGTGTTGTTAACATGAGATGTAGGAGTGTAACATTACCCCCAGCTCAGTTCTTGTGATGGTCACTACCACAGACTGTGTTGTTAACATGAGCTACAGGAGTGTAACATTAACCCCAGCTCAGTTCTTCTGATGGTCACTACCACAGTCTGTGTTGTTAACATGAGGTGTAGGAGGGTATCATTACCCCAGCTCAGTTCTTCTGATGGTCACTACCACAGGCTGTGTTGTTAACATGAGATGTAGGAGTGTAACATTACCCCCAGCTCAGTTCTTGTGATGGTCACTACCACAGGCTGTGTTGTTAACATGAGCTGTAGGAGTGTAACATTACCCCAGCTCAGTTCTTGTGATGGTCGCTACCACAGGCTGTGTTGTTAACATGAGCTGTAGGAGCGTAACATTACCCCCAGCTCAGTTCTTCTGATGGTCACTACCACGGGCTGTGTTGTTAAAATGAGCTACACGAGTATAACATTAACCCCTGCTCAGTTCATGTGATGGCCACTACCACAGGCTGTGTTGTTAACATGAGCTGTAGGAGCGTAACATTAACCCCAGTTCAGTTCTTGTGATGGTCACTACCACAAGCTGTTTTGTTAACATGAGCTGTAGGAGTGTAACATTACCCCCAGCTCAGTTCTTGTGATGGTCACTACCACAGGCTGTGTTGTTAACATGAGGTATAGGAGTGTAACATAACCCCAGCTCAGTTCTTGTGATGGTCACTACCACAGGCTGTGTTGTTATCATGAGCTACAGGAGTGTAACATTACCCTCAGCTCAGTTCTTCTGATGGTCACTACCACAGGCTGTTTGGTTAACATGAGCTGTAGGAGTGTGACATTAACCCCAGCTCAGTTCTTCTGATGGTAACTACAACAGGCTGTGTTGTTAACATGAGCTACAGCAGTGTAACCTTTCCCCCAGCTCAGTTCTTCTGATGGTCACTACCACAGGCTGTGTTGTTAACATGAGGTGTAGGAGTGTATCATTACCCCAGCTCAGTTCTTCTGATGGTCACTACCACAGGCTGTGTTGTTAACATGAGCTGTAGGAGTGTAACATTACCCCAGCTCAGTTCTTCTGATGGTCACTACCACAGGCTGTGTTGTTAACATGAGCTGTAGGAGCATAACATTAGCCCCAGCTCAGTTCTTCTGATGGTCACTACCACAGGCTGTGTTGTTAAAATGAGCTACACGAGTATAACATTAACCCCAGCTCAGTTCTTCTGATGGTCACTACCACAGGCTGTGTTGTTAACATGAGCTGTAGGAGCGTAACATTAACCCCAGTTCAGTTCTTGTGGTGGTCACTACCACAAGCTGTTTTGTTAACTTAAGCTGTAGGAGTGTAACATTACCCCCAGCTCAGTTCTTCTGATGGTCACTACCACAGGCTGTGTTGTTAACATGAGGTATAGGAGTGTAACATAACCCCAGTTCAGTTCTTGTGATGGTCACTACCACAGGCTGTGTTGTTAACATGAGCTGTAGCAGTGTAACATTAACCCCAGCTCAGTTCTTGTGATGGTCACTACCACAGGCTGTGTTGTTAACATGAGCTGTAGGACTGTATCATTACCCGCAGCTCAGTTCTTCTGATGGTCTCTACCACAGGCTGTGTTGTTAACATGAGATGTAGGAGTGTAACATTAACCCCAGCTCAGTTCTTCTGATGGCCACTATCACAGGCTGTGTTGTTAACATGAGCTGTAGGAGTGTAACATTAACCCCAGCTCATTTCTTCTGATGGTCACTACCACAGGCTATGTTGTTAACATAAGCTACAGGAGTGTAACATTAACCCCAGCTCAGTTCTTCTGATGGTCACTACCACAGTCTGTGTTGTTAACATGAGGTGTAGGAGCGTAACATTACCCCCAGCTCAGTTCTTCTGATGGTCACTACCACAGGCTGTGTTGTTAAAATGAACTACACGAGTATAACATTAACCCCAGCTCAGTTCATGTGATGTCCACTACCACAGGCTGTGTTGTTAACATGAGCTGTAGGAGCGTAACATTAACCCCAGTTCAGTTCTTGTGATGGTCACTACCACAAGCTGTTTTGTTAACATGAGCTGTAGGAGTGTAACATTACCCGCAGCTCAGTTCTTCTGATGGTCACTACCACAGGCTGTGTTGTTAACATGAGGTATAGGAGTGTAACATAACCCCAGCTCAGTTCTTGTGATGGTCACTACCACAGGCTGTGTTGTTATCATGAGCTACAGGAGTGTAACATTACCCCCAGCTCAGTTCTTCTGATGGTCACTACCACAGGCTGTGTTGTTAACATGAGCTGTAGGAGTGTGACATTAACGCCAGCTCAGTTCTTATGATGGTAACTACAACAGGCTGTGTTGTTAACATGAGCTACAGGAGTGTAACCTTACCCCCAGCTCAGTTCTTCTGATGGTCACTACCACAGGCTGTGTTGTTAACATGAGATGTAGGAGTGTATCATTACCCCAGCTCAGTTCTTCTGATGGTCACTACCACAGGCTGTGTTGTTAACATGAGGTGTAGGAGTGTAACATTACCCCAGCTCAGTTCTTCTGATGGTCACTACCACAGGCTGTGTTGTTAACATGAGCTGCAGGAGTGTAACATTACCCCAGCTCAGTTCTTGTGATGGTCACTACCACAGGCTGTGTTTTAACATGAGGTGTAGGAGTGTAACATTAACCCCAGCTCAGTTCTTCTGATGGTCACTACGCCAGGCTGTCTTGTTAACATGAGCTGTAGGAGTGTAACATTAACCCCAGCTCAGTTCTTCTGATGGTCACCACCACACGCTGTGTTGTTAACATGAGCTGCAGGAGTGTAACATTAACCCCAGCTCAGTTCTTCTGATGGTCACTACCACAGGCTGTGTTGTTAACATGAGCTACAGGAGTGTAACATTAACCCCAGCTCAGTTCTTCTGATGGTCACTACCACAGGCTGCGTTGTTAACATGAGCTGTAGGAGCGTAACATTAACCCCAGCTCAGTTCTTGTGATGGTCACTACCACAGGCTGTGTTGTTAACATGAGCTGTAGGAGTGTAACATTAACCCCAGCTCAGTTCTTGTGATGGTCACTACCACATGCTGTGTTGTTAACATGACCTACAGGAGCTTAACATTACCCCCAGCTCAGTTCTTCTGATGGTCACTACCACAGGCTGTGTTGTTAACATGAGCTGTAGGACTGTATCATTACCCGCAGCTCAGTTCTTCTGATGGTCACTACCACAGGCTGTGTTGTTAACATGAGGTGTAGGAGTGTAACATTAACCCCAGCTCAGTTCTTCTGATGGCCACTATCACAGGCTGTGTTGTTAACATGAGCTGTAGGAGTGTAACATTACCCCCAGCTCAGTTCTTCTGATGGTCACTACCACAGGCTGTGTTGTTAACATGAGGTATAGGAGTGTAACATAACCCCAGCTCAGTTCTTGTGATGGTCACTACCACAGGCTGTGTTGTTATCATGAGCTACAGGAGTGTAACATTACCCCCAGCTCAGTTCTTCTGATGGTCACTACCACAGGCTGTGTTGTTAACATGAGATGTAGGAGTGTAACATTAACCCCAGCTCAGTTCTTCTGATGGTAACTACAACAGGCTGTGTTGTTAACATGAGCTACAGGAGTGTAACCTTACCCCCAGCTCAGTTCTTCTGATGGTCACTACCACAGGCTGTGTTGTTAACATGAGCTACAGGAGTGTAACATTACCCCCAGCTCAGTTCGTCTGATGGTAACTACCACAGTCTGTGTTGTTAACATGAGGTGTAGGAGTGTATCATTACCCCAGCTCAGTACTTCTGATGGTAACTACCACAGGCTGTGTTGTTAACATGAGATGTAGGAGTGTAACATTAACCCCAGCTCAGTTCTTCTGATGGTCACTACCACACGCTCTGTTGTTAACATGAGCTACAGGAGTGTAACATTAACCCCAGCTCAGTTCTTATGATGGTCACTACCACAGGCTGTGTTGTTAACATGAGGTTTAGGAGTGTAACATTAACCCCAGCTCAGTTCTTCTGATGGCCACTATCACAGGCTGTGTTGTTAACATGAGCTGTAGGAGTGTAACATTAACCCCAGCTCAGTTCTTCTGATGGTCACTACCACAGGCTATGTTGTTAACATAAGCTACAGGAGTGTAACATTAACCCCAGCTCAGTTCTTCTGATGGTCACTACCACAGTCTGTGTTGTTAACATGAGGTGTAGGAGTGTATCATTACCCCAGCTCAGTTCTTCTGATGGTCACTACCACAGGCTGTGTTGTTAACATGAGCTACAGGAGTGTAACATTACCCCCAGCTCAGTTCTTGTGATGGTCACTACCACAGACTGTGTTGTTAACATGAGCTGCAGGAGTGTAACATTACCCCCAGCTCAGTTCTTGTGATGGTCACTACCACAGGCTGTGTTGTTAACATGAGCTGTAGGAGCATAACATTAGCCCCAGCTCAGTTCTTCTGATGGTCACTACCACAGGCTGTGTTGTTAAAATGAGCTACACGAGTATAACATTAACCCCAGCTCAGTTCTTCTGATGGTCACTACCACAGGCTGTGTTGTTAACATGAGCTGTAGGAGCGTAACATTAACCTCAGTTCAGTTCTTGTGATGGTCACTACCACAAGCTGTTTTGTTAACTTAAGCTGTAGGAGTGTAACATTACCCCCAGCTCAGTTCTTCTGATGGTCACTACCACAGGCTGTGTTGTTAACATGAGGTATAGGAGTGTAACATAACCCCAGCTCAGTTCTTGTGATGGTCACTACCACAGGCTGTGTTGTTATCATGAGCTACAGGAGTGTAACATTACCCCCAGCTCAGTTCTTGTGATGGTCACTACCACAGGCTGTGTTGTTAACATGAGCTGTAGGACTGTATCATTACCCGCAGCTCGGTTCCTCTGATGGTCACTACCACAGGCTATGTTGTTAACATGAGATTTAGGAGTGTAACATTAACCCCAGCTCAGTTCTTCTGATGGCCACTATCACAGGCTGTGTTGTTAACATGAGCTGTAGGAGTGTAATATTAACCCCAGCTCAGTTCTTCTGATGGTCACTACCACAGGCTATGTTGTTAACATAAGCTACAGGAGTGTAACATTAACCCCAGCTCAGTTCTTCTGATGGTCACTACCACAGTCTGTGTTGTTAACATGAGGTGTAGGAGGGTATCATTACCCCAGCTCAGTTCTTCTGATGGTCACTACCACAGGCTGTGTTGTTAACATGAGATGTAGGAGTGTAACATTACCCCCAGCTCAGTTCTTGTGATGGTCACTACCACAGTCTGTGTTGTTAACATGAGCTGTAGGAGTGTAACATTACCCCCAGCTCAGTTCTTGTGATGGTCACTACCACAGGCTGTGTTGTTAACATGAGCTGTAGGAGTGTAACATTACCCCAGCTCAGTTCTTGTGATGGTCGCTACCACAGGCTGTGTTGTTAACATGAGCTGTAGGAGCGTAACATTACCCCCAGCTCAGTTCTTCTGATGGTCACTACCACGGGCTGTGTTGTTAAAATGAGCTACACGAGTATAACATTAACCCCTGCTCAGTTCATGTGATGGCCACTACCACAGGCTGTGTTGTTAACATGAGCTGTAGGAGCGTAACATTAACCCCAGTTCAGTTCTTGTGATGGTCACTACCACAAGCTGTTTTGTTAACATGAGCTGTAGGAGTGTAACATTACCCCCAGCTCAGTTCTTGTGATGGTCACTACCACAGGCTGTGTTGTTAACATGAGGTATAGGAGTGTAACATAACCCCAGCTCAGTTCTTGTGATGGTCACTACCACAGGCTGTGTTGTTATCATGAGCTACAGGTGTGTAACATTACACCCAGCTCAGTTCTTGTGATGGTCACTACCACAGGCTGTGTTGTTAACATGAGCTGTAGGACTGTATCATTACCCGCAGCTCGGTTCCTCTGATGGTCACTACCACAGGCTATGTTGTTAACATGAGATTTAGGAGTGTAACATTAACCCCAGCTCAGTTCTTCTGATGGCCACTATCACAGGCTGTGTTGTTAACATGAGCTGTAGGAGTGTAATATTAACCCCAGCTCAGTTCTTCTGATGGTCACTACCACAGGCTATGTTGTTAACATAAGCTACAGGAGTGTAACATTAACCCCAGCTCAGTTCTTCTGATGGTCACTACCACAGTCTGTGTTGTTAACATGAGGTGTAGGAGGGTATCATTACCCCAGCTCAGTTCTTCTGATGGTCACTACCACAGGCTGTGTTGTTAACATGAGCTGTAGGAGTGTTACATTACCCCCAGCTCAGTTCTTGTGATGGTCACTACCACAGACTGTGTTGTTAACATGAGCTACAGGAGTGTAACATTAACCCCAGCTCAGTTCTTCTGATGGTCACTACCACAGTCTGTGTTGTTAACATGAGGTGTAGGAGGGTATCATTACCCCAGCTCAGTTCTTCTGATGGTCACTACCACAGGCTGTGTTGTTAACATGAGATGTAGGAGTGTAACATTACCCCCAGCTCAGTTCTTGTGATGGTCACTACCACAGGCTGTGTTGTTAACATGAGCTGTAGGAGTGTAACATTACCCCAGCTCAGTTCTTGTGATGGTCGCTACCACAGGCTGTGTTGTTAACATGAGCTGTAGGAGCGTAACATTACCCCCAGCTCAGTTCTTCTGATGGTCACTACCATGGGCTGTGTTGTTAAAATGAGCTACACGAGTATAACATTAACCCCTGCTCAGTTCATGTGATGGCCACTACCACAGGCTGTGTTGTTAACATGAGCTGTAGGAGCGTAACATTAACCCCAGTTCAGTTCTTGTGATGGTCACTACCACAAGCTGTTTTGTTAACATGAGCTGTAGGAGTGTAACATTACCCCCAGCTCAGTTCTTGTGATGGTCACTACCACAGGCTGTGTTGTTAACATGAGGTATAGGAGTTTAACATAACCCCAGCTCAGTTCTTGTGATGGTCACTACCACAGGCTGTGTTGTTATCATGAGCTACAGGAGTGTAACATTACCCTCAGCTCAGTTCTTCTGATGGTCACTACCACAGGCTGTGTTGTTAACATGAGCTGTAGGAGTGTGACATTAACCCCAGCTCAGTTCTTCTGATGGTAACTACAACAGGCTGTGTTGTTAACATGAGCTACAGCAGTGTAACCTTTCCCCCAGCTCAGTTCTTCTGATGGTCACTACCACAGGCTGTGTTGTTAACATGAGGTGTAGGAGTGTATCATTACCCCAGCTCAGTTCTTCTGATGGTCACTACCACAGGCTGTGTTGTTAACATGAGGTGTAGGAGTGTAACATTACCCCAGCTCAGTTCTTCTGATGGTCACTACCACAGGCTGTGTTGTTAACATGAGCTGCAGGAGTGTAACATTACCCCCAGCTCAGTTCTTGTGATGGTCACTACCACAGGCTGTGTTTTAACATGAGGTTTAGGAGTGTAACATTAACCCCAGCTCAGTTCTGCTGATGGTCACTACGCCAGGCTGTCTTGTTAACATGAGCTGTAGGAGTGTAACATTAAGCCCAGCTCAGTTCTTCTGATGGTCACTACCACACGCTGTGTTGTTAACATGAGCTGCAGGAGTGTAACATTAACCCCAGCTCAGTTCTTCTGATGGTCACTACCACAGGCTGTGTTGTTAACATGAGCTGTAGGAGCGTAACATTAACCCCAGCTCAGTTCTTCTGATGGTCACTACCATAGGCTGTGTTGTTAACATGAGCTACAGGAGTGTAACATTAACCCCAGCTCAGTTCTTCTGATGGTCACTACCACAGGCTGCGTTGTTAACATGAGCTGTAGGAGCGTAACATTAACCCCAGCTCAGTTCTTGTGATGGTCACTACCACAGGCTGTGTTGTTAACATGAGCTACAGGAGTGTAACATTACCCCCAGCTCAGTTCTTGTGATGGTCACTACCACAGACTGTGTTGTTAACATGAGCTACAGGAGTGTAACATTACCCCCAGCTCAGTTCTTGTGATGGTCACTACCACAGGCTGTGTTGTTAACATGAGCTGTAGGAGTGTAACATTACCCCAGCTCAGTTCTTGTGATGGTCACTACCACAGGCTGTGTTGTTAACATGAGCTGTAGGAGCGTAACTTTAGCCCCAGCTCAGTTCTTCTGATGGTCACTACCGCAGGCTGTGTTGTTAAAATGAGCTACACGAGTATAACATTAACCCCCAGCTCAGTTCTTGTTATGGTCACTACCACAGGCTGTGTTGTTAGCATGAGCTGTAGGAGCGTAACATTAACCCCAGTTCAGTTCTTGTGATGGTCACTACCACAAGCTGTTTTGTTAACTTAAGCTGTAGGAGTGTAACATTACCCCCAGCTCAGTTCATCTGATGGTCACTACCACAGGCTGTGTTGTTAACATGAGGTATAGGAGTGTAACATAACCCCAGCTCAGTTCTTCTGATGGTCACTACCACAGGCTGTGTTTTTATCATGAGCTACAGGAGTGTAACATTACCCCCAGCTCAGTTCTTCTGATGGTCACTACCACAGGCTGTGTTCTTTACATGAGATGTAGGAGTGTAACATTAACCCCAGCTCAGTTCTTGTGATGGTAACTACAACAGGCTGTGTTGTTAACATGAGCTACAGGAGTGTAACCTTACCCCCAGCTCAGTTCTTCTGATGGTCACTACCACAGGCTGTGTTGTTAACATGAGCTACAGGAGTGTAACATTACCCCCAGCTCAGTTCGTCTGATGGTAACTACCACAGTCTGTGTTGTTAACATGAGGTGTAGGAGTGTATCATTACCCCAGCTCAGTACTTCTGATGGTAACTACCACAGGCTGTGTTGTTAACATGAGATGTAGGAGTGTAACATTAACCCCAGCTCAGTTCTTCTGATGGTCACTACCACACGCTCTGTTGTTAACATGAGCTACAGGAGTGTAACATTAACCCCAGCTCAGTTCTTATGATGGTCACTACCACAGGCTGTGTTGTTAACATGAGGTTTAGGAGTGTAACATTAACCCCAGCTCAGTTCTTCTGATGGCCACTATCACAGGCTGTGTTGTTAACATGAGCTGTAGGAGTGTAACATTAACCCCAGCTCAGTTCTTCTGATGGTCACTACCACAGGCTATGTTGTTAACATAAGCTACAGGAGTGTAACATTAACCCCAGCTCAGTTCTTCTGATGGTCACTACCACAGTCTGTGTTGTTAACATGAGGTGTAGGAGTGTATCATTACCCCAGCTCAGTTCTTCTGATGGTCACTACCACAGGCTGTGTTGTTAACATGAGCTACAGGAGTGTAACATTACCCCCAGCTCAGTTCTTGTGATGGTCACTACCACAGACTGTGTTGTTAACATGAGCTGCAGGAGTGTAACATTACCCCCAGCTCAGTTCTTGTGATGGTCACTACCACAGGCTGTGTTGTTAACATGAGCTGTAGGAGCATAACATTAGCCCCAGCTCAGTTCTTCTGATGGTCACTACCACAGGCTGTGTTGTTAAAATGAGCTACACGAGTATAACATTAACCCCAGCTCAGTTCTTCTGATGGTCACTACCACAGGCTGTGTTGTTAACATGAGCTGTAGGAGCGTAACATTAACCCCAGTTCAGTTCTTGTGATGGTCACTACCACAAGCTGTTTTGTTAACTTAAGCTGTAGGAGTGTAACATTACCCCCAGCTCAGTTCTTCTGATGGTCACTACCACAGGCTGTGTTGTTAACATGAGGTATAGGAGTGTAACATAACCCCAGCTCAGTTCTTGTGATGGTCACTACCACAGGCTGTGTTGTTATCATGAGCTACAGGAGTGTAACATTACCCCCAGCTCAGTTCTTGTGATGGTCACTACCACAGGCTGTGTTGTTAACATGAGCTGTAGGACTGTATCATTACCCGCAGCTCGGTTCCTCTGATGGTCACTACCACAGGCTATGTTGTTAACATGAGATTTAGGAGTGTAACATTAACCCCAGCTCAGTTCTTCTGATGGCCACTATCACAGGCTGTGTTGTTAACATGAGCTGTAGGAGTGTAATATTAACCCCAGCTCAGTTCTTCTGATGGTCACTACCACAGGCTATGTTGTTAACATAAGCTACAGGAGTGTAACATTAACCCCAGCTCAGTTCTTCTGATGGTCACTACCACAGTCTGTGTTGTTAACATGAGGTGTAGGAGGGTATCATTACCCCAGCTCAGTTCTTCTGATGGTCACTACCACAGGCTGTGTTGTTAACATGAGATGTAGGAGTGTAACATTACCCCCAGCTCAGTTCTTGTGATGGTCACTACCACAGTCTGTGTTGTTAACATGAGCTGTAGGAGTGTAACATTACCCCCAGCTCAGTTCTTGTGATGGTCACTACCACAGGCTGTGTTGTTAACATGAGCTGTAGGAGTGTAACATTACCCCAGCTCAGTTCTTGTGATGGTCGCTACCACAGGCTGTGTTGTTAACATGAGCTGTAGGAGCGTAACATTACCCCCAGCTCAGTTCTTCTGATGGTCACTACCACAGGCTGTGTTGTTAAAATGAGCTACACGAGTATAACATTAACCCCTGCTCAGTTCATGTGATGGCCACTACCACAGGCTGTGTTGTTAACATGAGCTGTAGGAGCGTAACATTAACCCCAGTTCAGTTCTTGTGATGGTCACTACCACAAGCTGTTTTGTTAACATGAGCTGTAGGAGTGTAACATTACCCCCAGCTCAGTTCTTGTGATGGTCACTACCACAGGCTGTGTTGTTAACATGAGGTATAGGAGTGTAACATAACCCCAGCTCAGTTCTTGTGATGGTCACTACCACAGGCTGTGTTGTTATCATGAGCTACAGGTGTGTAACATTACACCCAGCTCAGTTCTTGTGATGGTCACTACCACAGGCTGTGTTGTTAACATGAGCTGTAGGACTGTATCATTACCCGCAGCTCGGTTCCTCTGATGGTCACTACCACAGGCTATGTTGTTAACATGAGATTTAGGAGTGTAACATTAACCCCAGCTCAGTTCTTCTGATGGCCACTATCACAGGCTGTGTTGTTAACATGAGCTGTAGGAGTGTAATATTAACCCCAGCTCAGTTCTTCTGATGGTCACTACCACAGGCTATGTTGTTAACATAAGCTACAGGAGTGTAACATTAACCCCAGCTCAGTTCTTCTGATGGTCACTACCACAGTCTGTGTTGTTAACATGAGGTGTAGGAGGGTATCATTACCCCAGCTCAGTTCTTCTGATGGTCACTACCACAGGCTGTGTTGTTAACATGAGCTGTAGGAGTGTTACATTACCCCCAGCTCAGTTCTTGTGATGGTCACTACCACAGACTGTGTTGTTAACATGAGCTACAGGAGTGTAACATTAACCCCAGCTCAGTTCTTCTGATGGTCACTACCACAGTCTGTGTTGTTAACATGAGGTGTAGGAGGGTATCATTACCCCAGCTCAGTTCTTCTGATGGTCACTACCACAGGCTGTGTTGTTAACATGAGATGTAGGAGTGTAACATTACCCCCAGCTCAGTTCTTGTGATGGTCACTACCACAGGCTGTGTTGTTAACATGAGCTGTAGGAGTGTAACATTACCCCAGCTCAGTTCTTGTGATGGTCGCTACCACAGGCTGTGTTGTTAACATGAGCTGTAGGAGCGTAACATTACCCCCAGCTCAGTTCTTCTGATGGTCACTACCATGGGCTGTGTTGTTAAAATGAGCTACACGAGTATAACATTAACCCCTGCTCAGTTCATGTGATGGCCACTACCACAGGCTGTGTTGTTAACATGAGCTGTAGGAGCGTAACATTAACCCCAGTTCAGTTCTTGTGATGGTCACTACCACAAGCTGTTTTGTTAACATGAGCTGTAGGAGTGTAACATTACCCCCAGCTCAGTTCTTGTGATGGTCACTACCACAGGCTGTGTTGTTAACATGAGGTATAGGAGTGTAACATAACCCCAGCTCAGTTCTTGTGATGGTCACTACCACAGGCTGTGTTGTTATCATGAGCTACAGGAGTGTAACATTACCCTCAGCTCAGTTCTTCTGATGGTCACTACCACAGGCTGTGTTGTTAACATGAGCTGTAGGAGTGTGACATTAACCCCAGCTCAGTTCTTCTGATGGTAACTACAACAGGCTGTGTTGTTAACATGAGCTACAGCAGTGTAACCTTTCCCCCAGCTCAGTTCTTCTGATGGTCACTACCACAGGCTGTGTTGTTAACATGAGGTGTAGGAGTGTATCATTACCCCAGCTCAGTTCTTCTGATGGTCACTACCACAGGCTGTGTTGTTAACATGAGGTGTAGGAGTGTAACATTACCCCAGCTCAGTTCTTCTGATGGTCACTACCACAGGCTGTGTTGTTAACATGAGCTGCAGGAGTGTAACATTACCCCCAGCTCAGTTCTTGTGATGGTCACTACCACAGGCTGTGTTTTAACATGAGGTTTAGGAGTGTAACATTAACCCCAGCTCAGTTCTGCTGATGGTCACTACGCCAGGCTGTCTTGTTAACATGAGCTGTAGGAGTGTAACATTAAGCCCAGCTCAGTTCTTCTGATGGTCACTACCACACGCTGTGTTGTTAACATGAGCTGCAGGAGTGTAACATTAACCCCAGCTCAGTTCTTCTGATGGTCACTACCACAGGCTGTGTTGTTAACATGAGCTGTAGGAGCGTAACATTAACCCCAGCTCAGTTCTTCTGATGGTCACTACCATAGGCTGTGTTGTTAACATGAGCTACAGGAGTGTAACATTAACCCCAGCTCAGTTCTTCTGATGGTCACTACCACAGGCTGCGTTGTTAACATGAGCTGTAGGAGCGTAACATTAACCCCAGCTCAGTTCTTGTGATGGTCACTACCACAGGCTGTGTTGTTAACATGAGCTACAGGAGTGTAACATTACCCCCAGCTCAGTTCTTGTGATGGTCACTACCACAGACTGTGTTGTTAACATGAGCTACAGGAGTGTAACATTACCCCCAGCTCAGTTCTTGTGATGGTCACTACCACAGGCTGTGTTGTTAACATGAGCTGTAGGAGTGTAACATTACCCCAGCTCAGTTCTTGTGATGGTCACTACCACAGGCTGTGTTGTTAACATGAGCTGTAGGAGCGTAACTTTAGCCCCAGCTCAGTTCTTCTGATGGTCACTACCGCAGGCTGTGTTGTTAAAATGAGCTACACGAGTATAACATTAACCCCCAGCTCAGTTCTTGTTATGGTCACTACCACAGGCTGTGTTGTTAACATGAGCTGTAGGAGCGTAACATTAACCCCAGCTCAGTTCTTCTGATGGTCACTACCATAGGCTGTGTTGTTAACATGAGCTACAGGAGTGTAACATTAACCCCAGCTCAGTTCTTCTGATGGTCACTACCACAGGCTGCGTTGTTAACATGAGCTGTAGGAGCGTAACATTAACCCCAGCTCAGTTCTTGTGATGGTCACTACCACAGGCTGTGTTGTTAACATGAGCTACAGGAGTGTAACATTACCCCCAGCTCAGTTCTTGTGATGGTCACTACCACAGACTGTGTTGTTAACATGAGCTACAGGAGTGTAACATTACCCCCAGCTCAGTTCTTGTGATGGTCACTACCACAGGCTGTGTTGTTAACATGAGCTGTAGGAGTGTAACATTACCCCAGCTCAGTTCTTGTGATGGTCACTACCACAGGCTGTGTTGTTAACATGAGCTGTAGGAGCGTAACTTTAGCCCCAGCTCAGTTCTTCTGATGGTCACTACCGCAGGCTGTGTTGTTAAAATGAGCTACACGAGTATAACATTAACCCCCAGCTCAGTTCTTGTTATGGTCACTACCACAGGCTGTGTTGTTAGCATGAGCTGTAGGAGCGTAACATTAACCCCAGTTCAGTTCTTGTGATGGTCACTACCACAAGCTGTTTTGTTAACTTAAGCTGTAGGAGTGTAACATTACCCCCAGCTCAGTTCATCTGATGGTCACTACCACAGGCTGTGTTGTTAACATGAGGTATAGGAGTGTAACATAACCCCAGCTCAGTTCTTCTGATGGTCACTACCACAGGCTGTGTTTTTATCATGAGCTACAGGAGTGTAACATTACCCCCAGCTCAGTTCTTCTGATGGTCACTACCACAGGCTGTGTTCTTTACATGAGATGTAGGAGTGTAACATTAACCCCAGCTCAGTTCTTGTGATGGTAACTACAACAGGCTGTGTTGTTAACATGAGCTACAGGAGTGTAACCTTACCCCCAGCTCAGTTCTTCTGATGGTCACTACCACAGGCTGTGTTGTTAACATGAGCTACAGGAGTGTAACATTACCCCCAGCTCAGTTCGTCTGATGGTAACTACCACAGTCTGTGTTGTTAACATGAGGTGTAGGAGTGTATCATTACCCCAGCTCAGTACTTCTGATGGTAACTACCACAGGCTGTGTTGTTAACATGAGATGTAGGAGTGTAACATTAACCCCAGCTCAGTTCTTCTGATGGTCACTACCACACGCTCTGTTGTTAACATGAGCTACAGGAGTGTAACATTAACCCCAGCTCAGTTCTTATGATGGTCACTACCACAGGCTGTGTTGTTAACATGAGGTTTAGGAGTGTAACATTAACCCCAGCTCAGTTCTTCTGATGGCCACTATCACAGGCTGTGTTGTTAACATGAGCTGTAGGAGTGTAACATTAACCCCAGCTCAGTTCTTCTGATGGTCACTACCACAGGCTATGTTGTTAACATAAGCTACAGGAGTGTAACATTAACCCCAGCTCAGTTCTTCTGATGGTCACTACCACAGTCTGTGTTGTTAACATGAGGTGTAGGAGTGTATCATTACCCCAGCTCAGTTCTTCTGATGGTCACTACCACAGGCTGTGTTGTTAACATGAGCTACAGGAGTGTAACATTACCCCCAGCTCAGTTCTTGTGATGGTCACTACCACAGACTGTGTTGTTAACATGAGCTGCAGGAGTGTAACATTACCCCCAGCTCAGTTCTTGTGATGGTCACTACCACAGGCTGTGTTGTTAACATGAGCTGTAGGAGCATAACATTAGCCCCAGCTCAGTTCTTCTGATGGTCACTACCACAGGCTGTGTTGTTAAAATGAGCTACACGAGTATAACATTAACCCCAGCTCAGTTCTTCTGATGGTCACTACCACAGGCTGTGTTGTTAACATGAGCTGTAGGAGCGTAACATTAACCCCAGTTCAGTTCTTGTGATGGTCACTACCACAAGCTGTTTTGTTAACTTAAGCTGTAGGAGTGTAACATTACCCCCAGCTCAGTTCTTCTGATGGTCACTACCACAGGCTGTGTTGTTAACATGAGGTATAGGAGTGTAACATAACCCCAGCTCAGTTCTTGTGATGGTCACTACCACAGGCTGTGTTGTTATCATGAGCTACAGGAGTGTAACATTACCCCCAGCTCAGTTCTTGTGATGGTCACTACCACAGGCTGTGTTGTTAACATGAGCTGTAGGACTGTATCATTACCCGCAGCTCGGTTCCTCTGATGGTCACTACCACAGGCTATGTTGTTAACATGAGATTTAGGAGTGTAACATTAACCCCAGCTCAGTTCTTCTGATGGCCACTATCACAGGCTGTGTTGTTAACATGAGCTGTAGGAGTGTAATATTAACCCCAGCTCAGTTCTTCTGATGGTCACTACCACAGGCTATGTTGTTAACATAAGCTACAGGAGTGTAACATTAACCCCAGCTCAGTTCTTCTGATGGTCACTACCACAGTCTGTGTTGTTAACATGAGGTGTAGGAGGGTATCATTACCCCAGCTCAGTTCTTCTGATGGTCACTACCACAGGCTGTGTTGTTAACATGAGATGTAGGAGTGTAACATTACCCCCAGCTCAGTTCTTGTGATGGTCACTACCACAGTCTGTGTTGTTAACATGAGCTGTAGGAGTGTAACATTACCCCCAGCTCAGTTCTTGTGATGGTCACTACCACAGGCTGTGTTGTTAACATGAGCTGTAGGAGTGTAACATTACCCCAGCTCAGTTCTTGTGATGGTCGCTACCACAGGCTGTGTTGTTAACATGAGCTGTAGGAGCGTAACATTACCCCCAGCTCAGTTCTTCTGATGGTCACTACCACAGGCTGTGTTGTTAAAATGAGCTACACGAGTATAACATTAACCCCTGCTCAGTTCATGTGATGGCCACTACCACAGGCTGTGTTGTTAACATGAGCTGTAGGAGCGTAACATTAACCCCAGTTCAGTTCTTGTGATGGTCACTACCACAAGCTGTTTTGTTAACATGAGCTGTAGGAGTGTAACATTACCCCCAGCTCAGTTCTTGTGATGGTCACTACCACAGGCTGTGTTGTTAACATGAGGTATAGGAGTGTAACATAACCCCAGCTCAGTTCTTGTGATGGTCACTACCACAGGCTGTGTTGTTATCATGAGCTACAGGTGTGTAACATTACACCCAGCTCAGTTCTTGTGATGGTCACTACCACAGGCTGTGTTGTTAACATGAGCTGTAGGACTGTATCATTACCCGCAGCTCGGTTCCTCTGATGGTCACTACCACAGGCTATGTTGTTAACATGAGATTTAGGAGTGTAACATTAACCCCAGCTCAGTTCTTCTGATGGCCACTATCACAGGCTGTGTTGTTAACATGAGCTGTAGGAGTGTAATATTAACCCCAGCTCAGTTCTTCTGATGGTCACTACCACAGGCTATGTTGTTAACATAAGCTACAGGAGTGTAACATTAACCCCAGCTCAGTTCTTCTGATGGTCACTACCACAGTCTGTGTTGTTAACATGAGGTGTAGGAGGGTATCATTACCCCAGCTCAGTTCTTCTGATGGTCACTACCACAGGCTGTGTTGTTAACATGAGCTGTAGGAGTGTTACATTACCCCCAGCTCAGTTCTTGTGATGGTCACTACCACAGACTGTGTTGTTAACATGAGCTACAGGAGTGTAACATTAACCCCAGCTCAGTTCTTCTGATGGTCACTACCACAGTCTGTGTTGTTAACATGAGGTGTAGGAGGGTATCATTACCCCAGCTCAGTTCTTCTGATGGTCACTACCACAGGCTGTGTTGTTAACATGAGATGTAGGAGTGTAACATTACCCCCAGCTCAGTTCTTGTGATGGTCACTACCACAGGCTGTGTTGTTAACATGAGCTGTAGGAGTGTAACATTACCCCAGCTCAGTTCTTGTGATGGTCGCTACCACAGGCTGTGTTGTTAACATGAGCTGTAGGAGCGTAACATTACCCCCAGCTCAGTTCTTCTGATGGTCACTACCATGGGCTGTGTTGTTAAAATGAGCTACACGAGTATAACATTAACCCCTGCTCAGTTCATGTGATGGCCACTACCACAGGCTGTGTTGTTAACATGAGCTGTAGGAGCGTAACATTAACCCCAGTTCAGTTCTTGTGATGGTCACTACCACAAGCTGTTTTGTTAACATGAGCTGTAGGAGTGTAACATTACCCCCAGCTCAGTTCTTGTGATGGTCACTACCACAGGCTGTGTTGTTAACATGAGGTATAGGAGTGTAACATAACCCCAGCTCAGTTCTTGTGATGGTCACTACCACAGGCTGTGTTGTTATCATGAGCTACAGGAGTGTAACATTACCCTCAGCTCAGTTCTTCTGATGGTCACTACCACAGGCTGTGTTGTTAACATGAGCTGTAGGAGTGTGACATTAACCCCAGCTCAGTTCTTCTGATGGTAACTACAACAGGCTGTGTTGTTAACATGAGCTACAGCAGTGTAACCTTTCCCCCAGCTCAGTTCTTCTGATGGTCACTACCACAGGCTGTGTTGTTAACATGAGGTGTAGGAGTGTATCATTACCCCAGCTCAGTTCTTCTGATGGTCACTACCACAGGCTGTGTTGTTAACATGAGGTGTAGGAGTGTAACATTACCCCAGCTCAGTTCTTCTGATGGTCACTACCACAGGCTGTGTTGTTAACATGAGCTGCAGGAGTGTAACATTACCCCCAGCTCAGTTCTTGTGATGGTCACTACCACAGGCTGTGTTTTAACATGAGGTTTAGGAGTGTAACATTAACCCCAGCTCAGTTCTGCTGATGGTCACTACGCCAGGCTGTCTTGTTAACATGAGCTGTAGGAGTGTAACATTAAGCCCAGCTCAGTTCTTCTGATGGTCACTACCACACGCTGTGTTGTTAACATGAGCTGCAGGAGTGTAACATTAACCCCAGCTCAGTTCTTCTGATGGTCACTACCACAGGCTGTGTTGTTAACATGAGCTGTAGGAGCGTAACATTAACCCCAGCTCAGTTCTTCTGATGGTCACTACCATAGGCTGTGTTGTTAACATGAGCTACAGGAGTGTAACATTAACCCCAGCTCAGTTCTTCTGATGGTCACTACCACAGGCTGCGTTGTTAACATGAGCTGTAGGAGCGTAACATTAACCCCAGCTCAGTTCTTGTGATGGTCACTACCACAGGCTGTGTTGTTAACATGAGCTACAGGAGTGTAACATTACCCCCAGCTCAGTTCTTGTGATGGTCACTACCACAGACTGTGTTGTTAACATGAGCTACAGGAGTGTAACATTACCCCCAGCTCAGTTCTTGTGATGGTCACTACCACAGGCTGTGTTGTTAACATGAGCTGTAGGAGTGTAACATTACCCCAGCTCAGTTCTTGTGATGGTCACTACCACAGGCTGTGTTGTTAAAATGAGCTACACGAGTATAACATTAACCCCCAGCTCAGTTCTTGTTATGGTCACTACCACAGGCTGTGTTGTTAAAATGAGCTACACGAGTATAACATTAACCCCCAGCTCAGTTCTTGTTATGGTCACTACCACAGGCTGTGTTGTTAACATGAGCTGTAGGAGCGTAACATTAACCCCAGTTCAGTTCTTGTGATGGTCACTACCACAAGCTGTTTTGTTAACTTAAGCTGTAGGAGTGTAACATTACCCCCAGCTCAGTTCATCTGATGGTCACTACCACAGGCTGTGTTCTTTACATGAGATGTAGGAGTGTAACATTAACCCCAGCTCAGTTCTTGTGATGGTAACTACAACAGGCTGTGTTGTTAACATGAGCTACAGGAGTGCAACCTTACCCCCACCTCAGTTCTTCTGATGGTCACTACCACAGGTTGTCTTGTTAACATGAGCTGCAGGAGTGTAACATTACCCCCAGCTCAGTTCTTGTGATGGTCACTACCACAGGCTGTGTTTTAACATGAGGTGTAGGAGTGTAACATTAACCCCAGCTCAGTTCTTCTGATGGTCACTACCACACGCTGTGTTGTTAACATGAGCTACAGGAGTGTAACATTACCCCCAGCTCAGTTCTTGTGATGGTCACTACCACAGGCTGTGTTGTTAACATGAGCTACAGGAGTGTAACATTACCCCCAGCTCAGTTCTTGTGATGGTCACTACCACAAGCTGTGTTGTTAACATGAGCTGTAGGAGTGTAACATTACCCCAGCTCAGTTCTTGTGATGGTCACTACCACAGGCTGTGTTGTTAACATGAGCTGTAGGAGCGTAACTTTAGCCCCAGCTCAGTTCTTCTGATGGTCACTACCACAGGCTGTGTTGTTAACATGAGCTGCAGGAGTTAAACATTACCCCCAGCTCAGTTCTTGTGATGGTCACTACCACAGGCTGTGTTGTTAACATGAGCTGTAGGAGTGTAACATTACCCCAGCTCAGTTCTTGTGATGGTCACTACCACAGGCTGTGTTGTTAACATGAGCTTTAGGAGCATAACATTAGCCCCAGCTCAGTTCTTCTGATGGTCACTACCACAGGCTGTGTTGTTAAAATGAGCTACACGAGTATAACATTAACCCCAGCTCAGTTCTTCTGATGGTCACTACCACAGGCTGTGTTGTTAACATGAGCTGTAGGAGCGTAACATTAACCCCAGTTCAGTTCTTGTGATGGTCACTACCACAAGCTGTTTTGTTAACTTAAGCTGTAGGAGTGTAACATTACCCCCAGCTCAGTTCTTCTGATGGTCACTACCACAGGCTGTGTTGTTAACATGAGGTATAGGAGTGTAACATAACCCCAGCTCAGTTCTTGTGATGGTCACTACCACAGGCTGTGTTGTTATCATGAGCTACAGGAGTGTAACATTACCCCCAGCTCAGTTCTTGTGATGGTCACTACCACAGGCTGTGTTGTTAACATGAGCTGTAGGACTGTATCATTACCCGCAGCTCGGTTCCTCTGATGGTCACTACCACAGGCTGTGTTGTTAACATGAGATGTAGGAGTGTAACATTAACCCCAGCTCAGTTCTTCTGATGGCCACTACCACAGGCTGTGTTGTTAACATGAGCTGTAGGAGCGTAACATTAACCCCAGTTCAGTTCTTGTGATGGTCACTACCACAAGCTGTTTTGTTAACTTAAGCTGTAGGAGTGTAACATTACCCCCAGCTCAGTTCTTCTGATGGTCACTACCACAGGCTGTGTTGTTAACATGAGGTATAGGAGTGTAACATAACCCCAGCTCAGTTCTTGTGATGGTCACTACCACAGGCTGTGTTGTTATCATGAGCTACAGGAGTGTAACATTAACCCCAGCTCAGTTCTTGTGATGGTCACTACCACAGGCTGTGTTGTTAACATGAGCTGTAGGACTGTATCATTACCCGCAGCTCGGTTCCTCTGATGGTCACTACCACAGGCTGTGTTGTTAACATGAGATGGAGGAGTGTAACATTAACCCCAGCTCAGTTCTTCTGATGGCCACTTTCACAGGCTGTGTTGTTAACATGAGCTGTAGGGGTGTAACATTAACCCCAGCTCAGTTCTTCTGATGGTCACTACCACAGGCTATGTTGTTAACATAAGCTACAGGAGTGTAACATTAACCCCAGCTCAGTTCTTCTGATGGTCACTACCACAGTCTGTGTTGTTAACATGAGGTGTAGGAGTGTATCATTACCCCAGCTCAGTTCTTCTGATGGTCACTACCACAGGCTGTGTTGTTAACATGAGATGTAGGAGTGTAACATTACCCCCAGCTCAGTTCTTGTGATGGTCACTACCACAGACTGTGTTGTTAACATGAGCTATAGGAGTGTAACATTACCCCCAGCTCAGTTCTTGTGATGGTCACTACCACAGGCTGTGTTCTCAACATGAGCTGTAGGAGTGTAACATTACCCCAGCTCAGTTCTTGTGATGGTCGCTACCACAGGCTGTGTTGTTAACATGAGCTGTAGGAGCGTAACATTACCCCCAGCTCAGTTCTTCTGATGGTCACTACCACAGGCTGTGTTGTTAAAATGAGCTACACGAGTATAACATTAACCCCTGCTCAGTTCATGTGATGGCCACTACCACAGGCTGTGTTGTTATCATGAGCTACAGGAGTGTAACATTAACCCCAGTTCAGTTCTTGTGATGGTCACTACCACAAGCTGTTTTGTTAACATGAGCTGTAGGAGTGTAACATTACCCCCAGCTCAGTTCTTCTGATGGTCACTACCACAGGCTGTGTTGTTAACATGAGATGTAGGAGTGTAACATTAACCCCAGCTCAGTTCTTCTGATGGTCACTACCACAGTCTGTGTTGTTAACATGAGCTACAGGAGTGTAACCTTACCCCCAGCTCAGTTCTTCTGATGGTCACTACCACAGGCTGTGTTGTTAACATGAGCTACAGGAGTGTAACATTACCTCCAGCTCAGTTCTTCTGATGGTAACTACCACAGTCTGTGTTGTTAACATGAGGTGTAGGAGTGTATCATTACCCCAGCTCAGTTCTTCTGATGGTCACTACCACAGGCTGTGTTGTTAACATGAGCTGCAGGAGTGTAACATTAACCCCAGCTCAGTTCTTCTGATGGCCACTATCACAGGCTGTGTTGTTAACATGAGCTGTAGGAGTGTAACATTAACCCCAGCTCAGTTCTTCTGATGGTCACTACCACAGGCTATGTTGTTAACATAAGCTACAGGAGTGTAACATTAACCCCAGCTCAGTTCTTCTGATGGTCACTACCACAGTCTGTGTTGTTAACATGAGGTGTAGGAGTGTATCATTACCCCAGCTCAGTTCTTCTGATGGTCACTACCACAGGCTGTGTTGTTAACATGAGCTACAGGAGTGTAACATTACCCCCAGCTCAGTTCTTGTGATGGTCACTACCACAGACTGTGTTGTTAACATGAGCTGCAGGAGTGTAACATTACCCCCAGCTCAGTTCTTGTGATGGTCACTACCACAGGCTGTGTTGTTAACATGAGCTGTAGGAGTGTAACATTACCCCAGCTCAGTTCTTCTGATGGTCACTAACACAGGCTGTGTTGTTAACATGAGCTGTAGGAGCATAACATTAGCCCCAGCTCAGTTCTTCTGATGGTCACTACCACAGGCTGTGTTGTTAAAATGAGCTACACGAGTATAACATTAACCCCAGCTCAGTTCTTCTGATGGTCACTACCACAGGCTGTGTTGTTAACATGAGCTGTAGGAGCGTAACATTAACCCCAGTTCAGTTCTTGTGGTGGTCACTACCACAAGCTGTTTTGTTAACTTAAGCTGTAGGAGTGTAACATTACCCCCAGCTCAGTTCTTCTGATGGTCACTGCCACAGGCTGTGTTGTTAACATGAGGTATAGGAGTGTAACATAACCCCAGTTCAGTTCTTGTGATGGTCACTACCACAGGCTGTGTTGTTATCATGAGCTACAGGAGTGTAACATTACCCCCAGCTCAGTTCTTGTGATGGTCACTACCACAGGCTGTGTTGTTAACATGAGCTGTAGGACTGTATCATTACCCGCAGCTCGGTTCCTCTGATGGTCACTACCACAGGCTGTGTTGTTAACATGAGATTTAGGAGTGTAACATTAACCCCAGCTCAGTTCTTCTGATGGCCACTATCACAGGCTGTGTTGTTAACATGAGCTGTAGGAGTGTAATATTAACCCCAGCTCAGTTCTTCTGATGGTCACTACCACAGGCTATGTTGTTAACATAAGCTACAGGAGTGTAACATTAACCCCAGCTCAGTTCTTCTGATGGTCACTACCACAGGCTGTGTTGTTAACATGAGGTGTAGGAGTGTATCATTACCCCAGCTAAGTTCTTCTGATGGTCACTACCACAGGCTGTGTTGTTAACATGAGCTGCAGGAGTGTAACATTACCCCCAGCTCAGTTCTTGTGATGGTCACTACCACAGGCTGTGTTTTAACATGAGGTGTAGGAGTGTAACATTAACCCCAGCTCAGTTCTGCTGATGGTCACTACGCCAGGCTGTCTTGTTAACATGAGCTGTAGGAGTGTAACATTAAGCCCAGCTCTGTTCTTCTGATGGTCACTACCACACGCTGTGTTGTTCACATGAGCTGCAGGAGTGTAACATTAACCCCAGCTCAGTTCTTCTGATGGTCACTACCACAGGCTGTGTTGTTAACATGAGCTGTAGGAGCGTAACATTAACCCGAGCTCAGTTCTTCTGATGGTCACTACCACAGGCTGTGTTGTTAACATGAGCTACAGGAGTGTAACATTAACCCCAGCTCAGTTCTTCTGATGGTCACTACCACAGGCTGCGTTGTTAACATGAGCTGTAGGAGCGTAACATTAACCCCAGCTCAGTTCTTGCGATGGTCACTACCACAGGCTGTGTTGTTAACATGAGCTGTAGGAGTGTAACATTAACCCCAGCTCAGTTCTTCTGATGGTCACTACCACAGGCTGTGTTGTTAACATGAGCTGTAGCAGTGTAACATTAACCCCAGCTCAGTTCTTGTGATGGTCACTACCACAGGCTGTGTTGTTAACATGAGCTGTAGGACTGTATCATTACCCGCAGCTCAGTTCTTCTGATGGTCACTACCACAGGCTGTGTTGTTAACATGAGGTGTAGGAGTGTAACATTAACCCCAGCTCAGTTCTTCTGATGGCCACTATCACACGCTGTGTTGTTAACATGAGCTGTAGGAGTGCAACATTAACCCCAGCTCAGTTCTTCTGATGGTCACTACCACAGGCTATGTTGTTAACATAAGCTACAGGAGTGTAAAATTAACCCCAGCTCAGTTCTTCTGATGGTCACTACCACAGTCTGTGTTGTTAACATGAGGTGTAGGAGTGTATCATTACCCCAGCTCAGCTCTTCTGATGGTCACTACCACAGGCTGTGTTGTTAACATGAGCTACAGGAGTGTAACATTACCCCCAGCTCAGTTCTTGTGATGGTCACTACCACAGACTGTGTTGTTAACATGAGCTACAGGAGTGTAACATTACCCCCAGCTCAGTTCTTGTGATGGTCACTACCACAGGCTGTGTTGTTAACATGAGCTGTAGGAGTGTAACATTACCCCAGCTCAGTTCTTGTGATGGTCACTACCACAGGCTGTGTTGTTAACATGAGCTGTAGGAGCGTAACTTTAGCCCCAGCTCAGTTCTTCTGATGGTCACTACCGCAGGCTGTGTTGTTAACATGAGCTACACGAGTATAACATTAACCCCCAGCTCAGTTCTTGTTATGGTCACTACCACAGGCTGTGTTGTTAACATGAGCTGTAGGAGCGTAACATTAACCCCAGTTCAGTTCTTGTGATGGTCACTACCACAAGCTGTTTTGTTAACTTAAGCTGTAGGAGTGTAACATTACCCCCAGCTCAGTTCATCTGATGGTCACTACCACAGGCTGTGTTGTTAACATGAGGTATAGGAGTGTAACATAACCCCAGCTCAGTTCTTGTGATGGTCACTACCACAGGCTGTGTTGTTATCATGAGCTACAGGAGTGTAACATTACCCCCAGCTCAGTTCTTCTGATGGTCACTACCACAGGCTGTGTTCTTAACATGAGATGTAGGAGTGTAACATTAACCCCAGCTCAGTTCTTCTGATGGTAACTACAACAGGCTGTGTTGTTAACATGAGCTACAGGAGTGCAACCTTACCCCCACCTCAGTTCTTCTGATGGTCACTACCACAGGCTGTGTTGTTAACATGAGCTACAGGAGTGTAACTTTACCCCCAGCTCAGTTCGTCTGATGGTCACTACCACAGTCTGTGTTGTTAACATGAGGTGTAGGAGTGTATCATTACCCCAGCTCAGTTCTTCTGATGGTCACTACCACAGGTTGTCTTGTTAACATGAGCTGCAGGAGTGTAACATTACCCCCAGCTCAGTTCTTGTGATGGTCACTACCACAGGCTGTGTTTTAACATGAGGTGTAGGAGTGTAACATTAACCCCAGCTCAGTTCTTCTGATGGTCACTACGCCAGGCTTCCTTGTTAACATGAGCTGTAGGAGTGTAACATTAACCCCAGCTCAGTTCTTCTGATGGTCACTACCACACGCTGTGTTGTTAACATGAGCTACAGGAGTGTAACATTACCCCCAGCTCAGTTCTTGTGATGGTCACTACCACAGACTGTGTTGTTAACATGAGCTACAGGAGTGTAACATTACCCCCAGCTCAGTTCTTGTGATGGTCACTACCACAAGCTGTGTTGTTAACATGAGCTGTAGGAGTTTAACATTACCCCAGCTCAGTTCTTGTGATGGTCACTACCACAGGCTGTGTTGTTAACATGAGCTGTAGGAGCGTAACTTTAGCCCCAGCTCAGTTCTTCTGATGGTCACTACCACAGGCTGTGTTGTTAACATGAGCTGCAGGAGTGTAACATTACCCCCCGCTCAGTTCTTGTGATGGTCACTACCACAGGCTGTGTTGTTAACATGAGCTGTAGGAGTGTAACATTACCCCAGCTCAGTTCTTCTGATGGTCACTACCACAGGCTGTGTTGTTAACATGAGCTGTAGGAGCATAACATTAGCCCCAGCTCAGTTCTTCTGATGGTCACTACCACAGGCTGTGTTGTTAAAATGAGCTACACGAGTATAACATTAACCCCAGCTCAGTTTTCTGATGGTCACTACCACAGGCTGTGTTGTTAACATGAGCTGTAGGAGCGTAACATTAACCCCAGTTCAGTTCTTGTGGTGGTCACTACCACAAGCTGTTTTGTTAACTTAAGCTGTAGGAGTGTAACATTACCCCCAGCTCAGTTCTTCTGATGGTCACTACCACAGGCTGTGTTGTTAACATGAGGTATAGGAGTGTAACATAACCCCAGTTCAGTTCTTGTGATGGTCACTACCACAGGCTGTGTTGTTATCATGAGCTACAGGAGTGTAACATTACCCCCAGCTCAGTTCTTGTGATGGTCACTACCACAGGCTGTGTTGTTAACATGAGCTGTAGGACTGTATCATTACCCGCAGCTCGGTTCCTCTGATGGTCACTACCACAGGCTGTGTTGTTAACATGAGATTTAGGAGTGTAACATTAAGCCCAGCTCTGTTCTTCTGATGGTCACTACCACACGCTGTGTTGTTCACATGAGCTGCAGGAGTGTAACATTAACCCCAGCTCAGTTCTTCTGATGGTCACTACCACAGGCTGTGTTGTTAACATGAGCTGTAGGAGCGTAACATTAACCCGAGCTCAGTTCTTCTGATGGTCACTACCACAGGCTGTGTTGTTAACATGAGCTACAGGAGTGTAACATTAACCCCAGCTCAGTTCTTCTGATGGTCACTACCACAGGCTGCGTTGTTAACATGAGCTGTAGGAGCGTAACATTAACCCCAGCTCAGTTCTTGCGATGGTCACTACCACAGGCTGTGTTGTTAACATGAGCTGTAGGAGTGTAACATTAACCCCAGCTCAGTTCTTCTGATGGTCACTACCACAGGCTGTGTTGTTAACATGAGCTGTAGCAGTGTAACATTAACCCCAGCTCAGTTCTTGTGATGGTCACTACCACAGGCTGTGTTGTTAACATGAGCTGTAGGACTGTATCATTACCCGCAGCTCAGTTCTTCTGATGGTCACTACCACAGGCTGTGTTGTTAACATGAGGTGTAGGAGTGTAACATTAACCCCAGCTCAGTTCTTCTGATGGCCACTATCACACGCTGTGTTGTTAACATGAGCTGTAGGAGTGCAACATTAACCCCAGCTCAGTTCTTCTGATGGTCACTACCACAGGCTATGTTGTTAACATAAGCTACAGGAGTGTAAAATTAACCCCAGCTCAGTTCTTCTGATGGTCACTACCACAGTCTGTGTTGTTAACATGAGGTGTAGGAGTGTATCATTACCCCAGCTCAGCTCTTCTGATGGTCACTACCACAGGCTGTGTTGTTAACATGAGCTACAGGAGTGTAACATTACCCCCAGCTCAGTTCTTGTGATGGTCACTACCACAGACTGTGTTGTTAACATGAGCTACAGGAGTGTAACATTACCCCCAGCTCAGTTCTTGTGATGGTCACTACCACAGGCTGTGTTGTTAACATGAGCTGTAGGAGTGTAACATTACCCCAGCTCAGTTCTTGTGATGGTCACTACCACAGGCTGTGTTGTTAACATGAGCTGTAGGAGCGTAACTTTAGCCCCAGCTCAGTTCTTCTGATGGTCACTACCGCAGGCTGTGTTGTTAACATGAGCTACACGAGTATAACATTAACCCCCAGCTCAGTTCTTGTTATGGTCACTACCACAGGCTGTGTTGTTAACATGAGCTGTAGGAGCGTAACATTAACCCCAGTTCAGTTCTTGTGATGGTCACTACCACAAGCTGTTTTGTTAACTTAAGCTGTAGGAGTGTAACATTACCCCCAGCTCGGTTCATCTGATGGTCACTACCACAGGCTGTGTTGTTAACATGAGGTATAGGAGTGTAACATAACCCCAGCTCAGTTCTTGTGATGGTCACTACCACAGGCTGTGTTGTTATCATGAGCTACAGGAGTGTAACATTACCCCCAGCTCAGTTCTTCTGATGGTCACTACCACAGGCTGTGTTCTTAACATGAGATGTAGGAGTGTAACATTAACCCCAGCTCAGTTCTTCTGATGGTAACTACAACAGGCTGTGTTGTTAACATGAGCTACAGGAGTGCAACCTTACCCCCACCTCAGTTCTTCTGATGGTCACTACCACAGGCTGTGTTGTTAACATGAGCTACAGGAGTGTAACTTTACCCCCAGCTCAGTTCGTCTGATGGTCACTACCACAGTCTGTGTTGTTAACATGAGGTGTAGGAGTGTATCATTACCCCAGCTCAGTTCTTCTGATGGTCACTACCACAGGTTGTCTTGTTAACATGAGCTGCAGGAGTGTAACATTACCCCCAGCTCAGTTCTTGTGATGGTCACTACCACAGGCTGTGTTTTAACATGAGGTGTAGGAGTGTAACATTAACCCCAGCTCAGTTCTTCTGATGGTCACTACGCCAGGCTTCCTTGTTAACATGAGCTGTAGGAGTGTAACATTAACCCCAGCTCAGTTCTTCTGATGGTCACTACCACACGCTGTGTTGTTAACATGAGCTACAGGAGTGTAACATTACCCCCAGCTCAGTTCTTGTGATGGTCACTACCACAGACTGTGTTGTTAACATGAGCTACAGGAGTGTAACATTACCCCCAGCTCAGTTCTTGTGATGGTCACTACCACAAGCTGTGTTGTTAACATGAGCTGTAGGAGTTTAACATTACCCCAGCTCAGTTCTTGTGATGGTCACTACCACAGGCTGTGTTGTTAACATGAGCTGTAGGAGCGTAACTTTAGCCCCAGCTCAGTTCTTCTGATGGTCACTACCACAGGCTGTGTTGTTAACATGAGCTGCAGGAGTGTAACATTACCCCCAGCTCAGTTCTTGTGATGGTCACTACCACAGGCTGTGTTGTTAACATGAGCTGTAGGAGTATAACATTACCCCAGCTCAGTTCTTCTGATGGTCACTACCACAGGCTGTGTTGTTAACATGAGCTGTAGGAGCATAACATTAGCCCCAGCTCAGTTCTTCTGATGGTCACTACCACAGGCTGTGTTGTTAAAATGAGCTACACGAGTATAACATTAACCCCAGCTCAGTTTTCTGATGGTCACTACCACAGGCTGTGTTGTTAACATGAGCTGTAGGAGCGTAACATTAACCCCAGTTCAGTTCTTGTGGTGGTCACTACCACAAGCTGTTTTGTTAACTTAAGCTGTAGGAGTGTAACATTACCCCCAGCTCAGTTCTTCTGATGGTCACTACCACAGGCTGTGTTGTTAACATGAGGTATAGGAGTGTAACATAACCCCAGTTCAGTTCTTGTGATGGTCACTACCACAGGCTGTGTTGTTATCATGAGCTACAGGAGTGTAACATTACCCCCAGCTCAGTTCTTGTGATGGTCACTACCACAGGCTGTGTTGTTAACATGAGCTGTAGGACTGTATCATTACCCGCAGCTCGGTTCCTCTGATGGTCACTACCACAGGCTGTGTTGTTAACATGAGATTTAGGAGTGTAACATTAACCCCAGCTCAGTTCTTCTGATGGCCACTATCACAGGCTGTGTTGTTAACATGAGCTGTAGGAGTGTAATATTAACCCCAGCTCAGTTCTTCTGATGGTCACTACCACAGGCTATGTTGTTAACATAAGCTACAGGAGTGTAACATTAACCCCAGCTCAGTTCTTCTGATGGTCACTACCACAGGCTGTGTTGTTAACATGAGGTGTAGGAGTGTATCATTACCCCAGCTAAGTTCTTCTGATGGTCACTACCACAGGCTGTGTTGTTAACATGAGCTGCAGGAGTGTAACATTACCCCCAGCTCAGTTCTTGTGATGGTCACTACCACAGGCTGTGTTTTAACATGAGGTGTAGGAGTGTAACATTAACCCCAGCTCAGTTCTGCTGATGGTCACTACGCCAGGCTGTCTTGTTAACATGAGCTGTAGGAGTGTAACATTAAGCCCAGCTCAGTTCTTCTGATGGTCACTACCACACGCTGTGTTGTTAACATGAGCTGCAGGAGTGTAACATTAACCCCAGCTCAGTTCTTCTGATGGTCACTACCACAGGCTGTGTTGTTAACATGAGCTGTAGGAGCGTAACATTAACCCGAGCTCAGTTCTTCTGATGGTCACTACCACAGGCTGTGTTGTTAACATGAGCTACAGGAGTGTAACATTAACCCCAGCTCAGTTCTTGTGATGGTCACTACCACAGGCTGTGTTGTTAACATGAGCTGTAGGACTGTATCATTACCCGCAGCTCGGTTCCTCTGATGGTCACTACCACAGGCTGTGTTGTTAACATGAGATTTAGGAGTGTAACATTAACCCCAGCTCAGTTCTTCTGATGGCCACTATCACAGGCTGTGTTGTTAACATGAGCTGTAGGAGTGTAATATTAACCCCAGCTCAGTTCTTCTGATGGTCACTACCACAGGCTATGTTGTTAACATAAGCTACAGGAGTGTAACATTAACCCCAGCTCAGTTCTTCTGATGGTCACTACCACAGGCTGTGTTGTTAACATGAGGTGTAGGAGTGTATCATTACCCCAGCTAAGTTCTTCTGATGGTCACTACCACAGGCTGTGTTGTTAACATGAGCTGCAGGAGTGTAACATTACCCCCAGCTCAGTTCTTGTGATGGTCACTACCACAGGCTGTGTTTTAACATGAGGTGTAGGAGTGTAACATTAACCCCAGCTCAGTTCTGCTGATGGTCACTACGCCAGGCTGTCTTGTTAACATGAGCTGTAGGAGTGTAACACTAAGCCCAGCTCAGTTCTTCTGATGGTCACTACCACACGCTGTGTTGTTAACATGAGCTGCAGGAGTGTAACATTAACCCCAGCTCAGTTCTTCTGATGGTCACTACCACAGGCTGTGTTGTTAACATGAGCTGTAGGAGCGTAACATTAACCCGAGCTCAGTTCTTCTGATGGTCACTACCACAGGCTGTGTTGTTAACATGAGCTACAGGAGTGCAACCTTACCCCCAGCTCAGTTCTTCTGATGGTCACTACCACAGGTTGTCTTGTTAACATGAGCTGCAGGAGTGTAACATTACCCCCAGCTCAGTTCTTGTGATGGTCACTACCACAGGCTGTGTTTTAACATGAGGTGTAGGAGTGTAACATTAACCCCAGCTCAGTTCTTCTGATGGTCACTACCACACGCTGTGTTGTTAACATGAGCTACAGGAGTGTAACATTACCCCCAGCTCAGTTCTTGTGATGGTCACTACCACAGGCTGTGTTGTTAACATGAGCTACAGGAGTGTAACATTACCCCCAGCTCAGTTCTTGTGATGGTCACTACCACAAGCTGTGTTGTTAACATGAGCTGTAGGAGTGTAACATTACCCCAGCTCAGTTCTTGTGATGGTCACTACCACAGGCTGTGTTGTTAACATGAGCTGTAGGAGCGTAACTTTAGCCCCAGCTCAGTTCTTCTGATGGTCACTACCACAGGCTGTGTTGTTAACATGAGCTGCAGGAGTTTAACATTACCCCCAGCTCAGTTCTTGTGATGGTCACTACCACAGGCTGTGTTGTTAACATGAGCTGTAGGAGTGTAACATTACCCCAGCTCAGTTCTTGTGATGGTCACTACCACAGGCTGTGTTGTTAACATGAGCTTTAGGAGCATAACATTAGCCCCAGCTCAGTTCTTCTGATGGTCACTACCACAGGCTGTGTTGTTAAAATGAGCTACACGAGTATAACATTAACCCCAGCTCAGTTCTTCTGATGGTCACTACCACAGGCTGTGTTGTTAACATAAGCTACAGGAGTGTAACATTAACCCCAGCTCAGTTCTTCTGATGGTCACTACCACAGTCTGTGTTGTTAACATGAGGTGTAGGAGTGTATCATTACCCCAGCTCAGTTCTTCTGATGGCCACTATCACAGGCTGTGTTGTTAACATGAGCTGTAGGAGCGTAACATTAACCCCAGTTCAGTTCTTGTGATGGTCACTACCACAAGCTGTTTTGTTAACTTAAGCAGTAGGAGTGTAACATTACCCCCAGCTCAGTTCTTCTGATGGTCACTACCACAGGCTGTGTTGTTAACATGAGGTATAGGAGTGTAACATAACCCCAGCTCAGTTCTTGTGATGGTCACTACCACAGGCTGTGTTGTTATCATGAGCTACAGGAGTGTAACATTACCCCCAGCTCAGTTCTTGTGATGGTCACTACCACAGGCTGTGTTGTTATCATGAGCTACAGGAGTGTAACATTAACCCCAGTTCAGTTCTTGTGATGGTCACTACCACAAGCTGTTTTGTTAACATGAGCTGTAGGAGTGTAACATTACCCCCAGCTCAGTTCTTCTGATGGTCACTACCACAGGCTGTGTTGTTAACATGAGATGTAGGAGTGTAACATTAACCCCAGCTCAGTTCTTCTGATGGTCACTACCACAGTCTGTGTTGTTAACATGAGCTACAGGAGTGTAACCTTACCCCCAGCTCAGTTCTTCTGATGGTCACTACCACAGGCTGTGTTGTTAACATGAGCTACAGGAGTGTAACATTACCTCCAGCTCAGTTCTTCTGATGGTAACTACCACAGTCTGTGTTGTTAACATGAGGTGTAGGAGTGTATCATTACCCCAGCTCAGTTCTTCTGATGGTCACTACCACAGGCTGTGTTGTTAACATGAGCTGCAGGAGTGTAACATTAACCCCAGCTCAGTTCTTCTGATGGCCACTATCACAGGCTGTGTTGTTAACATGAGCTGTAGGAGTGTAACATTAACCCCAGCTCAGTTCTTCTGATGGTCACTACCATAGGCTATGTTGTTAACATAAGCTACAGGAGTGTAACATTAACCCCAGCTCAGTTCTTCTGATGGTCACTACCACAGTCTGTGTTGTTAACATGAGGTGTAGGAGTGTATCATTACCCCAGCTCAGTTCTTCTGATGGTCACTACCACAGGCTGTGTTGTTAACATGAGCTACAGGAGTGTAACATTACCCCCAGCTCAGTTCTTGTGATGGTCACTACCACAGACTGTGTTGTTAACATGAGCTGCAGGAGTGTAACATTACCCCCAGCTCAGTTCTTGTGATGGTCACTATCACAGGCTGTGTTGTTAACATGAGCTGTAGGAGTGTAACATTACCCCAGCTCAGTTCTTCTGATGGTCACTACCACAGGCTGTGTTGTTAACATGAGCTGTAGGAGCATAACATTAGCCCCAGCTCAGTTCTTCTGATGGTCACTACCACAGGCTGTGTTGTTAAAATGAGCTACACGAGTATAACATTAACCCCAGCTCAGTTCTTCTGATGGTCACTACCACAGGCTGTGTTGTTAACATGAGCTGTAGGAGCGTAACATTAACCCCAGTTCAGTTCTTGTGGTGGTCACTACCACAAGCTGTTTTGTTAACTTAAGCTGTAGGAGTGTAACATTACCCCCAGCTCAGTTCTTCTGATGGTCACTGCCACAGGCTGTGTTGTTAACATGAGGTATAGGAGTGTAACATAACCCCAGTTCAGTTCTTGTGATGGTCACTACCACAGGCTGTGTTGTTATCATGAGCTACAGGAGTGTAACATTACCCCCAGCTCAGTTCTTGTGATGGTCACTACCACAGGCTGTGTTGTTAACATGAGCTGTAGGACTGTATCATTACCCGCAGCTCGGTTCCTCTGATGGTCACTACCACAGGCTGTGTTGTTAACATGAGATTTAGGAGTGTAACATTAACCCCAGCTCAGTTCTTCTGATGGCCACTATCACAGGCTGTGTTGTTAACATGAGCTGTAGGAGTGTAATATTAACCCCAGCTCAGTTCTTCTGATGGTCACTACCACAGGCTATGTTGTTAACATAAGCTACAGGAGTGTAACATTAACCCCAGCTCAGTTCTTCTGATGGTCACTACCACAGGCTGTGTTGTTAACATGAGCTGTAGGAGTGTATCATTACCCCAGCTAAGTTCTTCTGATGGTCACTACCACAGGCTGTGTTGTTAACATGAGCTGCAGGAGTGTAACATTACCCCCAGCTCAGTTCTTGTGATGGTCACTACCACAGGCTGTGTTTTAACATGAGGTGTAGGAGTGTAACATTAACCCCAGCTCAGTTCTGCTGATGGTCACTACGCCAGGCTGTCTTGTTAACATGAGCTGTAGGAGTGTAACATTAAGCCCAGCTCTGTTCTTCTGATGGTCACTACCACACGCTGTGTTGTTCACATGAGCTGCAGGAGTGTAACATTAACCCCAGCTCAGTTCTTCTGATGGTCACTACCACAGGCTGTGTTGTTAACATGAGCTGTAGGAGCGTAACATTAACCCGAGCTCAGTTCTTCTGATGGTCACTACCACAGGCTGTGTTGTTAACATGAGCTACAGGAGTGTAACATTAACCCCAGCTCAGTTCTTCTGATGGTCACTACCACAGGCTGCGTTGTTAACATGAGCTGTAGGAGCGTAACATTAACCCCAGCTCAGTTCTTGCGATGGTCACTACCACAGGCTGTGTTGTTAACATGAGCTGTAGGAGTGTAACATTAACCCCAGCTCAGTTCTTCTGATGGTCACTACCACAGGCTGTGTTGTTAACATGAGCTGTAGCAGTGTAACATTAACCCCAGCTCAGTTCTTGTGATGGTCACTACCACAGGCTGTGTTGTTAACATGAGCTGTAGGACTGTATCATTACCCGCAGCTCAGTTCTTCTGATGGTCACTACCACAGGCTGTGTTGTTAACATGAGGTGTAGGAGTGTAACATTAACCCCAGCTCAGTTCTTCTGATGGCCACTATCACACGCTGTGTTGTTAACATGAGCTGTAGGAGTGCAACATTAACCCCAGCTCAGTTCTTCTGATGGTCACTACCACAGGCTATGTTGTTAACATAAGCTACAGGAGTGTAAAATTAACCCCAGCTCAGTTCTTCTGATGGTCACTACCACAGTCTGTGTTGTTAACATGAGGTGTAGGAGTGTATCATTACCCCAGCTCAGCTCTTCTGATGGTCACTACCACAGGCTGTGTTGTTAACATGAGCTACAGGAGTGTAACATTACCCCCAGCTCAGTTCTTGTGATGGTCACTACCACAGACTGTGTTGTTAACATGAGCTACAGGAGTGTAACATTACCCCCAGCTCAGTTCTTGTGATGGTCACTACCACAGGCTGTGTTGTTAACATGAGCTGTAGGAGTGTAACATTACCCCAGCTCAGTTCTTGTGATGGTCACTACCACAGGCTGTGTTGTTAACATGAGCTGTAGGAGCGTAACTTTAGCCCCAGCTCAGTTCTTCTGATGGTCACTACCGCAGGCTGTGTTGTTAACATGAGCTACACGAGTATAACATTAACCCCCAGCTCAGTTCTTGTTATGGTCACTACCACAGGCTGTGTTGTTAACATGAGCTGTAGGAGCGTAACATTAACCCCAGTTCAGTTCTTGTGATGGTCACTACCACAAGCTGTTTTGTTAACTTAAGCTGTAGGAGTGTAACATTACCCCCAGCTCAGTTCATCTGATGGTCACTACCACAGGCTGTGTTGTTAACATGAGGTATAGGAGTGTAACATAACCCCAGCTCAGTTCTTGTGATGGTCACTACCACAGGCTGTGTTGTTATCATGAGCTACAGGAGTGTAACATTACCCCCAGCTCAGTTCTTCTGATGGTCACTACCACAGGCTGTGTTCTTAACATGAGATATAGGAGTGTAACATTAACCCCAGCTCAGTTCTTCTGATGGTAACTACAACAGGCTGTGTTGTTAACATGAGCTACAGGAGTGCAACCTTACCCCCACCTCAGTTCTTCTGATGGTCACTACCACAGGCTGTGTTGTTAACATGAGCTACAGGAGTGTAACTTTACCCCCAGCTCAGTTCGTCTGATGGTCACTACCACAGTCTGTGTTGTTAACATGAGGTGTAGGAGTGTATCATTACCCCAGCTCAGTTCTTCTGATGGTCACTACCACAGGTTGTCTTGTTAACATGAGCTGCAGGAGTGTAACATTACCCCCAGCTCAGTTCTTGTGATGGTCACTACCACAGGCTGTGTTTTAACATGAGGTGTAGGAGTGTAACATTAACCCCAGCTCAGTTCTTCTGATGGTCACTACGCCAGGCTTCCTTGTTAACATGAGCTGTAGGAGTGTAACATTAACCCCAGCTCAGTTCTTCTGATGGTCACTACCACACACTGTGTTGTTAACATGAGCTACAGGAGTGTAACATTACCCCCAGCTCAGTTCTTGTGATGGTCACTACCACAGACTGTGTTGTTAACATGAGCTACAGGAGTGTAACATTACCCCCAGCTCAGTTCTTGTGATGGTCACTACCACAAGCTGTGTTGTTAACATGAGCTGTAGGAGTTTAACATTACCCCAGCTCAGTTCTTGTGATGGTCACTACCACAGGCTGTGTTGTTAACATGAGCTGTAGGAGCGTAACTTTAGCCCCAGCTCAGTTCTTCTGATGGTCACTACCACAGGCTGTGTTGTTAACATGAGCTGCAGGAGTGTAACATTACCCCCAGCTCAGTTCTTGTGATGGTCACTACCACAGGCTGTGTTGTTAACATGAGCTGTAGGAGTGTAACATTACCCCAGCTCAGTTCTTCTGATGGTCACTACCACAGGCTGTGTTGTTAACATGAGCTGTAGGAGCATAACATTAGCCCCAGCTCAGTTCTTCTGATGGTCACTACCACAGGCTGTGTTGTTAAAATGAGCTACACGAGTATAACATTAACCCCAGCTCAGTTCTTCTGATGGTCACTACCACAGGCTGTGTTGTTAACATGAGCTGTAGGAGCGTAACATTAACCCCAGTTCAGTTCTTGTGGTGGTCACTACCACAAGCTGTTTTGTTAACTTAAGCTGTAGGAGTGTAACATTACCCCCAGCTCAGTTCTTCTGATGGTCACTACCACAGGCTGTGTTGTTAACATGAGGTATAGGAGTGTAACATAACCCCAGTTCAGTTCTTGTGATGGTCACTACCACAGGCTGTGTTGTTATCATGAGCTACAGGAGTGTAACATTACCCCCAGCTCAGTTCTTCTGATGGTCACTACCACAGGCTGTGTTGTTAACATGAGCTGTAGGACTGTATCATTACCCGCAGCTCGGTTCCTCTGATGGTCACTAGCACAGGCTGTGTTGTTAACATGAGATTTAGGAGTGTAACATTAACCCCAGCTCAGTTCTTCTGATGGCCACTATCACAGGCTGTGTTGTTAACATGAGCTGTAGGAGTGTAATATTAACCCCAGCTCAGTTCTTCTGATGGTCACTACCACAGGCTATGTTGTTAACATAAGCTACAGGAGTGTAACATTACCCCCAGCTCAGTTCTTGTGATGGACACTACCACAGGCTGTGTTGTTAACATGAGCTACAGGAGTATAACATTAACCCCAGCTCAGTTCTTCTGATGGTCACTACCACAGGCTGTGTTGTTAACATGAGGTGTAGGAGTGTAACATTACCCCCAGCTCAGTTCTTCTGATGGTCACTACCACAGGCTGTGTTGTTAACATGAGCTGTAGGAGTGTAACATTAACCCCAGCTCAGTTCTTGTGATGGTCACTACCACAGGCTGTGTTGTTAACATGAGCTGTAGGAGTGTAACATTACCCCCAGCTCAGTTCTTCTGATGGTCACTACCACAGGCTGTGTTGTTAACATGAGCTACAGGAGTATAACATTAACCCCAGCTCAGTTCTTCTGATGGTCACTACCACAGGCTGTGTTGTTAACATGAGCTGTAGGAGTGTAACATTAACCCCAGCTCAGTTCTTGTGATGGTCACTACCACAGGCTGTGTTTTTAACATGAGCTACAGGAGTATAACATTAACCCCAGCTCAGTTCTTCTGATGGTCACTACCACAGTCTGTGTTGTTAACATGAGGTATAGGAGTGTAACATTACCCCAGCTCAGTTCTTCTGATGGTCACTACCACAGGCTGTGTTAACATGAGGTGTAGGAGTGTAACATTACCCCCAGCTCGGTTCTTGTGATGGTCACTACCACAGGCTGTGTTGTTAACATGAGGTGTAGGAGTGTAACATTACCCCCAGCTCAGCTCTTCTGATGGTCACTACCACAGGCTGGGATGTTAACATGAGCTGTAGGAGTTTAACATTACCCCCAGCTCAGTTCTTGTGATGGTCACTACCACAGGCTGTGTTGTTAACATGAGGTGTAGGAGTGTAACATTACCCCCAGCTCAGTTCTTCTGATGGTCACTACCACAGGCTGTGTTAACATGGGGTGTAGGAGTGTAACATTACCCCCAGCTCGGTTCTTGTGATGGTCACTACCACAGGCTGTGTTGTTAACATGAGGTGTAGGAGTGTAACATTACCCCCAGCTCAGTTCTTCTGATGGTCACTACCACAGGCTGTGTTGTTAACATGAGCTGTAGGAGTGTAACATTACCCCCAGCTCAGTTCTTGTGATGGTCACTACCACAGGCTGTGTTGTTAACATGAGCTGTAGGAGCGTAACATTACCCCCAGCTCAGTTCTTCTGATGGTCACTACCACAGACTGTGTTGTTAACATGAGGTGTAGGAGTGTAACATTACCCCCAGCTCAGTTCTTCTGATGGTCACTACCACAGGCTGTGTTGTTAACATGAGCTGTAGGAGTGTAAGATTAACCCCAGCTCAGTTCTTGTGATGGTCACTACCACAGGCTGTGTTGTTAACATGAGCTGTAGGAGTGTAACATTACCCCCAGCTCAGTTCTTCTGATGGTCACTACCACAGGCTGTGTTGTTAACATGAGCTACAGGAGTATAACATTAACCCCAGCTCAGTTCTTCTGATGGTCACTACCACAGGCTGTGTTGTTAACATGAGCTGTAGGAGTGTAACATTAACCCCAGCTCAGTTCTTGTGATGGTCACTACCACAGGCTGTGTTGTTAACATGAGCTACAGGAGTATAACATTAACCCCAGCTCAGTTCTTCTGATGGTCACTACCACAGGCTGTGTTGTTAACATGAGGTGTAGGAGTGTAACATTAACCCCAGCTCAGTTCTTGTGATGGTCACTACCACAGTCTGTGTTGTTAACATGAGCTGTAGAAGTGTAACATTACCCCCAGCTCAGTTCTTCTGATGGTCACTACCACAGGCTGTGTTGTTAACATGAGCTGTAGGAGCGTAACATTAACCCCAGCTCAGTTCTTGTGATGGTCACTACCACAGGCTGTATTGTTAACATGAGCTGTAGGAGCGTAACATTACTCCCAGCTCGGTTCTTGTGATGGTCACTACCACAGGCTGTGTTGTTAACATGAGGTGTAGGAGTGTAACATTAACCCCAGCTCAGTTCTTCTGATGGTCACTACCACAGGCTGTGTTGTTAACATGAGCTACAGGAGTGTAACATTACCCCCTGCTCTGTTCTTCTGATGGTCACTACCACAGGCTGTGTTGTTAACATGAGGTGTAGGAGTGTAACATTACCCCAGCTCAGTTCTTCTGATGGTCACTACCACAGGCTGTGTTAACATGAGGTGTAGGAGTGTAACATTACCCCCAGCTCAGTTCTTGTGATGGTCACTACCACAGGCTGTGTTAACATGAGCTGCAGGAGTGTAACATTAACACCAGCTCAGTTCTTCTGATGGTCACTACCACAGGCTGTGTTGTTAACATGAGCTGTAGGAGCGTAACATTAACCCCAGCTCAGTTCTTGTGATGGTCACTACCAAAGGCTGTGTTGTTAACATGAGCTGTAGAAGTGTAACATTAACCCCAGCTCCGTTCTTGTGATGGTCACTACCACAGGCTGTGTTGTTAACATGAGCTGTAGGAGCGTAACATTACCCCCAGCTCAGTTCTTGTGATGGTCACTACCACAGGCTGTGTTGTTAACATGAGCTACAGGAGTGTAACATTAACCCCAGCTCAGTTCTTCTGATGGTCACTACCACAGTCTGTGTTGTTAACATGAGGTATAGGAGTGTAACATTACCCCAGCTCAGTTCTTCTGATGGTCACTACCACAGGCTGTGTTAACATGAGGTGTAGGAGTGTAACATTACCCCCAGCTCGGTTTTTTTGATGGTCACTACCACAGGCTGTATTGTTAACATGAGGTGTAGGAGTGTAACATTACCCCCAGCTCAGTTCTTCTGATGGTCACTACCACAGGCTGTGATGTTAACATGAGCTGTAGGAGTGTAACATTACCCCCAGCTCAGTTCTTGTGATGGTCACTACCACAGGCTGTGTTGTTAACATGAGGTGTAGGAGTGTAACATTACCCCAGCTCAGTTCTTCTGATGGTCACTACCACAGGCTGTGTTAACATGAGGTGTAGGAGTGTAACATTACCCCCAGCTCGGTTCTTGTGATGGTCACTACCACACGCTGTGTTGTTAACATGAGGTGTAGGAGTGTAACATTACCCCCAGCTCAGTTCTTCTGATGGTCACTACCACAGGCTGTGTTGTTAACATGAGCTGTAGGAGTGTAACATTAACCCCAGCTCAGTTCTTGTGATGGTCACTACCACAGGCTGTGTTGTTAACATGAGGTGTAGGAGTGTAACATTACCCCCAGCTCAGTTCTTCTGATGGTCACTACCACAGGCTGTGTTGTTAACATGAGCTACAGGAGTGTAACATTACCCCCAGCTCAGTTCTTGTGATGGTCACTACCACAGGCTGTGTTAACATGAGCTGCAGGAGTGTAACATTAACACCAGCTCAGTTCTTCTGATGGTCACTACCACAGGCTGTGTTGTTAACATGAGCTGTAGGAGCGTAACATTAACCCCAGCTCAGTTCTTGTGATGGTCACTACCAAAGGCTGTGTTGTTAACATGAGCTGTAGAAGTGTAACATTAACCCCAGCTCAGTTCTTGTGATGGTCACTACCACAGGCTGTGTTGTTAACATGAGCTGTAGGAGCGTAACATTACCCCCAGCTCAGTTCTGGTGATGGTCACTACCACAGTCTGTGTTGTTAACATGAGCTACAGGAGTGTAACATTAACCCCAGCTCAGTTCTTCTGATGGTCACTATCACAGTCTGTGTTGTTAACATGAGGTATAGGAGTGTAACATTACCCCAGCTCAGTTCTTCTGATGGTCACTACCACAGGCTGTGTTAACATGAGGTGTAGGAGTGTAACATTACCCCCAGCTCGGTTTTTGTGATGGTCACTACCACAGGCTGTGTTGTTAACATGAGGTGTAGGAGTGTAACATTACCCCAGCTCAGTTCTTCTGATGGTCACTACCACAGGCTGTGATGTTAACATGAGCTGTAGGAGTGTAACATTACCCCCAGCTCAGTTCTTGTGATGGTCACTACCACAGGCTGTGTTGTTAACATGAGGTGTAGGAGTGTAACATTACCCCAGCTCAGTTCTTCTGATGGTCACTACCACAGGCTGTGTTAACATGAGGTGTAGGAGTGTAACATTACCCCCAGCTCGGTTCTTGTGATGGTCACTACCACAGGCTGTGTTGTTAACATGAGGTGTAGGAGTGTAACATTACCCCCAGCTCAGTTCTTCTGATGGTCACTACCACAGGCTGTGTTGTTAACATGAGCTGTAGGAGTGTAACATTACCCCCAGCTCAGTTCTTGTGATGGTCACTACCACAGGCTGTGTTGTTAACATGAGCTGTAGGAGCGTAACATTACCCCCAGCTCAGTTCTTCTGATGGTCACTACCACAGGCTGTGTTGTTAACATGAGCTACAGGAGTATAACATTAACCCCAGCTCAGTTCTTCTGATGGTCACTACCACAGGCTGTGTTGTTAACATGAGGTGTAGGAGTGTAACATTACCCCCAGCTCAGTTCTTCTGATGGTCACTACCTCAGGCTGTGTTGTTAACATGAGCTGTAGGAGTGTAACATTAACCCCAGCTCAGTTCTTGTGATGGTCACTACCACAGGCTGTGTTGTTAACATGAGCTGTAGGAGTGTAACATTACCCCCAGCTCAGTTCTTCTGATGGTCACTACCACAGGCTGTGTTGTTAACATGAGCTACAGGAGTATAACATTTACCCCAGCTCAGTTCTTCTGATGGTCACTACCACAGGCTGTGTTGTTAACATGAGCTGTAGGAGTGTAACATTAACCCCAGCTCAGTTCTTGTGATGGTCACTACCACAGTCTGTGTTGTTAACATGAGCTGTAGGAGTGTAACATTACCCCCAGCTCAGTTCTTCTGATGGTCACTACCACAGGCTGTGTTGTTAACATGAGCTGTAGGAGCGTAACATTAACCCCAGCTCAGTTCTTGTGATGGTCACTACCACAGGCTGTGTTGTTAACATGAGCTACAGGAGTGTAACATTACCCCCAGCTCAGTTCTTCTGATGGTCAGTCACTACCACAGGCTGTGTTGTTAACATGAGCTGTAGGAGTGTAACATTAACGCCAGCTCAGTTCTTCTGATGGTCACTACCACAGGCTGTGTTGTTAACATGAGCTGCAGGAGTTTAACATTACCCCCAGCTCAGTTCTTCTGATGGTCACTACCACAGGCTGTGTTAACATGAGGTGTAGGAGTGTAACATTACCCCCAGCTCGGTTCTTGTGATGGTCACTACCACAGGCTGTGTTGTTAACATGAGGTGTAGGAGTGTAACATTACCCCCAGCTCAGTTCTTCTGATGGTCACTACCACAGGCTGTGTTGTTAACATGAGCTGTAGGAGCGTAACATTAACCCCAGCTCAGTTCTTGTGATGGTCACTACCACAGGCTGTGTTGTTAACATGAGCTACAGGAGTGTAACATTACCCCCAGCTCAGTTCTTGTGATGGTCACTACCACAGGCTGTGTTGTTAACATGAGCTGTAGGAGTGTAACATTACCCCCAGCTCAGTTCTTGTGATGGTCACTACCACAGGCTGTGTTGTTAATATGAGCTATAGGAGCGTAACATTACCCCCAGCTCAGTTCTTCTGATGTTCAGTCACGACCACAGGCTGTGTTGTTAACATGAGCTGTAGGAGTGTAACATTACCCCCAGCTCAGTTCTTCTGATGGTCACTACCACAGGCTGTGTTGTTAACATGAGGTGTAGGAGTGTAACATTACCCCCAGCTCAGTTCTTCTGATGGTCACTACCACAGGCTGTGTTGTTAACATGAGCTGTAGAAGTGTAACATTACCCCCAGCTCAGTTCTTCTGATGGTCACTACCACAGTCTGTGTTGTTAACATGAGCTGTAGGAGTGTAACATTACCCCCAGCTCAGTTCTTCTGATGGTCACTACCACAGGCTGTGTTGTTAACATGAGGTGTAGGAGTGTAACATTACCCCCAGCTCAGTTCTTCTGATGGTCACTACCACAGGCTGTGTTGTTAACATGAGCTGTAGAAGTGTAACATTACCCCCAGCTCAGTTCTTCTGATGGTCACTACCACAGGCTGTGTTGTTAACATGAGGTGTAGGAGTGTAACATTACCCCCAGCTCAGTTCTTCTGATGGTCACTACCACAGGCTGTGTTGTTAACATGAGCTGTAGAAGTGTAACATTACCCCCAGCTCAGTTCTTCTGATGGTCACTACCACAGGCTGTGTTGTTAACATGAGCTGTAGGAGCGTAACATTACCCCCAGCTCGGTTCTTGTGATGGTCACTACCACAGGCTGTGTTGTTAACATGAGGTGTAGGAGTGTAACATTAACCCCAGCTCAGTTCTTCTGATGGTCACTACCACAGGCTGTGTTGTTAACATGAGCTACAGGAGTGTAACATTACCCCCTGCTCAGTTCTTCTGATGGTCACTACCACAGTCTGTGTTGTTAACATGAGGTATAGGAGTGTAACATTACCCCAGCTCAGTTCTTCTGATGGTCACTACCACAGGCTGTGTTAACATGAGGTGTAGGAGTGTAACATTACCCCCAGCTCGGTTTTTGTGATGGTCACTACCACAGGCTGTGTTGTTCACATGAGGTGTAGGAGTGTAACATTACCCCCAGCTCAGTTCTTCTGATGGTCACTACCACAGGCTGTGATGTTAACATGAGGTGTAGGAGCGTAACATTACCCCCAGCTCGGTTCTTGTGATGGTCACTACCACAGGCTGTGTTGTTAACATGAGGTGTAGGAGTGTAACATTAACCCCAGCTCAGTTGTTCTGATGGTCACTACCACAGGCTGTGTTGTTAACATGAGGTATAGGAGTGTAACATTACCCCAGCTCAGTTCTTCTGATGGTCACTACCACAGTCTGTGTTGTTAACATGAGCTGTAGGAGTGTAACATTACCCCCAGCTCAGTTCTTCTGATGGTCACTACCACAGGCTGTGTTGTTAACATGAGCTGTAGGAGCGTAACATTAACCCCAGCTCAGTTCTTGTGATGGTCACTACCACAGGCTGTGTTGTTAACATGAGCTGTAGGAGCGTAACATTACCCCCAGCTCGGTTCTTGTGATGGTCACTACCACAGGCTGTGTTGTTAACATGAGGTGTAGGAGTGTAACATTAACCCCAGCTCAGTTGTTCTGATGGTCACTACCACAGGCTGTGTTGTTAACATGAGCTACAGGAGTGTAACATTACCCCCTGCTCAGTTCTTCTGATGGTCACTACCACAGGCTGTGTTGTTAACATGAGGTGTAGGAGTGTAACATTACCCCAGCTCAGTTCTTCTGATGGTCACTACCACAGGCTGTGTTAACATGAGGTGTAGGAGTGTAACATTACCCCCAGCTCAGTTCTTGTGATGGTCACTACCACAGGCTGTGTTAACATGAGCTGTAGGAGCGTAACATTACCCCCAGCTCAGTTCTTGTGATGGTCACTACCACAGGCTGTGTTGTTAACATGAGCTGTAGAAGTGTAACATTAACCCCAGCTCAGTTCTTGTGATGGTCACTACCACAGGCTGTGTTGTTAACATGAGCTGTAGGAGCGTAACATTACCCCCAGCTCAGTTCTTCTGATGGTCACTACCACAGGCTGTGTTGTTAACATGAGCTACAGGAGTGTAACATTAACCCCAGCTCAGTTCTTCTGATGGTCACTATCACAGTCTGTGTTGTTAACATGAGGTATAGGAGTGTAACATTACCCCAGCTCAGTTCTTCTGATGGTCACTACCACAGGCTGTGTTAACATGAGGTGTAGGAGTGTAACATTACCCCCAGCTCGATTTTTGTGATGGTCACTACCACAGGCTGTGTTGTTAACATGAGGTGTAGGAGTGTAACATTACCCCTAGCTCAGTTCTTCTGATGGTCACTACCACAGGCTGTGATGTTAACATTAGCTGTAGGAGTGTAACATTACCCCCAGCTCAGTTCTTGTGATTGTCACTACCACAGGCTGTGTTGTTAACATGAGGTGTAGGAGTGTAACATTACCCCAGCTCAGTTCTTCTGATGGTCACTACCACAGGCTGTGTTAACATGAGGTGTAGGAGTGTATCATTACCCCCAGCTCGGTTCTTGTGATGGTCACTACCACAGGCTGTGTTGTTAACATGAGCTGGAAGAGTGTAACATTACCCCCAGCTCAGTTCTTGTGATGGTCACTACCACAGGCTGTGTTGTTAACATGAGGTGTAGGAGTGTAACATTACCCCCAGCTCAGTTCTTCTGATGGTCACTACCACAGGCTGTGTTGTTAACATGAGCTGTAGGAGCGTAACATTACCCCCAGCTCAGTTCTTCTGATGGTCACTACCACAGGCTGTGTTGTTAACATGAGCTACAGGAGTGTAACATTACCCCCAGCTCAGTTCTTGTGATGGTCACTACCACAGGCTGTGTTGTTAACATGAGGTGTAGGAGTGTAACATTACCCCCAGCTCAGTTCTTCTGATGGTCACTACCACAGGCTGTGTTGTTAACATGAGCTGTAGGAGTGTAACATTAACCCCAGCTCAGTTCTTGTGATGGTCACTACCACAGGCTGTGTTGTTAACATGAGCTGTAGGAGTGTAACATTACCCCCATCTCAGTTCTTCTGATGGTCACTACCACAGGCTGTGTTGTTAACATGAGCTACAGGAGTATAACATTTACCCCAGCTCAGTTCTTCTGATGGTCACTACCACAGGCTGTGTTGTTAACATGAGCTGTAGGAGTGTAACATTACCCCAGCTCAGTTCTTCTGATGGTCACTACCACAGGCTGTGTTAACATGAGGTGTAGGAGTGTAACATTACCCCCAGCTCAGTTCTTGTGATGGTCACTACCACAGGCTGTGTTAACATGAGCTGTAGGAGCGTAACATTACCCCCAGCTCAGTTCTTGTGATGGTCACTACCACAGGCTGTGTTGTTAACATGAGGTGTAGGAGTGTAACATTACCCCCAGCTCAGTTCTTCTGATGGTCACTACCACAGGCTGTGTTGTTAACATGAGCTGTAGAAGTGTAACATTACCCCCAGCTCAGTTCTTCTGATGGTCACTACCACAGGCTGTGTTGTTAACATGAGCTGTAGGAGCGTAACATTACCCCCAGCTCGGTTCTTGTGATGGTCACTACCACAGGCTGTGTTGTTAACATGAGGTGTAGGAGTGTAACATTAACCCCAGCTCAGTTCTTCTGATGGTCACTACCACAGGCTGTGTTGTTAACATGAGCTACAGGAGTGTAACATTACCCCCTGCTCAGTTCTTCTGATGGTCACTACCACAGTCTGTGTTGTTAACATGAGGTATAGGAGTGTAACATTACCCCAGCTCAGTTCTTCTGATGGTCACTACCACAGGCTGTGTTAACATGAGGTGTAGGAGTGTAACATTACCCCCAGCTCGGTTTTTGTGATGGTCACTACCACAGGCTGTGTTGTTCACATGAGGTGTAGGAGTGTAACATTACCCCCAGCTCAGTTCTTCTGATGGTCACTACCACAGGCTGTGATGTTAACATGAGGTGTAGGAGCGTAACATTACCCCCAGCTCGGTTCTTGTGATGGTCACTACCACAGGCTGTGTTGTTAACATGAGGTGTAGGAGTGTAACATTAACCCCAGCTCAGTTGTTCTGATGGTCACTACCACAGGCTGTGTTGTTAACATGAGGTATAGGAGTGTAACATTACCCCAGCTCAGTTCTTCTGATGGTCACTACCACAGTCTGTGTTGTTAACATGAGCTGTAGGAGTGTAACATTACCCCCAGCTCAGTTCTTCTGATGGTCACTACCACAGGCTGTGTTGTTAACATGAGCTGTAGGAGCGTAACATTAACCCCAGCTCAGTTCTTGTGATGGTCACTACCACAGGCTGTGTTGTTAACATGAGCTGTAGGAGCGTAACATTACCCCCAGCTCGGTTCTTGTGATGGTCACTACCACAGGCTGTGTTGTTAACATGAGGTGTAGGAGTGTAACATTAACCCCAGCTCAGTTGTTCTGATGGTCACTACCACAGGCTGTGTTGTTAACATGAGCTACAGGAGTGTAACATTACCCCCTGCTCAGTTCTTCTGATGGTCACTACCACAGGCTGTGTTGTTAACATGAGGTGTAGGAGTGTAACATTACCCCAGCTCAGTTCTTCTGATGGTCACTACCACAGGCTGTGTTAACATGAGGTGTAGGAGTGTAACATTACCCCCAGCTCAGTTCTTGTGATGGTCACTACCACAGGCTGTGTTAACATGAGCTGTAGGAGCGTAACATTACCCCCAGCTCAGTTCTTGTGATGGTCACTACCACAGGCTGTGTTGTTAACATGAGCTGTAGAAGTGTAACATTAACCCCAGCTCAGTTCTTGTGATGGTCACTACCACAGGCTGTGTTGTTAACATGAGCTGTAGGAGCGTAACATTACCCCCAGCTCAGTTCTTCTGATGGTCACTACCACAGGCTGTGTTGTTAACATGAGCTACAGGAGTGTAACATTAACCCCAGCTCAGTTCTTCTGATGGTCACTATCACAGTCTGTGTTGTTAACATGAGGTATAGGAGTGTAACATTACCCCAGCTCAGTTCTTCTGATGGTCACTACCACAGGCTGTGTTAACATGAGGTGTAGGAGTGTAACATTACCCCCAGCTCGATTTTTGTGATGGTCACTACCACAGGCTGTGTTGTTAACATGAGGTGTAGGAGTGTAACATTACCCCTAGCTCAGTTCTTCTGATGGTCACTACCACAGGCTGTGATGTTAACATTAGCTGTAGGAGTGTAACATTACCCCCAGCTCAGTTCTTGTGATTGTCACTACCACAGGCTGTGTTGTTAACATGAGGTGTAGGAGTGTAACATTACCCCAGCTCAGTTCTTCTGATGGTCACTACCACAGGCTGTGTTAACATGAGGTGTAGGAGTGTATCATTACCCCCAGCTCGGTTCTTGTGATGGTCACTACCACAGGCTGTGTTGTTAACATGAGCTGGAAGAGTGTAACATTACCCCCAGCTCAGTTCTTGTGATGGTCACTACCACAGGCTGTGTTGTTAACATGAGGTGTAGGAGTGTAACATTACCCCCAGCTCAGTTCTTCTGATGGTCACTACCACAGGCTGTGTTGTTAACATGAGCTGTAGGAGCGTAACATTACCCCCAGCTCAGTTCTTCTGATGGTCACTACCACAGGCTGTGTTGTTAACATGAGCTACAGGAGTGTAACATTACCCCCAGCTCAGTTCTTGTGATGGTCACTACCACAGGCTGTGTTGTTAACATGAGGTGTAGGAGTGTAACATTACCCCCAGCTCAGTTCTTCTGATGGTCACTACCACAGGCTGTGTTGTTAACATGAGCTGTAGGAGTGTAACATTAACCCCAGCTCAGTTCTTGTGATGGTCACTACCACAGGCTGTGTTGTTAACATGAGCTGTAGGAGTGTAACATTACCCCCATCTCAGTTCTTCTGATGGTCACTACCACAGGCTGTGTTGTTAACATGAGCTACAGGAGTATAACATTTACCCCAGCTCAGTTCTTCTGATGGTCACTACCACAGGCTGTGTTGTTAACATGAGCTGTAGGAGTGTAACATTACCCCAGCTCAGTTCTTCTGATGGTCACTACCACAGGCTGTGTTAACATGAGGTGTAGGAGTGTAACATTACCCCCAGCTCAGTTCTTGTGATGGTCACTACCACAGGCTGTGTTAACATGAGCTGTAGGAGCGTAACATTACCCCCAGCTCAGTTCTTGTGATGGTCACTACCACAGGCTGTGTTGTTAACATGAGCTGTAGGAGCGTAACATTAACCCCAGCTCAGTTCTTGTGATGGTCACTACCAAAGGCTGTGTTGTTAACATGAGCTGTAGAAGTGTAACATTAACCCCAGCTCAGTTCTTGTGATGGTCACTACCACAGGCTGTGTTGTTAACATGAGCTGTAGGAGCGTAACATTACCCCCAGCTCAGTTCTGGTGATGGTCACTACCACAGTCTGTGTTGTTAACATGAGCTACAGGAGTGTAACATTAACCCCAGCTCAGTTCTTCTGATGGTCACTATCACAGTCTGTGTTGTTAACATGAGGTATAGGAGTGTAACATTACCCCAGCTCAGTTCTTCTGATGGTCACTACCACAGGCTGTGTTAACATGAGGTGTAGGAGTGTAACATTACCCCCAGCTCGATTTTTGTGATGGTCACTACCACAGGCTGTGTTGTTAACATGAGGTGTAGGAGTGTAACATTACGCCTAGCTCAGTTCTTCTGATGGTCACTACCACAGGCTGTGATGTTAACATTAGCTGTAGGAGTGTAACATTACCCCCAGCTCAGTTCTTGTGATTGTCACTACCACAGGCTGTGTTGTTAACATGAGGTGTAGGAGTGTAACATTACCCCAGCTCAGTTCTTCTGATGGTCACTACCACAGGCTGTGTTAACATGAGGTGTAGGAGTGTATCATTACCCCCAGCTCGGTTCTTGTGATGGTCACTACCACAGGCTGTGTTGTTAACATGAGCTGTAGAAGTGTAACATTACCCCCAGCTCAGTTCTTGTGATGGTCACTACCACAGGCTGTGTTGTTAACATGAGGTGTAGGAGTGTAACATTACCCCCAGCTCAGTTCTTCTGATGGTCACTACCACAGGCTGTGTTGTTAACATGAGCTGTAGGAGCGTAACATTACCCCCAGCTCAGTTCTTCTGATGGTCACTACCACAGGCTGTGTTGTTAACATGAGCTACAGGAGTGTAACATTACCCCCAGCTCAGTTCTTGTGATGGTCACTACCACAGGCTGTGTTGTTAACATGAGCTGTAGGAGTGTAACATTACCCCCAGCTAAGTTCTTCTGATGGTCACTACCACAGGCTGTGTTGTTAACATGAGCTACAGGAGTATAACATTTACCCCAGCTCAGTTCTTCTGATGGTCACTACCACAGGCTGTGTTGTTAACATGAGCTGTAGGAGTGTAACATTAACCCCAGCTCAGTTCTTGTGATGGTCACTACCACAGTCTGTGTTGTTAACATGAGCTGTAGGAGTGTAACATTACCCCCAGCTCAGTTCTTGTGATGGTCACTACCACAGGCTGTGTTGTTAACATGAGCTGTAGAAGTGTAACATTACCCCCAGCTCAGTTCTTCTGATGGTCACTACCACAGGCTGTGTTGTTAACATGAGCTACAGTAGTGTAACATTACCCCCAGCTCAGTTCTTGTGATGGTCACTACCACAGGCTGTGTTGTTAACATGAGCTGTAGGAGTGTAACATTACCCTCAGCTCAGTTCTTGTGATGGTCACTACCACAGGCTGTGTTGTTAATATGAGCTATAGGAGCGTAACATTACCCCCAGCTCAGTTCTTCTGATGTTCAGTCACGACCACAGGCTGTGTTGTTAACATGAGCTGAAGGAGTGTAACATTACCCCCAGCTCAGTTCTTCTGATGGTCACTACCACAGGCTGTGTTGTTAACATGAGGTGTAGGAGTGTAACATTACCCCCAGCTCAGTTCTTCTGATGGTCACTACCACAGGCTGTGTTGTTAACATGAGCTGTAGAAGTGTAACATTACCCCCAGCTCAGTTCTTCTGATGGTCACTACCACAGGCTGTGTTGTTAACATGAGCTGTAGGAGCGTAACATTACCCCCAGCTCGGTTCTTGTGATGGTCACTACCACAGGCTGTGTTGTTAACATGAGGTGTAGGAGTGTAACATTAACCCCAGCTCAGTTCTTCTGATGGTCACTACCACAGGCTGTGTTGTTAACATGAGCTACAGGAGTGTAACATTACCCCCTGCTCAGTTCTTCTGATGGTCACTACCACAGTCTGTGTTGTTAACATGAGGTATAGGAGTTAACATTACCCCAGCTCAGTTCTTCTGATGGTCACTACCACAGGCTGTGTTAACATGAGGTGTAGGAGTGTAACATTACCCCCAGCTCGGTTTTTGTGATGGTCACTACCACAGGCTGTGTTGTTAACATGAGGTGTAGGAGTGTAACATTACCCCCAGCTCAGTTCTTCTGATGGTCACTACCACAGGCTGTGTTGTTAACATGAGCTGTAGGAGTGTAACATTAACCCCAGCTCAGTTCTTGTGATGGTCACTACCACAGGCTGTGTTGTTAACATGAGCTGTAGGAGTGTAACATTACCCCCATCTCAGTTCTTCTGATGGGCACTACCACAGGCTGTGTTGTTAACATGAGCTACAGGAGTATAACATTTACCCCAGCTCAGTTCTTCTGATGGTCACTACCACAGGCTGTGTTGTTAACATGAGCTGTAGGAGTGTAACATTACCCCAGCTCAGTTCTTCTGATGGTCACTACCACAGGCTGTGTTAACATGAGGTGTAGGAGTGTAACATTACCCCCAGCTCAGTTCTTGTGATGGTCACTACCACAGGCTGTGTTAACATGAGCTGTAGGAGCGTAACATTACCCCCAGCTCAGTTCTTGTGATGGTCACTACCACAGGCTGTGTTGTTAACATGAGCTGTAGGAGCGTAACATTAACCCCAGCTCAGTTCTTGTGATGGTCACTACCAAAGGCTGTGTTGTTAACATGAGCTGTAGAAGTGTAACATTAACCCCAGCTCAGTTCTTGTGATGGTCACTACCACAGGCTGTGTTGTTAACATGAGCTGTAGGAGCGTAACATTACCCCCAGCTCAGTTCTGGTGATGGTCACTACCACAGTCTGTGTTGTTAACATGAGCTACAGGAGTGTAACATTAACCCCAGCTCAGTTCTTCTGATGGTCACTATCACAGTCTGTGTTGTTAACATGAGGTATAGGAGTGTAACATTACCCCAGCTCAGTTCTTCTGATGGTCACTACCACAGGCTGTGTTAACATGAGGTGTAGGAGTGTAACATTACCCCCAGCTCGATTTTTGTGATGGTCACTACCACAGGCTGTGTTGTTAACATGAGGTGTAGGAGTGTAACATTACGCCTAGCTCAGTTCTTCTGATGGTCACTACCACAGGCTGTGATGTTAACATTAGCTGTAGGAGTGTAACATTACCCCCAGCTCAGTTCTTGTGATTGTCACTACCACAGGCTGTGTTGTTAACATGAGGTGTAGGAGTGTAACATTACCCCAGCTCAGTTCTTCTGATGGTCACTACCACAGGCTGTGTTAACATGAGGTGTAGGAGTGTATCATTACCCCCAGCTCGGTTCTTGTGATGGTCACTACCACAGGCTGTGTTGTTAACATGAGCTGTAGAAGTGTAACATTACCCCCAGCTCAGTTCTTGTGATGGTCACTACCACAGGCTGTGTTGTTAACATGAGGTGTAGGAGTGTAACATTACCCCCAGCTCAGTTCTTCTGATGGTCACTACCACAGGCTGTGTTGTTAACATGAGCTGTAGGAGCGTAACATTACCCCCAGCTCAGTTCTTCTGATGGTCACTACCACAGGCTGTGTTGTTAACATGAGCTACAGGAGTGTAACATTACCCCCAGCTCAGTTCTTGTGATGGTCACTACCACAGGCTGTGTTGTTAACATGAGGTGTAGGAGTGTAACATTACCCCCAGCTCAGTTCTTCTGATGGTCACTACCACAGGCTGTGTTGTTAACATGAGCTGTAGGAGTGTAACATTAACCCCAGCTCAGTTCTTGTGATGGTCACTACCACAGGCTGTGTTGTTAACATGAGCTGTAGGAGTGTAACATTACCCCCAGCTCAGTTCTTCTGATGGTCACTACCACAGGCTGTGTTGTTAACATGAGCTACAGGAGTATAACATTTACCCCAGCTCAGTTCTTCTGATGGTCACTACCACAGGCTGTGTTGTTAACATGGGCTGTAGGAGTGTAACATTAACCCCAGCTCAGTTCTTGTGATGGTCACTACCACAGTCTGTGTTGTTAACATGAGCTGTAGGAGTGTAACATTACCCCCAGCTCAGTTCTTCTGATGGTCACTACCACAGGCTGTGTTGTTAACATGAGCTGTAGGAGCGTAACATTAACCCCAGCTCAGTTCTTGTGATGGTCACTACCACAGGCTGTGTTGTTAACATGAGCTACAGGAGTGTAACATTACCCCCAGCTCAGTTCTTGTGATGGTCACTACCACAGGCTGTGTTGTTAACATGAGCTGTAGGAGTGTAACATTACCCTCAGCTCAGTTCTTGTGATGGTCACTACCACAGGCTGTGTTGTTAATATGAGCTATAGGAGCGTAAAATTACCCCCAGCTCAGTTCTTCTGATGTTCAGTCACGACCACAGGCTGTGTTGTTAACATGAGCTGAAGGAGTGTAACATTACCCCCAGCTCAGTTCTTCTGATGGTCACTACCACAGGCTGTGTTGTTAACATGAGGTGTAGGAGTGTAACATTACCCCCAGCTCAGTTCTTCTGATGGTCACTACCACAGGCTGTGTTGTTAACATGAGCTGTAGAAGTGTAACATTACCCCCAGCTCAGTTCTTCTGATGGTCACTACCACAGGCTGTGTTGTTAACATGAGCTGTAGGAGCGTAACATTACCCCCAGCTCGGTTCTTGTGATGGTCACTACCACAGGCTGTGTTGTTAACATGAGCTGTAGGAGTGTAACATTAACCCCAGCTCAGTTCTTCTGATGGTCACTACCACAGGCTGTGTTGTTAACATGAGCTACAGGAGTGTAACATTACCCCCTGCTCAGTTCTTCTGATGGTCACTACCACAGTCTGTGTTGTTAACATGAGGTATAGGAGTTAACATTACCCCAGCTCAGTTCTTCTGATGGTCACTACCACAGGCTGTGTTAACATGAGGTGTAGGAGTGTAACATTACCCCCAGCTCGGTTTTTGTGATGGTCACTACCACAGGCTGTGTTGTTAACATGAGGTGTAGGAGTGTAACATTACCCCCAGCTCAGTTCTTCTGATGGTCACTACCACAGGCTGTGATGTTAACATGAGCTGTAGGAGTGTAACATTACCCCCAGCTCAGTTCTTGTGATGGTCACTACCACAGGCTGTGTTGTTAACATGAGGTGTAGGAGTGTAACATTACCCCAGCTCAGTTCTTGTGATGGTCACTACCACAGGCTGTGTTAACATGAGGTGTAGGAGTGTAACATTACCCCCAGCTCGGTTCTTGTGATGGTCACTACCACAGGCTGTGTTGTTAACATGAGCTGTAGGAGTGTAACATTAACCCCAGCTCAGTTCTTGTGATGGTCACTACCACAGGCTGTGTTGTTAACATGAGCTGTAGGAGTGTAACATTACCCCCAGCTCAGTTCTTCTGATGGTCACTACCACAGGCTGTGTTGTTAACATGAGCTGTAGGAGTGTAACATTAACCCCAGCTCAGTTCTTGTGATGGTCACTACCACAGGCTGTGTTGTTAACATGAGCTGTAGGAGTGTAACATTAACCCCAGCTCAGTTCTTGTGATGGTCACTACCACAGTCTGTGTTGTTAACATGAGCTGTAGGAGTGTAACATTACCCCCAGCTCAGTTCTTCTGATGGTCACTACCACAGGCTGTGTTGTTAACATGAGCTGTAGGAGTGTAACATTACCCCCAGCTCAGTTCTTGTGATGGTCACTACCACAGGCTGTGTTGTTAATATGAGCTATAGGAGCGTAACATTACCCCCAGCTCAGTTCTTCTGATGTTCAGTCACGACCACAGGCTGTGTTGTTAACATGAGCTGAAGGAGTGTAACATTACCCCCAGCTCAGTTCTTCTGATGGTCACTACCACAGGCTGTGTTGTTAACATGAGGTGTAGGAGTGTAACATTACCCCCAGCTCAGTTCTTCTGATGGTCACTACCACAGGCTGTGTTGTTAACATGAGCTGTAGAAGTGTAACATTACCCCCAGCTCAGTTCTTCTGATGGTCACTACCACAGGCTGTGTTGTTAACATGAGCTGTAGGAGCGTAACATTACCCCCAGCTCGGTTCTTGTGATGGTCACTACCACAGGCTGTGTTGTTAACATGAGGTGTAGGAATGTAACATTAACCCCAGCTCAGTTCTTCTGATGGTCACTACCACAGGCTGTGTTGTTAACATGAGCTACAGGAGTGTAACATTACCCCCTGCTCAGTTCTTCTGATGGTCACTACCACAGTCTGTGTTGTTAACATGAGGTATAGGAGTTAACATTACCCCAGCTCAGTTCTTCTGATGGTCACTACCACAGGCTGTGTTAACATGAGGTGTAGGAGTGTAACATTACCCCCAGCTCGGTTTTTGTGATGGTCACTACCACAGGCTGTGTTGTTAACATGAGGTGTAGGAGTGTAACATTACCCCCAGCTCAGTTCTTCTGATGGTCACTACCACAGGCTGTGATGTTAACATGAGCTGTAGGAGTGTAACATTACCCCCAGCTCAGTTCTTGTGATGGTCACTACCACAGGCTGTGTTGTTAACATGAGGTGTAGGAGTGTAACATTACCCCAGCTCAGTTCTTCTGATGGTCACTACCACAGGCTGTGTTAACATGAGGTGTAGGAGTGTAACATTACCCCCAGCTCGGTTCTTGTGATGGTCACTACCACAGGCTGTGTTGTTAACATGAGCTGTAGGAGTGTAACATTAACCCCAGCTCAGTTCTTGTGATGGTCACTACCACAGGCTGTGTTGTTAACATGAGCTGTAGGAGTGTAACATTACCCCCAGCTCAGTTCTTCTGATGGTCACTACCACAGGCTGTGTTGTTAACATGAGCTGTAGGAGTGTAACATTAACCCCAGCTCAGTTCTTGTGATGGTCACTACCACAGGCTGTGTTGTTAACATGAGCTGTAGGAGTGTAACATTAACCCCAGCTCAGTTCTTGTGATGGTCACTACCACAGTCTGTGTTGTTAACATGAGCTGTAGGAGTGTAACATTACCCCCAGCTCAGTTCTTCTGATGGTCACTACCACAGGCTGTGTTGTTAACATGAGCTGTAGGAGCGTAACATTAACCCCAGCTCAGTTCTTGTGATGGTTACTACCACAGGCTGTGTTGTTAATATGAGCTATAGGAGCGTAACATTACCCCCAGCTCAGTTCTTCTGATGTTCAGTCACGACCACAGGCTGTGTTGTTAACATGAGCTGTAGGAGTGTAACATTACCCCCAGCTCAGTTCTTGTGATGGTCACTACCACAGGCTGTGTTGTTAACATGAGGTGTAGGAGTGTAACATTACCCCCAGCTCAGTTCTTCTGATGGTCACTACCACAGGCTGTGTTAACATGAGCTGTAGGAGTGTAACATTACCCCCAGCTCAGTTCTTGTGATGGTCACTACCACAGGCTGTGTTAACATGAGCTGCAGGAGTGTAACATTAACCCCAGCTCAGTTTTTGTGATGGTCACTACCACAGGCTGTGTTGTTAACATGAGCTACAGGAGTGTAACATTACCCCCAGCTCAGTTCTTGTGATGGTCACTACCACAGGCTGTGTTGTTAACATGAGCTGTAGGAGTGTAACATTACCCCCAGCTCAGTTCTTGTGATGGTTACTACCACAGGCTGTGTTGTTAATATGAGCTATAGGAGCGTAACATTACCCCCAGCTCAGTTCTTCTGATGTTCAGTCACGACCACAGGCTGTGTTGTTAACATGAGCTGTAGGAGTGTAACATTACCCCCAGCTCAGTTCTTCTGATGGTCACTACCACAGGCTGTGTTGTTAACATGAGGTGTAGGAGTGTAACATTACCCCCAGCTCAGTTCTTCTGATGGTCACTACCACAGGCTGTGTTGTTAAAATGAGCTGTAGAAGTGTAACATTACCCCCAGCTCAGTTCTTCTGATGGTCACTACCACAGGCTGTGTTGTTAACATGAGCTGTAGGAGCGTAACATTAACCCCAGCTCAGTTCTTGTGATGGTTACTACCACAGGCTGTGTTGTTAATATGAGCTATAGGAGCGTAACATTACCCCCAGCTCAGTTCTTCTGATGTTCAGTCACGACCACAGGCTGTGTTGTTAACATGAGCTGTAGGAGTGTAACATTACCCCCAGCTCAGTTCTTGTGATGGTCACTACCACAGGCTGTGTTGTTAACATGAGGTGTAGGAGTGTAACATTACCCCCAGCTCAGTTCTTCTGATGGTCAATACCACAGGCTGTGTTAACATGAGCTGTAGGAGTGTAACATTACCCCCAGCTCAGTTCTTGTGATGGTCACTACCACAGGCTGTGTTAACATGAGCTGCAGGAGTGTAACATTAACCCCAGCTCAGTTTTTGTGATGGTCACTACCACAGGCTGTGTTGTTAACATGAGCTACAGGAGTGTAACATTACCCCCAGCTCAGTTCTTGTGATGGTCACTACCACAGGCTGTGTTGTTAACATGAGCTGTAGGAGTGTAACATTACCCCCAGCTCAGTTCTTGTGATGGTTACTACCACAGGCTGTGTTGTTAATATGAGCTATAGGAGCGTAACATTACCCCCAGCTCAGTTCTTCTGATGTTCAGTCACGACCACAGGCTGTGTTGTTAACATGAGCTGTAGGAGTGTAACATTACCCCCAGCTCAGTTCTTCTGATGGTCACTACCACAGGCTGTGTTGTTAACATGAGGTGTAGGAGTGTAACATTAACCCCAGCTCAGTTCTTGTGATGGTCACTACCACAGGCTGTGTTGTTAAAATGAGCTGTAGAAGTGTAACATTACCCCCAGCTCAGTTCTTCTGATGGTCACTACCACAGGCTGTGTTGTTAACATGAGCTGTAGGAGCGTAACATTACCCCCAGCTCGGTTCTTCTGATGGTCACTACCACAGGCTGTGTTGTTAACATGAGGTGTAGGAGTGTAACATTAACCCCAGCTCAGTTCTTCTGATGGTCACTACCACAGGCTGTGTTGTTAACATGAGCTACAGGAGTGTAACATTACCCCCTGCTCAGTTCTTCTGATGGTCACTACCACAGTCTGTGTTGTTAACATGAGGTATAGGAGTTAACATTACCCCAGCTCAGTTCTTCTGATGGTCACTACCACAGGCTGTGTTAACATGAGGTGTAGGAGTGTAACATTACCCCCAGCTCGGTTTTTGTGATGGTCACTACCACAGGCTGTGTTGTTAACATGAGGTGTTGGAGTGTAACATTACCCCCATCTCAGTTCTTCTGATGGTCACTACCACAGGCTGTGATGTTAACATGAGCTGTAGGAGTGTAACATTACCCCCAGCTCAGTTCTTGTGATGGTCACTACCACAGGCTGTGTTGTTAACATGAGGTGTAGGAGTGTAACATTACCCCAGCTCAGTTCTTCTGATGGTCACTACCACAGGCTGTGTTAACATGAGGTGTAGGAGTGTAACATTACCCCCAGCTCGGTTCTTGTGATGGTCACTACCACAGGCTGTGTTGTTAACATGAGCTGTAGGAGTGTAACATTAACCCCAGCTCAGTTCTTGTGATGGTCACTACCACAGGCTGTGTTGTTAACATGAGCTGTAGGAGTGTAACATTACCCCCAGCTCAGTTCTTCTGATGGTCACTACCACAGGCTGTGTTGTTAACATGAGCTGTAGGAGTGTAACATTAACCCCAGCTCAGTTCTTGTGATGGTCACTACCACAGGCTGTGTTGTTAACATGAGCTGTAGGAGTGTAACATTAACCCCAGCTCAGTTCTTGTGATGGTCACTACCACAGTCTGTGTTGTTAACATGAGCTGTAGGAGTGTAACATTACCCCCAGCTCAGTTCTTCTGATGGTCACTACCACAGGCTGTGTTGTTAACATGAGCTGTAGGAGCGTAACATTAACCCCAGCTCAGTTCTTGTGATGGTTACTACCACAGGCTGTGTTGTTAATATGAGCTATAGGAGCGTAACATTACCCCCAGCTCAGTTCTTCTGATGTTCAGTCACGACCACAGGCTGTGTTGTTAACATGAGCTGTAGAAGTGTAACATTACCCCCAGCTCAGTTCTTCTGATGGTCACTACCACAGGCTGTGTTGTTAACATGAGCTGTAGGAGCGTAACATTACCCCCAGCTCGGTTCTTCTGATGGTCACTACCACAGGCTGTGTTGTTAACATGAGGTGTAGGAGTGTAACATTAACCCCAGCTCAGTTCTTCTGATGGTCACTACCACAGGCTGTGTTGTTAACATGAGCTACAGGAGTGTAACATTACCCCCTGCTCAGTTCTTCTGATGGTCACTACCACAGTCTGTGTTGTTAACATGAGGTATAGGAGTTAACATTACCCCAGCTCAGTTCTTCTGATGGTCACTACCACAGGCTGTGTTAACATGAGGTGTAGGAGTGTAACATTACCCCCAGCTCGGTTTTTGTGATGGTCACTACCACAGGCTGTGTTGTTAACATGAGGTGTTGGAGTGTAACATTACCCCCATCTCAGTTCTTCTGATGGTCACTACCACAGGCTGTGATGTTAACATGAGCTGTAGGAGTGTAACATTACCCCCAGCTCAGTTCTTGTGATGGTCACTACCACAGGCTGTGTTGTTAACATGAGGTGTAGGAGTGTAACATTACCCCAGCTCAGTTCTTCTGATGGTCACTACCACAGGCTGTGTTAACATGAGGTGTAGGAGTGTAACATTACCCCCAGCTCGGTTCTTGTGATGGTCACTACCACAGGCTGTGTTGTTAACATGAGCTGTAGGAGTGTAACATTAACCCCAGCTCAGTTCTTGTGATGGTCACTACCACAGGCTGTGTTGTTAACATGAGCTGTAGGAGTGTAACATTACCCCCAGCTCAGTTCTTCTGATGGTCACTACCACAGGCTGTGTTGTTAACATGAGCTGTAGGAGTGTAACATTAACCCCAGCTCAGTTCTTGTGATGGTCACTACCACAGGCTGTGTTGTTAACATGAGCTGTAGGAGTGTAACATTAACCCCAGCTCAGTTCTTGTGATGGTCACTACCACAGTCTGTGTTGTTAACATGAGCTGTAGGAGTGTAACATTACCCCCAGCTCAGTTCTTCTGATGGTCACTACCACAGGCTGTGTTGTTAACATGAGCTGTAGGAGCGTAACATTAACCCCAGCTCAGTTCTTGTGATGGTTACTACCACAGGCTGTGTTGTTAATATGAGCTATAGGAGCGTAACATTACCCCCAGCTCAGTTCTTCTGATGTTCAGTCACGACCACAGGCTGTGTTGTTAACATGAGCTGTAGGAGTGTAACATTACCCCCAGCTCAGTTCTTGTGATGGTCACTACCACAGGCTGTGTTGTTAACATGAGGTGTAGGAGTGTAACATTACCCCCAGCTCAGTTCTTCTGATGGTCACTACCACAGGCTGTGTTAACATGAGCTGTAGGAGTGTAACATTACCCCCAGCTCAGCTCTTGTGATGGTCACTACCACAGGCTGTGTTAACATGAGCTGCAGGAGTGTAACATTAAACCCAGCTCAGTTTTTGTGATGGTCACTACCACAGGCTGTGTTGTTAACATGAGCTACAGGAGTGTAACATTACCCCCAGCTCAGTTCTTGTGATGGTCACTACCACAGGCTGTGTTGTTAACATGAGCTGTAGGAGTGTAACATTACCCCCAGCTCAGTTCTTGTGATGGTTACTACCACAGGCTGTGTTGTTAATATGAGCTATAGGAGCGTAACATTACCCCCAGCTCAGTTCTTCTGATGTTCAGTCACGACCACAGGCTGTGTTGTTAACATGAGCTGTAGGAGTGTAACATTACCCCCAGCTCAGTTCTTCTGATGGTCACTACCACAGGCTGTGTTGTTAACATGAGGTGTAGGAGTGTAACATTACCCCCAGCTCAGTTCTTCTGATGGTCACTACCACAGGCTGTGTTGTTAAAATGAGCTGTAGAAGTGTAACATTACCCCCAGCTCAGTTCTTCTGATGGTCACTACCACAGGCTGTGTTGTTAACATGAGCTGTAGGAGCGTAACATTACCCCCAGCTCGGTTCTTGTGATGGTCACTACCACAGGCTGTGTTGTTAACATGAGGTGTAGGAGTGTAACATTAACCCCAGCTCAGTTCTTCTGATGGTCACTACCACAGGCTGTGTTGTTAACATGAGCTACAGGAGTGTAATATTACCCCCTGCTCAGATCTTCTGATGGTCACTACCACAGGCTGTGTTGTTAACATGAGGTGTAGGAGTGTAACATTACCCCAGCTCTGTTCTTCTGATGGTCACTACCACAGGCTGTGTTAACATGAGATGTAGTAGTGTAACATTACCCCCAGCTCAGTTCTTGTGATGGTCACTACCACAGGCTGTGTTAACATGAGCTGCAGGAGTGTAACATTAACACCAGCTCAGTTCTTCTGATGGTCACTACCACAGGCTGTTTTGTTAACATGAGCTGTAGGAGCGTAACATTAACCGCAGCTCAGTTCTTGTGATGGTCACTACCAAAGGCTGTGTTGTTAACATGAGCTGTAGAAGTGTAACATTAACCCCAGCTCAGTTCTTGTGATGGTCACTACCACAGGCTGTGTTGTTAACATGAGCTGTAGGAGCGTAACATTACCCCCAGCTCAGTTCTTGTGATGGTCACTACCACAGGCTGTGTTGTTAACATGAGCTACAGGAGTGTAACATTAACCCCAGCTCAGTTCTTCTGATGGTCACTACCACAGTCTGTGTTGTTAACATGAGGTATAGGAGTGTAACATTACCCCCAGCTCAGTTCTTGTGATGGTCACTACCACAGGCTGTGTTAACATGAGCTGCAGGAGTGTAACATTAACCCCAGCTCAGTTTTTGTGATGGTCACTACCACAGGCTGTGTTGTTAACATGAGCTACAGGAGTGTAACATTACACCCAGCTCAGTTCTTGTGATGGTCACTACCACAGGCTGTGTTGTTAACATGAGCTATAGGAGCGTAACATTACCCCCAGCTCAGTTCTTCTGATGGTCAGTCACTACCACAAACTGTGTTGTTAACATGAGCTACAGGAGTGTAACATTACCCCCTGCTCAGTTCTTCTGATGGTCACTACCACAGGCTGTGTTGTTAACATGAGCTGTAGGAGTGTAACATTAACCCCAGCTCAGTTCTTGTGATGGTCACTACCACAGGCTGTGTTGTTAACATGAGCTGTAGGAGTGTAACATTAAACCCAGCTCAGTTCTTGTGATGGTCACTACCACAGTCTGTGTTGTTAACATGAGCTGTAGGAGTGTAACATTACCCCCAGCTCAGTTCTTCTGATGGTCACTACCACAGGCTGTGTTGTTAACATGAGCTGTAGGAGCGTAACATTAACCCCAGCTCAGTTCTTGTGATGGTTACTACCACAGGCTGTGTTGTTAATATGAGCTATAGGAGCGTAACATTACCCCCAGCTCAGTTCTTCTGATGTTCAGTCACGACCACAGGCTGTGTTGTTAACATGAGCTGTAGGAGTGTAACATTACCCCCAGCTCAGTTCTTGTGATGGTCACTACCACAGGCTGTGTTGTTAACATGAGGTGTAGGAGTGTAACATTACCCCCAGCTCAGTTCTTCTGATGGTCACTACCACAGGCTGTGTTAACATGAGCTGTAGGAGTGTAACATTACCCCCAGCTCAGTTCTTGTGATGGTCACTACCACAGGCTGTGTTAACATGAGCTGCAGGAGTGTAACATTAACCCCAGCTCAGTTTTTGTGATGGTCACTACCACAGGCTGTGTTGTTAACATGAGCTACAGGAGTGTAACATTACCCCCAGCTCAGTTCTTGTGATGGTCACTACCACAGGCTGTGTTGTTAACATGAGCTGTAGGAGTGTAACATTACCCCCAGCTCAGTTCTTGTGATGGTTACTACCACAGGCTGTGTTGTTAATATGAGCTATAGGAGCGTAACATTACCCCCAGCTCAGTTCTTCTGATGTTCAGTCACGACCACAGGCTGTGTTGTTAACATGAGCTGTAGGAGTGTAACATTACCCCCAGCTCAGTTCTTCTGATGGTCACTACCACAGGCTGTGTTGTTAACATGAGGTGTAGGAGTGTAACATTACCCCCAGCTCAGTTCTTCTGATGGTCACTACCACAGGCTGTGTTGTTAAAATGAGCTGTAGAAGTGTAACATTACCCCCAGCTCAGTTCTTCTGATGGTCACTACCACAGGCTGTGTTGTTAACATGAGCTGTAGGAGCGTAACATTACCCCCAGCTCGGTTCTTGTGATGGTCACTACCACAGGCTGTGTTGTTAACATGAGGTGTAGGAGTGTAACATTAACCCCAGCTCAGTTCTTCTGATGGTCACTACCACAGGCTGTGTTGTTAACATGAGCTACAGGAGTGTAATATTACCCCCTGCTCAGATCTTCTGATGGTCACTACCACAGGCTGTGTTGTTAACATGAGGTGTAGGAGTGTAACATTACCCCAGCTCTGTTCTTCTGATGGTCACTACCACAGGCTGTGTTAACATGAGATGTAGTAGTGTAACATTACCCCCAGCTCAGTTCTTGTGATGGTCACTACCACAGGCTGTGTTAACATGAGCTGCAGGAGTGTAACATTAACACCAGCTCAGTTCTTCTGATGGTCACTACCACAGGCTGTTTTGTTAACATGAGCTGTAGGAGCGTAACATTAACCGCAGCTCAGTTCTTGTGATGGTCACTACCAAAGGCTGTGTTGTTAACATGAGCTGTAGAAGTGTAACATTAACCCCAGCTCAGTTCTTGTGATGGTCACTACCACAGGCTGTGTTGTTAACATGAGCTGTAGGAGCGTAACATTACCCCCAGCTCAGTTCTTGTGATGGTCACTACCACAGGCTGTGTTGTTAACATGAGGTACAGGAGTGTAACATTAACCCCAGCTCAGTTCTTCTGATGGTCACTACCACAGTCTGTGTTGTTAACATGAGGTATAGGAGTGTAACATTACCCCCAGCTCAGTTCTTGTGATGGTCACTACCACAGACTGTGTTGTTAACATGAGCTACAGGAGTGTAACATTACCCCCAGCTCAGTTCTTGTGATGGACACTACCACAGGCTGTGTTGTTAACATGAGGTGTAGGAGTGTAACATTAACCCCAGCTCAGTTCTTCTGATGGTCACTACCACAGGCTGTGTTAACATGAGCTGTAGGAGCGTAACATTACCCCCAGCTCAATTCTTCTGATGGTCAGTCATTACCACAGGCTGTGTTGTTAACATGAGCTACAGGAGTATAACATTAACCCCAGCTCAGTTCTTCTGATGGTCACTACCACAGGCTGTGTTGTTAACATGAGCTGTAGGAGCGTAACATTAACCCCAGCTCAGTTCTTGTGATGGTCACTACCACAGGCTGTGTTGTTAACATGAGCTGTAGGAGTGTAACATTAACCCCAGCTCAGTTCTTGTGATGGTCACTACCACAGTCTGTGTTGTTAACATGAGCTGTAGGAGTGTAACATTACCCCCAGCTCAGTTCTTCTGATGGTCACTACCACAGGCTGTGTTGTTAACATGAGCTGTAGGAGCGTAACATTAACCCCAGCTCAGTTCTTGTGATGGTTACTACCACAGGCTGTGTTGTTAATATGAGCTATAGGAGCGTAACATTACCCCCAGCTCAGTTCTTCTGATGTTCAGTCACGACCACAGGCTGTGTTGTTAACATGAGCTGTAGGAGTGTAACATTACCCCCAGCTCAGTTCTTGTGATGGTCACTACCACAGGCTGTGTTGTTAACATGAGGTGTAGGAGTGTAACATTACCCCCAGCTCAGTTCTTCTGATGGTCACTACCACAGGCTGTGTTAACATGAGCTGTAGGAGTGTAACATTACCCCCAGCTCAGTTCTTGTGATGGTCACTACCACAGGCTGTGTTAACATGAGCTGCAGGAGTGTAACATTAACCCCAGCTCAGTTTTTGTGATGGTCACTACCACAGGCTGTGTTGTTAACATGAGCTACAGGAGTGTAACATTACCCCCAGCTCAGTTCTTGTGATGGTCACTACCACAGGCTGTGTTGTTAACATGAGCTGTAGGAGTGTAACATTACCCCCAGCTCAGTTCTTGTGATGGTTACTACCACAGGCTGTGTTGTTAATATGAGCTATAGGAGCGTAACATTACCCCCAGCTCAGTTCTTCTGATGTTCAGTCACGACCACAGGCTGTGTTGTTAACATGAGCTGTAGGAGTGTAACATTACCCCCAGCTCAGTTCTTCTGATGGTCACTACCACAGGCTGTGTTGTTAACATGAGGTGTAGGAGTGTAACATTACCCCCAGCTCAGTTCTTCTGATGGTCACTACCACAGGCTGTGTTGTTAAAATGAGCTGTAGAAGTGTAACATTACCCCCAGCTCAGTTCTTCTGATGGTCACTACCACAGGCTGTGTTGTTAACATGAGCTGTAGGAGCGTAACATTAACCCCAGCTCAGTTCTTGTGATGGTTACTACCACAGGCTGTGTTGTTAATATGAGCTATAGGAGCGTAACATTACCCCCAGCTCAGTTCTTCTGATGTTCAGTCACGACCACAGGCTGTGTTGTTAACATGAGCTGTAGGAGTGTAACATTACCCCCAGCTCAGTTCTTGTGATGGTCACTACCACAGGCTGTGTTGTTAACATGAGGTGTAGGAGTGTAACATTACCCCCAGCTCAGTTCTTCTGATGGTCAATACCACAGGCTGTGTTAACATGAGCTGTAGGAGTGTAACATTACCCCCAGCTCAGTTCTTGTGATGGTCACTACCACAGGCTGTGTTAACATGAGCTGCAGGAGTGTAACATTAACCCCAGCTCAGTTTTTGTGATGGTCACTACCACAGGCTGTGTTGTTAACATGAGCTACAGGAGTGTAACATTACCCCCAGCTCAGTTCTTGTGATGGTCACTACCACAGGCTGTGTTGTTAACATGAGCTGTAGGAGTGTAACATTACCCCCAGCTCAGTTCTTGTGATGGTTACTACCACAGGCTGTGTTGTTAATATGAGCTATAGGAGCGTAACATTACCCCCAGCTCAGTTCTTCTGATGTTCAGTCACGACCACAGGCTGTGTTGTTAACATGAGCTGTAGGAGTGTAACATTACCCCCAGCTCAGTTCTTCTGATGGTCACTACCACAGGCTGTGTTGTTAACATGAGGTGTAGGAGTGTAACATTAACCCCAGCTCAGTTCTTGTGATGGTCACTACCACAGGCTGTGTTGTTAAAATGAGCTGTAGAAGTGTAACATTACCCCCAGCTCAGTTCTTCTGATGGTCACTACCACAGGCTGTGTTGTTAACATGAGCTGTAGGAGCGTAACATTACCCCCAGCTCGGTTCTTCTGATGGTCACTACCACAGGCTGTGTTGTTAACATGAGGTGTAGGAGTGTAACATTAACCCCAGCTCAGTTCTTCTGATGGTCACTACCACAGGCTGTGTTGTTAACATGAGCTACAGGAGTGTAACATTACCCCCTGCTCAGTTCTTCTGATGGTCACTACCACAGTCTGTGTTGTTAACATGAGGTATAGGAGTTAACATTACCCCAGCTCAGTTCTTCTGATGGTCACTACCACAGGCTGTGTTAACATGAGGTGTAGGAGTGTAACATTACCCCCAGCTCGGTTTTTGTGATGGTCACTACCACAGGCTGTGTTGTTAACATGAGGTGTAGGAGTGTAACATTACCCCCATCTCAGTTCTTCTGATGGTCACTACCACAGGCTGTGATGTTAACATGAGCTGTAGGAGTGTAACATTACCCCCAGCTCAGTTCTTGTGATGGTCACTACCACAGGCTGTGTTGTTAACATGAGGTGTAGGAGTGTAACATTACCCCAGCTCAGTTCTTCTGATGGTCACTACCACAGGCTGTGTTAACATGAGGTGTAGGAGTGTAACATTACCCCCAGCTCGGTTCTTGTGATGGTCACTACCACAGGCTGTGTTGTTAACATGAGCTGTAGGAGTGTAACATTAACCCCAGCTCAGTTCTTGTGATGGTCACTACCACAGGCTGTGTTGTTAACATGAGCTGTAGGAGTGTAACATTACCCCCAGCTCAGTTCTTCTGATGGTCACTACCACAGGCTGTGTTGTTAACATGAGCTGTAGGAGTGTAACATTAACCCCAGCTCAGTTCTTGTGATGGTCACTACCACAGGCTGTGTTGTTAACATGAGCTGTAGGAGTGTAACATTAACCCCAGCTCAGTTCTTGTGATGGTCACTACCACAGTCTGTGTTGTTAACATGAGCTGTAGGAGTGTAACATTACCCCCAGCTCAGTTCTTCTGATGGTCACTACCACAGGCTGTGTTGTTAACATGAGCTGTAGGAGCGTAACATTAACCCCAGCTCAGTTCTTGTGATGGTTACTACCACAGGCTGTGTTGTTAATATGAGCTATAGGAGCGTAACATTACCCCCAGCTCAGTTCTTCTGATGTTCAGTCACGACCACAGGCTGTGTTGTTAACATGAGCTGTAGGAGTGTAACATTACCCCCAGCTCAGTTCTTGTGATGGTCACTACCACAGGCTGTGTTGTTAACATGAGGTGTAGGAGTGTAACATTACCCCCAGCTCAGTTCTTCTGATGGTCACTACCACAGGCTGTGTTAACATGAGCTGTAGGAGTGTAACATTACCCCCAGCTCAGCTCTTGTGATGGTCACTACCACAGGCTGTGTTAACATGAGCTGCAGGAGTGTAACATTAAACCCAGCTCAGTTTTTGTGATGGTCACTACCACAGGCTGTGTTGTTAACATGAGCTACAGGAGTGTAACATTACCCCCAGCTCAGTTCTTGTGATGGTCACTACCACAGGCTGTGTTGTTAACATGAGCTGTAGGAGTGTAACATTACCCCCAGCTCAGTTCTTGTGATGGTTACTACCACAGGCTGTGTTGTTAATATGAGCTATAGGAGCGTAACATTACCCCCAGCTCAGTTCTTCTGATGTTCAGTCACGACCACAGGCTGTGTTGTTAACATGAGCTGTAGGAGTGTAACATTACCCCCAGCTCAGTTCTTCTGATGGTCACTACCACAGGCTGTGTTGTTAACATGAGGTGTAGGAGTGTAACATTACCCCCAGCTCAGTTCTTCTGATGGTCACTACCACAGGCTGTGTTGTTAAAATGAGCTGTAGAAGTGTAACATTACCCCCAGCTCAGTTCTTCTGATGGTCACTACCACAGGCTGTGTTGTTAACATGAGCTGTAGGAGCGTAACATTACCCCCAGCTCGGTTCTTGTGATGGTCACTACCACAGGCTGTGTTGTTAACATGAGGTGTAGGAGTGTAACATTAACCCCAGCTCAGTTCTTCTGATGGTCACTACCACAGGCTGTGTTGTTAACATGAGCTACAGGAGTGTAATATTACCCCCTGCTCAGATCTTCTGATGGTCACTACCACAGGCTGTGTTGTTAACATGAGGTGTAGGAGTGTAACATTACCCCAGCTCTGTTCTTCTGATGGTCACTACCACAGGCTGTGTTAACATGAGATGTAGTAGTGTAACATTACCCCCAGCTCAGTTCTTGTGATGGTCACTACCACAGGCTGTGTTAACATGAGCTGCAGGAGTGTAACATTAACACCAGCTCAGTTCTTCTGATGGTCACTACCACAGGCTGTTTTGTTAACATGAGCTGTAGGAGCGTAACATTAACCGCAGCTCAGTTCTTGTGATGGTCACTACCAAAGGCTGTGTTGTTAACATGAGCTGTAGAAGTGTAACATTAACCCCAGCTCAGTTCTTGTGATGGTCACTACCACAGGCTGTGTTGTTAACATGAGCTGTAGGAGCGTAACATTACCCCCAGCTCAGTTCTTGTGATGGTCACTACCACAGGCTGTGTTGTTAACATGAGCTACAGGAGTGTAACATTAACCCCAGCTCAGTTCTTCTGATGGTCACTACCACAGTCTGTGTTGTTAACATGAGGTATAGGAGTGTAACATTACCCCCAGCTCAGTTCTTGTGATGGTCACTACCACAGGCTGTGTTAACATGAGCTGCAGGAGTGTAACATTAACCCCAGCTCAGTTTTTGTGATGGTCACTACCACAGGCTGTGTTGTTAACATGAGCTACAGGAGTGTAACATTACACCCAGCTCAGTTCTTGTGATGGTCACTACCACAGGCTGTGTTGTTAACATGAGCTATAGGAGCGTAACATTACCCCCAGCTCAGTTCTTCTGATGGTCAGTCACTACCACAAACTGTGTTGTTAACATGAGCTACAGGAGTGTAACATTACCCCCTGCTCAGTTCTTCTGATGGTCACTACCACAGGCTGTGTTGTTAACATGAGCTGTAGGAGTGTAACATTAACCCCAGCTCAGTTCTTGTGATGGTCACTACCACAGGCTGTGTTGTTAACATGAGCTGTAGGAGTGTAACATTAAACCCAGCTCAGTTCTTGTGATGGTCACTACCACAGTCTGTGTTGTTAACATGAGCTGTAGGAGTGTAACATTACCCCCAGCTCAGTTCTTCTGATGGTCACTACCACAGGCTGTGTTGTTAACATGAGCTGTAGGAGCGTAACATTAACCCCAGCTCAGTTCTTGTGATGGTTACTACCACAGGCTGTGTTGTTAATATGAGCTATAGGAGCGTAACATTACCCCCAGCTCAGTTCTTCTGATGTTCAGTCACGACCACAGGCTGTGTTGTTAACATGAGCTGTAGGAGTGTAACATTACCCCCAGCTCAGTTCTTGTGATGGTCACTACCACAGGCTGTGTTGTTAACATGAGGTGTAGGAGTGTAACATTACCCCCAGCTCAGTTCTTCTGATGGTCACTACCACAGGCTGTGTTAACATGAGCTGTAGGAGTGTAACATTACCCCCAGCTCAGTTCTTGTGATGGTCACTACCACAGGCTGTGTTAACATGAGCTGCAGGAGTGTAACATTAACCCCAGCTCAGTTTTTGTGATGGTCACTACCACAGGCTGTGTTGTTAACATGAGCTACAGGAGTGTAACATTACCCCCAGCTCAGTTCTTGTGATGGTCACTACCACAGGCTGTGTTGTTAACATGAGCTGTAGGAGTGTAACATTACCCCCAGCTCAGTTCTTGTGATGGTTACTACCACAGGCTGTGTTGTTAATATGAGCTATAGGAGCGTAACATTACCCCCAGCTCAGTTCTTCTGATGTTCAGTCACGACCACAGGCTGTGTTGTTAACATGAGCTGTAGGAGTGTAACATTACCCCCAGCTCAGTTCTTCTGATGGTCACTACCACAGGCTGTGTTGTTAACATGAGGTGTAGGAGTGTAACATTACCCCCAGCTCAGTTCTTCTGATGGTCACTACCACAGGCTGTGTTGTTAAAATGAGCTGTAGAAGTGTAACATTACCCCCAGCTCAGTTCTTCTGATGGTCACTACCACAGGTTGTGTTGTTAACATGAGCTGTAGGAGCGTAACATTACCCCCAGCTCGGTTCTTGTGATGGTCACTACCACAGGCTGTGTTGTTAACATGAGGTGTAGGAGTGTAACATTAACCCCAGCTCAGTTCTTCTGATGGTCACTACCACAGGCTGTGTTGTTAACATGAGCTACAGGAGTGTAATATTACCCCCTGCTCAGATCTTCTGATGGTCACTACCACAGGCTGTGTTGTTAACATGAGGTGTAGGAGTGTAACATTACCCCAGCTCTGTTCTTCTGATGGTCACTACCACAGGCTGTGTTAACATGAGATGTAGTAGTGTAACATTACCCCCAGCTCAGTTCTTGTGATGGTCACTACCACAGGCTGTGTTAACATGAGCTGCAGGAGTGTAACATTAACACCAGCTCAGTTCTTCTGATGGTCACTACCACAGGCTGTTTTGTTAACATGAGCTGTAGGAGCGTAACATTAACCGCAGCTCAGTTCTTGTGATGGTCACTACCAAAGGCTGTGTTGTTAACATGAGCTGTAGAAGTGTAACATTAACCCCAGCTCAGTTCTTGTGATGGTCACTACCACAGGCTGTGTTGTTAACATGAGCTGTAGGAGCGTAACATTACCCCCAGCTCAGTTCTTGTGATGGTCACTACCACAGGCTGTGTTGTTAACATGAGGTACAGGAGTGTAACATTAACCCCAGCTCAGTTCTTCTGATGGTCACTACCACAGTCTGTGTTGTTAACATGAGGTATAGGAGTGTAACATTACCCCCAGCTCAGTTCTTGTGATGGTCACTACCACAGACTGTGTTGTTAACATGAGCTACAGGAGTGTAACATTACCCCCAGCTCAGTTCTTGTGATGGACACTACCACAGGCTGTGTTGTTAACATGAGGTGTAGGAGTGTAACATTAACCCCAGCTCAGTTCTTCTGATGGTCACTACCACAGGCTGTGTTAACATGAGCTGTAGGAGCGTAACATTACCCCCAGCTCAATTCTTCTGATGGTCAGTCATTACCACAGGCTGTGTTGTTAACATGAGCTACAGGAGTATAACATTAACCCCAGCTCAGTTCTTCTGATGGTCACTACCACAGGCTGTGTTGTTAACATGAGCTGTAGGAGCGTAACATTAACCCCAGCTCAGTTCTTGTGATGGTCACTACCACAGGCTGTGTTGTTAACATGAGCTGTAGAAGTGTAACATTAACCCCAGCTCAGTTCTTTTGATGGTCACTACCACAGGCTGTGTTGTTAACATGAGCTGTAGGAGCGTAACATTAACCCCAGCTCAGTTCTTGTGAAGGTCACTACCACAGGCTGTGTTGTTAACATGAGCTACAGGAGTGTAACATTAACCCCAGCTCAGTTCTTCTGATGGTCACTACCACAGGCTGTGTTGTTAACATGAGGTATAGGAGTGTAACATTACCCCCAGCTCAGTTCTTGTGATGATCACTACCACAGACTGTGTTGTTAACATGAGCTACAGGAGTGTAACATTACCCCCAGCTCAGCTCTTGTGATGGTCACTACCACAGGCTGTGTTGTTAACATGAGGTATAGGAGTGTAACATTACCCCCAGCTCAGTTCTTCTGATGGTCACTACCACAGGCTGTGTTGTTAACATGAGCTGTAGGAGCGTAACATTACCCCCAGCTCGGTTCTTGTGATGGTCACTACCACAGGCTGTGTTGTTAACATGAGGTGTAGGAGTGTAACATTAACCCCAGCTCAGTTCTTCTGATGGTCACTACCACAGGCTGTGTTGTTAACATGAGCTACAGGAGTGTAACATTACCCCCTGCTCAGTTCTTCTGATGGACACTACCAAAGGCTGTGTTGTTAACATGAGCTGTAGGAGCGTAACATTACCCCCAGCTCAGTTCTTCTGATGGTCACTACCACAGGCTGTGTTGTTAACATGAGCTACAGGAGTATAACATTAACCCCAGCTCAGTTCTTCTGATGGTCACTACCACAGGCTGTGTTGTTAACATGAGGTGTAGGAGTGTAACATTACCCCCAGCTCAGTTCTTCTGATGGTCACTACCACAGGCTGTGTTGTTAACATGAGCTGTAGGAGTGTAACATTAACCCCAGCTCAGTTCTTGTGATGGTCACTAACACAGGCTTTGTTGTTAACATGAGCTGTAGGAGTGTAACATTACCCCCAGCTCAGTTCTTCTGATGGTCACTACCACAGGCTGTGTTGTTAACATGAGCTGTAGGAGTGTAACATTAACCCCAGCTCAGTTCTTGTGATGGTCACTACCACAGGCTGTGTTGTTAACATGAGCTGTAGGAGTGTAACATTAACCCCAGCTCAGTTCTTGTGATGGTCACTACCACAGTCTGTGTTGTTAACATGAGCTGTAGGAGTGTAACATTACCCCCAGCTCAGTTCTTCTGATGGTCACTACCACAGGCTGTGTTGTTAACATGAGCTGTAGGAGCGTAACATTAACCCCAGCTCAGTTCTTGTGATGGTCACTACCACAGGCTGTGTTGTTAACATGAGCTACAGGAGTGTAACATTACCCCCAGCTCAGTTCTTGTGATGGTCACTACCACAGGCTGTGTTGTTAACATGAGCTGTAGGAGTGTAACATTACCCCCAGCTCAGTTCTTGTGATGGTTACTACCACAGGCTGTGTTGTTAATATGAGCTATAGGAGCGTAACATTACCCCCAGCTCAGTTATTCTGATGTTCAGTCACGACCACAGGCTGTGTTGTTAACATGAGCTGTAGGAGTGTAACATTACCCCCAGCTCAGTTCTTCTGATGGTCACTACCACAGGCTGTGTTGTTAACATGAGGTGTAGGAGTGTAACATTACCCCCAGCTCAGTTCTTGTGATGGTCACTACCACAGGCTGTGTTGTTAACATGAGCTGTAGAAGTGTAACATTACCCCCAGCTCAGTTCTTCTGATGGTCACTACCACAGGCTGTGTTGTTAACATGAGCTGTAGGAGCGTAACATTACCCACAGCTCGGTTCTTGTGATGGTCACTACCACAGGCTGTGTTGTTAACATGAGGTGTAGGAGTGTAACATTAACCCCAGCTCAGTTCTTGTGATGGTCACTACCAAAGGCTGTGTTGTTAACATGAGTTGTAGAAGTGTAACATTAACCCCAGCTCAGTTCTTGTGATGGTCACTACCACAGGCTGTGTTGTTAACATGAGCTGTAGGAGCGTAACATTACCCCCAGCTCAGTTCTTGTGATGGTCACTACCAAAGGCTGTGTTGTTAACATGAGTTGTAGAAGTGTAACATTAACCCCAGCTCAGTTCTTGTGATGGTCACTACCACAGACTGTGTTGTTAACATGAGCTACAGGAGTGTAACATTACCCCCAGCTCAGTTCTTGTGATGGTCACTACCACAGGCTGTGTTGTTAACATGAGCTGTAGGAGTGTAACATTACCCCCAGCTCAGTTCTTGTGATGGTCACTACCACAGGCTGTGTTAACATGAGCTGTAGGAGCGTAACATTACCCCCAGCTCAGTTATTCTGATGGTCAGTCATTACCACAGGCTGTGTTGTTAACATGAGCTACAGGAGTATAATATTAACCCCAGCTCAGTTCTTCTGATGGTCACTACCACAGGCTGTGTTGTTAACATGAGCTGTAGGAGCGTAACATTAACCCCAGCTCAGTTCTTGTGATGGTCACTACCACAGGCTGTGTTGTTAACATGAGCTGTAGAAGTGTAACATTACCCCCAGCTCAGTTCTTCTGATGGTCACTACCACAGGCTGTGTTGTTAACATGAGCTGTAGGAGCGTAACATTACCCATAGCTCGGTTCTTGTGATGGTCACTACCACAGGCTGTGTTGTTAACATGAGGTGTAGGAGTGTAACATTAACCCCAGCTCAGTTCTTGTGATGGTCACTACCAAAGGCTGTGTTGTTAACATGAGTTGTAGAAGTGTAACATTAACCCCAGCTCAGTTCTTGTGATGGTCACTACCACAGGCTGTGTTGTTAACATGAGCTGTAGGAGCGTAACATTACCCCCAGCTCAGTTCTTTTGATGGTCACTACCAAAGGCTGTGTTGTTAACATGAGTTGTAGAAGTGTAACATTAACCCCAGCTCAGTTCTTGTGATGGTCACTACCACAGACTGTGTTGTTAACATGAGCTACAGGAGTGTAACATTACCCCCAGCTCAGTTCTTGTGATGGTCACTACCACAGGCTGTGTTGTTAACATGAGCTGTAGGAGTGTAACATTACCCCCAGCTCAGTTCTTGTGATGGTCACTACCACAGGCTGTGTTAACATGAGCTGTAGGAGCGTAACATTACCCCCAGCTCAGTTCTTCTGATGGTCAGTCATTACCACAGGCTGTGTTGTTAACATGAGCTACAGGAGTATAATATTAACCCCAGCTCAGTTCTTCTGATGGTCACTACCACAGGCTGTGTTGTTAACATGAGCTGTAGGAGCGTAACATTAACCCCAGCTCAGTTCTTGTGATGGTCACTACCACAGGCTGTGTTGTTAACATGAGCTGTAGAAGTGTAACATTACCCCCAGCTCAGTTCTTTTGATGGTCACTACCACAGGCTGTGTTGTTAACATGAGCTGTAGGAGCGTAACATTACCCCCAGCTCAGTTCTTGTGAAGGTCACTACCACAGGCTGTGTTGTTAACATGAGCTACAGGAGTGTATCATTAACCCCAGCTCAGTTCTTCTGATGGTCACTACCACAGGCTGTGTTGTTAACATGAGGTATAGGAGTGTAACATTACCCCCAGCTCAGTTCTTGTGATGATCACTACCACAGGCTGTGTTGTTAACATGAGGTATAGGAGTGTAACATTACCCCCAGCTCAGTTCTTCTGATGGTCACTACCACAGGCTGTGTTGTTAACATGAGCTGTAGGAGCGTAACATTACCCCCAGCTCGGTTCTTGTGATGGTCACTACCACAGGCTGTGTTGTTAACATGAGGTGTAGGAGTGTAACATTAACCCCAGCTCAGTTCTTCTGATGGTCACTACCACAGGCTGTGTTGTTAACATGAGCTACAAGAGTGTAACATTACCCCCTGCTCAGTTCTTCTGATGGTCACTACCAAAGGCTGTGTTGTTAACATGAGCTACAGGAGTGTAACATTAACCCCAGCTCAGTTCTTCTGATGGTCACTACCACAGTCTGTGTTGTTAACATGAGGCATAGGAGTGTAACATTACCCCCAGCTCAGTTCTTGTGATGGTCACTACCACAGACTGTGTTGTTAACATGAGCTACAGGAGTGTAACATTACCCCCAGCTCAGTTCTTGTGATGGTCACTACCACAGGCTGTGTTGTTAACATGAGCTGTAGGAGTGTAACATTACCCCCAGCTCAGTTCTTGTGATGGTCACTACCACAGGCTGTGTTAACATGAGCTGTAGGAGCGTAACATTACCCCCAGCTCAGTTCTTCTGATGGTCAGTCATTACCACAGGCTGTGTTGTTAACATGAGCTACAGGAGTATAACATTAACCCCAGCTCAGTTCTTCTGATGGTCACTACCACAGGTTGTGTTGTTAACATGAGCTGTAGGAGCGTAACATTAACCCCAGCTCAGTTCTTGTGATGGTCACTACCACAGGCTGTGTTGTTAACATGAGCTGTAGAAGTGTAACATTAACCCCAGCTCAGTTCTTTTGATGGTAACTACCACAGGCTGTGTTGTTAACATGAGCTGTAGGAGCGTAACATTACCCCCAGCTCAGTTCTTGTGATGGTCACTACCAAAGGCTGTGTTGTTAACATGAGCTACAGGAGTGTAACATTACCCCCAGCTCAGTTCTTCTGATGGTCACTACCACAGGCTGTGTTGTTAACATGAGGTATAGGAGTGTAACATTACCCCCAGCTCAGTTCTTGTGATGATCACTACCACAGACTGTGTTGTTAACATGAGCTACAGGAGTGTAACATTACCCCCAGCTCAGTTCTTGTGATTGTCACTACCACAGGCTGTGTTGTTAACATGAGGTATAGGAGTGTAACATTACCCCCAGCTCAGTTCTTCTGATGGTCACTACCACAGGCTGTGTTGTTAACATGAGCTGTAGGAGCGTAACATTACCCCCAGCTCGGTTCTTGTGATGGTCACTACCACAGGCTGTGTTGTTAACATGAGGTGTAGGAGTGTAACATTAACCCCAGCTCAGTTCTTCTGATGGTCACTACCACAGGCTGTGTTGTTAACATGAGCTACAGGAGTGTAACATTAACCCCAGCTCAGTTCTTCTGATGGTCACTACCACAGGCTGTGTTGTTAACATGAGGTGTAGGAGTGTAACATTACCCCAGCTCAGTTCTTCTGATGTTCACTACCACAGGCTGTGTTAACATGAAGTGTAGGAGTGTAACATTACCCCCAGCTCAGTTCTTGTGATGGTCACTACCACAGGCTGTGTTAACATGAGCTGCAGGAGTGTAACATTAACACCAGCTCAGTTCTTCTGATGGTCACTACCACAGGCTGTGTTGTTAACATGAGCTGTAGGAGCGTAACATTAACCCCAGCTCAGTTCTTGTGATGGTCACTACCAAAGGCTGTGTTGTTAACATGAGCTGTAGAAGTGTAACATTACCCCCAGCTCAGTTCTTGTGATGGTCACTACCACAGACTGTGTTTTTAACATGAGCTGTAGGAGTGTAACATTACCCCCAGCTCAGTTCTTGTGATGGTCACTACCACAGGCTGTGTTAACATGAGCTGTAGGAGCGTAACATTACCCCCAGCTCAGTTCTTCTGATGGTCAGTCATTACCACAGGCTGTGTTGTTAACATGAGCTACAGGAGTGTAACATTAACCCCAGCTCAGTTCTTCTGATGGTCACTACCACAGGCTGTGTTGTTAACATGAGGTATAGGAGTGTAACATTACCCCCAGCTCAGTTCTTGTGATGGTCACTACCACAGACTGTGTTGTTAACATGAGCTACAGGAGTGTAACATTACCCCCAGCTCAGTTCTTGTGATGGTCACTACCACAGGCTGTGTTGTTAACATGAGCTACAGGAGTGTAATATTAACCCCAGCTCAGTTCTTCCGATGGTCACTACCACAGGCTGTGTTGTTAACATGAGGTATAGGAGTGTAACATTACCCCCAGCTCAGTTCTTCTGATGGTCACTACCACAGGCTGTGTTGTTAACATGAGCTACAGGAGTATAACATTACCCCCAGCTCAGTTCTTGTGATGGTCACTACCACAGGCTGTGTTGTTAACGTGAGCTGTAGAAGTGTAACATTACCCCCAACTCAGTTCTTCTGATGGTCACTACCACAGGCTGTGTTGTTAACATGAGCTGTAGGAGCGTAACATTTCCCCCAGCTCAGTTCTTCTGATGGTCACTACCACAGGCTGTGTTGTTAACATGAGGTATAGGAGTGTAACATTACCCCCAGCTCAGTTCTTGTGATGATCACTACCACAGACTGTGTTGTTAACATGAGCTACAGGAGTGTAACATTACCCCCAGCTCAGTTCTTGTGATGGTCACTACCACAGGCTGTGTTGTTAACATGAGGTATAGGAGTGTAACATTTCCCCCAGCTCAGTTCTTCTGGTGGTCACTACCACAGGCTGTGTTGTTAACATGAGGTGTAGGATTGTAACATTAACCCCAGCTCAGCTCTTGTGATGGTCACTACCACAGACTGTGTTGTTAACATGAGCTACAGGAGTGTAACATTACCCCCAGCTCAGGTTTTTTGATGGTCACTACCACAGGCTGTGTTGTTAACATGAGCTGTAGGAGTGTAACATTACCCCCAGCTCAGTTCTTGTGATGGTCACTACCACAGGCTGTGTTAACATGAGCTGTAGGAGCGTAACATTACCCCCAGCTCAGTTCTTCTGATGGTCAGTCTTTACCACAGGCTGTGTTGTTAACATGAGCTACAGGAGTATAACATTAACCCCAGCTCAGTTCTTCTGATGGTCACTACCACAGGCTGTGTTGTTAACATGAGCTGTAGGAGCGTAACATTAACCCCAGCTCAGTTCTTGTGATGGTCACTACCACAGGCTGTGTTGTTAACATGAGCTGTAGAAGTGTAACATTAACCCCAGCTCAGTTCTTTTGATGGTCACTACCACAGGCTGTGTTGTTAACATGAGCTGTAGGAGCGTAACATTACCCCCAGCTCAGTTCTTGTGATGGTCACTACCAAAGGCTGTGTTGTTAACATGAGCTACAGGAGTGTAACATTAACCCCAGCTCAGTTCTTCTGATGGTCACTACCACAGGCTGTGTTGTTAACATGAGGTATAGGAGTGTAACATTACCCCCAGCTCAGTTCTTGTGATGATCACTACCACAGACTGTGTTGTTAACATGAGCTACAGGAGTGTAACATTACCCCCAGCTCAGTTCTTGTGATGGTCACTACCACAGGCTGTGTTGTTAACATGAGGTATAGGAGTGTAACATTACCCCCAGCTCAGTTCTTCTGATGGTCACTACCACAGGCTGTGTTGTTAACATGAGCTGTAGGAGCGTAACATTACCCCCAGCTCGGTTCTTGTGATGGTCACTACCACAGGCTGTGTTGTTAACATGAGGTGTAGGAGTGTAACATTAACCCCAGCTCAGTTCTTCTGATGGTCACTACCACAGGCTGTGTTGTTCAGGAGCTACAGGAGTGTAACATTACCCCCTGCTCAGTTCTTCTGATGGTCACTACCACAGGCTGTGTTGTTAAAATGAGGTGTAGGAGTGTAACATTACCCCAGCTCAGTTCTTCTGATGGTCACTACCACAGGCTGTGTTAACATGAGGTGTAGGAGTGTAACATTACCCCCAGCTCAGTTCTTGTGATGGTCACTACCACAGGCTGTGTTGTTAACATGAGGTGTAGGAGTGTAACATTACCCCCAGCTCAGTTCTTCTGATGGTCACTACCACAGGCTGTGATGTTAACATGAGCTGTAGGAGCGTAACATTACCCCCAGCTCGGTTCTTGTGATGGTCACTACCACAGGCTGTGTTGTTAACATGAGGTGTAGGAGTGTAACATTAACCCCAGCTCAGTTGTTCTGATGGTCACTACCACAGGCTGTGTTGTTAACATGAGGTATAGGAGTGTAACATTACCCCAGCTCAGTTCTTCTGATGGTCACTACCACAGTCTGTGTTGTTAACATGAGCTGTAGGAGTGTAACATTACCCCCAGCTCAGTTCTTCTGATGGTCACTACCACAGGCTGTGTTGTTAACATGAGCTGTAGGAGCGTAACATTAACCCCAGCTCAGTTCTTGTGATGGTCACTACCACAGGCTGTGTTGTTAACATGAGCTGTAGGAGCGTAACATTACCCCCAGCTCGGTTCTTGTGATGGTTACTACCACAGGCTGTGTTGTTAACATGAGGTGTAGGAGTGTAACATTAACCCCAGCTCAGTTGTTCTTATGGTCACTACCACAGGCTGTGTTGTTAACATGAGCTACAGGAGTGTAACATTACCCCCTGCTCAGTTCTTCTGATGGTCACTACCACAGGCTGTGTTGTTAACATGATGTGTAGGAGTGTAACATTACCCCAGCTCAGTTCTTGTGATGGTCACTACCACAGGCTGTGTTAACATGAGCTGTAGGAGTGTAACATTACCCCCAGCTCAGTTCTTGTGATGGTCACTACCACAGGCTGTGTTAACATGAGCTGCAGGAGTGTAACATTAACACCAGCTCAGTTCTTCTGATGGTCACTACCACAGGCTGTGTTGTTAACATGAGCTGTAGGAGCGTAACATTAACCCCAGCTCAGTTCTTGTGATGGTCACTACCAAAGGCTGTGTTGTTAACATGAGCTGTAGAAGTGTAACATTAACCCCAGCTCAGTTCTTGTGATGGTCACTACCACAGGCTGTGTTGTTAACATGAGCTGTAGGAGCGTAACATTACCCCCAGCTCAGTTCTGGTGATGGTCACTACCACAGTCTGTGTTGTTAACATGAGCTACAGGAGTGTAACATTAACCCCAGCTCAGTTCTTCTGATGGTCACTATCACAGTCTGTGTTGTTAACATGAGGTATAGGAGTGTAACATTACCCCAGCTCAGTTCTTCTGATGGTCACTACCACAGGCTGTGTTAACATGAGGTGTAGGAGTATAACATTACCCCCAGCTCGATTTTTGTGATGGTCACTACCACAGGCTGTGTTGTTAACATGAGGTGTAGGAGTGTAACATTACCCCCAGCTCAGTTCTTCTGATGGTCACTACCACAGGCTGTGATGTTAACATGAGCTGTAGGAGTGTAACATTACCCCCAGCTCAGTTCTTGTGATGGTCACTACCACAGGCTGTGTTGTTAACATGAGCTGTAGGAGTGTAACATTACCCCAGCTCAGTTCTTCTGATGGTCACTACCACAGGCTGTGTTAACATGAGGTGTAGGAGTGTATTATTACCCCCAGCTCGGTTCTTGTGATGGTCACTACCACAGGCTGTGTTGTTAACATGAGCTGTAGGAGTGTAACATTACCCCCAGCTAAGTTCTTGTGATGGTCACTACCACAGGCTGTGTTGTTAACATGAGGTGTAGGAGTGTAACATTACCCCCAGCTCAGTTCTTCTGATGGTCACTACCACAGGCTGTGTTGTTAACATGAGCTGTAGGAGCGTAACATTACCCCCAGCTCTGTTCTTCTGATGGTCACTACCACAGGCTGTGTTGTTAACATGAGCTACAGGAGTGTAACATTACCCCCAGCTCAGTTCTTGTGATGGTCACTACCACAGGCTGTGTTGTTAACATGAGGTGTAGGAGTGTAACATTACCCCCAGCTCAGTTCTTCTGATGGTCACTACCACAGGCTGTGTTGTTAACATGAGCTGTAGGAGTGTAACATTAACCCCAGCTCAGTTCTTGTGATGGTCACTACCACAGGCTGTGTTGTTAACATGAGCTGTAGGAGTGTAACATTACCCCCAGCTCAGTTCTTCTGATGGTCACTACCACAGGCTGTGTTGTTAACATGAGCTACAGGAGTGTAACATTAACCCCAGCTCAGTTCTGATGGTCACTACCACAGGCTGTGTTGTTAACATGAGCTGTAGGAGTGTAACATTAACCCCAGCTCAGTTCTTGTGATGGTCACTACCACAGTCTGTGTTGTTAACATGAGCTGTAGGAGTGTAACATTACCCCCAGCTCAGTTCTTCTGATGGTCACTACCACAGGCTGTGTTGTTAACATGAGCTGTAGGAGTGTAACATTAACCCCAGCTCAGTTCTTCTGATGGTCATTACCACAGGCTGTGTTGTTAACATGAGCTACAGGAGTGTAACATTACCCCCTGCTCAGTTCTTCTGATGGTCACTACCAAAGGCTGTGTTGTTAACATGAGCTACAGGAGTGTAACATTAACCCCAGCTCAGTTCTTCTGATGGTCACTACCACAGTCTGTGTTGTTAACATGAGGTATAGGAGTGTAAAATTACCCCCAGCTCAGTTCTTGTGATGGTCACTACCACAGACTGTGTTGTTAACATGAGCTGTAGGAGTGTAACATTACCCCCAGCTCAGTTCTTGTGATGGTCACTACCACAGGCTGTGTTGTTAACATGAGCTGTAGGAGTGTAACATTACCCCCAGCTCAGTTCTTGTGATGGTCACTACCACAGGCTGTGTTAACATGAGCTGTAGGAGCGTAACATTACCCCCAGCTCAGTTCTTCTGATGGTCAGTCATTACTACAGGCTGTGTTGTTAACATGAGCTACAGGAGTATATCATTAACCCCAGCTCAGTTCTTCTGATGGTCACTACCACAGGCTGTGTTGTTAACATGAGCTGTAGGAGCGTAACATTACCCCCAGCTCAGTTCTTCTGATGGTCACTACCACAGGCTGTGTTGTTAACATGAGCTACAGGAGTATAACATTAACCCCAGCTCAGTTCTTCTGATGGTCACTACCACAGGCTTTGTTGTTAACATGAGGTGTAGGAGTGTAACATTACCCCCAGCTCAGTTCTTCTGATGGTCACTACCACAGGCTGTGTTGTTAACATGAGCTGTAGGAGTGTAACATTAACCCCAGCTCACTTCTTGTGATGGTCACTACCACAGGCTGTGTTGTTAACATGAGCTGTAGGAGTGTAACATTACCCCCAGCTCAGTTCTTCTGATGGTCACTACCACAGGCTGTGTTGTTAACATGAGCTGTAGGAGTGTAACATTAACCCCAGCTCAGTTCTTGTGATGGTCACTTCCACAGGCTGTGTTGTTAACATGAGCTGTAGGAGTGTAACATTAACCCCAGCTCAGTTCTTGTGATGGTCACTACCACAGTCTGTGTTGTTAACATGAGCTGTAGGAGTGTAACATTACCCCCAGCTCAGTTCTTGTGATGGTTACTACCACAGGCTGTGTTGTTAATATGAGCTATAGGAGCGTAACATTACCCCCAGCTCAGTTCTTCTGATGTTCAGTCACGACCACAGGCTGTGTTGTTAACATGAGCTGTAGGAGTGTAACATTACCCCCAGCTCAGTTCTTCTGATGGTCACTACCACAGGCTGTGTTGTTAACATGAGGTGTAGGAGTGTAACATTACCCCCAGCTCAGTTCTTCTGATGGTCACTACCACAGGCTGTGTTGTTAACATGAGCTGTAGAAGTGTAACATTACCCCCAGCTCAGTTCTTCTGATGGTCACTACCACAGGCTGTGTTGTTAACATGAGCTGTAGGAGCGTAACATTACCCACAGCTCGGTTCTTGTGATGGTCACTACCACAGGCTGTGTTGTTAACATGAGGTGTAGGAGTGTAACATTAACCCCAGCTCAGTTCTTGTGATGGTCACTACCAAAGGCTGTGTTGTTAACATGAGTTGTAGAAGTGTAACATTAACCCCAGCTCAGTTCTTGTGATGGTCACTACCACAGGCTGTGTTGTTAACATGAGCTGTAGGAGCGTAACATTACCCCCAGCTCAGTTCTTGTGATGGTCACTACCACAGGCTGTGTTGTTAACATGAGCTACAGGAGTGTAACATTAACCCCAGCTCAGTTCTTCTGATGGTCACTACCACAGTCTGTGTTGTTAACATGAGGTATAGGAGTGTAACATTAACCCCAGCTCAGTTCTTGTGATGGTCACTACCACAGACTGTGTTGTTAACATGAGCTACAGGAGTGTAACATTACCCCCAGCTCAGTTCTTGTGATGGTCACTACCACAGGCTGTGTTGTTAACATGAGCTGTAGGAGTGTAACATTACCCCCAGCTCAGTTCTTGTGATGGTCACTACCACAGGCTGTGTTAACATGAGCTGTAGGAGCGTAACATTACCCCCAGCTCAGTTCTTCTGATGGTCAGTCATTACCACAGGCTGTGTTGTTAACATGAGCTACAGGAGTATAACATTAACCCCAGCTCAGTTCTTCTGATGGTCACTACCACAGGCTGTGTTGTTAACATGAGCTGTAGGAGCGTAACATTAACCCCAGCTCAGTTCTTGTGATGGTCACTACCACAGGCTGTGTTGTTAACATGAGCTGTAGAAGTGTAACATTAACCCCAGCTCAGTTCTTTTGATGGTCACTACCACAGGCTGTGTTGTTAACATGAGCTGTAGGAGCGTAACATTACCCCCAGCTCAGTTCTTGTGAAGGTCACTACCACAGGCTGTGTTGTTAACATGAGCTACAGGAGTGTATCATTAACCCCAGCTCAGTTCTTCTGATGGTCACTACCACAGGTTGTGTTGTTAACATGAGGTATAGGAGTGTAACATTACCCCCAGCTCAGTTCTTGTGATGATCACTACCACAGACTGTGTTGTTAACATGAGCTACAGGAGTGTAACATTACCCCCAGCTCAGTTCTTGTGATGGTCACTACCACAGGCTGTGTTGTTAACATGAGGTATAGGAGTGTAACATTACCCGCAGCTCAGTTCTTCTGATGGTCACTACCACAGGCTGTGTTGTTAACATGAGCTGTAGGAGCGTAACATTACCCCCAGCTCGGTTCTTGTGATGGTCACTACCACAGGCTGTGTTGTTAACATGAGGTGTAGGAGTGTAACATTAACCCCAGCTCAGTTCTTCTGATGGTCACTACCACAGGCTGTGTTGTTAACATGAGCTACAGGAGTGTAACATTACCCCCTGCTCAGTTCTTCTGATGGTCACTACCAAAGGCTGTGTTGTTAACATGAGCTACAGGAGTGTAACATTAACGCCAGCTAAGTTCTTCTGATGGTCACTACCACAGTCTGTGTTGTTAACATGAGGTATAGGAGTGTAACATTACCCCCAGCTCAGTTCTTGTGATGGTCACTACCACAGACTGTGTTGTTAACATGAGCTACAGGAGTGTAACATTACCCCCAGCTCAGTTCTTGTGATGGTCACTACCACAGGCTGTGTTGTTAACATGAGCTGTAGGAGTGTAACATTACCCCCAGCTCAGTTCTTGTGATGGTCACTACCACAGGCTGTGTTGTTAACATGAGGTGTAGGAGTGTAACATTACCCCCAGCTCAGTTCTTCTGATGGTCACTACCACAGGCTGTGTTGTTAACATGAGCTGTAGAAGTGTAACATTACCCCCAGCTCAGTTCTTGTGATGGTCACTACCACAGGCTGTGTTGTTAACATGAGCTACAGGAGTGTAACATTAACCCCAGCTCAGTTCTTCTGATGGTCACTACCACAGTCTGTGTTGTTAACATGAGGTATAGGAGTGTAACATTAACCCCAGCTCAGTTCTTGTGATGGTCACTACCACAGACTGTGTTGTTAACATGAGCTGTAGGAGTGTAACATTACCCCCAGCTCAGTTCTTGTGATGGTCACTACCACAGGCTGTGTTGTTAACATGAGCTGTAGGAGTGTAACATTACCCCCAGCTCAGTTCTTGTGATGGTCACTACCACAGGCTGTGTTAACATGAGCTGTAGGAGCGTAACATTACCCCCAGCTCAGTTCTTCTGATGGTCAGTCATTACCACAGGCTGTGTTGTTAACATGAGCTACAGGAGTATAACATTAACCCCAGCTCAGTTCTTCTGATGGTCACTACCACAGGCTGTGTTGTTAACATGAGCTGTAGGAGCGTAACATTAACCCCAGCTCAGTTCTTGTGATGGTCACTACCACAGGCTGTGTTGTTAACATGAGCTGTAGAAGTGTAACATTAACCCCAGCTCAGTTCTTTTGATGGTCACTACCACAGGCTGTGTTGTTAACATGAGCTGTAGGAGCGTAACATTACCCCCAGCTCAGTTCTTGTGATGGTCACTACCACAGGCTGTGTTGTTAACATGAGCTACAGGAGTGTATCATTAACCCCAGCTCAGTTCTTCTGATGGTCACTACCACAGGTTGTGTTGTTAACATGAGGTATAGGAGTGTAACATTACCCCCAGCTCAGTTCTTGTGATGATCACTACCACAGACTGTGTTGTTAACATGAGCTACAGGAGTGTAACATTACCCCCAGCTCAGTTCTTGTGATGGTCACTACCACAGGCTGTGTTGTTAACATGAGGTATAGGAGTGTAACATTACCCGCAGCTCAGTTCTTCTGATGGTCACTACCACAGGCTGTGTTGTTAACATGAGCTGTAGGAGCGTAACATTACCCCCAGCTCGGTTCTTGTGATGGTCACTACCACAGGCTGTGTTGTTAACATGAGGTGTAGGAGTGTAACATTAACCCCAGCTCAGTTCTTCTGATGGTCACTACCACAGGCTGTGTTGTTAACATGAGCTACAGGAGTGTAACATTACCCCCTGCTCAGTTCTTCTGATGGTCACTACCAAAGGCTGTGTTGTTAACATGAGCTACAGGAGTGTAACATTAACGCCAGCTCAGTTCTTCTGATGGTCACTACCACAGTCTGTGTTGTTAACATGAGGTATAGGAGTGTAACATTACCCCCAGCTCAGTTCTTGTGATGGTCACTACCACAGACTGTGTTGTTAACATGAGCTACAGGAGTGTAACATTACCCCCAGCTCAGTTCTTGTGATGGTCACTACCACAGGCTGTGTTGTTAACATGAGCTGTAGGAGTGTAAGATTACCCCCAGCTCAGTTCTTGTGATGGTCACTACCACAGGCTGTGTTAACATGAGCTGTAGGAGCGTAACATTACCCCCAGCTCAGTTCTTCTGATGGTCAGTCATTACCACAGGCTGTGTTGTTAACATGAGCTACAGGAGTATAACATTACCCCCAGGTCAGTTCTTCTGATGGTCACTACCACAGGCTGTGTTGTTAACATGAGCTGTAGGAGCGTAACATTAACCCCAGCTCAGTTCTTGTGATGGTCACTACCACAGGCTGTGTTGTTAACATGAGCTGTAGAAGTGTAACATTAACCCCAGCTCAGTTCTTTTGATGGTCACTACCACAGGCTGTGTTGTTAACATGAGCTGTAGGAGCGTAACATTACCCCCAGCTCAGTTCTTGTGATGGTCACTACCAAAGGCTGTGTTGTTAACATGAGCTACAGGAGTGTAACATTAACCCCAGCTCAGTTCTTCTGATGGTCACTACCACAGGCTGTGTTGTTAACATGAGGTATAGGAGTGTAACATTACCCCCAGCTCAGTTCTTGTGATGATCACTACCACAGACTGTGTTGTTAACATGAGCTACAGGAGTGTAACATTACCCCCAGCTCAGTTCTTGTGATGGTCACTACCACAGGCTGTGTTGTTAACATGAGGTATAGGAGTGTAACATTACCCCCAGCTCAGTTCTTCTGATGGTCACTACCACAGGCTGTGTTGTTAACATGAGCTGTAGGAGCGTAACATTACCCCCAGCTCGGTTCTTGTGATGGTCACTACCACAGGCTGTGTTGTTAACATGAGGTGTAGGAGTGTAACATTAACCCCAGCTCAGTTCTTCTGATGGTCACTACCACAGGCTGTGTTGTTAACATGAGCTACAGGAGTATAACATTAACCCCAGCTCAGTTCTTCTGATGGTCACTACCACAGGCTGTGTTGTTAACATGAGGTGTAGGAGTGTAACATTACCCCAGCTCAGTTCTTCTGATGGTCACTACCACAGGCTGTGTTAACATGAGGTGTAGGAGTGTAACATTACCCCCAGCTCAGTTCTTGTGATGGTCACTACCACAGGCTGTGTTAACATGAGCTGCAGGAGTGTAACATTAACACCAGCTCAGTTCTTCTGATGGTCACTACCACAGGCTGTGTTGTTAACATGAGCTGTAGGAGCGTAACATTAACCCCAGCTCAGTTCTTGTGATGGTCACTACCAAAGGCTGTGTTGTTAACATGAGCTGTAGAAGTGTAACATTAACCCCAGCTCAGTTCTTGTGATGGTCACTACCACAGGCTGTGTTGTTAACATGAGCTGTAGGAGCGTAACATTACCCCCAGCTCAGTTCTTGTGATGGTCATCTACCACAGGCTGTGTTGTTAACATGAGCTACAGGAGTGTAACGTTAACCCCAGCTCAGTTCTTCTGATGATCAGTCACTACCACAGTCTGTGTTGTTAACATGAGGTATAGGAGTGTAACATTACCCCCAGCTCAGTTCTTGTGATGGTCACTACCACAGACTGTGTTGTTAACATGAGCTACAGGAGTGTAACGTTACACCCAGCTCAGTTCTTGTGATGGTCACTACCACAGACTGTGTTTTTAACATGAGCTGTAGGAGTGTAACATAACCCCCAGCTCAGTTCTTGTGATGGTCACTACCACAGGCTGTGTTAACATGAGCTGTAGGAGCGTAACATTACCCCCAGCTCAGTTCTTCTGATGGTCAGTCATTACCACAGGCTGTGTTGTTAACATGAGGTGTAGGAGTGTAACATTAACCCCAGCTCAGTTCTTCTGATGGTCACTACCACAGGCTGTGTTGTTAACATGAGGTATAGGAGTGTAACATTACCCCCAGCTCAGTTCTTGTGATGGTCACTACCACAGACTGTGTTGTTAACATGAGCTACAGGAGTGTAACATTACCCCCAGCTCAGTTCTTGTGATGGTCACTACCACAGGCTGTGTTGTTAACATGAGCTACAGGAGTGTAATATTAACCCCAGCTCAGTTCTTCCGATGGTCACTACCACAGGCTGTGTTGTTAACATGAGGTATAGGAGTGTAACATTACCCCCAGCTCAGTTCTTCTGATGGTCACTACCACAGGCTGTGTTGTTAACATGAGCTACAGGAGTATAACATTACCCCCAGCTCAGTTCTTGTGATGGTCACTACCACAGGCTGTGTTGTTAACATGAGCTGTAGAAGTGTAACATTACCCCCAGCTCAGTTCTTCTAATGGTCACTACCACAGGCTGTGTTGTTAACATGAGCTGTAGGAGCGTAACATTTCCCCCAGCTCAGTTCTTCTGATGGTCAGTCACTACCACAGGCTGTGTTGTTAACATGAGCTGTAGGAGTGTAACATTACCCCCAGCTCAGTTCTTCTGATGGTCACTACCACAGGCTGTGTTGTTAACATGAGCTGTAGAAGTGTAACATTAACCCCAGCTCAGTTCTTTTGATGGTCACTACCACAGGCTGTGTTGTTAACATGAGCTGTAGGAGCGTAACATTACCCCCAGCTCAGTTCTTGTGAAGGTCACTACCACAGGCTGTGTTGTTAACATGAGCTACAGGAGTGTAACATTAACCCCAGCTCAGTTCGTCTGATGGTCACTACCACAGTCTGTGTTGTTAACATGAGGTATAGGAGTGTAACATTACCCCCAGGTCAGTTCTTGTGATGGTCACTACCACAGACTGTGTTGTTAACATGAGCTACAGGAGTGTAACATTACCCCCGGCTCAGTTCTTGTGATGGTCACTACCACAGGCTGTGTTGTTAACATGAGCTGTAGGAGTGTAACATTACCCCCAGCTCAGTTCTTGTGATGGTCACTACCACAGGCTGTGTTAACATGAGCTGTAGGAGCGTAACATTAACCCCAGCTCAGTTCTTCTGATGGTCACTACCACAGGCTGTGTTGTTAACATGAGCTGTAGGAGCGTAACATTACCCCCAGCTCAGTTCTTGTGATGGTCACTACCAAAGGCTGTGTTGTTAACATGAGCTGTAGGAGCGTAACATTACCCACAGCTCGGTTCTTGTGATGGTCACTACCACAGGCTGTGTTGTTAACATGAGGTGTAGGAGTGTAACATTAACCCCAGCTCAGTTCTTGTGATGGTCACTACCAAAGGCTGTGTTGTTAACATGAGTTGTAGAAGTGTAACATTAACCCCAGCTCTGTTCTTGTGATGGTCACTACCACAGGCTGTGTTGTTAACATGAGCTGTAGGAGCGTAACATTACCCCCAGCTCAGTTCTTGTGATGGTCACTACCACAGGCTGTGTTGTTAACATGAGCTACAGGAGTGTAACATTAACCCCAGCTCAGTTCTTCTGATGGTCACTACCACAGTCTGTGTTGTTAACATGAGGTATAGGAGTGTAACATTAACCCCAGCTCAGTTCTTGTGATGGTCACTACCACAGACTGTGTTGTTAACATGAGCTACAGGAGTGTAACATTACCCCCAGCTCAGTTCTTGTGATGGTCACTACCACAGGCTGTGTTGTTAACATGAGCTGTAGGAGTGTAACATTACCCCCAGCTCAGTTCTTGTGATGGTCACTACCACAGGCTGTGTTAACATGAGCTGTAGGAGCGTAACATTACCCCCAGCTCAGTTCTTCTGATGGTCAGTCATTACCACAGGCTGTGTTGTTAACATGAGCTACAGGAGTATAACATTAACCCCAGCTCAGTTCTTCTGATGGTCACTACCACAGGCTGTGTTGTTAACATGAGCTGTAGGAGCGTAACATTAACCCCAGCTCAGTTCTTGTGATGGTCACTACCACAGGCTGTGTTGTTAACATGAGCTGTAGAAGTGTAACATTAACCCCAGCTCAGTTCTTTTGATGGTCACTACCACAGGCTGTGTTGTTAACATGAGCTGTAGGAGCGTAACATTACCCCCAGCTCAGTTCTTGTGAAGGTCACTACCACAGGCTGTGTTGTTAACATGAGCTACAGGAGTGTATCATTAACCCCAGCTCAGTTCTTCTGATGGTCACTACCACAGGTTGTGTTGTTAACATGAGGTATAGGAGTGTAACATTACCCCCAGCTCAGTTCTTGTGATGATCACTACCACAGACTGTGTTGTTAACATGAGCTACAGGAGTGTAACATTACCCCCAGCTCAGTTCTTGTGATGGTCACTACCACAGGCTGTGTTGTTAACATGAGGTATAGGAGTGTAACATTACCCGCAGCTCAGTTCTTCTGATGGTCACTACCACAGGCTGTGTTGTTAACATGAGCTGTAGGAGCGTAACATTACCCCCAGCTCGGTTCTTGTGATGGTCACTACCACAGGCTGTGTTGTTAACATGAGGTGTAGGAGTGTAACATTAACCCCAGCTCAGTTCTTCTGATGGTCACTACCACAGGCTGTGTTGTTAACATGAGCTACAGGAGTGTAACATTACCCCCTGCTCAGTTCTTCTGATGGTCACTACCAAAGGCTGTGTTGTTAACATGAGCTACAGGAGTGTAACATTAACGCCAGCTAAGTTCTTCTGATGGTCACTACCACAGTCTGTGTTGTTAACATGAGGTATAGGAGTGTAACATTACCCCCAGCTCAGTTCTTGTGATGGTCACTACCACAGACTGTGTTGTTAACATGAGCTACAGGAGTGTAACATTACCCCCAGCTCAGTTCTTGTGATGGTCACTACCACAGGCTGTGTTGTTAACATGAGCTGTAGGAGTGTAACATTACCCCCAGCTCAGTTCTTGTGATGGTCACTACCACAGGCTGTGTTGTTAACATGAGGTGTAGGAGTGTAACATTACCCCCAGCTCAGTTCTTCTGATGGTCACTACCACAGGCTGTGTTGTTAACATGAGCTGTAGAAGTGTAACATTACCCCCAGCTCAGTTCTTGTGATGGTCACTACCACAGGCTGTGTTGTTAACATGAGCTACAGGAGTGTAACATTAACCCCAGCTCAGTTCTTCTGATGGTCACTACCACAGTCTGTGTTGTTAACATGAGGTATAGGAGTGTAACATTAACCCCAGCTCAGTTCTTGTGATGGTCACTACCACAGACTGTGTTGTTAACATGAGCTGTAGGAGTGTAACATTACCCCCAGCTCAGTTCTTGTGATGGTCACTACCACAGGCTGTGTTGTTAACATGAGCTGTAGGAGTGTAACATTACCCCCAGCTCAGTTCTTGTGATGGTCACTACCACAGGTTGTGTTGTTAACATGAGGTATAGGAGTGTAACATTACCCCCAGCTCAGTTCTTGTGATGATCACTACCACAGACTGTGTTGTTAACATGAGCTACAGGAGTGTAACATTACCCCCAGCTCAGTTCTTGTGATGGTCACTACCACAGGCTGTGTTGTTAACATGAGGTATAGGAGTGTAACATTACCCGCAGCTCAGTTCTTCTGATGGTCACTACCACAGGCTGTGTTGTTAACATGAGCTGTAGGAGCGTAACATTACCCCCAGCTCGGTTCTTGTGATGGTCACTACCACAGGCTGTGTTGTTAACATGAGGTGTAGGAGTGTAACATTAACCCCAGCTCAGTTCTTCTGATGGTCACTACCACAGGCTGTGTTGTTAACATGAGCTACAGGAGTGTAACATTACCCCCTGCTCAGTTCTTCTGATGGTCACTACCAAAGGCTGTGTTGTTAACATGAGCTACAGGAGTGTAACATTAACGCCAGCTCAGTTCTTCTGATGGTCACTACCACAGTCTGTGTTGTTAACATGAGGTATAGGAGTGTAACATTACCCCCAGCTCAGTTCTTGTGATGGTCACTACCACAGACTGTGTTGTTAACATGAGCTACAGGAGTGTAACATTACCCCCAGCTCAGTTCTTGTGATGGTCACTACCACAGGCTGTGTTGTTAACATGAGCTGTAGGAGTGTAAGATTACCCCCAGCTCAGTTCTTGTGATGGTCACTACCACAGGCTGTGTTAACATGAGCTGTAGGAGCGTAACATTACCCCCAGCTCAGTTCTTCTGATGGTCAGTCATTACCACAGGCTGTGTTGTTAACATGAGCTACAGGAGTATAACATTAACCCCAGCTCAGTTCTTCTGATGGTCACTACCACAGGCTGTGTTGTTAACATGAGCTGTAGGAGCGTAACATTAACCCCAGCTCAGTTCTTGTGATGGTCACTACCACAGGCTGTGTTGTTAACATGAGCTGTAGAAGTGTAACATTAACCCCAGCTCAGTTCTTTTGATGGTCACTACCACAGGCTGTGTTGTTAACATGAGCTGTAGGAGCGTAACATTACCCCCAGCTCAGTTCTTGTGATGGTCACTACCAAAGGCTGTGTTGTTAACATGAGCTACAGGAGTGTAACATTAACCCCAGCTCAGTTCTTCTGATGGTCACTACCACAGGCTGTGTTGTTAACATGAGGTATAGGAGTGTAACATTACCCCCAGCTCAGTTCTTGTGATGATCACTACCACAGACTGTGTTGTTAACATGAGCTACAGGAGTGTAACATTACCCCCAGCTCAGTTCTTGTGATGGTCACTACCACAGGCTGTGTTGTTAACATGAGGTATAGGAGTGTAACATTACCCCCAGCTCAGTTCTTCTGATGGTCACTACCACAGGCTGTGTTGTTAACATGAGCTGTAGGAGCGTAACATTACCCCCAGCTCGGTTCTTGTGATGGTCACTACCACAGGCTGTGTTGTTAACATGAGGTGTAGGAGTGTAACATTAACCCCAGCTCAGTTCTTCTGATGGTCACTACCACAGGCTGTGTTGTTAACATGAGCTACAGGAGTATAACATTAACCCCAGCTCAGTTCTTCTGATGGTCACTACCACAGGCTGTGTTGTTAACATGAGGTGTAGGAGTGTAACATTACCCCAGCTCAGTTCTTCTGATGGTCACTACCACAGGCTGTGTTAACATGAGGTGTAGGAGTGTAACATTACCCCCAGCTCAGTTCTTGTGATGGTCACTACCACAGGCTGTGTTAACATGAGCTGCAGGAGTGTAACATTAACACCAGCTCAGTTCTTCTGATGGTCACTACCACAGGCTGTGTTGTTAACATGAGCTGTAGGAGCGTAACATTAACCCCAGCTCAGTTCTTGTGATGGTCACTACCAAAGGCTGTGTTGTTAACATGAGCTGTAGAAGTGTAACATTAACCCCAGCTCAGTTCTTGTGATGGTCACTACCACAGGCTGTGTTGTTAACATGAGCTGTAGGAGCGTAACATTACCCCCAGCTCAGTTCTTGTGATGGTCATCTACCACAGGCTGTGTTGTTAACATGAGCTACAGGAGTGTAACGTTAACCCCAGCTCAGTTCTTCTGATGGTCAGTCACTACCACAGTCTGTGTTGTTAACATGAGGTATAGGAGTGTAACATTACCCCCAGCTCAGTTCTTGTGATGGTCACTACCACAGACTGTGTTGTTAACATGAGCTACAGGAGTGTAACGTTACACCCAGCTCAGTTCTTGTGATGGTCACTACCACAGACTGTGTTTTTAACATGAGCTGTAGGAGTGTAACATTACCCCCAGCTCAGTTCTTGTGATGGTCACTACCACAGGCTGTGTTAACATGAGCTGTAGGAGCGTAACATTACCCCCAGCTCAGTTCTTCTGATGGTCAGTCATTACCACAGGCTGTGTTGTTAACATGAGGTGTAGGAGTGTAACATTAACCCCAGCTCAGTTCTTCTGATGGTCACTACCACAGGCTGTGTTGTTAACATGAGGTATAGGAGTGTAACATTACCCCCAGCTCAGTTCTTGTGATGGTCACTACCACAGACTGTGTTGTTAACATGAGCTACAGGAGTGTAACATTACCCCCAGCTCAGTTCTTGTGATGGTCACTACCACAGGCTGTGTTGTTAACATGAGCTACAGGAGTGTAATATTAACCCCAGCTCAGTTCTTCCGATGGTCACTACCACAGGCTGTGTTGTTAACATGAGGTATAGGAGTGTAACATTACCCCCAGCTCAGTTCTTCTGATGGTCACTACCACAGGCTGTGTTGTTAACATGAGCTACAGGAGTATAACATTACCCCCAGCTCAGTTCTTGTGATGGTCACTACCACAGGCTGTGTTGTTAACATGAGCTGTAGAAGTGTAACATTACCCCCAGCTCAGTTCTTCTGATGGTCACTACCACAGGCTGTGTTGTTAACATGAGCTGTAGGAGCGTAACATTTCCCCCAGCTCAGTTCTTCTGATGGTCAGTCACTACCACAGGCTGTGTTGTTAACATGAGCTGTAGGAGTGTAACATTACCCCCAGCTCAGTTCTTCTGATGGTCACTACCACAGGCTGTGTTGTTAACATGAGCTGTAGAAGTGTAACATTAACCCCAGCTCAGTTCTTTTGATGGTCACTACCACAGGCTGTGTTGTTAACATGAGCTGTAGGAGCGTAACATTACCCCCAGCTCAGTTCTTGTGAAGGTCACTACCACAGGCTGTGTTGTTAACATGAGCTACAGGAGTGTAACATTAACCCCAGCTCAGTTCGTCTGATGGTCACTACCACAGTCTGTGTTGTTAACATGAGGTATAGGAGTGTAACATTACCCCCAGGTCAGTTCTTGTGATGGTCACTACCACAGACTGTGTTGTTAACATGAGCTACAGGAGTGTAACATTACCCCCGGCTCAGTTCTTGTGATGGTCACTACCACAGGCTGTGTTGTTAACATGAGCTGTAGGAGTGTAACATTACCCCCAGCTCAGTTCTTGTGATGGTCACTACCACAGGCTGTGTTAACATGAGCTGTAGGAGCGTAACATTAACCCCAGCTCAGTTCTTCTGATGGTCACTACCACAGGCTGTGTTGTTAACATGAGCTGTAGGAGCGTAACATTACCCCCAGCTCAGTTCTTGTGATGGTCACTACCAAAGGCTGTGTTGTTAACATGAGCTACAGGAGTGTAACATTAACCCCAGCTCAGTTCTTCTGATGGTCACTACCACAGGCTGTGTTGTTAACATGAGGTATAGGAGTGTAACATTACCCCCAGCTCAGTTCTTGTGATGATCACTACCACAGGCTGTGTTGTTAACATTAGCTGTAGGAGTGTAACATTACCCCCAGCTCAGTTCTTCTGATGGTCACTACCACAGGCTTTGTTGTTAACATGAGGTGTAGGAGTGTAACATTACCCCCAGCTCAGTTCTTCTGATGGTCACTACCACAGGCTGTGTTGTTAACATGAGCTGTAGGAGTGTAACATTAACCCCAGCTCACTTCTTGTGATGGTCACTACCACAGGCTGTGTTGTTAACATGAGCTGTAGGAGTGTAACATTACCCCCAGCTCAGTTCTTCTGATGGTCACTACCACAGGCTGTGTTGTTAACATGAGCTGTAGGAGTGTAACATTAACCCCAGCTCAGTTCTTGTGATGGTCACTACCACAGGCTGTGTTGTTAACATGAGCTGTAGGAGTGTAACATTAACCCCAGCTCAGTTCTTGTGATGGTCACTACCACAGTCTGTGTTGTTAACATGAGCTGTAGGAGTGTAACATTACCCCCAGCTCAGTTCTTGTGATGGTTACTACCACAGGCTGTGTTGTTAATATGAGCTATAGGAGCGTAACATTACCCCCAGCTCAGTTCTTCTGATGTTCAGTCACGACCACAGGCTGTGTTGTTAACATGAGCTGTAGGAGTGTAACATTACCCCCAGCTCAGTTCTTCTGATGGTCACTACCACAGGCTGTGTTGTTAACATGAGGTGTAGGAGTGTAACATTACCCCCAGCTCAGTTCTTCTGATGGTCACTACCACAGGCTGTGTTGTTAACATGAGCTGTAGAAGTGTAACATTACCCCCAGCTCAGTTCTTCTGATGGTCACTACCACAGGCTGTGTTGTTAACATGAGCTGTAGGAGCGTAACATTACCCACAGCTCGGTTCTTGTGATGGTCACTACCACAGGCTGTGTTGTTAACATGAGGTGTAGGAGTGTAACATTAACCCCAGCTCAGTTCTTGTGATGGTCACTACCAAAGGCTGTGTTGTTAACATGAGTTGTAGAAGTGTAACATTAACCCCAGCTCAGTTCTTGTGATGGTCACTACCACAGGCTGTGTTGTTAACATGAGCTGTAGGAGCGTAACATTACCCCCAGCTCAGTTCTTGTGATGGTCACTACCACAGGCTGTGTTGTTAACATGAGCTACAGGAGTGTAACATTAACCCCAGCTCAGTTCTTCTGATGGTCACTACCACAGTCTGTGTTGTTAACATGAGGTATAGGAGTGTAACATTAACCCCAGCTCAGTTCTTGTGATGGTCACTACCACAGACTGTGTTGTTAACATGAGCTACAGGAGTGTAACATTACCCCCAGCTCAGTTCTTGTGATGGTCACTACCACAGGCTGTGTTGTTAACATGAGCTGTAGGAGTGTAACATTACCCCCAGCTCAGTTCTTGTGATGGTCACTACCACAGGCTGTGTTAACATGAGCTGTAGGAGCGTAACATTACCCCCAGCTCAGTTCTTCTGATGGTCAGTCATTACCACAGGCTGTGTTGTTAACATGAGCTACAGGAGTATAACATTAACCCCAGCTCAGTTCTTCTGATGGTCACTACCACAGGCTGTGTTGTTAACATGAGCTGTAGGAGCGTAACATTAACCCCAGCTCAGTTCTTGTGATGGTCACTACCACAGGCTGTGTTGTTAACATGAGCTGTAGAAGTGTAACATTAACCCCAGCTCAGTTCTTTTGATGGTCACTACCACAGGCTGTGTTGTTAACATGAGCTGTAGGAGCGTAACATTACCCCCAGCTCAGTTCTTGTGAAGGTCACTACCACAGGCTGTGTTGTTAACATGAGCTACAGGAGTGTATCATTAACCCCAGCTCAGTTCTTCTGATGGTCACTACCACAGGTTGTGTTGTTAACATGAGGTATAGGAGTGTAACATTACCCCCAGCTCAGTTCTTGTGATGATCACTACCACAGACTGTGTTGTTAACATGAGCTACAGGAGTGTAACATTACCCCCAGCTCAGTTCTTGTGATGGTCACTACCACAGGCTGTGTTGTTAACATGAGGTATAGGATTGTAACATTACCCGCAGCTCAGTTCTTCTGATGGTCACTACCACAGGCTGTGTTGTTAACATGAGCTGTAGGAGCGTAACATTACCCCCAGCTCGGTTCTTGTGATGGTCACTACCACAGGCTGTGTTGTTAACATGAGGTGTAGGAGTGTAACATTAACCCCAGCTCAGTTCTTCTGATGGTCACTACCACAGGCTGTGTTGTTAACATGAGCTACAGGAGTGTAACATTACCCCCTGCTCAGTTCTTCTGATGGTCACTACCACAGGCTGTGTTGTTAACATGAGCTGTAGGAGCGTAACATTAACCCCAGCTCAGTTCTTGTGATGGTAACTACCACAGGCTGTGTTGTTAACATGAGCTGTAGGAGTGTAACATTACCCCCAGCTCAGTTCTTCTGATGGTCACTACCACAGGCTGTGTTGTTAACATGAGCTGTAGAAGTGTAACATTACCCCCAGCTCAGTTCTTCTGATGGTCACTACCACAGGCTGTGTTGTTAACATGAGCTGTAGGAGCGTAACATTACCCACAGCTCGGTTCTTGTGATGGTCACTACCACAGGCTGTGTTGTTGACATGAGGTGTAGGAGTGTAACATTAACCCCAGCTCAGTTCTTGTGATGGTCACTACCAAAGGCTGTGTTGTTAACATGAGTTGTAGAAGTGTAACATTAACCCCAGCTCAGTTCTTGTGATGGTCACTACCACAGGCTGTGTTGTTAACATGAGCTGTAGGAGCGTAACATTACCCCCAGCTCAGTTCTTGTGATGGTCACTACCACAGGCTGTGTTGTTAACATGAGCTACAGGAGTGTAACATTAACCCCAGCTCAGTTCTTCTGATGGTCACTACCACAGTCTGTGTTGTTAACATGAGGTATAGGAGTGTAACATTAACCCCAGCTCAGTTCTTGTGATGGTCACTACCACAGACTGTGTTGTTAACATGAGCTACAGGAGTGTAACATTACCCCCAGCTCAGTTCTTGTGATGGTCACTACCACAGGCTGTGTTGTTAACATGAGCTGTAGGAGTGTAACATTACCCCCAGCTCAGTTCTTGTGATGGTCACTACCACAGGCTGTGTTAACATGAGCTGTAGGAGCGTAACATTACCCCCAGCTCAGTTCTTCTGATGGTCAGTCATTACCACAGGCTGTGTTGTTAACATGAGCTACAGGAGTATAACATTAACCCCAGCTCAGTTCTTCTGATGGTCACTACCACAGGCTGTGTTGTTAACATGAGCTGTAGGAGCGTAACATTAACCCCAGCTCAGTTCTTGTGATGGTCACTACCACAGGCTGTGTTGTTAACATGAGCTGTAGAAGTGTAACATTAACCCCAGCTCAGTTCTTTTGATGGTCACTACCACAGGCTGTGTTGTTAACATGAGCTGTAGGAGCGTAACATTACCCCCAGCTCAGTTCTTGTGAAGGTCACTACCACAGGCTGTGTTGTTAACATGAGCTACAGGAGTGTATCATTAACCCCAGCTCAGTTCTTCTGATGGTCACTACCACAGGTTGTGTTGTTAACATGAGGTATAGGAGTGTAACATTACCCCCAGCTCAGTTCTTGTGATGATCACTACCACAGACTGTGTTGTTAACATGAGCTACAGGAGTGTAACATTACCCCCAGCTCAGTTCTTGTGATGGTCACTACCACAGGCTGTGTTGTTAACATGAGGTATAGGAGTGTAACATTACCCGCAGCTCAGTTCTTCTGATGGTCACTACCACAGGCTGTGTTGTTAACATGAGCTGTAGGAGCGTAACATTACCCCCAGCTCGGTTCTTGTGATGGTCACTACCACAGGCTGTGTTGTTAACATGAGGTGTAGGAGTGTAACATTAACCCCAGCTCAGTTCTTCTGATGGTCACTACCACAGGCTGTGTTGTTAACATGAGCTACAGGAGTGTAACATTACCCCCTGCTCAGTTCTTCTGATGGTCACTACCAAAGGCTGTGTTGTTAACATGAGCTACAGGAGTGTAACATTAACGCCAGCTCAGTTCTTCTGATGGTCACTACCACAGTCTGTGTTGTTAACATGAGGTATAGGAGTGTAACATTACCCCCAGCTCAGTTCTTGTGATGGTCACTACCACAGACTGTGTTGTTAACATGAGCTACAGGAGTGTAACATTACCCCCAGCTCAGTTCTTGTGATGGTCACTACCACAGGCTGTGTTGTTAACATGAGCTGTAGGAGTGTAACATTACCCCCAGCTCAGTTCTTGTGATGGTCACTACCACAGGCTGTGTTGTTAACATGAGGTGTAGGAGTGTAACATTACCCCCAGCTCAGTTCTTCTGATGGTCACTACCACAGGCTGTGTTGTTAACATGAGCTGTAGAAGTGTAACATTACCCCCAGCTCAGTTCTTCTGATGGTCACTACCACAGGCTGTGTTGTTAACATGAGCTGTAGGAGCGTAACATTACCCACAGCTCGGTTCTTGTGATGGTCACTACCACAGGCTGTGTTGTTAACATGAGGTGTAGGAGTGTAACATTAACCCAAGCTCAGTTCTTGTGATGGTCACTACCAAAGGCTGTGTTGTTAACATGAGTTGTAGAAGTGTAACATTAACCCCAGCTCAGTTCTTGTGATGGTCACTACCACAGGCTGTGTTGTTAACATGAGCTGTAGGAGCGTAACATTACCCCCAGCTCAGTTCTTGTGATGGTCACTACCACAGGCTGTGTTGTTAACATGAGCTACAGGAGTGTAACATTAACCCCAGCTCAGTTCTTCTGATGGTCACTACCACAGTCTGTGTTGTTAACATGAGGTATAGGAGTGTAACATTAACCCCAGCTCAGTTCTTGTGATGGTCACTACCACAGACTGTGTTGTTAACATGAGCTGTAGGAGTGTAACATTACCCCCAGCTCAGTTCTTGTGATGGTCACTACCACAGGCTGTGTTGTTAACATGAGCTGTAGGAGTGTAACATTACCCCCAGCTCAGTTCTTGTGATGGTCACTACCACAGGCTGTGTTAACATGAGCTGTAGGAGCGTAACATTACCCCCAGCTCAGTTCTTCTGATGGTCAGTCATTACCACAGGCTGTGTTGTTAACATGAGCTGTAGGAGCGTAACATTACCCCCAGCTCAGTTCTTCTGATGGTCAGTCATTACCACAGGCTGTGTTGTTAACATGAGCTGTAGGAGCGTAACATTACCCCCAGCTCAGTTCTTGTGATGGTCACTACCAAAGGCTGTGTTGTTAACATGAGCTACAGGAGTGTAACATTAACCCCAGCTCAGTTCTTCTGATGGTCACTACCACAGGCTGTGTTGTTAACATGAGGTATAGGAGTGTAACATTACCCCCAGCTCAGTTCTTGTGATGATCACTACCACAGGCTGTGTTGTTAACATTAGCTGTAGGAGTGTAACATTACCCCCAGCTCAGTTCTTCTGATGGTCACTACCACAGGCTGTGTTGTTAACATGAGCTGTAGAAGTGTAACATTACCCCCAGCTCAGTTCTTCTGATGGTCACTACCACAGGCTGTGTTGTTAACATGAGCTGTAGGAGCGTAACATTACCCACAGCTCGGTTCTTGTGATGGTCACTACCACAGGCTGTGTTGTTAACATGAGGTGTAGGAGTGTAACATTAACCCCAGCTCAGTTCTTGTGATGGTCACTACCAAAGGCTGTGTTGTTAACATGAGTTGTAGAAGTGTAACATTAACCCCAGCTCAGTTCTTGTGATGGTCACTACCACAGGCTGTGTTGTTAACATGAGCTGTAGGAGCGTAACATTACCCCCAGCTCAGTTCTTGTGATGGTCACTACCACAGGCTGTGTTGTTAACATGAGCTACAGGAGTGTAACATTAACCCCAGCTCAGTTCTTCTGATGGTCACTACCACAGTCTGTGTTGTTAACATGAGGTATAGGAGTGTAACATTAACCCCAGCTCAGTTCTTGTGATGGTCACTACCACAGACTGTGTTGTTAACATGAGCTGTAGGAGTGTAACATTACCCCCAGCTCAGTTCTTGTGATGGTCACTACCACAGGCTGTGTTGTTAACATGAGCTGTAGGAGTGTAACATTACCCCCAGCTCAGTTCTTGTGATGGTCACTACCACAGGCTGTGTTAACATGAGCTGTAGGAGCGTAACATTACCCCCAGCTCAGTTCTTCTGATGGTCAGTCATTACCACAGGCTGTGTTGTTAACATGAGCTGTAGGAGCGTAACATTACCCCCAGCTCAGTTCTTGTGATGGTCACTACCAAAGGCTGTGTTGTTAACATGAGCTACAGGAGTGTAACATTAACCCCAGCTCAGTTCTTCTGATGGTCACTACCACAGGCTGTGTTGTTAACATGAGGTATAGGAGTGTAACATTACCCCCAGCTCAGTTCTTGTGATGATCACTACCACAGGCTGTGTTGTTAACATTAGCTGTAGGAGTGTAACATTACCCCCAGCTCAGTTCTTCTGATGGTCACTACCACAGGCTTTGTTGTTAACATGAGGTGTAGGAGTGTAACATTACCCCCAGCTCAGTTCTTCTGATGGTCACTACCACAGGCTGTGTTGTTAACATGAGCTGTAGGAGTGTAACATTAACCCCAGCTCACTTCTTGTGATGGTCACTACCACAGGCTGTGTTGTTAACATGAGCTGTAGGAGTGTAACATTACCCCCAGCTCAGTTCTTCTGATGGTCACTACCACAGGCTGTGTTGTTAACATGAGCTGTAGGAGTGTAACATTAACCCCAGCTCAGTTCTTGTGATGGTCACTACCACAGGCTGTGTTGTTAACATGAGCTGTAGGAGTGTAACATTAACCCCAGCTCAGTTCTTGTGATGGTCACTACCACAGTCTGTGTTGTTAACATGAGCTGTAGGAGTGTAACATTACCCCCAGCTCAGTTCTTGTGATGGTTACTACCACAGGCTGTGTTGTTAATATGAGCTATAGGAGCGTAACATTACCCCCAGCTCAGTTCTTCTGATGTTCAGTCACGACCACAGGCTGTGTTGTTAACATGAGCTGTAGGAGTGTAACATTACCCCCAGCTCAGTTCTTCTGATGGTCACTACCACAGGCTGTGTTGTTAACATGAGGTGTAGGAGTGTAACATTACCCCCAGCTCAGTTCTTCTGATGGTCACTACCACAGGCTGTGTTGTTAACATGAGCTGTAGAAGTGTAACATTACCCCCAGCTCAGTTCTTCTGATGGTCACTACCACAGGCTGTGTTGTTAACATGAGCTGTAGGAGCGTAACATTACCCACAGCTCGGTTCTTGTGATGGTCACTACCACAGGCTGTGTTGTTAACATGAGGTGTAGGAGTGTAACATTAACCCCAGCTCAGTTCTTGTGATGGTCACTACCAAAGGCTGTGTTGTTAACATGAGTTGTAGAAGTGTAACATTAACCCCAGCTCAGTTCTTGTGATGGTCACTACCACAGGCTGTGTTGTTAACATGAGCTGTAGGAGCGTAACATTACCCCCAGCTCAGTTCTTGTGATGGTCACTACCACAGGCTGTGTTGTTAACATGAGCTACAGGAGTGTAACATTAACCCCAGCTCAGTTCTTCTGATGGTCACTACCACAGTCTGTGTTGTTAACATGAGGTATAGGAGTGTAACATTAACCCCAGCTCAGTTCTTGTGATGGTCACTACCACAGACTGTGTTGTTAACATGAGCTACAGGAGTGTAACATTACCCCCAGCTCAGTTCTTGTGATGGTCACTACCACAGGCTGTGTTGTTAACATGAGCTGTAGGAGTGTAACATTACCCCCAGCTCAGTTCTTGTGATGGTCACTACCACAGGCTGTGTTAACATGAGCTGTAGGAGCGTAACATTACCCCCAGCTCAGTTCTTCTGATGGTCAGTCATTACCACAGGCTGTGTTGTTAACATGAGCTACAGGAGTATAACATTAACCCCAGCTCAGTTCTTCTGATGGTCACTACCACAGGCTGTGTTGTTAACATGAGCTGTAGGAGCGTAACATTAACCCCAGCTCAGTTCTTGTGATGGTCACTACCACAGGCTGTGTTGTTAACATGAGCTGTAGAAGTGTAACATTAACCCCAGCTCAGTTCTTTTGATGGTCACTACCACAGGCTGTGTTGTTAACATGAGCTGTAGGAGCGTAACATTACCCCCAGCTCAGTTCTTGTGAAGGTCACTACCACAGGCTGTGTTGTTAACATGAGCTACAGGAGTGTATCATTAACCCCAGCTCAGTTCTTCTGATGGTCACTACCACAGGTTGTGTTGTTAACATGAGGTATAGGAGTGTAACATTACCCCCAGCTCAGTTCTTGTGATGATCACTACCACAGACTGTGTTGTTAACATGAGCTACAGGAGTGTAACATTACCCCCAGCTCAGTTCTTGTGATGGTCACTACCACAGGCTGTGTTGTTAACATGAGGTATAGGAGTGTAACATTACCCGCAGCTCAGTTCTTCTGATGGTCACTACCACAGGCTGTGTTGTTAACATGAGCTGTAGGAGCGTAACATTACCCCCAGCTCGGTTCTTGTGATGGTCACTACCACAGGCTGTGTTGTTAACATGAGGTGTAGGAGTGTAACATTAACCCCAGCTCAGTTCTTCTGATGGTCACTACCACAGGCTGTGTTGTTAACATGAGCTACAGGAGTGTAACATTACCCCCTGCTCAGTTCTTCTGATGGTCACTACCAAAGGCTGTGTTGTTAACATGAGCTACAGGAGTGTAACATTAACGCCAGCTCAGTTCTTCTGATGGTCACTACCACAGTCTGTGTTGTTAACATGAGGTATAGGAGTGTAACATTACCCCCAGCTCAGTTCTTGTGATGGTCACTACCACAGACTGTGTTGTTAACATGAGCTACAGGAGTGTAACATTACCCCCAGCTCAGTTCTTGTGATGGTCACTACCACAGGCTGTGTTGTTAACATGAGCTGTAGGAGTGTAACATTACCCCCAGCTCAGTTCTTGTGATGGTCACTACCACAGGCTGTGTTGTTAACATGAGGTGTAGGAGTGTAACATTACCCCCAGCTCAGTTCTTCTGATGGTCACTACCACAGGCTGTGTTGTTAACATGAGCTGTAGAAGTGTAACATTACCCCCAGCTCAGTTCTTCTGATGGTCACTACCACAGGCTGTGTTGTTAACATGAGCTGTAGGAGCGTAACATTACCCACAGCTCGGTTCTAGTGATGGTCACTACCACAGGCTGTGTTGTTAACATGAGGTGTAGGAGTGTAACATTAACCCCAGCTCAGTTCTTGTGATGGTCACTACCAAAGGCTGTGTTGTTAACATGAGTTGTAGAAGTGTAACATTAACCCCAGCTCAGTTCTTGTGATGGTCACTACCACAGGCTGTGTTGTTAACATGAGCTGTAGGAGCGTAACATTACCCCCAGCTCAGTTCTTGTGATGGTCACTACCACAGGCTGTGTTGTTAACATGAGCTACAGGAGTGTAACATTAACCCCAGCTCAGTTCTTCTGATGGTCACTACCACAGTCTGTGTTGTTAACATGAGGTATAGGAGTGTAACATTAACCCCAGCTCAGTTCTTGTGATGGTCACTACCACAGACTGTGTTGTTAACATGAGCTGTAGGAGTGTAACATTACCCCCAGCTCAGTTCTTGTGATGGTCACTACCACAGGCTGTGTTGTTAACATGAGCTGTAGGAGTGTAACATTACCCCCAGCTCAGTTCTTGTGATGGTCACTACCACAGGCTGTGTTAACATGAGCTGTAGGAGCGTAACATTACCCCCAGCTCAGTTCTTCTGATGGTCAGTCATTACCACAGGCTGTGTTGTTAACATGAGCTACAGGAGTATAACATTAACCCCAGCTCAGTTCTTCTGATGGTCACTACCACAGGCTGTGTTGTTAACATGAGCTGTAGGAGCGTAACATTAACCCCAGCTCAGTTCTTGTGATGGTCACTACCACAGGCTGTGTTGTTAACATGAGCTGTAGAAGTGTAACATTAACCCCAGCTCAGTTCTTTTGATGGTCACTACCACAGGCTGTGTTGTTAACATGAGCTGTAGGAGCGTAACATTACCCCCAGCTCAGTTCTTGTGAAGGTCACTACCACAGGCTGTGTTGTTAACATGAGCTACAGGAGTGTATCATTAACCCCAGCTCAGTTCTTCTGATGGTCACTACCACAGGTTGTGTTGTTAACATGAGGTATAAGAGTGTAACATTACCCCCAGCTCAGTTCTTGTGATGATCACTACCACAGACTGTGTTGTTAACATGAGCTACAGGAGTGTAACATTACCCCCAGCTCAGTTCTTGTGATGGTCACTACCACAGGCTGTGTTGTTAACATGAGGTATAGGAGTGTAACATTACCCGCAGCTCAGTTCTTCTGATGGTCACTACCACAGGCTGTGTTGTTAACATGAGCTGTAGGAGCGTAACATTACCCCCAGCTCGGTTCTTGTGATGGTCACTACCACAGGCTGTGTTGTTAACATGAGGTGTAGGAGTGTAACATTAACCCCAGCTCAGTTCTTCTGATGGTCACTACCACAGGCTGTGTTGTTAACATGAGCTACAGGAGTGTAACATTACCCCCTGCTCAGTTCTTCTGATGGTCACTACCAAAGGCTGTGTTGTTAACATGAGCTACAGGAGTGTAACATTAACGCCAGCTCAGTTCTTCTGATGGTCACTACCACAGTCTGTGTTGTTAACATGAGGTATAGGAGTGTAACATTACCCCCAGCTCAGTTCTTGTGATGGTCACTACCACAGGCTGTGTTGTTAACATGAGCTGTAGGAGTGTAACATTACCCCCAGCTCAGTTCTTCTGATGGTCACTACCAAAGGCTGTGTTGTTAACATGAGCTACAGGAGTGTAACATTAACCCCAGCTCAGTTCTTCTGATGGTCACTACCACAGGCTGTGTTGTTAACATGAGGTATAGGAGTGTAACATTACCCCCAGCTCAGTTCTTGTGATGGTCACTACCACAGGCTGTGTTAACATGAGGTGTAGGAGTGTAACATTACCCCCAGCTCAGTTCTTGTGATGGTCACTACCACAGGCTGTGTTAACATGAGCTGCAGGAGTGTAACATTAACACCAGCTCAGTTCTTCTGATGGTCACTACCAAAGGCTGTGTTGTTAACATGAGCTGTAGGAGCGTAACATTAACCCCAGCTCAGTTCTTGTGATGGTCACTACCAAAGGCTGTGTTGTTAACATGAGCTGTAGAAGTGTAACATTAACCCCAGCTCAGTTCTTGTGATGGTCACTACCACAGGCTGTGTTGTTAACATGAGCTGTAGGAGCGTAACATTACCCCCAGCTCAGTTCTTGTGATGGTCATCTACCACAGGCTGTGTTGTTAACATGAGCTACAGGAGTGTAACGTTAACCCCAGCTCAGTTCTTCTGATGGTCAGTCACTACCACAGTCTGTGTTGTTAACATGAGGTGTAGGAGTGTAACATTAACCCCAGCTCAGTTCTTCTGATGGTCACTACCACAGGCTGTGTTGTTAACATGAGGTATAGGAGTGTAACATTACCCCCAGCTCAGTTCTTGTGATGGTCACTACCACAGACTGTGTTGTTAACATGAGCTACAGGAGTGTAACATTACCCCCAGCTCAGTTCTTGTGATGGTCACTACCACAGGCTGTGTTGTTAACATGAGCTACAGGAGTGTAATATTAACCCCAGCTCAGTTCTTCCGATGGTCAGTCACTACCACAGGCTGTGTTGTTAACATGAGGTATAGGAGTGTAACATTACCCCCAGCTCAGTTCTTCTGATGGTCACTACCACAGGCTGTGTTGTTAACATGAGCTACAGGAGTATAACATTACCCCCAGCTCAGTTCTTGTGATGGTCACTACCACAGGCTGTGTTGTTAACATGAGCTGTAGAAGTGTAACATTATTCCCAGCTCAGTTCTTCTGATGGTCACTACCACAGGCTGTGTTGTTAACATGAGCTGTAGGAGCGTAACATTTCCCCCAGCTCAGTTCTTCTGATGGTCAGTCACTACCACAGGCTGTGTTGTTAACATGAGCTGTAGGAGTGTAACATTACCCCCAGCTCAGTTCTTCTGATGGTCACTACCACAGGCTGTGTTGTTAACATGAGCTGTAGAAGTGTAACATTAACCCCAGCTCAGTTCTTTTGATGGTCACTACCACAGGCTGTGTTGTTAACATGAGCTGTAGGAGCGTAACATTACCCCCAGCTCAGTTCTTGTGAAGGTCACTACCACAGGCTGTGTTGTTAACATGAGCTACAGGAGTGTAACATTAACCCCAGCTCAGTTCGTCTGATGGTCACTACCACAGTCTGTGTTGTTAACATGAGGTATAGGAGTGTAACATTACCCCCAGCTCAGTTCTTGTGATGGTCACTACCACAGACTGTGTTGTTAACATGAGCTACAGGAGTGTAACATTACCCCCGGCTCAGTTCTTGTGATGGTCACTACCACAGGCTGTGTTGTTAACATGAGCTGTAGGAGTGTAACATTACCCCCAGCTCAGTTCTTGTGATGGTCACTACCACAGGCTGTGTTAACATGAGCTGTAGGAGCGTAACATTAACCCCAGCTCAGTTCTTCTGATGGTCACTACCACAGGCTGTGTTGTTAACATGAGCTGTAGGAGCGTAACATTACCCCCAGCTCAGTTCTTGTGATGGTCACTACCAAAGGCTGTGTTGTTAACATGAGCTACAGGAGTGTAACATTAACCCCAGCTCAGTTCTTCTGATGGTCACTACCACAGGCTGTGTTGTTAACATGAGGTATAGGAGTGTAACATTACCCCCAGCTCAGTTCTTGTGATGATCACTACCACAGACTGTGTTGTTAACATGAGCTACAGGAGTGTAACATTACCCCCAGCTCAGTTCTTGTGATGGTCACTACCACAGGCTGTGTTGTTAACATGAGCTACAGGAGTGTAACATTACCCCCTGCTCAGTTCTTCTGATGGTCACTACCACAGGCTGTGTTGTTAACATGAGGTATAGGAGTGTAACATTACCCCCAGCTCAGTTCTTCTGATGGTCACTACCACAGGCTGTGATGTTAACATGAGCTGTAGGAGCGTAACATTACCCCCAGCTCGGTTCTTGTGATGGTCACTACCACAGGCTGTGTTGTTAACATGAGGTGTAGGTGTGTAACATTAACCCCAGCTCAGTTCTTCTGATGGTCACTACCACAGGCTGTGTTGTTAACATGAGCTACAGGAGTGTAACATTACCCCCTGCTCAGTTCTTCTGATGGTCACTACCACAGGCTGTGTTGTTAAAATGAGGTGTAGGAGTGTAACATTACCCCAGCTCAGTTATTCTGATGGTCACTACCACAGGCTGTGTTAACATGACGTGTAGGAGTGTAACATTACCCCCAGCTCAGTTCTTGTGATGGTAACTACCACAGGCTGTGTTAACATGAGCTGCAGGAGTGTAACATTAACACCAGCTCAGTTCTTCTGATGGTCACTACCACAGGCTGTGTTGTTAACATGAGCTGTAGGAGCGTAACATTACCCCCAGCTCAGTTCTTCTGATGGTCAGTCATTACCACAGGCTGTGTTGTTAACATGAGCTACAGGAGTATAACATTAACCCCAGCTCAGTTCTTCTGATGGTCACTACCACAGGCTGTGTTGTTAACATGAGCTGTAGGAGCGTAACATTACCCCCAGCTCAGTTCTTGTGATGGTCACTACCACAGGCTGTGTTGTTAACATGAGGTATAGGAGTGTAACATTACCCCCAGCTCAGTTCTTGTGATGGTCACTACCACAGACTGTGTTGTTAACATGAGCTACAGGAGTGTAACATTACCCTCAGCTCAGTTCTTGTGATGGTCACTACCACAGGCTGTGTTGTTAACATGAGCTACAGGAGTGTAACATTAACCCCAGCTCAGTTCTTCCGATGGTCACTATCACAGGCTGTGTTGTTAACATGAGGTATAGGAGTGTAACATTACCCCCAGCTCAGTTCTTCTGATGGTCACTACCACAGGCTGTGTTGTTAACATGAGCTACAGGAGTATAACATTACCCCCAGCTCAGTTCTTGTGATGGTCACTACCACAGGCTGTGTTGTTAACATGAGCTGTAGAAGTGTAACATTACCCCCAGCTCAGTTCTTCTGATGGTCACTACCACAGGCTGTGTTGTTAACATGAGCTGTAGGAGCGTAACATTTCCCCCAGCTCAGTTCTTCTGATGGTCAGTCACTACCACAGGCTGTGTTGTTAACATGAGCTGTAGGAGTGTAACATTACCCCCAGCTCAGTTCTTCTGATGGTCACTACCACAGGCTGTGTTGTTAACATGAGCTGTAGGAGTGTAACATTACCCCCAGCTCAGTTCTTCTGATGGTCACTACCACAGGCTGTGTTGTTAACATGAGCTGTAGGAGCGTAACATTACCCCCAGCTCAGGTCTTCTGATGGTCACTACCACAAGCTGTGTTGTTAACATGAGCTGTAGGAGTGTAACATTACCCCCAGCTCGGTTGTTGTGATGGTCACTACCACAGGCTGTGTTGTTAACATGAGCTGTAGGAGCGTAACATTACCCCCAGCTCGGTTCTTGTGATGGTCACTACCACAGGCTGTGTTGTTAACATGAGGTGTAGGAGTGTAACATTAACCCCAGCTCAGTTCTTCTGATGGTCACTACCACAGGCTGTGTTGTTAACATGAGCTACAGGAGTGTAACATTACCCCCTGCTCAGTTCTTCTGATGGTCACTACCAAAGGCTGTGTTGTTAACATGAGCTACAGGAGTGTAACATTAACCCCAGCTCAGTTCTTCTGATGGTCACTACCACAGTCTGTGTTGTTAACATGAGGTATAGGAGTGTAACATTACCCCCAGCTCAGTTCTTGTGATGGTCACTACCACAGGCTGTGTTGTTAACATGAGCTGTAGGAGTGTAACATTACCCCCAGCTCAGTTCTTGTGATGGTCACTACCACAGGCTGTGTTAACATGAGCTGTAGGAGCGTAACATTACCCCCAGCTCAGTTCTTCTGATGGTCAGTCATTACCACAGGCTGTGTTGTTAACATGAGCTACAGGAGTATAACATTAACCCCAGCTCAGTTCTTCTGATGGTCACTACCACAGGCTGTGTTGTTAACATGAGCTGTAGGAGCGTAACATTAACCCCAGCTCAGTTCTTGTGATGGTCACTACCACAGGCTGTGTTGTTAACATGAGCTGTAGAAGTGTAACATTAACCCCAGCTCAGTTCTTTTGATGGTCACTACCACAGGCTGTGTTGTTAACATGAGCTGTAGGAGCGTAACATTACCCCCAGCTCAGTTCTTGTGATGGTCACTACCAAAGGCAGTGTTGTTAACATGAGCTACAGGAGTGTAACATTAACCCCAGCTCAGTTCTTGTGATGGTCACTACCACAGGCTGCGTTGTTAACATGAGGTATAGGAGTGTAACATTACCCCCAGCTCAGTTCTTGTGATGATCACTACCACAGACTGTGTTGTTAACATGAGCTACAGGAGTGTAACATTACCCCCAGCTCAGTTCTTGTGATGGTCACTACCACAGGCTGTGTTGTTAACATGAGGTATAGGAGTGTAACATTACCCCCAGCTCAGTTCTTCTGATGGTCACTACCACACGCTGTGTTGTTAACATGAGCTGTAAGAGCGTAACATTACCCCCAGCTCGGTTCTTGTGATGGTCACTACCACAGGCTGTGTTGTTAACATGAGGTGTAGGAGTGTAACATTAACCCCAGCTCAGTTCTTCTGATGGTCACTACCACAGGCTGTGTTGTTAACATGAGCTACAGGAGTGTAACATTAACCCCAGCTCAGTTCTTGTGATGGTCACTACCACAGGCTGTGTTGTTAACATGAGCTGTAGAAGTGTAACATTAACCCCAGCTCAGTTCTTGTGATGGTCACTACCACAGGCTGTGTTGTTAACATGAGCTGTAGGAGCGTAACATTACCCCCAGCTCAGTTCTTGTGATGGTCACTACCACAGGCTGTGTTGTTAACATGAGCTACAGGAGTGTAACATTAACCCCAGCTCAGTTCTTCTGATGGTCAGTCACTACCACAGGCTGTGTTGTTAACATGAGGTATAGGAGTGTAACATTACCCCCAGCTCAGTTCTTCTGATGGTCACTACCACAGGCTGTGTTGTTAACATGAGCTGTAGGAGCGTAACATTAACCCCAGCTCAGTTCTTCTGATGGTCACTACCACAGGCTGTGTTGTTAACATGAGGTATAGGAGTGTAACATTACCCCCAGCTCAGTTCTTGTGATGGTCACTACCACAGACTGTGTTGTTAACATGAGCTACAGGAGTGTAACATTACCCCCAGCTCAGTTCTTGTGATGGTCACTACCACAGGCTGTGTTGTTAACATGAGCTACAGGAGTGTAATATTAACCCCAGCTCAGTTCTTCCGATGGTCACTACCACAGGCTGTGTTGTTAACATGAGGTATAGGAGTGTAACATTACCCCCAGCTCAGTTCTTCTGATGGTCACTACCACAGGCTGTGTTGTTAACATGAGCTACAGGAGTATAACATTACCCCCAGCTCAGTTCTTGTGATGGTCACTACCACAGGCTGTGTTGTTAACATGAGCTGTAGAAGTGTAACATTACCCCCAGCTCAGTTCTTCTGATGGTCACTACCACAGGCTGTGTTGTTAACATGAGCTGTAGGAGCGTAACATTTCCCCCAGCTCAGTTCTTCTGATGGTCAGTCACTACCACAGGCTGTGTTGTTAACATGAGCTGTAGGAGTGTAACATTACCCCCAGCTCAGTTCTTCTGATGGTCACTACCACAGGCTGTGTTGTTAACATGAGCTGTAGAAGTGTAACATTAACCCCAGCTCAGTTCTTTTGATGGTCACTACCACAGGCTGTGTTGTTAACATGAGCTGTAGGAGCGTAACATTACCCCCAGCTCAGTTCTTTTGATGGTCACTACCACATGCTGTGTTGTTAACATGAGCTACAGGAGTGTAACATTAACCCCAGCTCAGTTCTTCTGATGGTCACTACCACAGGCTGTGTTGTTAACATGAGGTATAGGAGTGTAACATTACCCCCAGCTCAGTTCTTGTGATGATCACTACCACAGACTGTGTTGTTAACATGAGCTACAGGAGTGTAACATTACCCCCAGCTCAGTTCTTGTGATGGTCACTACCACAGGCTGTGTTGTTAACATGAGGTATAGGAGTGTAACATTTCCCCCAGCTCAGTTCTTGTGATGGTCACTACCACAGGCTGTGTTGTTAACATGAGCTGTAGGAGCGTAACATTACCCCCAGCTCGGTTCTTGTGATGGTCACTACCACAGGCTGTGTTGTTAACATGAGGTGTAGGATTGTAACATTAACCCCAGCTCAGTTCTTCTGATGGTCACTACCACAGGCTGTGTTGTTAACATGAGCTACAGGAGTGTAACATTACCCCCTGCTCAGTTCTTCTGATGGTCACTACCACAGGCTGTGTTGTTAACATGAGCTACAGGAGTGTAACATTAACCCCAGCTCAGTTCGTCTGATGGTCACTACCACAGTCTGTGTTGTTAACATGAGGTATAGGAGTGTAACATTACCCCCAGCTCAGTTCTTGTGATGGTCACTACCACAGACTGTGTTGTTAACATGAGCTACAGGAGTGTAACATTACCCCCAGCTCAGTTCTTGTGATGGTCACTACCACAGGCTGTGTTGTTAACATGAGCTGTAGGAGTGTAACATTACCCCCAGCTCAGTTCTTGTGATGGTCACTACCACAGGCTGTGTTGTTAACATGAGCTGTAGGAGCGTAACATTACCCCCAGCTCAGTTCTTGTGATGGTCAGTCACTACCACAGGCTGTGTTGTTAAAATGAGGTGTAGGAGTGTAACATTACCCCAGCTCAGTTCTTCTGATGGTCACTACCACAGGCTGTGTTGTTAACATGAGCTGTAGGAGCGTAACATTAACCCCAGCTCAGTTCTTGTGATGGTCACTACCACAGGCTGTGTTGTTAACATGAGCTGTAGAAGTGTAACATTAACCCCAGCTCAGTTCTTTTGATGGTCACTACCACAGGCTGTGTTGTTAACATGAGCTGTAGGAGCGTAACATTACCCCCAGCTCAGTTCTTGTGATGGTCACTACCAAAGGCTGTGTTGTTAACATGAGCTACAGGAGTGTAACATTAACCCCAGCTCAGTTCTTCTGATGGTCACTACCACAGGCTGTGTTGTTAACATGAGGTATAGGAGTGTAACATTACCCCCAGCTCAGTTCTTGTGATGATCACTACCACAGACTGTGTTGTTAACATGAGCTACAGGAGTGTAACATTACCCCCAGCTCAGTTCTTGTGATGGTCACTACCACAGGCTGTGTTGTTAACATGAGGTATAGGAGTGTAACATTACCCCCAGCTCAGTTCTTCTGATGGTCACTACCACAGGCTGTGTTGTTAACATGAGCTGTAGGAGCGTAACATTACCCCCAGCTCGGTTCTTGTGATGGTCACTACCACAGGCTGTGTTGTTAACATGAGGTGTAGGAGTGTAACATTAACCCCAGCTCAGTTCTTCTGATGGTCACTACCACAGGCTGTGTTGTTAACAGGAGCTACAGAAGTGTAACATTACCCCCTGCTCAGTTCTTCTGATGGTCACTACCACAGGCTGTGTTGTTAAAATGAGGTGTAGGAGTGTAACATTACCCCAGCTCAGTTCTTCTGATGGTCACTACCACAGGCTGTGTTAACATGAGGTGTAGGAGTGTAACATTACCCCCAGCTCAGTTCTTGTGATGGTCACTACCACAGGCTGTGTTGTTAACATGAGGTGTAGGAGTGTAACATTACCGCCAGCTCAGTTCTTCTGATGGTCACTACCATAGGCTGTGATGTTAACATGAGCTGTAGGAGGGTAACATTACCCCCAGCTCAGTTCTTGTGATGGTCACTACCACAGGCTGTGTTAACATGAGCTGTAGGAGCGTAACATTACCCCCAGCTCAGTTCTTCTGATGGTCAGTCATTACCACAGGCTGTGTTGTTAACATGAGCTACAGGAGTATAACATTAACCCCAGCTCAGTTCTTCTGATGGTCACTACCACAGGCCGTGTTGTTAACATGAGCTGTAGGAGCGTAACATTAACCCCAGCTCAGTTCTTGTGATGGTCACTACCACAGGCTGTGTTGTTAACATGAGCTGTAGAAGTGTAACATTAACCCCAGCTCAGTTCTTTTGATGGTCACTACCACAGGCTGTGTTGTTAACATGAGCTGTAGGAGCGTAACATTACCCCCAGCTCAGTTCTTGTGATGGTCACTACCAAAGGCTGTGTTGTTAACATGAGCTACAGGAGTGTAACATTAACCCCAGCTCAGTTCTTCTGATGGTCACTACTACAGGCTGTGTTGTTAACATGAGGTATAGGAGTGTAACATTACCCCCAGCTCAGTTCTTGTGATGATCACTACCACAGACTGTGTTGTTAACATGAGCTACAGGAGTGTAACATTACCCCCAGCTCAGTTCTTGTGATGGTCACTACCACAGGCTGTGTTGTTAACATGAGGTATAGGAGTGTAACATTACCCCCAGCTCAGTTCTTCTGATGGTCACTACCACAGGCTGTGTTGTTAACATGAGCTGTAGGAGCGTAACATTACCCCCAGCTCGGTTCTTGTGATGGTCACTACCACAGGCTGTGTTGTTAACATGAGGTGTAGGAGTGTAACATTAACCCCAGCTCAGTTCTTCTGATGGTCACTACCACAGGCTGTGTTGTTAACAGGAGCTACAGAAGTGTAACATTACCCCCTGCTCAGTTCTTCTGATGGTCACTACCACAGGCTGTGTTGTTAAAATGAGGTGTAGGAGTGTAACATTACCCCAGCTCAGTTCTTCTGATGGTCACTACCACAGGCTGTGTTAACATGAGGTGTAGGAGTGTAACATTACCCCCAGCTCAGTTCTTGTGATGGTCACTACCACAGGCTGTGTTGTTAACATGAGGTGTAGGAGTGTAACATTACCCCCAGCTCAGTTCTTCTGATGGTCACTACCACAGGCTGTGATGTTAACATGAGCTGTAGGAGCGTAACATTAACCCCAGCTCAGTTCTTGTGATGGTCACTACCACAGGCTGTGTTGTTAACATGAGCTGTAGGAGCGTAACATTACCCCCAGCTCGGTTCTTGTGATGGTTACTACCACAGGCTGTGTTGTTAACATGAGGTATAGGAGTGTAACATTAACCCCAGCTCAGTTGTTCTTATGGTCACTACCACAGGCTGTGTTGTTAACATGAGCTACAGGAGTGTAACATTACCCCCTGCTCAGTTCTTCTGATGGTCACTACCACAGGCTGTGTTGTTAACATGAGGTGTAGGAGTGTAACATTACCCCCAGCTCAGTTCTTGTGATGGTCACTACCACAGGCTGTGTTGTTAACATGAGGTGTAGGAGTGTAACATTACCGCCAGCTCAGTTCTTCTGATGGTCACTACCACAGGCTGTGATGTTAACATGAGCTGTAGGAGCGTAACATTACCCCCAGCTCGGTTCTTGTGATGGTCACTACCACAGGCTGTGTTGTTAACATGAGGTATAGGAGTGTAACATTACCCCAGCTCAGTTCTTCTGATGGTCACTACCACAGGCTGTGTTGTTAACATGAGGTATAGGAGTGTAACATTACCCCAGCTCAGTTCTTCTGATGGTCACTACCACAGGCTGTGTTGTTAACATGAGCTGTAGGAGCGTAACATTAACCCCAGCTCAGTTCTTGTGATGGTCACTACCACAGGCTGTGTTGTTAACATGAGCTGTAGGAGCGTAACATTACCCCCAGCTCGGTTCTTGTGATGGTTACTACCACAGGCTGTGTTGTTAACATGAGGTGTAGGAGTGTAACATTAACCCCAGCTCAGTTGTTCTTATGGTCACTACCACAGGCTGTGTTGTTAACATGAGCTACAGGAGTGTAACATTACCCCCTGCTCAGTTCTTCTGATGGTCACTACCACAGGCTGTGTTGTTAACATGAGGTGTAGGAGTGTAACATTACCCCAGCTCAGTTCTTCTGATGGTCACTACCACAGGCTGTGTTAACATGAGCTGTAGGAGTGTAACATTACCCCCAGCTCAGTTCTTGTGATGGTCACTACCACAGGCTGTGTTAACATGAGCTGCAGGAGTGTAACATTAACACCAGCTCAGTTCTTCTGATGGTCACTACCACAGGCTGTGTTGTTAACATGAGCTGTAGGAGCGTAACATTAACCCCAGCTCAGTTCTTGTGATGGTCACTACCAAAGGCTGTGTTGTTAACATGAGCTGTAGAAGTGTAACATTAACCCCAGCTCAGTTCTTGTGATGGTCACTACCACAGGCTGTGTTGTTAACATGAGCTGTAGGAGCGTAACATTACCCCCAGCTCAGTTCTGGTGATGGTCACTACCACAGTCTGTGTTGTTAACATGAGCTACAGGAGTGTAACATTAACCCCAGCTCAGTTCTTCTGATGGTCACTATCGCAGTCTGTGTTGTTAACATGAGGTATAGGAGTGTAACATTACCCCAGCTCAGTTCTTCTGATGGTCACTACCACAGGCTGTGTTAACATGAGGTGTAGGAGTGTAACATTACCCCCAGCTCGATTTTTGTGATGGTCACTACCACAGGCTGTGTTGTTAACATGAGGTGTAGGAGTGTAACATTACCCCCAGCTCAGTTCTTCTGATGGTCACTAACACAGGCTGTGATGTTAACATGAGCTGTAGGAGTGTAACATTACCCCCAGCTCAGTTCTTGTGATGGTCACTACCACAGGCTGTGTTGTTAACATGAGGTGTAGGAGTGTAACATTACCCCAGCTCAGTTCTTCTGATGGTCACTACCACAGGCTTTGTTGTTAACATGAGGTGTAGGAGTGTATCATTACCCCCAGCTCGGTTCTTGTGATGGTCACTACCACAGGCTGTGTTGTTAACATGAGCTGTAGGAGTGTAACATTACCCCCAGCTCAGTTCTTGTGATGGTCACTACCACAGGCTGTGTTGTTAACATGAGGTGTAGGAGTGTAACATTACCCCCAGCTCAGTTCTTGTGATGGTCACTACCACAGGCTGTGTTGTTAACATGAGCTGTAGGAGTGTAACATTAACCCCAGCTCAGTTCTTGTGATGGTCACTACCACAGGCTGTGTTGTTAACATGAGCTGTAGGAGTGTAACAATACCCCCAGCTCAGTTCTTCTGATGGTCACTACCACAGGCTGTGTTGTTAACATGAGCTACAGGAGTGTAACATTAACCCCAGCTCAGTTCTGATGGTCACTACCACAGGCTGTGTTGTTAACATGAGCTGTAGGAGTGTAACATTAACCCCAGCTCAGTTCTTGTGATGGTCACTACCACAGTCTGTGTTGTTAACATGAGCTGTAGGAGTGTAACATTACCCCCAGCTCAGTTCTTCTGATGGTCACTACCACAGGCTGTGTTGTTAACATGAGCTGTAGGAGTGTAACATTACCCCCAGCTCAGTTCTTCTGATGGTCACTACCACAGGCTGTGTTGTTAACATGAGCTGTAGGAGTGTAACATTAACCCCAGCTCAGTTCTTGTGATGGTCACTACCACAGGCTGTGTTGTTAACATGAGCTGTAGGAGTGTAACATTAACCCCAGCTCAGTTCTTGTGATGGTCACTACCACAGTCTGTGTTGTTAACATGAGCTGTAGGAGTGTAACATTACCCCCAGCTCAGTTCTTGTGATGGTTACTACCACAGGCTGTGTTGTTAATATGAGCTATAGGAGCGTAACATTACCCCCAGCTCAGTTCTTCTGATGTTCAGTCACGACCACAGGCTGTGTTGTTAACATGAGCTGTAGGAGTGTAACATTACCCCCAGCTCAGTTCTTCTGATGGTCACTACCACAGGCTGTGTTGTTAACATGAGGTGTAGGAGTGTAACATTACCCCCAGCTCAGTTCTTCTGATGGTCACTACCACAGGCTGTGTTGTTAACATGAGCTGTAGAAGTGTAACATTACCCCCAGCTCAGTTCTTCTGATGGTCACTACCACAGGCTGTGTTGTTAACATGAGCTGTAGGAGCGTAACATTACCCACAGCTCGGTTCTTGTGATGGTCACTACCACAGGCTGTGTTGTTAACATGAGGTGTAGGAGTGTAACATTAACCCCAGCTCAGTTCTTGTGATGGTCACTACCAATGGCTGTGTTGTTAACATGAGTTGTAGAAGTGTAACATTAACCCCAGCTCAGTTCTTGTGATGGTCACTACCACAGGCTGTGTTGTTAACATGAGCTGTAGGAGCGTAACATTACCCCCAGCTCAGTTCTTGTGATGGTCACTACCACAGGCTGTGTTGTTAACATGAGCTACAGGAGTGTAACATTAACCCCAGCTCAGTTCTTCTGATGGTCACTACCACAGTCTGTGTTGTTAACATGAGGTATAGGAGTGTAACATTAACCCCAGCTCAGTTCTTGTGATGGTCACTACCACAGACTGTGTTGTTAACATGAGCTACAGGAGTGTAACATTACCCCCAGCTCAGTTCTTGTGATGGTCACTACCACAAGCTGTGTTGTTAACATGAGCTGTAGGAGTGTAACATTACCCCCAGCTCAGTTCTTGTGATGGTCACTACCACAGGCTATGTTAACATGAGCTGTAGGAGCGTAACATTACCCCCAGCTCAGTTCTTGTGATGGTCACTACCACAGGCTGTGTTGTTAACATGAGGTGTAGGAGTGTAACATTACCCCCAGCTCAGTTCTTCTGATGGTCACTACCACAGGCTGTGATGTTAACATGAGCTGTAGGAGCGTAACATTACCCCCAGCTCGGTTCTTGTGATGGTCACTACCACAGGCTGTGTTGTTAACATGAGGTGTAGGAGTGTAACATTAACCCCAGCTCAGTTGTTCTGATGGTCACTACCTCAGGCTGTGTTGTTAACATGAGGTATAGGAGTGTAACATTACCCCAGCTCAGTTCTTCTGATGGTCACTACCACAGGCTGTGTTGTTAACATGAGCTGTAGGAGCGTAACATTAACCCCAGCTCAGTTCTTGTGATGGTCACTACCACAGGCTGTGTTGTTAACATGAGCTGTAGGAGCGTAACATTACCCCCAGCTCGGTTCTTGTGATGGTTACTACCACAGGCTGTGTTGTTAACATGAGGTGTAGGAGTGTAACATTAACCCCAGCTCAGTTGTTCTTATGGTCACTACCACAGGCTGTGTTGTTAACATGAGCTACAGGAGTGTAACATTACCCCCTGCTCAGTTCTTCTGATGGTCACTACCACAGGCTGTGTTGTTAACATGAGGTGTAGGAGTGTAACATTACCCCAGCTCAGTTCTTCTGATGGTCACTACCACAGGCTGTGTTAACATGAGCTGTAGGAGTGTAACATTACCCCCAGCTCAGTTCTTGTGATGGTCACTACCACAGGCTGTGTTAACATGAGCTGCAGGAGTGTAACATTAACACCAGCTCAGTTCTTCTGATGGTCACTACCACAGGCTGTGTTGTTAACATGAGCTGTAGGAGCGTAACATTAACCCCAGCTCAGTTCTTGTGATGGTCACTACCAAAGGCTGTGTTGTTAACATGAGCTGTAGAAGTGTAACATTAACCCCAGCTCAGTTCTTGTGATGGTCACTACCACAGGCTGTGTTGTTAACATGAGCTGTAGGAGCGTAACATTACCCCCAGCTCAGTTCTGGTGATGGTCACTACCACAGTCTGTGTTGTTAACATGAGCTACAGGAGTGTAACATTAACCCCAGCTCAGTTCTTCTGATGGTCACTATCGCAGTCTGTGTTGTTAACATGAGGTATAGGAGTGTAACATTACCCCAGCTCAGTTCTTCTGATGGTCACTACCACAGGCTGTGTTAACATGAGGTGTAGGAGTGTAACATTACCCCCAGCTCGATTTTTGTGATGGTCACTACCACAGGCTGTGTTGTTAACATGAGGTGTAGGAGTGTAACATTACCCCCAGCTCAGTTCTTCTGATGGTCACTACCACAGGCTGTGATGTTAACATGAGCTGTAGGAGTGTAACATTACCCCCAGCTCAGTTCTTGTGATGGTCACTACCACAGGCTGTGTTGTTAACATGAGGTGTAGGAGTGTAACATTACCCCAGCTCAGTTCTTCTGATGGTCACTACCACAGGCTGTGTTAACATGAGGTGTAGGAGTGTATCATTACCCCCAGCTCGGTTCTTGTGATGGTCACTACCACAGGCTGTGTTGTTAACATGAGCTGTAGGAGTGTAACATTACCCCCAGCTCAGTTCTTGTGATGGTCACTACCACAGGCTGTGTTGTTAACATGAGGTGTAGGAGTGTAACATTACCCCCAGCTCAGTTCTTGTGATGGTCACTACCACAGGCTGTGTTGTTAACATGAGCTGTAGGAGTGTAACATTAACCCCAGCTCAGTTCTTGTGATGGTCACTACCACAGGCTGTGTTGTTAACATGAGCTGTAGGAGTGTAACATTACCCCCAGCTCAGTTCTTCTGATGGTCACTACCACAGGCTGTGTTGTTAACATGAGCTACAGGAGTGTAACATTAACCCCAGCTCAGTTCTGATGGTCACTACCACAGGCTGTGTTGTTAACATGAGCTGTAGGAGTGTAACATTAACCCCAGCTCAGTTCTTGTGATGGTCACTACCACAGTCTGTGTTGTTAACATGAGCTGTAGGAGTGTAACATTACCCCCAGCTCAGTTCTTCTGATGGTCACTACCACAGGCTGTGTTGTTAACATGAGCTGTAGGAGTGTAACATTAACCCCAGCTCAGTTCTTCTGATGGTCACTACCACAGGCTGTGTTGTTAACATGAGCTACAGGAGTGTAACATTACCCCCTGCTCAGTTCTTCTGATGGTCACTACCAAAGGCTGTGTTGTTAACATGAGCTACAGGAGTGTAACATTAACCCCAGCTCAGTTCTTCTGATGGTCACTACCACAGTCTGTGTTGTTAACATGAGGTATAGGAGTGTAAAATTACCCCCAGCTCAGTTCTTGTGATGGTCACTACCACAGACTGTGTTGTTAACATGAGCTGTAGGAGTGTAACATTACCCCCAGCTCAGTTCTTGTGATGGTCACTACCACAGGCTGTGTTGTTAACATGAGCTGTAGGAGTGTAACATTACCCCCAGCTCGGTTCTTGTGATGGTCACTACCACAGGCTGTGTTAACATGAGCTGTAGGAGCGTAACATTACCCCCAGCTCAGTTCTTCTGATGGTCAGTCATTACTACAGGCTGTGTTGTTAACATGAGCTACAGGAGTATAACATTAACCCCAGCTCAGTTCTTCTGATGGTCACTACCACAGGCTGTGTTGTTAACATGAGCTGTAGGAGCGTAACATTACCCCCAGCTCAGTTCTTCTGATGGTCACTACCACAGGCTGTGTTGTTAACATGAGCTACAGGAGTATAACATTAACCCCAGCTCAGTTCTTCTGATGGTCACTACCACAGGCTGTGTTGTTAACATGAGGTGTAGGAGTGTAACATTACCCCCAGCTCAGTTCTTCTGATGGTCACTACCACAGGCTGTGTTGTTAACATGAGCTGTAGGAGTGTAACATTAACCCCAGCTCACTTCTTGTGATGGTCACTACCACAGGCTGTGTTGTTAACATGAGCTGTAGGAGTGTAACATTACCCCCAGCTCAGTTCTTCTGATGGTCACTACCACAGGCTGTGTTGTTAACATGAGCTGTAGGAGTGTAACATTAACCCCAGCTCAGTTCTTGTGATGGTCACTACCACAGGCTGTGTTGTTAACATGAGCTGTAGGAGTGTAACATTAACCCCAGCTCAGTTCTTGTGATGGTCACTACCACAGTCTGTGTTGTTAACATGAGCTGTAGGAGTGTAACATTACCCCCAGCTCAGTTCTTGTGATGGTTACTACCACAGGCTGTGTTGTTAATATGAGCTATAGGAGCGTAACATTACCCCCAGCTCAGTTCTTCTGATGTTCAGTCACGACCACAGGCTGTGTTGTTAACATGAGCTGTAGGAGTGTAACATTACCCCCAGCTCAGTTCTTCTGATGGTCACTACCACAGGCTGTGTTGTTAACATGAGGTGTAGGAGTGTAACATTACCCCCAGCTCAGTTCTTCTGATGGTCACTACCACAGGCTGTGTTGTTAACATGAGCTGTAGAAGTGTAACATTACCCCCAGCTCAGTTCTTCTGATGGTCACTACCACAGGCTGTGTTGTTAACATGAGCTGTAGGAGCGTAACATTACCCACAGCTCGGTTCTTGTGATGGTCACTACCACAGGCTGTGTTGTTAACATGAGGTGTAGGAGTGTAACATTAACCCCAGCTCAGTTCTTGTGATGGTCACTACCAATGGCTGTGTTGTTAACATGAGTTGTAGAAGTGTAACATTAACCCCAGCTCAGTTCTTGTGATGGTCACTACCACAGGCTGTGTTGTTAACATGAGCTTTAGGAGCGTAACATTACCCCCAGCTCAGTTCTTGTGATGGTCACTACCACAGGCTGTGTTAACATGAGCTGTAGGAGCGTAACATTACCCCCAGCTCAGTTCTTCTGATGGTCAGTCATTACCACAGGCTGTGTTGTTAACATGAGCTACAGGAGTATAACATTAACCCCAGCTCAGTTCTTCTGATGGTCACTACCACAGGCTGTGTTGTTAACATGAGGTGTAGGAGTGTAACATTACCCCCAGCTCAGTTCTTCTGATGGTCACTACCACAGGCTGTGTTGTTAACATGAGCTGTAGGAGTGTAACATTAACCCCAGCTCACTTCTTGTGATGGTCACTACCACAGGCTGTGTTGTTAACATGAGCTGTAGGAGTGTAACATTACCCCCAGCTCAGTTCTTCTGATGGTCACTACCACAGGCTGTGTTGTTAACATGAGCTGTAGGAGTGTAACATTAACCCCAGCTCAGTTCTTGTGATGGTCACTACCACAGGCTGTGTTGTTAACATGAGCTGTAGGAGTGTAACATTAACCCCAGCTCAGTTCTTGTGATGGTCACTACCACAGTCTGTGTTGTTAACATGAGCTGTAGGAGTGTAACATTACCCCCAGCTCAGTTCTTGTGATGGTTACTACCACAGGCTGTGTTGTTAATATGAGCTATAGGAGCGTAACATTACCCCCAGCTCAGTTCTTCTGATGTTCAGTCACGACCACAGGCTGTGTTGTTAACATGAGCTGTAGGAGTGTAACATTACCCCCAGCTCAGTTCTTCTGATGGTCACTACCACAGGCTGTGTTGTTAACATGAGGTGTAGGAGTGTAACATTACCCCCAGCTCAGTTCTTCTGATGGTCACTACCACAGGCTGTGTTGTTAACATGAGCTGTAGAAGTGTAACATTACCCCCAGCTCAGTTCTTCTGATGGTCACTACCACAGGCTGTGTTGTTAACATGAGCTGTAGGAGCGTAACATTACCCACAGCTCGGTTCTTGTGATGGTCACTACCACAGGCTGTGTTGTTAACATGAGGTGTAGGAGTGTAACATTAACCCCAGCTCAGTTCTTGTGATGGTCACTACCAAAGGCTGTGTTGTTAACATGAGTTGTAGAAGTGTAACATTAACCCCAGCTCAGTTCCTGTGATGGTCACTACCACAGGCTGTGTTGTTAACATGAGCTGTAGGAGCGTAACATTACCCCCAGCTCAGTTCTTGTGATGGTCACTACCACAGGCTGTGTTGTTAACATGAGCTACAGGAGTGTAACATTAACCCCAGCTCAGTTCTTCTGATGGTCACTACCACAGTCTGTGTTGTTAACATGAGGTATAGGAGTGTAACATTAACCCCAGCTCAGTTCTTGTGATGGTCACTACCACAGACTGTGTTGTTAACATGAGCTACAGGAGTGTAACATTACCCCCAGCTCAGTTCTTGTGATGGTCACTACCACAAGCTGTGTTGTTAACATGAGCTGTAGGAGTGTAACATTACCCCCAGCTCAGTTCTTGTGATGGTCACTACCACAGGCTGTGTTAACATGAGCTGTAGGAGCGTAACATTACCCCCAGCTCAGTTCTTCTGATGGTCAGTCATTACCACAGGCTGTGTTGTTAACATGAGCTACAGGAGTATAACATTAACCCCAGCTCAGTTCTTCTGATGGTCACTACCACAGGCTGTGTTGTTAACATGAGCTGTAGGAGCGTAACATTAACCCCAGCTCAGTTCTTGTGATGGTCACTACCACAGGCTGTGTTGTTAACATGAGCTGTAGAAGTGTAACATTAACCCCAGCTCAGTTCTTTTGATGGTCACTACCACAGGCTGTGTTGTTAACATGAGCTGTAGGAGCGTAACATTACCCCCAGCTCAGTTCTTGTGAAGGTCACTACCACAGGCTGTGTTGTTAACATGAGCTACAGGAGTGTATCATTAACCCCAGCTCAGTTCTTCTGATGGTCACTACCACAGGCTGTGTTGTTAACATGAGCTGTAGAAGTGTAACATTAACCCCAGCTCAGTTCTTTTGATGGTCACTACCACAGGCTGTGTTGTTAACATGAGCTGTAGGAGCGTAACATTACCCCCAGCTCAGTTCTTGTGAAGGTCACTACCACAGGCTGTGTTGTTAACATGAGCTACAGGAGTGTATCATTAACCCCAGCTCAGTTCTTCTGATGGTCACTACCACAGGTTGTGTTGTTAACATGAGGTATAGGAGTGTAACATTACCCCCAGCTCAGTTCTTGTGATGATCACTACCACAGACTGTGTTGTTAACATGAGCTACAGGAGTGTAACATTACCCCCAGCTCAGTTCTTGTGATGGTCACTACCACAGGCTGTGTTAACATGAGCTGTAGGAGCGTAACATTACCCCCAGCTCAGTTCTTCTGATGGTCAGTCATTACCACAGGCTGTGTTGTTAACATGAGCTACAGGAGTATAACATTAACCCCAGCTCAGTTCTTCTGATGGTCACTACCACAGGCTGTGTTGTTAACATGAGGTGTAGGAGTGTAACATTACCCCCAGCTCAGTTCTTCTGATGGTCACTACCACAGGCTGTGTTGTTAACATGAGCTGTAGGAGTGTAACATTAACCCCAGCTCACTTCTTGTGATGGTCACTACCACAGGCTGTGTTGTTAACATGAGCTGTAGGAGTGTAACATTACCCCCAGCTCAGTTCTTCTGATGGTCACTACCACAGGCTGTGTTGTTAACATGAGCTGTAGGAGTGTAACATTAACCCCAGCTCAGTTCTTGTGATGGTCACTACCACAGGCTGTGTTGTTAACATGAGCTGTAGGAGTGTAACATTAACCCCAGCTCAGTTCTTGTGATGGTCACTACCACAGTCTGTGTTGTTAACATGAGCTGTAGGAGTGTAACATTACCCCCAGCTCAGTTCTTGTGATGGTTACTACCACAGGCTGTGTTGTTAATATGAGCTATAGGAGCGTAACATTACCCCCAGCTCAGTTCTTCTGATGTTCAGTCACGACCACAGGCTGTGTTGTTAACATGAGCTGTAGGAGTGTAACATTACCCCCAGCTCAGTTCTTCTGATGGTCACTACCACAGGCTGTGTTGTTAACATGAGGTGTAGGAGTGTAACATTACCCCCAGCTCAGTTCTTCTGATGGTCACTACCACAGGCTGTGTTGTTAACATGAGCTGTAGAAGTGTAACATTACCCCCAGCTCAGTTCTTCTGATGGTCACTACCACAGGCTGTGTTGTTAACATGAGCTGTAGGAGCGTAACATTACCCACAGCTCGGTTCTTGTGATGGTCACTACCACAGGCTGTGTTGTTAACATGAGGTGTAGGAGTGTAACATTAACCCCAGCTCAGTTCTTGTGATGGTCACTACCAAAGGCTGTGTTGTTAACATGAGTTGTAGAAGTGTAACATTAACCCCAGCTCAGTTCCTGTGATGGTCACTACCACAGGCTGTGTTGTTAACATGAGCTGTAGGAGCGTAACATTACCCCCAGCTCAGTTCTTGTGATGGTCACTACCACAGGCTGTGTTGTTAACATGAGCTACAGGAGTGTAACATTAACCCCAGCTCAGTTCTTCTGATGGTCACTACCACAGTCTGTGTTGTTAACATGAGGTATAGGAGTGTAACATTAACCCCAGCTCAGTTCTTGTGATGGTCACTACCACAGACTGTGTTGTTAACATGAGCTACAGGAGTGTAACATTACCCCCAGCTCAGTTCTTGTGATGGTCACTACCACAAGCTGTGTTGTTAACATGAGCTGTAGGAGTGTAACATTACCCCCAGCTCAGTTCTTGTGATGGTCACTACCACAGGCTGTGTTAACATGAGCTGTAGGAGCGTAACATTACCCCCAGCTCAGTTCTTCTGATGGTCAGTCATTACCACAGGCTGTGTTGTTAACATGAGCTACAGGAGTATAACATTAACCCCAGCTCAGTTCTTCTGATGGTCACTACCACAGGCTGTGTTGTTAACATGAGCTGTAGGAGCGTAACATTAACCCCAGCTCAGTTCTTGTGATGGTCACTACCACAGGCTGTGTTGTTAACATGAGCTGTAGAAGTGTAACATTAACCCCAGCTCAGTTCTTTTGATGGTCACTACCACAGGCTGTGTTGTTAACATGAGCTGTAGGAGCGTAACATTACCCCCAGCTCAGTTCTTGTGAAGGTCACTACCACAGGCTGTGTTGTTAACATGAGCTACAGGAGTGTATCATTAACCCCAGCTCAGTTCTTCTGATGGTCACTACCACAGGCTGTGTTGTTAACATGAGCTGTAGAAGTGTAACATTAACCCCAGCTCAGTTCTTTTGATGGTCACTACCACAGGCTGTGTTGTTAACATGAGCTGTAGGAGCGTAACATTACCCCCAGCTCAGTTCTTGTGAAGGTCACTACCACAGGCTGTGTTGTTAACATGAGCTACAGGAGTGTATCATTAACCCCAGCTCAGTTCTTCTGATGGTCACTACCACAGGTTGTGTTGTTAACATGAGGTATAGGAGTGTAACATTACCCCCAGCTCAGTTCTTGTGATGATCACTACCACAGACTGTGTTGTTAACATGAGCTACAGGAGTGTAACATTACCCCCAGCTCAGTTCTTGTGATGGTCACTACCACAGGCTGTGTTGTTAACATGAGGTATAGGAGTGTAACATTACCCGCAGCTCAGTTCTTCTGATGGTCACTACCACAGGCTGTGTTGTTAACATGAGCTGTAGGAGCGTAACATTACCCCCAGCTCGGTTCTTGTGATGGTCACTACCACAGGCTGTGTTGTTAACATGAGGTGTAGGAGTGTAACACTAACCCCAGCTCAGTTCTTCTGATGGTCACTACCACAGGCTGTGTTGTTAACATGAGCTACAGGAGTGTAACATTACCCCCTGCTCAGTTCTTCTGATGGTCACTACCAAAGGCTGTGTTGTTAACATGAGCTACAGGAGTGTAACATTAACGCCAGCTCAGTTCTTCTGATGGTCACTACCACAGTCTGTGTTGTTAACATGAGGTATAGGAGTGTAACATTACCCCCAGCTCAGTTCTTGTGATGGTCACTACCACAGACTGTGTTGTTAACATGAGCTACAGGAGTGTAACATTACCCCCAGCTCAGTTCTTGTGATGGTCACTACCACAGGCTGTGTTGTTAACATGAGCTGTAGGAGTGTAACATTACCCCCAGCTCAGTTCTTGTGATGGTCACTACCACAGGCTGTGTTAACATGAGCTGTAGGAGCGTAACATTACCCCCAGCTCAGTTCTTCTGATGGTCAGTCATTACCACAGGCTGTGTTGTTAACATGAGCTACAGGAGTATAACATTAACCCCAGCTCAGTTCTTCTGATGGTCACTACCACAGGCTGTGTTGTTAACATGAGCTGTAGAAGTGTAACATTAACCCCAGCTCAGTTCTTTTGATGGTCACTACCACAGGCTGGGTTTGTTAACATGAGCTGTAGGAGCGTAACATTACCCCCAGCTCAGTTCTTGTGATGGTCACTACCAAAGGCTGTGTTGTTAACATGAGCTACAGGAGTGTAACATTAACCCCAGCTCAGTTCTTCTGATGGTCACTACCACAGGCTGTGTTGTTAACATGAGGTATAGGAGTGTAACATTACCCCCAGCTCAGTTCTTGTGATGATCACTACCACAGGCTGTGTTGTTAACATGAGCTACAGGAGTGTAACATTACCCCCAGCTCAGTTCTTGTGATGGTCACTACCACAGGCTGTGTTGTTAACATGAGGTATAGGAGTGTAACATTACCCCCAGCTCAGTTCTTCTGATGGTCACTACCACAGGCTGTGTTGTTAACATGAGCTGTAGGAGCGTAACATTACCCCCAGCTCGGTTCTTGTGATGGTCACTACCACAGGCTGTGTTGTTAACATGAGGTGTAGGAGTGTAACATTAACCCCAGCTCAGTTCTTCTGATGGTCACTACCACAGGCTGTGTTGTTAACATGAGCTACAGGAGTATAACATTAACCCCAGCTCAGTTCTTGTGATGGTCACTACCAAAGGCTGTGTTGTTAACATGAGCTGTAGAAGTGTAACATTAACCCCAGCTCAGTTCTTGTGATGGTCACTACCACAGGCTGTGTTGTTAACATGAGCTGTAGGAGCGTAACATTACCCCCAGCTCAGTTCTTGTGATGGTCACTACCACAGGCTGTGTTGTTAACATGAGCTACAGGAGTGTAACATTAACCCCAGCTCAGTTCTTCTGATGGTCACTACCACAGGCTGTGTTGTTAACATGAGCTGTAGAAGTGTAACATTAACCCCAGCTCAGTTCTTTTGATGGTCACTACCACAGGCTGTGTTGTTAACATGAGCTGTAGGAGCGTAACATTACCCCCAGCTCAGTTCTTGTGATGGTCACTACCAAAGGCTGTGTTGTTAACATGAGCTACAGGAGTGTAACATTAACCCCAGCTCAGTTCTTCTGATGGTCACTACCACAGGCTGTGTTGTTAACATGAGGTATAGGAGTGTAACATTACCCCCAGCTCAGTTCTTGTGATGATCACTACCACAGACTGTGTTGTTAACATGAGCTACAGGAGTGTAACATTACCCCCAGCTCAGTTCTTGTGATGGTCACTACCACAGGCTGTGTTGTTAACATGAGGTATAGGAGTGTAACATTACCCCCAGCTCAGTTCTTCTGATGGTCACTACCACAGGCTGTGATGTTAACATGAGCTGTAGGAGCGTAACATTACCCCCAGCTCGGTTCTTGTGATGGTCACTACCACAGGCTGTGTTGTTAACATGAGGTGTAGGAGTGTAACATTAACCCCAGCTCAGTTCTTCTGATGGTCACTACCACAGGCTGTGTTGTTAAAATGAGGTGTAGGAGTGTAACATTACCCCAGCTCAGTTATTCTGATGGTCACTACCACAGGCTGTGTTAACATGAGGTGTAGGAGTGTAACATTACCCCCAGCTCAGTTCTTGTGATGGTCACTACCACAGGCTGTGTTAACATGAGCTGCAGGAGTGTAACATTAACACCAGCTCAGTTCTTCTGATGGTCACTACCACAGGCTGTGTTGTTAACATGAGCTGTAGGAGCGTAACATTAACCCCAGCTCAGTTCTTGTGATGGTCACTACCAAAGGCTGTGTTGTTAACATGAGCTGTAGAAGTGTAACATTAACCCCAGCTCAGTTCTTGTGATGGTCACTACCACAGGCTGTGTTGTTAACATGAGCTGTAGGAGCGTAACATTACCCCCAGCTCAGTTCATGTGATGGTCACTACCACAGGCTGTGTTGTTAACATGAGCTACAGGAGTGTAACATTAACCCCAGCTCAGTTCTTCTGATGGTCAGTCACTACCACAGTCTGTGTTGTTAACATGAGGTATAGGAGTGTAACATTACCCCCAGCTCAGTTCTTGTGATGGTCACTACCACAGACTGTGTTGTTAACATGAGCTACAGGAGTGTAACGTTACACCCAGCTCAGTTCTTGTGATGGTCACTACCACAGGCTGTGTTTTTAACATGAGCTATAGGAGTGTAACATTACCCCCAGCTCAGTTCTTGTGATGGTCACTACCACAGGCTGTGTTAACATGAGCTGTAGGAGCGTAACATTACCCCCAGCTCAGTTCTTCTGATGGTCAGTCATTACCACAGGCTGTGTTGTTAACATGAGCTACAGGAGTATAACATTAACCCCAGCTCAGTTCTTCTGATGGTCACTACCACAGGCTGTGTTGTTAACATGAGCTGTAGGAGCGTAACATTACCCCCAGCTCAGTTCTTGTGATGGTCACTACCACAGGCTGTGTTGTTAACATGAGCTACAGGAGTGTAACATTAACCCCAGCTCAGTTCTTCTGATGGTCACTACCACAGGCTGTGTTGTTAACATGAGGTATAGGAGTGTAACATTACCCCCAGCTCAGTTCTTGTGATGGTCACTACCACAGACTGTGTTGTTAACATGAGCTACAGGAGTGTAACATTACCCTCAGCTCAGTTCTTGTGATGGTCACTACCACAGGCTGTGTTGTTAACATGAGCTACAGGAGTGTAACATTAACCCCAGCTCAGTTCTTCCGATGGTCACTATCACAGGCTGTGTTGTTAACATGAGGTATAGGAGTGTAACATTACCCCCAGCTCAGTTCTTCTGATGGTCACTACCACAGGCTGTGTTGTTAACATGAGCTACAGGAGTATAACATTACCCCCAGCTCAGTTCTTGTGATGGTCACTACCACAGGCTGTGTTGTTAACATGAGCTGTAGAAGTGTAACATTACCCCCAGCTCAGTTCTTCTGATGGTCACTACCACAGGCTGTGTTGTTAACATGAGCTGTAGGAGCGTAACATTTCCCCCAGCTCAGTTCTTCTGATGGTCAGTCACTACCACAGGCTGTGTTGTTAACATGAGGTATAGGAGTGTAACATTACCCCCAGCTCAGTTCTTGTGATGGTCACTACCACAGACTGTGTTGTTAACATGAGCTACAGGAGTGTAACATTACCCCCAGCTCAGTTCTTGTGATGGTCACTACCACAGGCTGTGTTGTTAACATGAGCTGTAGGAGTGTAACATTACCCCCAGCTCAGTTCTTGTGATGGTCACTACCACAGGCTGTGTTAACATGAGCTGTAGGAGCGTAACATTACCCCCAGCTCAGTTCTTCTGATGGTCAGTCATTACCACAGGCTGTGTTGTTAACATGAGCTACAGGAGTATAACATTAACCCCAGCTCAGTTCTTCTGATGGTCACTACCACAGGCTGTGTTGTTAACATGAGCTGTAGGAGCGTAACATTAACCCCAGCTCAGTTCTTGTGATGGTCACTACCACAGGCTGTGTTGTTAACATGAGCTGTAGAAGTGTAACATTAACCCCAGCTCAGTTCTTTTGATGGTCACTACCACAGGCTGTGTTGTTAACATGAGCTGTAGGAGCGTAACATTACCCCCAGCTCAGTTCTTGTGATGGTCAGTCATTACCACAGGCTGTGTTGTTAACATGAGCTACAGGAGTGTAACATTAACCCCAGCTCAGTTCTTCTGATGGTCACTACCACAGGCTGTGTTGTTAACATGAGGTATAGGAGTGTAACATTACCCCCAGCTCAGTTCTTGTGATGATCACTACCACAGACTGTGTTGTTAACATGAGCTACAGGAGTGTAACATTACCCCCAGCTCAGTTCTTGTGATGGTCACTACCACAGGCTGTGTTGTTAACATGAGGTATAGGAGTGTAACATTACCCCCAGCTCAGTTCTTCTGATGGTCACTACCACAGGCTGTGATGTTAACATGAGCTGTAGGAGCGTAACATTACCCCTAGCTCGGTTCTTGTGATGGTCACTACCACAGGCTGTGTTGTTAACATGAGGTGTAGGAGTGTAACATTAACCCCAGCTCAGTTCTTGTGATGGTCACTACCACAGGCTGTGTTGTTAACATGAGCTACAGGAGTGTAACATTACCCCCTGCTCAGTTCTTCTGATGGTCACTACCACAGGCTGTGTTGTTAAAATGAGGTGTAGGAGTGTAACATTACCCCAGCTCAGTTATTCTGATGGTCACTACCACAGGCTGTGTTAACATGAGGTGTAGGAGTGTAACATTACCCCCAGCTCAGTTCTTGTGATGGTCACTACCACAGGCTGTGTTAACATGAGCTGCAGGAGTGTAACATTAACACCAGCTCAGTTCTTCTGATGGTCACTACCACAGGCTGTGTTGTTAACATGAGCTGTAGGAGCGTAACATTAACACCAGCTCAGTTCTTGTGATGGTCACTACCAAAGGCTGTGTTGTTAACATGAGCTGTAGAAGTGTAACATTAACCCCAGCTCAGTTCTTGTGATGGTCACTACCACAGGCTGTGTTGTTAACATGAGCTGTAGGAGCGTAACATTACCCCCAGCTCAGTTCTTGTGATGGTCACTACCACAGGCTGTGTTGTTAACATGAGCTACAGGAGTGTAACATTAACCCCAGCTCAGTTCTTCTGATGGTCACTACCACAGGCTGTGTTGTTAACATGAGGTATAGGAGTGTAACATTACCCCCAGCTCAGTTCTTGTGATGGTCACTACCACAGACTGTGTTGTTAACGTGAGCTACAGGAGTGTAACATTACCCTCAGCTCAGTTCTTGTGATGGTCACTACCACAGGCTGTGTTGTAAACATGAGCTACAGGAGTGTAACATTAACCCCAGCTCAGTTCTTCCGATGGTCACTATCACAGGCTGTGTTGTTAACATGAGGTATAGGAGTGTAACATTACCCCCAGCTCAGTTCTTCTGATGGTCACTACCACAGGCTGTGTTGTTAACATGAGCTACAGGAGTGTAACATTACCCCCAGCTCAGTTCTTGTGATGGTCACTACCACAGGCTGTGTTGTTAACATGAGCTGTAGAAGTGTAACATTACCCCCAGCTCAGTTCTTCTGATGGTCACTACCACAGGCTGTGTTGTTAACATGAGCTGTAGGAGCGTAACATTTCCCCCAGCTCAGTTCTTCTGATGGTCAGTCACTACCACAGGCTGTGTTGTTAACATGAGCTGTAGGAGTGTAACATTACCCCCAGCTCAGTTCTTCTGATGGTCACTACCACAGGCTGTGTTGTTAACATGAGCTGTAGGAGCGTAACATTACCCCCAGCTCAGGTCTTCTGATGGTCAGTCACTACCACAAGCTGTGTTGTTAACATGAGCTGTAGGAGTGTAACATTACCCCCAGCTCGGTTGTTGTGATGGTCACTACCACAGGCTGTGTTGTTAACATGAGCTGTAGGAGCGTAACATTACCCCCAGCTCGGTTCTTGTGATGGTCACTACCACAGGCTGTGTTGTTAACATGAGGTGTAGGAGTGTAACATTAACCCCAGCTCAGTTCTTCTGATGGTCACTACCACAGGCTGTGTTGTTAACATGAGCTACAGGAGTGTAACATTACCCCCTGCTCAGTTCTTCTGATGGTCACTACCAAAGGCTGTGTTGTTAACCTGAGCTACAGGAGTGTAACATTAACCCCAGCTCAGTTCTTCTGATGGTCACTACCACAGTCTGTGTTGTTAACATGAGGTATAGGAGTGTAACATTACCCCCAGCTCAGTTCTTGTGATGGTCACTACCACAGACTGTGTTGTTAACATGAGCTACAGGAGTGTAACATTACCCCCAGCTCAGTTCTTGTGATGGTCACTACCACAGGCTGTGTTGTTAACATGAGCTGTAGGAGTGTAACATTACCCCCAGCTCAGTTCTTGTGATGGTCACTACCACAGGCTGTGTTGTTAACATGAGCTACAGGAGTGTAACATTAACCCCAGCTCAGTTCATCTGATGGTCACTACCACAGGCTGTGTTGTTAACATGAGCTGTAGAAGTGTAACATTAACCCCAGCTCAGTTCTTTTGATGGTCACTACCACAGGCTGTGTTGTTAACATGAGCTGTAGGAGCGTAACATTACCCCCAGCTCAGTTCTTGTGATGGTCACTACCAAAGGCTGTGTTGTTAACATGAGCTACAGGAGTGTAACATTAACCCCAGCTCAGTTCTTCTGATGGTCACTACCACAGGCTGTGTTGTTAACATGAGGTATAGGAGTGTAACATTACCCCCAGCTCAGTTCTTGTGATGATCACTACCACAGACTGTGTTGTTAACATGAGCTACAGGAGTGTAACATTACCCCCAGCTCAGTTCTTGTGATGGTCACTACCACAGGCTGTGTTGTTAACATGAGGTATAGGAGTGTAACATTACCCCCAGCTCAGTTCTTCTGATGGTCACTACCACAGGCTGTGATGTTAACATGAGCTGTAGGAGCGTAACATTACCCCCAGCTCGGTTCTTGTGATGGTCACTACCACAGGCTGTGTTGTTAACATGAGGTGTAGGAGTGTAACATTAACCCCAGCTCAGTTCTTCTGATGGTCACTACCACAGGCTGTGTTGTTAAAATGAGGTGTAGGAGTGTAACATTACCCCAGCTCAGTTATTCTGATGGTCACTACCACAGGCTGTGTTAACATGAGGTGTAGGAGTGTAACATTACCCCCAGCTCAGTTCTTGTGATGGTCACTACCACAGGCTGTGTTAACATGAGCTGCAGGAGTGTAACATTAACACCAGCTCAGTTCTTCTGATGGTCACTACCACAGGCTGTGTTGTTAACATGAGCTGTAGGAGCGTAACATTAACCCCAGCTCAGTTCTTGTGATGGTCACTACCAAAGGCTGTGTTGTTAACATGAGCTGTAGAAGTGTAACATTAACCCCAGCTCAGTTCTTGTGATGGTCACTACCACAGGCTGTGTTGTTAACATGAGCTGTAGGAGCGTAACATTACCCCCAGCTCAGTTCTTGTGATGGTCACTACCACAGGCTGTGTTGTTAACATGAGCTACAGGAGTGTAACATTAACCCCAGCTCAGTTCTTCTGATGGTCAGTCACTACCACAGTCTGTGTTGTTAACATGAGGTATAGGAGTGTAACATTACCCCCAGCTCAGTTCTTGTGATGGTCACTACCACAGACTGTGTTGTTAACATGAGCTACAGGAGTGTAACGTTACACCCAGCTCAGTTCTTGTGATGGTCACTACCACAGGCTGTGTTTTTAACATGAGCTATAGGAGTGTAACATTACCCCCAGCTCAGTTCTTGTGATGGTCACTACCACAGGCTGTGTTAACATGAGCTGTAGGAGCGTAACATTACCCCCAGCTCAGTTCTTCTGATGGTCAGTCATTACCACAGGCTGTGTTGTTAACATGAGCTACAGGAGTATAACATTAACCCCAGCTCAGTTCTTCTGATGGTCACTACCACAGGCTGTGTTGTTAACATGAGCTGTAGGAGCGTAACATTACCCCCAGCTCAGTTCTTGTGATGGTCACTACCACAGGCTGTGTTGTTAACATGAGCTACAGGAGTGTAACATTAACCCCAGCTCAGTTCTTCTGATGGTCACTACCACAGGCTGTGTTGTTAACATGAGGTATAGGAGTGTAACATTACCCCCAGCTCAGTTCTTGTGATGGTCACTACCACAGACTGTGTTGTTAACATGAGCTACAGGAGTGTAACATTACCCTCAGCTCAGTTCTTGTGATGGTCACTACCACAGGCTGTGTTGTTAACATGAGCTACAGGAGTGTAACATTAACCCCAGCTCAGTTCTTCCGATGGTCACTATCACAGGCTGTGTTGTTAACATGAGGTATAGGAGTGTAACATTACCCCCAGCTCAGTTCTTCTGATGGTCACTACCACAGGCTGTGTTGTTAACATCAGCTACAGGAGTATAACATTACCCCCAGCTCAGTTCTTGTGATGGTCACTACCACAGGCTGTGTTGTTAACATGAGCTGTAGAAGTGTAACATTACCCCCAGCTCAGTTCTTCTGATGGTCACTACCACAGGCTGTGTTGTTAACATGAGCTGTAGGAGCGTAACATTTCCCCCAGCTCAGTTCTTCTGATGGTCAGTCACTACCACAGGCTGTGTTGTTAACATGAGGTATAGGAGTGTAACATTACCCCCAGCTCAGTTCTTGTGATGGTCACTACCACAGACTGTGTTGTTAACATGAGCTACAGGAGTGTAACATTACCCCCAGCTCAGTTCTTGTGATGGTCACTACCACAGGCTGTGTTGTTAACATGAGCTGTAGGAGTGTAACATTACCCCCAGCTCAGTTCTTGTGATGGTCACTACCACAGGCTGTGTTAACATGAGCTGTAGGAGCGTAACATTACCCCCAGCTCAGTTCTTCTGATGGTCAGTCATTACCACAGGCTGTGTTGTTAACATGAGCTACAGGAGTATAACATTAACCCCAGCTCAGTTCTTCTGATGGTCACTACCACAGGCTGTGTTGTTAACATGAGCTGTAGGAGCGTAACATTAACCCCAGCTCAGTTCTTGTGATGGTCACTACCACAGGCTGTGTTGTTAACATGAGCTGTAGAAGTGTAACATTAACCCCAGCTCAGTTCTTTTGATGGTCACTACCACAGGCTGTGTTGTTAACATGAGCTGTAGGAGCGTAACATTACCCCCAGCTCAGTTCTTGTGATGGTCAGTCATTACCACAGGCTGTGTTGTTAACATGAGCTACAGGAGTGTAACATTAACCCCAGCTCAGTTCTTCTGATGGTCACTACCACAGGCTGTGTTGTTAACATGAGGTATAGGAGTGTAACATTACCCCCAGCTCAGTTCTTGTGATGATCACTACCACAGACTGTGTTGTTAACATGAGCTACAGGAGTGTAACATTACCCCCAGCTCAGTTCTTGTGATGGTCACTACCACAGGCTGTGTTGTTAACATGAGGTATAGGAGTGTAACATTACCCCCAGCTCAGTTCTTCTGATGGTCACTACCACAGGCTGTGATGTTAACATGAGCTGTAGGAGCGTAACATTACCCCTAGCTCGGTTCTTGTGATGGTCACTACCACAGGCTGTGTTGTTAACATGAGGTGTAGGAGTGTAACATTAACCCCAGCTCAGTTCTTCTGATGGTCACTACCACAGGCTGTGTTGTTAACATGAGCTACAGGAGTGTAACATTACCCCCTGCTCAGTTCTTCTGATGGTCACTACCACAGGCTGTGTTGTTAAAATGAGGTGTAGGAGTGTAACATTACCCCAGCTCAGTTATTCTGATGGTCACTACCACAGGCTGTGTTAACATGAGGTGTAGGAGTGTAACATTACCCCCAGCTCAGTTCTTGTGATGGTCACTACCACAGGCTGTGTTAACATGAGCTGCAGGAGTGTAACATTAACACCAGCTCAGTTCTTCTGATGGTCACTACCACAGGCTGTGTTGTTAACATGAGCTGTAGGAGCGTAACATTAACCCCAGCTCAGTTCTTGTGATGGTCACTACCAAAGGCTGTGTTGTTAACATGAGCTGTAGAAGTGTAACATTAACCCCAGCTCAGTTCTTGTGATGGTCACTACCACAGGCTGTGTTGTTAACATGAGCTGTAGGAGCGTAACATTACCCCCAGCTCAGTTCTTGTGATGGTCACTACCACAGGCTGTGTTGTTAACATGAGCTACAGGAGTGTAACATTAACCCCAGCTCAGTTCTTCTGATGGTCACTACCACAGGCTGTGTTGTTAACATGAGGTATAGGAGTGTAACATTACCCCCAGCTCAGTTCTTGTGATGGTCACTACCACAGACTGTGTTGTTAACGTGAGCTACAGGAGTGTAACATTACCCCCAGCTCAGTTCTTGTGATGGTCACTACCACAGGCTGTGTTGTAAACATGAGCTACAGGAGTGTAACATTAACCCCAGCTCAGTTCTTCCGATGGTCACTATCACAGGCTGTGTTGTTAACATGAGGTATAGGAGTGTAACATTACCCCCAGCTCAGTTCTTCTGATGGTCACTACCACAGGCTGTGTTGTTAACATGAGCTACAGGAGTGTAACATTACCCCCAGCTCAGTTCTTGTGATGGTCACTACCACAGGCTGTGTTGTTAACATGAGCTGTAGAAGTGTAACATTACCCCCAGCTCAGTTCTTCTGATGGTCACTACCACAGGCTGTGTTGTTAACATGAGCTGTAGGAGCGTAAAATTTCCCCCAGCTCAGTTCTTCTGATGGTCAGTCACTACCACAGGCTGTGTTGTTAACATGAGCTGTAGGAGTGTAACATTACCCCCAGCTCAGTTCTTCTGATGGTCACTACCACAGGCTGTGTTGTTAACATGAGCTGTAGGAGTGTAACATTACCCCCAGCTCAGTTCTTCTGATGGTCACTACCACAGGCTGTGTTGTTAACATGAGCTGTAGGAGCGTAACATTACCCCCAGCTCAGGTCTTCTGATGGTCAGTCACTACCACAAGCTGTGTTGTTAACATGAGCTGTAGGAGTGTAACATTACCCCCAGCTCGGTTGTTGTGATGGTCACTACCACAGGCTGTGTTGTTAACATGAGCTGTAGGAGCGTAACATTACCCCCAGCTCGGTTCTTGTGATGGTCACTACCACAGGCTGTGTTGTTAACATGAGGTGTAGGAGTGTAACATTAACCCCAGCTCAGTTCTTCTGATGGTCACTACCACAGGCTGTGTTGTTAACATGAGCTACAGGAGTGTAACATTACCCCCTGCTCAGTTCTTCTGATGGTCACTACCAAAGGCTGTGTTGTTAACCTGAGCTACAGGAGTGTAACATTAACCCCAGCTCAGTTCTTCTGATGGTCACTACCACAGTCTGTGTTGTTAACATGAGGTATAGGAGTGTAACATTACCCCCAGCTCAGTTCTTGTGATGGTCACTACCACAGACTGTGTTGTTAACATGAGCTACAGGAGTGTAACATTACCCCCAGCTCAGTTCTTGTGATGGTCACTACCACAGGCTGTGTTGTTAACATGAGCTGTAGGAGTGTAACATTACCCCCAGCTCAGTTCTTGTGATGGTCACTACCACAGGCTGTGTTAACATGAGCTGTAGGAGCGTAACATTACCCCCAGCTGAGTTCTTCTGATGGTCAGTCATTACCACAGGCTGTGTTGTTAACATGAGCTACAGGAGTATAACATTAACCCCAGCTCAGTTCTTCTGATGGTCACTACCACAGGCTGTGTTGTTAACATGAGCTGTAGGAGCGTAACATTAACCCCAGCTCAGTTCTTGTGATGGTCACTACCACAGGCTGTGTTGTTAACATGAGCTGTAGAAGTGTAACATTAACCCCAGCTCAGTTCTTTTGATGGTCACTACCACAGGCTGTGTTGTTAACATGAGCTGTAGGAGCGTAACATTACCCCCAGCTCAGTTCTTGTGATGGTCACTACCAAAGGCAGTGTTGTTAACATGAGCTACAGGAGTGTAACATTAACCCCAGCTCAGTTCTTCTGATGGTCACTACCACAGGCTGTGTTGTTAACATGAGGTATAGGAGTGTAACATTACCCCCAGCTCAGTTCTTGTGATGATCACTACCACAGACTGTGTTGTTAACATGAGCTACAGGAGTGTAACATTACCCCCAGCTCAGTTCTTGTGATGGTCACTACCACAGGCTGTGTTGTTAACATGAGGTATAGGAGTGTAACATTACCCCCAGCTCAGTTCTTCTGATGGTCACTACCACACGCTGTGTTGTTAACATGAGCTGTAGGAGCGTAACATTACCCCCAGCTCGGTTCTTGTGATGGTCACTACCACAGGCTGTGTTGTTAACATGAGGTGTAGGAGTGTAACATTAACCCCAGCTCAGTTCTTCTGATGGTCACTACCACAGGCTGTGTTGTTAACATGAGCTACAGGAGTGTAACATTAACCCCAGCTCAGTTCTTCTGATGGTCACTACCACAGGCTGTGTTAACATGAGGTGTAGGAGTGTAACATTACCCCCAGCTCAGTTCTTGTGATGGTCACTACCACAGGCTGTGTTAACATGAGCTGCAGGAGTGTAACATTAACACCAGCTCAGTTCTTCTGATGGTCACTACCACAGGCTGTGTTGTTAACATGAGCTGTAGGAGCGTAACATTAACCCCAGCTCAGTTCTTGTGATGGTCACTACCAAAGGCTGTGTTGTTAACATGAGCTGTAGAAGTGTAACATTAACCCCAGCTCAGTTCTTGTGATGGTCACTACCACAGGCTGTGTTGTTAACATGAGCTGTAGGAGCGTAACATTACCCCCAGCTCAGTTCTTGTGATGGTCACTACCACAGGCTGTGTTGTTAACATGAGCTACAGGAGTGTAACGTTAACCCCAGCTCAGTTCTTCTGATGGTCAGTCACTACCACAGTCTGTGTTGTTAACATGAGGTATAGGAGTGTAACATTACCCCCAGCTCAGTTCTTGTGATGGTCACTACCACAGACTGTGTTGTTAACATGAGCTACAGGAGTGTAACGTTACACCCAGCTCAGTTCTTGTGATGGTCACTACCACAGACTGTGTTTTTAACATGAGCTGTAGGAGTGTAACATTACCCCCAGCTCAGTTCTTGTGATGGTCACTACCACAGGCTGTGTTAACATGAGCTGTAGGAGCGTAACATTACCCCCAGCTCAGTTCTTCTGATGGTCAGTCATTACCACAGGCTGTGTTGTTAACATGAGCTACAGGAGTGTAACATTAACCCCAGCTCAGTTCTTCTGATGGTCACTACCACAGGCTGTGTTGTTAACATGAGGTATAGGAGTGTAACATTACCCCCAGCTCAGTTCTTGTGATGGTCACTACCATAGACTGTGTTGTTAACATGAGCTACAGGAGTGTAACATTACCCCCAGCTCAGTTCTTGTGATGGTCACTACCACAGGCTGTGTTGTTAACATGAGCTACAGGAGTGTAATATTAACCCCAGCTCAGTTCTTCCGATGGTCACTACCACAGGCTGTGTTGTTAACATGAGCTGTAGGAGCGTAACATTACCCCCAGCTCAGTTCTTCTGATGGTCAGTCATTACCACAGGCTGTGTTGTTAACATGAGCTACAGGAGTGTAACATTAACCCCAGCTCAGTTCTTCTGATGGTCACTACCACAGGCTGTGTTGTTAACATGAGGTATAGGAGTGTAACATTACCCCCAGCTCAGTTCTTGTGATGGTCACTACCACAGACTGTGTTGTTAACATGAGCTACAGGAGTGTAACATTACCCCCAGCTCAGTTCTTGTGATGGTCACTACCACAGGCTGTGTTGTTAACATGAGCTACAGGAGTGTAATATTAACCCCAGCTCAGTTCTTCCGATGGTCACTACCACAGGCTGTGTTGTTAACATGAGGTATAGGAGTGTAACATTACCCCCAGCTCAGTTCTTCTGATGGTCACTACCACAGGCTGTGTTGTTAACATGAGCTACAGGAGTATAACATTACCCCCAGCTCAGTTCTTGTGATGGTCACTACCACAGGCTGTGTTGTTAACATGAGCTGTAGAAGTGTAACATTACCCCCAGCTCAGTTCTTCTGATGGTCACTACCACAGGCTGTGTTGTTAACATGAGCTGTAGGAGCGTAACATTTCCCCCAGCTCAGTTCTTCTGATGGTCAGTCACTACCACAGGCTGTGTGTTAACATGAGCTGTAGGAGTGTAACATTACCCCCAGCTCAGTTCTTCTGATGGTCACTACCACAGGCTGTGTTGTTAACATGAGCTGTAGAAGTGTAACATTAACCCCAGCTCAGTTCTTTTGATGGTCACTACCACAGACTGTGTTGTTAACATGAGGTATAGGAGTGTAACATTACCCCCAGCTCAGTTCTTGTGATGGTCACTACCACAGACTGTGTTGTTAACATGAGCTACAGGAGTGTAACATTACCCCCAGCTCAGTTCTTGTGATGGTCACTACCACAGGCTGTGTTGTTAACATGAGCTACAGGAGTGTAATATTAACCCCAGCTCAGTTCTTCCGATGGTCACTACCACAGGCTGTGTTGTTAACATGAGGTATAGGAGTGTAACATTACCCCCAGCTCAGTTCTTCTGATGGTCACTACCACAGGCTGTGTTGTTAACATGAGCTACAGGAGTATAACATTACCCCCAGCTCAGTTCTTGTGATGGTCACTACCACAGGCTGTGTTGTTAACATGAGCTGTAGAAGTGTAACATTACCCCCAGCTCAGTTCTTCTGATGGTCACTACCACAGGCTGTGTTGTTAACATGAGCTGTAGGAGCGTAACATTTCCCCCAGCTCAGTTCTTCTGATGGTCAGTCACTACCACAGGCTGTGTTGTTAACATGAGCTGTAGGAGTGTAACATTACCCCCAGCTCAGTTCTTCTGATGGTCACTACCACAGGCTGTGTTGTTAACATGAGCTGTAGAAGTGTAACATTAACCCCAGCTCAGTTCTTTTGATGGTCACTACCACAGACTGTGTTGTTAACATGAGCTACAGGAGTGTAACATTACCCCCAGCTCAGTTCTTGTGATGGTCACTACCACAGGCTGTGTTGTTAACATGAGCTGTAGGAGCGTAACATTACCCCCAGCTCGGTTCTTGTGATGGTCACTACCACAGGCTGTGTTGTTAACATAAGGTGTAGGATTGTAACATTAACCCCAGCTCAGTTCTTCTGATGGTCACTACCACAGGCTGTGTTGTTAACATGAGCTACAGGAGTGTAACATTACCCCCTGCTCAGTTCTTCTGATGGTCACTACCAAAGGCTGTGTTGTTAACATGAGCTACAGGAGTGTAACATTAACCCCAGCTCAGTTCGTCTGATGGTCACTACCACAGTCTGTGTTGTTAACATGAGGTATAGGAGTGTAACATTACCCCCAGCTCAGTTCTTGTGATGGTCACTACCACAGACTGTGTTGTTAACATGAGCTACAGGAGTGTAACATTACCCCCAGCTCAGTTCTTGTGATGGTCACTACCACAGGCTGTGTTGTTAACATGAGCTGTAGGAGTGTAACATTACCCCCAGCTCAGTTCTTGTGATGGTCACTACCACAGGCTGTGTTAACATGAGCTGTAGGAGCGTAACATTACCCCCAGCTCAGTTCTTCTGATGGTCAGTCATTACCACAGGCTGTGTTGTTAAAATCAGCTACAGGAGTATAACATTAACCCCAGCTCAGTTCTTCTGATGGTCACTACCACAGGCTGTGTTGTTAACATGAGCTGTAGGACCGTAACATTTCCCCCAGCTCAGTTCTTCTGATGGTCAGTCACTACCACAGGCTGTGTTGTTAACATGAGCTGTAGGAGTGTAACATTACCCCCAGCTCAGTTCTTCTGATGGTCACTACCACAGGCTGTGTTGTTAACATGAGCTGTAGAAGTGTAACATTAACCCCAGCTCAGTTCTTTTGATGGTCACTACCACAGACTGTGTTGTTAACATGAGCTACAGGAGTGTAACATTACCCCCAGCTCAGTTCTTGTGATGGTCACTACCACAGGCTGTGTTGTTAACATGAGCTGTAGGAGCGTAACATTACCCCCAGCTCGGTTCTTGTGATGGTCACTACCACAGGCTGTGTTGTTAACATAAGGTGTAGGATTGTAACATTAACCCCAGCTCAAGTCTTCTGATGGTCACTACCACAGGCTGTGTTGTTAACATGAGCTACAGGAGTGTAACATTACCCCCTGCTCAGTTCTTCTGATGGTCACTACCAAAGGCTGTGTTGTTAACATGAGCTACAGGAGTGTAACATTAACCCCAGCTCAGTTCGTCTGATGGTCACTACCACAGTCTGTGTTGTTAACATGAGGTTTAGGAGTGTAACATTACCCCCAGCTCAGTTCTTGTGATGGTCACTACCACAGACTGTGTTGTTAACATGAGCTACAGGAGTGTAACATTACCCCCAGCTCAGTTCTTGTGATGGTCACTACCACAGGCTGTGTTGTTAACATGAGCTGTAGGAGTGTAACATTACCCCCAGCTCAGTTCTTGTGATGGTCACTACCACAGGCTGTGTTAACATGAGCTGTAGGAGCGTAACATTACCCCCAGCTCAGTTCTTCTGATGGTCAGTCATTACCACAGGCTGTGTTGTTAAAATCAGCTACAGGAGTATAACATTAACCCCAGCTCAGTTCTTCTGATGGTCACTACCACAGGCTGTGTTGTTAACATGAGCTGTAGGAGCGTAACATTAACCCCAGCTCAGTTCTTGTGATGGTCACTACCACAGGCTGTGTTGTTAACATGAGCTGTAGAAGTGTAACATTAACCCCAGCTCAGTTCTTTTGATGGTCACTGCCACAGGCTGTGTTGTTAACATGAGCTGTAGGAGCGTAACATTACCCCCAGCTCAGTTCTTGTGATGGTCACTACCAAAGGCTGTGTTGTTAACATGAGCTACAGGAGTGTAACATTAACCCCAGCTCAGTTCTTCTGATGGTCACTACCACAGGCTGTGTTGTTAACATGAGGTATAGGAGTGTAACATTACCCCCAGCTCAGTTCTTGTGATGATCACTACCACAGACTGTGTTGTTAACATGAGCTACAGGAGTGTAACATTACCCCCAGCTCAGTTCTTGTGATGGTCACTACCACAGGCTGTGTTGTTAACATGAGGTATAGGAGTGTAACATTACCCCCAGCTCAGTTCTTCTGATGGTCACTACCACAGGCTGTGATGTTAACATGAGCTGTAGGAGCGTAACATTACCCCCAGCTCGGTTCTTCTGATGGTCACTACCACAGGCTGTGTTGTTAACATGAGGTGTAGGAGTGTAACATTAACCCCAGCTCAGTTCTTCTGATGGTCACTACCACAGGCTGTGTTGTTAACATGAGCTACAGGAGTGTAACATTACCCCCTGCTCAGTTCTTCTGATGGTCACTACCACAGGCTGTGTTGTTAAAATGAGGTGTAGGAGTGTAACATTACCCCAGCTCAGTTATTCTGATGGTCACTACCACAGGCTGTGTTAACATGAGGTGTAGGAGTGTAACATTACCCCCAGCTCAGTTCTTGTGATGGTCACTACCACAGGCTGTGTTAACATGAGCTGCAGGAGTGTAACATTAACACCAGCTCAGTTCTTCTGATGGTCACTACCACAGGCTGTGTTGTTAACATGAGCTGTAGGAGCGTAACATTAACCCCAGCTCAGTTCTTGTGATGGTCACTACCAAAGGCTGTGTTGTTAACATGAGCTGTAGAAGTGTAACATTAACCCCAGCTCAGTTCTTGTGATGGTCACTACCACAGGCTGTGTTGTTAACATGAGCTGTAGGAGCGTAACATTACCCCCAGCTCAGTTCTTGTGATGGTCACTACCACAGGCTGTGTTGTTAACATGAGCTACAGGAGTGTAACATTAACCCCAGCTCAGTTCTTCTGATGGTCAGTCACTACCACAGTCTGTGTTGTTAACATGAGGTATAGGAGTGTAACATTACCCCCAGCTCAGTTCTTGTGATGGTCACTACCACAGACTGTGTTGTTAACATGAGCTACAGGAGTGTAACGTTACACCCAGCTCAGTTCTTGTGATGGTCACTACCACAGGCTGTGTTTTTAACATGAGCTATAGGAGTGTAACATTACCCCCAGCTCAGTTCTTGTGATGGTCACTACCACAGGCTGTGTTAACATGAGCTGTAGGAGCGTAACATTACCCCCAGCTCAGTTCTTCTGATGGTCAGTCATTACCACAGGCTGTGTTGTTAACATGAGCTACAGGAGTATAACATTAACCCCAGCTCAGTTCTTCTGATGGTCACTACCACAGGCTGTGTTGTTAACATGAGCTGTAGGAGCGTAACATTAACCCCAGCTCAGTTCTTGTGATGGTCACTACCACAGGCTGTGTTGTTAACATGAGCTGTAGAAGTGTAACATTAACCCCAGCTCAGTTCTTTTGATGGTCACTGCCACAGGCTGTGTTGTTAACATGAGCTGTAGGAGCGTAACATTACCCCCAGCTCAGTTCTTGTGATGGTCACTACCAAAGTCTGTGTTGTTAACATGAGCTACAGGAGTGTAACATTAACCCCAGCTCAGTTCTTCTGATGGTCACTACCACAGGCTGTGTTGTTAACATGAGGTATAGGAGTGTAACATTACCCCCAGCTCAGTTCTTGTGATGATCACTACCACAGACTGTGTTGTTAACATGAGCTACAGGAGTGTAACATTATCCCCAGCTCAGTTCTTGTGATGGTCACTACCACAGGCTGTGTTGTTAACATGAGGTATAGGAGTGTAACATTACCCCCAGCTCAGTTCTTCTGATGGTCACTACCACAGGCTGTGATGTTAACATGAGCTGTAGGAGCGTAACATTACCCCCAGCTCGGTTCTTGTGATGGTCACTACCACAGGCTGTGTTGTTAACATGAGGTGTAGGAGTGTAACATTAACCCCAGCTCAGTTCTTCTGATGGTCACTACCACAGGCTGTGTTGTTAACATGAGCTACAGGAGTGTAACATTACCCCCAGCTCAGTTCTTCTGATGGTCAGTCATTACCACAGGCTGTGTTGTTAACATGAGCTACAGGAGTATAACATTAACCCCAGCTCAGTTCTTCTGATGGTCACTACCACAGGCTGTGTTGTTAACATGAGCTGTAGGAGCGTAACATTACCCCCAGCTCAGTTCTTGTGATGGTCACTACCACAGGCTGTGTTGTTAACATGAGCTACAGGAGTGTAACATTAACCCCAGCTCAGTTCTTCTGATGGTCACTACCACAGGCTGTGTTGTTAACATGAGGTATAGGAGTGTAACATTACCCCCAGCTCAGTTCTTGTGATGGTCACTACCACAGACTGTGTTGTTAACATGAGCTACAGGAGTGTAACATTACCCTCAGCTCAGTTCTTGTGATGGTCACTACCACAGGCTGTGTTGTTAACATGAGCTACAGGAGTGTAACATTAACCCCAGCTCAGTTCTTCCGATGGTCACTATCACAGGCTGTGTTGTTAACATGAGGTATAGGAGTGTAACATTACCCCCAGCTCAGTTCTTCTGATGGTCACTACCACAGGCTGTGTTGTTAACATGAGCTACAGGAGTATAACATTACCCCCAGCTCAGTTCTTGTGATGGTCACTACCACAGGCTGTGTTGTTAACATGAGCTGTAGAAGTGTAACATTACCCCCAGCTCAGTTCTTCTGATGGTCACTACCACAGGCTGTGTTGTTAACATGAGCTGTAGAAGTGTAACATTTCCCCCAGCTCAGTTCTTCTGATGGTCAGTCACTACCACAGGCTGTGTTGTTAACATGAGCTGTAGGAGTGTAACATTACCCCCAGCTCAGTTCTTCTGATGGTCACTACCACAGGCTGTGTTGTTAACATGAGCTGTAGGAGTGTAACATTTCCCCCAGCTCAGTTCTTCTGATGGTCACTACCACAGGCTGTGTTGTTAACATGAGCTGTAGGAGCGTAACATTACCCCCAGCTCAGGTCTTCTGATGGTCAGTCACTACCACAAGCTGTGTTGTTAACATGAGCTGTAGGAGTGTAACATTACCCCCAGCTCGGTTGTTGTGATGGTCACTACCACAGGCTGTGTTGTTAACATGAGGTGTAGGAGTGTAACATTAACCCCAGCTCAGTTCTTCTGATGGTCACTACCACAGGCTGTGTTGTTAACATGAGCTACAGGAGTGTAACATTACCCCCTGCTCAGTTCTTCTGATGGTCACTACCAAAGGCTGTGTTGTTAACATGAGCTACAGGAGTGTAACATTAACCCCAGCTCAGTTCTTCTGATGGTCACTACCACAGTCTGTGTTGTTAACATGAGGTATAGGAGTGTAACATTACCCCCAGCTCAGTTCTTGTGATGGTCACTACCACAGACTGTGTTGTTAACATGAGCTACAGGAGTGTAACATTACCCCCAGCTCAGTTCTTGTGATGGTCACTACCACAGGCTGTGTTGTTAACATGAGCTGTAGGAGTGTAACATTACCCCCAGCTCAGTTCTTCTGATGGTCACTACCACAGGCTGTGTTAACATGAGCTGTAGGAGCGTAACATTACCCCCAGCTCAGTTCTTCTGATGGTCAGTCATTACCACAGGCTGTGTTGTTAACATGAGCTGTAGGAGCGTAACATTAACCCCAGCTCAGTTCTTCTGATGGTCACTACCACAGGCTGTGTTGTTAACATGAGCTACAGGAGTGTAACATTACGCCCAGCTCAGTTCTTCTGATGGTCACTACCACAGGCTGTGTTGTTAACATGAGGTGTAGGAGTGTAACATTACCCCAACTCAGTTCTTCTGATGGTCACTACCACAGGCTGTGTTAACATGAGGTGTAGGAATGTAACATTACCCCCAGCTCAGTTCTTGTGATGGTCACTACCACAGGCTGTGTTAACATGAGCTGCAGGAGTGTAACATTAACACCAGCTCAGTTCTTCTGATGGTCACTACCACAGGCTGTGTTGTTAACATGAGCTGTAGGAGCGTAACATTAACCCCAGCTCAGTTCTTGTGATGGTCACTACCAAAGGCTGTGTTGTTAACATGAGCTGTAGAAGTGTAACATTAACCCCAGCTCAGTTCTTGTGATGGTCACTACCACAGGCTGTGTTGTTAACATGAGGTGTAGGAGTGTAACATTACCCCCAGCTCAGTTCTTCTGATGGTCACTACCACAGGCTGTGTTGTTAACATGAGCTGTAGGAGCGTAACATTACCCCCAGCTCAGTTCTTGTGATGGTCACTACCACAGGCTGTGTTGTTAACATGAGCTACAGGAGTGTAACATTAACCCCAGCTCAGTTCTTCTGATGGTCAGTCACTACCACAGTCTGTGTTGTTAACATGAGGTATAGGAGTGTAACATTACCCCCAGCTCAGTTCTTGTGATGGTCACTACCACAGACTGTGTTGTTAACATGAGCTACAGGAGTGTAACGTTACACCCAGCTCAGTTCTTGTGATGGTCACTACCACAGACTGTGTTTTTAACATGAGCTGTAGGAGTGTAACATTACCCCCAGCTCAGTTCTTGTGATGGTCACTACCACAGGCTGTGTTAACATGAGCTGTAGGAGCGTAACATTACCCCCAGCTCAGTTCTTCTGATGGTCAGTCATTACCACAGGCTGTGTTGTTAACATGAGCTACAGGAGTGTAACATTAACCCCAGCTCAGTTCTTCTGATGGTCACTACCACAGGCTGTGTTGTTAACATGAGGTATATGAGTGTAACATTACCCCCAGCTCAGTTCTTGTGATGGTCACTACCACAGACTGTGTTGTTAACATGAGCTACAGGAGTGTAACATTACCCCCAGCTCAGTTCTTGTGATGGTCACTACCACAGGCTGTGTTGTTAACATGAGCTACAGGAGTGTAATATTAACCCCAGCTCAGTTCTTCCGATGGTCACTACCACAGGCTGTGTTGTTAACATGAGGTATAGGAGTGTAACATTACCCCCAGCTCAGTTCTTCTGATGGTCACTACCACAGGCTGTGTTGTTAACATGAGCTACAGGAGTATAACATTACCCCCAGCTCAGTTCTTCTGATGGTCACTACCACAGGCTGTGTTGTTAACATGAGCTGTAGGAGCGTAACATTTCCCCCAGCTCAGTTCTTCTGATGGTCAGTCACTACCACAGGCTGTGTTGTTAACATGAGCTGTAGGAGTGTAACATTACCCCCAGCTCAGTTCTTCTGATGGTCACTACCACAGGCTGTGTTGTTAACATGAGCTGTAGAAGTGTAACATTAACCCCAGCTCAGTTCTTTTGATGGTCACTACCACAGGCTGTGTTGTTAACATGAGCTGTAGGAGCGTAACATTACCCCCAGCTCAGTTCTTGTGAAGGTCACTACCACAGGCTGTGTTGTTAACATGAGCTACAGGAGTGTAACATTAACCCCAGCTCAGTTCTTCTGATGGTCACTACCACAGGCTGTGTTGTTAACATGAGGTATAGGAGTGTAACATTACCCCCAGCTCAGTTCTTGTGATGATCACTACCACAGACTGTGTTGTTAACATGAGCTACAGGAGTGTAACATTACCCCCAGCTCAGTTCTTGTGATGGTCACTACCACAGGCTGTGTTGTTAACATGAGGTATAGGAGTGTAACATTACCCCCAGCTCAGTTCTTCTGATGGTCACTACCACAGGCTGTGTTGTTAACATGAGCTGTAGGAGCGTAACATTACCCCCAGCTCGGTTCTTGTGATGGTCACTACCACAGGCTGTGTTGTTAACATGAGCTACAGGAGTGTAACATTACCCCCTGCTCAGTTCTTCTGATGGTCACTACCAAAGGCTGTGTTGTTAACATGAGCTACAGGAGTGTAACATTAACCCCAGCTCAGTTCGTCTGATGGTCACTACCACAGTCTGTGTTGTTAACATGAGGTATAGGAGTGTAACATTACCCCCAGCTCAGTTCTTGTGATGGTCACTACCACAGACTGTGTTGTTAACATGAGCTACAGGAGTGTAACATTACCCCCAGCTCAGTTCTTGTGATGGTCACTACAACAGGCTGTGTTGTTAACATGAGCTGTAGGAGTGTAACATTAACCCCAGCTCAGTTCTTGTGATGGTCACTACCACAGGCTGTGTTAACATGAGCTGTAGGAGCGTAACATTACCCCCAGCTCAGTTCTTCTGATGGTCAGTCATTACCACAGGCTGTGTTGTTAACATGAGCTACAGGAGTATAACATTAACCCCTGCTCAGTTCTTCTGATGGTCACTACCAAAGGCTGTGTTGTTAACATGAGCTACAGGAGTGTAACATTAACCCCAGCTCAGTTCTTCTGATGGTCACTACCACAGGCTGTGTTGTTAACATGAGGTATAGGAGTGTAGCATTACCCCCAGCTCAGTTCTTGTGATGGTCACTACCACAGACTGTGTTGTTAACATGAGCTACAGGAGTGTAACATTACCCCCAGCTCAGTTCTTGTGATGGTCACTACCACAGGCTGTGTTGTTAACATGAGCTACAGGAGTGTAACATTAACCCCAGCTCAGTTCTTCTGATGGTCACTACCACAGGCTGTGTTGTTAACATGAGGTATAGGAGTGTAACATTACCCCCAGCTCAGTTCTTGTGATGATCACTACCACAGACTGTGTTGTTAACATGAGCTACAGGAGTGTAACATTACCCCCAGCTCAGTTCTTGTGATGGTCACTACCACAGGCTGTGTTGTTAACATGAGGTATAGGAGTGTAACATTACCCCCAGCTCAGTTCTTCTGATGGTCACTACCACAGGCTGTGATGTTAACATGAGCTGTAGGAGCGTAACATTACCCCCAGCTCGGTTCTTGTGATGGTCACTACCACAGGCTGTGTTGTTAACATGAGGTGTAGGAGTGTAACATTAACCCCAGCTCAGTTCTTCTGATGGTCACTACCACAGGCTGTGTTGTTAACATGAGCTACAGGAGTGTAACATTACCCCCAGCTCAGTTCTTGTGATGGTCACTACCACAGGCTGTGTTGTTAACATGAGCTGTAGGAGTGTAACATTACCCCAGCTCAGTTATTCTGATGGTCACTACCACAGGCTGTGTTAACATGAGGTGTAGGAGTGTAACATTACCCCCAGCTCAGTTCTTGTGATGGTCACTACCACAGGCTGTGTTAACATGAGCTGCAGGAGTGTAACATTAACACCAGCTCAGTTCTTCTGATGGTCACTACCACAGGCTGTGTTGTTAACATGAGCTGTAGGAGCGTAACATTAACCCCAGCTCAGTTCTTGTGATGGTCACTACCAAAGGCTGTGTTGTTAACATGAGCTGTAGAAGTGTAACATTAACCCCAGCTCAGTTCTTGTGATGGTCACTACCACAGGCTGTGTTGTTAACATGAGCTGTAGGAGCGTAACATTACCCCCAGCTCAGTTCTTGTGATGGTCACTACCACAGGCTGTGTTGTTAACATGAGCTACAGGAGTGTAACATTAACCCCAGCTCAGTTCTTGTGATGGTCACTACCACAGTCTGTGTTGTTAACATGAGGTATAGGAGTGTAACATTACCCCCAGCTCAGTTCTTGTGATGGTCACTACCACAGACTGTGTTGTTAACATGAGCTACAGGAGTGTAACGTTACACCCAGCTCAGTTCTTGTGATGGTCACTACCACAGGCTGTGTTTTTAACATGAGCTATAGGAGTGTAACATTACCCCCAGCTCAGTTCTTGTGATGGTCACTACCACAGGCTGTGTTAACATGAGCTGTAGGAGCGTAACATTACCCCCAGCTCAGTTCTTCTGATGGTCACTACCACAGGCTGTGTTGTTAACATGAGCTGTAGGAGCGTAACATTACCCCCAGCTCAGTTCTTGTGATGGTCACTACCACAGGCTGTGTTGTTAACATGAGCTACAGGAGTGTAACATTAACCCCAGCTCAGTTCTTCTGATGGTCACTACCACAGGCTGTGTTGTTAACATGAGGTATAGGAGTGTAACATTACCCCCAGCTCAGTTCTTGTGATGGTCACTACCACAGACTGTGTTGTTAACATGAGCTACAGGAGTGTAACATTACCCTCAGCTCAGTTCTTGTGATGGTCACTACCACAGGCTGTGTTGTTAACATGAGCTACAGGAGTGTAACATTAACCCCAGCTCAGTTCTTCCGATGGTCACTATCACAGGCTGTGTTGTTAACATGAGGTATAGGAGTGTAACATTACCCCCAGCTCAGTTCTTCTGATGGTCACTACCACAGGCTGTGTTGTTAACATGAGCTACAGGAGTATAACATTACCCCCAGCTCAGTTCTTGTGATGGTCACTACCACAGGCTGTGTTGTTAACATGAGCTGTAGAAGTGTAACATTACCCCCAGCTCAGTTCTTCTGATGGTCACTACCACAGGCTGTGTTGTTAACATGAGCTGTAGAAGTGTAACTTTTCCCCCAGCTCAGTTCTTCTGATGGTCAGTCACTACCACAGGCTGTGTTGTTAACATGAGCTGTAGGAGTGTAACATTACCCCCAGCTCAGTTCTTCTGATGGTCACTACCACAGGCTTTGTTGTTAACATGAGCTGTAGGAGTGTAACATTACCCCCAGCTCAGTTTTTCTGATGGTCACTACCACAGGCTGTGTTGTTAACATGAGCTGTAGGAGCGTAACATTACCCCCAGCTCAGGTCTTCTGATGGTCAGTCACTACCACAAGCTGTGTTGTTAACATGAGCTGTAGGAGTGTAACATTACCCCCAGCTCGGTTGTTGTGATGGTCACTACCACAGGCTGTGTTGTTAACATGAGGTGTAGGAGTGTAACATTAACCCCAGCTCAGTTCTTCTGATGGTCACTACCACAGGCTGTGTTGTTAACATGAGCTACAGGAGTGTAACATTACCCCCTGCTCAGTTCTTCTGATGGTCACTACCAAAGGCTGTGTTGTTAACATGAGCTACAGGAGTGTAACATTAACCCCAGCTCAGTTCTTCTGATGGTCACTACCACAGTCTGTGTTGTTAACATGAGGTATAGGAGTGTAACATTACCCCCAGCTCAGTTCTTGTGATGGTCACTACCACAGACTGTGTTGTTAACATGAGCTACAGGAGTGTAACATTACCCCCAGCTCAGTTCTTGTGATGGTCACCACCACAGGCTGTGTTGTTAACATGAGCTGTAGGAGTGTAACATTACCCCCAGCTCAGTTCTTGTGATGGTCACTACCACAGGCTGTGTTAGCATGAGCTGTAGGAGCGTAACATTACCCCCAGCTCAGTTCTTCTGATGGTCAGTCATTACCACAGGCTGTGTTGTTAACATGAGCTGTAGGAGCGTAACATTAACCCCAGCTCAGTTCTTCTGATGGTCACTACCACAGGCTGTGTTGTTAACATGAGCTACAGGAGTGTAACATTAAGCCCAGCTCAGTTCTTCTGATGGTCACTACCACAGGCTGTGTTGTTAACATGAGGTGTAGGAGTGTAACATTACCCCAACTCAGTTCTTCTGATGGTCACTACCACAGGCTGTGTTAACATGAGGTGTAGGAGTGTAACATTACCCCCAGCTCAGTTCTTGTGATGGTCACTACCACAGGCTGTGTTAACATGAGCTGCAGGAGTGTAACATTAACACCAGCTCAGTTCTTCTGATGGTCACTACCACAGGCTGTGTTGTTAACATGAGCTGTAGGAGCGTAACATTAACCCCAGCTCAGTTCTTGTGATGGTCACTACCAAAGGCTGTGTTGTTAACATGAGCTGTAGAAGTGTAACATTAACCCCAGCTCAGTTCTTGTGATGGTCACTACCACAGGCTGTGTTGTTAACATGAGCTGTAGGAGCGTAACATTACCCCCAGCTCAGTTCTTGTGATGGTCACTACCACAGGCTGTGTTGTTAACATGAGCTACAGGAGTGTAACATTACCCCCAGCTCAGTTCTTCTGATGGTCAGTCACTACCACAGTCTGTGTTGTTAACATGAGGTATAGGAGTGTAACATTACCCCCAGCTCAGTTCTTGTGATGGTCACTACCACAGACTGTGTTGTTAACATGAGCTACAGGAGTGTAACGTTACACCCAGCTCAGTTCTTGTGATGGTCACTACCACAGACTGTGTTTTTAACATGAGCTGTAGGAGTGTAACATTACCCCCAGCTCAGTTCTTGTGATGGTCACTACCACAGGCTGTGTTAACATGAGCTGTAGGAGCGTAACATTACCCCCAGCTCAGTTCTTCTGATGGTCAGTCATTACCACAGGCTGTGTTGTTAACATGAGCTACAGGAGTGTAACATTAACCCCAGCTCAGTTCTTCTGATGGTCACTACCACAGGCTGTGTTGTTAACATGAGGTATAGGAGTGTAACATTACCCCCAGCTCAGTTCTTGTGATGGTCACTACCACAGACTGTGTTGTTAACATGAGCTACAGGAGTGTAACATTACCCCCAGCTCAGTTCTTGTGATGGTCACTACCACAGGCTGTGTTGTTAACATGAGCTACAGGAGTGTAATATTAACCCCAGCTCAGTTCTTCCGATGGTCACTACCACAGGCTGTGTTGTTAACATGAGGTATAGGAGTGTAACATTACCCCCAGCTCAGTTCTTCTGATGGTCACTACCACAGGCTGTGTTGTTAACATGAGCTACAGGAGTATAACATTACCCCCAGCTCAGTTCTTGTGATGGTCACTACCACAGGCTGTGTTGTTAACATGAGCTGTAGAAGTGTAACATTACCCCCAGCTCTGTTCTTCTGATGGTCACTACCACAGGCTGTGTTGTTAACATGAGCTGTAGGAGCGTAACATTTCCCCCAGCTCAGTTCTTCTGATGGTCAGTCACTACCACAGGCTGTGTTGTTAACATGAGCTGTAGGAGTGTAACATTAACCCCAGCTCAGTTCTTTTGATGGTCACTACCACAGGCTGTGTTGTTAACATGAGCTGTAGGAGCGTAACATTACCCCCAGCTCAGTTCTTGTGAAGGTCACTACCACAGGCTGTGTTGTTAACATGAGCTACAGGAGTGTAACATTAACCCCAGCTCAGTTCTTCTGATGGTCACTACCACAGGCTGTGTTGTTAACATGAGGTATAGGAGTGTAACATTACCCCCAGCTCAGTTCTTGTGATGATCACTACCACAGACTGTGTTGTTAACATGAGCTACAGGAGTGTAACATTACCCCCAGCTCAGTTCTTGTGATGGTCACTACCACAGGCTGTGTTGTTAACATGAGGTATAGGAGTGTAACATTACCCCCAGCTCAGTTCTTCTGATGGTCACTACCACAGGCTGTGTTGTTAACATGAGCTGTAGGAGCGTAACATTACCCCCAGCTCGGTTCTTGTGATGGTCACTACCACAGGCTGTGTTGTTAACATGAGGTGTAGGATTGTAATATTAACCCCAGCTCAGTTCTTCTGATGGTCACTACCACAGGCTGTGTTGTTAACATGAGCTACAGGAGTGTAACATTACCCCCTGCTCAGTTCTTCTGATGGTCACTACCAAAGGCTGTGTTGTTAACATGAGCTACAGGAGTGTAACATTAACCCCAGCTCAGTTCGTCTGATGGTCACTACCACAGTCTGTGTTGTTAACATGAGGTATAGGAGTGTAACATTACCCCCAGCTCAGTTCTTGTGATGGTCACTACCACAGACTGTGTTGTTAACATGAGCTACAGGAGTGTAACATTACCCCCAGCTCAGTTCTTGTGATGGTCACTACCACAGGCTGTGTTGTTAACATGAGCTGTAGGAGTGTAACATTACCCCCAGCTCAGTTCTTGTGATGGTCACTACCACAGGCTGTGTTAACATGAGCTGTAGGAGCGTAACATTACCCCCAGCTCAGTTCTTCTGATGGTCAGTCATTACCACAGGCTGTGTTGTTAACATGAGCTACAGGAGTATAACATTAACCCCTGCTCAGTTCTTCTGATGGTCACTACCAAAGGCTGTGTTGTTAACATGAGCTACAGGAGTGTAACATTAACCCCAGCTCAGTTCTTCTGATGGTCACTACCACAGGCTGTGTTGTTAACATGAGGTATAGGAGTGTAACATTACCCCCAGCTCAGTTCTTGTGATGGTCACTACCACAGACTGTGTTGTTAACATGAGCTACAGGAGTGTAACATTACCCCCAGCTCAGTTCTTGTGATGGTCACTACCACAGGCTGTGTTGTTAACATGAGCTGTAGGAGTGTAACATTACCCCCAGCTCAGTTCTTGTGATGGTCACTACCACAGGCTGTGTTAGCATGAGCTGTAGGAGCGTAACATTACCCCCAGCTCAGTTCTTCTGATGGTCAGTCATTACCACAGGCTGTGTTGTTAACATGAGCTGTAGGAGCGTAACATTAACCCCAACTCAGTTCTTTTGATGGTCACTACCACAGGCTGTGTTGTTAACATGAGCTGTAGGAGCGTAACATTACCCCCAGCTCAGTTCTTGTGATGGTCACTACCACAGGCTGTGTTAACATGAGCTGCAGGAGTGTAACATTAACACCAGCTCAGTTCTTCTGATGGTCACTACCACAGGCTGTGTTGTTAACATGAGCTGAAGGAGCGTAACATTAACCCCAGCTCAGTTCTTGTGATGGTCACTACCAAAGGCTGTGTTGTTAACATGAGCTGTAGAAGTGTAACATTAACCCCAGCTCAGTTCTTGTGATGGTCACTACCACAGGCTGTGTTGTTAACATGAGCTGTAGGAGCGTAACATTACCCCCAGCTCAGTTCTTGTGATGGTCACTACCACAGGCTGTGTTGTTAACATGAGCTACAGGAGTGTAACATTAACCCCAGCTCAGTTCTTCTGATGGTCAGTCACTACCACAGTCTGTGTTGTTAACATGAGGTATAGGAGTGTAACATTACCCCCAGCTCAGTTCTTGTGATGGTCACTACCACAGACTGTGTTGTTAACATGAGCTACAGGAGTGTAACGTTACACCCAGCTCAGTTCTTGTGATGGTCACTACCACAGACTGTGTTTTTAACATGAGCTGTAGGAGTGTAACATTACCCCCAGCTCAGTTCTTGTGATGGTCACTACCACAGGCTGTGTTAACATGAGCTGTAGGAGCGTAACATTACCCCCAGCTCAGTTCTTCTGATGGTCAGTCATTACCACAGGCTGTGTTGTTAACATGAGCTACAGGAGTGTAACATTAACCCCAACTCAGTTCTTTTGATGGTCACTACCACAGGCTGTGTTGTTAACATGAGCTGTAGGAGCGTAACATTACCCCCAGCTCAGTTCTTGTGATGGTCACTACCACAGGCTGTGTTGTTAACATGAGCTGCAGGAGTGTAACATTAACACCAGCTCAGTTCTTCTGATGGTCACTACCACAGGCTGTGTTGTTAACATGAGCTGAAGGAGCGTAACATTAACCCCAGCTCAGTTCTTGTGATGGTCACTACCAAAGGCTGTGTTGTTAACATGAGCTGTAGAAGTGTAACATTAACCCCAGCTCAGTTCTTGTGATGGTCACTACCACAGGCTGTGTTGTTAACATGAGCTGTAGGAGCGTAACATTACCCCCAGCTCAGTTCTTGTGATGGTCACTACCACAGGCTGTGTTGTTAACATGAGCTACAGGAGTGTAACATTAACCCCAGCTCAGTTCTTCTGATGGTCAGTCACTACCACAGTCTGTGTTGTTAACATGAGGTATAGGAGTGTAACATTACCCCCAGCTCAGTTCTTCTGATGGTCACTACCACAGGCTGTGTTGTTAACATGAGCTGTAGAAGTGTAACATTAACCCCAGCTCAGTTCTTTTGATGGTCACTACCACAGGCTGTGTTGTTAACATGAGCTGTAGGAGCGTAACATTACCCCCAGCTCAGTTCTTGTGAAGGTCACTACCACAGGCTGTGTTGTTAACATGAGCTACAGGAGTGTAACATTAACCCCAGCTCAGTTCTTCTGATGGTCACTACCACAGGCTGTGTTGTTAACATGAGGTATAGGAGTGTAACATTACCCCCAGCTCCGTTCTTGTGATGATCACTACCACAGACTGTGTTGTTAACATGAGCTACAGGAGTGTAACATTACCCCCAGCTCAGTTCTTGTGATGGTCACTACCACAGGCTGTGTTGTTAACATGAGGTATAGGAGTGTAACATTACCCCCAGCTCAGTTCTTCTGAAGGTCACTACCACAGGCTGTGTTGTTAACATGAGCTGTAGGAGCGTAACATTACCCCCAGCTCGGTTCTTGTGATGGTCACTACCACAGGCTGTGTTGTTAACATGAGGTGTAGGATTGTAACATTAACCCCAGCTCAGTTCTTCTGATGGTCACTACCACAGGCTGTGTTGTTAACATGAGCTACAGGAGTGTAACATTACCCCCTGCTCAGTTCTTCTGATGGTCACTACCAAAGGCTGTGTTGTTAACATGAGCTACAGGAGTGTAACATTAACCCCAGCTCAGTTCGTCTGATGGTCACTACCACAGTCTGTCTTGTTAACATGAGGTATAGGAGTGTAACATTACCCCCAGCTCAGTTCTTGTGATGGTCACTACCACAGACTGTGTTGTTAACATGAGCTACAGGAGTGTAACATTACCCCCAGCTCAGTTCTTCTGATGGTCACTACTACAGGCTGTGTTGTTAACATGAGCTGTAGGAGTGTAACATTACCCCCAGCTCAGTTCTTTTGATGGTCACTACCACAGGCTGTGTTAACATGAGCTGTAGGAGCGTAACATTACCCCCAGCTCAGTTCTTCTGATGGTCAGTCATTACCACAGGCTGTGTTGTTAACATGAGCTACAGGAGTATAACATTAACCCCAGCTCAGTTCTTCTGATGGTCACTACCACAGGCTGTGTTGTTAACATGAGCTGTAGGAGCGTAACATTAACCCCAGCTCAGTTCTTGTGATGGTCACTACCACAGGCTGTGTTGTTAACATGAGCTGTAGAAGTGTAACATTAACCCCAGCTCAGTTCTTTTGATGGTCACTACCACAGGCTGTGTTGTTAACATGAGCTGTAGGAGCGTAACATTACCCCCAGCTAAGTTCTTGTGATGGTCACTACCAAAGGCTGTGTTGTTAACATGAGCTACAGGAGTGTAACATTAACCCCAGCTCAGTTCTTCTGATGGTCACTACCACAGGCTGTGTTGTTAACATGAGGTATAGGAGTGTAACATTACCCCCAGCTCAGTTCTTGTGATGATCACTACCACAGACTGTGTTGTTAACATGAGCTACAGGAGTGTAACATTACCCCCAGCTCAGTTCTTGTGATGGTCACTACCACAGGCTGTGTTGTTAACATGAGGTATAGGAGTGTAACATTACCCCCAGCTCAGTTCTTCTGATGGTCACTACCACAGGCTGTGTTGTTAACATGAGCTGTAGGAGCGTAACATTACCCCCAGCTCGGTTCTTGTGATGGTCACTACCACAGGCTGTGTTGTTAACATGAGGTGTAGGAGTGTAACATTAACCCCAGCTCAGTTCTTCTGATGGTCACTACCACAGGCTGTGTTGTTAACATGAGCTACAGGAGTGTAACATTACCCCCTGCTCAGTTCTTCTGATGGTCACTACCACAGGCTGTGTTGTTAAAATGAGGTGTAGGAGTGTAACATTACCCCAGCTCAGTTCTTCTGATGGTCACTACCACAGGCTGTGTTAACATGAGGTGTAGGAGTGTAACATTACCCCCAGCTCAGTTCTTGTGATGGTCACTACCACAGGCTGTGTTAACATGAGCTGCAGGAGTGTAACATTAACACCAGCTCATTTCTTCTGATGGTCACTACCACAGGCTGTGTTGTTAACATGAGCTGTAGGAGCGTAACATTAACCCCAGCTCAGTTCTTGTGATGGTCACTACCAAAGGCTGTGTTGTTAACATGAGCTGTAGAAGTGTAACATTAACCCCAGCTCAGTTCTTGTGATGGTCACTACCACAGGCTGTGTTGTTAACATGAGCTGTAGGAGCGTAACATTAACCCCAGCTCAGTTCTTGTGATGGTCACTACCACAGGCTGTGTTGTTAACATGAGCTACAGGAGTATAACATTACCCCCAGCTCAGTTCTTGTGATGGTCACTACCACAGGCTGTGTTGTTAACATGAGCTGTAGAAGTGTAACATTACCCCCAGCTCTGTTCTTCTGATGGTCACTACCACAGGCTGTGTTGTTAACATGAGCTGTAGGAGCGTAACATTTCCCCCAGCTCAGTTCTTCTGATGGTCAGTCACTACCACAGGCTGTGTTGTTAACATGAGCTGTAGGAGTGTAACATTACCCCCAGCTCAGTTCTTCTGATGGTCACTACCACAGGCTGTGTTGTTAACTTGAGCTGTAGAAGTGTAACATTAACCCCAGCTCAGTTCTTTTGATGGTCACTACCACAGGCTGTGTTGTTAACATGAGCTGTAGGAGCGTAACATTACCCCCAGCTCAGTTCTTGTGAAGGTCACTACCACAGGCTGTGTTGTTAACATGAGCTACAGGAGTGTAACATTAACCCCAGCTCAGTTCTTCTGATGGTCACTACCACAGGCTGTGTTGTTAACATGAGGTATAGGAGTGTAACATTACCCCCAGCTCAGTTCTTGTGATGATCACTACCACAGACTGTGTTGTTAACATGAGCTACAGGAGTGTAACATTACCCCCAGCTCAGTTCTTGTGATGGTCACTACCACAGGCTGTGTTGTTAACATGAGGTATAGGAGTGTAACATTACCCCCAGCTCAGTTCTTCTGATGGTCACTACCACAGGCTGTGTTGTTAACATGAGCTGTAGGAGCGTAACATTACCCCCAGCTCGGTTCTTGTGATGGTCACTACCACAGGCTGTGTTGTTAACATGAGGTGTAGGATTGTAACATTAACCCCAGCTCAGTTCTTCTGATGGTCACTACCACAGGCTGTGTTGTTAACATGAGCTACAGGAGTGTAACATTACCCCCTGCTCAGTTCTTCTGATGGTCACTACCAAAGGCTGTGTTGTTAACATGAGCTACAGGAGTGTAACATTAACCCCAGCTCAGTTCGTCTGATGGTCACTACCACAGTCTGTGTTGTTAACATGAGGTATAGGAGTGTAACATTACCCCCAGCTCAGTTCTTGTGATGGTCACTACCACAGACTGTGTTGTTAACATGAGCTACAGGAGTGTAACATTACCCCCAGCTCAGTTCTTGTGATGGTCACTACCACAGGCTGTGTTGTTAACATGAGCTGTAGGAGTGTAACATTACCCCCAGCTCAGTTCTTGTGATGGTCACTACCACAGGCTGTGTTAACATGAGCTGTAGGAGCGTAACATTACCCCCAGCTCAGTTCTTCTGATGGTCAGTCATTACCACAGGCTGTGTTGTTAACATGAGCTACAGGAGTATAACATTAACCCCTGCTCAGTTCTTCTGATGGTCACTACCAAAGGCTGTGTTGTTAACATGAGCTACAGGAGTGTAACATTAACCCCAGCTCAGTTCTTCTGATGGTCACTACCACAGGCTGTGTTGTTAACATGAGGTATAGGAGTGTAACATTACCCCCAGCTCAGTTCTTGTGATGGTCACTACCACAGACTGTGTTGTTAACATGAGCTACAGGAGTGTAACATTACCCCCAGCTCAGTTCTTGTGATGGTCACTACCACAGGCTGTGTTGTTAACATGAGCTGTAGGAGTGTAACATTACCCCCAGCTCAGTTCTTGTGATGGTCACTACCACAGGCTGTGTTAGCATGAGCTGTAGGAGCGTAACATTACCCCCAGCTCAGTTCTTCTGATGGTCAGTCATTACCACAGGCTGTGTTGTTAACATGAGCTGAAGGAGCGTAACATTAACCCCAGCTCAGTTCTTCTGATGGTCACTACCACAGGCTGTGTTGTTAACATGAGCTGTAGAAGTGTAACATTAACCCCAACTCAGTTCTTTTGATGGTCACTACCACAGGCTGTGTTGTTAACATGAGCTGTAGGAGCGTAACATTACCCCCAGCTCAGTTCTTGTGATGGTCACTACCACAGGCTGTGTTAACATGAGCTGCAGGAGTGTAACATTAACACCAGCTCAGTTCTTCTGATGGTCACTACCACAGGCTGTGTTGTTAACATGAGCTGAAGGAGCGTAACATTAACCCCAGCTCAGTTCTTGTGATGGTCACTACCAAAGGCTGTGTTGTTAACATGAGCTGTAGAAGTGTAACATTAACCCCAGCTCAGTTCTTGTGATGGTCACTACCACAAGCTGTGTTGTTAACATGAGCTGTAGGAGCGTAACATTACCCCCAGCTCAGTTCTTGTGATGGTCACTACCACAGGCTGTGTTGTTAACATGAGCTACAGGAGTGTAACATTAACCCCAGCTCAGTTCTTCTGATGGTCAGTCACTACCACAGTCTGTGTTGTTAACATGAGGTATAGGAGTGTAACATTACCCCCAGCTCAGTTCTTGTGATGGTCACTACCACAGACTGTGTTGTTAACATGAGCTACAGGAGTGTAACGTTACACCCAGCTCAGTTCTTGTGATGGTCACTACCACAGACTGTGTTTTTAACATGAGCTGTAGGAGTGTAACATTACCCCCAGCTCAGTTCTTGTGATGGTCACTACCACAGGCTGTGTTAACATGAGCTGTAGGAGCGTAACATTACCCCCAGCTCAGTTCTTCTGATGGTCAGTCATTACCACAGGCTGTGTTGTTAACATGAGCTACAGGAGTGTAACATTAACCCCAGCTCAGTTCTTGTGATGGTCACTACCACAGACTGTGTTGTTAACATGAGCTACAGGAGTGTAACATTACCCCCAGCTCAGTTCTTGTGATGGTCACTACCACAGGCTGTGTTGTTAACATGAGCTACAGGAGTGTAATATTAACCCCAGCTCAGTTCTTCCGATGGTCACTACCACAGGCTGTGTTGTTAACATGAGGTATAGGAGTGTAACATTACCCCCAGCTCAGTTCTTCTGATGGTCACTACCACAGGCTGTGTTGTTAACATGAGCTACAGGAGTATAACATTACCCCCAGCTCAGTTCTTGTGATGGTCACTACCACAGGCTGTGTTGTTAACATGAGCTGTAGAAGTGTAACATTACCCCCAGCTCAGTTCTTCTGATGGTCACTACCACAGGCTGTGTTGTTAACATGAGCTGTAGGAGCGTAACATTTCCCCCAGCTCAGTTCTTCTGATGGTCAGTCACTACCACAGGCTGTGTTGTTAACATGAGCTGTAGGAGTGTAACATTACCCCCAGCTCAGTTCTTCTGATGGTCACTACCACAGGCTGTGTTGTTAACATGAGCTGTAGAAGTGTAACATTAACCCCAGCTCAGTTCTTTTGATGGTCACTACCACAGGCTGTGTTGTTAACATGAGCTGTAGGAGCGTAACATTACCCCCAGCTCAGTTCTTGTGAAGGTCACTACCACAGGCTGTGTTGTTAACATGAGCTACAGGAGTGTAACATTAACCCCAGCTCAGTTCTTCTGATGGTCACTACCACAGGCTGTGTTGTTAACATGAGGTATAGGAGTGTAACATTACCCCCAGCTCCGTTCTTGTGATGATCACTACCACAGACTGTGTTGTTAACATGAGCTACAGGAGTGTAACATTACCCCCAGCTCAGTTCTTGTGATGGTCACTACCACAGGCTGTGTTGTTAACATGAGGTATAGGAGTGTAACATTACCCCCAGCTCAGTTCTTCTGAAGGTCACTACCACAGGCTGTGTTGTTAACATGAGCTGTAGGAGCGTAACATTACCCCCAGCTCGGTTCTTGTGATGGTCACTACCACAGGCTGTGTTGTTAACATGAGGTGTAGGATTGAAACATTAACCCCAGCTCAGTTCTTCTGATGGTCACTACCACAGGCTGTGTTGTTAACATGAGCTACAGGAGTGTAACATTACCCCCTGCTCAGTTCTTCTGATGGTCACTACCAAAGGCTGTGTTGTTAACATGAGCTACAGGAGTGTAACATTAACCCCAGCTCAGTTCGTCTGATGGTCACTACCACAGTCTGTCTTGTTAACATGAGGTATAGGAGTGTAACATTACCCCCAGCTCAGTTCTTGTGATGGTCACTACCACAGACTGTGTTGTTAACATGAGCTACAGGAGTGTAACATTACCCCCAGCTCAGTTCTTCTGATGGTCACTACTACAGGCTGTGTTGTTAACATGAGCTGTAGGAGTGTAACATTACCCCCAGCTCAGTTCGTCTGATGGTCACTACCACAGGCTGTGTTAACATGAGCTGTAGGAGCGTAACATTACCCCCAGCTCAGTTCTTCTGATGGTCAGTCATTACCACAGGCTGTGTTGTTAACATGAGCTACAGGAGTATAACATTAACCCCAGCTCAGTTCTTCTGATGGTCACTACCACAGGCTGTGTTGTTAACATGAGCTGTAGGAGCGTAACATTAACCCCAGCTCAGTTCTTGTGATGGTCACTACCACAGGCTGTGTTGTTAACATGAGCTGTAGAAGTGTAACATTAACCCCAGCTCAGTTCTTTTGATGGTCACTACCACAGGCTGTGTTGTTAACATGAGCTGTAGGAGCGTAACATTACCCCCAGCTAAGTTCTTGTGATGGTCACTACCAAAGGCTGTGTTGTTAACATGAGCTACAGGAGTGTAACATTAACCCCAGCTCAGTTCTTCTGATGGTCACTACCACAGGCTGTGTTGTTAACATGAGGTATAGGAGTGTAACATTACCCCCAGCTCAGTTCTTGTGATGATCACTACCACAGACTGTGTTGTTAACATGAGCTACAGGAGTGTAACATTACCCCCAGCTCAGTTCTTGTGATGGTCACTACCACAGGCTGTGTTGTTAACATGAGGTATAGGAGTGTAACATTACCCCCAGCTCAGTTCTTCTGATGGTCACTACCACAGGCTGTGTTGTTAACATGAGCTGTAGGAGCGTAACATTACCCCCAGCTCGGTTCTTGTGATGGTCACTACCACAGGCTGTGTTGTTAACATGAGGTGTAGGAGTGTAACATTAACCCCAGCTCAGTTCTTCTGATGGTCACTACCACAGGCTGTGTTGTTAACATGAGCTACAGGAGTGTAACATTACCCCCTGCTCAGTTCTTCTGATGGTCACTACCACAGGCTGTGTTGTTAAAATGAGGTGTAGGAGTGTAACATTACCCCAGCTCAGTTCTTCTGATGGTCACTACCACAGGCTGTGTTAACATGAGGTGTAGGAGTGTAACATTACCCCCAGCTCAGTTCTTGTGATGGTCAGTACCACAGGCTGTGTTAACATGAGCTGCAGGAGTGTAACATTAACACCAGCTCATTTCTTCTGATGGTCACTACCACAGGCTGTGTTGTTAACATGAGCTGTAGGAGCGTAACATTAACCCCAGCTCAGTTCTTGTGATGGTCACTACCAAAGGCTGTGTTGTTAACATGAGCTGTAGAAGTGTAACATTAACCCCAGCTCAGTTCTTGTGATGGTCACTACCACAGGCTGTGTTGTTAACATGAGCTGTAGGAGCGTAACATTAACCCCAGCTCAGTTCTTGTGATGGTCACTACCACAGGCTGTGTTGTTAACATGAGCTACAGGAGTGTAACATTAACCCCAGCTCAGTTCTTCTGATGGTCAGTCACTACCACAGTCTGTGTTGTTAACATGAGGTATAGGAGTGTAACATTACCCCCAGCTCAGTTCTTGTGATGGTCACTACCACAGACTGTGTTGTTAACATGAGCTACAGGAGTGTAACGTTACACCCAGCTCAGTTCTTGTGATGGTCACTACCACAGGCTGTGTTTTTAACATGAGCTATAGGAGTGTAACATTACCCCCAGCTCAGTTCTTGTGATGGTCACTACCACAGGCTGTGTTAACATGAGCTGTAGGAGTGTAACATTACCCCCAGCTCAGTTCTTCTGATGGTCAGTCATTACCACAGGCTGTGTTGTTAACATGAGCTACAGGAGTATAACATTAACCCCAGCTCAGTTCTTCTGATGGTCACTACCACAGGCTGTGTTGTTAACATGAGCTGTAGGAGCGTAACATTACCCCCAGCTCAGTTCTTGTGATGGTCACTACCACAGGCTGTGTTGTTAACATGAGCTACAGGAGTGTAACATTAACCCCAGCTCAGTTCTTCTGATGGTCACTACCACAGGCTGTGTTGTTAACATGAGGTATAGGAGTGTGACATTACCCCCAGCTCAGTTCTTGTGATGGTCACTACCACAGACTGTGTTGTTAACATGAGCTACAGGAGTGTAACATTACCCTCAGCTCAGTTCTTGTGATGGTCACTACCACAGGCTGTGTTGTTAACATGAGCTACAGGAGTGTAACATTAACCCCAGCTCAGTTCTTCCGATGGTCACTACCACAGGCTGTGTTGTTAACATGAGGTATAGGAGTGTAACATTACCCCCAGCTCAGTTCTTCTGATGGTCACTACCACAGGCTGTGTTGTTAACATGAGCTACAGGAGTATAACATTACCCCCAGCTCAGTTCTTGTGATAGTCACAACCACAGGCTGTGTTGTTAACATGAGCTGTAGAAGTGTAACATTACCCCCAGCTCAGTTCTTCTGATGGTCACTACCACAGGCTGTGTTGTTAACATGAGCTGTAGGAGCGTAACATTTCCCCCAGCTCAGTTCTTCTGATGGTCAGTCACTACCACAGGCTGTGTTGTTAACATGAGCTGTAGGAGTGTAACATTACCCCCAGCTCAGTTCTTCTGATGGTCACTACCACAGGCTGTGTTGTTAACATGAGCTGTAGGAGTGTAACATTACCCCCAGCTCAGTTCTTCTGATGGTCACTACCACAGGCTGTGTTGTTAACATGAGCTGTAGGAGCGTAACATTACCCCCAGCTCAGGTCTTCTGACGGTCAGTCACTACCACAAGCTGTGTTGTTAACATGAGCTGTAAGAGTGTAACATTACCCCCAGCTCGGTTGTTGTGATGGTCACTACCACAGGCTGTGTTGTTAACATGAGGTGTAGGAGTGTAACATTAACCCCAGCTCAGTTCTTCTGATGGTCACTACCACAGGCTGTGTTGTTAACATGAGCTACAGGAGTGTAACATTACCCCCTGCTCAGTTCTTCTGATGGTCACTACCACAGGCTGTGTTGTTAACATGAGGTGTAGGAGTGTAACATTACCCCAGCTCAGTTCTTCTGATGGTCACTACCACAGGCTGTGTTAACATGAGGTGTAGGAGTGTAACATTACCCCCAGCTCGGTTCTTGTGATGGTCACTACCACAGGCTGTGTTGTTAACATGAGGTGTAGGAGTGTAACATTACCCCCAGCTCAGTTCTTCTGATGGTCACTACCACAGGCTGTGATGTTAACATGAGCTGTAGGAGTGTAACATTACCCCCAGCCCAGTTCTTGTGATGGTCACTACCACAGGCTTTGTTGTTAACATGAGCTGTAGGAGCGTAACATTACCCCCAGCTCAGTTCTTCTGATGGTCACTACCACAGGCTGTGTTGTTAACATGAGCTACAGGAGTATAACATTAACCCCAGCTCAGTTCTTCTGATGGTCACTACCACAGGCTGTGTTGTTAACATGAGGTGTAGGAGTGTAACATTACCCCCAGCTCAGTTCTTCTGATGGTCACTACCACAGGCTGTGTTGTTAACATGAGCTGTAGGAGTGTAACATTAACCCCAGCTCAGTTCTTGTGATGGTCACTACCACAGGCTGTGTTGTTAACATGAGCTGTAGGAGTGTAACATTACCCCCAGCTCAGTTCTTCCGAGGGTCACTACCACTGGCTGTGTTGTTAACATGAGCTACAGGAGTATAACATTAACCCCAGCTCAGTTCTTCTGATGGTCACTACCACAGGCTGTGTTGTTAACATGAGCTACAGGAGTATAACATTAACCCCAGCTCAGTTCTTCTGATGGTCACTACCACAGGCTGTGTTGTTAACATGAGGTGTAGGAGTGTAACATTACCCCCAGCTCAGTTCTTGTGATGGTCACTACCACAGACTGTGTTGTTAACATGAGCTACAGGAGTGTAACATTACCCCCAGCTCAGTTCTTGTGATGGTCACTACCACAGGCTGTGTTGTTAACATGAGCTGTAGGAGTGTAACATTACCCCCAGCTCAGTTCTTGTGATGGTCACTACCACAGGCTGTGTTAACATGAGCTGTAGGAGCGTAACATTACCCCCAGCTCAGTTCTTCTGATGGTCAGTCATTACCACAGGCTGTGTTGTTAACATGAGCTACAGGAGTATAACATTAACCCCAGCTCAGTTCTTCTGATGGTCACTACCACAGGCTATGTTGTTAACATGAGCTGTAGAAGTGTAACATTAACCCCAGCTCAGTTCTTTTGATGGTCACTACCACAGGCTGTGTTGTTAACATGAGCTGTAGGAGCGTAACATTACCCCCAGCTCAGTTCTTGTGATGGTCACTACCACAGGCTGTGTTGTTAACATGAGCTACAGGAATGTAACATTAACCCCAGCTCAGTTCTTTTTATGGTCACTACCACAGGCTGTGTTGTTAACATGAGCTGTAGGAGTGTAACATTACCCCCTGCTCAGTTCTTCCGATGGTCAATACCACTGGCTGTGTTGTTAACATGAGCTACAGGAGTATAACATTAACCCCAGCTCAGTTCTTCTGATGGTCACTACCACAGGCTGTGTTGTTAACATGAGCTGTAGGAGTGTAACATTAACCCCAGCTCAGTTCTTCTGATGGTCACTACCACAGTCTGTGTTGTTAACATGAGCTGTAGGAGTGTAACATTACCCCAGCTCAGTTCTTCTGATGGTCACTACCACAGGCTGTGTTAACATGAGGTGTAGGAGTGTAACATTACCCCCAGCTCAGTTCTTGTGATGGTCACTACCACAGGCTGTGTTAACATGAGCTGCAGGAGTGTAACATTAACACCAGCTCAGTTCTTCTGATGGTCACTACCACAGGCTGTGTTGTTAACATGAGCTGTAGGAGCGTAACATTAAGCCCAGCTCAGTTCTTGTGATGGTCACTACCACAGGCTGTGTTGTTAACATGAGCTGTAGAAGTGTAACATTAACCCCAGCTCAGTTCTTGTGATGGTCACTACCACAGGCTGTGTTGTTAACATGAGCTGTAGGAGCGTAACATTAACCCCAGCTCAGTTCTTGTGATGGTCACTACCACAGGCTGTGTTGTTAACATGAGCTGTAGGAGCGTAACATTACCCCCAGCTCAGTTCTTGTGATGGTCACTACCACAGGCTGTGTTGTTAACATGAGCTACAGGAGTGTAAGATTAACCCCAGCTCAGTTCTTCTGATGGTCACTACCACAGTCTGTGTTGTTAACATGAGGTATAGGAGTGTAACATTACCCCCAGCTCAGTTCTTGTGATGGTCACTACCACAGACTGTGTTGTTAACATGAGCTACAGGAGTGTAACATTACCCCCAGCTCAGTTCTTGTGATGGTCACTACCACAGGCTGTGTTGTTAACATGAGCTGTAGGAGTGTAACATTACCCCCAGCTCAGTTCTTGTGATGGTCACTACCACAGGCTGTGTTAACATGAGCTGTAGGAGCGTAACATTACCCCCAGCTCAGTTCTTCTGATGGTCAGTCATTACCACAGGCTGTGTTGTTAACATGAGCTACAGGAGTATAACATTAACCCCAGCTCAGTTCTTCTGATGGTCACTACCACAGGCTGTGTTGTTAACATGAGCTGTAGGAGCGTAACATTAACCCCAGCTCAGTTCTTGTGATGGTCACTACCACAGGCTGTGTTGTTAACATGAGCTGTAGAAGTGTAACATTAACCCCAGCTCAGTTCTTTTGATGGTCACTACCACAGGCTGTGTTGTTAACATGAGCTGTAGGAGCGTAACATTACCCCCAGCTCAGTTCTTGTGATGGTCACTACCACAGGCTGTGTTGTTAACATGAGCTACAGGAGTGTAACATTAACCCCAGCTCAGTTCTTCTGATGGTCACTACCACAGGCTGTGTTGTTAACATGAGGTATAGGAGTGTAACATTACCCCCAGCTCAGTTCTTGTGATGGTCACTACCACAGACTGTGTTGTTAACATGAGCTACAGGAGTGTAACATTACCCCCAGCTCAGTTCTTGTGATGGTCACTAAAACAGGCTGTGTTGTTAACATGAGCTACAGGAGTATAACATTAACCCCAGCTCAGTTCTTCTGATGGTCACTACCACAGGCTGTGTTGTTAACATGAGGTATAGGAGTGTAACATTACCCCCAGCTCAGTTCTTGTGATGGTCACTACCACAGACTGTGTTGTTAACATGAGCTGTAGAAGTGTAACATTACCCCCAGCTCAGTTCCTTTGATGGTCACTACCACAGGCTGTGTTGTTAACATGAGCTGTAGGAGCGTAACATTACCCCCAGCTCAGTTCTTCTGATGGTCAGTCACTACCACAGGCTGTGTTGTTAACATGAGCTGTAGGAGTGTAACATTACCCCCAGCTCAGTTCTTCTGATGGTCACTACCACAGGCTGTGTTGTTAACATGAGCTGTAGGAGTGTAACATTACCCCCAGCTCAGTTCTTCTGATGGTCACTACCACAGGCTGTGATGTTAACATGAGCTGTAGGAGTGTAACATTACCCCCAGCTCAGTTCTTGTGATGGTCACTACCACAGGCTGTGTTGTTAACATGAGCTGTAGGAGCGTAACATTAACCCCAGCTCAGTTCTTCTGATGGTCACTACCACAGGCTGTGTTTTAACATGAGCTACAGGAGTATAACATTAACCCCAGCTCAGTTCTTCTGATGGTCACTACCACAGGCTGTGTTGTTAACATGAGCTACAGGAGTGTAACATTACCCCCTTCTCAGTTCTTCTGATGGTCACTACCACAGGCTGTGTTGTTAACATGAGGTGTAGGAGTGTAACATTACCCCAGCTCAGTTCTTCTGATGGTCACTACCACAGGCTGTGTTAACATGAGGTGTAGGAGTGTAACATTACCCCCAGCTCAGTTCTTGTGATGGTCACTACCACAGGCTGTGTTAACATGAGCTGCAGGAGTGTAACATTAACACCAGCTCAGTTCTTCTGATGGTCACTACCACAGGCTGTGTTGTTAACATGAGCTGTAGGAGCGTAACATTAACCCCAGCTCAGTTCTTGTGATGGTCACTACCAAAGGCTGTGTTGTTAACATGAGCTGTAGAAGTGTAACATTAACCCCAGCTCAGTTCTTGTGATGGTCACTACCACAGGCTGTGTTGTTAACATGAGCTGTAGGAGCGTAACATTACCCCCAGCTCAGTTCTTGTGATGGTCACTACCACAGGCTGTGTTGTTAACATGAGCTACAGGAGTGTAACATTAACCCCAGCTCAGTTCTTCTGATGGTCAGTCACTACCACAGTCTGTGTTGTTAACATGAGGTATAGGAGTGTAACATTACCCCCAGCTCAGTTCTTCTGATGGTCACTACCACAGACTGTGTTGTTAACATGAGCTACAGGAGTGTAACGTTACACCAAGCTCAGTTCTTGTGATGGTCACTACCACAGGCTGTGTTTTTAACATGAGCTATAGGAGTGTAACATTACCCCCAGCTCAGTTCTTGTGATGGTCACTACCACAGGCTGTGTTAACATGAGCTGTAGGAGCGTAACATTACCCCCAGCTCAGTTCTTCTGATGGTCAGTCATTACCACAGGCTGTGTTGTTAACATGATCTACAGGAGTGTAACATTAAACCCCAGCTCAGTTCTTCTGATGGTCACTACCACAGGCTGTGTTGTTAACATGAGGTATAGGAGTGTAACATTACCCCCAGCTCAGTTCTTCTGATGGTCACTACCACAGGCTGTGTTGTTAACATGAGCTACAGGAGTATAACATTATCCCCAGCTCAGTTCTTGTGATGGTCACTACCACAGGCTGTGTTGTTAACATGAGCTGTAGAAGTGTAACATTACCCCCAGCTCAGTTCTTCTGATGGTCACTACCACAGGCTGTGTTGTTAACATGAGCTGTAGGAGCGTAACATTTCCCCCAGCTCAGTTCTTCTGATGGTCAGTCACTACCACAGGCTGTGTTGTTAACATGAGCTGTAGGAGTGTAACATTACCCCCAGCTCAGTTCTTCTGATGGTCACTACCACAGGCTGTGTTGTTAACATGAGCTGTAGGAGTGTAACATTACCCCCAGCTCAGTTCTTCTGATGGTCACTACCACAGGCTGTGTTGTTAACATGAGCTGTAGGAGCGTAACATTACCCCCAGCTCAGGTCTTCTGATGGTCAGTCACTACCACAAGCTGTGTTGTTAACATGAGCTGTAGGAGTGTAACATTACCCCCAGCTCGGTTGTTGTGATGGTCACTACCACAGGCTGTGTTGTTAACATGAGGTTTAGGAGTGTAACATTAACCCCAGCTCAGTTCTTCTGATGGTCACTACCACAGGCTGTGTTGTTAACATGAGCTACAGGAGTGTAACATTACCCCCTGCTCAGTTCTTCTGATGGTCACTACCACAGGCTGTGTTGTTAACATGAGGTGTAGGAGTGTAACATTACCCCAGCTCAGTTCTTCTGATGGTCACTACCACAGGCTGTGTTAACATGAGGTGTAGGAGTGTAACATTACCCCCAGCTCGGTTCTTGTGATGGTCACTACCACAGGCTGTGTTGTTAACATGAGGTGTAGGAGTGTAACATTACCCCCAGCTCAGTTCTTCTGATGGTCACTACCACAGGCTGTGTTGTTAACATGAGCTGTAGGAGTGTAACATTACCCCCAGCTCAGTTCTTGTGATGGTCACTACCACAGGCTTTGTTGTTAACATGAGCTGTAGGAGTGTAACATTACTTCAGCTCAGTTCTTCTGATGGTCACTACCACAGGCTGTGTTAACATGAGGTGTAGGAGTGTAACATTACCCCCAGCTCAGTTCTTGTGATGGTCACTACCACAGGCTGTGTTAACATGAGCTGCAGGAGTGTAACATTAACACCAGCTCAGTTCTTCTGATGGTCACTACCACAGGCTGTGTTGTTAACATGAGCTGTAGGAGCGTAACATTAACCCCAGCTCAGTTCTTGTGATGGTCACTACCAAAGGCTGTGTTGTTAACATGAGCTGTAGAAGTGTAACATTAACCCCAGCTCAGTTCTTGTGATGGTCACTACCACAGGCTGTGTTGTTAACATGAGCTACAGGAGTGTAACATTAACCCCAGCTCAGTTCTTCTGATGGTCACTACCACAGTCTGTGTTGTTAACATGAGGTATAGGAGTGTAACATTACCCCCAGCTCAGTTCTTCTGATGGTCACTACCACAGACTGTGTTGTTAACATGAGCTACAGGAGTGTAACATTACCCCCAGCTCAGTTCTTGTGATGGTCACTACCACAGGCTGTGTTGTTAACATGAGCTTTAGGAGTGTAACGTTACACCAAGCTCAGTTCTTGTGATGGTCACTACCACAGGCTGTGTTAACATGAGCTGTAGGAGCGTAACATTACCCCCAGCTCAGTTCTTCTGATGGTCAGTCATTACCACAGGCTGTGTTGTTAACATGAGCTACAAGAGTATAACATTAACCCCAGCTCAGTTCTTCTGATGGTCACTACCACAGGCTGTGTTGTTAACATGAGCTGTAGGAGCGTAACATTAACCCCAGCTCAGTTCTTGTGATGGTCACTACCACAGGCTGTGTTGTTAACATGAGCTGTAGAAGTGTAACATTAACCCCAGCTCAGTTCTTGTGATGGTCACTACCACAGGCTGTGTTGTTAACATGAGCTGTAGGAGTGTAACATTACCCCCAGCTCAGTTCTTCCGATGGTCACTACCACTGGCTGTGTTGTTAACATGAGCTACAGGAGTATAACATTAACCCCAGCTCAGTTCTTCTGATGGTCACTACCACAGGCTGTGTTGTTAACATGAGCTGTAGGAGTGTAACATTAACCCCAGCTCAGTTCTTCTGATGGTCACTACCACAGTCTGTGTTGTTAACATGAGCTGTAGGAGTGTAACATTACCCCAGCTCAGTTCTTCTGATGGTCACTACCACAGGCTGTGTTAACATGAGGTGTAGGAGTGTAACATTACCCCCAGCTCAGTTCTTGTGATGGTCACTACCACAGGCTGTGTTAACATGAGCTGCAGGAGTGTAACATTAACACCAGCTCAGTTCTTCTGATGGTCACTACCACAGGCTGTGTTGTTAACATGAGCTGTAGGAGCGTAACATTAAGCCCAGCTCAGTTCTTGTGATGGTCACTACCAAAGGCTGTGTTGTTAACATGAGCTGTAGAAGTGTAACATTAACCCCAGCTCAGTTCTTGTGATGGTCACTACCACAGGCTGTGTTGTTAACATGAGCTGTAGGAGCGTAACATTACCCCCAGCTCAGTTCTTGTGATGGTCACTACCACAGGCTGTGTTGTTAACATGAGCTACAGGAGTGTAACATTAACCCCAGCTCAGTTCTTCTGATGGTCACTACCACAGGCTGTGTTGTTAACATGAGGTATAGGAGTGTAACATTACCCCCAGCTCAGTTCTTGTGATGGTCACTACCACAGACTGTGTTGTTAACATGAGCTACAGGAGTGTAACATTACCCCCAGCTCAGTTCTTGTGATGGTCACTACCACAGGCTGTGTTGTTAACATGAGCTGTAGGAGTGTAACATTACCCCCAGCTCAGTTCTTGTGATGGTCACTACCACAGGCTGTGTTAACATGAGCTGTAGGAGCGTAACATTACCCCCAGCTCAGTTCTTCTGATGGTCAGTCATTACCACAGGCTGTGTTGTTAACATGAGCTACAGGAGTATAACATTAACCCCAGCTCAGTTCTTCTGATGGTCACTACCACAGGCTGTGTTGTTAACATGAGCTGTAGGAGCGTAACATTAACCCCAGCTCAGTTCTTGTGATGGTCACTACCACAGGCTGTGTTGTTAACATGAGCTGTAGAAGTGTAACATTAACCCCAGCTCAGTTCTTGTGATGGTCACTACCACAGACTGTGTTGTTAACATGAGCTACAGGAGTGTAACATTACCCCCAGCTCAGTTCTTGTGATGGTCACTAAAACAGGCTGTGTTGTTAACATGAGCTACAGGAGTATAACATTAACCCCAGCTCAGTTCTTCTGATGGTCACTACCACAGGCTGTGTTGTTAACATGAGCTGTAGGAGTGTAACATTAACCCCAGCTCAGTTCTTCTGATGGTCACTACCACAGTCTGTGTTGTTAACATGAGCTGTAGGAGTGTAACATTACCCCAGCTCAGTTCTTCTGATGGTCACTACCACAGGCTGTGTTAACATGAGGTGTAGGAGTGTAACATTACCCCCAGCTCAGTTCTTGTGATGGTCACTACCACAGGCTGTGTTAACATGAGCTGCAGGAGTGTAACATTAACACCAGCTCAGTTCTTCTGATGGTCACTACCACAGGCTGTGTTGTTAACATGAGCTGTAGGAGCGTAACATTAAGCCCAGCTCAGTTCTTGTGATGGTCACTACCAAAGGCTGTGTTGTTAACATGAGCTGTAGAAGTGTAACATTAACCCCAGCTCAGTTCTTCTGATGGTCACTACCACAGGCTGTGTTGTTAACATGAGCTGTAGGAGCGTAACATTACCCCCAGCTCAGTTCTTGTGATGGTCACTACCACAGGCTGTGTTGTTAACATGAGCTACAGGAGTGTAACATTAACCCCAGCTCAGTTCTTCTGATGGTCACTACCACAGTCAGTGTTGTTAACATGAGGTATAGGAGTGTAACATTACCCCCAGCTCAGTTCTTGTGATGGTCACTACCACAGACTGTGTTGTTAACATGAGCTACAGGAGTGTAACATTACCCCCAGCTCAGTTCTTGTGATGGTCACTACCACAGGCTGTGTTGTTAACATGAGCTGTAGGAGTGTAACATTACCCCCAGCTCAGTTCTTCTGATGGTCACTACCACAGGCTGTGTTAACATGAGCTGTAGGAGCGTAACATTACCCCCAGCTCAGTTCTTCTGATGGTCAGTCATTACCACAGGCTGTGTTGTTAACATGAGCTACAGGAGTATAACATTAACCCCAGCTCAGTTCTTCTGATGGTCACTACCACAGGCTGTGTTGTTAACATGAGCTGTAGGAGCGTAACATTAACCCCAGCTCAGTTCTTGTGATGGTCACTACCACAGGCTGTGTTGTTAACATGAGCTGTAGAAGTGTAACATTAACCCCAGCTCAGTTCTTTTGATGGTCACTACCACAGGCTGTGTTGTTAACATGAGCTGTAGGAGCGTAACATTACCCCCAGCTCAGTTCTTGTGATGGTCACTACCACAGGCTGTGTTGTTAACATGAGCTACAGGAGTGTAACATTAACCCCAGCTCAGTTCTTCTGATGGTCACTACCACAGGCTGTGTTGTTAACATGAGGTATAGGAGTGTAACATTACCCCCAGCTCAGTTCTTGTGATGGTCACTACCACAGGCTTTGTTGTTAACATGAGCTGTAGGAGCGTAACATTACCCCCAGCTCAGTTCTTCTGATGGTCACTACCACAGGCTGTGTTGTTAACATGAGCTACAGGAGTATAACATTAACCCCAGCTCAGTTCTTCTGATGGTCACTACCACAGGCTGTGTTGTTAACATGAGGTGTAGGAGTGTAACATTACCCCCAGCTCAGTTCTTCTGATGGTCACTACCACAGGCTGTGTTGTTAACATGAGCTGTAGGAGTGTAACATTAACCCCAGCTCAGTTCTTGTGATGGTCACTACCACAGGCTGTGTTGTTAACATGAGCTGTAGGAGTGTAACATTACCCCCAGCTCAGTTCTTCCGATGGTCACTACCACTGGCTGTGTTGTTAACATGAGCTACAGGAGTACAACATTAACCCCAGCTCAGTTCTTCTGATGGTCACTACCACAGGCTGTGTTGTTAACATGAGCTGTAGGAGTGTAACATTAACCCCAGCTCAGTTCTTGTGATGGTCACTACCACAGTCTGTGTTGTTAACATGAGCTGTAGGAGTGTAACATTACTTCAGCTCAGTTCTTCTGATGGTCACTACCACAGGCTGTGTTAACATGAGGTGTAGGAGTGTAACATTACCCCCAGCTCAGTTCTTGTGATGGTCACTACCACAGGCTGTGTTAACATGAGCTGCAGGAGTGTAACATTAACACCAGCTCAGTTCTTCTGATGGTCACTACCACAGGCTGTGTTGTTAACATGAGCTGTAGGAGCGTAACATTAACCCCAGCTCAGTTCTTGTGATGGTCACTACCAAAGGCTGTGTTGTTAACATGAGCTGTAGAAGTGTAACATTAACCCCAGCTCAGTTCTTGTGATGGTCACTACCACAGGCTGTGTTGTTAACATGAGCTACAGGAGTGTAACATTAACCCCAGCTCAGTTCTTCTGATGGTCACTACCACAGTCTGTGTTGTTAACATGAGGTATAGGAGTGTAACATTACCCCCAGCTCAGTTCTTGTGATGGTCACTACCACAGACTGTGTTGTTAACATGAGCTACAGGAGTGTAACATTACCCCCAGCTCAGTTCTTGTGATGGTCACTACCACAGGCTGTGTTGTTAACATGAGCTTTAGGAGTGTAACGTTACACCAAGCTCAGTTCTTGTGATGGTCACTACCACAGGCTGTGTTAACATGAGCTGTAGGAGCGTAACATTACCCCCAGCTCAGTTCTTCTGATGGTCAGTCATTACCACAGGCTGTGTTGTTAACATGAGCTACAGGAGTATAACATTAACCCCAGCTCAGTTCTTCTGATGGTCACTACCACAGGCTGTGTTGTTAACATGAGCTGTAGGAGCGTAACATTAACCCCAGCTCAGTTCTTGTGATGGTCACTACCACAGGCTATGTTGTTAACATGAGCTGTAGAAGTGTAACATTAACCCCAGCTCAGTTCTTTTGATGGTCACTACCACAGGCTGTGTTGTTAACATGAGCTGTAGGAGCGTAACATTACCCCCAGCTCAGTTCTTGTGATGGTCACTACCACAGGCTGTGTTGTTAACATGAGCTACAGGAATGTAACATTAACCCCAGCTCAGTTCTTCTGATGGTCACTACCACAGGCTGTGTTGTTAACATGAGCTGTAGGAGTGTAACATTAACCCCAGCTCAGTTCTTGTGATGGTCACTGTTGTTAACATGAGCTGTAGGAGTGTAACATTACCCCCAGCTCAGTTCTTCCGATGGTCACTACCACTGGCTGTGTTGTTAACATGAGCTACAGGAGTATAACATTAACCCCAGCTCAGTTCTTCTGATGGTAACTACCACAGGCTGTGTTGTTAACATGAGCTGTAGGAGTGTAACATTAACCCCAGCTCAGTTCTTCTGATGGTCACTACCACAGTCTGTGTTGTTAACATGAGCTGTAGGAGTGTAACATTACCCCAGCTCAGTTCTTCTGATGGTCACTACCACAGGCTGTGTTAACATGAGGTGTAGGAGTGTAACATTACCCCCAGCTCAGTTCTTGTGATGGTCACTACCACAGGCTGTGTTGTTAACATGAGCTGCAGGAGTGTAACATTAACACCAGCTCAGTTCTTCTGATGGTCACTACCACAGGCTGTGTTGTTAACATGAGCTGTAGGAGCGTAACATTAAGCCCAGCTCAGTTCTTGTGATGGTCACTACCAAAGGCTGTGTTGTTAACATGAGCTGTAGAAGTGTAACATTAACCCCAGCTCAGTTCTTGTGATGGTCACTACCACAGGCTTTGTTGTTAACATGAGCTGTAGGAGCGTAACATTACCCCCAGCTCAGTTCTTCTGATGGTCACTACCACAGGCTGTGTTGTTAACATGAGCTACAGGAGTATAACATTAACCCCAGCTCAGTTCTTCTGATGGTCACTACCACAGGCTGTGTTGTTAACATGAGGTGTAGGAGTGTAACATTACCCCCAGCTCAGTTCTTCTGATGGTCACTACCACAGGCTGTGTTGTTAACATGAGCTGTAGGAGTGTAACATTAACCCCAGCTCAGTTCTTGTGATGGTCACTACCACAGGCTGTGTTGTTAACATGAGCTGTAGGAGTGTAACATTACCCCCAGCTCAGTTCTTCCGATGGTCACTACCACTGGCTGTGTTGTTAACATGAGCTACAGGAGTACAACATTAACCCCAGCTCAGTTCTTCTGATGGTCACTACCACAGGCTGTGTTGTTAACATGAGCTGTAGGAGTGTAACATTAACCCCAGCTCAGTTCTTGTGATGGTCACTACCACAGTCTGTGTTGTTAACATGAGCTGTAGGAGTGTAACATTACTTCAGCTCAGTTCTTCTGATGGTCACTACCACAGGCTGTGTTAACATGAGGTGTAGGAGTGTAACATTACCCCCAGCTCAGTTCTTGTGATGGTCACTACCACAGGCTGTGTTAACATGAGCTGCAGGAGTGTAACATTAACACCAGCTCAGTTCTTCTGATGGTCACTACCACAGGCTGTGTTGTTAACATGAGCTGTAGGAGCGTAACATTAACCCCAGCTCAGTTCTTGTGATGGTCACTACCAAAGGCTGTGTTGTTAACATGAGCTGTAGAAGTGTAACATTAACCCCAGCTCAGTTCTTGTGATGGTCACTACCACAGGCTGTGTTGTTAACATGAGCTACAGGAGTGTAACATTAACCCCAGCTCAGTTCTTCTGATGGTCACTACCACAGTCTGTGTTGTTAACATGAGGTATAGGAGTGTAACATTACCCCCAGCTCAGTTCTTGTGATGGTCACTACCACAGACTGTGTTGTTAACATGAGCTACAGGAGTGTAACATTACCCCCAGCTCAGTTCTTGTGATGGTCACTACCACAGGCTGTGTTGTTAACATGAGCTTTAGGAGTGTAACGTTACACCAAGCTCAGTTCTTGTGATGGTCACTACCACAGGCTGTGTTAACATGAGCTGTAGGAGCGTAACATTACCCCCAGCTCAGTTCTTCTGATGGTCAGTCATTACCACAGGCTGTGTTGTTAACATGAGCTACAGGAGTATAACATTACCCCCAGCTCAGTTCTTCTGATGGTCACTACCACAGGCTGTGTTGTTAACATGAGCTGTAGGAGCGTAACATTAACCCCAGCTCAGTTCTTGTGATGGTCACTACCACAGGCTATGTTGTTAACATGAGCTGTAGAAGTGTAACATTAACCCCAGCTCAGTTCTTTTGATGGTCACTACCACAGGCTGTGTTGTTAACATGAGCTGTAGGAGCGTAACATTACCCCCAGCTCAGTTCTTGTGATGGTCACTACCACAGGCTGTGTTGTTAACATGAGCTACAGGAATGTAACATTAACCCCAGCTCAGTTCTTCTGATGGTCACTACCACAGGCTGTGTTGTTAACATGAGCTGTAGGAGTGTAACATTAACCCCAGCTCAGTTCTTGTGATGGTCACTGTTGTTAACATGAGCTGTAGGAGTGTAACATTACCCCCAGCTCAGTTCTTCCGATGGTCACTACCACTGGCTGTGTTGTTAACATGAGCTACAGGAGTATAACATTAACCCCAGCTCAGTTCTTCTGATGGTAACTACCACAGGCTGTGTTGTTAACATGAGCTGTAGGAGTGTAACATTAACCCCAGCTCAGTTCTTCTGATGGTCACTACCACAGTCTGTGTTGTTAACATGAGCTGTAGGAGTGTAACATTACCCCAGCTCAGTTCTTCTGATGGTCACTACCACAGGCTGTGTTAACATGAGGTGTAGGAGTGTAACATTACCCCCAGCTCAGTTCTTGTGATGGTCACTACCACAGGCTGTGTTGTTAACATGAGCTGCAGGAGTGTAACATTAACACCAGCTCAGTTCTTCTGATGGTCACTACCACAGGCTGTGTTGTTAACATGAGCTGTAGGAGCGTAACATTAAGCCCAGCTCAGTTCTTGTGATGGTCACTACCAAAGGCTGTGTTGTTAACATGAGCTGTAGAAGTGTAACATTAACCCCAGCTCAGTTCTTGTGATGGTCACTACCACAGGCTGTGTTGTTAACATGAGCTGTAGGAGCGTAACATTACCCCCAGCTCAGTTCTTGTGATGGTCACTACCACAGGCTGTGTTGTTAACATGAGCTACAGGAGTGTAACATTAACCCCAGCTCAGTTCTTCTGATGGTCACTACCACAGTCTGTGTTGTTAACATGAGGTATAGGAGTGTAACATTACCCCCAGCTCAGTTCTTGTGATGGTCACTACCACAGACTGTGTTGTTAACATGAGCTACAGGAGTGTAACATTACCCCCAGCTCAGTTCTTGTGATGGTCACTACCACAGGCTGTGTTGTTAACATGAGCTGTAGGAGTGTAACATTACCCCCAGCTCAGTTCTTGTGATGGTCACTACCACAGGCTGTGTTAACATGAGCTGTAGGAGCGTAACATTACCCCCAGCTCAGTTCTTCTGATGGTCAGTCATTACCACAGGCTGTGTTGTTAACATGAGCTACAGGAGTATAACATTAACCCCAGCTCAGTTCTTCTGATGGTCACTACCACAGGCTGTGTTGTTAACATGAGCTGTAGGAGCGTAACATTAACCCCAGCTCAGTTCTTGTGATGGTCACTACCACAGGCTGTGTTGTTAACATGAGCTGTAGAAGTGTAACATTAACCCCAGCTCAGTTCTTTTGATGGTCACTACCACAGGCTGTGTTGTTAACATGAGCTGTAGGAGCGTAACATTACCCCCAGCTCAGTTCTTGTGATGGTCACTACCACAGGCTGTGTTGTTAACATGAGCTACAGGAGTGTAACATTAACCCCAGCTCAGTTCTTCTGATGGTCACTACCACAGGCTGTGTTGTTAACATGAGGTATAGGAGTGTAACATTACCCCCAGCTCAGTTCTTGTGATGGTCACTACCACAGACTGTGTTGTTAACATGAGCTACAGGAGTGTAACATTACCCCCAGCTCAGTTCTTGTGATGGTCACTAAAACAGGCTGTGTTGTTAACATGAGCTACAGGAGTGTAACATTAACCCCAGCTCAGTTCTTCTGATGGTCACTACCACAGGCTGTGTTGTTAACATGAGGTATAGGAGTGTAACATTACCTCCAGCTCAGTTCTTGTGATGGTCACTACCACAGTCTGTGTTGTTAACATGAGCTGTAGGAGCGTAACATTACCCCCAGCTCAGTTCTTCTGATGGTCACTACCACAGGCTGTGTTGTTAACATGAGCTACAGGAGTATAACATTAACCCCAGCTCAGTTCTTCTGATGGTCACTACCACAGGCTGTGTTGTTAACATGAGGTGTAGGAGTGTAACATTACCCCCAGCTCAGTTCTTCTGATGGTCACTACCACAGGCTGTGTTGTTAACATGAGCTGTAGGAGTGTAACATTAACCCCAGCTCAGTTCTTGTGATGGTCACTACCACAGGCTGTGTTGTTAACATGAGCTGTAGGAGTGTAACATTACCCCCAGCTCAGTTCTTCCGATGGTCACTACCACTGGCTGTGTTGTTAACATGAGCTACAGGAGTATAACATTAACCCCAGCTCAGTTCTTCTGATGGTCACTACCACAGGCTGTGTTGTTAACATGAGCTGTAGGAGTGTAACATTAACCCCAGCTCAGTTCTTGTGATGGTCACTACCACAGTCTGTGTTGTTAACATGAGCTGTAGGAGTGTAACATTACTTCAGCTCAGTTCTTCTGATGGTCACTACCACAGGCTGTGTTAACATGAGGTGTAGGAGTGTAACATTACCCCCAGCTCAGTTCTTGTGATGGTCACTACCACAGGCTGTGTTAACATGAGCTGCAGGAGTGTAACATTAACACCAGCTCAGTTCTTCTGATGGTCACTACCACAGGCTGTGTTGTTAACATGAGCTGTAGGAGCGTAACATTAACCCCAGCTCAGTTCTTGTGATGGTCACTACCAAAGGCTGTGTTGTTAACATGAGCTGTAGAAGTGTAACATTAACCCCAGCTCAGTTCTTGTGATGGTCACTACCACAGGCTGTGTTGTTAACATGAGCTACAGGAGTGTAACATTAACCCCAGCTCAGTTCTTCTGATGGTCACTACCACAGTCTGTGTTGTTAACATGAGGTATAGGAGTGTAACATTACCCCCAGCTCAGTTCTTGTGATGGTCGCTACCACAGACTGTGTTGTTAACATGAGCTACAGGAGTGTAACATTACCCCCAGCTCAGTTCTTGTGATGGTCACTACCACAGGCTGTGTTGTTAACATGAGCTTTAGGAGTGTAACATACCCCCAGCTCAGTTCTTGTGATGGTCACTACCACAGGCTGTGTTAACATGAGCTGTAGGAGCGTAACTTTACCCCCAGCTCAGTTCTTCTGATGGTCAGTCATTACCACAGGCTGTGTTGTTAACATGAGCTACAGGAGTATAACATTAACCCCAGCTCAGTTCTTCTGATGGTCACTACCACAGGCTGTGTTGTTAACATGAGCTGTAGGAGCGTAACATTAACCCCAGCTCAGTTCTTGTGATGGTCACTACCACAGGCTATGTTGTTAACATGAGCTGTAGAAGTGTAACATTAACCCCAGCTCAGTTCTTTTGATGGTCACTACCACAGGCTGTGTTGTTAACATGAGCTGTAGGAGCGTAACATTACCCCCAGCTCAGTTCTTGTGATGGTCACTACCACAGGCTGTGTTGTTAACATGAGCTACAGGAATGTAACATTAACCCCAGCTCAGTTCTTCTGATGGTCACTACCACAGGCTGTGTTGTTAACATGAGCTGTAGGAGTGTAACATTAACCCCAGCTCAGTTCTTGTGATGGTCACTACCACAGGCTGTGTTGTTAACATGAGCTGTAGGAGTGTAACATTACCCCCAGCTCAGTTCTTCCGATGGTCACTACCACTGGCTGTGTTGTTAACATGAGCTACAGGAGTATAACATTAACCCCAGCTCAGTTCTTCTGATGGTCACTACCACAGGCTGTGTTGTTAACATGAGCTGTAGGAGTGTAACATTAACCCCAGCTCAGTTCTTCTGATGGTCACTACCACAGTCTGTGTTGTTAACATGAGCTGTAGGAGTGTAACATTACCCCAGCTCAGTTCTTCTGATGGTCACTACCACAGGCTGTGTTAACATGAGGTGTAGGAGTGTAACATTACCCCCAGCTCAGTTCTTGTGATGGTCACTACCACAGGCTGTGTTGTTAACATGAGCTGTAGGAGTGTAACATTAACCCCAGCTCAGTTCTTGTGATGGTCACTACCACAGGCTGTGTTGTTAACATGAGCTGTAGGAGTGTAACATTACCCCCAGCTCAGTTCTTCCGATGGTCACTACCACTGGCTGTGTTGTTAACATGAGGTGTAGGAGTGTAACATTACCCCCAGCTCAGTTCTTCTGATGGTCACTACCACAGGCTGTGTTGTTAACATGAGCTACAGGAGTATAACATTAACCCCAGCTCAGTTCTTCTGATGGTCACTACCACAGGCTGTGTTGTTAACATGAGGTGTAGGAGTGTAACATTACCCCCAGCTCAGTTCTTCTGATGGTCACTACCACAGGCTGTGTTGTTAACATGAGCTGTAGGAGTGTAACATTAACCCCAGCTCAGTTCTTGTGATGGTCACTACCACAGGCTGTGTTGTTAACATGAGCTGTAGGAGTGTAACATTACCCCCAGCTCAGTTCTTCCGATGGTCACTACCACTGGCTGTGTTGTTAACATGAGCTACAGGAGTATAACATTAACCCCAGCTCAGTTCTTCTGATGGTCACTACCACAGGCTGTGTTGTTAACATGAGCTGTAGGAGTGTAACATTAACCCCAGCTCAGTTCTTGTGATGGTCACTACCACAGTCTGTGTTGTTAACATGAGCTGTAGGAGTGTAACATTACTTCAGCTCAGTTCTTCTGATGGTCACTACCACAGGCTGTGTTAACATGAGGTGTAGGAGTGTAACATTACCCCCAGCTCAGTTCTTGTGATGGTCACTACCACAGGCTGTGTTAACATGAGCTGCAGGAGTGTAACATTAACACCAGCTCAGTTCTTCTGATGGTCACTACCACAGGCTGTGTTGTTAACATGAGCTGTAGGAGCGTAACATTAACCCCAGCTCAGTTCTTGTGATGGTCACTACCAAAGGCTGTGTTGTTAACATGAGCTGTAGAAGTGTAACATTAACCCCAGCTCAGTTCTTGTGATGGTCACTACCACAGGCTGTGTTGTTAACATGAGCTACAGGAGTGTAACATTAACCCCAGCTCAGTTCTTCTGATGGTCACTACCACAGTCTGTGTTGTTAACATGAGGTATAGGAGTGTAACATTACCCCCAGCTCAGTTCTTGTGATGGTCGCTACCACAGACTGTGTTGTTAACATGAGCTACAGGAGTGTAACATTACCCCCAGCTCAGTTCTTGTGATGGTCACTACCACAGGCTGTGTTGTTAACATGAGCTTTAGGAGTGTAACATACCCCCAGCTCAGTTCTTGTGATGGTCACTACCACAGGCTGTGTTAACATGAGCTGTAGGAGCGTAACTTTACCCCCAGCTCAGTTCTTCTGATGGTCAGTCATTACCACAGGCTGTGTTGTTAACATGAGCTACAGGAGTATAACATTAACCCCAGCTCAGTTCTTCTGATGGTCACTACCACAGGCTGTGTTGTTAACATGAGCTGTAGGAGCGTAACATTAACCCCAGCTCAGTTCTTGTGATGGTCACTACCACAGGCTATGTTGTTAACATGAGCTGTAGAAGTGTAACATTAACCCCAGCTCAGTTCTTTTGATGGTCACTACCACAGGCTGTGTTGTTAACATGAGCTGTAGGAGCGTAACATTACCCCCAGCTCAGTTCTTGTGATGGTCACTACCACAGGCTGTGTTGTTAACATGAGCTACAGGAATGTAACATTAACCCCAGCTCAGTTCTTCTGATGGTCACTACCACAGGCTGTGTTGTTAACATGAGCTGTAGGAGTGTAACATTAACCCCAGCTCAGTTCTTGTGATGGTCACTACCACAGGCTGTGTTGTTAACATGAGCTGTAGGAGTGTAACATTACCCCCAGCTCAGTTCTTCCGATGGTCACTACCACTGGCTGTGTTGTTAACATGAGCTACAGGAGTATAACATTACCCCCAGCTCAGTTCTTCTGATGGTCACTACCACAGGCTGTGTTGTTAACATGAGCTGTAGGAGTGTAACATTACCCCCAGCTCAGTTCTTCTGATGGTCACTACCACAGGCTGTGTTGTTAACATGAGCTGTAGGAGTGTAACATTACCCCCAGCTCAGTTCTTGTGATGGTCACTACCACAGGCTGTGTTGTTAACATGAGTTGTAGGAGCATAACATTACCCCCAGCTCAGTTCTTCTGATGGTCAGTCATTACCACAGGCTGTGTTGTTAACATGAGCTGTAGGAGCGTAACATTACCCCCAGCTCAGTTCTTGTGATGGTCACTACCACAGGCTGTGTTGTTAACATGAGCTACAGGAGTGTAACATTAACCCCAGCTCAGTTCTTTTGATGGTCACTACCACAGGCTGTGTTGTTAACATGAGCTGTAGGAGCGTAACATTACCCCCAGCTCAGTTCTTGTGATGGTCACTACCACAGGCTGTGTTGTTAACATGAGCTACAGGAGTGTAACATTAACCCCAGCTCAGTTCTTCTGATGGTCACTACCACAGGCTGTGTTGTTAACATGAGGTATAGGAGTGTAACATTACCCCCAGCTCAGTTCTTGTGATGGTCACTACCACAGACTGTGTTGTTAACATGAGCTACAGGAGTGTAACATTACCCCCAGCTCAGTTCTTGTGATGGTCACTACCACAGGCTGTGTTGTTAACATGAGCTGTAGGAGCGTAGCATTACACCCAGCTCAGTTCTTCTGATGGTCAGTCACTACCACAGGCTGTGTTGTTAACATGAGCTGTAGGAGTGTAACATTACCCCCAGCTCAGTTCTTCTGATGGTCACTACCACAGGCTGTGTTGTTAACATGAGCTGTAGGAGTGTAACATTACCCCCAGCTCAGTTCTTCTGATGGTCACTACCACAGGCTGTGTTGTTAACATGAGCTGTAGAAGCGTAAAATTACCCCCAGCTCAGTTCTTCTGATGGTCAGTCATTACCACAAGCTGTGTTGTTAACATGAGCTGTAGGAGTGTAACATTACCCCCAGCTCGGTTCTTGTGATGGTCACTACCACAGGCTGTGTTGTTAACATGAGGTGTAGGAGTGTAACATTAACCCCAGCTCAGTTCTTCTGATGGTCACTACCACAGGCTGTGTTGTTAACATGAGCTACAGGAGTGTAACATTACCCCCTGCTCAGTTCTTCTGATGGTCACTACCACAGGCTGTGTTGTTAACATGAGGTGTAGGAGTGTAACATTACCCCAGGTCAGTTCTTCTGATGGTCACTACCACAGGCTGTGTTAACATGAGGTGTAGGAGTGTAACATTACCCCCAGCTCGGTTCTTGTGATGGTCACTACCACAGGCTGTGTTGTTAACATGAGGTGTAGGAGTGTAACATTACCCCCAGCTCAGTTCTTCTGATGGTCACTACCACAGGCTGTGTTGTTAACATGAGGTATAGGAGTGTAACATTACCCCCAGCTCAGTTCTTGTGATGGTCACTACCACAGACTGTGTTGTTAACATGAGCTGTAGGAGTGTAACATTACCCCCAGCTCAGTTCTTGTGATGGTCACTACCACAGGCTGTGTTGTTAACATGAGCTGTAGAAGTGTAACATTACCCCCAGCTCAGTTCTTCTGATGGTCACTACCACAGGCTGTGTTGTTAACATGAGCTGTAGGAGCGTAACATTACCCCCAGCTCAGTTCTTCTGATGGTCAGTCACTACCACAGGCTGTGTTGTTAACATGAGCTGTAGGAGTGTAACATTACCACTAGCTCAGTTCTTCTGATGGTCACTACCACAGGCTGTGTTGTTAACATGAGCTGTAGGAGTGTAACATTACCCCCAGCTCAATTCTTCTGATGGTCACTACCACAGGCTGTGTTGTTAACATGAGCTGTAGAAGCGTAACATTACCCCCGGCTCAGTTCTTCTAATGGTCAGTCACTACCACAAGCTGTGTTGTTAACATGAGCTGTAGGAGTGTAACATTACCCCCAGCTCGGTTCTTGTGATGGTCACTACCACAGGCTGTGTTGTTAACATGAGGTGTAGGAGTGTAACATTAACCCCAGCTCAGTTCTTCTGATGGTCACTACCACTGGCTGTGTTGTTAACATGAGCTACAGGAGTATAACATTAACCCCAGCTCAGTTCTTCTGATGGTCACTACCACAGGCTGTGTTGTTAACATGAGCTGTAGGAGTGTAACATTAACCCCAGCTCAGTTCTTCTGATGGTCACTACCACAGTCTGTGTTGTTAACATGAGCTGTAGGAGTGTAACATTACCCCAGCTCAGTTCTTCTGATGGTCACTACCACAGGCTGTGTTAACATGAGGTGTAGGAGTGTAACATTACCCCCAGCTCAGTTCTTGTGATGGTCACTACCACAGGCTGTGTTGTTAACATGAGCTGTAGGAGTGTAACATTAACCCCAGCTCAGTTCTTGTGATGGTCACTACCACAGGCTGTGTTGTTAACATGAGCTGTAGGAGTGTAACATTACCCCCAGCTCAGTTCTTCCGATGGTCACTACCACTGGCTGTGTTGTTAACATGAGGTGTAGGAGTGTAACATTACCCCCAGCTCAGTTCTTCTGATGGTCACTACCACAGGCTGTGTTGTTAACATGAGCTACAGGAGTATAACATTAACCCCAGCTCAGTTCTTCTGATGGTCACTACCACAGGCTGTGTTGTTAACATGAGGTGTAGGAGTGTAACATTACCCCCAGCTCAGTTCTTCTGATGGTCACTACCACAGGCTGTGTTGTTAACATGAGCTGTAGGAGTGTAACATTAACCCCAGCTCAGTTCTTGTGATGGTCACTACCACAGGCTGTGTTGTTAACATGAGCTGTAGGAGTGTAACATTACCCCCAGCTCAGTTCTTCCGATGGTCACTACCACTGGCTGTGTTGTTAACATGAGCTACAGGAGTATAACATTAACCCCAGCTCAGTTCTTCTGATGGTCACTACCACAGGCTGTGTTGTTAACATGAGCTGTAGGAGTGTAACATTAACCCCAGCTCAGTTCTTGTGATGGTCACTACCACAGTCTGTGTTGTTAACATGAGCTGTAGGAGTGTAACATTACTTCAGCTCAGTTCTTCTGATGGTCACTACCACAGGCTGTGTTAACATGAGGTGTAGGAGTGTAACATTACCCCCAGCTCAGTTCTTGTGATGGTCACTACCACAGGCTGTGTTAACATGAGCTGCAGGAGTGTAACATTAACACCAGCTCAGTTCTTCTGATGGTCACTACCACAGGCTGTGTTGTTAACATGAGCTGTAGGAGCGTAACATTAACCCCAGCTCAGTTCTTGTGATGGTCACTACCAAAGGCTGTGTTGTTAACATGAGCTGTAGAAGTGTAACATTAACCCCAGCTCAGTTCTTGTGATGGTCACTACCACAGGCTGTGTTGTTAACATGAGCTACAGGAGTGTAACATTAACCCCAGCTCAGTTCTTCTGATGGTCACTACCACAGTCTGTGTTGTTAACATGAGGTATAGGAGTGTAACATTACCCCCAGCTCAGTTCTTGTGATGGTCGCTACCACAGACTGTGTTGTTAACATGAGCTACAGGAGTGTAACATTACCCCCAGCTCAGTTCTTGTGATGGTCACTACCACAGGCTGTGTTGTTAACATGAGCTTTAGGAGTGTAACATACCCCCAGCTCAGTTCTTGTGATGGTCACTACCACAGGCTGTGTTAACATGAGCTGTAAGAGCGTAACTTTACCCCCAGCTCAGTTCTTCTGATGGTCAGTCATTACCACAGGCTGTGTTGTTAACATGAGCTACAGGAGTATAACATTAACCCCAGCTCAGTTCTTCTGATGGTCACTACCACAGGCTGTGTTGTTAACATGAGCTGTAGGAGCGTAACATTAACCCCAGCTCAGTTCTTGTGATGGTCACTACCACAGGCTATGTTGTTAACATGAGCTGTAGAAGTGTAACATTAACCCCAGCTCAGTTCTTTTGATGGTCACTACCACAGGCTGTGTTGTTAACATGAGCTGTAGGAGCGTAACATTACCCCCAGCTCAGTTCTTGTGATGGTCACTACCACAGGCTGTGTTGTTAACATGAGCTACAGGAATGTAACATTAACCCCAGCTCAGTTCTTCTGATGGTCACTACCACAGGCTGTGTTGTTAACATGAGCTGTAGGAGTGTAACATTAACCCCAGCTCAGTTCTTGTGATGGTCACTACCACAGGCTGTGTTGTTAACATGAGCTGTAGGAGTGTAACATTACCCCCAGCTCAGTTCTTCCGATGGTCACTACCACTGGCTGTGTTGTTAACATGAGCTACAGGAGTATAACATTACCCCCAGCTCAGTTCTTCTGATGGTCACTACCACAGGCTGTGTTGTTAACATGAGCTGTAGGAGTGTAACATTACCCCCAGCTCAGTTCTTCTGATGGTCACTACCACAGGCTGTGTTGTTAACATGAGCTGTAGGAGTGTAACATTACCCCCAGCTCAGTTCTTGTGATGGTCACTACCACAGGCTGTGTTGTTAACATGAGTTGTAGGAGCATAACATTACCCCCAGCTCAGTTCTTCTGATGGTCAGTCATTACCACAGGCTGTGTTGTTAACATGAGCTGTAGGAGCGTAACATTACCCCCAGCTCAGTTCTTGTGATGGTCACTACCACAGGCTGTGTTGTTAACATGAGCTACAGGAGTGTAACATTAACCCCAGCTCAGTTCTTTTGATGGTCACTACCACAGGCTGTGTTGTTAACATGAGCTGTAGGAGCGTAACATTACCCCCAGCTCAGTTCTTGTGATGGTCACTACCACAGGCTGTGTTGTTAACATGAGCTACAGGAGTGTAACATTAACCCCAGCTCAGTTCTTCTGATGGTCACTACCACAGGCTGTGTTGTTAACATGAGGTATAGGAGTGTAACATTACCCCCAGCTCAGTTCTTGTGATGGTCACTACCACAGACTGTGTTGTTAACATGAGCTACAGGAGTGTAACATTACCCCCAGCTCAGTTCTTGTGATGGTCACTACCACAGGCTGTGTTGTTAACATGAGCTGTAGGAGCGTAGCATTACACCCAGCTCAGTTCTTCTGATGGTCAGTCACTACCACAGGCTGTGTTGTTAACATGAGCTGTAGGAGTGTAACATTACCCCCAGCTCAGTTCTTCTGATGGTCACTACCACAGGCTGTGTTGTTAACATGAGCTGTAGGAGTGTAACATTACCCCCAGCTCAGTTCTTCTGATGGTCACTACCACAGGCTGTGTTGTTAACATGAGCTGTAGAAGCGTAACATTACCCCCAGCTCAGTTCTTCTGATGGTCAGTCATTACCACAAGCTGTGTTGTTAACATGAGCTGTAGGAGTGTAACATTACCCCCAGCTCGGTTCTTGTGATGGTCACTACCACAGGCTGTGTTGTTAACATGAGGTGTAGGAGTGTAACATTAACCCCAGCTCAGTTCTTCTGATGGTCACTACCACAGGCTGTGTTGTTAACATGAGCTACAGGAGTGTAACATTACCCCCTGCTCAGTTCTTCTGATGGTCACTACCACAGGCTGTGTTGTTAACATGAGGTGTAGGAGTGTAACATTACCCCAGGTCAGTTCTTCTGATGGTCACTACCACAGGCTGTGTTAACATGAGGTGTAGGAGTGTAACATTACCCCCAGCTCGGTTCTTGTGATGGTCACTACCCGGGCTGTGTTGTTAACATGAGGTGTAGGAGTGTAACATTACCCCCAGCTCAGTTCTTCTGATGGTCACTACCACAGGCTGTGTTGTTAACATGAGGTATAGGAGTGTAACATTACCCCCAGCTCAGTTCTTGTGATGGTCACTACCACAGACTGTGTTGTTAACATGAGCTGTAGGAGTGTAACATTACCCCCAGCTCAGTTCTTGTGATGGTCACTACCACAGGCTGTGTTGTTAACATGAGCTGTAGAAGTGTAACATTACCCCCAGCTCAGTTCTTCTGATGGTCACTACCACAGGCTGTGTTGTTAACATGAGCTGTAGGAGCGTAACATTACCCCCAGCTCAGTTCTTCTGATGGTCAGTCACTACCACAGGCTGTGTTGTTAACATGAGCTGTATGAGTGTAACATTACCACTAGCTCAGTTCTTCTGATGGTCACTACCACAGGCTGTGTTGTTAACATGAGCTGTAGGAGTGTAACATTACCCCCAGCTCAATTCTTCTGATGGTCACTACCACAGGCTGTGTTGTTAACATGAGCTGTAGAAGCGTAACATTACCCCCGGCTCAGTTCTTCTGATGGTCAGTCACTACCACAAGCTGTGTTGTTAACATGAGCTGTAGGAGTGTAACATTACCCCCAGCTCGGTTCTTGTGATGGTCACTACCACAGGCTGTGTTGTTAACATGAGGTGTAGGAGTGTAACATTAACCCCAGCTCAGTTCTTCTGATGGTCACTACCACAGGCTGTGTTGTTAACATGAGCTACAGGAGTGTAACATTACCCCCTGCTCAGTTCTTCTGATGGTCACTACCACAGGCTGTGTTGTTAACATGAGGTGTAGGAGTGTAACATTACCCCCAGCTCAGTTCTTCTGATGGTCACTACCACAGGCTGTGTTGTTAACATGAGCTGTAGGAGTGTAACATTACCCCCAGCTCAGTTCTTCTGATGTTCAGTCACGACCACAGGCTGTGTTGTTAATATGAGCTATAGGAGCGTAACATTACCCCCCGCTCAGTTCTTCTGATGTTCAGTCACGACCACAGGCTGTGTTGTTAACATGAGCTGTAGGAGTGTAACATTACCCCCAGCTCAGTTCTTCTGATGGTCACTACCACAGGCTGTGTTGTTAACATGAGCTGTAGGAGTGTAACATTACCCCAGCTCAGTTCTTCTGATGGTCACTACCACAGGCTGTGTTAACATGAGGTGTAGGAGTGTAACATTACCCCCAGCTCGGTTCTTGTGATGGTCACTACCACAGGCTGTGTTGTTAACATGAGCTACAGGAGTATAACATTAACCCCAGTTCAGTTCTTCTGATGGTCACTACCACAGGCTGTGTTGTTAACATGAGCTACAGGAGTGTAACATTACCCCCAGCTCAGTTCTTGTGATGGTCACTACCACAGGCTGTGTTAACATGAGGTGTAGGAGTGTAACATTACCCCCAGCTCGGTTCTTGTGATGGTCACTACCACAGGCTGTGTTGTTAACATGAGCTACAGGAGTATAACATTAACCCCAGTTCAGTTCTTCTGATGGTCACTACCACAGGCTGTGTTGTTAACATGAGCTACAGGAGTGTAACATTACCCCCAGCTCAGTTCTTGTGATGGTCACTACCACAGGCTGTGTTGTTAATATGAGCTATAGGAGCGTAACATTACCCCCAGCTCAGTTCTTCTGATGTTCAGTCACGACCACAGGCTGTATTGATAACATGAGCTGTAGGAGTGTAACATTACCCCCAGTTCAGTTCTTCTGATGGTCACTACCACAGGCTGTGTTGTTAACATGAGCTACAGGAGTGTAACATTACCCCCAGCTCAGTTCTTGTGATGGTCACTACCACAGGCTGTGTTGTTAATATGAGCTATAGGAGCGTAACATTACCCCCAGCTCAGTTCTTCTGATGTTCAGTCACGACCACAGGCTGTATTGATAACATGAGCTGTAGGAGTGTAACATTACCCCCAGCTCAGTTCTTCTGATGGTCACTACAACAGGCTGTGTTGTTAACATGAGCTACAGGAGCGTAACATTAACCCCAGCTCAGTTCTTGTGATGGTCACTACCACAGGCTGTGTTGTTAACATGAGCTACAGGAGTGTAACATTACCCCCAGCTCAGTTCTTGTGACGGTCACTACCACAGGCTGTGTTGTTAACATGAGCTGTAGGAGTGTAACATTACCCCCAGCTCAGTTCTTGTGATGGTCACTACCACAGGCTGTGTTGTTAATATGAGCTATAGGAGCGTAAATTTACCCCCAGCTCAGTTCTTCTGATGTTCAGTCACGACCACAGGCTGTGTTGTTAACATGAGCTGTAGGAGTGTAACATTACCCCCAGCTCAGTTCTTCTGATGGTCACTACCACAGGCTGTGTTGTTAACATGAGCTTTAGGAGTGTAACATTACACCCAGCTCAGTTCTTCTGATGGTCACTACCACAGGCTGTGTTGTTAACATGAGCTGTAGGAGTGTAACATTACCCCCAGCTAAGTTCTTCTGATGGTCACTATCACAGGCTGTGTTGTTAACATGAGCTACAGGAGTATAACATTAACCCCAGCTCAGTTCTTCTGATGGTCACTACCACAGGCTGTGTTGTTAACATGAGGTGTAGGAGTGTAACATTACCCCCAGCTCAGTTCTTCTGATGGTCACTACCACAGGCTGTGTTGTTAACATGAGCTGTAGGAGTGTAACATTAACCCCAGCTCAGTTCTTGTGATGGTCACTACCACAGGCTGTGTTGTTAACATGAGCTGTAGGAGTGTAACATTACCCCCAGCTCAGTTCTTGTGATGGTCACTACCACAGGCTGTGTTGTTAACATGAGGTGTAGGAGTGTAACATTAACCCCAGCTCAGTTCTTCTGATGGTCACTACCACAGGCTGTGTTGTTAACATGTGCTACAGGAGTGTAACATTACCCCTTGCTCAGTTCTTCTGATGGTCACTACCACAAGCTGTGTTGTTAACATGAGGTGTAGGAGTGTAACATTACCCCAGCTCAGTTCTTGTGATGGTCACTACCACAGGCTGTGTTAACATGAGGTGTAAGAGTGTAACATTACCCCCAGCTCAGTTCTTGTGATGGTCAACACCACAGGCTGTGTTAACATGAGCTGCAGGAGTGTAACATTACCCCCAGCTCAGTTCTTCTGATGGTCACTACCACAGGCTGTGTTGTTAACATGAGCTGTAGGAGCGTAACATTAACCCCAGCTCAGTTCTTGTGATGGTCACTACCACAGGCTGTGTTGTTAACATGAGCTACAGGAGTGTAACATTACCCCCAGCTCAGTTCTTCTGATGGTCACTACCACAGGCTGTGTTGTTAACATGAGCTACAGGAGTATAACATTAACCCCAGCTCAGGTCTTCTGATGGTCACTACCACAGGCTTTGTTGTTAACATGAGGTGTAGGAGTGTAACATTACCCCCAGCTCAGTTCTTCTGATGGTCACTACCACAGGCTGTGTTGTTAACATGAGCTGTAGGAGTGTAACATTAACCCCAGCTCAGTTCTTGTGATGGTCACTACCACAGGCTGTGTTGTTAACATGAGCTGTAGGAGTGTAACATTACCCCCAGCTCAGTTCTTCTGATGGTCACTACCACAGGCTATGTTGTTAACATGAGCTGTAGGAGTGTAACATTATCCCAGCTCCGTTCTTCTGATGGTCACTACCACAGGCTGTGTTGTTAACATGAGCTGTAGGAGTGTAACATTAACCCCAGCTCAGTTCTTGTGATGGTCACTACCACAGGCTATGTTGTTAACATGAGCTGTAGGAGTGTAACATTACCCCAGCTCAGTTCTTCTGATGGTCACTACCACAGGCTGTGTTAACATGAGGTGTAGGAGTGTAACATTACCCCCAGCTCGGTTCTTGTAATGGTCACTACCACAGGCTGTGTTGTTAACATGAGGCTCAGGAGTGTAACATTACCCCCAGCTCAGTTCTTCTGATGGTCACTACCACAGGCTGTGTTGTTAACATGAGCTGTAGGAGTGTAACATTACCCCCAGCTCAGTTCTTGTGATGGTCACTACCACAGGCTGTGTTGTTAACATGAGCTGTAGGAGCGTAACATTACCCCCAGCTCAGTTCTTCTGATGGTCACTACAACAGGCTGTGTTGTTAACATGAGCTGTAGGAGTGTAACATTACCCCCAGCTCAGTTCTTCTGATGGTCACTACAACAGGCTGTGTTGTTAACATGAGCTACAGGAGCGTAACATTAACCCCAGCTCAGTTCTTGTGATGGTCACTACCACAGGCTGTGTTGTTAACATGAGCTACAGGAGTGTAACATTACCCCCAGCTCAGTTCTTGTGACGGTCACTACCACAGGCTGTGTTGTTAACATGAGCTGTAGGAGTGTAACATTACCCCCAGCTCAGTTCTTGTGATGGTCACTACCACAGGCTGTGTTGTTAATATGAGCTATAGGAGCGTAAATTTACCCCCAGCTCAGTTCTTCTGATGTTCAGTCACGACCACAGGCTGTGTTGTTAACATGAGCTGTAGGAGTGTAACATTACCCCCAGCTCAGTTCTTCTGATGGTCACTACCACAGGCTGTGTTGTTAACATGAGCTGTAGGAGTGTAACATTACCCCCAGCTCAGTTCTTCTGATGGTCACTACCACAGGCTGTGTTGTTAACATGAGCTGTAGGAGTGTAACATTACCCCCAGCTAAGTTCTTCTGATGGTCACTATCACAGGCTGTGTTGTTAACATGAGCTACAGGAGTATAACATTAACCCCAGCTCAGTTCTTCTGATGGTCACTACCACAGGCTGTGTTGTTAACATGAGGTGTAGGAGTGTAACATTACCCCCAGCTCAGTTCTTCTGATGGTCACTACCACAGGCTGTGTTGTTAACATGAGCTGTAGGAGTGTAACATTAACCCCAGCTCAGTTCTTGTGATGGTCACTACCACAGGCTGTGTTGTTAACATGAGCTGTAGGAGTGTAACATTAACCCCAGCTCAGTTCTTGTGATGGTCACTACCACAGTCTGTGTTGTTAACATGAGCTGTAGGAGTGTAACATTACCCCCAGCTCAGTTCTTCTGATGGTCACTACCACAGGCTGTGTTGTTAACATGAGCTGTAGGAGCGTAACATTAACCCCAGCTCAGTTCTTGTGATGGTCACTACCACAGGCTGTGTTGTTAACATGAGCTACAGGAGTGTAACATTACCCCCAGCTCAGTTCTTGTGATGGTCACTACCACAGGCTGTGTTGTTAACATGAGCTGTAGGAGTGTAACATTACCCCCAGCTCAGTTCTTGTGATGGTCACTACCACAGGCTGTGTTGTTAACATGAGTTGTAGGAGCGTAACATTACCCCCATCTCAGTTCTTCTGATGGTCAGTCACTACCACAGGCTGTGTTGTTAACATGAGCTGTAGGAGTGTAACATTAACCCCAGCTCAGTTCTTCTGATGGTCACTACCACAGGCTGTGTTGTTAACATGAGCTGTAGGAGTGTAACATTACCCCCAGCTCAGTTCTTCTGACGGTCACTACCACAGGCTGTGTTGTTAACATGAGCTGTAGGAGCGTAACATTAACCCCAGCTCAGTTCTTGTGATGGTCACTACCACAGGCTGTGTTGTTAACATGAGCTACAGGAGTGTAACATTACCCCCAGCTCAGTTCTTGTGACGGTCACTACCACAGGCTGTGTTGTTAACATGAGTTGTAGGAGCGTAACATTACCCCCAGCTCAGTTCTTCTGATGGTCAGTCACTACCACAGGCTGTGTTGTTAACATGAGGTGTAGGAGTGTAACATTAACCCCAGCTCGGTTCTTGTGATGGTCACTACCACAGGCTGTGTTGTTAACATGAGGTGTAGGAGTGTAACATTACCCCCAGCTCAGTTCTTCTGATGGTCACTACCACAGGCTGTGATGTTAACATGAGCTGTAGGAGTGTAACATTACCCCCAGCTCAGTTCTTGTGATGGTCACTACCACAGGCTGTGTTGTTAACATGAGCTACAGGAGTATAACATTAAGCCCAGCTCAGTTCTTCTGATGGTCACTACCACAGGCTGTGTTGTTAACATGAGGTGTAGGAGTGTAACATTACCCCCAGCTCAGTTCTTCTGATGGTCACTACCACAGGCTGTGTTGTTAACATGAGCTGTAGGAGTGTAACATTACCCCCAGCTCAGTTCTTGTGATGGTCACTACCACAGGCTGTGTTGTTAATATGAGCTATAGGAGCGTAACATTACCCCCAGCTCAGTTCTTCTGATGTTCAGTCACGACCACAGGCTGTGTTGTTAACATGAGCTGTAGGAGTGTAACATTACCCCCAGCTCAGTTCTTCTGATGGTCACTACCACAGTCTGTGTTGTTAACATGAGCTGTAGGAGTGTAACATTACCCCACCTCAGTTCTTCTGATGGTCACTACCACAGGCTGTGTTAACATGAGGTGTAGGAGTGTTACATTACCCCCAGCTCGGTTCTTGTGATGGTCACTACCACAGGCTGTGTTGTTAACATGAGGTGTAGGAGTGTAACATTACCCCCAGCTCAGTTCTTCTGATGGTCACTACCACAGGCTGTGTTGTTAACATGAGCTGTAGGAGTGTAACATTACCCCCAGCTCAGTTCTTGTGATGGTCACTACCACAGGCTGTGTTGTTAACATGAGTTGTAGGAGCATAACATTACCCCCAGCTCAGTTCTTCTGATGGTCAGTCATTACCACAGGCTGTGTTGTTAACATGAGCTGTAGGAGCGTAACATTACCCCCAGCTCAGTTCTTGTGATGGTCACTACCACAGGCTGTGTTGTTAACATGAGCTACAGGAGTGTAACATTAACCCCAGCTCAGTTCTTTTGATGGTCACTACCACAGGCTGTGTTGTTAACATGAGCTGTAGGAGCGTAACATTACCCCCAGCTCAGTTCTTGTGATGGTCACTACCACAGGCTGTGTTGTTAACATGAGCTACAGGAGTGTAACATTAACCCCAGCTCAGTTCTTCTGATGGTCACTACCACAGGCTGTGTTGTTAACATGAGGTATAGGAGTGTAACATTACCCCCAGCTCAGTTCTTGTGATGGTCACTACCACAGACTGTGTTGTTAACATGAGCTACAGGAGTGTAACATTACCCCCAGCTCAGTTCTTGTGATGGTCACTACCACAGGCTGTGTTGTTAACATGAGCTGTAGGAGCGTAGCATTACACCCAGCTCAGTTCTTCTGATGGTCAGTCACTACCACAGGCTGTGTTGTTAACATGAGCTGTAGGAGTGTAACATTACCCCCAGCTCAGTTCTTCTGATGGTCACTACCACAGGCTGTGTTGTTAACATGAGCTGTAGGAGTGTAACATTACCCCCAGCTCAGTTCTTCTGATGGTCACTACCACAGGCTGTGTTGTTAACATGAGCTGTAGAAGCGTAACATTACCCCCAGCTCAGTTCTTCTGATGGTCAGTCATTACCACAAGCTGTGTTGTTAACATGAGCTGTAGGAGTGTAACATTACCCCCAGCTCGGTTCTTGTGATAGTCACTACCACAGGCTGTGTTGTTAACATGAGGTGTAGGAGTGTAACATTAACCCCAGCTCAGTTCTTCTGATGGTCACTACCACAGGCTGTGTTGTTAACATGAGCTACAGGAGTGTAACATTACCCCCTGCTCAGTTCTTCTGATGGTCACTACCACAGGCTGTGTTGTTAACATGAGGTGTAGGAGTGTAACATTACCCCAGGTCAGTTCTTCTGATGGTCACTACCACAGGCTGTGTTAACATGAGGTGTAGGAGTGTAACATTACCCCCAGCTCGGTTCTTGTGATGGTCACTACCCGGGCTGTGTTGTTAACATGAGGTGTAGGAGTGTAACATTACCCCCAGCTCAGTTCTTCTGATGGTCACTACCACAGGCTGTGTTGTTAACATGAGGTATAGGAGTGTAACATTACCCCCAGCTCAGTTCTTGTGATGGTCACTACCACAGACTGTGTTGTTAACATGAGCTGTAGGAGTGTAACATTACCCCCAGCTCAGTTCTTGTGATGGTCACTACCACAGGCTGTGTTGTTAACATGAGCTGTAGAAGTGTAACATTACCCCCAGCTCAGTTCTTCTGATGGTCACTACCACAGGCTGTGTTGTTAACATGAGCTGTAGGAGCGTAACATTAACCCCAGCTCAGTTCTTCTGATGGTCAGTCACTACCACAGGCTGTGTTGTTAACATGAGCTGTAGGAGTGTAACATTACCACTAGCTCAGTTCTTCTGATGGTCACTACCACAGGCTGTGTTGTTAACATGAGCTGTAGGAGTGTAACATTACCCCCAGCTCAATTCTTCTGATGGTCACTACCACAGTCTGTGTTGTTAACATGAGCTGTAGAAGCGTAACATTACCCCCGGCTCAGTTCTTCTGATGGTCAATCACTACCACAAGCTGTGTTGTTAACATGAGCTGTAGGAGTGTAACATTACCCCCAGCTCGGTTCTTGTGATGGTCACTACCACAGGCTGTGTTGTTAACATGAGGTGTAGGAGTGTAACATTAACCCCAGCTCAGTTCTTCTGATGGTCACTACCACAGGCTGTGTTGTTAACATGAGCTACAGGAGTGTAACATTACCCCCTGATCAGTTCTTCTGATGGTCACTACCACAGGCTGTGTTGTTAACATGAGGTGTAGGAGTGTAACATTACCCCCAGCTCAGTTCTTCTGATGGTCACTACCACAAGGCTGTGTTGTTAACATGAGCTGTAGGAGTGTAACATTACCCCCAGCTCAGTTCTTCTGATGTTCAGTCACGACCACAGGCTGTGTTGTTAATATGAGCTATAGGAGCGTAACATTACCCCCCGCTCAGTTCTTCTGATGTTCAGTCACGACCACAGGCTGTGTTGTTAACATGAGCTGTAGGAGTGTAACATTACCCCCAGCTCAGTTCTTCTGATGGTCACTACCACAGGCTGTGTTGTTAACATGAGCTGTAGGAGTGTAACATTACCCCAGCTCAGTTCTTCTGATGGTCACTACCACAGGCTGTGTTAACATGAGGTGTAGGAGTGTAACATTACCCCCAGCTCGGTTCTTGTGATGGTCACTACCACAGGCTGTGTTGTTAACATGAGCTACAGGAGTATAACATTAACCCCAGTTCAGTTCTTCTGATGGTCACTACCACAGGCTGTGTTGTTAACATGAGCTACAGGAGTGTAACATTACCCCCAGCTCAGTTCTTGTGATGGTCACTACCACAGGCTGTGTTAACATGAGGTGTAGGAGTGTAACATTACCCCCAGCTCGGTTCTTGTGATGGTCACTACCACAGGCTGTGTTGTTAACATGAGCTACAGGAGTGTAACATTACCCCCAGTTCAGTTCTTCTGATGGTCACTACCACAGGCTGTGTTGTTAACATGAGCTACAGGAGTGTAACATTACCCCCAGCTCAGTTCTTGTGATGGTCACTACCACAGGCTGTGTTGTTAATATGAGCTATAGGAGCGTAACATTACCCCCAGCTCAGTTCTTCTGATGTTCTGTCACGACCACAGGCTGTATTGATAACATGAGCTGTAGGAGTGTAACATTACCCCCAGCTCAGTTCTTCTGATGGTCACTACAACAGGCTGTGTTGTTAACATGAGCTACAGGAGCGTAACATTAACCCCAGCTCAGTTCTTGTGATGGTCACTACCACAGGCTGTGTTGTTAACATGAGCTACAGGAGTGTAACATTACCCCCAGCTCAGTTCTTGTGACGGTCACTACCACAGGCTGTGTTGTTAACATGAGCTGTAGGAGTGTAACATTACCCCCAGCTCAGTTCTTGTGATGGTCACTACCACAGGCTGTGTTGTTAATATGAGCTATAGGAGCGTAAATTTACCCCCAGCTCAGTTCTTCTGATGTTCAGTCACGACCACAGGCTGTGTTGTTAACATGAGCTGTAGGAGTGTAACATTACCCCCAGCTCAGTTCTTCTGATGGTCACTACCACAGGCTGTGTTGTTAACATGAGTTATAGGAGTGTAACATTACACCCAGCTCAGTTCTTCTGATGGTCACTACCACAGGCTGTGTTGTTAACATGAGCTGTAGGAGTGTAACATTACCCCCAGCTAAGTTCTTCTGATGGTCACTATCACAGGCTGTGTTGTTAACATGAGCTACAGGAGTATAACATTAACCCCAGCTCAGTTCTTCTGATGGTCACTACCACAGGCTGTGTTGTTAACATGAGGTGTAGGAGTGTAACATTACCCCCAGCTCAGTTCTTCTGATGGTCACTACCACAGGCTGTGTTTTAACATGAGCTACAGGAGTATAACATTAACCCCAGCTCAGTTATTCTGATGGTCAATACCACAGGCTGTGTTGTTAACATGAGCTGTAGGAGTGTAACATTACCCCCAGCTCAGTTCTTGTGATGGTCACTACCACAGGCTGTGTTGTTAACATGAGGTGTAGGAGTGTAACATTAACCCCAGCTCAGTTCTTCTGATGGTCACTACCACAGGCTGTGTTGTTAACATGTGCTACAGGAGTGTAACATTACCCCTTGCTCAGTTCTTCTGATGGTCACTACCACAAGCTGTGTTGTTAACATGAGGTGTAGGAGTGTAACATTACCCCAGCTCAGTTCTTGTGATGGTCACTACCACAGGCTGTGTTAACATGAGGTGTAAGAGTGTAACATTACCCCCAGCTCAGTTCTTGTGATGGTCAACACCACAGGCTGTGTTAACATGAGCTGCAGGAGTGTAACATTAACACCAGCTCAGTTCTTCTGATGGTCACTACCACAGGCTGTGTTGTTAACATGAGCTGTAGGAGCGTAACATTAACCCCAGCTCGGTTCTTCTGATAGTCACTACCACAGGCTGTGTTAACATGAGCTGTAGGAGTGTAACATTACCCCCAGCTCAGTTCTTCTGATGGTCACTACCACAGGCTGTGTTGTTAACATGAGCTGTAGGAGCGTAACATTAACCCCAGCTCAGTTCTTGTGATGGTCACTACCACAGGCTGTGTTGTTAACATGAGCTACAGGAGTGTAACATTACCCCCAGCTCAGTTCTTCTGATGGTCACTACCACAGGCTGTGTTGTTAACATGAGCTACAGGAGTATAACATTAACCCCAGCTCAGGTCTTCTGATGGTCACTACCACAGGCTTTGTTGTTAACAAGAGGTGTAGGAGTGTAACATTACCCCCAGCTCAGTTCTTCTGATGGTCACTACCACAGGCTGTGTTGTTAACATGAGCTGTAGGAGTGTAACATTAACCCCAGCTCAGTTCTTGTGATGGTCACTACCACAGGCTGTGTTGTTAACATGAGCTGTAGGAGTGTAACATTACCCCCAGCTCAGTTCTTCTGATGGTCACTACCACAGGCTGTGTTGTTAACATGAGCTACAGGAGTATAACATTAACCCCAGCTCAGTTCTTCTGATGGTCACTACCACAGGCTGTGTTGTTAACATGAGCTGTAGGAGTGTAACATTAACCCCAGCTCGGTTCTTCTGATAGTCACTACCACAGGCTGTGTTAACATGAGCTGTAGGAGTGTAACATTACCCCCAGCTCAGTTCTTCTGATGGTCACTACCACAGGCTGTGTTGTTAACATGAGCTGTAGGAGCGTAACATTAACCCCAGCTCAGTTCTTGTGATGGTCACTACCACAGGCTGTGTTGTTAACATGAGCTACAGGAGTGTAACATTACCCCCAGCTCAGTTCTTCTGATGGTCACTACCACAGGCTGTGTTGTTAACATGAGCTACAGGAGTATAACATTAACCCCAGCTCAGGTCTTCTGATGGTCACTACCACAGGCTTTGTTGTTAACATGAGGTGTAGGAGTGTAACATTACCCCCAGCTCAGTTCTTCTGATGGTCACTACCACAGGCTGTGTTGTTAACATGAGCTGTAGGAGTGTAACATTAACCCCAGCTCAGTTCTTGTGATGGTCACTACCACAGGCTGTGTTGTTAACATGAGCTGTAGGAGTGTAACATTACCCCCAGCTCAGTTCTTCTGATGGTCACTACCACAGGCTGTGTTGTTAACATGAGCTACAGGAGTATAACATTAACCCCAGCTCAGTTCTTCTGATGGTCACTACCACAGGCTGTGTTGTTAACATGAGCTGTAGGAGTGTAACATTAACCCCAGCTCAGTTCTTGTGATGGTCACTACCACAGGCTATGTTGTTAACATGAGCTGTAGGAGTGTAACATTACCCCAGCTCAGTTCTTCTGATGGTCACTACCACAGGCTGTGTTAACATGAGGTGTAGGAGTGTAACATTACCCCCAGCTCGGTTCTTGTAATGGTCACTACCACAGGCTGTGTTGTTAACATGAGGCTCAGGAGTGTAACATTACCCCCAGCTCAGTTCTTCTGATGGTCACTACCACAGGCTGTGTTGTTAACATGAGCTGTAGGAGTGTAACATTACCCCCAGCTCAGTTCTTGTGATGGTCACTACCACAGGCTGTGTTGTTAACATGAGCTGTAGGAGCGTAACATTACCCCCAGCTCAGTTCTTCTGATGGTCACTACAACAGGCTGTGTTGTTAACATGAGCTACAGGAGTATAACATTAACCCCAGTTCAGTTCTTCTGATGGTCACTACCACAGGCTGTGTTGTTAACATGAGCTACAGGAGTGTAACATTACCCCCAGCTCAGTTCTTGTGATGGTCACTACCACAGGCTGTGTTGTTAATATGAGCTATAGGAGCGTAACATTACCCCCAGCTCAGTTCTTCTGATGTTCAGTCACGACCACAGGCTGTGTTGTTAACATGAGCTGTAGGAGTGTAACATTACCCCCAGCTCAGTTCTTCTGATGGTCACTACAACAGGCTGTGTTGTTAACATGAGCTACAGGAGCGTAACATTAACCCCAGCTCAGTTCTTGTGATGGTCACTACCACAGGCTGTGTTGTTAACATGAGCTACAGGAGTGTAACATTACCCCCAGCTCAGTTCTTGTGACGGTCACTACCACAGGCTGTGTTGTTAACATGAGCTGTAGGAGTGTAACATTACCCCCAGCTCAGTTCTTGTGATGGTCACTACCACAGGCTGTGTTGTTAATATGAGCTATAGGAGCGTAAATTTACCCCCAGCTCAGTTCTTCTGATGTTCAGTCACGACCACAGGCTGTGTTGTTAACATGAGCTGTAGGAGTGTAACATTACCCCCAGCTCAGTTCTTCTGATGGTCACTACCACAGGCTGTGTTAACATGAGCTGTAGGAGCGTAACATTACCCCCAGCTCAGTTCTTCTGATGGTCAGTCATTACCACAGGCTGTGTTGTTAACATGAGCTACAGGAGTGTAACATTACCCCCAGCTCAGTTCTTCTGATGGTCACTACCACAGGCTATGTTGTTAACATGAGCTGTAGGAGTGTAACATTACCCCAGCTCCGTTCTTCTGATGGTCACTACCACAGGCTGTGTTAACATGAGGTGTAGGAGTGTAACATTACCCCCAGCTCGGTTCTTGTAATGGTCACTACCACAGGCTGTGTTGTTAACATGAGGCTTAGGAGTGTAACATTACCCCCAGCTCAGTTCTTCTGATGGTCACTACCACAGGCTGTGTTGTTAACATGAGCTGTAGGAGTGTAACATTACCCCCAGCTCAGTTCTTCTGATGGTCACTACCACAGGCTGTGTTGTTAACATGAGCTGTAGGAGCGTAACATTACCCCCAGCTCAGTTCTTCTGATGGTCACTACAACAGGCTGTGTTGTTAACATGAGCTACAGGAGTATAACATTAACCCCAGCTCAGTTCTTCTGATGGTCACTACCACAGGCTGTGTTGTTAACATGAGGTGTAGGAGTGTAACATTACCCCCAGCTCAGTTCTTCTGATGGTCACTACCACAGGCTGTGTTGTTAACCTGAGCTGTAGGAGTGTAACATTACCCCCAGCTCAGTTCTTCTGATGGTCACTACCACAGGCTGTGTTATTAACATGAGCTACAGGAGTATAACATTAACCCCAGCTCAGTTCTTCTGATGGTCACTACCACAGGCTGTGTTGTTAACATGAGCTGTAGGAGTGTAACATTACCCCCAGCTCAGTTCTTGTGATGGTCACTACCACAGTCTGTGTTGTTAACATGAGCTGTAGGAGTGTAACATTACCCCCAGCTCAGTTCTTCTGATGGTCACTACCACAGGCTGTGTTGTTAACATGAGCTGTAGGAGCGTAACATTAACCCCAGCTCAGTTTTTGTGATGGTCACTACCACAGGCTGTGTTGTTAACATGAGTTGTAGGAGCGTAACATTACCCCCATCTCAGTTCTTCTGATGGTCAGTCACTACCACAGGCTGTGTTGTTAACATGAGCTGTAGGAGTGTAACATTAACCCCAGCTCAGTTCTTCTGATGGTCACTACCACAGGCTGTGTTGTTAACATGAGCTGTAGGAGTGTAACATTACCCCCAGCTCAGTTCTTCTGACGGTCACTACCACAGGCTGTGTTGTTAACATGAGCTGTAGGAGCGTAACATTAACCCCAGCTCAGTTCTTGTGATGGTCACTACCACAGGCTGTGTTGTTAACATGAGCTACAGGAGTGTAACATTACCCCCAGCTCATTTCTTGTGACGGTCACTACCACAGGCTGTGTTGTTAACATGAGCTGTAGGAGTGTAACATTACCCCCAGCTCAGTTCTTGTGATGGTCACTACCACAGGCTGTGTTGTTAACATGAGCTATAGGAGCGTAACATTACCCCCAGCTCAGTTCTTCTGATGTTCAGTCACGACCACAGGCTGTGTTGTTAACATTAGCTGTAGGAGTGTAACATTACCCCCAGCTCAGTTCTTCTGATGGTCACTACCACAGGCTGTGTTAACATGAGGTGTAGGAGTGTAACATTACCCCCAGCTCGGTTCTTGTAATGGTCACTACCACAGGCTGTGTTGTTAACATGAGGCTTAGGAGTGTAACATTACCCCCAGCTCAGTTCTTCTGATGGTCACTACCACAGGCTGTGTTGTTAACATGAGCTGTAGGAGTGTAACATTACCCCCAGCTCAGTTCTTCTGATGGTCACTACCACAGGCTGTGTTGTTAACATGAGCTGTAGGAGCGTAACATTACCCCCAGCTCAGTTCTTCTGATGGTCACTACAACAGGCTGTGTTGTTAACATGAGCTACAGGAGTATAACATTAACCCCAGCTCAGTTCTTCTGATGGTCACTACCACAGGCTGTGTTGTTAACATGAGGTGTAGGAGTGTAACATTACCCCCAGCTCAGTTCTTCTGATGGTCACTACCACAGGCTGTGTTGTTAACCTGAGCTGTAGGAGTGTAACATTACCCCCAGCTCAGTTCTTCTGATGGTCACTACCACAGGCTGTGTTATTAACATGAGCTACAGGAGTATAACATTAACCCCAGCTCAGTTCTTCTGATGGTCACTACCACAGGCTGTGTTGTTAACATGAGCTGTAGGAGTGTAACATTAACCCCAGCTCAGTTCTTGTGATGGTCACTACCACAGTCTGTGTTGTTAACATGAGCTGTAGGAGTGTAACATTACCCCCAGCTCAGTTCTTCTGATGGTCACTACCACAGGCTGTGTTGTTAACATGAGCTGTAGGAGCGTAACATTAACCCCAGCTCAGTTTTTGTGATGGTCACTACCACAGGCTGTGTTGTTAACATGAGTTGTAGGAGCGTAACATTACCCCCATCTCAGTTCTTCTGATGGTCAGTCACTACCACAGGCTGTGTTGTTAACATGAGCTGTAGGAGTGTAACATTAACCCCAGCTCAGTTCTTCTGATGGTCACTACCACAGGCTGTGTTGTTAACATGAGCTGTAGGAGTGTAACATTACCCCCAGCTCAGTTCTTCTGACGGTCACTACCACAGGCTGTGTTGTTAACATGAGCTGTAGGAGCGTAACATTAACCCCAGCTCAGTTCTTGTGATGGTCACTACCACAGGCTGTGTTGTTAACATGAGCTACAGGAGTGTAACATTACCCCCAGCTCAGTTCTTGTGACGGTCACTACCACAGGCTGTGTTGTTAACATGAGCTGTAGGAGTGTAACATTACCCCCAGCTCAGTTCTTGTGATGGTCACTACCACAGGCTGTGTTGTTAATATGAGCTATAGGAGCGTAACATTACCCCCAGCTCAGTTCTTCTGATGTTCAGTCACGACCACAGGCTGTGTTGTTAACATTAGCTGTAGGAGTGTAACATTACCCCCAGCTCAGTTCTTCTGATGGTCACTACCACAGGCTGTGTTGTTAACATGAGCTGTAGGAGCGTAACATTAACCCCAGCTCAGTTCTTGTGATGGTCACTACCACAGGCTGTGTTGTTAACATGAGCTACAGGAGTGTAACATTACCCCCAGCTCAGTTCTTGTGACGGTCACTACCACAGGCTGTGTTGTTAACATGAGTTGTAGGAGCGTAACATTACCCCCAGCTCAGTTCTTCTGATGGTCAGTCACTACCACAGGCTGTGTTGTTAACATGAGCTGTAGGAGTGTAACATTAACCCCAGCTCAGTTCTTCTGATGGTCATTACCACAGGCTGTGTTGTTAACATGAGCTGTAGGAGTGTAAGATTACCCCCAGCTCAGTTCTTCTGATGGTCACTACCACAGGCTGTGTTGTTAACATGAGTTGTAGGAGCGTAACATTACCCCCATCTCAGTTCTTCTGATGGTCAGTCACTACCACAGGCTGTGTTGTTAACATGAGCTGTAGGAGTGTAACATTAACCCCAGCTCAGTTCTTCTGATGGTCACTACCACAGGCTGTGTTGTTAACATGAGCTGTAGGAGTGTAACATTACCCCCAGCTCAGTTCTTCTGACGGTCACTACCACAGGCTGTGTTGTTAACATGAGCTGTAGGAGCGTAACATTAACCCCAGCTCAGTTCTTGTGATGGTCACTACCACAGGCTGTGTTGTTAACATGAGCTACAGGAGTGTAACATTACCCCCAGCTCAGTTCTTGTGACGGTCACTACCACAGGCTGTGTTGTTAACATGAGCTGTAGGAGTGTAACATTACCCCCAGCTCAGTTCTTGTGATGGTCACTACCACAGGCTGTGTTGTTAATATGAGCTATAGGAGCGTAACATTACCCCCAGCTCAGTTCTTCTGATGTTCAGTCACGACCACAGGCTGTGTTGTTAACATTAGCTGTAGGAGTGTAACATTACCCCCAGCTCAGTTCTTCTGATGGTCACTACCACAGGCTATGTTTTTAACATGAGCTGTAGGAGTGTAACATTATCCCAGCTCCGTTCTTCTGATGGTCACTACCACAGGCTGTGTTAACATGAGGTGTAGGAGTGTAACATTACCCCCAGCTCGGTTCTTGTAATGGTCACTACCACAGGCTGTGTTGTTAACATGAGGCTTAGGAGTGTAACATTACCCCCAGCTCAGTTCTTCTGATGGTCACTACCACAGGCTGTGTTGTTAACATGAGCTGTAGGAGTGTAACATTACCCCCAGCTCAGTTCTTCTGATGGTCACTACCACAGGCTGTGTTGTTAACATGAGCTGTAGGAGCGTAACATTACCCCCAGCTCAGTTCTTCTGATGGTCACTACAACAGGCTGTGTTGTTAACATGAGCTACAGGAGTATAACATTAACCCCAGCTCAGTTCTTCTGATGGTCACTACCACAGGCTGTGTTGTTAACATGAGGTGTAGGAGTGTAACATTACCCCCAGCTCAGTTCTTCTGATGGTCACTACCACAGGCTGTGTTGTTAACCTGAGCTGTAGGAGTGTAACATTACCCCCAGCTCAGTTCTTCTGATGGTCACTACCACAGGCTGTGTTATTAACATGAGCTACAGGAGTATAACATTAACCCCAGCTCAGTTCTTCTGATGGTCACTACCACAGGCTGTGTTGTTAACATGAGCTGTAGGAGTGTAACATTAACCCCAGCTCAGTTCTTGTGATGGTCACTACCACAGTCTGTGTTGTTAACATGAGCTGTAGGAGTGTAACATTACCCCCAGCTCAGTTCTTCTGATGGTCACTACCACAGGCTGTGTTGTTAACATGAGCTGTAGGAGCGTAACATTAACCCCAGCTCAGTTTTTGTGATGGTCACTACCACAGGCTGTGTTGTTAACATGAGCTACAGGAGTGTAACATCACCCCCAGCTAAGTTCTTGTGATGGTCACTACCACAGGCTGTGTTGTTAACATGAGCTGTAGGAGTGTAACATTACCCCCAGCTCAGTTCTTGTGATGGTCACTACCACAGGCTGTGTTGTTAATATGAGCTATATGAGCGTAACATTACCCCCAGCTCAGTTCTTCTGATGTTCAGTCACGAGCACAGGCTGTGTTGTTAACATGAGCTGTAGGAGTGTAACATTACCCCCAGCTCAGTTCTTCTGATGGTCACTACCACAGGCTGTGTTGTTAACATGATCTGTAAGAGTGTAACATTACCCCCAGCTCAGTTCTTCTGATGGTCACTACCACAGGCTGTGTTGTTAACATGAGCTGTAGAAGTGTAACATTACCCCCAGCTCAGTTCTTCTGATGGTCACTACCACAGGCTGTGTTGTTAACATGAGTTGTAGGAGCGTAACATTACCCCCATCTCAGTTCTTCTGATGGTCAGTCACTACCACAGGCTGTGTTGTTAACATGAGCTGTAGGAGTGTAACATTAACCCCAGCTCAGTTCTTCTGATGGTCACTACCACAGGCTGTGTTGTTAACATGAGCTGTAGGAGTGTAACATTAACCCCAGCTCAGTTCTTCTGATGGTCACTACCACAGGCTGTGTTGTTAACATGAGCTGTAGGAGTGTAACATTACCCCCAGCTCAGTTCTTCTGATGGTCACTACCACAGGCTGTGTTGTTAACATGACCTGTAGGAGCGTAACATTACCCCCAGCTCAGTTCTTCTGATGGTCAGTCACTACCACAAGCTGTGTTGTTAACATGAGCTGTAGGAGTGTAACATTACCCCCAGCTCAGTTCTTGTGATGGTCACTACCACAGGCTGTGTTGTTAACATGAGGTGTAGGAGTGTAACATTAACCCCAGCTCAGTTCTTCTGATGGTCACTACCACAGGCTGTGTTGTTAACATGAGCTACAGGAGTGTAACATTACCCCTTGCTCAGTTCTTCTGATGGTCACTACCACAAGCTGTGTTGTTAACATGAGGTGTAGGAGTGTAACATTACCCCAGCTCAGTTCTTGTGATGGTCACTACCACAGGCTGTGTTAACATGAGGTGTAAGAGTGTAACATTACCCCCAGCTCAGTTCTTGTGATGGTCAACACCACAGGCTGTGTTAACATGAGCTGCAGGAGTGTAACATTAACACCAGCTCAGTTTTTCTGATGGTCACTACCACAGGCTGTGTTGTTAACATGAGGTATAGGAGTGTAACATAACCCCAGCTCAGTTCTTGTGATGGTCACTACCACAGGCTGTGTTGTTATCATGAGCTGTAGGAGTGTAACATTACCCCCAGCTCAGTTCTTCTGATGGTCATTACCACAGGCTGTGTTGTTAACATGAGCTGTAGGAGCGTAACATTAACCCCAGCTCAGTTCTTGTGATGGTCACTACCACAGGCTGTGTTGTTAACATGAGCTACAGGAGTGTAACATTACCCCCAGCTCAGTTCTTCTGATGGTCACTACCACAGGCTGTGTTGTTAACATGAGCTACAGGAGTATAACATTAACCCCAGCTCAGTTCTTCTGATGGTCACTACCACAGGCTGTGTTGTTAACATGAGGTGTAGGAGTGTAACATTACCCCCAGCTCAGTTCTTCTGATGGTCACTACCACAGGCTGTGTTGTTAACATGAGCTGTAGGAGTGTAACATTAACCCCAGCTCAGTTCTTGTGATGGTCACTACCACAGGCTGTGTTGTTAACATTAGCTGTAGGAGTGTAACATTACCCCCAGCTCAGTTCTTCTGATGGTCACTACCACAGGCTGTGTTGTTAACATGAGCTACAGGAGTATAACATTAACCCCAGCTCAGTTCTTCTGATGGTCACTACCACAGGCTGTGTTGTTAACATGAGCTGTAGGAGTGTAACATTAACCCCAGCTCAGTTCTTGTGATGGTCACTACCACAGGCTATGTTGTTAACATGAGCTGTAGGAGTGTAACATTACCCCAGCTCAGTTCTTCTGATGGTCACTACCACAGGCTGTGTTAACATGAGGTGTAGGAGTGTAACATTACCCCGAACTCGGTTCTTGTAATGGTCACTACCACAGGCTGTGTTGTTAACATGAGGCTCAGGAGTGTAACATTACCCCCAGCTCAGTTCTTCTGATGGTCACTACCACAGGCTGTGTTGTTAACATGAGCTGTAGGAGTGTAACATTACCCCCAGCTCAGTTCTTGTGATGGTCACTACCACAGGCTGTGTTGTAAACATGAGCTGTAGGAGCGTAACATTACCCCCAGCTCAGTTCTTCTGATGGTCACTACAACAGGTTGTGTTGTTAACATGAGCTACAGGAGTATAACATTAACCCCAGTTCAGTTCTTCTGATGGTCACTACCACAGGCTGTGTTGTTAACATGAGCTACAGGAGTGTAACATTACCCCCAGCTCAGTTCTTGTGATGGTCACTACCACAGGCTGTGTTGTTAATATGAGCTATAGGAGCGTAACATTACCCCCAGCTCAGTTCTTCTGATGTTCAGTCACGACCACAGGCTGTGTTGTTAACATGAGCTGTAGGAGTGTAACATTACCCCCAGCTCAGTTCTTCTGATGGTCACTACAACAGGCTGTGTTGTTAACATGAGCTACAGGAGCGTAACATTAACCCCAGCTCAGTTCTTGTGATGGTCACTACCACAGGCTGTGTTGTTAACATGAGCTACAGGAGTGTAACATTACCCCCAGCTCAGTTCTTGTGACGGTCACTACCACAGGCTGTGTTGTTAACATGAGCTGTAGGAGTGTAACATTACCCCCAGCTCAGTTCTTGTGATGGTCACTACCACAGGCTGTGTTGTTAATATGAGCTATAGGAGCGTAAATTTACCCCCAGCTCAGTTCTTCTGATGTTCAGTCACGACCACAGGCTGTGTTGTTAACATGAGCTGTAGGAGTGTAACATTACCCCCAGCTCAGTTCTTCTGATGGTCACTACCACAGGCTGTGTTGTTAACATGAGCTGTAGGAGTGTAACATTACCCCCAGCTCAGTTCTTCTGATGGTCACTACCACAGGCTGTGTTGTTAACATGAGCTGTAGGAGTGTAACATTACCCCCTGCTAAGTTCTTCTGATGGTCACTATCACAGGCTGTGTTGTTAACATGAGCTACAGGAGTATAACATTAACCCCAGCTCAGTTCTTCTGATGGTCACTACCACAGGCTGTGTTGTTAACATGAGGTGTAGGAGTGTAACATTACCCCCAGCTCAGTTCTTCTGATGGTCACTACCACAGGCTGTGTTGTTAACATGAGCTGTAGGAGTGTAACATTAACCCCAGCTCAGTTCTTGTGATGGTCACTACCACAGGCTGTGTTGTTAACATGAGCTGTAGGAGTGTAACATTAACCCCAGCTCAGTTCTTGTGATGGTCACTACCACAGTCTGTGTTGTTAACATGAGCTGTAGGAGTGTAACATTACCCCCAGCTCAGTTCTTCTGATGGTCACTACCACAGGCTGTGTTGTTAACATGAGCTGTAGGAGCGTAACATTAACCCCAGCTCAGTTCTTGTGATGGTCACTACCACAGGCTGTGTTGTTAACATGAGCTACAGGAGTGTAACATTACCCCCAGCTCAGTTCTTGTGATGGTCACTACCACAGGCTGTGTTGTTAACATGAGCTGTAGGAGTGTAACATTACCCCCAGCTCAGTTCTTGTGATGGTCACTACCACAGGCTGTGTTGTTAATATGAGCTATAGGAGCGTAACATTACCCCCAGCTCAGTTCTTCTGATGTTCAGTCACGAGCACAGGCTGTGTTGTTAACATGAGCTGTAGGAGTGTAACATTACCCCCAGCTCAGTTCTTCTGATGGTCACTACCACAGGCTGTGTTGTTAACATGATCTGTAAGAGTGTAACATTACCCCCAACTCAGTTCTTCTGATGGTCACTACCACAGGCTGTGTTGTTAACATGAGCTGTAGAAGTGTAACATTACCCCCAGCTCAGTTCTTCTGATGGTCACTACCACAGGCTGTGTTGTTAACATGAGTTGTAGGAGCGTAACATTACCCCCAGCTCAGTTCTTCTGATGGTCAGTCACTACCACAGGCAGTGTTGTTAACATGAGCTGTAGGAGTGTAACATTAACCCCAGCTCAGTTCTTCTGATGGTCACTACCACAGGCTGTGTTGTTAACATGAGCTGTAGGAGTGTAACATTACCCCCAGCTCAGTTCTTCTGATGGTCACTACCACAGGCTGTGTTGTTAACATGACCTGTAGGAGCGTAACATTACCCCCAGCTCAGTTCTTCTGATGGTCAGTCACTACCACAAGCTGTGTTGTTAACATGAGCTGTAGGAGTGTAACATTACCCCCAGCTCGGTTCTTGTGATGGTCACTACCACAGGCTGTGTTGTTAACATGAGGTGTAGGAGTGTAACATTAACCCCAGCTCAGTTCTTCTGATGGTCACTACCACAGGCTGTGTTAACATGAGGTGTAAGAGTGTAACATTACCCCCAGCTCAGTTCTTGTGATGGTCACTACCACAGGCTGTGTTAACATGAGCTGCAGGAGTGTAACATTAACACCAGCTCAGTTCTTCTGATGGTCACTACCACAGGCTGTGTTGTTAACATGAGGTATAGGAGTGTAACATTACCCCCAGCTCAGTTCTTGTGAAGGTCACTACCACAGACTGTGTTGTTAACATGAGCTGTAGGAGTGTAACATTACCCCCAGCTCAGTTCTTGTGATGGTCACTACCACAGGCTGTGTTGTTAACATGAGCTGTAGAAGTGTAACATTACCCCCAGCTCAGTTCTTCTGATGGTCACTACCACAGGCTGTGTTGTTAAAATGAGCTGTAGGAGCGTAACATTACCCCCTGCTCAGTTCTTCTGATGGTCAGTCACTACCACAGGCTGTGTTGTTAACATGAGTTGTAGGAGTGTAACATTACCCCCAGCTCAGTTCTTCTGATGGTCACTACCACAGGCTGTGTTGTTAACATGAGCTGTAGGAGTGTAACATTACCCCCAGCTCAGTTCTTCTGATGGTCACTACCACAGGCTGTGTTGTTAACATGAGCTGTAGAAGCGTAACATTACCCCCAGCTCAGTTCTTCTGATGGTCAGTCACTACCACAAGCTGTGTTGTTAACAAGAGCTGTAGGAGTGTAACATTACCCCCAGCTCGGTTCTTGTGATGGTCACTACCACCGGCTGTGTTGTTAACATGAGGTGTAGGAGTGTAACATTAACCCCAGCTCAGTTCTTCTGATGGTCACTACCACAGGCTGTGTTGTTAACATGAGCTGTAGGAGTGTAACATTACCCCCAGCTCAGTTCTTCTGATGGTCACTACCACAGGCTGTGTTGTTAACATGAGCTGTAGAAGCGTAACATTACCCCCAGCTCAGTTCTTCTGATGGTCAGTCACTACCACAAGCTGTGTTGTTAACAAGAGCTGTAGGAGTGTAACATTACCCCCAGCTCGGTTCTTGTGATGGTCACTACCACCGGCTGTGTTGTTAACATGAGGTGTAGGAGTGTAACATTAACCCCAGCTCAGTTCTTCTGATGGTCACTACCACAGGCTGTGTTGTTAACATGAGCTACAGGAGTGTAACATTACCCCCTGCTCAGTTCTTCTGATGGTCACTACCACAGGCTGTGTTGTTAACATGAGGTGTAGGAGTGTAACATTACCCCAGCTCAGTTCTTCTGATGGTCACTATCACAGGCTGTGTTAACATGAGGTGTAGGAGTGTAACATTACCCCCAGCTCGGTTCTTGTGATGGTCACTACCACAGGCTGTGTTGTTAACATGAGGTGTAGGAGTGTAACATTACCCCCAGCTCAGTTCTTCTGATGGTCACTACCACAGGCTGTGATGTTAACATGAGCTGTAGGAGTGTAACATTACCCCCAGCTCAGTTCTTGTGATGGTCACTACCACAGGCTGTGTTGTTAACATGAGCTGTAGGAGCGTAACATTACCCCCAGCTCAGTTCTTCTGATGGTCACTACCACAGGCTGTGTTGTTAACATGAGCTACAGGAGTATAACATTAACCCCAGCTCAGTTCTTCTGATGGTCACTACCACAGGCTGTGTTGTTAACATGAGGTGTAGGAGTGTAACATTACCCCCAGCTCAGTTCTTCTGATGGTCACTACCACAGGCTGTGTTGTTAACATGAGCTGTAGGAGTGTAACATTAACCCCAGCTCAGTTCTTGTGATGGTCACTACCACAGGCTGTGTTGTTAACATGAGCTGTAGGAGTGTAACATTACCCCCAGCTCAGTTCTTCTGATGGTCACTACCACAGGCTATGTTTTAACATGAGCTACAGGAGTATAACATTAACCCCAGCTCAGTTATTCTGATGGTCACTACCACAGGCTGTGTTGTTAACATGAGCTGTAGGAGTGTAACATTAACCCCAGCTCAGTTCTTGTGATGGTCACTACCACAGTCTGTGTTGTTAACATGAGCTGCAGGAGTGTAAAATTACCCCCGGCTCAGTTCTTCTGACGGTCACTACCACAGGCTGTGTTGTTAACATGAGCTGTAGGAGCGTAACATTAACCCCAGCTCAGTTCTTGTGATGGTCACTACCACAGGCTGTGTTGTTAACATGAGCTACAGGAGTGTAACATTACCCCCAGCTCAGTTCTTGTGACGGTCACTACCACAGGCTGTGTTGTTAACATGAGCTGTAGGAGTGTAACATTACCCCCAGCTCAGTTCTTGTGATGGTCACTACCACAGGCTGTGTTGTTAATATGAGCTATAGGAGCGTAACATTACCCCCAGCTCAGTTCTTCTGATGTTCAGTCACGACCACAGGCTGTGTTGTTAACATTAGCTGTAGGAGTGTAACATTACCCCCAGCTCAGTTCTTCTGATGGTCACTACCACAGGCTATGTTGTTAACATGAGCTGTAGGAGTGTAACATTACCCCAGCTCAGTTCTTCTGATGGTCACTACCACAGGCTGTGTTAACATGAGGTGTAGGAGTGTAACATTACCCCCAGCTCGGTTCTTGTAATGGTCACTACCACAGGCTGTGTTGTTAACATGAGGCTTAGGAGTGTAACATTACCCCCAGCTCAGTTCTTCTAATGGTCACTACCACAGGCTGTGTTGTTAACATGAGCTGTAGGAGTGTAACATTACCCCCAGCTCAGTTCTTGTGATGGTCACTACCACAGGCTGTGTTGTTAACATGAGCTGTAGGAGCGTAACATTACCCCCAGCTCAGTTCTTCTGATGGTCACTACAACAGGCTGTGTTGTTAACATGAGCTACAGGAGTATAACATTAACCCCAGCTCAGTTCTTCTGATGGTCACTACCACAGGCTGTGTTGTTAACATGAGGTGTAGGAGTGTAACATTACCCCCAGCTCAGTTCTTCTGATGGTCACTACCACAGGCTGTGTTGTTAACATGAGCTGTAGGAGTGTAACATTACCCTCAGCTCAGTTCTTCTGGTGGTCACTACCACAGGCTGTGTTGTTAACATGAGCTGTAGGAGTGTAACATTACCCCCAGCTCAGTTCTTGTGATGGTCACTACCACAGGCTGTGTTGTTAACATGAGTTGTAGGAGCGTAACATTACCCCCAGCTCAGTTCTTCTGATGGTCACTACCACAGGCTGTGTTGTTAACATGAGCTGTAGAAGCGTAACATTACCCCCAGCTCAGTTCTTCTGATGGTCAGTCACTACCACAAGCTGTGTTGTTAACAAGAGCTGTAGGAGTGTAACATTACCCCCTGCTCAGTTCTTCTGATGGTCACTACCACAGGCTGTGTTGTTAACATGAGGTGTAGGAGTGTAACATTACCCCAGCTCAGTTCTTCTGATGGTCACTACCACAGGCTGTGTTAACATGAGGTGTAGGAGTGTAACATTACCCCCAGCTCAGTTCTTGTGATGGTCACTACCACAGGCTGTGTTGTTAACATGAGGTGTAGGAGTGTAACATTACCCACAGCTCAGTTCTTCTGATGGTCACTACCACAGGCTGTGATGTTAACATGAGCTGTAGGAGTGTACCATTACCCCCAGCTCAGTTCTTGTGATGGTCACTACCACAGGCTGTGTTGTTAACATGAGCTGTAGGAGCGTAACATTACCCCCAGCTCAGTTCTTCTGATGGTCACTACCACAGGCTGTGTTGTTAACATGAGCTACAGGAGTATAACATTAACCCCAGCTCAGTTCTTCTGATGGTCACTACCACAGGCTGTGTTGTTAACATGAGGTGTAGGAGTGTAACATTACCCCCAGCTCAGTTCTTCTGATGGTCACTACCACAGGCTGTGTTGTTAACATGAGCTGTAGGAGTGTAACATTAACCCCAGCTCAGTTCTTGTGATGGTCACTACCACAGGCTGTGTTGTTAACATGAGCTGTAGGAGTGTAACATTACCCCCAGCTCAGTTCTTCTGATGGTCACTACCACAGGCTGTGTTTTAACATGAGCTACAGGAGTATAACATTAACCCCAGCTCAGTTATTTTGATGGTCACTACCACAGGCTGTGTTGTTAACATGAGCTGTAGGAGTGTAACATTAACCCCAGCTCAGTTCTTGTGATGGTCACTACCACAGTCTGTGTGGTAACATGAGCTGCAGGAGTGTAAAATTACCCCCAGCTCAGTTCTTCTGACGGTCACTACCACAGGCTGTGTTGTTAACATGAGCTGTAGGAGCGTAACATTAACCCCAGCTCAGTTCTTGTGATGGTCACTACCACAGGCTGTGTTGTTAACATGAGCTACAGGAGTGTAACATTACCCCCAGCTCAGTTCTTGTGACGGTCACTACCACAGGCTGTGTTGTTAACATGAGCTGTAGGAGTGTAACATTACCCCCAGCTCAGTTCTTGTGATGGTCACTACCACAGGCTGTGTTGTTAATATGAGCTATAGGAGCGTAACATTACCCCCAGCTCAGTTCTTCTGATGTTCAGTCACGACCACAGGCTGTGTTGTTAACATTAGCTGTAGGAGTGTAACATTACCCCCAGCTCAGTTCTTCTGATGGTCACTACCACAGGCTATGTTGTTAACATGAGCTGTAGGAGTGTAACATTACCCCAGCTCAGTTCTTCTGATGGTCACTACCACAGGCTGTGTTAACATGAGGTGTAGGAGTGTAACATTACCCCCAGCTCGGTTCTTGTAATGGTCACTACCACAGGCTGTGTTGTTAACATGAGGCTTAGGAGTGTAACATTACCCCCAGCTCAGTTCTTCTAATGGTCACTACCACAGGCTGTGTTGTTAACATGAGCTGTAGGAGTGTAACATTACCCCCAGCTCAGTTCTTGTGATGGTCACTACCACAGGCTGTGTTGTTAACATGAGCTGTAGGAGCGTAACATTACCCCCAGCTCAGTTCTTCTGATGGTCACTACAACAGGCTGTGTTGTTAACATGAGCTACAGGAGTATAACATTAACCCCAGCTCAGTTCTTCTGATGGTCACTACCACAGGCTGTGTTGTTAACATGAGGTGTAGGAGTGTAACATTACCCCCAGCTCAGTTCTTCTGATGGTCACTACCACAGGCTGTGTTGTTAACATGAGCTGTAGGAGTGTAACATTACCCTCAGCTCAGTTCTTCTGGTGGTCACTACCACAGGCTGTGTTGTTAACATGAGCTGTAGGAGTGTAACATTACCCCCAGCTCAGTTCTTGTGATGGTCACTACCACAGGCTGTGTTGTTAACATGAGTTGTAGGAGCGTAACATTACCCCCAGCTCAGTTCTTCTGATGGTCACTACCACAGGCTGTGTTGTTAACATGAGCTGTAGAAGCGTAACATTACCCCCAGCTCAGTTCTTCTGATGGTCAGTCACTACCACAAGCTGTGTTGTTAACAAGAGCTGTAGGAGTGTAACATTACCCCCTGCTCAGTTCTTCTGATGGTCACTACCACAGGCTGTGTTGTTAACATGAGGTGTAGGAGTGTAACATTACCCCAGCTCAGTTCTTCTGATGGTCACTACCACAGGCTGTGTTAACATGAGGTGTAGGAGTGTAACATTACCCCCAGCTCGGTTCTTGTGATGGTCACTACCACAGGCTGTGTTGTTAACATGAGGTGTAGGAGTGTAACATTACCCACAGCTCAGTTCTTCTGATGGTCACTACCACAGGCTGTGATGTTAACATGAGCTGTAGGAGTGTAACATTACCCCCAGCTCAGTTCTTGTGATGGTCACTACCACAGGCTGTGTTGTTAACATGAGCTGTAGGAGCGTAACATTACCCCCAGCTCAGTTCTTCTGATGGTCACTACCACAGGCTGTGTTGTTAACATGAGCTACAGGAGTATAACATTAACCCCAGCTCAGTTCTTCTGATGGTCACTACCACAGGCTGTGTTGTTAACATGAGGTGTAGGAGTGTAACATTACCCCCAGCTCAGTTCTTCTGATGGTCACTACCACAGGCTGTGTTGTTAACATGAGCTGTAGGAGTGTAACATTAACCCCAGCTCAGTTCTTGTGATGGTCACTACCACAGGCTGTGTTGTTAACATGAGCTGTAGGAGTGTAACATTACCCCCAGCTCAGTTCTTCTGATGGTCACTACCACAGGCTGTGTTTTAACATGAGCTACAGGAGTATAACATTAACCCCAGCTCAGTTATTTTGATGGTCACTACCACAGGCTGTGTTGTTAACATGAGCTGTAGGAGTGTAACATTAACCCCAGCTCAGTTCTTGTGATGGTCACTACCACAGTCTGTGTTGTTAACATGAGCTGCAGGAGTGTAAAATTACCCCCAGCTCAGTTCTTCTGACGGTCACTACCACAGGCTGTGTTGTTAACATGAGCTGTAGGAGCGTAACATTAACCCCAGCTCAGTTCTTGTGATGGTCACTACCACAGGCTGTGTTGTTAACATGAGCTACAGGAGTGTAACATTACCCCCAGCTCAGTTCTTGTGACGGTCACTACCACAGGCTGTGTTGTTAACATGAGCTGTAGGAGTGTAACATTACCCCCAGCTCAGTTCTTGTGATGGTCACTACCACAGGCTGTGTTGTTAATATGAGCTATAGGAGCGTAACATTACCCCCAGCTCAGTTCTTCTGATGTTCAGTCACGACCACAGGCTGTGTTGTTAACATTAGCTGTAGGAGTGTAACATTACCCCCAGCTCAGTTCTTCTGATGGTCACTACCACAGGCTATGTTGTTAACATGAGCTGTAGGAGTGTAACATTACCCCAGCTCAGTTCTTCTGATGGTCACTACCACAGGCTGTGTTAACATGAGGTGTAGGAGTGTAACATTACCCCCAGCTCGGTTCTTGTAATGGTCACTACCACAGGCTGTGTTGTTAACATGAGGCTTAGGAGTGTAACATTACCCCCAGCTCAGTTCTTCTGATGGTCACTACCACAGGCTGTGTTGTTAACATGAGCTGTAGGAGTGTAACATTACCCCCAGCTCAGTTCTTGTGATGGTCACTACCACAGGCTGTGTTGTTAACATGAGCTGTAGGAGCGTAACATTACCCCCAGCTCAGTTCTTCTGATGGTCACTACAACAGGCTGTGTTGTTAACATGAGCTACAGGAGTATAACATTAACCCCAGCTCAGTTCTTCTGATGGTCACTACCACAGGCTGTGTTGTTAACATGAGGTGTAGGAGTGTAACATTACCCCCAGCTCAGTTCTTCTGATGGTCACTACCACAGGCTGTGTTGTTAACATGAGCTGTAGGAGTGTAACATTACCCCCAGCTCAGTTCTTCTGATGGTCACTACCACAGGCTGTGTTGTTAACATGAGCTACAGGAGTGTAACATTACCCCCAGCTCAGTTCTTCTGATGGTCACTACCACAGGCTGTGTTGTTAACATGAGCTGTAGGAGTGTAACATTACCCCCAGCTCAGTTCTTGTGATGGTCACTACCACAGGCTGTGTTGTTAACATGAGCTGTAGGAGCGTAACATTACCCCCAGCTCAGTTCTTCTGATGGTCACTACAACAGGCTGTGTTGTTAACATGAGCTACAGGAGTATAACATTAACCCCAGCTCAGTTCTTCTGATGGTCACTACCACAGGCTGTGTTGTTAACATGAGGTGTAGGAGTGTAACATTACCCCCAGCTCAGTTCTTCTGATGGTCACTACCACAGGCTGTGTTGTTAACATGAGCTGTAGGAGTGTAACATTACCCCCAGCTCAGTTCTTCTGATGGTCACTACCACAGGCTGTGTTGTTAACATGAGCTACAGGAGTATAACATTAACCCCAGCTCAGTTCTTCTGATGGTCACTACCACAGGCTGTGTTCTTAACATGAGCTTTAGGAGTGTAACATTAACCCCAGCTCAGTTCTTGTGATGGTCACTACCACAGTCTGTGTTGTTAACATGAGCTGTAGGAGTGTAACATTACCCCCAGCTCAGTTCTTCTGATGGTCACTACCACAGGCTGTGTTGTTAATATGAGCTATAGGAGCGTAACATTACCCCCAGCTCAGTTCTTCTGATGTTCAGTCACGAGCACAGGCTGTGTTGTTAACATGAGCTGTAGGAGCGTAACATTACCCCCAGCTCAGTTCTTCTGATGGTCACTACCACAGGCTGTGTTGTTAACATGATCTGTAAGAGTGTGACATTACCCCCAGCTCAGTTCTTCTGATGGTAACTACCACAGGCTGTGTTGTTAACATGAGTTGTAGGAGCGTAACATTACCCCCATCTCAGTTCTTCTGATGGTCAGTCACTACCACAGGCTGTGTTGTTAACATGAGCTGTAGGAGTGTAACATTACCCCCAGCTCGGTTCTTGTGATGGTCACTACCACAGGTTGTGTTGTTAACATGAGGTGTAGGAGTGTAACATTAACCCCAGCTCAGTTCTTCTGATGGTCACTACCACAGGCTGTGTTGTTAACATGAGCTACAGGAGTGTAACATTACCCCTTGCTCAGTTCTTCTGATGGTCACTACCACAAGCTGTGTTGTTAACATGAGGTGTAGGAGTGTAACATTACCCCAGCTCAGTTCTTGTGATGGTCACTACCACAGGCTGTGTTAACATGAGGTGTAAGAGTGTAACATTACCCCCAGCTCAGTTCTTGTGATGGTCAACACCACAGGCTGTGTTAACATGAGCTGCAGGAGTGTAACATTAACACCAGCTCAGTTCTTCTGATGGTCACTACCACAGGCTGTGTTGTTAACATGAGCTGTAGGAGCGTAACATTAACCCCAGCTCAGTTCTTGTGATGGTCACTACCACAGGCTGTGTTGTTAACATGAGCTACAGGAGTGTAACATTACCCCCAGCTCAGTTCTTCTGATGGTCACTACCACAGGCTGTGTTGTTAACATGATCTACAGGAGTGTAACATTACCCCCAGCTCAGTTCTTGTGATGGTCACTACCACAGGCTGTGTTGTTAATATGAGCTATAGGAGCGTAACATTACCCCCAGCTCAGTTCTTCTGATGTTCAGTCACGACCACAGGCTGTGTTGTTAATATGAGCTGTAGGAGTGTAACATTACCCCCAGCTCAGTTCTTCTGATGGTCACTACCACAGGCTGTGTTGTTAACATGAGCTGTAGGAGTGTAACATTACCCCAGCTCAGTTCTTCTGATGGTCACTACCACAGGCTGTGTTAACATGAGGTGTAGGAGTGTAACATTACCCCCAGCTCGGTTCTTGTGATGGTCACTACCACAGGCTGTGTTGTTAACATGAGCTGTAGGAGCGTAACATTACCCCCAGCTCAGTTCTTCTGATGGTCACTACCACAGGCTGTGTTGTTAACATGAGCTGTAGGAGCGTAACATTACCCCCAGCTCAGTTCTTCTGATGGTCACTACAACAGGCTGTGTTGTTAACATGAGCTACAGGAGTATAACATTAACCCCAGCTCAGTTCTTCTGATGGTCACTACCACAGGCTGTGTTGTTAACATGAGGTGTAGGAGTGTAACATTACCCCCAGCTCAGTTCTTCTGATGGTCACTACCACAGGCTGTGTTGTTAACATGAGCTGTAGGAGTGTAACATTACCCCCAGCTCAGTTCTTCTGATGGTCACTACCACAGGCTGTGTTGTTAACATGAGCTACAGGAGTATAACATTAACCCCAGCTCAGTTCTTCTGATGGTCACTACCACAGGCTGTGTTCTTAACATGAGCTTTAGGAGTGTAACATTAACCCCAGCTCAGTTCTTGTGATGGTCACTACCACAGTCTGTGTTGTTAACATGAGCTGTAGGAGTGTAACATTACCCCCAGCTCAGTTCTTCTGATGGTCACTACCACAGGCTGTGTTGTTAATATGAGCTATAGGAGCGTAACATTACCCCCAGCTCAGTTCTTCTGATGTTCAGTCACGAGCACAGGCTGTGTTGTTAACATGAGCTGTAGGAGCGTAACATTACCCCCAGCTCAGTTCTTCTGATGGTCACTACCACAGGCTGTGTTGTTAACATGATCTGTAAGAGTGTGACATTACCCCCAGCTCAGTTCTTCTGATGGTAACTACCACAGGCTGTGTTGTTAACATGAGTTGTAGGAGCGTAACATTACCCCCATCTCAGTTCTTCTGATGGTCAGTCACTACCACAGGCTGTGTTGTTAACATGAGCTGTAGGAGTGTAACATTACCCCCAGCTCGGTTCTTGTGATGGTCACTACCACAGGTTGTGTTGTTAACATGAGGTGTAGGAGTGTAACATTAACCCCAGCTCAGTTCTTCTGATGGTCACTACCACAGGCTGTGTTGTTAACATGAGCTACAGGAGTGTAACATTACCCCTTGCTCAGTTCTTCTGATGGTCACTACCACAAGCTGTGTTGTTAACATGAGGTGTAGGAGTGTAACATTACCCCAGCTCAGTTCTTGTGATGGTCACTACCACAGGCTGTGTTAACATGAGGTGTAAGAGTGTAACATTACCCCCAGCTCAGTTCTTGTGATGGTCAACACCACAGGCTGTGTTAACATGAGCTGCAGGAGTGTAACATTAACACCAGCTCAGTTCTTCTGATGGTCACTACCACAGGCTGTGTTGTTAACATGAGCTGTAGGAGCGTAACATTAACCCCAGCTCAGTTCTTGTGATGGTCACTACCACAGGCTGTGTTGTTAACATGAGCTACAGGAGTGTAACATTACCCCCAGCTCAGTTCTTCTGATGGTCACTACCACAGGCTGTGTTGTTAACATGATCTACAGGAGTGTAACATTACCCCCAGCTCAGTTCTTGTGATGGTCACTACCACAGGCTGTGTTGTTAATATGAGCTATAGGAGCGTAACATTACCCCCAGCTCAGTTCTTCTGATGTTCAGTCACGACCACAGGCTGTGTTGTTAATATGAGCTGTAGGAGTGTAACATTACCCCCAGCTCAGTTCTTCTGATGGTCACTACCACAGGCTGTGTTGTTAACATGAGCTGTAGGAGTGTAACATTACCCCAGCTCAGTTCTTCTGATGGTCACTACCACAGGCTGTGTTAACATGAGGTGTAGGAGTGTAACATTACCCCCAGCTCGGTTCTTGTGATGGTCACTACCACAGGCTGTGTTGTTAACATGAGCTGTAGGAGCGTAACATTACCCCCAGCTCAGTTCTTCTGATGGTCACTACCACAGGCTGTGTTGTTAACATGAGCTATAGGAGCGTAACATTACCCCCAGCTCAGTTCTTCTGATGGTCACTACCACAGGCTGTGTTAACATGAGCTGTAGGAGTGTAACATTACCCCCAGCTCAGTTCTTCTGATGTTCAGTCACGACCACAGGCTGTGTTGTTAATATGAGCTGTAGGAGTGTAACATTACCCCCAGCTCAGTTCTTCTGATGGTCACTACCACAGGCTGTGTTGTTAACATGAGCTGTAGGAGTGTAACATTACCCCAGCTCAGTTCTTCTGATGGTCACTACCACAGGCTGTGTTAACATGAGGTGTAGGAGTGTAACATTACCCCCAGCTCGGTTCTTGTGATGGTCACTACCACAGGCTGTGTTGTTAACATGAGCTGTAGGAGCGTAACATTACCCCCAGCTCAGTTCTTCTGATGGTCACTACCACAGGCTGTGTTGTTAACATGAGCTACAGGAGTATAACATTAACCCCAGCTCAGTTCTTCTGATGGTCACTACCACAGGCTGTGTTGTTAACATGAGGTGTAGGAGTGTAACATTACCCCCAGCTCAGTTCTTCTGATGGTCACTACCACAGGCTGTGTTGTTAACATGAGCTGTAGGAGTGTAACATTAACCCCAGCTCAGTTCTTGTGATGGTCACTACCACAGGCTGTGTTGTTAACATGAGCTGTAAGAGTGTAACATTACCCCCAGCTCAGTTCTTCTGATGGTCACTACCACAGGCTGTGTTGTTAACATGAACTACAGGAGTATAACATTAACCCCAGCTCAGTTCTTCTGATGGTCACTACCACAGGCTGTGTTGTTAACATGAGCTGTAGGAGTTTAACATTAACCCCAGCTCAGTTCTTGTGATGGTCACTACCACAGGCTATGTTGTTAACATGAGCTGTAGGAGTGTAACATTACCCCAGCTCAGTTCTTCTGATGGTCACTACCACAGGCTGTGTTAACATGAGGTGTAGGAGTGTAACATTACCCCCAGCTCGGTTCTTGTAATGGTCACTACCACAGGCTGTGTTGTTAACATGACGCTTAGGAGTGTAACATTACCCCCAGCTCAGTTCTTCTGATGGTCACTACCACAGGCTGTGTTGTTAACATGAGCTGTAGGAGTGTAACATTACCCCCAGCTCAGTTCTTGTGATGGTCACTACCACAGGCTGTGTTGTTAACATGAGCTGTAGGAGTGTAACATTACCCCCAGCTCGGTTCTTGTGATGGTCACTACCACAGGTTGTGTTGTTAACATGAGGTGTAGGAGTGTAACATTAACCCCAGCTCAGTTCTTCTGATGGTCACTACCACAGGCTGTGTTGTTAACATGAGCTACAGGAGTGTAACATTACCCCTTGTTCAGTTCTTCTGATGGTCACTACCACAAGCTGTGTTGTTAACATGAGGTGTAGGAGTGTAACATTACCCCAGCTCAGTTCTTGTGATGGTCACTACCACAGGCTGTGTTAACATGAGGTGTAAGAGTGTAACATTACCCCCAGCTCAGTTCTTGTGATGGTCAACACCACAGGCTGTGTTAACATGAGCTGCAGGAGTGTAACATTAACACCAGCTCAGTTCTTCTGATGGTCACTACCACAGGCTGTGTTGTTAACATGAGCTGTAGGAGCGTAACATTAACCCCAGCTCAGTTCTTGTGATGGTCACTACCACAGGCTGTGTTGTTAACATGAGCTACAGGAGTGTAACATTACCCCCAGCTCAGTTCTTCTGATGGTCACTACCACAGGCTGTGTTGTTAACATGATCTACAGGAGTGTAACATTACCCCCAGCTCAGTTCTTGTGATGGTCACTACCACAGGCTGTGTTGTTAATATGAGCTATAGGAGCGTAACATTACCCCCAGCTCAGTTCTTCTGATGTTCAGTCACGACCACAGGCTGTGTTGTTAATATGAGCTGTAGGAGTGTAACATTACCCCCAGCTCAGTTCTTCTGATGGTCACTACCACAGGCTGTGTTGTTAACATGAGCTGTAGGAGTGTAACATTACCCCAGCTCAGTTCTTCTGATGGTCACTACCACAGGCTGTGTTAACATGAGGTGTAGGAGTGTAACATTACCCCCAGCTCGGTTCTTGTGATGGTCACTACCACAGGCTGTGTTGTTAACATGAGCTGTAGGAGCGTAACATTACCCCCAGCTCAGTTCTTCTGATGGTCACTACCACAGGCTGTGTTGTTAACATGAGCTGTAGGAGCGTATCATTAACCCCAGCTCGGTTCTTCTGATGGTCACTACCACAGGCTGTGTTAACATGAGCTGTAGGAGTGTAACATTACCCCCAGCTCAGTTCTTCTGATGGTCACTACCACAGGCTGTGTTGTTAACATGAGCTGTAGGAGCGTAACATTAACCCCAGCTCAGTTCTTGTGATGGTCACTACCACAGGCTGTGTTGTTAACATGAGCTACAGGAGTGTAACATTACCCCCAGCTCAGTTCTTCTGATGGTCACTACCACAGGCTGTGTTGTTAACATGATCTACAGGAGTGTAACATTACCCCCAGCTCAGTTCTTGTGATGGTCACTACCACAGGCTGTGTTGTTAATATGAGCTATAGGAGCGTAACATTACCCCCAGCTCAGTTCTTCTGATGTTCAGTCAAGACCACAGGCTGTGTTGTTAATATGAGCTGTAGGAGTGTAACATTACCCCCAGCTCAGTTCTTCTGATGGTCACTACCACAGGCTGTGTTGTTAACATGAGCTGTAGGAGTGTAACATTACCCCAGCTCAGTTCTTCTGATGGTCACTACCACAGGCTGTGTTAACATGAGGTGTAGGAGTGTAACATTACCCCCAGCTCGGTTCTTGTGATGGTCACTACCACAGGCTGTGTTGTTAACATGAGCTGTAGGAGCGTAACATTACCCCCAGCTCAGTTCTTGTGATGGTCACTACCACAGGCTGTGTTGTTAACATGAGCTACAGGAGTATAACATTAACCCCAGCTCAGTTCTTCTGATGGTCACTACCACAGGCTGTGTTGTTAACATGAGGTGTAGGAGTGTAACATTACCCCCAGCTCAGTTCTTCTGATGGTCACTACCACAGGCTGTGTTGTTAACATGAGCTGTAGGAGTGTAACATTAACCCCAGCTCAGTTCTTGTGATGGTCACTACCACAGGCTGTGTTGTTAACATGAGCTGTAAGAGTGTAACATTACCCCCAGCTCAGTTCTTCTGATGGTCACTACCACAGGCTGTGTTGTTAACATGAACTACAGGAGTATAACATTAACCCCAGCTCAGTTCTTCTGATGGTCACTACCACAGGCTGTGTTGTTAACATGAGCTGTAGGAGTGTAACATTAACCCCAGCTCAGTTCTTGTGATGGTCACTACCACAGGCTATGTTGTTAACATGAGCTGTAGGAGTGTAACATTACCCCAGCTCAGTTCTTCTGATGGTCACTACCACAGGCTGTGTTAACATGAGGTGTAGGAGTGTAACATTACCCCCAGCTCGGTTCTTGTAATGGTCACTACCACAGGCTGTGTTGTTAACATGACGCTTAGGAGTGTAACATTACCCCCAGCTCAGTTCTTCTGATGGTCACTACCACAGGCTGTGTTGTTAACATGAGCTGTAGGAGTGTAACATTACCCCCAGCTCAGTTCTTGTGATGGTCACTACCACAGGCTGTGTTGTTAACATGAGCTGTAGGAGCGTAACATTACCCCCAGCTCAGTTCTTCTGATGGTCACTACAACAGGCTGTGTTGTTAACATGAGCTACAGGAGTATAACATTAACCCCAGCTCAGTTCTTCTGATGGTCACTACCACAGGCTGTGTTGTTAACATGAGCTACAGGAGTGTAACATTACCCCCAGCTCAGTTCTTGTGATGGTCACTACCACAGGCTGTGTTGTTAATATGAGCTATAGGAGCGTAACATTACCCCCAGCTCAGTTCTTCTGATGTTCAGTCACGACCACAGGCTGTGTTGTTAACATGAGCTGTAGGAGTGTAACATTACCCCTAGCTCAGTTCTTCTGATGGTCACTACCACAGGCTGTGTTGTTAACATGAGCTGTAGGAGTGTAACATTACCCCAGCTCAGTTCTTCTGATGGTCACTACCACAGGCTGTGTTAACATGAGGTGTAGGAGTGTAACATTACCCCCAGCTCGGTTCTTGTTATGGTCACTACCACAGGCTGTGTTGTTAACATGAGCTGTAGGAGCGTAACATTACCCCCAGCTCAGTTCTTGTGATGGTCACTACCACAGGCTGTGTTGTTAACATGAGCTACAGGAGTATAACATTAACCACAGCTCAGTTCTTCTGATGGTCACTACCACAGGCTGTGTTGTTAACATGAGGTGTAGGAGTGTAACATTACCCCCAGCTCAGTTCTTCTGATGGTCACTACCACAGGCTGTGTTGTTAACATGAGCTGTAGGAGTGTAACATTAACCCCAGCTCAGTTCTTGTGATGGTCACTACCACAGGCTGTGTTGTTAACATGAGCTGTAGGAGTGTAACATTACCCCCAGCTCAGTTCTTCTGATGGTCACTACCACAGGCTGTGTTGTTAACATGAGCTACAGGAGTATAACATTAACCCCAGCTCAGTTCTTCTGATGGTCACTACCACAGGCTGTGTTGTTAACATGAGCTGTAGGAGTGTAACATTAACCCCAGCTCAGTTCTTGTGATGGTCACTACCACAGGCTATGTTGTTAACATGAGCTGTAGGAGTGTAACATTACCCCAGCTCAGTTCTTCTGATGGTCACTACCACAGGCTGTGTTAACATGAGGTGTAGGAGTGTAACATTACCCCCAGCTCGGTTCTTGTAATGGTCACTACCACAGGCTGTGTTGTTAACATGAGGCTTAGGAGTGTAACATTACCCCCAGCTCAGTTCTTCTGATGGTCACTACCACAGGCTGTGTTGTTAACATGAGCTGTAGGAGTGTAACATTACCCCCAGCTCAGTTCTTCTGATGGTCACTACCACAGGCTGTGTTGTTAACATGAGCTGTAGGAGCGTAACATTACCCCCAGCTCAGTTCTTCTGATGGTCACTACAACAGGCTGTGTTGTTAACATGAGCTACAGGAGTATAACATTAACCCCAGCTCAGTTCTTCTGATGGTCACTACCACAGGCTGTGTTGTTAACATGAGGTGTAGGAGTGTAACATTACCCCCAGCTCAGTTCTTCTGATGGTCACTACCACAGGCTGTGTTGTTAACATGAGCTGTAGGAGTGTAACATTAACCCCAGCTCAGTTCTTGTGATGGTCACTACCACAGGCTGTGTTGTTAACATGAGCTGTAGGAGTGTAACATTACCCCCAGCTCAGTTCTTCTGATGGTCACTACCACAGGCTGTGTTGTTAACATGAGCTACAGGAGTATAACATTAACCCCAGCTCAGTTCTTCTGATGGTCACTACCACAGGCTGTGTTGTTAACATGAGCTGTAGGAGTGTAACATTAACCCCAGCTCAGTTCTTGTGATGGTCACTACCACAGTCTGTGTTGTTAACATGGGCTGTAGGAGTGTAACATTACCCCCAGCTCAGTTCTTCTGATGGTCACTACCACAGGCTGTGTTGTTAACATGAGCTGTAGGAGCGTAACATTAACCCCAGCTCAGTTCTTCTGATGGTCACTACCACAGGCTGTGTTGTTAACATGAGCTGTAGGAGTGTAACATTAACCCCAGCTCAGTTCTTGTGATGGTCACTACCACAGTCTGTGTTGTTAACATGAGCTGTAGGAGTGTGACATTACCCCCAGCTCATTTCTTCTGATGGTCACTACCACAGGCTGTGTTGTTAACATGAGCTGTAGGAGCGTAACATTAACCCCAGCTCAGTTCTTGTGATGGTCACTACCACAGGCTGTGTTGTTAACATGATCTGTAAGAGTGTAACATTACCCCCAGCTCAGTTCTTCTGATGGTCACTACCACAGGCTGTGTTGTTAACATGAGCTGTAGGAGTGTAACATTACCCCCAGCTCAGTTCTTGTGATGGTCACTACCACAGGCTGTGTTGTTAATATGAGCTATAGGAGCGTAACATTACCCCCAGCTCAGTTCTTCTGATGTTCAGTCACGAGCACAGGCTGTGTTGTTAACATGAGTTGTAGGAGTGTAACATTACCCCCAGCTCAGTTGTTCTGATGGTCACTGCCACAGGCTGTGTTGTTAACATGATCTGTAAGAGTGTAACATTACCCCCAGCTCAGTTCTTCTGATGGTCACTACCACAGGCTGTGTTGTTAACATGAGCTGTAGAAGTGTAACATTACCCCCAGCTCAGTTCTTCTGATGGTCACTACCACAGGCTGTGTTGTTAACATGAGTTGTAGGAGCGTAACATTACCCCCATCTCAGTTCTTCTGATGGTCAGTCACTACCACAGGCTGTGTTGTTAACATGAGCTGTAGGAGTGTAACATTAACCCCAGCTCAGTTCTTGTGATGGTCACTACCACTGGCTGTGTTGTTAACATGAGCTGTAGGAGTGTAACATTACCCCCAGCTCAGTTCTTCTGATGGTCACTACCACAGGCTGTGTTGTTAACATGAGCTACAGGAGTATAACATTTACCCCAGCTCAGTTCTTCTGATGGTCACTACCACAGGCTGTGTTGTTAACATGAGCTGTAGGAGTGTAACATTAACCCCAGCTCAGTTCTTGTGATGGTCACTACCACAGTCTGTGTTGTTAACATGAGCTGTAGGAGTGTAACATTACCCCCAGCTCAGTTCTTCTGATGGTCACTACCACAGGCTGTGTTGTTAACATGAGCTGTAGGAGCGTAACATTAACCCCAGCTCAGTTCTTGTGATGGTCACTACCACAGGCTGTGTTGTTAACATGAGCTACAGGAGTGTAACATTACCCCCAGCTCAGTTCTTGTGATGGTCACTACCACAGGCTGTGTTGTTAACATGAGCTGTAGGAGTGTAACATTAACCCCAGCTCAGTTCTTCTGATGGTCACTACAACAGGCTGTGTTGTTAACATGAGCTACAGGAGTATAACATTAACCCCAGCTCAGTTCTTCTGATGGTCACTACCACAGGCTGTGTTGTTAACATGAGGTGTAGGAGTGTAACATTACCCCCAGCTCAGTTCTTCTGATGGTCACTACCACAGGCTGTGTTGTTAACATGAGCTGTAGGAGTGTAACATTAACCCCAGCTCAGTTCTTGTGATGGTCACTACCACAGGCTGTGTTGTTAACATGAGCTGTAGGAGTGTAACATTACCCCCAGCTCAGTTCTTCTGATGGTCACTACCACAGGCTGTGTTGTTAACATGAGCTACAGGAGTATAACATTAACCCCAGCTCAGTTCTTCTGATGGTCACTACCACAGGCTGTGTTGTTAACATGAGCTGTAGGAGTGTAACATTAACCCCAGCTCAGTTCTTGTGATGGTCACTACCACAGTCTGTGTTGTTAACATGAGCTGTAGGAGTGTAACATTACCCCCAGCTCAGTTCTTCTGATGGTCACTACCACAGGCTGTGTTGTTAACATGAGCTGTAGGAGCGTAACATTAACCCCAGCTCAGTTCTTGTGATGGTCACTACCACCGGCTGTGTTGTTAACATGAGCTACAGGAGTGTAACATTACCCCCAGCTCAGTTCTTGTGATGGTCACTACCACAGGCTGTGTTGTTAACATGAGCTGTAGGAGTGTAACATTACCCCCAGCTCAGTTCTTGTGATGGTCACTACCACAGGCTGTGTTGTTAATATGAGTTATAGGAGCGTAACATTACCCCCAGCTCAGTTCTTCTGATGTTCAGTCACGACCACAGGCTGTGTTGTTAACATGAGCTTTAGGAGTGTAACATTACCCCCAGCTCAGTTCTTCTGATGGTCACTACCACAGGCTGTGTTGTTAACATGAGCTGTAGGAGTGTAACATTACCCCCAGCTCAGTGCTTCTGATGGTCACTACCACAGGCTGTGTTGTTAACATGACCTGTAGGAGCGTAACATTACCCCCAGCTCAGTTCTTCTGATGGTCAGTCACTACCACAAGCTGTGATGTTAACATCAGCTGTAGGAGTGTAACATTACCCCCAGCTCGGTTCTTGTGATGGTCACTACCACAGGCTGTGTTGTTAACATGAGGTTTAGGAGTGTAACATTAACCCCAGCTCAGTTCTTCTGATGGTCACTACCACAGGCTGTGTTGTTCACATGAGCTACAGGAGTGTAACATTACCCCCTGCTCAGTTCTTCTGATGGTCACTACCACAAGCTGTGTTGTTAACATGAGGTGTAGGAGTGTAACATTACCCCAGCTCAGTTCTTGTGATGGTCACTACCACAGGCTGTGTTAACATGAGGTGTAAGAGTGTAACATTACCCCCAGCTCAGTTCTTGTGATGGTCAACACCACAGGCTGTGTTAACATGAGCTGCAGGAGTGTAACATTAACACCAGCTCAGTTCTTCTGATGGTCACTACCACAGGCTGTGTTGTTAACATGAGGTGTAGGAGTGTAACATTACCCCCAGCTCAGTTCTTCTGATGGTCACTACCACAGGCTGTGATGTTAACATGAGCTGTAGGAGTGTAACATTACCCCCAGCTCAGTTCTTCTGATGGTCACTACCACAGGCTGTGTTGTTAACATGAGCTGTAGGAGCGTAACATTAACCCCAGCTCAGTTCTTGTGATGGTCACTACCACAGGCTGTGTTGTTAACATGAGCTACAGGAGTGTAACATTACCCTCAGCTCAGTTCTTGTGATGGTCACTACCACAGGCTGTGTTGTTAACATGAGCTGTAGGAGTGTAACATTACCCCCAGCTCAGTTCTTGTGATGGTCACTACCACAGGCTGTGTTGTTAATATGAGCTATAGGAGCGTAACATTACCCCCAGCTCAGTTCTTCTGATGTTCAGTCACGACCACAGGCTGTGTTGTTAACATGAGCTGTAGGAGTGTAACATTACCCCCAGCTCAGTTCTTCTGATGGTCACTACCACAGGCTGTGTTGTTAACATGAGCTGTAGGAGTGTAACATTACCCCAGCTCAGTTCTTCTGATGGTCACTACCACAGGCTGTGTTGTTAACATGAGGTGTAGGAGTGTAACATTACCCCCAGCTCGGTTCTTGTGATGGTCACTACCACAGGCTGTGTTGTTAACATGAGCTGTAGGAGCGTAACATTACCCCCAGCTCAGTTCTTCTGATGGTCACTACCACAGGCTGTGTTGTTAACATGAGCTACAGGAGTATAACATTAACCCCAGCTCAGTTCTTCTGATGGTCACTACCACAGGCTGTGTTGTTAACATGAGGTATAGGAGTGTAACATTACCCCCAGCTCAGTTCTTCTGATGGTCACTACCACAGGCTGTGTTGTTAACATGAGCTGTAGGAGTGTAACATTACCCCCAGCTCAGTTCTTGTGATGGTCACTACCACAGGCTGTGTTGTTAACATGAGCTACAGGAGTATAACATTAACCCCAGCTCAGTTCTTCTGATGGTCACTACCACAGGCTGTGTTGTTAACATGAGCTACAGGAGTGTAACATTAACCCCAGCTCAGTTCTTGTGATGGTCACTACCACAGTCTATGTTGTTAACATGAGGTGTAGGAGTGTAACATTAACCCCAGCTCAGTTCTTCTGATGGTCACTACCACAGGCTGTGTTGTTAACATGAGCTGTAGGAGCGTAACATTAACCCCAGCTCAGTTCTTGTGATGGTCACTACCACAGTTTGTGTTGTTAACATGAGCTACAGGAGTGTAACATTACCCCCAGCTCAGTTCTTGTGATGGTCACTACCACAGGCTGTGTTGTTAACATGAGCTGTAGGAGTGTAACATTACCCCCAGCTCAGTTCTTGTGATGGTCACTACCACAGGCTGTGTTGTTAATATGAGCTATAGGAGCGTAACATTACCCCCAGCTCAGTTCTTCTGATGTTCAGTCACGACCACAGGCTGTGTTGTTAACATGAGCTTTAGGAGTGTAACATTACCCCCAGCTCAGTTCTTCTGATGGTCACTACCACAGGCTGTGTTGTTAACATGAGCTGTAGAAGTGTAACATTACCCCCAGCTCAGTTCTTCTGATGGTCACTACCAGAGGCTGTGTTGTTAACATGAGCTGTAGGAGCGTAACATTACCCCCAGCTCAGTTCTTCTGATGGTCAGTCACTACCACAGGCTGTGTTGTTAACATGAGCTGTAGGAGCGTAACATTAACCCCAGCTCAGTTCTTGTGATGGTCACTACCACCGGCTGTGTTGTTAACATGAGCTACAGGAGTGTAACATTACCCCCAGCTCAGTTCTTGTGATGGTCACTACCACAGGCTGTGTTGTTAACATGAGCTGTAGGAGTGTAACATTACCCCCAGCTCAGTTCTTGTGATGGTCACTACCACAGGCTGTGTTGTTAATATGAGTTATAGGAGCGTAACATTACCCCCAGCTCAGTTCTTCTGATGTTCAGTCACGACCACAGGCTGTGTTGTTAACATGAGCTTTAGGAGTGTAACATTACCCCCAGCTCAGTTCTTCTGATGGTCACTACCACAGGCTGTGTTGTTAACATGAGCTGTAGGAGTGTAACATTACCCCCAGCTCAGTGCTTCTGGTGGTCACTACCACAGGCTGTGTTGTTAACATGACCTGTAGGAGCGTAACATTACCCCCAGCTCAGTTCTTCTGATGGTCAGTCACTACCACATGCTGTGATGTTAACATCAGCTGTAGGAGTGTAACATTACCCCCAGCTCGGTTCTTGTGATGGTCACTACCACAGGCTGTGTTGTTAACATGAGGTTTAGGAGTGTAACATTAACCCCAGCTCAGTTCTTCTGATGGTCACTACCACAGGCTGTGTTGTTAACATGAGCTACAGGAGTGTAACATTACCCCCTGCTCAGTTCTTCTGATGGTCACTACCACAAGCTGTGTTGTTAACATGAGGTGTAGGAGTGTAACATTACCCCAGCTCAGTTCTTGTGATGGTCACTACCACAGGCTGTGTTAACATGAGGTGTAAGAGTGTAACATTACCCCCAGCTCAGTTCTTGTGATGGTCAACACCACAGGCTGTGTTAACATGAGCTGCAGGAGTGTAACATTAACACCAGCTCAGTTCTTCTGATGGTCACTACCACAGGCTGTGTTGTTAACATAAGGTGTAGGAGTGTAACATTACCCCCAGCTCAGTTCTTCTGATGGTCACTACCACAGGCTGTGATGTTAACATGAGCTGTAGGAGTGTAACATTACCCCCAGCTCAGTTCTTCTGATGGTCACTACCACAGGCTGTGTTGTTAACATGAGCTGTAGGAGCGTAACATTAACCTCAGCTCAGTTCTTGTGATGGTCACTACCACAGGCTGTGTTGTTAACATGAGCTACAGGAGTGTAACATTACCCTCAGCTCAGTTCTTGTGATGGTCACTACCACAGGCTGTGTTGTTAACATGAGCTGTAGGAGTGTAACATTACCCCCAGCTCAGTTCTTGTGATGGTCACTACCACAGGCTGTGTTGTTAATATGAGCTATAGGAGCGTAACATTACCCCCAGCTCAGTTCTTCTGATGTTCAGTCACGACCACAGGCTGTGTTGTTAACATGAGCTGTAGGAGTGTAACATTACCCCCAGCTCAGTTCTTCTGATGGTCACTACCACAGGCTGTGTTGTTAACATGAGGTGTAGGAGTGTAACATTACCCCCAGCTCGGTTCTTGTGATGGTCACTACCACAGGCTGTGTTGTTAACATGAGCTGTAGGAGCGTAACATTACCCCCAGCTCAGTTCTTCTGATGGTCACTACCACAGGCTGTGTTGTTAACATGAGCTACAGGAGTATAACATTAACCCCAGCTCAGTTCTTCTGATGGTCACTACCACAGGCTGTGTTGTTAACATGAGGTATAGGAGTGTAACATTACCCCCAGCTCAGTTCTTCTGATGGTCACTACCACAGGCTGTGTTGTTAACATGAGCTGTAGGAGTGTAACATTACCCCCAGCTCAGTTCTTGTGATGGTCACTACCACAGGCTGTGTTGTTAACATGAGCTACAGGAGTATAACATTACCCCCAGCTCAGTTCTTCTGATGGTCACTACCACAGGCTGTGTTGTTAACATGAGCTGTAGGAGTGTAACATTAACCCCAGCTCAGTTCTTGTGATGGTCACTACCACAGTCTATGTTGTTAACATGAGCTGTAGGAGTGTAACATTACCCCCAGCTCAGTTCTTCTGATGGTCACTACCACAGGCTGTGTTGTTAACATGAGCTGTAGGAGCGTAACATTAACCCCAGCTCAGTTCTTGTGATGGTCACTACCACAGTTTGTGTTGTTAACATGAGCTACAGGAGTGTAACATTACCCCCAGCTCAGTTCTTGTGATGGTCACTACCACAGGCTGTGTTGTTAACATGAGCTGTAGGAGTGTAACATTACCCCCAGCTCAGTTCTTGTGATGGTCACTACCACAGGCTGTGTTGTTAATATGAGCTATAGGAGCGTAACATTACCCCCAGCTCAGTTCTTCTGATGTTCAGTCACGACCACAGGCTGTGTTGTTAACATGAGCTTTAGGAGTGTAACATTACCCCCAGCTCAGTTCTTCTGATGGTCACTACCACAGGCTGTGTTGTTAACATGAGCTGTAGAAGTGTAACATTACCCCCAGCTCAGTTCTTCTGATGGTCACTACCACAGGCTGTGTTGTTAACATGAGCTGTAGGAGCGTAACATTACCCCCAGCTCAGTTCTTCTGATGGTCAGTCACTACCACAGGCTGTGTTGTTAACATGAGCTGTAGGAGTGTAACATTGACCCCAGCTCAGTTCTTGTGATGGTCACTACCACAGGCTGTGTTGTTAACATGAGCTGTAGAAGTGTAACATTACCCCCAGCTCAGTTCTTCTGATGGTCACTACCACAGGCTGTGTTGTTAACATGAGCTGTAGGAGCGTAACATTACCCCCAGCTCAGTTCTTCTGATGGTCAGTCACTACCACAGGCTGTGTTGTTAACATGAGCTGTAGGAGTGTAACATTAACCCCAGGTCAGTTCTTCTGATGGTCACTACCACAGGCTGTGTTGTTAACATTAGCTGTAGGAGTGTAACATTACCCCCAGCTCAGTTCTTCTGATGGTCAGTCACTACCACAGGCTGTGTTGTTAACATGAGCTGTAGGAGTGTAACATTAACCCCAGCTCAGTTCTTGTGATGGTCACTACCACAGGCTGTGTTGTTAACATGAGCTACAGGAGTGTAACATTACCCCCTGCTCAGTTCTTCTGATGGTCACTACCACAAGCTGTGTTTTTAACATGAGGTGTAGGAGTGTAACATTACCCCAGCTCAGTTCTTCTGATGGTCACTACCACAGGCCGTGTTAACATAAGGTGTAGGAGTGTAACATTACCCCCAGCTCAGTTCTTGTGATGGTCACTACCACAGGCTGTGTTAACATGAGCTGCAGGAGTGTAACATTAACAACAGCTCAGTTCTTCTGATGGTCACTACCACAGGCTGTGTTGTTAACATGAGCTGTAGGAGCGTAACATTAACCCCAGCTCGGTTCTTGTGATGGTCACTACCACAGGCTGTGTTGTTAACATGAGGTGTAGGAGTGTAACATTACCCCCAGCTCAGTTCTTCTGATGGTCACCACCACAGGCTGTGTTGTTAACATGAGCTGTAGGAGTGTAACATTACCCCCAGCTCAGTTCTTCTGATGGTCACTACCACAGGCTGTGTTGTTAACATTAGCTGTAGGAGTGTAACATTACCCCCAGCTCAGTTCTTCTGATGGTCACTACCACAGGCTGTGTTGTTAACATGAGGTATAGGAGCGTAACATTACCCCCAGCTCAGTTCTTGTGATGGTCACTACCACAGACTGGGTTGTTAACATGAGCTACAGGAGTGTAACATTACCCCCAGCTCAGTTCTTGTGATGGTCACTACCACAGGCTGTGTTGTTAACATGAGCTACAGGAGTGTAACATTAACCCCAGCTCAGTTCTTCTGATGGTCACTACCACAGGCTGTGTTGTTAACATGAGGTATAGGAGTGTAACATTACCCCCAGCTCAGTTCTTGTGATGGTCACTACCACAGACTGTGTTGTTAACATGAGCTGTAGGAGTGTAACATTACCCCCAGCTCAGTTCTTGTGATGGTCACTACCACAGGCTGTGTTGTTAACATGAGCTGTAGAAGTGTAACATTACCCCCAGCTCAGTTCTTCTGATGGTCACTACCACAGGCTGTGTTGTTAACATGAGCTGTAGGAGTGTAACATTACCCCCAGCTCAGTTCTTCTGATGGTCAGTCACTACCACAGGCTGTGTTGTTAACATGAGCTGTAGGAGTGTAACATTACCTCCAGCTCAGTTCTTCTGATTGTCACTACCACAGGCTGTGTTGTTAACATGAGCTGTAGGAGTGTAACATTACCCCCAGCTCAGTTCTTCTGATGGTCACTACCACAGGCTGTGTTGTTAACATGAGCTGTAGGAGCGTAACATTACCCCCAGCTCAGTTCTTCTGATGGTCAGTCACTACCACAGGCTGTGTTGTTAACATGAGCTGTAGGAGTGTAACATTAACGCCAGCTCAGTTCTTCTGATGGTCACTACCACAGGCTGTGTTGTTAACATGAGCTGTAGGAGTGTAACATTACCCCCAAATCAGTTATTCTGATGGTCACTACCACAGGCTGTGTTGTTAACATGAGCTGTAGGAGTGTAACATTACCCCCAGCTCGGTTCTTGTGATGGTCACTACCACAGGCTGTGTTGTTAACATGAGGTGTAGGAGTGTAACATTAACCCCAGCTCAGTTCTTCTGATGGTCACTACCACAGGCTGTGTTGTTAACATGAGCTACAGGAGTGTAACATTACCCCCTGCTCAGTTCTTCTGATGGTCACTACCACAGGCTGTGTTGTTAACATGAGGTGTAGGAGTGTAACATTACCCCAGCTCAGTTCTTCTGATGGTCACTACCACAGGCTGTGTTAACATGAGGTGTAGGAGTGTAACATTACCCCCAGCTCAGTTCTTGTGATGGTCACTACCACAGGCTGTGTTGTTAACATGAGCTGTGGGAGCGTAACATTAACCCCAGCTCAGTTCTTGTGATGGTCACTAACAAAGGCAGTGTTGTTAACATGAGCTGTAGAATTGTAACATTAACCCCAGCTCAGTTCTTGTGATGGTCACTACCACAGGCTGTGTTGTTAACATGAGCTGTAGGAGCGTAACATTACCCCCAGCTCAGTTCTTGTGATGGTCACTACCACAGGCTGTGTTGTTAACATGAGCTACAGGAGTGTAACATTACCCCCAGCTCAGTTCTTGTGATGGTCACTACCACAGACTGTGTTGTTAACATGAGCTACAGGAGTGTAACATTACCCCCAGCTCAGTTCTTGTGATGGTCACTACCAAAGGCTGTGTTGTTAACATGAGCTGTAGGAGTGTAACATTAACCCCAGCTCAGTTCTTCTGATGGTCACTACCACAGGCTGTGTTGTTAACATGAGCTGTAGGAGTGTAACATTACCCCCAGCTCAGTTCTTCTGATGGTCACTACCACAGGCTGTGTTGTTAACATGAGCTGTAGGAGTGTAACATTACCCCCAGCTCAGTTCTTCTGATGGTCAGTCACTACCACAAGCTGTGTTGTTAACATGAGCTGTAGGAGTGTAACATTACCCCCAGCTCGGTTCTTGTGATGGTCACTACCACAGGCTGTGTTGTTAACATGAGCTGTAGGAGCGTAACATTAACCCCAGCTCAGTTCTTGTGATGGTCACTACCACAGGCTGTGTTGTTAACATGAGCTGTAGGAGTGTAACATTACCCCCAGCTCAGTTCTTGTGATGGTCACTACCACAGGCTGTGTTGTTAACATGAGCTGTAGGAGTGTAACATTACCCCAAGCTCAGTTCTTGTGATGGTCACTACCACAGGCTGTGTTGTTAATATGAGCTATAGGAGCGTAACATTACCCCCAGCTCAGTTCTTCTGATGTTCAGTCACGACCACAGGCTGTGTTGTTAACATGAGCTGTAGGAGTGTAACATTACCCCCAGCTCAGTTCTTCTGATGGTCACTACCACAGGCTGTGTTGTTAACATGAGCTGTAGGAGTGTAACATTACCCCAGCTCAGTTCTTCTGATGGTCACTACCACAGGCTGTGTTAACATGAGGTGTAGGAGTGTAACATTACCCCCAGCTCGGTTCTTGTGATGGTCACTACCACAGGCTGTGTTGTTAACATGAGCTGTAGGAGCGTAACATTACCCCCAGCTCAGTTCTTGTGATGGTCACTACCACAGGCTGTGTTGTTAACATGAGCTACAGGAGTGTAACATTAACCCCAGCTCAGTTCTTCTGATGGTCACTACCACAGGCTGTGTTGTTAACATGAGGTATAGGAGTGTAACATTACCCCCAGCTCAGTTCTTGTGATGGTCACTACCACAGACTGTGTTGTTAACATGAGCTACAGGAGTGTAACATTACCCCCAGCTCAGTTCTTGTGATGGTCACTACCAAAGGCTGTGTTGTTAACATGAGCTGTAGGAGTGTAACATTAACCCCAGCTCAGTTCTTCTGATGGTCACTACCACAGGCTGTGTTGTTAACATGAGCTGTAGGAGTGTAACATTACCCCCAGCTCAGTTCTTCTGATGGTCACTACCACAGGCTGTGTTGTTAACATGAGCTGTAGGAGTGTAACATTACCCCCAGCTCAGTTCTTCTGATGGTCAGTCACTACCACAAGCTGTGTTGTTAACATGAGCTGTAGGAGTGTAACATTACCCCCAGCTCGGTTCTTGTGATGGTCACTACCACAGGCTGTGTTGTTAACATGAGCTGTAGGAGCGTAACATTAACCCCAGCTCAGTTCTTGTGATGGTCACTACCACAGGCTGTGTTGTTAACATGAGCTACAGGAGTGTAACATTACCCCCAGCTCAGTTCTTGTGATGGTCACTACCACAGGCTGTGTTGTTAACATGAGCTGTAGGAGTGTAACATTACCCCAAGCTCAGTTCTTGTGATGGTCACTACCACAGGCTGTGTTGTTAATATGAGCTATAGGAGCGTAACATTACCCCCAGCTCAGTTCTTCTGATGTTCAGTCACGACCACAGGCTGTGTTGTTAACATGAGCTGTAGGAGTGTAACATTACCCCCAGCTCAGTTCTTCTGATGGTCACTACCAGAGGCTGTGTTGTTAACATGAGCTGTAGGAGTGTAACATTACCCCAGCTCAGTTCTTCTGATGGTCACTACCACAGGCTGTGTTAACATGAGGTGTAGGAGTGTAACATTACCCCCAGCTCGGTTCTTGTGATGGTCACTACCACAGGCTGTGTTGTTAACATGAGCTGTAGGAGCGTAACATTACCCCCAGCTCAGTTCTTCTGATGGTCACTACCACAGGCTGTGTTGTTAACATGAGCTACAGGAGTATAACATTAACCCCAGCTCAGTTCTTCTGATGGTCACTACCACAGGCTGTGTTGTTAACATGAGGTGTAGGAGTGTAACATTACCCCCAGCTCAGTTCTTCTGATGGTCACTACCACAGGCTGTGTTGTTAACATGAGCTGTAGGAGTGTAACATTAACCCCAGCTCAGTTCTTGTGATGGTCACTACCACAGGCTGTGTTGTTAACATGAGCTGTAGGAGTGTAACATTACCCCCAGCTCAGTTCTTGTGATGGTCACTACCACAGGCTGTGTTGTTAACATGAGCTACAGGAGTATAACATTAACCCCAGCTCAGTTCTTCTGATGGTCACTACCACAGGCTGTGTTGTTAACATGAGCTGTAGGAGTGTAACATTAACCCCAGCTCAGTTCTTTTGATGGTCACTACCACAGTCTGTGTTGTTAACATGAGCTACAGGAGTGTAACATTACCCCCAGCTCAGTTCTTCTGATGGTCACTACCACAGGCTGTGTTGTTAACATGAGCTGCAGGAGCGTAACATTAACCCCAGCTCAGTTCTTGTGATGGTCACTACCACAGGCTGTGTTGTTAACATGAGCTACAGGAGTGTAACATTACACCCAGCTCAGTTCTTGTGATGGTCACTACCACAGGCTGTGTTGTTAACATGAGCTGTAGGAGTGTAACATTACCCCCAGCTCAGTTCTTGTGATGGTCACTACCACAGGCTGTGTTGTTAATATGAGCTATAGGAGCGTAACATTACCCCCAGCTCAGTTCTTCTGATGTTCAGTCACGACCACAGGCTGTGTTGTTAACATGAGCTTTAGGAGTGTAACATTACCCCCAGCTCAGTTCTTCTGATGGTCACTACCACAGGCTGTGTTGTTAACATGAGCTGTAGGAGTGTAACATTACCCCCAGCTCAGTTCTTGTGATGGTCAGTCACTACCACAAGCTGTGTTGTTAACATGAGCTGTAGGAGTGTAACATTACCCCCAGCTCGGTTCTTGTGATGGTCACTACCACAGGCTGTGTTGTTAACATGAGCTGTAGGAGCGTAACATTAACCCCAGCTCAGTTCTTGTGATGGTCACTACCACAGGCTGTGTTGTTAACATGAGCTACAGGAGTGTAACATTACCCCCAGCTCAGTTCTTGTGATGGTCACTACCACAGGCTGTGTTGTTAACATGAGCTGTAGGAGTGTAACATTACCCCAAGCTCAGTTCTTGTGATGGTCACTACCACAGGCTGTGTTGTTAATATGAGCTATAGGAGCGTAACATTACCCCCAGCTCAGTTCTTCTGATGTTCAGTCACGACCACAGGCTGTGTTGTTAACATGAGCTGTAGGAGTGTAACATTACCCCCAGCTCAGTTCTTCTGATGGTCACTACCAGAGGCTGTGTTGTTAATATGAGCTATAGGAGCGTAACATTACCCCCAGCTCAGTTCTTCTGATGTTCAGTCACGACCACAGGCTGTGTTGTTAACATGAGCTGTAGGAGTGTAACATTACCCCAGCTCAGTTCTTCTGATGGTCACTACCACAGGCTGTGTTAACATGAGGTGTAGGAGTGTAACATTACCCCCAGCTCGGTTCTTGTGATGGTCACTACCACAGGCTGTGTTGTTAACATGAGCTGTAGGAGCGTAACATTACCCCCAGCTCAGTTCTTCTGATGGTCACTACCACAGGCTGTGTTGTTAACATGAGCTACAGGAGTATAACATTAACCCCAGCTCAGTTCTTCTGATGGTCACTACCACAGGCTGTGTTGTTAACATGAGGTGTAGGAGTGTAACATTACCCCCAGCTCAGTTCTTCTGATGGTCACTACCACAGGCTGTGTTGTTAACATGAGCTGTAGGAGTGTAACATTAACCCCAGCTCAGTTCTTGTGATGGTCACTACCACAGGCTGTGTTGTTAACATGAGCTGTAGGAGTGTAACATTACCCCCAGCTCAGTTCTTCTGATGGTCACTACGACAGGCTGTGTTGTTAACATGAGCTGTAGGAGCGTAACATTACCCCCAGCTCAGTTCTTCTGATGGTCACTACCACAGGCTGTGTTGTTAACATGAGCTACAGGAGTATAACATTAACCCCAGCTCAGTTCTTCTGATGGTCACTACCACAGGCTGTGTTGTTAACATGAGGTGTAGGAGTGTAACATTACCCCCAGCTCAGTTCTTCTGATGGTCACTACCACAGGCTGTGTTGTTAACATGAGCTGTAGGAGTGTAACATTAACCCCAGCTCAGTTCTTGTGATGGTCACTACCACAGGCTGTGTTGTTAACATGAGCTGTAGGAGTGTAACATTACCCCCAGCTCAGTTCTTCTGATGGTCACTACGACAGGCTGTGTTGTTAACATGAGCTACAGGAGTATAACATTAACCCCAGCTCAGTTCTTCTGATGGTCACTACCACAGGCTGTGTTGTTAACATGAGGTATAGGAGTGTAACATTACCCCCAGCTCAGTTCTTGTGATGGTCACTACCACAGGCTGTGTTGTTAACATGAGCTAAAGGAGTATAACATTAACCCCAGCTCAGTTCTTCTGATGGTCACTACCACAGGCTGTGTTGTTAACATGAGCTGTAGGAGTGTAACATTAACCCCAGCTCAGTTCTTTTGATGGTCACTACCACAGTCTGTGTTGTTAACATGAGCTACAGGAGTGTAACATTACCCCCAGCTCAGTTCTTCTGATGGTCACTACCACAGGCTGTGTTGTTAACATGAGCTGCAGGAGCGTAACATTAACCCCAGCTCAGTTCTTGTGATGGTCACTACCACAGGCTGTGTTGTTAACATGAGCTACAGGAGTGTAACATTACACCCAGCTCAGTTCTTGTGATGGTCACTACCACAGGCTGTGTTGTTAACATGAGCTGTAGGAGTGTAACATTACCCCCAGCTCAGTTCTTGTGATGGTCACTACCACAGGCTGTGTTGTTAATATGAGCTATAGGAGCGTAACATTACCCCCAGCTCAGTTCTTCTGATGTTCAGTCACGACCACAGGCTGTGTTGTTAACATGAGCTTTAGGAGTGTAACATTACCCCCAGCTCAGTTCTTCTGATGGTCACTACCACAGGCTGTGTTGTTAACATGGGCTGTAGGAGTGTAACATTACCCCAGCTCAGTTCTTCTGATGGTCACTACCACAGGCTGTGTTGTTAACATGAGCTGTATAAGTGTAACATTACCCCCAGCTCAGTTCTTCTGATGGTCACTACCACAGGCTGTGTTGTTAACATGAGCTGTAGGAGCGTAACATTACCCCCAGCTCAGTTCTTCTGATGGTCAGTCACTACCACAGGCTGTGTTGTTAACATGAGCTGTAGGAGTGTAACATTAACCCCAGCTCAGTTCTTGTGATGGTCACTACCACAGGCTGTGTTGTTAACATGAGCTACAGGAGTGTAACATTACCCCCTGCTCAGTTCTTCTGATGGTCACTAACATAAGCTGTGTTGTTAACATGAGGTGTGGGAGTGTAACATTACCCCAGCTCAGTTCTTCTGATGGTCACTACCACAGGCTGTGTTGTTAACATGAGCTACAGGAGCGTAACATTACCCCCAGCTCAGTTCTTCTGATGGTCAGTCACTACCACAGGCTGTGTTTTTAACATGAGCTGTAGGAGTGTAACATTAACCCCAGCTCAGTTCTTGTGATGGTCACTACCACAGGCTGTGTTGTTAACATGAGCTACAGGAGTGTAACATTACCCCCTGCTCAGTTCTTCTGATGGTCACTACCACAAGCTGTGTTGTTAACATGAGGTGCAGGAGTGTAACATTACCCCAGCTCAGTTCTTCTGATGGTCACTACCACAGGCTGTGTTAACATAAGGTGTAGGAGTGTAACATTACCCCCAGCTCAGTTCTTGTGATGGTCACTACCACAGGCTGTGTTAACATGAGCTGCATGAGTGTAACATTAACCCCAGCTCGGTTCTTGTGATGGTCACTACCACAGGCTGTGTTGTTAACATGAGGTGTAGGAGTGTAACATTACCCCCAGCTCAGTTCTTCTGATGGTCACTACCACAGGCTGTGTTGTTAACATGAGCTGTAGGAGTGTAACATTACCCCCAGCTCAGTTCTTCTGATGGTCACTACCACAGGCTGTGTTGTTAACATTAGCTGTAGGAGTGTAACATTACCCCCAGCTCAGTTCTTCTGATGGTCACTACCACAGGCTGTGTTGTTAACATGAGGTATAGGAGCGTAACATTACCCCCAGCTCAGTTCTTGTGATGGTCACTACCACAGACTGGGTTGTTAACATGAGCTACAGGAGTGTAACATTACCCCCAGCTCAGTTCTTGTGATGGTCACTACCACAGGCTGTGTTGTTAACATGAGCTACAGGAGTGTAACATTACCCCCAGCTCAGTTCTTGTGATGGTCACTACCAAAGGCTGTGTTGTTAACATGAGCTGTAGGAGTGTAACATTACCCCCAGCTCAGTTCTTGTGATGGTCACTACCACAGGCTGTGTTGTTAACATGAGCTGTAGAAGTGTAACATTACCCCCAGCTCAGTTCTTCTGATGGTCACTACCACAGGCTGTGTTGTTAACATGAGCTGTAGGAGCGTAACATTACCCCCAGCTCAGTTATTCTGATGGTCAGTCACTACCACAGGCTGTGTTGTTAACATGAGCTGTAGGAGTGTAACATTACCTCCAGCTCAGTTCTTCTGATTGTCACTACCACAGGCTGTGTTGTAAACATGAGCTGTAGGAGCGTAACATTACCCCCAGCTCAGTTCTTCTGATGTTCAGTCACGACCACAGGCTGTGTTGTTAACATGAGCTGTAGGAGTGTAACATTACCCCCAGCTCAGTTCTTCTGATGGTCACTACCACAGGCTGTGTTGTTAACATGAGCTGTAGGAGTGTAACATTACCCCAGCTCAGTTCTTCTGATGGTCACTACCACAGGCTGTGTTAACATGAGGTGTAGGAGTGTAACATTACCCCCAGCTCAGTTCTTGTGATGGTCACTACCACAGGCTGTGTTGTTAACATGAGCTGTAGGAGTGTAACATTACCCCAGCTCGGTTCTTGTGATGGTCACTACCACAGGCTGTGTTGTTAACATGAGCTGTAGGAGCGTAACATTACCCCCAGCTCAGTTCTTGTGATGGTCACTACCACAGGCTGTGTTGTTAACATGAGCTACAGGAGTGTAACATTAACCCCAGCTCAGTTCTTCTGATGGTCACTACCACAGGCTGTGTTGTTAACATGAGGTATAGGAGTGTAACATTACCCCCAGCTCAGTTCTTGTGATGGTCACTACCACAGACTGTGTTGTTAACATGAGCTACAGGAGTGTAACATTACCCCCAGCTCAGTTCTTGTGATGGTCACTACCAAAGGCTGTGTTGTTAACATGAGCTGTAGGAGTGTAACATTAACCCCAGCTCAGTTCTTCTGATGGTCACTACCACAGGCTGTGTTGTTAACATGAGCTGTAGGAGTGTAACATTACCCCCAGCTCAGTTCTTCTGATGGTCACTACCACAGGCTGTGTTGTTAACATGAGCTGTAGGAGTGTAACATTACCCCCAGCTCAGTTCTTCTGATGGTCAGTCACTACCACAAGCTGTGTTGTTAACATGAGCTGTAGGAGTGTAACATTACCCCCAGCTCGGTTCTTGTGATGGTCACTACCACAGGCTGTGTTGTTAACATGAGCTGTAGGAGCGTAACATTAACCCCAGCTCAGTTCTTGTGATGGTCACTACCACAGGCTGTGTTGTTAACATGAGCTACAGGAGTGTAACATTACCCCCAGCTCAGTTCTTGTGATGGTCACTACCACAGGCTGTGTTGTTAACATGAGCTGTAGGAGTGTAACATTACCCCCAGCTCAGTTCTTGTGATTGTCACTACCACAGGCTGTGTTGTTAATATGAGCTATAGGAGTGTAACATTACCCCAGCTCAGTTCTTCTGATGGTCACTACCACAGGCTGTGTTAACATAAGGTGTAGGAGTGTAACATTACCCCCAGCTCAGTTCTTGTGATGGTCACTACCACAGGCTGTGTTAACATGAGCTGCATGAGTGTAACATTAACCCCAGCTCGGTTCTTGTGATGGTCACTACCACAGGCTGTGTTGTTAACATGAGGTGTAGGATTGTAACATTACCCCCAGCTCAGTTCTTCTGATGGTCACTACCACAGGCTGTGTTGTTAACATGAGCTGTAGGAGTGTAACATTACCCCCAGCTCAGTTCTTCTGATGGTCACTACCACAGGCTGTGTTGTTAACATTAGCTGTAGGAGTTTAACATTACCCCCAGCTCAGTTCTTCTGATGGTCACTACCACAGGCTGTGTTGTTAACATGAGGTATAGGAGCGTAACATTACCCCCAGCTCAGTTCTTGTGATGGTCACTACCACAGACTGGGTTGTTAACATGAGCTACAGGAGTGTAACATTACCCCCAGCTCAGTTCTTGTGATGGTCACTACCACAGGCTGTGTTGTTAACATGAGCTACAGGAGTGTAACATTACCCCCAGCTCAGTTCTTGTGATGGTCACTACCACAGGCTGTGTTGTTAACATGAGCTACAGGAGTGTAACATTACCCCCAGCTCAGTTCTTGTGATGGTCACTACCACAGGCTGTGTTGTTAACATGAGCTGTAGGAGTGTAACATTACCCCCAGCTCAGTTCTTGTGATGGTCACTACCACAGGCTGTGTTGTTAATATGAGCTATAGGAGTGTAACATTACCCCAGCTCAGTTCTTCTGATGGTCACTACCACAGGCTGTGTTAACATAAGGTGTAGGAGTGTAACATCACCCCCAGCTCAGTTCTTGTGATGGTCACTACCACAGGCTGTGTTAACATGAGCTGCATGAGTGTAACATTAACCCCAGCTCGGTTCTTGTGATGGTCACTACCACAGGCTGTGTTGTTAACATGAGGTGTAGGATTGTAACATTACCCCCAGCTCAGTTCTTCTGATGGTCACTACCACAGGCTGTGTTGTTAACATGAGCTGTAGGAGTGTAACATTACCCCCAGCTCAGTTCTTCTGATGGTCACTACCACAGGCTGTGTTGTTAACATTAGCTGTAGGAGTGTAACATTACCCCCAGCTCAGTTCTTCTGATGGTCACTACCACAGGCTGTGTTGTTAACATGAGGTATAGGAGCGTAACATTACCCCCAGCTCAGTTCTTGTGATGGTCACTACCACAGACTGGGTTGTTAACATGAGCTGTAGGAGTGTAACATTACCCCCAGCTCAGTTCTTGTGATGGTCACTACCACAGGCTGTGTTGTAAACATGAGCTGTAGGAGCGTAACATTACCCCCAGCTCAGTTCTTCTGATGTTCAGTCACGACCACAGGCTGTGTTGTTAACATGAGCTGTAGGAGTGTAACATTACCCCCAGCTCAGTTCTTCTGATGGTCACTACCACAGGCTGTGTTGTTAACATGAGCTGTAGGAGTGTAACATTACCCCAGCTCAGTTCTTCTGATGGTCACTACCACAGGCTGTGTTAACATGAGGTGTAGGAGTGTAACATTACCCCCAGCTCGGTTCTTGTGATGGTCACTACCACAGGCTGTGTTGTAAACATGAGCTGTAGGAGCGTAACATTACCCCCAGCTCAGTTCTTCTGATGTTCAGTCACGACCACAGGCTGTGTTGTTAACATGAGCTGTAGGAGTGTAACATTACCCCCAGCTCAGTTCTTCTGATGGTCACTACCACAGGCTGTGTTGTTAACATGAGCTGTAGGAGTGTAACATTACCCCAGCTCAGTTCTTCTGATGGTCACTACCACAGTTTGTGTTAACATGAGGTGTAGGAGTGTAACATTACCCCCAGCTCGGTTCTTGTGATGGTCACTACCACAGGCTGTGTTGTTAACATGAGCTGTAGGAGCGTAACATTACCCCCAGCTCAGTTCTTGTGATGGTCACTACCACAGGCTGTGTTGTTAACATGAGCTACAGGAGTGTAACATTAACCCCAGCTCAGTTCTTCTGATGGTCACTACCACAGGCTGTGTTGTTAACATGAGGTATAGGAGTGTAACATTACCCCCAGCTCAGTTCTTGTGATGGTCACTACCACAGACTGTGTTGTTAACATGAGCTACAGGAGTGTAACATTACCCCCAGCTCAGTTCTTGTGATGGTCACTACCAAAGGCTGTGTTGTTAACATGAGCTGTAGGAGTGTAACATTAACCCCAGCTCAGTTCTTCTGATAGTCACTACCACAGGCTGTGTTGTTAACATGAGCTGTAGGAGTGTAACATTACCCCCAGCTCAGTTCTTCTGATGGTCACTACCACAGGCTGTGTTGTTAACATGAGCTGTAGGAGTGTAACATTACCCCCAGCTCAGTTCTTCTGATGGTCAGTCACTACCACAAGCTGTGTTGTTAACATGAGCTGTAGGAGTGTAACATTACCCCCAGCTCGGTTCTTGTGATGGTCACTACCACAGGCTGTGTTGTTAACATGAGCTGTAGGAGCGTAACATTAACCCCAGCTCAGTTCTTGTGATGGTCACTACCACAGGCTGTGTTGTTAACATGAGCTACAGGAGTGTAACATTACCCCCAGCTCAGTTCTTGTGATGGTCACTACCACAGGCTGTGTTGTTAACATGAGCTGTAGGAGTGTAACATTACCCCCAGCTCAGTTCTTGTGATGGTCACTACCACAGGCTGTGTTGTTAATATGAGCTATAGGAGCGTAACATTACCCCCAGCTCAGTTCTTCTGATGTTCAGTCACGACCACAGGCTGTGTTGTTAACATGAGCTGTAGGAGTGTAACATTACCCCCAGCTCAGTTCTTCTGATGTTCAGTCACTACCACAGGCTGTGTTGTTAACATGAGCTGTAGGAGTGTAACATTACCCCAGCTCAGTTCTTCTGATGGTCACTACCACAGGCTGTGTTAACATGAGGTGTAGGAGTGTAACATTACCCCCAGCTCGGTTCTTGTGATGGTCACTACCACAGGCTGTGTTGTTAACATGAGCTGTAGGAGCGTAACATTACCCCCAGCTCAGTTCTTCTGATGGTCACTACCACAGGCTGTGTTGTTAACATGAGCTACAGGAGTATAACATTAACCCCAGCTCAGTTCTTCTGATGGTCACTACCACAGGCTGTGTTGTTAACATGAGGTGTAGGAGTGTAACATTACCCCCAGCTCAGTTCTTCTGATGGTCACTACCACAGGCTGTGTTGTTAACATGAGCTGTAGGAGTGTAACATTAACCCCAGCTCAGTTCTTGTGATGGTCACTACCACAGGCTGTGTTGTTAACATGAGCTGTAGGAGTGTAACATTACCCCCAGCTCAGTTCTTGTGATGGTCACTACCACAGGCTGTGTTGTTAACATGAGCTACAGGAGTATAACATTAACCCCAGCTCAGTTCTTCTGAGGGTCACTACCACAGGCTGTGTTGTTAACATGAGCTGTAGGAGTGTAACATTAACCCCAGCTCAGTTCTTGTGATGGTCACTACCACAGTCTGTGTTGTTAACATGAGCTACAGGAGTGTAACATTACCCCCAGCTCAGTTCTTCTGATGGTCACTACCACAGGCTGTGTTGTTAACATGAGCTGCAGGAGCGTAACATTAACCCCAGCTCAGTTCTTCTGATGGTCACTACCACAGGCTGTGTTGTTAACATGAGCTACAGGAGTATAACATTAACCCCAGCTCAGTTCTTCTGATGGTCACTACCACAGGCTGTGTTGTTAACATGAGGTGTAGGAGTGTAACATTACCCCCAGCTCAGTTCTTCTGATGGTCACTACCACAGGCTGTGTTGTTAACATGAGCTGTAGGAGTGTAACATTAACCCCAGCTCAGTTCTTGTGATGGTCACTACCACAGGCTGTGTTGTTAACATGAGCTGTAGGAGTGTAACATTACCCCCAGCTCAGTTCTTGTGATGGTCACTACCACAGGCTGTGTTGTTAACATGAGCTACAGGAGTATAACATTAACCCCAGCTCAGTTCTTCTGATGGTCACTACCACAGGCTGTGTTGTTAACATGAGCTGTAGGAGTGTAACATTAACCCCAGCTCAGTTCTTGTGATGGTCACTACCACAGTCTGTGTTGTTAACATGAGCTACAGGAGTGTAACATTACCCCCAGCTCAGTTCTTCTGATGGTCACTACCACAGGCTGTGTTGTTAACATGAGCTGCAGGAGCGTAACATTAACCCCAGCTCAGTTCTTGTGATGGTCACTACCACAGGCTGTGTTGTTAACATGAGCTACAGGAGTGTAACATTACACCCAGCTCAGTTCTTGTGATGGTCACTACCACAGGCTGTGTTGTTAACATGAGCTGTAGGAGTGTAACATTACCCCCAGCTCAGTTCTTGTGATGGTCACTACCACAGGCTGTGTTGTTAATATGAGCTATAGGAGCGTAACATTACCCCCAGCTCAGTTCTTCTGATGTTCAGTCACGACCACAGGCTGTGTTGTTAACATGAGCTGTAGGAGTGTAACATTACCCCCAGCTCAGTTCTTCTGATGGTCACTACCACAGGCTGTGTTGTTAACATGGGCTGTAGGAGTGTAACATTACCCCAGCTCAGTTCTTCTGATGGTCACTACCACAGGCTGTGTTGTTAACATGAGCTGTAGAAGTGTAACATTACCCCCAGCTCAGTTCTTCTGATGGTCACTACCACAGGCTGTGTTGTTAACATGAGCTGTAGGAGCGTAACATTACCCCCAGCTCAGTTCTTCTGATGGTCAGACACTACCACAGGCTGTGTTGTTAACATGAGCTGTAGGAGTGTAACATTAACCCCAGCTCAGTTCTTGTGATGGTCACTACCACAGGCTGTGTTGTTAACATGAGCTACAGGAGTGTAACATTACCCCCTGCTCAGTTCTTCTGATGGTCACTACCACAAGCTGTGTTGTTAACATGAGGTGTAGGAGTGTAACATTACCCCAGCTTAGTTCTTCTGATGGTCACTACCACAGGCTGTGTTAACATAAGGTGTAGGAGTGTTACATTACCCCCAGCTAAGTTCTTGTGATGGTCACTACCACAGGCTGTGTTAACATGAGCTGCATGAGTGTAACATTAACCCCAGCTCGGTTCTTGTGATTGTCACTACCACAGGCTGTGTTGTTAACATGAGGTGTAGGAGTGTAACATTACCCCCAGCTCAGTTCTTCTGATGGTCACTACCACAGGCTGTGTTGTTAACATGAGCTGTAGGAGTGTAACATTACCCCCAGCTCAGTTCTTCTGATGGTCACTACCACAGGCTGTGTTGTTAACATTAGCTGTAGGAGTGTAACATTACCCCCAGCTCAGTTCTTCTGATGGTCACTACCACAGGCTGTGTTGTTAACATGAGGTATAGGAGCGTAACATTACCCCCAGCTCAGTTCTTGTGATGGTCACTACCACAGACTGGGTTGTTAACATGTGCTACAGGAGTGTAACATTACCCCCAGCTCAGTTCTTGTGATGGTCACTACCACAGGCTGTGTTGTTAACATGAGCTACAGGAGTGTAACATTACCCCCAGCTCAGTTCTTGTGATGGTCACTACCAAAGGCTGTGTTGTTAACATGAGCTGTAGGAGTGTAACATTACCCCCAGCTCAGTTCTTGTGATGGTCACTACCACAGGCTGTGTTGTTAACATGAGCTGTAGAAGTGTAACATTACCCCCAGCTCAGTTCTTCTGATGGTCACTACCACAGGCTGTGTTGTTAACATGAGCTGTAGGAGCGTAACATTACCCCCCGCTCAGTTCTTTTGATGGTCAGTCACTACCACAGGCTGTGTTGTTAACATGAGCTGTAGGAGTGTAACATTACCTCCAGCTCAGTTCTTCTGATTGTCACTACCACAGGCTGTGTTGTAAACATGAGCTGTAGGAGCGTAACATTACCCCCAGCTCAGTTCTTCTGATGTTCAGTCACGACCACAGGCTGTGTTGTTAACATGAGCTGTAGGAGTGTAACATTACCCCCAGCTCAGTTCTTCTGATGGTCACTACCACAGGCTGTGTTGTTAACATGAGCTGTAGGAGTGTAACATTACCCCAGCTCAGTTCTTCTGATGGTCACTACCACAGGCTGTGTTAACATGAGGTGTAGGAGTGTAACATTACCCCCAGCTCGGTTCTTGTGATGGTCACTACCACAGGCTGTGTTGTTAACATGAGCTGTAGGAGCGTAACATTACCCCCAGCTCAGTTCTTGTGATGGTCACTACCACAGGCTGTGTTGTTAACATGAGCTACAGGAGTGTAACATTAACCCCAGCTCAGTTCTTCTGATGGTCACTACCACAGGCTGTGTTGTTAACATGAGGTATAGGAGTGTAACATTACCCCCAGCTCAGTTCTTGTGATGGTCACTACCACAGACTGTGTTGTTAACATGAGCTACAGGAGTGTAACATTACCCCCAGCTCAGTTCTTGTGATGGTCACTACCAAAGGCTGTGTTGTTAACATGAGCTGTAGGAGTGTAACATTAACCCCAGCTCAGTTCTTCTGATGGTCACTACCACAGGCTGTGTTGTTAACATGAGCTGTAGGAGTGTAACATTACCCCCAGCTCAGTTCTTCTGATGGTCACTACCACAGGCTGTGTTGTTAACATGAGCTGTAGGAGTGTAACATTACCCCCAGCTCAGTTCTTCTGATGGTCAGTCACTACCACAAGCTGTGTTGTTAACATGAGCTGTAGGAGTGTAACATTACCCCCAGCTCGGTTCTTGTGATGGTCACTACCACAGGCTGTGTTAACATGAGCTGTAGGAGCGTAACATTAACCCCAGCTCAGTTCTTGTGATGGTCACTACCACAGGCTGTGTTGTTAACATGAGCTACAGGAGTGTAACATTACCCCCAGCTCAGTTCTTGTGATGGTCACTACCACAGGCTGTGTTGTTAACATGAGCTGTAGGAGTGTAACATTACCCCAAGCTCAGTTCTTGTGATGGTCACTACCACAGGCTGTGTTGTTAATATGAGCTATAGGAGCGTAACATTACCCCCAGCTCAGTTCTTCTGATGTTCAGTCACGACCACAGGCTGTGTTGTTAACATGAGCTGTAGGAGTGTAACATTACCCCCAGCTCAGTTCTTCTGATGGTCACTACCAGAGGCTGTGTTGTTGACATGAGCTGTAGGAGTGTAACATTACCCCAGCTCTGTTCTTCTGATGGTCACTACCACAGGCTGTGTTAACATGAGGTGTAGGAGTGTAACATTACCCCCAGCTCGGTTCTTGTGATGGTCACTACCACAGGCTGTGTTGTTAACATGAGCTGTAGGAGTGTAACATTAACCCCAGCTCAGTTCTTCTGATGGTCACTACCACAGGCTGTGTTGTTAACATGAGCTGTAGGAGTGTAACATTACCCCCAGCTCAGTTCTTGTGATGGTCACTACCACAGGCTGTGTTGTTAACATGAGCTACAGGAGTATAACATTAACCCCAGCTCAGTTCTTCTGATGGTCACTACCACAGGCTGTGTTGTTAACATGAGCTGTAGGAGTGTAACATTAACCCCAGCTCAGTTCTTGTGATGGTCACTACCACAGTCTGTGTTGTTAACATGAGCTACAGGAGTGTAACATTACCCCCAGCTCAGTTCTTCTGATGGTCACTACCACAGGCTGTGTTGTTAACATGAGCTGCAGGAGCGTAACATTAACCCCAGCTCAGTTCTTGTGATGGTCACTACCACAGGCTGTGTTGTTAACATGAGCTACAGGAGTGTAACATTACACCCAGCTCAGTTCTTGTGATGGTCACTACCACAGGCTGTGTTGTTAACATGAGCTGTAGGAGTGTAACATTACCCCCAGCTCAGTTCTTGTGATGGTCACTACCACAGGCTGTGTTGTTAATATGAGCTATAGGAGCGTAACATTACCCCCAGCTCAGTTCTTCTGATGTTCAGTCACGACCACAGGCTGTGTTGTTAACATGAGCTTTAGGAGTGTAACATTACCCCCAGCTCAGTTCTTGTGATGGTCACTACCACAGGCTGTGTTGTTAACATGGGCTGTAGGAGTGTAACATTACCCCAGCTCAGTTCTTCTGATGGTCACTACCACAGGCTGTGTTGTTAACATGAGCTGTAGAAGTGTAACATTACCCCCAGCTCAGTTCTTCTGATGGTCACTACCACAGGCTGTGTTGTTAACATGAGCTGTAGGAGCGTAACATTACCCCCAGCTCAGTTCTTCTGATGGTCAGTCACTACCACAGGCTGTGTTGTTAACATGAGCTGTAGGAGTGTAACATTACCCCAGCTCAGTTCTTCTGATGGTCACTACCACAGGCTGTGTTAACATGAGGTGTAGGAGTGTAACATTACCCCCAGCTCGGTTCTTGTGATGGTCACTACCACAGGCTGTGTTGTTAACATGAGCTGTAGGAGCGTAACATTACCCCCAGCTCAGTTCTTGTGATGGTCACTACCACAGGCTGTGTTGTTAACATGAGCTACAGGAGTGTAACATTAACCCCAGCTCAGTTCTTCTGATGGTCACTACCACAGGCTGTGTTGTTAACATGAGGTATAGGAGTGTAACATTACCCCCAGCTCAGTTCTTGTGATGGTCACTACCACAGACTGTGTTGTTAACATGAGCTACAGGAGTGTAACATTACCCCCAGCTCAGTTCTTGTGATGGTCACTACCACAGGCTGTGTTGTTAACATGAGCTGCAGGAGTTTAACATTAACCCCAGCTCAGTTCTTCTGATGGTCACTACCACAGGCTGTGTTGTTAACATGAGCTGTAGGAGTGTAACATTACCCCCAGCTCAGTTCTTCTGATGGTCACTACCACAGGCTGTGTTGTTAACATGAGCTGTAGGAGTGTAACATTACCCCCAGCTCAGTTCTTCTGATGGTCAGTCACTACCACAAGCTGTGTTGTTAACATGAGCTGTAGGAGTGTAACATTACCCCCAGCTCGGTTCTTGTGATGGTCACTACCACAGGCTGTGTTGTTAACATGAGCTGTAGGAGCGTAACATTAACCCCAGCTCAGTTCTTGTGATGGTCACTACCACAGGCTGTGTTGTTAACATGAGCTACAGGAGTGTAACATTACCCCCAGCTCAGTTCTTGTGATGGTCACTACCACAGGCTGTGTTGTTAACATGAGCTGTAGGAGTGTAACATTACCCCAAGCTCAGTTCTTGTGATGGTCACTACCACAGGCTGTGTTGTTAATATGAGCTATAGGAGCGTAACATTACCCCCAGCTCAGTTCTTCTGATGTTCAGTCACGACCACAGGCTGTGTTGTTAACATGAGCTGTAGGAGTGTAACATTACCCCCAGCTCAGTTCTTCTGATGGTCACTACCAGAGGCTGTGTTGTTAACATGAGCTGTAGGAGTGTAACATTACCCCAGCTCAGTTCTTCTGATGGTCACTACCACAGGCTGTGTTAACATGAGGTGTAGGAGTGTAACATTACCCCCAGCTCGGTTCTTGTGATGGTCACTACCACAGGCTGTGTTGTTAACATGAGCTGTAGGAGCGTAACATTACCCCCAGCTCAGTTCTTCTGATGGTCACTACCACAGGCTGTGTTGTTAACATGAGCTACAGGAGTATAACATTAACCCCAGCTCAGTTCTTCTGATGGTCACTACCACAGGCTGTGTTGTTAACATGAGGTGTAGGAGTGTAACATTACCCCCAGCTCAGTTCTTCTGATGGTCACTACCACAGGCTGTGTTGTTAACATGAGCTGTAGGAGTGTAACATTAACCCCAGCTCAGTTCTTGTGATGGTCACTACCACAGGCTGTGTTGTTAACATGAGCTGTAGGAGTGTAACATTACCCCCAGCTCAGTTCTTGTGATGGTCACTACCACAGGCTGTGTTGTTAACATGAGCTACAGGAGTATAACATTAACCCCAGCTCAGTTCTTCTGATGGTCACTACCACAGGCTGTGTTGTTAACATGAGCTGTAGGAGTGTAACATTAACCCCAGCTCAGTTCTTGTGATGGTCACTACCACAGTCTGTGTTGTTAACATGAGCTGTAGGAGTGTAACATTAACCCCAGCTCAGTTCTTCTGATGGTCACTACCACAGGCTGTGTTGTTAACATGAGGTATAGGAGTGTAACATTACCCCCAGCTCAGTTCTTGTGATGGTCACTACCACAGACTGTGTTGTTAACATGAGCTACAGGAGTGTAACATTACCCCCAGCTCAGTTCTTGTGATGGTCACTACCACAGGCTGTGTTGTTAACATGAGCTGCAGGAGTTTAACATTAACCCCAGCTCAGTTTTTCTGATGGTCACTACCACAGGCTGTGTTGTTAACATGAGCTGTAGGAGTGTAACATTACCCCCAGCTCAGTTCTTCTGATGGTCACTACCACAGGCTGTGTTGTTAACATGAGCTGTAGGAGTGTAACATTACCCCCAGCTCAGTTCTTCTGATGGTCAGTCACTACCACAAGCTGTGTTGTTAACATGAGCTGTAGGAGTGTAACATTACCCCCAGCTCGGTTCTTGTGATGGTCACTACCACAGGCTGTGTTGTTAACATGAGCTGTAGGAGCGTAACATTACCCCCAGCTCAGTTCTTGTGATGGTCACTACCACAGGCTGTGTTGTTAACATGAGCTACAGGAGTGTAACATTACCCCCAGCTCAGTTCTTGTGATGGTCACTACCACAGGCTGTGTTGTTAACATGAGCTGTAGGAGTGTAACATTACCCCAAGCTCAGTTCTTGTGATGGTCACTACCACAGGCTGTGTTGTTAATATGAGCTATAGGAGCGTAACATTACCCCCAGCTCAGTTCTTCTGATGTTCAGTCACGACCACAGGCTGTGTTGTTAACATGAGCTGTAGGAGTGTAACATTACCCCCAGCTCAGTTCTTCTGATGGTCACTACCAGAGGCTGTGTTGTTAACATGAGCTGTAGGAGTGTAACATTACCCCAGCTCAGTTCTTCTGATGGTCACTACCACAGGCTGTGTTAACATGAGGTGTAGGAGTGTAACATTACCCCCAGCTCGGTTCTTGTGATGGTCACTACCACAGGCTGTGTTGTTAACATGAGCTGTAGGAGCGTAACATTACCCCCAGCTCAGTTCTTCTGATGGTCACTACCACAGGCTGTGTTGTTAACATGAGCTACAGGAGTATAACATTAACCCCAGCTCAGTTCTTCTGATGGTCACTACCACAGGCTGTGTTGTTAACATGAGGTGTAGGAGTGTAACATTACCCCCAGCTCAGTTCTTCTGATGGTCACTACCACAGGCTGTGTTGTTAACATGAGCTGTAGGAGTGTAACATTAACCCCAGCTCAGTTCTTGTGATGGTCACTACCACAGGCTGTGTTGTTAACATGAGCTGTAGGAGTGTAACATTACCCCCAGCTCAGTTCTTGTGATGGTCACTACCACAGGCTGTGTTGTTAACATGAGCTACAGGAGTATAACATTAACCCCAGCTCAGTTCTTCTGATGGTCACTACCACAGGCTGTGTTGTTAACATGAGCTGTAGGAGTGTAACATTAACCCCAGCTCAGTTCTTGTGATGGTCACTACCACAGTCTGTGTTGTTAACATGAGCTACAGGAGTGTAACATTACCCCCAGCTCAGTTCTTCTGATGGTCACTACCACAGGCTGTGTTGTTAACATGAGCTGCAGGAGCGTAACATTAACCCCAGCTCAGTTCTTGTGATGGTCACTACCACAGGCTGTGTTGTTAACATGAGCTACAGGAGTGTAACATTACACCCAGCTCAGTTCTTGTGATGGTCACTACCACAGGCTGTGTTGTTAACATGAGCTGTAGGAGTGTAACATTACCCCCAGCTCAGTTCTTGTGATGGTCACTACCACAGGCTGTGTTGTTAATATGAGCTATAGGAGCGTAACATTACCCCCAGCTCAGTTCTTCTGATGTTCAGTCACGACCACAGGCTGTGTTGTTAACATGAGCTGTAGGAGTGTAACATTACCCCCAGCTCAGTTCTTCTGATGGTCACTACCACAGGCTGTGTTGTTAACATGGGCTGTAGGAGTGTAACATTACCCCAGCTCAGTTCTTCTGATGGTCACTACCACAGGCTGTGTTGTTAACATGAGCTGTAGAAGTGTAACATTACCCCCAGCTCAGTTCTTCTGATGGTCACTACCACAGGCTGTGTTGTTAACATGAGCTGTAGGAGCGTAACATTACCCCCAGCTCAGTTCTTCTGATGGTCAGTCACTACCACAGGCTGTGTTGTTAACATGAGCTGTAGGAGTGTAACATTAACCCCAGCTCAGTTCTTGTGATGGTCACTACCACAGGCTGTGTTGTTAACATGAGCTACAGGAGTGTAACATTACCCCCTGCTCAGTTCTTCTGATGGTCACTAACATAAGCTGTGTTGTTAACATGAGGTGTGGGAGTGTAACATTACCCCAGCTCAGTTCTTCTGATGGTCACTACCACAGGCTGTGTTGCTGACATGATCTACAGGAGCGTAACATTACCCCCAGCTCAGTTCTTCTGATGGTCAGTCACTACCACAGGCTGTGTTGTTAACATGAGCTGTAGGAGTGTAACATTAACCCCAGCTCAGTTCTTGTGATGGTCACTACCACAGGCTGTGTTGTTAACATGAGCTACAGGAGTGTAACATTACCCCCTGCTCAGTTCTTCTGATGGTCACTACCACAAGCTGTGTTGTTAACATGAGGTGTAGGAGTGTAACATTACCCCAGCTCAGTTCTTCTGATGGTCACTACCACAGGCTGTGTTAACATAAGGTGTAGGAGTGTAACATTACCCCCAGCTCAGTTCTTGTGATGGTCACTACCACAGGCTGTGTTAACATGAGCTGCATGAGTGTAACATTAACCCCAGCTCGGTTCTTGTGATGGTCACTACCACAGGCTGTGTTGTTAACATGAGGTGTAGGAGTGTAACATTACCCCCAGCTCAGTTCTTCTGATGGTCACTACCACAGGCTGTGTTGTTAACATGAGCTGTAGGAGTGTAACATTACCCCCAGCTCAGTTCTTCTGATGGTCACTACCACAGGCTGTGTTGTTAACATTAGCTGTAGGAGTGTAACATTACCCCCAGCTCAGTTCTTCTGATGGTCACTACCACAGGCTGTGTTGTTAACATGAGGTATAGGAGCGTAACATTACCCCCAGCTCAGTTCTTGTGATGGTCACTACCACAGACTGGGTTGTTAACATGAGCTACAGGAGTGTAACATTACCCCCAGCTCAGTTCTTGTGATGGTCACTACCACAGGCTGTGTTGTTAACATGAGCTACAGGAGTGTAACATTACCCCCAGCTCAGTTCTTGTGATGGTCACTACCAAAGGCTGTGTTGTTAACATGAGCTGTAGGAGTGTAACATTACCCCCAGCTCAGTTCTTGTGATGGTCACTACCACAGGCTGTGTTGTTAACATGAGCTGTAGAAGTGTAACATTACCCCCAGCTCAGTTCTTCTGATGGTCACTACCACAGGCTGTGTTGTTAACATGAGCTGTAGGAGCGTAACATTACCCCCAGCTCAGTTCTTTTGATGGTCAGTCACTACCACAGGCTGTGTTGTTAACATGAGCTGTAGGAGTGTAACATTACCTCCAGCTCAGTTCTTCTGATTGTCACTACCACAGGCTGTGTTGTAAACATGAGCTGTAGGAGTGTAACATTACCCCCAGCTCAGTTCTTCTGATGGTCACTACCACAGGCTGTGTTGTTAACATGAGCTACAGGAGTATAACATTAACCCCAGCTCAGTTCTTCTGATGGTCACTACCACAGGCTGTGTTGTTAACATGAGCTGTAGGAGCGTAACATTACCCCCAGCTCAGTTCTTCTGATGGTCAGTCATTACCACAGGCTGTGTTGTTAACATCAGCTGTAGGAGTGTAACATTAACGCCAGCTCAGTTCTTCTGATGGTCACTACCACAGGCTGTGTTGTTAACATGAGCTGTAGGAGTGTAACATTACCCCCAAATCAGTTATTCTGATGGTCACTACCACAGGCTGTGTTGTTAACATGAGCTGTAGGAGTGTAACATTACCCCCAGCTCGGTTCTTGTGATGGTCACTACCACAGGCTGTGTTGTTAACATGAGGTGTAGGAGCGTAACATTAACCCCAGCTCAGTTCTTGTGATGGTCACTACCACAGGCTGTGTTGTTAACATGAGCTACAGGAGTGTAACATTAACCCCAGCTCAGTTCTTCTGATGGTCACTACCACAGGCTGTGTTGTTAACATGAGCTGTAGGAGTGTAACATTAACCCCAGCTCAGTTCTTGTGATGGTCACTACCACAGTCTGTGTTGTTAACATGAGCTACAGGAGTGTAACATTACCCCCAGCTCAGTTCTTCTGATGGTCACTACCACAGGCTGTGTTGTTAACATGAGCTGCAGGAGCGTAACATTAACCCCAGCTCAGTTCTTCTGATGGTCACTACCACAGGCTGTGTTGTTAACATGAGCTACAGGAGTATAACATTAACCCCAGCTCAGTTCTTCTGATGGTCACTACCACAGGCTGTGTTGTTAACATGAGGTGTAGGAGTGTAACATTAACCCCAGCTCAGTTCTTGTGATGGTCACTACCACAGGCTGTGTTGTTAACATGAGCTACAGGAGTGTAACATTACACCCAGCTCGGTTCTTGTGATGGTCACTACCACAGGCTGTGTTGTTAACATGAGCTGTAGGAGTGTAACATTACCCCCAGCTCAGTTCTTGTGATGGTCACTACCACAGGCTGTGTTGTTAATATGAGCTATAGGAGCGTAACATTACCCCCAGCTCAGTTCTTCTGATGTTCAGTCACGACCACAGGCTGTGTTGTTAACATGAGCTTTAGGAGTGTAACATTACCCCCAGCTCAGTTCTTCTGATGGTCACTACCACAGGCTGTGTTGTTAACATGGGCTGTAGGAGTGTAACATTACCCCAGCTCAGTTCTTCTGATGGTCACTACCACAGGCTGTGTTGTTAACATGAGCTGTAGAAGTGTAACATTACCCCCAGCTCAGTTCTTCTGATGGTCACTACCACAGGCTGTGTTGTTAACATGAGCTGTAGGAGCGTAACATTACCCCCAGCTCAGTTCTTCTGATGGTCAGTCACTACCACAGGCTGTGTTGTTAACATGAGCTGTAGGAGTGTAACATTAACCCCAGCTCAGTTCTTGTGATGGTCACTACCACAGGCTGTGTTGTTAACATGAGCTACAGGAGTGTAACATTACCCCCTGCTCAGTCCTTCTGATGGTCACTAACATAAGCTGTGTTGTTAACATGAGGTGTGGGAGTGTAACATTACCCCAGCTCAGTTCTTCTGATGGTCACTACCACAGGCTGTGTTGTTAACATGAGCTACAGGAGCGTAACATTACCCCCAGCTCAGTTCTTCTGATGGTCAGTCACTACCACAGGCTGTGTTGTTAACATGAGCTGTAGGAGTGTAACATTAACCCCAGCTCAGTTCTTGTGATGGTCACTACCACAGGCTGTGTTGTTAACATGAGCTACAGGAGTGTAACATTACCCCCTGCTCAGTTCTTCTGATGGTCACTACCACAAGCTGTGTTGTTAACATGAGGTGTAGGAGTGTAACATTACCCCAGCTCAGTTCTTCTGATGGTCACTACCACAGGCTGTGTTAACATAAGGTGTAGGAGTGTAACATTACCCCCAGCTCAGTTCTTGTGATGGTCACTACCACAGGCTGTGTTAACATGAGCTGCATGAGTGTAACATTAACCCCAGCTCGGTTCTTGTGATGGTCACTACCACAGGCTGTGTTGTTAACATGAGGTGTAGGAGTGTAACATTACCCCCAGCTCAGTTCTTCTGATGGTCACTACCACAGGCTGTGTTGTTAACATGAGCTGTAGGAGTGTAACATTACCCCCAGCTCAGTTCTTCTGATGGTCACTACCACAGGCTGTGTTGTTAACATTAGCTGTAGGAGTGTAACATTACCCCCAGCTCAGTTCTTCTGATGGTCACTACCACAGGCTGTGTTGTTAACATGAGGTATAGGAGCGTAACATTACCCCCAGCTCAGTTCTTGTGATGGTCACTACCACAGACTGGGTTGTTAACATGAGCTACAGGAGTGTAACATTACCCCCAGCTCAGTTCTTGTGATGGTCACTACCACAGGCTGTGTTGTTAACATGAGCTACAGGAGTGTAACATTACCCCCAGCTCAGTTCTTGTGATGGTCACTACCAAAGGCTGTGTTGTTAACATGAGCTGTAGGAGTGTAACATTACCCCCAGCTCAGTTCTTGTGATGGTCACTACCACAGGCTGTGTTGTTAACATGAGCTGTAGAAGTGTAACATTACCCCCAACTCAGTTCTTCTGATGGTCACTACCACAGGCTGTGTTGTTAACATGAGCTGTAGGAGCGTAACATTACCCCCAGCTCAGTTCTTTTGATGGTCAGTCACTACCACAGGCTGTGTTGTTAACATGAGCTGTAGGAGTGTAACATTACCTCCAGCTCAGTTCTTCTGATTGTCACTACCACAGGCTGTGTTGTAAACATGAGCTGTAGGAGTGTAACATTACCCCCAGCTCAGTTCTTCTGATGGTCACTACCACAGGCTGTGTTGTTAACATGAGCAACAGGAGTATAACATTAACCCCAGCTCAGTTCTTCTGATGGTCACTACCACAGGCTGTGTTGTTAACATGAGCTGTAGGAGCGTAACATTACCCCCAGCTCAGTTCTTCTGATGGTCAGTCATTACCACAGGCTGTGTTGTTAACATCAGCTGTAGGAGTGTAACATTAACGCCAGCTCAGTTCTTCTGATGGTCACTACCACAGGCTGTGTTGTTAACATGAGCTGTAGGAGTGTAACATTACCCCCAAATCAGTTATTCTGATGGTCACTACCACAGGCTGTGTTGTTAACATGAGCTGTAGGAGTGTAACATTACCCCCAGCTCGGTTCTTCTGATGGTCAGTCACTACCACAAGCTGTGTTGTTAACATGAGCTGTAGGAGTGTAACATTACCCCCAGCTCGGTTCTTGTGATGGTCACTACCACAGGCTGTGTTGTTAACATGAGCTGTAGGAGCGTAACATTAACCCCAGCTCAGTTCTTGTGATGGTCACTACCACAGGCTGTGTTGTTAACATGAGCTACAGGAGTGTAACATTACCCCCAGCTCAGTTCTTGTGATGGTCACTACCACAGGCTGTGTTGTTAACATGAGCTGTAGGAGTGTAACATTACCCCCAGCTCAGTTCTTGTGATGGTCACTACCACAGGCTGTGTTGTTAATATGAGCTATAGGAGCGTAACATTACCCCCAGCTCAGTTCTTCTGATGTTCAGTCACGACCACAGGCTGTGTTGTTAACATGAGCTGTAGGAGTGTAACATTACCCCCAGCTCAGTTCTTCTGATGGTCACTACCACAGGCTGTGTTGTTAACATGAGCTGTAGGAGTGTAACATTACCCCAGCTCAGTTCTTCTGATGGTCACTACCACAGGCTGTGTTAACATGAGGTGTAGGAGTGTAACATTACCCCCAGCTCGGTTCTTGTGATGGTCACTACCACAGGCTTTGTGGTTAACATGAGCTGTAGGAGCGTAACATTACCCCCAGCTCAGTTCTTCTGATGGTCACTACCACAGGCTGTGTTGTTAACATGAGCTACAGGAGTATAACATTAACCCCAGCTCAGTTCTTCTGATGGTCACTACCACAGGCTGTGTTGTTAACATGAGGTGTAGGAGTGTAACATTACCCCCAGCTCAGTTCTTCTGATGGTCACTACCACAGGCTGTGTTGTTAACATGAGCTGTAGGAGTGTAACATTAACCCCAGCTCAGTTCTTGTGATGGTCACTACCACAGGCTGTGTTGTTAACATGAGCTGTAGGAGTGTAACATTACCCCCAGCTCAGTTCTTGTGATGGTCACTACCACAGGCTGTGTTGTTAACATGAGCTACAGGAGTATAACATTAACCCCAGCTCAGTTCTTCTGATGGTCACTACCACAGGCTGTGTTGTTAACATGAGCTGTAGGAGCGTAACATTACCCCCTGCTCAGTTCTTCTGATGGTCAGTCACTACCACAGGCTGTGTTTTTAACATGAGCTGTAGGAGTGTAACATTAACCCCAGCTCAGTTCTTGTGATGGTCACTACCACAGGCTGTGTTGTTAACATGAGCTACAGGAGTGTAACATTACCCCCTGCTCAGTTCTTCTGATGGTCACTACCACAGGCTGTGTTGTTAACATGAGCTGTAGGAGTGTAACATTACCCCCAGCTCAGTTCTTCTGATGGTCACTACCACAGGCTGTGTTGTTAACATGAGCTGTAGAAGTGTCACATTACCCCCAGCTCAGTTCTTGTGATGGTCACTACCAAAGGCTGTGTTGTTAACATGAGCTGTAGGAGTGTAACATTAACCCCAGCTCAGTTCTTCTGATGGTCACTACCACAGGCTGTGTTGTTAACATGAGCTGTAGGAGTGTAACATTACCCCAAGCTCAGTTCTTCTGATGGTCACTACCACAGGCTATGTTGTTAACATGAGCTGTAGGAGTGTAACATTACCCCCAGCTCAGTTCTTCTGATGGTCAGTCACTACCACAAGCTGTGTTGTTAACATGAGCTGTAGGAGTGTAACATTACCCCCAGCTCGGTTCTTGTGATGGTCACTACCACAGGCTGTGTTGTTAACATGAGCTGTAGGAGCGTAACATTAACCCCAGCTCAGTTCTTGTGATGGTCACTACCACAGGCTGTGTTGTTAACATGAGCTACAGGAGTGTAACATTACCCCCAGCTCAGTTCTTGTGATGGTCACTACCACAGGCTGTGTTGTTAACATGAGCTGTAGGAGTGTAACATTACCCCCAGCTCAGTTCTTGTGATGGTCACTACCACAGGCTGTGTTGTTAATATGAGCTATAGGAGCGTAACATTACCCCCAGCTCAGTTCTTCTGATGTTCAGTCACGACCACAGGCTGTGTTGTTAACATGAGCTGTAGGAGTGTAACATTACCCCCAGCTCAGTTCTTCTGATGGTCACTACCACAGGCTGTGTTGTTAACATGAGCTGTAGGAGTGTAACATTACCCCAGCTCAGTTCTTCTGATGGTCACTACCACAGGCTGTGTTAACATGAGGTGTAGGAGTGTAACATTACCCCCAGCTCGGTTCTTGTGATGGTCACTACCACAGGCTGTGTTGTTAACATGAGCTGTAGGAGCGTAACATTACCCCCAGCTCAGTTCTTCTGATGGTCACTACCACAGGCTGTGTTGTTAACATGAGCTACAGGAGTATAACATTAACCCCAGCTCAGTTCTTCTGATGGTCACTACCACAGGCTGTGTTGTTAACATGAGGTGTAGGAGTGTAACATTACCCCCAGCTCAGTTCTTCTGATGGTCACTACCACAGGCTGTGTTGTTAACATGAGCTGTAGGAGTGTAACATTAACCCCAGCTCAGTTCTTGTGATGGTCACTACCACAGGCTGTGTTGTTAACATGAGCTGTAGGAGTGTAACATTACCCCCAGCTCAGTTCTTGTGATGGTCACTACCACAGGCTGTGTTGTTAACATGAGCTACAGGAGTATAACATTAACCCCAGCTCAGTTCTTCTGATGGTCACTACCACAGGCTGTGTTGTTAACATGAGCTGTAGGAGCGTAACATTACCCCCAGCTCAGTTCTTCTGATGGTCAGTCACTACCACAGGCTGTGTTTTTAACATGAGCTGTAGGAGTGTAACATTAACCCCAGCTCAGTTCTTGTGATGGTCACTACCACAGGCTGTGTTGTTAACATGAGCTACAGGAGTGTAACATTACCCCCTGCTCAGTTCTTCTGATGGTCACTACCACAGGCTGTGTTGTTAACATGAGCTGTAGGAGTGTAACATTACCCCCAGCTCAGTTCTTCTGATGGTCACTACCACAGGCTGTGTTGTTAACATGAGCTGTAGAAGTGTCACATTACCCCCAGCTCAGTTCTTCTGATGGTCACTACCACAGGCTGTGTTGTTAACATGAGCTGTAGGAGCGTAACATTACCCCCAGCTCAGTTCTTCTGATGGTCAGTCACGACCACAGGCTGTGTTGTTAACATGAGCTGTAGGAGTGTAACATTACCCCCAGCTCAGTTCTTCTGATGGTCACTACCACAGGCTGTGTTGTTAACATGAGCTGTAGGAGTGTAACATTACCCCAGCTCAGTTCTTCTGATGGTCACTACCACAGGCTGTGTTAACATGAGGTGTAGGAGTGTAACATTACCCCCAGCTCGGTTCTTGTGATGGTCACTACCACAGGCTGTGTTGTTAACATGAGCTGTAGGAGCGTAAAATTACCCCCAGCTCAGTTCTTCTGATGGTCACTACCACAGGCTGTGTTGTTAACATGAGCTACAGGAGTATAACATTAACCCCAGCTCAGTTCTTCTGATGGTCACTACCACAGGCTGTGTTGTTAACATGAGGTGTAGGAGTGTAACATTACCCCCAGCTCAGTTCTTCTGATGGTCACTACCACAGGCTGTGTTGTTAACATGAGCTGTAGGAGTGTAACATTAACCCCAGCTCAGTTCTTGTGATGGTCACTACCACAGGCTGTGTTGTTAACATGAGCTGTAGGAGTGTAACATTACCCCCAGCTCAGTTCTTGTGATGGTCACTACCACAGGCTGTGTTGTTAACATGAGCTACAGGAGTATAACATTAACCCCAGCTCAGTTCTTGTGATGGTCACTACCACAGGCAGTGTTGTTAACATGAGCTGTAGGAGCGTAACATTACCCCCAGCTCAGTTCTTCTGATGGTCAGTCACTACCACAGGCTGTGTTTTTAACATGAGCTGTAGGAGTGTAACATTAACCCCAGCTCAGTTCTTGTGATGGTCACTACCACAGGCTGTGTTGTTAACATGAGCTACAGGAGTGTAACATTACCCCCTGCTCAGTTCTTGTGATGGTCACTACCACAGGCTGTGTTGTTAACATGAGCTGTAGGAGTGTAACATTACCCCCAGCTCAGTTCTTCTGATGGTCACTACCACAGGCTGTGTTGTTAACATGAGCTGTAGAAGTGTAACATTACCCCCAGCTCAGTTCTTCTGATGGTCACTACCACAGGCTGTGTTGTTAACATGAGCTGTAGGAGCGTAACATTACCCCCAGCTCAGTTCTTCTGATGGTCAGTCACGACCACAGGCTGTGTTGTTAACATGAGCTGTAGGAGTGTAACATTACCCCCAGCTCAGTTCTTCTGATGGTCACTACCACAGGCTGTGTTGTTAACATGAGCTGTAGGAGTGTAACATTACCCCAGCTCAGTTCTTCTGATGGTCACTACCACAGGCTGTGTTAACATGAGGTGTAGGAGTGTAACATTACCCCCAGCTCGGTTCTTGTGATGGTCACTACCACAGGCTGTGTTGTTAACATGAGCTGTAGGAGCGTAACATTACCCCCAGCTCAGTTCTTCTGATGGTCACTACCACAGGCTGTGTTGTTAACATGAGCTACAGGAGTATAACATTAACCCCAGCTCAGTTCTTCTGATGGTCACTACCACAGGCTGTGTTGTTAACATGAGGTGTAGGAGTGTAACATTACCCCCAGCTCAGTTCTTCTGATGGTCACTACCACAGGCTGTGTTGTTAACATGAGCTACAGGAGTATAACATTAACCCCAGCTCAGTTCTTCTGATGGTCACTACCACAGGCTGTGTTGTTAACATGAGCTGTAGGAGTGTAACATTACCCCCAGCTCAGTTCTTGTGATGGTCACTACCACAGGCTGTATTGTTAACATGAGCTGTAGAAGTGTAACATTACCCCCTGCTCAGTTCTTCTGATGGTCACTACCACAGGCTGTGTTGTTAACATGAGCTGTAGGAGTGTAACATTACCCCCAGCTCAGTTCTTCTGATGGTCACTACCACAGGCTGTGTTGTTAACATGAGCTGTAGAAGTGTCACATTACCCCCAGCTCAGTTCTTGTGATGGTCACTACCAAAGGCTGTGTTGTTAACATGAGCTGTAGGAGTGTAACATTAACCCCAGCTCAGTTCTTCTGATGGTCACTACCACAGGCTGTGTTGTTAACATGAGCTGTAGGAGTGTAACATTACCCCAAGCTCAGTTCTTCTGATGGTCACTACCACAGGCTATGTTGTTAACATGAGCTGTAGGAGTGTAACATTACCCCCAGCTCAGTTCTTCTGATGGTCAGTCACTACCACAAGCTGTGTTGTTAACATGAGCTGTAGGAGTGTAACATTACCCCCAGCTCGGTTCTTGTGATGGTCACTACCACAGGCTGTGTTGTTAACATGAGCTGTAGGAGCGTAACATTAACCCCAGCTCAGTTCTTGTGATGGTCACTACCACAGGCTGTGTTGTTAACATGAGCTACAGGAGTGTAACATTACCCCCAGCTCAGTTCTTGTGATGGTCACTACCACAGGCTGTGTTGTTAACATGAGCTGTAGGAGTGTAACATTACCCCCAGCTCAGTTCTTGTGATGGTCACTACCACAGGCTGTGTTGTTAATATGAGCTATAGGAGCGTAACATTACCCCCAGCTCAGTTCTTCTGATGTTCAGTCACGACCACAGGCTGTGTTGTTAACATGAGCTGTAGGAGTGTAACATTACCCCCAGCTCAGTTCTTCTGATGGTCACTACCACAGGCTGTGTTGTTAACATGAGCTGTAGGAGTGTAACATTACCCCAGCTCAGTTCTTCTGATGGTCACTACCACAGGCTGTGTTAACATGAGGTGTAGGAGTGTAACATTACCCCCAGCTCGGTTCTTGTGATGGTCACTACCACAGGCTGTGTTGTTAACATGAGCTGTAGGAGCGTAACATTACCCCCAGCTCAGTTCTTCTGATGGTCACTACCACAGGCTGTGTTGTTAACATGAGCTACAGGAGTATAACATTAACCCCAGCTCAGTTCTTCTGATGGTCACTACCACAGGCTGTGTTGTTAACATGAGGTGTAGGAGTGTAACATTACCCCCAGCTCAGTTCTTCTGATGGTCACTACCACAGGCTGTGTTGTTAACATGAGCTGTAGGAGTGTAACATTAACCCCAGCTCAGTTCTTGTGATGGTCACTACCACAGGCTGTGTTGTTAACATGAGCTGTAGGAGTGTAACATTACCCCCAGCTCAGTTCTTGTGATGGTCACTACCACAGGCTGTGTTGTTAACATGAGCTACAGGAGTATAACATTAACCCCAGCTCAGTTCTTCTGATGGTCACTACCACAGGCTGTGTTGTTAACATGAGCTGTAGGAGCGTAACATTACCCCCAGCTCAGTTCTTCTGATGGTCAGTCACTACCACAGGCTGTGTTTTTAACATGAGCTGTAGGAGTGTAACATTAACCCCAGCTCAGTTCTTGTGATGGTCACTACCACAGGCTGTGTTGTTAACATGAGCTACAGGAGTGTAACATTACCCCCTGCTCAGTTCTTCTGATGGTCACTACCACAGGCTGTGTTGTTAACATGAGCTGTAGGAGTGTAACATTACCCCCAGCTCAGTTCTTCTGATGGTCACTACCACAGGCTGTGTTGTTAACATGAGCTGTAGAAGTGTCACATTACCCCCAGCTCAGTTCTTCTGATGGTCACTACCACAGGCTGTGTTGTTAACATGAGCTGTAGGAGCGTAACATTACCCCCAGCTCAGTTCTTCTGATGGTCAGTCACGACCACAGGCTGTGTTGTTAACATGAGCTGTAGGAGTGTAACATTACCCCCAGCTCAGTTCTTCTGATGGTCACTACCACAGGCTGTGTTGTTAACATGAGCTGTAGGAGTGTAACATTACCCCAGCTCAGTTCTTCTGATGGTCACTACCACAGGCTGTGTTAACATGAGGTGTAGGAGTGTAACATTACCCCCAGCTCGGTTCTTGTGATGGTCACTACCACAGGCTGTGTTGTTAACATGAGCTGTAGGAGCGTAAAATTACCCCCAGCTCAGTTCTTCTGATGGTCACTACCACAGGCTGTATTGTTAACATGAGCTGTAGAAGTGTAACATTACCCCCTGCTCAGTTCTTCTGATGGTCACTACCACAGGCTGTGTTGTTAACATGAGCTGTAGGAGTGTAACATTACCCCCAGCTCAGTTCTTCTGATGGTCACTACCACAGGCTGTGTTGTTAACATGAGCTGTAGAAGTGTCACATTACCCCCAGCTCAGTTCTTGTGATGGTCACTACCAAAGGCTGTGTTGTTAACATGAGCTGTAGGAGTGTAACATTAACCCCAGCTCAGTTCTTCTGATGGTCACTACCACAGGCTGTGTTGTTAACATGAGCTGTAGGAGTGTAACATTACCCCAAGCTCAGTTCTTCTGATGGTCACTACCACAGGCTATGTTGTTAACATGAGCTGTAGGAGTGTAACATTACCCCCAGCTCAGTTCTTCTGATGGTCAGTCACTACCACAAGCTGTGTTGTTAACATGAGCTGTAGGAGTGTAACATTACCCCCAGCTCGGTTCTTGTGATGGTCACTACCACAGGCTGTGTTGTTAACATGAGCTGTAGGAGCGTAACATTAACCCCAGCTCAGTTCTTGTGATGGTCACTACCACAGGCTGTGTTGTTAACATGAGCTACAGGAGTGTAACATTACCCCCAGCTCAGTTCTTGTGATGGTCACTACCACAGGCTGTGTTGTTAACATGAGCTGTAGGAGTGTAACATTACCCCCAGCTCAGTTCTTGTGATGGTCACTACCACAGGCTGTGTTGTTAATATGAGCTATAGGAGCGTAACATTACCCCCAGCTCAGTTCTTCTGATGTTCAGTCACGACCACAGGCTGTGTTGTTAACATGAGCTGTAGGAGTGTAACATTACCCCCAGCTCAGTTCTTCTGATGGTCACTACCACAGGCTGTGTTGTTAACATGAGCTGTAGGAGTGTAACATTACCCCAGCTCAGTTCTTCTGATGGTCACTACCACAGGCTGTGTTAACATGAGGTGTAGGAGTGTAACATTACCCCCAGCTCGGTTCTTGTGATGGTCACTACCACAGGCTGTGTTGTTAACATGAGCTGTAGGAGCGTAACATTACCCCCAGCTCAGTTCTTCTGATGGTCACTACCACAGGCTGTGTTGTTAACATGAGCTACAGGAGTATAACATTAACCCCAGCTCAGTTCTTCTGATGGTCACTACCACAGGCTGTGTTGTTAACATGAGGTGTAGGAGTGTAACATTACCCCCAGCTCAGTTCTTCTGATGGTCACTACCACAGGCTGTGTTGTTAACATGAGCTGTAGGAGTGTAACATTAACCCCAGCTCAGTTCTTGTGATGGTCACTACCACAGGCTGTGTTGTTAACATGAGCTGTAGGAGTGTAACATTACCCCCAGCTCAGTTCTTGTGATGGTCACTACCACAGGCTGTGTTGTTAACATGAGCTACAGGAGTATAACATTAACCCCAGCTCAGTTCTTCTGATGGTCACTACCACAGGCTGTGTTGTTAACATGAGCTGTAGGAGCGTAACATTACCCCCAGCTCAGTTCTTCTGATGGTCAGTCACTACCACAGGCTGTGTTTTTAACATGAGCTGTAGGAGTGTAACATTAACCCCAGCTCAGTTCTTGTGATGGTCACTACCACAGGCTGTGTTGTTAACATGAGCTACAGGAGTGTAACATTACCCCCTGCTCAGTTCTTCTGATGGTCACTACCACAGGCTGTGTTGTTAACATGAGCTGTAGGAGTGTAACATTACCCCCAGCTCAGTTCTTCTGATGGTCACTACCACAGGCTGTGTTGTTAACATGAGCTGTAGAAGTGTCACATTACCCCCAGCTCAGTTCTTCTGATGGTCACTACCACAGGCTGTGTTGTTAACATGAGCTGTAGGAGCGTAACATTACCCCCAGCTCAGTTCTTCTGATGGTCAGTCACGACCACAGGCTGTGTTGTTAACATGAGCTGTAGGAGTGTAACATTACCCCCAGCTCAGTTCTTCTGATGGTCACTACCACAGGCTGTGTTGTTAACATGAGCTGTAGGAGTGTAACATTACCCCAGCTCAGTTCTTCTGATGGTCACTACCACAGGCTGTGTTAACATGAGGTGTAGGAGTGTAACATTACCCCCAGCTCGGTTCTTGTGATGGTCACTACCACAGGCTGTGTTGTTAACATGAGCTGTAGGAGCGTAAAATTACCCCCAGCTCAGTTCTTCTGATGGTCACTACCACAGGCTGTGTTGTTAACATGAGCTACAGGAGTATAACATTAACCCCAGCTCAGTTCTTCTGATGGTCACTACCACAGGCTGTGTTGTTAACATGAGGTGTAGGAGTGTAACATTACCCCCAGCTCAGTTCTTCTGATGGTCACTACCACAGGCTGTGTTGTTAACATGAGCTGTAGGAGTGTAACATTAACCCCAGCTCAGTTCTTGTGATGGTCACTACCACAGGCTGTGTTGTTAACATGAGCTGTAGGAGTGTAACATTACCCCCAGCTCAGTTCTTGTGATGGTCACTACCACAGGCTGTGTTGTTAACATGAGCTACAGGAGTATAACATTAACCCCAGCTCAGTTCTTGTGATGGTCACTACCACAGGCAGTGTTGTTAACATGAGCTGTAGGAGCGTAACATTACCCCCAGCTCAGTTCTTCTGATGGTCAGTCACTACCACAGGCTGTGTTTTTAACATGAGCTGTAGGAGTGTAACATTAACCCCAGCTCAGTTCTTGTGATGGTCACTACCACAGGCTGTGTTGTTAACATGAGCTACAGGAGTGTAACATTACCCCCTGCTCAGTTCTTGTGATGGTCACTACCACAGGCTGTGTTGTTAACATGAGCTGTAGGAGTGTAACATTACCCCCAGCTCAGTTCTTCTGATGGTCACTACCACAGGCTGTGTTGTTAACATGAGCTGTAGAAGTGTAACATTACCCCCAGCTCAGTTCTTCTGATGGTCACTACCACAGGCTGTGTTGTTAACATGAGCTGTAGGAGCGTAACATTACCCCCAGCTCAGTTCTTCTGATGGTCAGTCACGACCACAGGCTGTGTTGTTAACATGAGCTGTAGGAGTGTAACATTACCCCCAGCTCAGTTCTTCTGATGGTCACTACCACAGGCTGTGTTGTTAACATGAGCTGTAGGAGTGTAACATTACCCCAGCTCAGTTCTTCTGATGGTCACTACCACAGGCTGTGTTAACATGAGGTGTAGGAGTGTAACATTACCCCCAGCTCGGTTCTTGTGATGGTCACTACCACAGGCTGTGTTGTTAACATGAGCTGTAGGAGCGTAACATTACCCCCAGCTCAGTTCTTCTGATGGTCACTACCACAGGCTGTGTTGTTAACATGAGCTACAGGAGTATAACATTAACCCCAGCTCAGTTCTTCTGATGGTCACTACCACAGGCTGTGTTGTTAACATGAGGTGTAGGAGTGTAACATTACCCCCAGCTCAGTTCTTCTGATGGTCACTACCACAGGCTGTGTTGTTAACATGAGCTACAGGAGTATAACATTAACCCCAGCTCAGTTCTTCTGATGGTCACTACCACAGGCTGTGTTGTTAACATGAGCTGTAGGAGTGTAACATTACCCCCAGCTCAGTTCTTGTGATGGTCACTACCACAGGCTGTATTGTTAACATGAGCTGTAGGAGTTTAACATTACCCCCAGCTCAGTTCTTCTGATGGTCACTACCACAGGCTGTGTTGTTATCATGAGCTGTAGGAGCGTAACATTAACCCCAGCTCAGTTCTTGTGATGGTCACTACCACAGGCTGTGTTGTTAACATGAGCTACAGGAGTGTAACATTACCCCCAGCTCAGTTCTTGTGATGGTCACTACCACAGGCTGTGTTGTTAACATGAGCTGTAGGAGTGTAACATTACCCCCAGCTCAGTTCTTGTGATGGTCACTACCACAGGCTGTGTTGTTAATATGAGCTATAGGAGCGTAACATTACCCCCAGCTCAGTTCTTCTGATGTTCAGTCACGACCACAGGCTGTGCTGTTAACATGAGCTTTAGGTGTGTAACATTACCCCCAGCTCAGTTCTTCTGATGGTCACTACCACAGGCTGTGTTGTTAACATGAGCTGTAGGAGTGTAACATTACACCCAGCTCAGTTCTTCTGATGGTCACTACCACAGGCTGTGTTGTTAACATGAGCTGTAGAAGTGTAACATTACCCCCAGCTCAGTTCTTCTGATGGTCACTACCACAGGCTGTGTTGTTAACATGAGCTGTAGGAGCGTAACATTACCCCCAGCTCAGTTCTTCTGATGGTCAGTCACGACCACAGGCTGTGTTGTTAACATGAGCTGTAGGAGTGTAACATTACCCCCAGCTCAGTTCTTCTGATGGTCACTACCACAGGCTGTGTTGTTAACATGAGCTGTAGGAGTGTAACATTACCCCAGCTCAGTTCTTCTGATGGTCACTACCACAGGCTGTGTTAACATGAGGTGTAGGAGTGTAACATTACCCCCAGCTCGGTTCTTGTGATGGTCACTACCACAGGCTGTGTTGTTAACATGAGCTGTAGGAGCGTAACATTACCCCCAGCTCAGTTCTTCTGATGGTCACTACCACAGGCTGTGTTGTTAACATGAGCTACAGGAGTATAACATTAACCCCAGCTCAGTTCTTCTGATGGTCACTACCACAGGCTGTGTTGTTAACATGAGGTGTAGGAGTGTAACATTACCCCCAGCTCAGTTCTTGTGATGGTCACTACCACAGGCTGTGTTGTTAACATGAGCTACAGGAGTATAACATTAACCCCAGCTCAGTTCTTCTGATGGTCACTACCACAGGCTGTGTTGTTAACATGAGCTGTAGGAGTGTAACATTAACCCCAGCTCAGTTCTTGTGATGGTCACTACCACAGTCTGTGTTGTTAACATGAGCTGTAGGAGTGTAACATTACCCCCAGCTCAGTTCTTCTGATGGTCACTACCACAGGCTGTGTTGTTAACATGAGCTGTAGGAGCGTAACATTAACCCCAGCTCAGTTCTTGTGATGGTCACTACCACAGGCTGTGTTGTTAACATGAGCTACAGGAGTGTAACATTACCCCCAGCTCAGTTCTTGTGATGGTCACTACCACAGGCTGTGTTGTTAACATGAGCTGTAGGAGTGTAACATTACCCCCAGCTCAGTTCTTGTGATGGCCACTACCACAGGCTGTGTTGTTAATATGAGCTATAGGAGCGTAACATTACCCCCAGCTCAGTTCTTCTGATGTTCAGTCACGACCACAGGCTGTGTTGTTAACATGAGCTTTAGGAGTGTAACATTACCCCCAGCTCAGTTCTTCTGAGGGTCACTACCACAGGCTGTGTTAACATGAGGTGTAGGAGTGTAACATTACCCCCAGCTCGGTTCTTGTGATGGTCACTACCACAGGCTGTGTTGTTAACATGAGCTGTAGGAGCGTAACATTACCCCCAGCTCAGTTCTTCTGATGGTCACTACCACAGGCTGTGTTGTTAACATGAGCTACAGGAGTATAACATTAACCCCAGCTCAGTTCTTCTGATGGTCACTACCACAGGCTGTGTTGTTAACATGAGGTGTAGGAGTGTAACATTACCCCCAGCTCAGTTCTTGTGATGGTCACTACCACAGGCTGTGTTGTTAACATGAGCTACAGGAGTATAACATTAACCCCAGCTCAGTTCTTCTGATGGTCACTACCACAGGCTGTGTTGTTAACATGAGCTGTAGGAGTGTAACATTAACCCCAGCTCAGTTCTTGTGATGGTCACTACCACAGTCTGTGTTGTTAACATGAGCTGTAGGAGTGTAACATTACCCCCAGCTCAGTTCTTCTGATGGTCACTACCACAGGCTGTGTTGTTAACATGAGCTGTAGGAGCGTAACATTAACCCCAGCTCGGTTCTTGTGATGGTCACTACCACAGGCTGTGTTGTTAACATGAGCTACAGGAGTGTAACATTACCCCCAGCTCAGTTCTTGTGATGGTCACTACCACAGGCTGTGTTGTTAACATGAGCTGTAGGAGTGTAACATTACCCCCAGCTCAGTTCTTGTGATGGTCACTACCACAGGCTGTGTTGTTAATGTGAGCTATAGGAGCGTAACATTACCCCCAGCTCAGTTCTTCTGATGTTCAGTCACGACCACAGGCTGTGTTGTTAACATGAGCTTTAGGAGTGTAACATTACCCCCAGCTCAGTTCTTCTGAGGGTCACTACCACAGGCTGTGTTGTTAACATGAGCTGTAGGAGTGTAACATTACCCCCAGCTCAGTTCTTCTGATGGTCACTACCAGAGGCTGTGTTGTTAACATGAGCTGTAGAAGTGTAACATTACCCCCAGCTCAGTTCTTCTGATGGTCAATACCACAGGCTGTGTTGTTAACATGAGCTGTAGGAGCGTAACATTACCCCCAGCTCAGTTCTTCTGATGGTCAGTCACTACCACAGGCTGTGTTGTTAACATGAGCTGTAGGAGTGTAACATTAACCCCAGCTCAGTTCTTGTGATGGTCACTACCACAGGCTGTGTTGTTAACATGAGCTACAGGAGTGTAACATTACCCCCTGCTCAGTTCTTCTGATGGTCACTACCACAAGCTGTGTTGTTAACATGAGGTGTGGGAGTGTAACATTACCCCAGCTCAGTTCTTCTGATGGTCACTACCACAGGCTGTGTTGTTAACATGAGCTGTAGGAGCGTAACATTACCCCCAGCTCAGTTCTTCTGATGGTCAGTCACTACCACAGGCTGTGTTGTTAACATGAGCTGTAGGAGTGTAACATTAACCCCAGCTCAGTTCTTGTGATGGTCACTACCACAGGCTGTGTTGTTAACATGAGCTACAGGAGTGTAACATTACCCCCTGCTCAGTTCTTCTGATGGTCACTACCACAAGCTGTGTTGTTAACATGAGGTGTAGGAGTGTAACATTACCCCAGCTCAGTTCTTCTGATGGTCACTACCACAGGCTGTGTTAACATAAGGTGTAGGAGTGTAACATTACCCCCAGCTCAGTTCTTGTGATGGTCACTACCACAGGCTGTGTTAACATGAGCTGCAGGAGTGTAACATTAACACCAGCTCAGTTCTTCTGATGGTCACTACCACAGGCTGTGTTGTTAACATGAGCTGTAGGAGCGTAACATTAACCCCAGCTCGGTTCTTGTGATGGTCACTACCACAGGCTGTGTTGTTAACATGAGCTGTAGGAGCGTAACATTAACCCCAGCTCAGTTCTTGTGATGGTCACTACCACAGGCTGTGTTGTTAACATGAGCTGTAGGAGCGTAACATTACCCCCAGCTCAGTTCTTCTGATGGTCACTACCACAGGCTGTGTTGTTAACATGAGCTGTAGGAGTGTAACATTACCCCCAGCTCAGTTCTTCTGATGGTCAGTCACTACCACAGGCTGTGTTGTTAACATGAGCTGTAGGAGTGTAACATTAACCCCAGCTCAGTTCTTGTGATGGTCACTACCACAGGCTGTGTTGTTAACATGAGCTACAGGAGTGTAACATTACCCCCTGCTCAGTTCTTCTGATGGTCACTACCACAAGCTGTGTTGTTAACATGAGGTGTAGGAGTGTAACATTACCCCAGCTCAGTTCTTCTGATGATCACTACCACAGGCTGTGTTAACATAAGGTGTAGGAGTGTAACATTACCCCCAGCTCAGTTCTTGTGATGGTCACTACCACAGGCTGTGTTAACATGAGCTGCAGGAGTGTAACATTAACACCAGCTCAGTTCTTCTGATGGTCACTACCACAGGCTGTGTTGTTAACATGAGCTGTAGGAGCGTAACATTAACCCCAGCTCGGTTCTTGTGATGGTCACTACCACAGGCTGTGTTGTTAACATGAGGTGTAGGAGTGTAACATTACCCCCAGCTCAGTTCTTCTGATGGTCACTACCACAGGCTGTGTTGTTAACATGAGCTACAGGAGTGTAACATTAACCCCAGCTCAGTTCTTCTGATGGTCACTACCACAGGCTGTGTTGTTAACATGAGGTATAGGAGTGTAACATTACCCCCAGCTCAGTTCTTGTGATGGTCACTACCACAGACTGTGTTGTTAACATGAGCTAAAGGAGTGTAACATTACCCCCAGCTCAGTTCTTGTGATGGTCACTACCAAAGGCTGTGTTGTTAACATGAGCTGTAGGAGTGTAACATTAACCCCAGCTCAGTTCTTCTGATGGTCACTACCACAGGCTGTGTTGTTAACATGAGCTGTAGGAGTGTAACATTACCCCCAGCTCAGTTCTTCTGATGGTCACTACCACAGGCTGTGTTGTTAACATGAGCTGTAGGAGTGTAACATTACCCCCAGCTCAGTTCTTCTGATGGTCAGTCACTACCACAAGCTGTGTTGTTAACATGAGCTGTAGGAGTGTAACATTACCCCCAGCTCGGTTCTTGTGATGGTCACTACCACAGGCTGTGTTGTTAACATGAGGTGTAGGAGTGTAACATTACCCCCAGCTCAGTTCTTCTGATGGTCAGTCACTACCACAAGCTGTGTTGTTAACATGAGCTGTAGGAGTGTAACATTACCCCCAGCTCGGTTCTTGTGATGGTCACTACCACAGGCTGTGTTGTTAACATGAGGTGTAGGAGTGTAACATTAACCCCAGCTCAGTTCTTCTGATTGTCACTACCACAGGCTGTGTTGTTAACATGAGCTACAGGAGTGTAACATTACCCCCTGCTCAGTTCTTCTGATGGTCACTACCACAGGCTGTGTTGTTAACATGAGGTGTAGGAGTGTAACGTTACCCCAGCGCAGTTCTTCTGATGGTCACTACCACAGGCTGTGTTAACATGAGGTGTAGGAGTGTAACATTACCCCCAGCTCAGTTCTTGTGATGGTCACTACCACAGGCTGTGTTAACATGAGCTGCAGGAGTGTAACATTAACACCAGCTCAGTTCTTCTGATGGTCACTACCACAGGCTGTGTTGTTAACATGAGCTGTAGGAGCGTAACATTAACCCCAGCTCAGTTCTTGTGATGGTCACTACCACAGGCTGTGTTGTTAACATGAGCTGTAGGAGCGTAACATTACCCCCAGCTCAGTTCTTGTGATGGTCACTACCACAGGCTGTGTTGTTAACATGAGCTGTAGGAGCGTAACATTACCCCCAGCTCAGTTCTTCTGATGGTCAGTCACTACCACAGGCTGTGTTGTTAACATGAGCTGTAGGAGTGTAACATTAACCCCAGCTCAGTTCTTGTGATGGTCACTACCACAGGCTGTGTTGTTAACATGAGCTACAGGAGTGTAACATTACCCCCTGCTCAGTTCTTGTGATGGTCACTACCACAAGCTGTGTTGTTAACATGAGCTACAGGAGTGTAACATTACCCCCTGCTCAGTTCTTCTGATGGTCACTACCACAAGCTGTGTTGTTAACATGAGGTGTAGGAGTGTAACATTACCCCAGCTCAGTTCTTCTGATGGTCACTACCACAGGCTGTGTTAACATAAGGTGTAGGAGTGTAACATTACCCCCAGCTCAGTTCTTGTGATGGTCACTACCACAGGCTGTGTTAACATGAGCTGCAGGAGTGTAACATTAACACCAGCTCAGTTCTTCTGATGGTCACTACCACAGGCTGTGTTGTTAACATGAGGTGTAGGAGTGTAACATTACCCCCAGCTCAGTTCTTCTGATGGTCAGTCACTACCACAAGCTGTGTTGTTAACATGAGCTGTAGGAGTGTAACATTACCCCCAGCTCGGTTCTTGTGATGGTCACTACCACAGGCTGTGTTGTTAACATGAGGTGTAGGAGTGTAACATTAACCCCAGCTCAGTTCTTCTGATTGTCACTACCACAGGCTGTGTTGTTAACATGAGCTGTAGGAGTGTAACATTACCCCCTGCTCAGTTCTTCTGATGGTCACTACCACATGCTGTGTTGTTAACATGAGGTGTAGGAGTGTAACGTTACCCCAGCGCAGTTCTTCTGATGGTCACTACCACAGGCTGTGTTAACATGAGGTGTAGGAGTGTAACATTACCCCCAGCTCAGTTCTTGTGATGGTCACTACCACAGGCTGTGTTAACATGAGCTGCAGGAGTGTAACATTAACACCAGCTCAGTTCTTCTGATGGTCACTACCACAGGCTGTGTTGTTAACATGAGCTGTAGGAGCGTAACATTAACCCCAGCTCAGTTCTTGTGATGGTCACTACCACAGGCTGTGTTGTTAACATGAGCTGTAGGAGCGTAACATTACCCCCAGCTCAGTTCTTGTGATGGTCACTACCACAGGCTGTGTTGTTAACATGAGCTGTAGGAGCGTAACATTACCCCCAGCTCAGTTCTTCTGATGGTCAGTCACTACCACAGGCTGTGTTGTTAACATGAGCTGTAGGAGTGTAACATTAACCCCAGCTCAGTTCTTGTGATGGTCACTACCACAGGCTGTGTTGTTAACATGAGCTACAGGAGTGTAACATTACCCCCTGCTCAGTTCTTCTGATGGTCACTACCACAAGCTGTGTTGTTAACATGAGGTGTAGGAGTGTAACATTACCCCAGCTCAGTTCTTCTGATGGTCACTACCACAGGCTGTGTTAACATAAGGTGTAGGAGTGTAACATTACCCCCAGCTCAGTTCTTGTGATGGTCACTACCACAGGCTGTGTTAACATGAGCTGCAGGAGTGTAACATTAACACCAGCTCAGTTCTTCTGATGGTCACTACCACAGGCTGTGTTGTTAACATGAGCTGTAGGAGCGTAACATTAACCCCAGCTCGGTTCTTGTGATGGTCACTACCACAGGCTGTGTTGTTAACATGAGGTGTAGGAGTGTAACATTACCCCCAGCTCAGTTCTTCTGATGGTCACTACCACAGGCTGTGTTGTTAACATGAGCTACAGGAGTGTAACATTAACCCCAGCTCAGTTCTTCTGATGGTCACTACCACAGGCTGTGTTGTTAACATGAGGTATAGGAGTGTAACATTACCCCCAGCTCAGTTCTTCTGATGGTCACTACCACAGACTGTGTTGTTAACATGAGCTACAGGAGTGTAACATTACCCCCAGCTCAGTTCTTGTGATGGTCACTACCAAAGGCTGTGTTGTTAACATGAGCTGTAGGAGTGTAACATTAACCCCAGCTCAGTTCTTCTGATGGTCACTACCACAGGCTGTGTTGTTAACATGAGCTGTAGGAGTGTAACATTACCCCCAGCTCAGTTCTTCTGATGGTCACTACCACAGGCTGTGTTGTTAACATGAGCTGTAGGAGTGTAACATTACCCCCAGCTCAGTTCTTCTGATGGTCAGTCACTACCACAAGCTGTGTTGTTAACATGAGCTGTAGGAGTGTAACATTACCCCCAGCTCGGTTCTTGTGATGGTCACTACCACAGGCTGTGTTGTTAACATGAGGTGTAGGAGTGTAACATTAACCCCAGCTCAGTTCTTCTGATTGTCACTACCACAGGCTGTGTTGTTAACATGAGCTACAGGAGTGTAACATTACCCCCTGCTCAGTTCTTCTGATGGTCACTACCACAGGCTGTGTTGTTAACATGAGGTGTAGGAGTGTAACGTTACCCCAGCGCAGTTCTTCTGATGGTCACTACCACAGGCTGTGTTAACATGAGGTGTAGGAGTGTAACATTACCCCCAGCTCAGTTCTTTTGATGGTCACTACCACAGGCTGTGTTAACATGAGCTGCAGGAGTGTAACATTAACACCAGCTCAGTTCTTCTGATGGTCACTACCACAGGCTGTGTTGTTAACATGAGCTGTAGGAGCGTAACATTAACCCCAGCTCAGTTCTTGTGATGGTTACTACCACAGGCTGTGTTGTTAACATGAGCTGTAGGAGCGTAACATTACCCCCAGCTCAGTTCTTGTGATGGTCACTACCACAGGCTGTGTTGTTAACATGAGCTGTAGGAGCGTAACATTACCCCCAGCTCAGTTCTTCTGATGGTCAGTCACTACCACAGGCTGTGTTGTTAACATGAGCTGTAGGAGTGTAACATTAACCCCAGCTCAGTTCTTGTGATGGTCACTACCACAGGCTGTGTTGTTAACATGAGCTACAGGAGTGTAACATTACCCCCTGCTCAGTTCTTCTGATGGTCACTACCACAAGCTGTGTTGTTAACATGAGGTGTAGGAGTGTAACATTACCCCAGCTCAGTTCTTCTGATGGTCACTACCACAGGCTGTGTTAACATAAGGTGTAGGAGTGTAACATTACCCCCAGCTCAGTTCTTGTGATGGTCACTACCACAGGCTGTGTTAACATGAGCTGCAGGAGTGTAACATTAACCCCAGCTCAGTTCTTCTGATGGTCACTACCACAGGCTGTGTTGTTAACATGAGCTGTAGGAGCGTAACATTAACCCCAGCTCGGTTCTTGTGATGGTCACTACCACAGGCTGTGTTGTTAACATGAGGTGTAGGAGTGTAACATTACCCCCAGCTCAGTTCTTCTGATGGTCACTACCACAGGCTGTGTTGTTAACATGAGCTGTAGGAGTGTAACATTACCCCCAGCTCAGTTCTTCTGATGGTCACTACCACAGGCTGTGTTGTTAACATTAGCTGTAGGAGTGTAACATTACCCCCAGCTCAGTTCTTCTGATGGTCACTACCACAGGCTGTGTTGTTAACATGAGGTATAGGAGCGTAACATTACCCCCAGCTCAGTTCTTGTGATGGTCACTACCACAGACTATGTTGTTAACATGAGCTACAGGAGTGTAACATTAACCCCAGCTCAGTTCTTGTGATGGTCACTACCACAGGCTGTGTTGTTAACATGAGCTACAGGAGTGTAACATTAACCCCAGCTCGGTTCTTCTGATGGTCACTACCACAGGCTGTGTTGTTAACATGAGGTATAGGAGTGTAACATTACCCCCAGCTCAGTTCTTGTGATGGTCACTACCACAGACTGTGTTGTTAACATGAGCTGTAGGAGTGTAACATTACCCCCAGCTCAGTTCTTGTGATGGTCACTACCACAGGCTGTGTTGTTAACATGAGCTGTAGAAGTGTAACATTACCCCCAGCTCAGTTCTTCTGATGGTCACTACCACAGGCTGTGTTGTTAACATGAGCTGTAGGAGCGTAACATTACCCCCAGCTCAGTTCTTCTGATGGTCAGTCACTACCACAGGCTGTGTTGTTAACATGAGCTGTAGGAGTGTAACATTACCTCCAGCTCAGTTCTTCTGATTGTCACTACCACAGGCTGTGTTGTTAACATGAGCTGTAGGAGTGTAACATTACCCCCAGCTCAGTTCTTCTGATGGTCACTACCACAGGCTGTGTTGTTAACATGAGCTACAGGAGTATAACATTAACCCCAGCTCAGTTCTTCTGATGGTCACTACCACAGGCTGTGTTGTTAACATGAGCTGTAGGAGCGTAACATTACCCCCAGCTCAGTTCTTCTGATGGTCAGTCACTACCACAGGCTGTGTTGTTAACATGAGCTGTAGGAGTGTAACATTAACGCCAGCTCAGTTGTTCTGATGGTCACTACCACAGGCTGTGTTGTTAACATGAGCTGTAGGAGTGTAACATTACCCCCAAATCAGTTATTCTGATGGTCACTACCACAGGCTGTGTTGTTAACATGAGGTATAGGAGTGTAACATTAACCCCAGCTCGGTTCTTGTGATGGTCACTACCACAGGCTGTGTTGTTAACATGAGGTGTAGGAGTGTAACATTACCCCCAGCTCAGTTCTTCTGATGGTCACTACCACAGGCTGTGTTGTTAACATGAGCTGTAGGAGTGTAACATTACCCCCAGCTCAGTTCTTCTGATGGTCACTACCACAGGCTGTGTTGTTAACATTAGCTGTAGGAGTGTAACATTACCCCCAGCTCAGTTCTTCTGATGGTCACTACCACAGGCTGTGTTGTTAACATGAGGTATAGGAGCGTAACATTACCCCCAGCTCAGTTCTTGTGATGGTCACTACCACAGACTATGTTGTTAACATGAGCTACAGGAGTGTAACATTAACCCCAGCTCAGTTCTTGTGATGGTCACTACCACAGGCTGTGTTGTTAACATGAGCTACAGGAGTGTAACATTAACCCCAGCTCGGTTCTTCTGATGGTCACTACCACAGGCTGTGTTGTTAACATGAGGTATAGGAGTGTAACATTACCCCCAGCTCAGTTCTTGTGATGGTCACTACCACAGACTGTGTTGTTAACATGAGCTGTAGGAGTGTAACATTACCCCCAGCTCAGTTCTTGTGATGGTCACTACCACAGGCTGTGTTGTTAACATGAGCTGTAGAAGTGTAACATTACCCCCAGCTCAGTTCTTCTGATGGTCACTACCACAGGCTGTGTTGTTAACATGAGCTGTAGGAGCGTAACATTACCCCCAGCTCAGTTCTTCTGATGGTCAGTCACTACCACAGGCTGTGTTGTTAACATGAGCTGTAGGAGTGTAACATTACCTCCAGCTCAGTTCTTCTGATTGTCACTACCACAGGCTGTGTTGTTAACATGAGCTGTAGGAGTGTAACATTACCCCCAGCTCAGTTCTTCTGATGGTCACTACCACAGGCTGTGTTGTTAACATGAGCTACAGGAGTATAACATTAACCCCAGCTCAGTTCTTCTGATGGTCACTACCACAGGCTGTGTTGTTAACATGAGCTGTAGGAGCGTAACATTACCCCCAGCTCAGTTCTTCTGATGGTCAGTCACTACCACAGGCTGTGTTGTTAACATGAGCTGTAGGAGTGTAACATTAACGCCAGCTCAGTTGTTCTGATGGTCACTACCACAGGCTGTGTTGTTAACATGAGCTGTAGGAGTGTAACATTACCCCCAAATCAGTTATTCTGATGGTCACTACCACAGGCTGTGTTGTTAACATGAGGTATAGGAGTGTAACATTACCCCCAGCTCAGTTCTTGTGATGGTCACTACCACAGACTGTGTTGTTAACATGAGCTACAGGAGTGTAACATTACCCCCAGCTCAGTTCTTGTGATGGTCACTACCAAAGGCTGTGTTGTTAACATGAGCTGTAGGAGTGTAACATTAACCCCAGCTCAGTTCTTCTGATGGTCACTACCACAGGCTGGGTTTGTTAACATGAGCTGTAGGAGTGTAACATTACCCCCAGCTCAGTTCTTCTGATGGTCACTACCACAGGCTGTGTTGTTAACATGAGCTGTAGGAGTGTAACATTACCCCCAGCTCAGTTCTTCTGATGGTCAGTCACTACCACAAGCTGTGTTGTTAACATGAGCTGTAGGAGTGTAACATTACCCCCAGCTCGGTTCTTGTGATGGTCACTACCACAGGCTGTGTTGTTAACATGAGGTGTAGGAGTGTAAAATTAACCCCAGCTCAGTTCTTCTGATTGTCACTACCACAGGCTGTGTTGTTAACATGAGCTACAGGAGTGTAACATTACCCCCTGCTCAGTTCTTCTGATGGTCACTACCACAGGCTGTGTTGTTAACATGAGGTGTAGGAGTGTAACGTTACCCCAGCGCAGTTCTTCTGATGGTCACTACCACAGGCTGTGTTAACATGAGCTACAGGAGTGTAACATTACCCCCAGCTCAGTTCTTGTGATGGTCACTACCACAGGCTGTGTTAACATGAGCTGCAGGAGTGTAACATTAACACCAGCTCAGTTCTTCTGATGGTCACTACCACAGGCTGTGTTGTTAACATGAGCTGTAGGAGCGTAACATTAACCCCAGCTCAGTTCTTGTGATGGTCACTACCACAGGCTGTGTTGTTAACATGAGCTGTAGGAGCGTAACATTACCCCCAGCTCAGTTCTTGTGATGGTCACTACCACAGGCTGTGTTGTTAACATGAGCTGTAGGAGCGTAACATTACCCCCAGCTCAGTTCTTCTGATGGTCAGTCACTACCACAGGCTGTGTTGTTAACATGAGCTGTAGGAGTGTAACATTAACCCCAGCTCAGTTCTTGTGATGGTCACTACCACAGGCTGTGTTGTTAACATGAGCTACAGGAGTGTAACATTACCCCCTGCTCAGTTCTTCTGATGGTCACTACCAGAAGCTGTGTTGTTAACATGAGGTGTAGAAGTGTAACATTACCCCAGCTCAGTTCTTCTGATGGTCACTACCACAGGCTGTGTTAACATAAGGTGTAGGAGTGTAACATTACCCCCAGCTCAGTTCTTGTGATGGTCACTACCACAGGCTGTGTTAACATGAGCTGCAGGAGTGTAACATTAACCCCAGCTCAGTTCTTCTGATGGTCACTACCACAGGCTGTGTTGTTAACATGAGCTCTAGGAGTGTAACATTACCCCCAGCTCAGTTCTTCTGATGGTCACTACCACAGGCTGTGTTGTTAACATGAGCTGTAGGAGTGTAACATTACCCCCAGCTCAGTTCTTCTGATGATCAGTCACTACCACAAGCTGTGTTGTTAACATGAGCTGTAGGAGTGTAACATTACCCCCAGCTCGGTTCTTGTGATGGTCACTACCACAGGCTGTGTTGTTAACATGAGGTGTAGGAGTGTAACATTAACCCCAGCTCAGTTCTTCTGATTGTCACTACCACAGGCTGTGTTGTTAACATGAGTTACAGGAGTGTAACATTACCCCCTGCTCAGTTCTTCTGATGGTCACTACCACAGGCTGTGTTGTTAACATGAGGTGTAGGAGTGTAACGTTACCCCAGCGCAGTTCTTCTGATGGTCACTACCACAGGCTGTGTTAACATGAGGTGTAGGAGTGTAACATTACCCCCAGCTCAGTTCTTGTGATGGTCACTACCACAGGCTGTGTTAACATGAGCTGCAGGAGTGTAACATTAACACCAGCTCAGTTCTTCTGATGGTCACTACCACAGGCTGTGTTGTTAACATGAGCTGTAGGAGCGTAACATTAACCCCAGCTCAGTTCTTGTGATGGTTACTACCACAGGCTGTGTTGTTAACATGAGCTGTAGGAGCGTAACATTACCCCCAGCTCAGTTCTTGTGATGGTCACTACCACAGGCTGTGTTGTTAACATGAGCTGTAGGAGCGTAACATTACCCCCAGCTCAGTTCTTCTGATGGTCAGTCACTACCACAGGCTGTGTTGTTAACATGAGCTGTAGGAGTGTAACATTAACCCCAGCTCAGTTCTTGTGATGGTCACTACCACAGGCTGTGTTGTTAACATGAGCTACAGGAGTGTAACATTACCCCCTGCTCAGTTCTTCTGATGGTCACTACCACATGCTGTGTTGTTAACATGAGGTGTAGGAGTGTAACATTACCCCAGCTCAGTTCTTCTGATGGTCACTACCACTGGCTGTGTTAACATAAGGTGTAGGAGTGTAACATTACCCCCAGCTCAGTTCTTGTGATGGTCACTACCACAGGCTGTGTTAACATGAGCTGCAGGAGTGTAACATTAACACCAGCTCAGTTCTTCTGATGGTCACTACCACAGGCTGTGTTGTTAACATGAGCTGTAGGAGCGTAACATTAACCCCAGCTCGGTTCTTGTGATGGTCACTACCACAGGCTGTGTTGTTAACATGAGGTGTAGGAGTGTAACATTACCCCCAGCTCAGTTCTTCTGATGGTCACTACCACAGGCTGTGTTGTTAACATGAGCTGTAGGAGTGTAACATTACCCCCAGCTCAGTTCTTCTGATGGTCACTACCACAGGCTGTGTTGTTAACATTAGCTGTAGGAGTGTAACATTACCCCCAGCTCAGTTCTTCTGATGGTCACTACCACAGGCTGTGTTGTTAACATGAGGTATAGGAGCGTAACATTACCCCCAGCTCAGTTCTTGTGATGGTCACTACCACAGACTGGGTTGTTAACATGAGTTACAGGAGTGTAACATTACCCCCAACTCAGTTCTTGTGATGGTCACTACCACAGGCTGTGTTGTTAACATGAGCTACAGGAGTATAACATTAACCCCAGCTCAGTTCTTCTGATGGTCACTACCACAGGCTGTGTTGTTAACATGAGCTGTAGGAGTGTAACATTAACCCCAGCTCAGTTCTTGTGATGGTCACTACCACAGACTGTGTTGTTAACATGAGCTGTAGGAGTGTAACATTACCCCCAGCTCAGTTCTTGTGATGGTCACTACCACAGGCTGTGTTGTTAACATGAGCTGTAGAAGTGTAACATTACCCCCAGCTCAGTTCTTCTGATGGTCACTACCACAGGCTGTGTTGTTAACATGAGCTGTAGGAGCGTAACATTACCCCCAGCTCAGTTCTTCTGATGGTCAGTCACTACCACAGGCTGTGTTGTTAACATGAGCTGTAGGAGTGTAACATTACCTCCAGCTCAGTTCTTCTGATTGTCACTACCACAGGCTGTGTTGTTAACATGAGCTACAGGAGTATAACATTAACCCCAGCTCAGTTCTTCTGATGGTCACTACCACAGGCTGTGTTGTTAACATGAGCTGTAGGAGCGTAACATTACCCCCAGCTCAGTTCTTCTGATGGTCAGTCACTACCACAGGCTGTGTTGTTAACATGAGCTGTAGGAGTGTAACATTAACGCCAGCTCAGTTCTTCTGATGGTCACTACCACAGGCTGTGTTGTTAACATGAGCTGTAGGAGTGTAACATTACCCCCAAATCAGTTATTCTGATGGTCACTACAAAAGGCTGTGTTGTTAACATGAGCTGTAGGAGTGTAACATTACCCCTTGCTCGGTTCTTGTGATGGTCACTACCACAGGCTGTGTTGTTAACATGAGGTGTAGGAGTGTAACATTAACCCCAGCTCAGTTCTTCTGATGGTCACTACCACAGGCTGTGTTGTTAACATGAGCTACAGGAGTGTAACATTACCCCCTGCTCAGTTCTTCTGATGGTCACTACCACAGGCTGTGTTGTTAACATGAGCTGTAGGAGTGTAACATTAACCCCAGCTCAGTTCTTGTGATGGTCACTACCACAGGCTGTGTTGTTAACATGAGCTACAGGAGTGTAACATTACCCCCTGCTCAGTTCTTCTGATGGTCACTACCACAAGCTGTGTTAACATAAGGTGTAGGAGTGTAACATTACCCCCAGCTCAGTTCTTGTGATGGTCACTACCACAGACTGTGTTAACATGAGCTGCAGGAGTGTAACATTACCCCCAGCTCAGTTCTTGTGATGGTCACTACCACAGGCTGTGTTGTTAACATGAGGTATAGGAGCGTAACATTACCCCCAGCTCAGTTCTTGTGATGGTCACTACCACAGACTGGGTTGTTAACATGAGCTACAGGAGTGTAACATTACCCCCAGCTCAGTTCTTGTGATGGTCACTACCACAGGCTGTGTTGTTAACATGAGCTACAGGAGTATAACATTAACCCCAGCTCAGTTCTTCTGATGGTCACTACCACAGGCTGTGTTGTTAACATGAGCTGTAGGAGCGTAACATTAACCCCAGCTCAGTTCTTGTGATGGTCACTACCACAGACTGTGTTGTTAACATGAGCTGTAGGAGTGTAACATTACCCCCAGCTCAGTTCTTGTGATGGTCACTACCACAGGCTGTGTTGTTAACATGAGCTGTAGAAGTGTAACATTACCCCCAGCTCAGTTCTTCTGATGGTCACTACCACAGGCTGTGTTGTTAACATGAGCTGTAGGAGCGTAACATTACCCCCAGCTCAGTTCTTCTGATGGTCAGTCACTACCACAGGCTGTGTTGTTAACATGAGCTGTAGGAGTGTAACATTACCTCCAGCTCAGTTCTTCTGATTGTCACTACCACAGGCTGTGTTGTTAACATGAGCTGTAGGAGTGTAACATTACCCCCAGCTCAGTTCTTCTGATGGTCACTACCACAGGCTGTGTTGTTAACATGAGCTACAGGAGTATAACATTAACCCCAGCTCAGTTCTTCTGATGGTCACTACCACAGGCTGTGTTGTTAACATGAGCTGTAGGAGCGTAACATTACCCCCAGCTCAGTTCTTCTGATGGTCAGTCACTACCACAGGCTGTGTTGTTAACATGAGCTGTAGGAGTGTAACATTAACGCCAGCTCAGTTCTTCTGATGGTCACTACCACAGGCTGTGTTGTTAACATGAGCTGTAGGAGTGTAACATTACCCCCAAATCAGTTATTCTGATGGTCACTACAAAAGGCTGTGTTGTTAACATGAGCTGTAGGAGTGTAACATTACCCCCAGCTCGGTTCTTGTGATGGTCACTACCACAGGCTGTGTTGTTAACATGAGGTGTAGGAGTGTAACATTAACCCCAGCTCAGTTCTTCTGATGGTCACTACCACAGGCTGTGTTGTTAACATGAGCTGTAGGAGTGTAACATTACCCCCTGCTCAGTTCTTCTGATGGTCACTACCACAGGCTGTGTTGTTAACATGAGCTGTAGGAGTGTAACATTAACCCCAGCTCAGTTCTTGTGATGGTCACTACCACAGGCTGTGTTGTTAACATGAGCTACAGGAGTGTAACATTACCCCCTGCTCAGTTCTTCTGATGGTCACTACCACAAGCTGTGTTGTTAACATGAGGTGTAGGAGTGTAACATTACCCCAGCTCAGTTCTTCTGATGGTCACTACCACAGGCTGTGTTAACATAAGGTGTAGGAGTGTAACATTACCCCCAGCTCAGTTCTTGTGATGGTCACTACCACAGACTGTGTTAACATGAGCTGCAGGAGTTTAACATTAACACCAGCTCTGTTCTTCTGATGGTCACTACCACAGGCTGTGTTGTTAACATGAGCTGTAGGAGCGTAACATTAACCCCAGCTCGGTTCTTGTGATGGTCACTACCACAGGCTGTGTTGTTAACATGAGGTGTAGGAGTGTAACATTACCCCCAGCTCAGTTCTTCTGATGGTCACTACCACAGGCTGTGTTGTTAACATGAGCTGTAGGAGTGTAACATTACCCCCAGCTCAGTTCTTCTGATGGTCACTACCACAGGCTGTGTTGTTAACATTAGCTGTAGGAGTGTAACATTACCCCCAGCTCAGTTCTTCTGATGGTCACTACCACAGGCTGTGTTGTTAACATGAGGTATAGGAGCGTAACATTACCCCCAGCTCAGTTCTTGTGATGGTCACTACCACAGACTGGGTTGTTAACATGAGCTACAGGAGTGTAACATTACCCCCAGCTCAGTTCTTGTGATGGTCACTACCACAGGCTGTGTTGTTAACATGAGCTGTAGGAGCGTAACATTACCCCCAGCTCAGTTCTTCTGATGGTCAGTCACTACCACAGGCTGTGTTGTTAACATGAGCTGTAGGAGTGTAACATTAACGCCAGCTCAGTTCTTCTGATGGTCACTACCACAGGCTGTGTTGTTAACATGAGCTGTAGGAGTGTAACATTACCCCCAAATCAGTTATTCTGATGGTCACTACAAAAGGCTGTGTTGTTAACATGAGCTGTAGGAGTGTAACATTACCCCCAGCTCGGTTCTTGTGATGGTCACTACCACAGGCTGTGTTGTTAACATGAGGTGTAGGAGTGTAACATTAACCCCAGCTCAGTTCTTCTGATGGTCACTACCACAGGCTGTGTTGTTAACATGAGCTGTAGGAGTGTAACATTACCCCCTGCTCAGTTCTTCTGATGGTCACTACCACAGGCTGTGTTGTTAACATGAGCTGTAGGAGTGTAACATTAACCCCAGCTCAGTTCTTGTGATGGTCACTACCACAGGCTGTGTTGTTAACATGAGCTACAGGAGTGTAACATTACCCCCTGCTCAGTTCTTCTGATGGTCACTACCACAAGCTGTGTTGTTAACATGAGGTGTAGGAGTGTAACATTACCCCAGCTCAGTTCTTCTGATGGTCACTACCACAGGCTGTGTTAACATAAGGTGTAGGAGTGTAACATTACCCCCAGCTCAGTTCTTGTGATGGTCACTACCACAGACTGTGTTAACATGAGCTGCAGGAGTTTAACATTAACACCAGCTCTGTTCTTCTGATGGTCACTACCACAGGCTGTGTTGTTAACATGAGCTGTAGGAGCGTAACATTAACCCCAGCTCGGTTCTTGTGATGGTCACTACCACAGGCTGTGTTGTTAACATGAGGTGTAGGAGTGTAACATTACCCCCAGCTCAGTTCTTCTGATGGTCACTACCACAGACTGGGTTGTTAACATGAGCTGTAGGAGTGTAACATTACCCCCAGCTCAGTTCTTCTGATGGTCACTACCACAGGCTGTGTTGTTAACATTAGCTGTAGGAGTGTAACATTACCCCCAGCTCAGTTCTTCTGATGGTCACTACCACAGGCTGTGTTGTTAACATGAGGTATAGGAGCGTAACATTACCCCCAGCTCAGTTCTTGTGATGGTCACTACCACAGACTGGGTTGTTAACATGAGCTACAGGAGTGTAACATTACCCCCAGCTCAGTTCTTGTGATGGTCACTACCACAGGTTGTGTTGTTAACATGAGCTACAGGAGTGTAACATTAACCCCAGCTCAGTTCTTCTGATGGTCACTACCACAGGCTGTGTTGTTAACATGAGGTATAGGAGTGTAACATTACCCCCAGCTTAGTTCTTGTGATGGTCACTACCACAGACTGTGTTGTTAACATGAGCTGTAGGAGTGTAACATTACCCCCAGCTCAGTTGTTGTGATGGTCACTACCACAGGCTGTGTTGTTAACATGAGCTGTAGAAGTGTAACATTACCCCCAGCTCAGTTCTTCTGATGGTCACTACCACAGGCTGTGTTGTTAACATGAGCTGTAGGAGCGTAACATTACCCCCAGCTCAGTTCTTCTGATGGTCAGTCACTACCACAGGCTGTGTTGTTAACATGAGCTGTAGGAGTGTAACATTACCTCCAGCTCAGTTCTTCTGATTGTCACTACCACAGGCTGTGTTGTTAACATGAGCTGTAGGAGTGTAACATTACCCCCAGCTCAGTTCTTCTGATGGTCACTACCACAGGCTGTGTTGTTAACATGAGCTACAGGAGTATAACATTACCCCCAGCTCAGTTCTTCTGATGGTCACTACCACAGGCTGTGTTGTTAACATGAGCTGTAGGAGCGTAACATTACCCCCAACTCAGTTCTTCTGATGGTCAGTCACTACCACAGGCTGTGTTGTTAACATGAGCTGTAGGAGTGTAACATTAACGCCAGCTCAGTTCTTCTGATGGTCACTACCACAGGCTGTGTTGTTAACATGAGCTGTAGGAGTGTAACATTACCCCCAGCTCAGTTCTTCTGATGGTCACTACCACAGGCTGTGTTGTTAACATGAGCTGTAGGAGTGTAACATTACCCCCAGCTCAGTTCTTCTGATGGTCAGTCACTACCACAAGCTGTGTTGTTAACATGAGCTGTAGGAGTGTAACATTACCCCCAGCTCGGTTCTTGTGATGGTCACTACCACAGGCTGTGTTGTTAACATGAGATGTAGGAGTGTAACATTAACCCCAGCTCAGTTCTTCTGATTGTCACTACCACAGGCTGTGTTGTTAACATGAGCTACAGGAGTGTAACATTACCCCCTGCTCAGTTCTTCTGATGGTCACTACCACAGGCTGTGTTGTTAACATGAGGTGTAGGAGTGTAACGTTACCCCAGCGCAGTTCTTCTGATGGTCACTACCACAGGCTGTGTTAACATGAGGTGTAGGAGTGTAACATTAACCCCAGCTCAGTTCTTGTGATGGTCACTACCACAGGCTGTGTTAACATGAGCTGCAGGAGTGTAACATTAACACCAGCTCAGTTCTTCTGATGGTCACTACCACAGGCTGTGTTGTTAACATGAGCTGTAGGAGTGTAACATTACCCCCAAATCAGTTATTCTGATGGTCACTACCACAGGCTGTGTTGTTAACATGAGCTGTAGGAGTGTAACATTACCCCCAGCTCGGTTCTTGTGATGGTCACTACCACAGGCTGTGTTGTTAACATGAGGTGTAGGAGTGTAACATTAACCCCAGCTCAGTTCTTCTGATGGTCACTACCACAGGCTGTGTTGTTAACATGAGCTACAGGAGTGTAACATTACCCCCTGCTCAGTTCTTCTGATGGTCACTACCACAGGCTGTGTTGTTAACATGAGCTACAGGAGTGTAACATTACCCCCTGCTCAGTTCTTCTGATGGTCACTAACACAAGCTGTGTTGTTAACATGAGGTGTAGGAGTGTAACATTACCCCAGCTCAGTTCTTCTTATGGTCACTACCACAGGCTGTGTTAACATAAGGTGTAGGAGTGTAACATTACCCCCAGCTCAGTTCTTGTGATGGTCACTACCACAGGCTGTGTTAACATGAGCTGCAGGAGTTTAACATTAACACCAGCTCAGTTCTTCTGATGGTCACTACCACAGGCTGTGTTGTTAACATGAGCTGTAGGAGCGTAACATTAACCCCAGCTCGGTTCTTGTGATGGTCACTACCACAGGCTGTGTTGTTAACATGAGGTGTAGGAGTGTAACATTACCCCCAGCTCAGTTCTTCTGATGGTCACTACCACAGGCTGTGTTGTTAACATTAGCTGTAGGAGTGTAACATTACCCCCAGCTCAGTTCTTCTGATGGTCACTACCACAGGCTGTGTTGTTAACATGAGGTATAGGAGCGTAACATTACCCCCAGCTCAGTTCTTGTGATGGTCACTACCACAGACTGGGTTGTTAACATGAGCTACAGGAGTGTAACATTACCCCCAGCTCAGTTCTTGTGATGGTCACTACCACAGGCTGTGTTGTTAACATGAGCTACAGGAGTGTAACATTAACCCCAGCTCAGTTCTTCTGATGGTCACTACCACAGGCTGTGTTGTTAACATGAGGTATAGGAGTGTAACATTACCCCCAGCTCAGTTCTTGTGATGGTCACTACCACAGACTGTGTTGTTAACATGAGCTGTAGGAGTGTAACATTACCCCCAGCTCAGTTCTTGTGATGGTCACTACCACAGGCTGTGTTGTTAACATGAGCTGTAGAAGTGTAACATTACCCCCAGCTCAGTTCTTCTGATGGTCACTACCACAGGCTGTGTTGTTAACATGAGCTGTAGGAGCGTAACATTACCCCCAGCTCAGTTCTTCTGATGGTCAGTCACTACCACAGGCTGTGTTGTTAACATGAGCTGTAGGAGTGTAACATTACCTCCAGCTCAGTTCTTCTGATTGTCACTACCACAGGCTGTGTTGTTAACATGAGCTGTAGGAGTGTAACATTACCCCCTGCTCAGTTCTTCTGATGGTCACTACCACAGGCTGTGTTGTTAACATGAGGTGTAGGAGTGTAACGTTACCCCAGCGCAGTTCTTCTGATGGTCACTACCACAGGCTGTGTTAACATGAGGTGTAGGAGTGTAACATTACCCCCAGCTCAGTTCTTGTGATGGTCACTACCACAGGCTGTGTTAACATGAGCTGCAGGAGTGTAACATTAACACCAGCTCAGTTCTTCTGATGGTCACTACCACAGGCCGTGTTGTTAACATGAGCTGTAGGAGTGTAACATTACCCCCAAATCAGTTATTCTGATGGTCACTACCACAGGCTGTGTTGTTAACATGAGCTGTAGGAGTGTAACATTACCCCCAGCTCGGTTCTTGTGATGGTCACTACCACAGGCTGTGTTGTTAACATGAGGTGTAGGAGTGTAACATTAACCCCAGCTCAGTTCTTCTGATGGTCACTACCACAGGCTGTGTTGTTAACATGAGCTACAGGAGTGTAACATTACCCCCTGCTCAGTTCTTCTGATGGTCACTACCACAGGCTGTGTTGTTAACATGAGCTGTAGGAGTGTAACATTAACCCCAGCTCAGTTCTTGTGATGGTCACTACCACAGGCTGTGTTGTTAACATGAGCTACAGGAGTGTAACATTACCCCCTGCTCAGTTCTTCTGATGGTCACTAACACAAGCTGTGTTGTTAACATGAGGTGTAGGAGTGTAACATTACCCCAGCTCAGTTCTTCTTATGGTCACTACCACAGGCTGTGTTAACATAAGGTGTAGGAGTGTAACATTACCCCCAGCTCAGTTCTTGTGATGGTCACTACCACAGGCTGTGTTAACATGAGCTGCAGGAGTTTAACATTAACACCAGCTCAGTTCTTCTGATGGTCACTACCACAGGCTGTGTTGTTAACATGAGCTGTAGGAGCGTAACATTAACCCCAGCTCGGTTCTTGTGATGGTCACTACCACAGGCTGTGTTGTTAACATGAGGTGTAGGAGTGTAACATTACCCCCAGCTCACTTCTTCTGATGGTCACTACCACAGGCTGTGTTGTTAACATGAGCTGTAGGAGTGTAACATTACCCCCAGCTCAGTTCTTCTGATGGTCACTACCACAGGCTGTGTTGTTAACATTAGCTGTAGGAGTGTAACATTACCCCCAGCTCAGTTCTTCTGATGGTCACTACCACAGGCTGTGTTGTTAACATGAGGTATAGGAGCGTAACATTACCCCCAGCTCAGTTCTTGTGATGGTCACTACCACAGACTGGGTTGTTAACATGAGCTACAGGAGTGTAACATTACCCCCAGCTCAGTTCTTGTGATGGTCACTACCACAGGCTGTGTTGTTAACATGAGCTACAGGAGTGTAACATTAACCCCAGCTCAGTTCTTCTGATGGTCACTACCACAGACTGTGTTGTTAACATGAGGTATAGGAGTGTAACATTACCCCCAGCTCAGTTCTTGTGATGGTCACTACCACAGACTGTGTTGTTAACATGAGCTGTAGGAGTGTAACATTACCCCCAGCTCAGTTCTTGTGATGGTCACTACCACAGGCTGTGTTGTTAACATGAGCTGTAGAAGTGTAACATTACCCCCAGCTCAGTTCTTCTGATGGTCACTACCACAGGCTGTGTTGTTAACATGAGCTGTAGGAGCGTAACATTACCCCCAGCTCAGTTCTTCTGATGGTCAGTCACTACCACAGGCTGTGTTGTTAACATGAGCTGTAGGAGTGTAACATTACCTCCAGCTCAGTTCTTCTGATTGTCACTACCACAGGCTGTGTTGTTAACATGAGCTGTAGGAGTGTAACATTACCCCCAGCTCAGTTCTTCTGATGGTCACTACCACAGGCTGTGTTGTTAACATGAGCTACAGGAGTATAACATTACCCCCAGCTCAGTTCTTCTGATGGTCACTACCACAGGCTGTGTTGTTAACATGAGCTGTAGGAGCGTAACATTACCCCCAGCTCAGTTCTTCTGATGGTCAGTCACTACCACAGGCTGTGTTTTTAACATGAGCTGTAGGAGTGTAACATTAACGCCAGCTCAGTTCTTCTGATAGTCACTACCACAGGCTGTGTTGTTAACATGAGCTGTAGGAGTGTAACATTACCCCCAAATCAGTTATTCTGATGGTCACTACCACAGGCTGTGTTGTTAACATGAGCTGTAGGAGTGTAACATTACCCCCAGCTCGGTTCTTGTGATGGTCACTACCACAGGCTGTGTTGTTAACATGAGGTGTAGGAGTGTAACATTAACCCCAGCTCAGTTCTTCTGATGGTCACTACCACAGGCTGTGTTGTTAACATGAGCTACAGGAGTGTAACATTACCCCCTGCTCAGTTCTTCTGATGGTCACTACCACAGGCTGTGTTGTTAACATGAGGTGTAGGAGTGTAACATTACCCCAGCTCAGTTCTTCTGATGGTCACTACCACAGGCTGTGTTAACATGAGGTGTAGGAGTGTAACATTACCCCCAGCTCAGTTCTTGTGATGGTCACTACCACAGGCTGTGTTGTTAACATGAGCTGTGGGAGCGTAACATTAACCCCAGCTCAGTTCTTGTGATGGTCACTACCAAAGGCAGTGTTGTTAACATGAGCTGTAGAATTGTAACATTAACCCCAGCTCAGTTCTTGTGATGGTCACCACCACAGGCTGTGTTGTTAACATGAGCTGTAGGAGCGTAACATTACCCCCAGCTCAGTTCTTGTGATGGTCACTACCACAGGCTGTGTTGTTAACATGAGCTACAGGAGTGTAACATTAACCCCAGCTAAGTTCTTCTGATGGTCACTACCACAGGCTGTGTTGTTAACATGAGGTATAGGAGTGTAACATTACCCCCAGCTCAGTTCTTGTGATGGTCACTACCACAGACTGTGTTGTTAACATGAGCTACAGGAGTGTAACATTACCCCCAGCTCAGTTCTTGTGATGGTCACTACCAAAGGCTGTGTTGTTAACATGAGCTGTAGGAGTGTAACATTAACCCCAGCTCAGTTCTTCTGATGGTCACTACCACAGGCTGTGTTGTTAACATGAGCTACAGGAGTGTAACATTACCCCCTGCTCAGTTCTTCTGATGGTCACTACCACAGGCTGTGTTGTTAACATGAGGTGTAGGAGTGTAACGTTACCCCAGCGCAGTTCTTCTGATGGTCACTACCACAGGCTGTGTTAACATGAGGTGTAGGAGTGTAACATTACCCCCAGCTCAGTTCTTGTGATGGTCACTACCACAGGCTGTGTTAACATGAGCTGCAGGAGTGTAACATTAACACCAGCTCAGTTCTTCTGATGGTCACTACCACAGGCTGTGTTGTTAACATGAGCTGTAGGAGTGTAACATTACCCCCAAATCAGTTATTCTGATGGTCACTACCACAGGCTGTGTTGTTAACATGAGCTGTAGGAGTGTAACATTACCCCCAGCTCGGTTCTTGTGATGGTCACTACCACAGGCTGTGTTGTTAACATGAGGTGTAGGAGTGTAACATTAACCCCAGCTCAGTTCTTCTGATGGTCACTACCACAGGCTGTGTTGTTAACATGAGCTACAGGAGTGTAACATTACCCCCTGCTCAGTTCTTCTGATGGTCACTACCACAGGCTGTGTTGTTAACATGAGCTGTAGGAGTGTAACATTAACCCCAGCTCAGTTCTTGTGATGGTCACTACCACAGGCTGTGTTGTTAACATGAGCTACAGGAGTGTAACATTACCCCCTGCTCAGTTCTTCTGATGGTCACTAACACAAGCTGTGTTGTTAACATGAGGTGTAGGAGTGTAACATTACCCCAGCTCAGTTCTTCTTATGGTCACTACCACAGGCTGTGTTAACATAAGGTGTAGGAGTGTAACATTACCCCCAGCTCAGTTCTTGTGATGGTCACTACCACAGGCTGTGTTAACATGAGCTGCAGGAGTTTAACATTAACACCAGCTCAGTTCTTCTGATGGTCACTACCACAGGCTGTGTTGTTAACATGAGCTGTAGGAGCGTAACATTAACCCCAGCTCGGTTCTTGTGATGGTCACTACCACAGGCTGTGTTGTTAACATGAGGTGTAGGAGTGTAACATTACCCCCAGCTCACTTCTTCTGATGGTCACTACCACAGGCTGTGTTGTTAACATGAGCTGTAGGAGTGTAACATTACCCCCAGCTCAGTTCTTCTGATGGTCACTACCACAGGCTGTGTTGTTAACATTAGCTGTAGGAGTGTAACATTACCCCCAGCTCAGTTCTTCTGATGGTCACTACCACAGGCTGTGTTGTTAACATGAGGTATAGGAGCGTAACATTACCCCCAGCTCAGTTCTTGTGATGGTCACTACCACAGACTGGGTTGTTAACATGAGCTACAGGAGTGTAACATTACCCCCAGCTCAGTTCTTGTGATGGTCACTACCACAGGCTGTGTTGTTAACATGAGCTACAGGAGTGTAACATTAACCCCAGCTCAGTTCTTCTGATGGTCACTACCACAGGCTGTGTTGTTAACATGAGGTATAGGAGTGTAACATTACCCCCAGCTCAGTTCTTGTGATGGTCACTACCACAGACTGTGTTGTTAACATGAGCTGTAGGAGTGTAACATTACCCCCAGCTCAGTTCTTGTGATGGTCACTACCACAGGCTGTGTTGTTAACATGAGCTGTAGAAGTGTAACATTACCCCCAGCTCAGTTCTTCTGATGGTCACTACCACAGGCTGTGTTGTTAACATGAGCTGTAGGAGCGTAACATTACCCCCAGCTCAGTTCTTCTGATGGTCAGTCACTACCACAGGCTGTGTTGTTAACATGAGCTGTAGGAGTGTAACATTACCTCCAGCTCAGTTCTTCTGATTGTCACTACCACAGGCTGTGTTGTTAACATGAGCTGTAGGAGTGTAACATTACCCCCTGCTCAGTTCTTCTGATGGTCACTACCACAGGCTGTGTTGTTAACATGAGGTGTAGGAGTGTAACGTTACCCCAGCGCAGTTCTTCTGATGGTCACTACCACAGGCTGTGTTAACATGAGGTGTAGGAGTGTAACATTACCCCCAGCTCAGTTCTTGTGATGGTCACTACCACAGGCTGTGTTAACATGAGCTGCAGGAGTGTAACATTAACACCAGCTCAGTTCTTCTGATGGTCACTACCACAGGCTGTGTTGTTAACATGAGCTGTAGGAGTGTAACATTACCCCCAAATCAGTTATTCTGATGGTCACTACCACAGGCTGTGTTGTTAACATGAGCTGTAGGAGTGTAACATTACCCCCAGCTCGGTTCTTGTGATGGTCACTACCACAGGCTGTGTTGTTAACATGAGGTGTAGGAGTGTAACATTAACCCCAGCTCAGTTCTTCTGATGGTCACTACCACAGGCTGTGTTGTTAACATGAGCTACAGGAGTGTAACATTACCCCCTGCTCAGTTCTTCTGATGGTCACTACCACAGGCTGTGTTGTTAACATGAGCTGTAGGAGTGTAACATTAACCCCAGCTCAGTTCTTGTGATGGTCACTACCACAGGCTGTGTTGTTAACATGAGCTACAGGAGTGTAACATTACCCCCTGCTCAGTTCTTCTGATGGTCACTAACACAAGCTGTGTTGTTAACATGAGGTGTAGGAGTGTAACATTACCCCAGCTCAGTTCTTCTTATGGTCACTACCACAGGCTGTGTTAACATAAGGTGTAGGAGTGTAACATTACCCCCAGCTCAGTTCTTGTGATGGTCACTACCACAGGCTGTGTTAACATGAGCTGCAGGAGTTTAACATTAACACCAGCTCAGTTCTTCTGATGGTCAATACCACAGGCTGTGTTGTTAACATGAGCTGTAGGAGCGTAACATTAACCCCAGCTCGGTTCTTGTGATGGTCACTACCACAGGCTGTGTTGTTAACATGAGGTGTAGGAGTGTAACATTACCCCCAGCTCACTTCTTCTGATGGTCACTACCACAGGCTGTGTTGTTAACATGAGCTGTAGGAGTGTAACATTACCCCCAGCTCAGTTCTTCTGATGGTCACTACCACAGGCTGTGTTGTTAACATTAGCTGTAGGAGTGTAACATTACCCCCAGCTCAGTTCTTCTGATGGTCACTACCACAGGCTGTGTTGTTAACATGAGGTATAGGAGCGTAACATTACCCCCAGCTCAGTTCTTGTGATGGTCACTACCACAGACTGGGTTGTTAACATGAGCTACAGGAGTGTAACATTACCCCCAGCTCAGTTCTTGTGATGGTCACTACCACAGGCTGTGTTGTTAACATGAGCTACAGGAGTGTAACATTAACCCCAGCTCAGTTCTTCTGATGGTCACTACCACAGGCTGTGTTGTTAACATGAGGTATAGGAGTGTAACATTACCCCCAGCTCAGTTCTTGTGATGGTCACTACCACAGACTGTGTTGTTAACATGAGCTGTAGGAGTGTAACATTACCCCCAGCTCAGTTCTTGTGATGGTCACTACCACAGGCTGTGTTGTTAACATGAGCTGTAGAAGTGTAACATTACCCCCAGCTCAGTTCTTCTGATGGTCACTACCACAGGCTGTGTTGTTAACATGAGCTGTAGGAGCGTAACATTACCCCCAGCTCAGTTCTTCTGATGGTCACTACCACAGACTGGGTTGTTAACATGAGCTACAGGAGTGTAACATTACCCCCAGCTCAGTTCTTGTGATGGTCACTACCACAGGCTGTGTTGTTAACATGAGCTACAGGAGTGTAACATTAACCCCAGCTCAGTTCTTCTGATGGTCACTACCACAGGCTGTGTTGTTAACATGAGGTATAGGAGTGTAACATTACCCCCAGCTCAGTTCTTGTGATGGTCACTACCACAGACTGTGTTGTTAACATGAGCTGTAGGAGTGTAACATTACCCCCAGCTCAGTTCTTGTGATGGTCACTACCACAGGCTGTGTTGTTAACATGAGCTGTAGAAGTGTAACATTACCCCCAGCTCAGTTCTTCTGATGGTCACTACCACAGGCTGTGTTGTTAAAGTGAGCTGTAGGAGCGTAACATTACCCCCAGCTCAGTTCTTCTGATGGTCAGTCACTACCACAGGCTGTGTTGTTAACATGAGCTGTAGGAGTGTAACATTACCTCCAGCTCAGTTCTTCTGATTGTCACTACCACAGACTGTGTTGTTAACATGAGCTGTAGGAGTGTAACATTACCCCCAGCTCAGTTCTTCTGATGGTCACTACCACAGGCTGTGTTGTTAACATGAGCTACAGGAGTATAACATTACCCCCAGCTCAGTTCTTCTGATGGTCACTACCACAGGCTGTGTTGTTAACATGAGCTGTAGGAGCGTAACATTACCCCCAGCTCAGTTCTTCTGATGGTCAGTCACTACCACAGGCTGTGTTGTTAACATGAGCTGTAGGAGTGTAACATTAACGCCAGCTCAGTTCTTCTGATGGTCACTACCACAGGCTGTGTTGTTAACATGAGCTGTAGGAGTGTAACATTACCCCCAGCTCAGTTCTTGTGATGGTCACTACCACAGGCTGTGTTGTTAACATGAGCTGTGGGAGCGTAACATTAACCCCAGCTCAGTTCTTGTGATGGTCACTACCAAAGGCAGTGTTGTTAACATGAGCTGTAGAATTGTAACATTAACCCCAGCTCAGTTCTTGTGATGGTCACTACCACAGGCTGTGTTGTTAACATGAGCTGTAGGAGCGTAACATTACCCCCAGCTCAGTTCTTGTGATGGTCACTACCACAGGCTGTGTTGTTAACATGAGCTACAGGAGTGTAACATTAACCCCAGCTAAGTTCTTCTGATGGTCACTACCACAGGCTGTGTTGTTAACATGAGCTACAGGAGTGTAACATTACCCCCAGCTCAGTTCTTGTGATGGTCACTACCAAAGGCTGTGTTGTTAACATGAGCTGTAGGAGTGTAACATTAACCCCAGCTCAGTTCTTCTGATGGTCACTACCACAGGCTGTGTTGTTAACATGAGCTGTAGGAGTGTAACATTACCCCCAGCTCAGTTCTTCTGATGGTCACTACCACAGGCTGTGTTGTTAACATGAGCTGTAGGAGTGTAACATTACCCCCAGCTCAGTTCTTCTGATGGTCAGTCACTACCACAAGCTGTGTTGTTAACATGAGCTGTAGGAGTGTAACATTACCCCCAGCTCGGTTCTTGTGATGGTCACTACCACAGGCTGTGTTGTTAACATGAGATGTAGGAGTGTAACATTAACCCCAGCTCAGTTCTTCTGATTGTCACTACCACAGGCTGTGTTGTTAACATGAGCTACAGGAGTGTAACATTACCCCCTGCTCAGTTCTTCTGATGGTCACTACCACAGGCTGTGTTGTTAACATGAGGTGTAGGAGTGTAACGTTACCCCAGCGCAGTTCTTCTGATGGTCACTACCACAGGCTGTGTTAACATGAGGTGTAGGAGTGTAACATTACCCCCAGCTCAGTTCTTGTGATGGTCACTACCACAGGCTGTGTTAACATGAGCTGCAGGAGTGTAACATTAACACCAGCTCAGTTCTTCTGATGGTCACTACCACAGGCTGTGTTGTTAACATGAGCTGTAGGAGTGTAACATTACCCCCAAATCAGTTATTCTGATGGTCACTACCACAGGCTGTGTTGTTAACATGAGCTGTAGGAGTGTAACATTACCCCCAGCTCGGTTCTTGTGATGGTCACTACCACAGGCTGTGTTGTTAACATGAGGTGTAGGAGTGTAACATTAACCCCAGCTCAGTTCTTCTGATGGTCACTACCACAGGCTGTGTTGTTAACATGAGCTACAGGAGTGTAACATTACCCCCTGCTCAGTTCTTCTGATGGTCACTACCACAGGCTGTGTTGTTAACATGAGCTGTAGGAGTGTAACATTAACCCCAGCTCAGTTCTTGTGATGGTCACTACCACAGGCTGTGTTGTTAACATGAGCTACAGGAGTGTAACATTACCCCCTGCTCAGTTCTTCTGATGGTCACTACCACAAGCTGTGTTGTTAACATGAGCTACAGGAGTGTAACATTACCCCCTGCTCAGTTCTTCTGATGGTCACTAACACAAGCTGTGTTGTTAACATGAGGTGTAGGAGTGTAACATTACCCCAGCTCAGTTCTTCTTATGGTCACTACCACAGGCTGTGTTAACATAAGGTGTAGGAGTGTAACATTACCCCCAGCTCAGTTCTTGTGATGGTCACTACCACAGGCTGTGTTAACATGAGCTGCAGGAGTTTAACATTAACACCAGCTCAGTTCTTCTGATGGTCAATACCACAGGCTGTGTTGTTAACATGAGCTGTAGGAGCGTAACATTAACCCCAGCTCGGTTCTTGTGATGGTCACTACCACAGGCTGTGTTGTTAACATGAGGTGTAGGAGTGTAACATTACCCCCAGCTCACTTCTTCTGATGGTCACTACCACAGGCTGTGTTGTTAACATGAGCTGTAGGAGTGTAACATTACCCCCAGCTCAGTTCTTCTGATGGTCACTACCACAGGCTGTGTTGTTAACATTAGCTGTAGGAGTGTAACATTACCCCCAGCTCAGTTCTTCTGATGGTCACTACCACAGGCTGTGTTGTTAACATGAGGTATAGGAGCGTAACATTACCCCCAGCTCAGTTCTTGTGATGGTCACTACCACAGACTGGGTTGTTAACATGAGCTACAGGAGTGTAACATTACCCCCAGCTCAGTTCTTGTGATGGTCACTACCACAGGCTGTGTTGTTAACATGAGCTACAGGAGTGTAACATTAACCCCAGCTCAGTTCTTCTGATGGTCACTACCACAGGCTGTGTTGTTAACATGAGGTATAGGAGTGTAACATTACCCCCAGCTCAGTTCTTGTGATGGTCACTACCACAGACTGTGTTGTTAACATGAGCTGTAGGAGTGTAACATTACCCCCAGCTCAGTTCTTGTGATGGTCACTACCACAGGCTGTGTTGTTAACATGAGCTGTAGAAGTGTAACATTACCCCCAGCTCAGTTCTTCTGATGGTCACTACCACAGGCTGTGTTGTTAACATGAGCTGTAGGAGCGTAACATTACCCCCAGCTCAGTTCTTCTGATGGTCAGTCACTACCACAGGCTGTGTTGTTAACATGAGCTGTAGGAGTGTAACATTACCTCCAGCTCAGTTCTTCTGATTGTCACTACCACAGGCTGTGTTGTTAACATGAGCTGTAGGAGTGTAACATTACCCCCAGCTCAGTTCTTCTGATGGTCACTACCACAGGCTGTGTTGTTAACATGAGCTACAGGAGTGTAACATTACCCCCAGCTCAGTTCTTCTGATGGTCACTACCACAGGCTGTGTTGTTAACATGAGCTGTAGGAGCGTAACATTACCCCCAGCTCAGTTCTTGTGATGGTCACTACCACAGGCTGTGTTGTTAACATGAGCTACAGGAGTGTAACATTAACCCCAGCTAAGTTCTTCTGATGGTCACTACCACAGGCTGTGTTGTTAACATGAGCTACAGGAGTGTAACATTACCCCCAGCTCAGTTCTTGTGATGGTCACTACCAAAGGCTGTGTTGTTAACATGAGCTGTAGGAGTGTAACATTAACCCCAGCTCAGTTCTTCTGATGGTCACTACCACAGGCTGTGTTGTTAACATGAGCTGTAGGAGTGTAACATTACCCCCAGCTCAGTTCTTCTGATGGTCACTACCACAGGCTGTGTTGTTAACATGAGCTGTAGGAGTGTAACATTACCCCCAGCTCAGTTCTTCTGATGGTCAGTCACTACCACAAGCTGTGTTGTTAACATGAGCTGTAGGAGTGTAACATTACCCCCAGCTCGGTTCTTGTGATGGTCACTACCACAGGCTGTGTTGTTAACATGAGATGTAGGAGTGTAACATTAACCCCAGCTCAGTTCTTCTGATTGTCACTACCACAGGCTGTGTTGTTAACATGAGCTACAGGAGTGTAACATTACCCCCTGCTCAGTTCTTCTGATGGTCACTACCACAGGCTGTGTTGTTAACATGAGGTGTAGGAGTGTAACGTTACCCCAGCGCAGTTCTTCTGATGGTCACTACCACAGGCTGTGTTAACATGAGGTGTAGGAGTGTAACATTACCCCCAGCTCAGTTCTTGTGATGGTCACTACCACAGGCTGTGTTAACATGAGCTGCAGGAGTGTAACATTAACACCAGCTCAGTTCTTCTGATGGTCACTACCACAGGCTGTGTTGTTAACATGAGCTGTAGGAGTGTAACATTACCCCCAAATCAGTTATTCTGATGGTCACTACCACAGGCTGTGTTGTTAACATGAGCTGTAGGAGTGTAACATTACCCCCAGCTCGGTTCTTGTGATGGTCACTACCACAGGCTGTGTTGTTAACATGAGGTGTAGGAGTGTAACATTAACCCCAGCTCAGTTCTTCTGATGGTCACTACCACAGGCTGTGTTGTTAACATGAGCTACAGGAGTGTAACATTACCCCCTGCTCAGTTCTTCTGATGGTCACTACCACAGGCTGTGTTGTTAACATGAGCTGTAGGAGTGTAACATTAACCCCAGCTCAGTTCTTGTGATGGTCACTACCACAGGCTGTGTTGTTAACATGAGCTACAGGAGTGTAACATTACCCCCTGCTCAGTTCTTCTGATGGTCACTACCACAAGCTGTGTTGTTAACATGAGCTACAGGAGTGTAACATTACCCCCTGCTCAGTTCTTCTGATGGTCACTAACACAAGCTGTGTTGTTAACATGAGGTGTAGGAGTGTAACATTACCCCAGCTCAGTTCTTCTTATGGTCACTACCACAGGCTGTGTTAACATAAGGTGTAGGAGTGTAACATTACCCCCAGCTCAGTTCTTGTGATGGTCACTACCACAGGCTGTGTTAACATGAGCTGCAGGAGTTTAACATTAACACCAGCTCAGTTCTTCTGATGGTCAATACCACAGGCTGTGTTGTTAACATGAGCTGTAGGAGCGTAACATTAACCCCAGCTCGGTTCTTGTGATGGTCACTACCACAGGCTGTGTTGTTAACATGAGGTGTAGGAGTGTAACATTACCCCCAGCTCACTTCTTCTGATGGTCACTACCACAGGCTGTGTTGTTAACATGAGCTGTAGGAGTGTAACATTACCCCCAGCTCAGTTCTTCTGATGGTCACTACCACAGGCTGTGTTGTTAACATTAGCTGTAGGAGTGTAACATTACCCCCAGCTCAGTTCTTCTGATGGTCACTACCACAGGCTGTGTTGTTAACATGAGGTATAGGAGCGTAACATTACCCCCAGCTCAGTTCTTGTGATGGTCACTACCACAGACTGGGTTGTTAACATGAGCTACAGGAGTGTAACATTACCCCCAGCTCAGTTCTTGTGATGGTCACTACCACAGGCTGTGTTGTTAACATGAGCTACAGGAGTGTAACATTAACCCCAGCTCAGTTCTTCTGATGGTCACTACCACAGGCTGTGTTGTTAACATGAGGTATAGGAGTGTAACATTACCCCCAGCTCAGTTCTTGTGATGGTCACTACCACAGACTGTGTTGTTAACATGAGCTGTAGGAGTGTAACATTACCCCCAGCTCAGTTCTTGTGATGGTCACTACCACAGGCTGTGTTGTTAACATGAGCTGTAGAAGTGTAACATTACCCCCAGCTCAGTTCTTCTGATGGTCACTACCACAGGCTGTGTTGTTAACATGAGCTGTAGGAGCGTAACATTACCCCCAGCTCAGTTCTTCTGATGGTCAGTCACTACCACAGGCTGTGTTGTTAACATGAGCTGTAGGAGTGTAACATTACCTCCAGCTCAGTTCTTCTGATTGTCACTACCACAGGCTGTGTTGTTAACATGAGCTGTAGGAGTGTAACATTACCCCCAGCTCAGTTCTTCTGATGGTCACTACCACAGGCTGTGTTGTTAACATGAGCTACAGGAGTGTAACATTACCCCCAGCTCAGTTCTTCTGATGGTCACTACCACAGGCTGTGTTGTTAACATGAGCTGTAGGAGCGTAACATTACCCCCAGCTCAGTTCTTCTGATGGTCAGTCACTACCACAGGCTGTGTTGTAAACATGAGCTGTAGGAGTGTAACATTAACGCCAGCTCAGTTCTTCTGATGGTCACTACCACAGGCTGTGTTGTTAACATGAGCTGTAGGAGTGTAACATTACCCCCAAATCAGTTATTCTGATGGTCACTACCACAGGCTGTGTTGTTAACATGAGCTGTAGGAGTGTAACATTACCCCCAGCTCGGTTCTTGTGATGGTCACTACCACAGGCTGTGTTGTTAACATGAGGTGTAGGAGTGTAACATTAACCCCAGCTCAGTTCTTCTGATGGTCACTACCACAGGCTGTGTTGTTAACATGAGCTACAGGAGTGTAACATTACCCCCTGCTCAGTTCTTCTGATGGTCACTACCACAGGCTGTGTTGTTAACATGAGGTGTAGGAGTGTAACATTACCCCAGCTCAGTTCTTCTGATGGTCACTACCACAGGCTGTGTTAACATGAGGTGTAGGAGTGTAACATTACCCCCAGCTCAGTTCTTGTGATGGTCACTACCACAGGCTGTGTTGTTAACATGAGCTGTGGGAGCGTAACATTAACCCCAGCTCAGTTCTTGTGATGGTCACTACCAAAGGCAGTGTTGTTAACATGAGCTGTAGAATTGTAACATTAACCCCAGCTCAGTTCTTGTGATGGTCACTACCACAGGCTGTGTTGTTAACATGAGCTGTAGGAGCGTAACATTACCCCCAGCTCAGTTCTTGTGATGGTCACTACCACAGGCTGTGTTGTTAACATGAGCTACAGGAGTGTAACATTAACCCCAGCTAAGTTCTTCTGATGGTCACTACCACAGGCTGTGTTGTTAACATGAGGTATAGGAGTGTAACATTACCCCCAGCTCAGTTCTTGTGATGGTCACTACCACAGACTGTGTTGTTAACATGAGCTGTAGGAGTGTAACATTACCCCCAGCTCAGTTCTTGTGATGGTCACTACCAAAGGCTGTGTTGTTAACATGAGCTGTAGGAGTGTAACATTAACCCCAGCTCAGTTCTTCTGATGGTCACTACCACAGGCTGTGTTGTTAACATGAGCTGTAGGAGTGTAACATTACCCCCAGCTCAGTTCTTCTGATGGTCACTACCAGAGGCTGTGTTGTTAACATGAGCTGTAGGAGTGTAACATTACCCCCAGCTCAGTTCTTCTGATGGTCAGTCACTACCACAAGCTGTGTTGTTAACATGAGCTGTAGGAGTGTAACATTACCCCCAGCTCGGTTCTTGTGATGGTCACTACCACAGGCTGTGTTGTTAACATGAGATGTAGGAGTGTAACATTAACCCCAGCTCAGTTCTTCTGATTGTCACTACCACAGGCTGTGTTGTTAACATGAGCTACAGGAGTGTAACATTACCCCCTGCTCAGTTCTTCTGATGGTCACTACCACAGGCTGTGTTGTTAACATGAGGTGTAGGAGTGTAACGTTACCCCAGCGCAGTTCTTCTGATGGTCACTACCACAGGCTGTGTTAACATGAGGTGTAGGAGTGTAACATTACCCCCAGCTCAGTTCTTGTGATGGTCACTACCACAGGCTGTGTTAACATGAGCTGCAGGAGTGTAACATTAACACCAGCTCAGTTCTTCTGATGGTCACTACCACAGGCTGTGTTGTTAACATGAGCTGTAGGAGTGTAACATTACCCCCAAATCAGTTATTCTGATGGTCACTACCACAGGCTGTGTTGTTAACATGAGCTGTAGGAGTGTAACATTACCCCCAACTCGGTTCTTGTGATGGTCACTACCACAGGCTGTGTTGTTAACATGAGGTGTAGGAGTGTAACATTAACCCCAGCTCAGTTCTTCTGATGGTCACTACCACAGGCTGTGTTGTTAACATGAGCTACAGGAGTGTAACATTACCCCCTGCTCAGTTCTTCTGATGGTCACTACCACAGGCTGTGTTGTTAACATGAGCTGTAGGAGTGTAACATTAACCCCAGCTCAGTTCTTGTGATGGTCACTACCACAGGCTGTGTTGTTAACATGAGCTACAGGAGTGTAACATTACCCCCTGCTCAGTTCTTCTGATGGTCACTACCACAAGATGTGTTGTTAACATGAGGTGTAGGAGTGTAACATTACCCCAGCTCAGTTCTTCTGATGGTCACTACCACAGGCTGTGTTAACATAAGGTGTAGGAGTGTAACATTACCCCCAGCTCAGTTCTTGTGATGGTCACTACCACAGGCTGTGTTAACATGAGCTGCAGGAGTTTAACATTAACACCAGCTCAGTTCTTCTGATGGTCACTACCACAGGCTGTGTTGTTAACATGAGCTGTAGGAGCGTAACATTAACCCCAGCTCGGTTCTTGTGATGGTCACTACCACAGGCTGTGTTGTTAACATGAGGTGTAGGAGTGTAACATTACCCCCAGCTCAGTTCTTCTGATGGTCACTACCACAGGCTGTGTTGTTAACTTGAGCTGTAGGAGTGTAACATTACCCCCAGCTCAGTTCTTCTGATGGTCACTACCACAGGCTGTGTTGTTAACATTAGCTGTAGGAGTGTAACATTACCCCCAGCTCAGTTCTTCTGATGGTCACTACCACAGGCTGTGTTGTTAACATGAGGTATAGGAGCGTAACATTACCCCCAGCTCAGTTCTTGTGATGGTCACTACCACAGACTGGGTTGTTAACATGAGCTACAGGAGTGTAACATTACCCCCAGCTCAGTTCTTGTGATGGTCACTACCACAGGCTGTGTTGTTAACATGAGCTACAGGAGTGTAACATTAACCCCAGCTCAATTCTTCTGATGGTCACTACCACAGGCTGTGTTGTTAACATGAGCTGTAGGAGTGTAACATTACCCCCAGCTCAGTTCTTGTGATGGTCACTACCACAGACTGTGTTGTTAACATGAGCTGTAGGAGTGTAACATTACCCCCAGCTCAGTTCTTGTGATGGTCACTACCACAGGCTGTGTTGTTAACATGAGCTGTAGAAGTGTAACATTACCCCCAGCTCAGTTCTTCTGATGGTCACTACCACAGGCTGTGTTGTTAAAGTGAGCTGTAGGAGCGTAACATTACCCCCAGCTCAGTTCTTCTGATGGTCAGTCACTACCACAGGCTGTGTTGTTAACGTGAGCTGTAGGAGCGTAACATTACCCCCAGCTCAGTTCTTCTGATGGTCAGTCACTACCACAGGCTGTGTTGTTAACATGAGCTGTAGGAGTGTAACATTACCTACAGCTCAGTTCTTCTGATTGTCACTACCACAGGCTGTGTTGTTAACATGAGCTGTAGGAGTGTAACATTACCCCCAGCTCAGTTCTTCTGATGGTCACTACCACAGGCTGTGTTGTTAACATGAGCTACAGGAGTGTAACATTACCCCCAGCTCAGTTCTTCTGATGGTCACTACCACAGGCTGTGTTGTTAACATGAGCTGTAGGAGCGTAACATTACCCCCAGCTCAGTTCTTCTGATGGTCAGTCACTACCACAGGCTGTGTTGTAAACATGAGCTGTAGGAGTGTAACATTAACGCCAGCTCAGTTCTTCTGATGGTCACTACCACAGGCTGTGTTGTTAACATGAGCTGTAGGAGTGTAACATTACCCCCAAATCAGTTATTCTGATGGTCACTACCACAGGCTGTGTTGTTAACATGAGCTGTAGGAGTGTAACATTACCCCCAGCTCGGTTCTTGTGATGGTCACTACCACAGGCTGTGTTGTTAACATGAGGTGTAGGAGTGTAACATTAACCCCAGCTCAGTTCTTTTGATGGTCACTACCACAGGCTGTGTTGTTAACATGAGCTACAGGAGTGTAACATTACCCCCTGCTCAGTTCTTCTGATGGTCACTACCACAGGCTGTGTTGTTAACATGAGGTGTAGGAGTGTAACATTACCCCAGCTCAGTTCTTCTGATGGTCACTACCACAGGCTGTGTTAACATGAGGTGTAGGAGTGTAACATTACCCCCAGCTCAGTTCTTGTGATGGTCACTACCACAGGCTGTGTTGTTAACATGAGCTGTGGGAGCGTAACATTAACCCCAGCTCAGTTCTTGTGATGGTCACTACCAAAGGCAGTGTTGTTAACATGAGCTGTAGAATTGTAACATTAACCCCAGCTCAGTTCTTGTGATGGTCACTACCACAGGCTGTGTTGCTAACATGAGCCGTAGGAGCGTAACATTACCCCCAGCTCAGTTCTTGTGATGGTCACTACCACAGGCTGTGTTGTTAACATGAGCTACAGGAGTGTAACATTAACCCCAGCTAAGTTCTTCTGATGGTCACTACCACAGGCTGTGTTGTTAACATGAGGTATAGGAGTGTAACATTACCCCCAGCTCAGTTCTTGTGATGGTCACTACCACAGACTGTGTTGTTAACATGAGCTACAGGAGTGTAACATTACCCCCAGCTCAGTTCTTGTGATGGTCACTACCAAAGGCTGTGTTGTTAACATGAGCTGTAGGAGTGTAACATTAACCCCAGCTCAGTTCTTCTGATGGTCACTACCACAGGCTGTGTTGTTAACATGAGCTGTAGGAGTGTAACATTACCCCCAGCTCAGTTCTTCTGATGGTCACTACCAGAGGCTGTGTTGTTAACATGAGCTGTAGGAGTGTAACATTACCCCCAGCTCAGTTCTTCTGATGGTCAGTCACTACCACAAGCTGTGTTGTTAACATGAGCTGTAGGAGTGTAACATTACCCCCAGCTCGGTTCTTGTGATGGTCACTACCACAGGCTGTGTTGTTAACATGAGATGTAGGAGTGTAACATTAACCCCAGCTCAGTTCTTCTGATTGTCACTACCACAGGCTGTGTTGTTAACATGAGCTACAGGAGTGTAACATTACCCCCTGCTCAGTTCTTCTGATGGTCACTACCACAGGCTGTGTTGTTAACATGAGGTGTAGGAGTGTAACGTTACCCCAGCGCAGTTCTTCTGATGGTCACTACCACAGGCTGTGTTAACATGAGGTGTAGGAGTGTAACATTACCCCCAGCTCAGTTCTTGTGATGGTCACTACCACAGGCTGTGTTAACATGAGCTGCAGGAGTGTAACATTAACACCAGCTCAGTTCTTCTGATGGTCACTACCACAGGCTGTGTTGTTAACATGAGCTGTAGGAGTGTAACATTACCCCCAAATCAGTTATTCTGATGGTCACTACCACAGGCTGTGTTGTTAACATGAGCTGTAGGAGTGTAACATTACCCCCAGCTCGGTTCTTGTGATGGTCACTACCACAGGCTGTGTTGTTAACATGAGGTGTAGGAGTGTAACATTAACCCCAGCTCAGTTCTTCTGATGGTCACTACCACAGGCTGTGTTGTTAACATGAGCTACAGGAGTGTAACATTACCCCCTGCTCAGTTCTTCTGATGGTCACTACCACAGGCTGTGTTGTTAACATGAGCTACAGGAGTGTAACATTACCCCCTGCTCAGTTCTTCTGATGGTCACTACCACAAGCTGTGTTGTTAACATGAGGTGTAGGAGTGTAACATTACCCCAGCTCAGTTCTTCTGATGGTCACTACCACAGGCTGTGTTAACATAAGGTGTAGGAGTGTAACATTACCCCCAGCTCAGTTCTTGTGATGGTCACTACCACAGGCTGTGTTAACATGAGCTGCAGGAGTTTAACATTAACACCAGCTCAGTTCTTCTGATGGTCACTACCACAGGCTGTGTTGTTAACATGAGCTGTAGGAGCGTAACATTAACCCCAGCTCGGTTCTTGTGATGGTCACTACCACAGGCTGTGTTGTTAACATGAGGTGTAGGAGTGTAACATTACCCCCAGCTCAGTTCTTCTGATGGTCACTACCACAGGCTGTGTTGTTAACTTGAGCTGTAGGAGTGTAACATTACCCCCAGCTCAGTTCTTCTGATGGTCACTACCACAGGCTGTGTTGTTAACATTAGCTGTAGGAGTGTAACATTACCCCCAGCTCAGTTCTTCTGATGGTCACTACCACAGGCTGTGTTGTTAACATGAGGTATAGGAGCGTAACATTACCCCCAGCTCAGTTCTTGTGATGGTCACTACCACAGACTGGGTTGTTAACATGAGCTACAGGAGTGTAACATTACCCCCAGCTCAGTTCTTGTGATGGTCACTACCACAGGCTGTGTTGTTAACATGAGCTACAGGAGTGTAACATTAACCCCAGCTCAGTTCTTCTGATGGTCACTACCACAGGCTGTGTTGTTAACATGAGCTGTAGGAGTGTAACATTACCCCCAGCTCAGTTCTTGTGATGGTCACTACCACAGACTGTGTTGTTAACATGAGCTGTAGGAGTGTAACATTACCCCCAGCTCAGTTCTTGTGATGGTCACTACCACAGGCTGTGTTGTTAACATGAGCTGTAGAAGTGTAACATTACCCCCAGCTCAGTTCTTCTGATGGTCACTACCACAGGCTGTGTTGTTAAAGTGAGCTGTAGGAGCGTAACATTACCCCCAGCTCAGTTCTTCTGATGGTCAGTCACTACCACAGGCTGTGTTGTTAACATGAGCTGTAGGAGTGTAACATTACCTCCAGCTCAGTTCTTCTGATTGTCACTACCACAGGCTGTGTTGTTAACATGAGCTGTAGGAGTGTAACATTACCCCCAGCTCAGTTCTTCTGATGGTCACTACCACAGGCTGTGTTGTTAACATGAGCTACAGGAGTATAACATTACCCCCAGCTCAGTTCTTCTGATGGTCACTACCACAGGCTGTGTTGTTAACATGAGCTGTAGGAGCGTAACATTACCCCCAGCTCAGTTCTTCTGATGGTCAGTCACTACCACAGGCTGTGTTGTTAACATGAGCTGTAGGAGTGTAACATTAACGCCAGCTCAGTTCTTCTGATGGTCACTACCACAGGCTGTGTTGTTAACATGAGCTGTAGGAGTGTAACATTACCCCCAGCTCAGTTCTTGTGATGGTCACTACCACAGGCTGTGTTGTTAACATGAGCTGTGGGAGCGTAACATTAACCCCAGCTCAGTTCTTGTGATGGTCACTACCAAAGGCAGTGTTGTTAACATGAGCTGTAGAATTGTAACATTAACCCCAGCTCAGTTCTTGTGATGGTCACTACCACAGGCTGTGTTGTTAACATGAGCTGTAGGAGCGTAACATTACCCCCAGCTCAGTTCTTGTGATGGTCACTACCACAGGCTGTGTTGTTAACATGAGCTACAGGAGTGTAACATTAACCCCAGCTAAGTTCTTCTGATGGTCACTACCACAGGCTGTGTTGTTAACATGAGCTACAGGAGTGTAACATTACCCCCAGCTCAGTTCTTGTGATGGTCACTACCAAAGGCTGTGTTGTTAACATGAGCTGTAGGAGTGTAACATTAACCCCAGCTCAGTTCTTCTGATGGTCACTACCACAGGCTGTGTTGTTAACATGAGCTGTAGGAGTGTAACATTACCCCCAGCTCAGTTCTTCTGATGGTCACTACCACAGGCTGTGTTGTTAACATGAGCTGTAGGAGTGTAACATTACCCCCAGCTCAGTTCTTCTGATGGTCAGTCACTACCACAAGCTGTGTTGTTAACATGAGCTGTAGGAGTGTAACATTACCCCCAGCTCGGTTCTTGTGATGGTCACTACCACAGGCTGTGTTGTTAACATGAGATGTAGGAGTGTAACATTAACCCCAGCTCAGTTCTTCTGATTGTCACTACCACAGGCTGTGTTGTTAACATGAGCTACAGGAGTGTAACATTACCCCCTGCTCAGTTCTTCTGATGGTCACTACCACAGGCTGTGTTGTTAACATGAGGTGTAGGAGTGTAACGTTACCCCAGCGCAGTTCTTCTGATGGTCACTACCACAGGCTGTGTTAACATGAGGTGTAGGAGTGTAACATTACCCCCAGCTCAGTTCTTGTGATGGTCACTACCACAGGCTGTGTTAACATGAGCTGCAGGAGTGTAACATTAACACCAGCTCAGTTCTTCTGATGGTCACTACCACAGGCTGTGTTGTTAACATGAGCTGTAGGAGTGTAACATTACCCCCAAATCAGTTATTCTGATGGTCACTACCACAGGCTGTGTTGTTAACATGAGCTGTAGGAGTGTAACATTACCCCCAGCTCGGTTCTTGTGATGGTCACTACCACAGGCTGTGTTGTTAACATGAGGTGTAGGAGTGTAACATTAACCCCAGCTCAGTTCTTCTGATGGTCACTACCACAGGCTGTGTTGTTAACATGAGCTACAGGAGTGTAACATTACCCCCTGCTCAGTTCTTCTGATGGTCACTACCACAGGCTGTGTTGTTAACATGAGCTGTAGGAGTGTAACATTAACCCCAGCTCAGTTCTTGTGATGGTCACTACCACAGGCTGTGTTGTTAACATGAGCTACAGGAGTGTAACATTACCCCCTGCTCAGTTCTTCTGATGGTCACTACCACAAGCTGTGTTGTTAACATGAGGTGTAGGAGTGTAACATTACCCCAGCTCAGTTCTTCTGATGGTCACTACCACAGGCTGTGTTAACATAAGGTGTAGGAGTGTAACATTACCCCCAGCTCAGTTCTTGTGATGGTCACTACCACAGGCTGTGTTAACATGAGCTGCAGGAGTTTAACATTAACACCAGCTCAGTTCTTCTGATGGTCACTACCACAGGCTGTGTTGTTAACATGAGCTGTAGGAGCGTAACATTAACCCCAGCTCGGTTCTTGTGATGGTCACTACCACAGGCTGTGTTGTTAACATGAGGTGTAGGAGTGTAACATTACCCCCAGCTCAGTTCTTCTGATGGTCACTACCACAGGCTGTGTTGTTAACATGAGCTGTAGGAGTGTAACATTACCCCCAGCTCAGTTCTTCTGATGGTCACTACCACAGGCTGTGTTGTTAACATTAGCTGTAGGAGTGTAACATTACCCCTAGCTCAGTTCTTCTGATGGTCACTACCACAGGCTGTGTTGTTAACATGAGGTATAGGAGCGTAACATTACCCCCAGCTCAGTTCTTGTGATGGTCACTACCACAGACTGGGTTGTTAACATGAGCTACAGGAGTGTAACATTACCCCCAGCTCAGTTCTTGTGATGGTCACTACCACAGGCTGTGTTGTTAACATGAGCTACAGGAGTGTAACATTAACCCCAGCTCAGTTCTTCTGATGGTCACTACCACAGGCTGTGTTGTTAACATGAGGTATAGGAGTGTAACATTACCCCCAGCTCAGTTCTTGTGATGGTCACTACCACAGACTGTGTTGTTAACATGAGCTGTAGGAGTGTAACATTACCCCCAGCTCAGTTCTTGTGATGGTCACTACCACAGGCTGTGTTGTTAACATGAGCTGTAGAAGTGTAACATTACCCCCAGCTCAGTTCTTCTGATGGTCACTACCACAGGCTGTGTTGTTAACATGAGCTGTAGGAGCGTAACATTACCCCCAGCTCAGTTCTTCTGATGGTCAGTCACTACCACAGGCTGTGTTGTTAACATGAGGTGTAGGAGTGTAACATTACCCCCAGCTCAGTTCTTCTGATGGTCACTACCACAGGCTGTGTTGTTAACATGAGCTGTAGGAGTGTAACATTACCCCCAGCTCAGTTCTTCTGATGGTCACTACCACAGGCTGTGTTGTTAACATGAGCTACAGGAGTATAACATTACCCCCAGCTCAGTTCTTCTGATGGTCACTACCACAGGCTGTGTTGTTAACATGAGCTGTAGGAGCGTAACATTACCCCCAGCTCAGTTCTTCTGATGGTCAGTCACTACCACAGGCTGTGTTGTTAACATGAGCTGTAGGAGTGTAACATTAACGCCAGCTCAGTTCTTCTGATGGTCACTACCACAGGCTGTGTTGTTAACATGAGCTGTAGGAGTGTAACATTACCCCCAAATCAGTTATTCTGATGGTCACTACCACAGGCTGTGTTGTTAACATGAGCTGTAGGAGTGTAACATTACCCCCAGCTCGGTTCTTGTGATGGTCACTACCACAGGCTGTGTTGTTAACATGAGGTGTAGGAGTGTAACATTAACCCCAGCTCAGTTCTTCTGATGGTCACTACCACAGGCTGTGTTGTTAACATGAGCTACAGGAGTGTAACATTACCCCCTGCTCAGTTCTTCTGATGGTCACTACCACAGGCTGTGTTGTTAACATGAGCTGTAGGAGTGTAACATTAACCCCAGCTCAGTTCTTGTGATGGTCACTACCACAGGCTGTGTTGTTAACATGAGCTACAGGAGTGTAACATTACCCCCTGCTCAGTTCTTCATATGGTCACTACCACAAGCTGTGTTGTTAACATGAGGTGTAGGAGTGTAACATTACCCCAGCTCAGTTCTTCTGATGGTCACTACCACAGGCTGTGTTAACATAAGGTGTAGGAGTGTAACATTACCCCCAGCTCAGTTCTTGTGATGGTCACTACCACAGGCTGTGTTAACATGAGCTGCAGGAGTTTAACATTAACACCAGCTCAGTTCTTCTGATGGTCACTACCACAGGCTGTGTTGTTAACATGAGCTGTAGGAGCGTAACATTAACCCCAGCTCGGTTCTTGTGATGGTCACTACCACAGGCTGTGTTGTTAACATGAGGTGTAGGAGTGTAACATTACCCCCAGCTCAGTTCTTCTGATGGTCACTACCACAGGCTGTGTTGTTAACATGAGCTGTAGGAGTGTAACATTACCCCCAGCTCAGTTCTTCTGATGGTCACTACCACAGGCTGTGTTGTTAACATTAGCTGTAGGAGTGTAACATTACCCCCAGCTCAGTTCCACTGATGGTCACTACCACAGGCTGTGTTGTTAACATGAGGTATAGGAGCGTAACATTACCCCCAGCTCAGTTCTTGTGATGGTCACTACCACAGACTGGGTTGTTAACATGAGCTACAGGAGTGTAACATTACCCCCAGCTCAGTTCTTGTGATGGTCACTACCACAGGCTGTGTTGTTAACATGAGCTACAGGAGTGTAACATTAACCCCAGCTCAGTTCTTCTGATGGTCACTACCACAGGCTGTGTTGTTAACATGAGGTATAGGAGTGTAACATTACCCCCAGCTCAGTTCTTGTGATGGTCACTACCACAGACTGTGTTGTTAACATGAGCTGTAGGAGTGTAACATTACCCCCAGCTCAGTTCTTGTGATGGTCACTACCACAGGCTGTGTTGTTAACATGAGCTGTAGAAGTGTAACATTACCCCCAGCTCAGTTCTTCTGATGGTCACTACCACAGGCTGTGTTGTTAACATGAGCTGTAGGAGCGTAACATTACCCCCAGCTCAGTTCTTCTGATGGTCAGTCACTACCACAGGCTGTGTTGTTAACATGAGCTGTAGGAGTGTAACATTACCTCCAGCTCAGTTCTTCTGATTGTCACTACCACAGGCTGTGTTGTTAACATGAGCTGTAGGAGTGTAACATTACCCCCAGCTCAGTTCTTCTGATGGTCACTACCACAGGCTGTGTTGTTAACATGAGCTACAGGAGTATAACATTACCCCCAGCTCAGTTCTTCTGATGGTCACTACCACAGGCTGTGTTGTTAACATGAGCTGTAGGAGCGTAACATTACCCCCAGCTCAGTTCTTGTGATGGTCAGTCACTACCACAGGCTGTGTTGTTAACATGAGCTGTAGGAGTGTAACATTAACGCCAGCTCAGTTCTTCTGATGGTCACTACCACAGGCTGTGTTGTTAACATGAGCTGTAGGAGTGTAACATTACCCCCAAATCAGTTATTCTGATGGTCACTACCACAGGCTGTGTTGTTAACATGAGCTGTAGGAGCGTAACATTACCCCCAGCTCAGTTCTTCTGATGGTCAGTCACTACCACAGGCTGTGTTGTTAACATGAGGTGTAGGAGTGTAACATTAACCCCAGCTCAGTTCTTCTGATGGTCACTACCACAGGCTGTGTTGTTAACATGAGCTACAGGAGTGTAACATTACCCCCTGCTCAGTTCTTCTGATGGTCACTACCACAGGCTGTGTTGTTAACATGAGGTGTAGGAGTGTAACATTACCCCCAGCTCAGTTCTTCTGATGGTCACTACCACAGGCTGTGTTAACATGAGGTGTAGGAGTGTAACATTACCCCCAGCTCAGTTCTTGTGATGGTCACTACCACAGGCTGTGTTGTTAACATGAGCTGTGGGAGCGTAACATTAACCCCAGCTCAGTTCCTGTGATGGTCACTACCAAAGGCAGTGTTGTTAACATGAGCTGTAGAATTGTAACATTACCCCCAGCTCAGTTCTTGTGATGGTCACTACCACAGACTGTGTTGTTAACATGAGCTACAGGAGTGTAACATAACCCCCAGCTCAGTTCTTGTGATGGTCACTACCAAAGGCTGTGTTGTTAACATGAGCTGTAGGAGTGTAACATTAACCCCAGCTCAGTTCTTCTGATGGTCACTACCACAGGCTGTGTTGTTAACATGAGCTGTAGGAGTGTAACATTACCCCCAGCTCAGTTCTTCTGATGGTCAGTCACTACCACAAGCTGTGTTGTTAACATGAGCTGTAGGAGTGTAACATTACCCCCAGCTCGGTTCTTGTGATGGTCACTACCACAGGCTGTGTTGTTAACATGAGATGTAGGAGTGTAACATTAACCCCAGCTCAGTTCTTCTGATTGTCACTACCACAGGCTGTGTTGTTAACATGAGCTACAGGAGTGTAACATTACCCCCTGCTCAGTTCTTCTGAAGGTCACTACCACAGGCTGTGTTGTTAACATGAGGTGTAGGAGTGTAACGTTACCCCAGCGCAGTTCTTCTGATGGTCACTACCACAGGCTGTGTTAACATGAGGTGTAGGAGTGTAACATTACCCCCAGCTCAGTTCTTGTGATGGTCACTACCACAGGCTGTGTTGTTAACATGAGCTGTAGGAGCGTAACATTACCCCCAGCTCAGTTCTTGTGATGGTCACTACCACAGGCTGTGTTGTTAACATGAGCTACAGGAGTGTAACATTAACCCCAGCTCAGTTCTTCTGATGGTCACTACCACAGGCTGTGTTGTTAACATGAGGTATAGGAGTGTAACATTACCCCCAGCTCAGTTCTTGTGATGGTCACTACCACAGACTGTGTTGTTAACATGAGCTACAGGAGTGTAACATTACCCCCAGCTCAGTTCTTTTGATGGTCACTACCACAGGCTGTGTTGTTAACATGAGCTACAGGAGTGTAACATTACCCCCTGCTCAGTTCTTCTGATGGTCACTACCACAAGCTGTGTTGTTAACATGAGGTGTAGGAGTGTAACATTACCCCAGCTCAGTTCTTCTGATGGTCACTACCACAGGCTGTGTTAACATAAGGTGTAGGAGTGTAACATTACCCCCAGTTCAGTTCTTGTGATGGTCACTACCACAGGCTGTGTTAACATGAGCTGCAGGAGTTTAACATTAACACCAGCTCAGTTCTTCTGATGGTCACTACCACAGGCTGTGTTGTTAACATGAGCTGTAGGAGTGTAACATTACCCCCAGCTCAGTTCTTCTGATGGTCACTACCACAGGCTGTGTTGTTAACATTAGCTGTAGGAGTGTAACATTACCCCCAGCTCAGTTCTTCTGATGGTCACTACCACAGGCTGTGTTGTTAACATGAGGTATAGGAGCGTAACATTACCCCCAGCTCAGTTCTTGTGATGGTCACTACCACAGACTAGGTTGTTAACATGAGCTACAGGAGTGTAACATTACCCCCAGCTCAGTTCTTGTGATGGTCACTACCACAGGCTGTGTTGTTAACATGAGCTACAGGAGTGTAACATTAACCCCAGCTCAGTTCTTCTGATGGTCACTACCACAGGCTGTGTTGTTAACATGAGGTATAGGAGTGTAACATTACCCCCAGCTCAGTTCTTGTGATGGTCACTACCACAGACTGTGTTGTTAACATGAGCTGTAGGAGTGTAACATTACCCCCAGCTCAGTTCTTGTGATGGTCACTACCACAGGCTGTGTTGTTAACATGAGCTGTAGGAGCGTAACATTACCCCCAGCTCAGTTCTTCTGATGGTCAGTCACTACCACAGGCTGTGTTGTTAACATGAGGTGTAGGAGTGTAACATTACCCCCAGCTCAGTTCTTCTGATGGTCACTACCACAGGCTGTGTTGTTAACATGAGCTGTAGGAGTGTAACATTACCCCCAGCTCAGTTCTTCTCATGGTCACTACCACAGGCTGTGTTGTTAACATGAGCTACAGGAGTATAACATTACCCCCAGCTCAGTTCTTCTGATGGTCACTACCACAGGCTGTGTTGTTAACATGAGCTGTAGGAGCGTAACATTACCCCCAGCTCAGTTCTTCTGATGGTCAGTCACTACCACAGGCTGTGTTGTTAACATGAGCTGTAGGAGTGTAACATTAACGCCAGCTCAGTTCTTCTGATGGTCACTACCACAGGCTGTGTTGTTAACATGAGCTGTAGGAGTGTAACATTACCCCCAAATCAGTTATTCTGATGGTCACTACCACAGGCTGTGTTGTTAACATGAGCTGTAGGAGTGTAACATTACCCCCAGCTCGGTTCTTGTGATGGTCACTACCACAGGCTGTGTTGTTAACATGAGGTGTAGGAGTGTAACATTAACCCCAGCTCAGTTCTTCTGATGGTCACTACCATAGGCTGTGTTGTTAACATGAGCTACAGGAGTGTAACATTACCCCCTGCTCAGTTCTTCTGATGGTCACTACCACAGGCTGTGTTGTTAACATGAGCTGTAGGAGTGTAACATTAACCCCAGCTCAGTTCTTGTGATGGTCACTACCACAGGCTGTGTTGTTAACATGAGCTACAGGAGTGTGACATTACCCCCTGCTCAGTTCTTCATATGGTCACTACCACAAGCTGTGTTGTTAACATGAGGTGTAGGAGTGTAACATTACCCCAGCTCAGTTCTTCTGATGGTCACTACCACAGGCTGTGTTAACATAAGGTGTAGGAGTGTAACATTACCCCCAGCTCAGTTCTTGTAATGGTCACTACCACAGGCTGTGTTAACATGAGCTGCAGGAGTTTAACATTAACACCAGCTCAGTTCTTCTGATGGTCACTACCACAGGCTGTGTTGTTAACATGAGCTGTAGGAGCGTAACATTAACCCCAGCTCGGTTCTTGTGATGGTCACTACCACAGGCTGTGTTGTTAACATGAGGTGTAGGAGTGTAACATTACCCCCAGCTCAGTTCTTCTGATGGTCACTACCACAGGCTGTGTTGTTAACATGAGCTGTAGGAGTGTAACATTACCCCCAGCTCAGTTCTTCTGATGGTCACTACCACAGGCTGTGTTGTTAACATTAGCTGTAGGAGTGTAACATTACCCCCAGCTCAGTTCCTCTGATGGTCACTACCACAGGCTGTGTTGTTAACATGAGGTAAAGGAGCGTAACATTACCCCCAGCTCAGTTCTTGTGATGGTCACTACCACAGACTGGGTTGTTAACATGAGCTACAGGAGTGTAACATTACCCCCAGCTCAGTTCTTGTGATGGTCACTACCACAGGCTGTGTTGTTAACATGAGCTACAGGAGTGTAACATTAACCCCAGCTCAGTTCTTCTGATGGTCACTACCACAGGCTGTGTTGTTAACATGAGGTATAGGAGTGTAACATTACCCCCAGCTCAGTTCTTGTGATGGTCACTACCACAGACTGTGTTGTTAACATGAGCTGTAGGAGTGTAACATTACCCCCAGCTCAGTTCTTGTGATGGTCACTACCACAGGCTGTGTTGTTAACATGAGCTGTAGAAGTGTAACATTACCCCCAGCTCAGTTCTTCTGATGGTCACTACCACAGGCTGTGTTGTTAACATGAGCTGTAGGAGCGTAACATTACCCCCAGCTCAGTTCTTCTGATGGTCAGTCACTACCACAGGCTGTGTTGTTAACATGAGCTGTAGGAGTGTAACATTACCTCCAGCTCAGTTCTTCTGATTGTCACTACCACAGGCTGTGTTGTTAACATGAGCTGTAGGAGTGTAACATTACCCCCAGCTCAGTTCTTCTGATGGTCACTACCACAGGCTGTGTTGTTAACATGAGCTACAGGAGTATAACATTACCCCCAGCTCAGTTCTTCTGATGGTCACTACCACAGGCTGTGTTGTTAACATGAGCTGTAGGAGCGTAACATTACCCCCAGCTCAGTTCTTCTGATGGTCAGTCACTACCACAGGCTGTGTTGTTAACATGAGCTGTAGGAGTGTAACATTAACGCCAGCTCAGTTCTTCTGATGGTCACTACCACAGGCTGTGTTGTTAACATGAGCTGTAGGAGTGTAACATTACCCCCAAATCAGTTATTCTGATGGTCACTACCACAGGCTGTGTTGTTAACATGAGCTGTAGGAGCGTAACATTACCCCCAGCTCAGTTCTTCTGATGGTCAGTCACTACCACAGGCTGTGTTGTTAACATGAGGTGTAGGAGTGTAACATTAACCCCAGCTCAGTTCTTCTGATGGTCACTACCACAGGCTGTGTTGTTAACATGAGCTACAGGAGTGTAACATTACCCCCTGCTCAGTTCTTCTGATGGTCACTACCACAGGCTGTGTTGTTAACATGAGGTGTAGGAGTGTAACATTACCCCCAGCTCAGTTCTTCTGATGGTCACTACCACAGGCTGTGTTAACATGAGGTGTAGGAGTGTAACATTACCCCCAGCTCAGTTCTTGTGATGGTCACTACCACAGGCTGTGTTGTTAACATGAGCTGTGGGAGCGTAACATTAACCCCAGCTCAGTTCCTGTGATGGTCACTACCAAAGGCAGTGTTGTTAACATGAGCTGTAGAATTGTAACATTAACCCCAGCTCAGTTCTTGTGATGGTCACTACCACAGGCTGTGTTGTTAACATGAGCTGTAGGAGCGTAACATTACCCCCAGCTCAGTTCTTGTGATGGTCACTACCACAGGCTGTGTTGTTAACATGAGCTACAGGAGTGTAACATTAACCCCAGCTAAGTTCTTCTGATGGTCACTACCACAGGCTGTGTTGTTAACATGAGGTATAGGAGTGTAACATTACCCCCAGCTCAGTTCTTGTGATGGTCACTACCACAGACTGTGTTGTTAACATGAGCTACAGGAGTGTAACATAACCCCCAGCTCAGTTCTTGTGATGGTCACTACCAAAGGCTGTGTTGTTAACATGAGCTGTAGGAGTGTAACATTAACCCCAGCTCAGTTCTTGTGATGGTCACTACCACAGGCTGTGTTGTTAACATGAGCTGTAGGAGTGTAACATTACCCCCAGCTCAGTTCTTCTGATGGTCACTACCACAGGCTGTGTTGTTAACATGAGCTGTAGGAGTGTAACATTACCCCCAGCTCAGTTCTTCTGATGGTCAGTCACTACCACAAGCTGTGTTGTTAACATGAGCTGTAGGAGTGTAACATTACCCCCAGCTCGGTTCTTGTGATGGTCACTACCACAGGCTGTGTTGTTAACATGAGATGTAGGAGTGTAACATTAACCCCAGCTCAGTTCTTCTGATTGTCACTACCACAGGCTGTGTTGTTAACATGAGCTACAGGAGTGTAACATTACCCCCTGCTCAGTTCTTCTGAAGGTCACTACCACAGGCTGTGTTGTTAACATGAGGTGTAGGAGTGTAACGTTACCCCAGCGCAGTTCTTCTGATGGTCACTACCACAGGCTGTGTTAACATGAGGTGTAGGAGTGTAACATTACCCCCAGCTCAGTTCTTGTGATGGTCACTACCACAGGCTGTGTTGTTAACATGAGCTGTAGGAGCGTAACATTACCCCCAGCTCAGTTCTTGTGATGGTCACTACCACAGGCTGTGTTGTTAACATGAGCTACAGGAGTGTAACATTAACCCCAGCTCAGTTCTTCTGATGGTCACTACCACAGGCTGTGTTGTTAACATGAGGTATAGGAGTGTAACATTACCCCCAGCTCAGTTCTTGTGATGGTCACTACCACAGACTGTGTTGTTAACATGAGCTACAGGAGTGTAACATTACCCCCAGCTCAGTTCTTGTGATGGTCACTACCACAGGCTGTGTTGTTAACATGAGCTACAGGAGTATAACATTAACTCCAGCTCAGTTCTTCTGATGGTCACTACCACAGGCTGTGTTGTTAACATGAGGTGTAGGAGTGTAACATTACCCCCAGCTCAGTTCTTCTGATGGTCACTACCACAGGCTGTGTTGTTAACATGAGCTGTAGGAGTGTAACATTAACCCCAGCTCAGTTCTTCTGATGGTCACTACCACAGGCTGTGTTGTTAACATGAGCTGTAGGAGCGTAACATTAACCCCAGCTCAGTTCTTGTGATGTTCACTACCACAGGCTGTGTTGTTAACATGAGCTGTAGGAGTGTAACATTACCCCAGCTCAGTTCTTCTGATGGTCACTACCACAGGCTGTGTTAACATGAGGTGTAGGAGTGTAACATTACCCCCAGCTCAGTTCTTGTGATGGTCACTACCACAGGCTGTGTTGTTAACATGAGCTGTGGGAGCGTAACATTAACCCCAGCTCAGTTCCTGTGATGGTCACTACCAAAGGCAGTGTTGTTAACATGAGCTGTAGAATTGTAACATTAACCCCAGCTCAGTTCTTGTGATGGTCACTACCACAGGCTGTGTTGTTAACATGAGCTGTAGGAGCGTAACATTACCCCCAGCTCAGTTCTTGTGATGGTCACTACCACAGGCTGTGTTGTTAACATGAGCTACAGGAGTGTAACATTAACCCCAGCTAAGTTCTTCTGATGGTCACTACCACAGGCTGTGTTGTTAACATGAGGTATAGGAGTGTAACATTACCCCCAGCTCAGTTCTTGTGATGGTCACTACCACAGACTGTGTTGTTAACATGAGCTACAGGAGTGTAACATAACCCCCAGCTCAGTTCTTGTGATGGTCACTACCAAAGGCTGTGTTGTTAACATGAGCTGTAGGAGTGTAACATTAACCCCAGCTCAGTTCTTCTGATGGTCACTACCACAGGCTGTGTTAACATAAGGTGTAGGAGTGTAACATTACCCCCAGCTCAGTTCTTGTAATGGTCACTACCACAGGCTGTGTTAACATGAGCTGCAGGAGTTTAACATTAACACCAGCTCAGTTCTTCTGATGGTCACTACCACAGGCTGTGTTGTTAACATGAGCTGTAGGAGCGTAACATTAACCCCAGCTCGGTTCTTGTGATGGTCACTACCACAGGCTGTGTTGTTAACATGAGGTGTAGGAGTGTAACATTACCCCCAGCTCAGTTCTTCTGATGGTCACTACCACAGGCTGTGTTGTTAACATGAGCTGTAGGAGTGTAACATTACCCCCAGCTCAGTTCTTCTGATGGTCACTACCACAGGCTGTGTTGTTAACATTAGCTGTAGGAGTGTAACATTACCCCCAGCTCAGTTCCTCTGATGGTCACTACCACAGGCTGTGTTGTTAACATGAGGTAAAGGAGCGTAACATTACCCCCAGCTCAGTTCTTGTGATGGTCACTACCACAGACTGGGTTGTTAACATGAGCTACAGGAGTGTAACATTACCCCCAGCTCAGTTCTTGTGATGGTCACTACCACAGGCTGTGTTGTTAACATGAGCTACAGGAGTGTAACATTAACCCCAGCTCAGTTCTTCTGATGGTCACTACCACAGGCTGTGTTGTTAACATGAGGTATAGGAGTGTAACATTACCCCCAGCTCAGTTCTTGTGATGGTCACTACCACAGACTGTGTTGTTAACATGAGCTGTAGGAGTGTAACATTACCCCCAGCTCAGTTCTTGTGATGGTCACTACCACAGGCTGTGTTGTTAACATGAGCTGTAGAAGTGTAACATTACCCCCAGCTCAGTTCTTCTGATGGTCACTACCACAGGCTGTGTTGTTAACATGAGCTGTAGGAGCGTAACATTACCCCCAGCTCAGTTCTTCTGATGGTCAGTCACTACCACAGGCTGTGTTGTTAACATGAGCTGTAGGAGTGTAACATTACCTCCAGCTCAGTTCTTCTGATTGTCACTACCACAGGCTGTGTTGTTAACATGAGCTGTAGGAGTGTAACATTACCCCCAGCTCAGTTCTTCTGATGGTCACTACCACAGGCTGTGTTGTTAACATGAGCTACAGGAGTATAACATTACCCCCAGCTCAGTTCTTCTGATGGTCACTACCACAGGCTGTGTTGTTAACATGAGCTGTAGGAGCGTAACATTACCCCCAGCTCAGTTCTTCTGATGGTCAGTCACTACCACAGGCTGTGTTGTTAACATGAGCTGTAGGAGTGTAACATTAACGCCAGCTCAGTTCTTCTGATGGTCACTACCACAGGCTGTGTTGTTAACATGAGCTGTAGGAGTGTAACATTACCCCCAAATCAGTTATTCTGATGGTCACTACCACAGGCTGTGTTGTTAACATGAGCTGTAGGAGCGTAACATTACCCCCAGCTCAGTTCTTCTGATGGTCAGTCACTACCACAGGCTGTGTTGTTAACATGAGGTGTAGGAGTGTAACATTAACCCCAGCTCAGTTCTTCTGATGGTCACTACCACAGGCTGTGTTGTTAACATGAGCTACAGGAGTGTAACATTACCCCCTGCTCAGTTCTTCTGATGGTCACTACCACAGGCTGTGTTGTTAACATGAGGTGTAGGAGTGTAACATTACCCCCAGCTCAGTTCTTCTGATGGTCACTACCACAGGCTGTGTTAACATGAGGTGTAGGAGTGTAACATTACCCCCAGCTCAGTTCTTGTGATGGTCACTACCACAGGCTGTGTTGTTAACATGAGCTGTGGGAGCGTAACATTAACCCCAGCTCAGTTCCTGTGATGGTCACTACCAAAGGCAGTGTTGTTAACATGAGCTGTAGAATTGTAACATTAACCCCAGCTCAGTTCTTGTGATGGTCACTACCACAGGCTGTGTTGTTAACATGAGCTGTAGGAGCGTAACATTACCCCCAGCTCAGTTCTTGTGATGGTCACTACCACAGGCTGTGTTGTTAACATGAGCTACAGGAGTGTAACATTAACCCCAGCTAAGTTCTTCTGATGGTCACTACCACAGGCTGTGTTGTTAACATGAGGTATAGGAGTGTAACATTACCCCCAGCTCAGTTCTTGTGATGGTCACTACCACAGACTGTGTTGTTAACATGAGCTACAGGAGTGTAACATAACCCCCAGCTCAGTTCTTGTGATGGTCACTACCAAAGGCTGTGTTGTTAACATGAGCTGTAGGAGTGTAACATTAACCCCAGCTCAGTTCTTGTGATGGTCACTACCACAGGCTGTGTTGTTAACATGAGCTGTAGGAGTGTAACATTACCCCCAGCTCAGTTCTTCTGATGGTCACTACCACAGGCTGTGTTGTTAACATGAGCTGTAGGAGTGTAACATTACCCCCAGCTCAGTTCTTCTGATGGTCAGTCACTACCACAAGCTGTGTTGTTAACATGAGCTGTAGGAGTGTAACATTACCCCCAGCTCGGTTCTTGTGATGGTCACTACCACAGGCTGTGTTGTTAACATGAGATGTAGGAGTGTAACATTAACCCCAGCTCAGTTCTTCTGATTGTCACTACCACAGGCTGTGTTGTTAACATGAGCTACAGGAGTGTAACATTACCCCCTGCTCAGTTCTTCTGAAGGTCACTACCACAGGCTGTGTTGTTAACATGAGGTGTAGGAGTGTAACGTTACCCCAGCGCAGTTCTTCTGATGGTCACTACCACAGGCTGTGTTAACATGAGGTGTAGGAGTGTAACATTACCCCCAGCTCAGTTCTTGTGATGGTCACTACCACAGGCTGTGTTGTTAACATGAGCTGTAGGAGCGTAACATTACCCCCAGCTCAGTTCTTGTGATGGTCACTACCACAGGCTGTGTTGTTAACATGAGCTACAGGAGTGTAACATTAACCCCAGCTCAGTTCTTCTGATGGTCACTACCACAGGCTGTGTTGTTAACATGAGGTATAGGAGTGTAACATTACCCCCAGCTCAGTTCTTGTGATGGTCACTACCACAGACTGTGTTGTTAACATGAGCTACAGGAGTGTAACATTACCCCCAGCTCAGTTCTTGTGATGGTCACTACCACAGGCTGTGTTGTTAACATGAGCTACAGGAGTATAACATTAACTCCAGCTCAGTTCTTCTGATGGTCACTACCACAGGCTGTGTTGTTAACATGAGGTGTAGGAGTGTAACATTACCCCCAGCTCAGTTCTTCTGATGGTCACTACCACAGGCTGTGTTGTTAACATGAGCTGTAGGAGTGTAACATTAACCCCAGCTCAGTTCTTCTGATGGTCACTACCACAGGCTGTGTTGTTAACATGAGCTGTAGGAGCGTAACATTAACCCCAGCTCAGTTCTTGTGATGTTCACTACCACAGGCTGTGTTGTTAACATGAGCTGTAGGAGTGTAACATTACCCCAGCTCAGTTCTTCTGATGGTCACTACCACAGGCTGTGTTAACATGAGGTGTAGGAGTGTAACATTACCCCCAGCTCAGTTCTTGTGATGGTCACTACCACAGGCTGTGTTGTTAACATGAGCTGTGGGAGCGTAACATTAACCCCAGCTCAGTTCCTGTGATGGTCACTACCAAAGGCAGTGTTGTTAACATGAGCTGTAGAATTGTAACATTAACCCCAGCTCAGTTCTTGTGATGGTCACTACCACAGGCTGTGTTGTTAACATGAGCTGTAGGAGCGTAACATTACCCCCAGCTCAGTTCTTGTGATGGTCACTACCACAGGCTGTGTTGTTAACATGAGCTACAGGAGTGTAACATTAACCCCAGCTAAGTTCTTCTGATGGTCACTACCACAGGCTGTGTTGTTAACATGAGGTATAGGAGTGTAACATTACCCCCAGCTCAGTTCTTGTGATGGTCACTACCACAGACTGTGTTGTTAACATGAGCTACAGGAGTGTAACATAACCCCCAGCTCAGTTCTTGTGATGGTCACTACCAAAGGCTGTGTTGTTAACATGAGCTGTAGGAGTGTAACATTAACCCCAGCTCAGTTCTTCTGATGGTCACTACCACAGGCTGTGTTGTTAACATGAGCTGTAGGAGTGTAACATTACCCCCAGCTCAGTTCTTCTGATGGTCACTACCACAGGCTGTGTTGTTAACATGAGCTGTAGGAGTGTAACATTACCCCCAGCTCAGTTCTTCTGATGGTCAGTCACTACCACAAGCTGTGTTGTTAACATGAGCTGTAGGAGTGTAACATTACCCCCAGCTCGGTTCTTGTGATGGTCACTACCACAGGCTGTGTTGTTAACATGAGATGTAGGAGTGTAACATTAACCCCAGCTCAGTTCTTCTGATTGTCACTACCACAGGCTGTGTTGTTAACATGAGCTACAGGAGTGTAACATTACCCCCTGCTCAGTTCTTCTGAAGGTCACTACCACAGGCTGTGTTGTTAACATGAGGTGTAGGAGTTTAACGTTACCCCAGCGCAGTTCTTCTGATGGTCACTACCACAGGCTGTGTTAACATGAGGTGTAGGAGTGTAACATTACCCCCAGCTCAGTTCTTGTGATGGTCACTACCACAGGCTGTGTTGTTAACATGAGCTGTAGGAGCGTAACATTACCCCCAGCTCAGTTCTTGTGATGGTCACTACCACAGGCTGTGTTGTTAACATGAGCTACAGGAGTGTAACATTAACCCCAGCTCAGTTCTTCTGATGGTCACTACCACAGGCTGTGTTGTTAACATGAGGTATAGGAGTGTAACATTACCCCCAGCTCAGTTCTTGTGATGGTAACTACCACAGACTGTGTTGTTAACATGAGCTACAGGAGTGTAACATTACCCCCAGCTCAGTTCTTGTGATGGTCACTACCACAGGCTGTGTTGTTAACATGAGCTACAGGAGTATAACATTAACTCCAGCTCAGTTCTTCTGATGGTCACTACCACAGGCTGTGTTGTTAACATGAGGTGTAGGAGTGTAACATTACCCCCAGCTCAGTTCTTCTGATGGTCACTACCACAGGCTGTGTTGTTAACATGAGCTGTAGGAGTGTAACATTAACCCCAGCTCAGTTCTTCTGATGGTCACTACCACAGGCTGTGTTGTTAACATGAGCTGTAGGAGCGTAACATTAACCCCAGCTCAGTTCTTGTGATGTTCACTACCACAGGCTGTGTTGTTAACATGAGCTGTAGAAGTGTAACATTAACCCCAGCTCTGTTCTTCTGATGGTGACTACCACAGGCTGTGTTGTTAACATGAGGTATAGGAGTGTAACATTAACCCCAGCTCAGTTCTTGTGATGGTCACTACCACAGACTGTGTTTTTTACATGAGCTGTAGGAGTGTAACATTACCCCCAGCTCAGTTCTTGTGATGGTCCCTACCACAGGCTGTGTTGTTTACATGAGCTGTAGAAGTGTAACATTACCCCCAGCTCAGTTCTTGTGATGGTCACTACCACAGGCTGTGTTGTTAACATGAGCTGTAGAAGTGTAACATTAACCCCAGCTCAGTTCTTCTGATGGTGACTACCACAGGCTGTGTTGTTAACATGAGCTACAGGAGTGTAACATTACCCCCAGCTCAGTTCTTGTGATGGTCACTACCAAAGGCTGTGTTGTTAACATGAGCTGTAGGAGTGTAACATTAACCCCAGCTCAGTTCTTCTGATGGTCACTACCACAGGATGTGTTGTTAACATGAGCTGTAGGAGTGTAACATTACCCCCAGCTCAGTTCTTGTGATGGTCACTACCACAGGCTGTGTTGTTAACATGAGCTGTAGGAGTGTAACATTACCCCCAGCTCGGTTCTTGTGATGGTCACTACCACAGGCTGTGTTGTTAACATGAGGTGTAGGAGTGTAACATTAACCCCAGCTCAGTTCTTCTGATGGTCACTACCACAGGCTGTGTTGTTAACATGAGCTACAGGAGTGTAACATTACCCCCAGCTCGGTTCTTGTGATGGTCACTACCACAGGCTGTGTTAACATGAGGTGTAGGAGTGTAACATTACCCCCAGCTCAGTTCTTGTGATGGTCACTACCACAGGCTGTGTTAACATGAGCTGCAGGAGTGTAACATTAACCCCAGCTCAGTTCTTCTGATGGTCACTACCACAGGCTGTGTTGTTAACATGAGCTACAGGAGTGTAACATTACCCCCTGCTCAGTTCTTCTGATGGTCACTACCACAGGCTGTGTTGTTAACATGAGGTGTAGGAGTGTAACGTTACCCCAGCTCGGTTCTTGTGATGGTCACTACCACAGGCTGTGTTAACATGAGGTGTAGGAGTGTAACATTACCCCCAGCTCAGTTCTTGTGATGGTCACTACCACAGGCTGTGTTAACATGAGCTGCAGGAGTGTAACATTAACCCCAGCTCAGTTCTTCTGATGGTCACTACCACAGGCTGTGTTGTTAACATGAGCTACAGGAGTTTAACATTACCCCCTGCTCAGTTCTTCTGATGGTCACTACCACAGGCTGTGTTGTTAACATGAGGTGTAGGAGTGTAACGTTACCCCAGCTCAGTTCTTCTGATGGTCACTACCACAGGCTGTGTTAACATGAGGTGTAGGAGTGTAACATTACCCCCAGCTCAGTTCTTGTGATGGTCACTACCACAGGCTGTGTTAACATGAGCTTCAGGAGTGTAACATTAACACCAGCTCAGTTCTTCTGATGGTCACTACTACAGGCTGTGTTGTTAACATGAGCTGTAGGAGCGTAACATTAACCCCAGCTCAGTTCTTGTGATGGTCACTACCACAGGCTGTGTTGTTAACATGAGCTGTAGAAGTGTAACATTAACCCCAGCTCAGTTCTTGTGATGGTCACTACCACAGGCTGTGTTGTTAACATGAGCTGTAGGAGCGTAACATTACCCCCAGCTCAGTTCTTGTGATGGTCACTACCACAGGCTGTGTTGTTAACATGAGCTACAGGAGTGTAACATTAACCCCAGCTCAGTTCTTCTGATGGTCACTACCACAGGCTGTGTTGTTAACATGAGGTATAGGAGTGTAACATTACCCCCAGCTCGGTTCTTGTGATGGTCACTACCACAGACTGTGTTGTTAAAATGAGCTACAGGAGTGTAACATTACCCCCAGCTCAGTTCTTGTGATGGTCACTACCACAGGCTGTGTTGTTAACATGAGCTACAGGAGTATAACATTAACCCCAGCTCAGTTCTTCTGATGGTCACTACCACAGGCTGTGTTGTTAACATGAGGTGTAGGAGTGTAACATTACCCCCAGCTCAGTTCTTCTGATGGTCACTACCACAGGCTGTATTGTTAACATGAGCTGTAGGAGTGTAACATTAACCCCAGCTCAGTTCTTCTGATGGTCACTACCACAGGCTGTGTTGTTAACATGAGCTCTAGGAGCGTAACATTAACCCCAGCTCAGTTCTTGTGATGGTCACTACCACAGGCTGTGTTGTTAACATGAGCTGTAGAAGTGTAACATTAACCCCAGCTCAGTTCTTTTGATGGTCACTACCACAGGCTGTGTTGTTAACATGAGCTGTAGGAGCGTAACATTACCCCCAGCTCAGTTCTTGTGATGGTCACTACCACAGGCTGTGTTGTTAACATGAGCTACAGGAGTGTAACATTAACCCCAGCTCAGTTCTTCTGATGGTCACTACCACAGGCTGTGTTGTTAACATGAGCTGTAGGAGCGTAACATTAACCCCAGCTCAGTTCTTGTGATGGTCACTACCACAGGCTGTGTTGTTAACATGAGCTACAGGAGTGTAACATTACCCCCAGCTCAGTTCGTGTGATGGTCACTACCACAGGCTGTGTTGTTAACATGAGCTACAGGAGTGTAACATTAACCCCAGCTCAGTTCTTCTGATGGTCACTACCACAGGCTGTGTTGTTAACATGAGGTATTGGAGTGTAACATAACCCCAGCTCAGTTCTTGTGATGGTCACTACCACAGACTGTGTTGTTAACATGAGCTGTAGGAGTGTAACATTACCCCCAGCTCAGTTCTTGTGATGGTCACTACCACAGGCTGTGTTAACATGAGCTGTAGAAGTGTAACATTACCCCCAGCTCAGTTCTTCTGATGGTCACTACCACAGGCTGTGTTGTTAACATGAGCTGTAGGAGCGTAACATTACCCCCAGCTCAGTTCTTCTGATGGTCAGTCACTACCACAGGCTGTGTTGTTAACATGAGCTGTAGGAGTGTAACATTACCCCCAGCTCAGTTCTTCTGATGGTCAGTCACTACCACAGGCTGTGTTGTTAACATGAGCTGTAGGAGTGTAACATTACCCCCAGCTCAGTTCTTCTGATGGTCACTACCACAGGCTGTGTTGTTAACATGAGCTGTAGGAGCGTAACATTACCCCCAGCTCAGTTCTTCTGATGGTCAGTCACTACCACAAGCTGTGTTGTTAACATGAGCTGTAGGAGTGTAACATTACCCCCAGCTCGGTTCTTGTGATGGTCACTACCACAGGCTGTGTTGTTAACATGAGGTGTTGGAGTGTAACATTAACCCCAGCTCAGTTCTTCTGATGGTCACTACCACAGGCTGTGTTGTTAACATGAGGTGTAGGAGTGTAACATTATCCCCAGCTCAGTTCTTCTGATGGTCACTACCACAGGCTGTGTTGTTAACATGAGCTACAGGAGTGTAACATTACCCCCTGCTCAGTTCTTCTGATGGTCACTACCACAGGCTGTGTTGTTAACATGAGGTGTAGGAGTGTAACATTACCCCAGCTCAGTTCTTCTGATGGTCACTACCACAGGCTGTGTTGACATGAGGTGTAGGAGTGTAACATTACCCCCAGCTCGGTTCTTGTGATGGTCACTACCACAGGCTGTGTTGTTAACATGAGGTGTAGGAGTGTAACATTACCCCCAGCTCAGTTCTTCTGATGGTCACTACCACAGGCTGTGATGTTAACATGAGCTGTAGGAGTGTAACATTACCCCCAGCTCAGTTCTTGTGATGGTCACTACCACAGGCTGTGTTGTTAACATGAGCTGTAGGAGCGTAACATTACCCCCAGCTCAGTTCTTCTGATGGTCACTACCACAGGCTGTGTTGTTAACATGAGCTACAGGAGTATAACATTAACCCCAGCTCAGTTCTTCTGATGGTCACTACCACAGGCTGTGTTATTAACATGAGGTGTAGGAGTGTAACATTACCCCCAGCTCAGTTCTTCTGATGGTCACTACCACAGGCTGTGTTGTTAACATGAGCTGTAGGAGTGTAACATTAACCCCAGCTCAGTTCTTGTGATGGTCACTACCACAGGCTGTGTTGTTAACATGAGCTGTAGGAGTGTAACATTACCCCCAGCTCAGTTCTTCTGATGGTCACTACCACAGGCTGTGTTGTTAACATGAGCTACAGGAGTATAACATTAACCCCAGCTCAGTTCTTCTGATGGTCACTACCACAGGCTGTGTTGTTAACATGAGCTGTAGGAGTGTAACATTAACCCCAGCTCAGTTCTTCTGATGGTCACTACCACAGTCTGTGTTGTTAACATGAGCTGTAGGAGTGTAACATTACCCCCAGCTCAGTTCTTCTGATGGTCACTACCACAGGCTGTGTTGTTAACTTGAGCTGTAGGAGCGTAACATTAACCCCAGCTCAGTTCTTGTGATGGTCACTACCACAGGCTGTGTTGTTAACATGAGCTACAGGAGTGTAACATTACCCCCAGCTCAGTTCTTGTGATGGTCACTACCACAGGCTGTGTTGTTAACATGAGCTGTAGGAGTGTAACATTATCCCCAGCTCGATTCTTGTGATGGTCACTACCACAGGCTGTGTTGTTAACATGAGCTACAGGAGTGTAACATTACCCCCAGCTCAGTTCTTCTGATGGTCACTACCACAGGCTGTGTTGTTAACATGAGCTACAGGAGTGTAACATTACCCCCAGCTCAGTTCTTGTGATGGTCACTACCAAAGGCTGTGTTGTTAACATGAGCTGTAGGAGTGTAACATTAACCCCAGCTCAGTTCTTCTGATGGTCACTACCACAGGCTGTGTTGTTAACATGAGCTGTAGGAGTGTAACATTACCCCCAGCTCAGTTCTTCTGATGGTCACTACCACAGGCTGTGTTGTTAACATGAGCTGTAGGAGTGTAACATTACCCCCAGCTCGGTTCTTGTGATGGTCACTACCACAGGCTGTGTTGTTAACATGAGGTGTAGGAGTGTAACATTAACCCCAGCTCAGTTCTTCTGATGGTCACTACCACAGGCTGTGTTGTTAACATGAGCTACAGGAGTGTAACATTACCCCCAGCTCGGTTCTTGTGATGGTCACTACCACAGGCTGTGTTAACATGAGGTGTAGGAGTGTAACATTACCCCCAGCTCAGTTCTTGTGATGGTCACTACCACAGGCTGTGTTAACATGAGCTGCAGGAGTGTAACATTAACCCCAGCTCAGTTCTTCTGATGGTCACTACCACAGGCTGTGTTGTTAACATGAGCTACAGGAGTGTAACATTACCCCCTGCTCAGTTCTTCTGATGGTCACTACCACAGGCTGTGTTGTTAACATGAGGTGTAGGAGTGTAACGTTACCCCAGCTCGGTTCTTGTGATGGTCACTACCACAGGCTGTGTTAACATGAGGTGTAGGAGTGTAACATTACCCCCAGCTCAGTTCTTGTGATGGTCACTACCACAGGCTGTGTTAACATGAGCTGCAGGAGTGTAACATTAACCCCAGCTCAGTTCTTCTGATGGTCACTACCACAGGCTGTGTTGTTAACATGAGCTACAGGAGTGTAACATTACCCCCTGCTCAGTTCTTCTGATGGTCACTACCACAGGCTGTGTTGTTAACATGAGGTGTAGGAGTGTAACGTTACCCCAGCTCAGTTCTTCTGATGGTCACTACCACAGGCTGTGTTAACATGAGGTGTAGGAGTGTAACATTACCCCCAGCTCAGTTCTTGTGATGGTCACTACCACAGGCTGTGTTAACATGAGCTTCAGGAGTGTAACATTAACACCAGCTCAGTTCTTCTGATGGTCACTACCACAGGCTGTGTTGTTAACATGAGCTGTAGGAGCGTAACATTAACCCCAGCTCAGTTCTTGTGATGGTCACTACCACAGGCTGTGTTGTTAACATGAGCTGTAGAAGTGTAACATTAACCCCAGCTCAGTTCTTGTGATGGTCACTACCACAGGCTGTGTTGTTAACATGAGCTGTAGGAGCGTAACATTACCCCCAGCTCAGTTCTTGTGATGGTCACTACCACAGGCTGTGTTGTTAACATGAGCTACAGGAGTGTAACATTAACCCCAGCTCAGTTCTTCTGATGGTCACTACCACAGGCTGTGTTGTTAACATGAGGTATAGGAGTGTAACATTACCCCCAGCTCAGTTCTTGTGATGGTCACTACCACAGACTGTGTTGTTAAAATGAGCTACAGGAGTGTAACATTACCCCCAGCTCAGTTCTTGTGATGGTCACTACCACAGGCTGTGTTGTTAACATGAGCTACAGGAGTATAACATTAACCCCAGCTCAGTTCTTCTGATGGTCACTACCACAGGCTGTGTTGTTAACATGAGGTGTAGGAGTGTAACATTACCCCCAGCTCAGTTCTTCTGATGGTCACTACCACAGGCTGTATTGTTAACATGAGCTGTAGGAGTGTAACATTAACCCCAGCTCAGTTCTTCTGATGGTCACTACCACAGGCTGTGTTGTTAACATGAGCTCTAGGAGCGTAACATTAACCCCAGCTCAGTTCTTGTGATGGTCACTACCACAGGCTGTGTTGTTAACATGAGCTGTAGAAGTGTAACATTAACCCCAGCTCAGTTCTTTTGATGGTCACTACCACAGGCTGTGTTGTTAACATGAGCTGTAGGAGCGTAACATTACCCCCAGCTCAGTTCTTGTGATGGTCACTACCACAGGCTGTGTTGTTAACATGAGCTACAGGAGTGTAACATTAACCCCAGCTCAGTTCTTCTGATGGTCACTACCACAGGCTGTGTTGTTAACATGAGCTGTAGGAGCGTAACATTAACCCCAGCTCAGTTCTTGTGATGGTCACTACCACAGGCTGTGTTGTTAACATGAGCTACAGGAGTGTAACATTACCCCCAGCTCAGTTCTTGTGATGGTCACTACCACAGGCTGTGTTGTTAACATGAGCTACAGGAGTGTAACATTAACCCCAGCTCAGTTCTTCTGATGGTCACTACCACAGGCTGTGTTGTTAACATGAGGTATTGGAGTGTAACATAACCCCAGCTCAGTTCTTGTGATGGTCACTACCACAGACTGTGTTGTTAACATGAGCTGTAGGAGTGTAACATTACCCCCAGCTCAGTTCTTGTGATGGTCACTACCACAGGCTGTGTTAACATGAGCTGTAGAAGTGTAACATTACCCCCAGCTCAGTTCTTCTGATGGTCACTACCACAGGCTGTGTTGTTAACATGAGCTGTAGGAGCGTAACATTACCCCCAGCTCAGTTCTTCTGATGGTCAGTCACTACCACAGGCTGTGTTGTTAACATGAGCTGTAGGAGTGTAACATTACCCCCAGCTCAGTTCTTCTGATGGTCAGTCACTACCACAGGCTGTGTTGTTAACATGAGCTGTAGGAGTGTAACATTACCCCCAGCTCAGTTCTTCTGATGGTCACTACCACAGGCTGTGTTGTTAACATGAGCTGTAGGAGCGTAACATTACCCCCAGCTCAGTTCTTCTGATGGTCAGTCACTACCACAAGCTGTGTTGTTAACATGAGCTGTAGGAGTGTAACATTACCCCCAGCTCGGTTCTTGTGATGGTCACTACCACAGGCTGTGTTGTTAACATGAGGTGTTGGAGTGTAACATTAACCCCAGCTCAGTTCTTCTGATGGTCACTACCACAGGCTGTGTTGTTAACATGAGGTGTAGGAGTGTAACATTATCCCCAGCTCAGTTCTTCTGATGGTCACTACCACAGGCTGTGTTGTTAACATGAGCTACAGGAGTGTAACATTACCCCCTGCTCAGTTCTTCTGATGGTCACTACCACAGGCTGTGTTGTTAACATGAGGTGTAGGAGTGTAACATTACCCCAGCTCAGTTCTTCTGATGGTCACTACCACAGGCTGTGTTAACATGAGGTGTAGGAGTGTAACATTACCCCCAGCTCGGTTCTTGTGATGGTCACTACCACAGGCTGTGTTGTTAACATGAGGTGTAGGAGTGTAACATTACCCCCAGCTCAGTTCTTCTGATGGTCACTACCACAGGCTGTGATGTTAACATGAGCTGTAGGAGTGTAACATTACCCCCAGCTCAGTTCTTGTGATGGTCACTACCACAGGCTGTGTTGTTAACATGAGCTGTAGGAGCGTAACATTACCCCCAGCTCAGTTCTTCTGATGGTCACTACCACAGGCTGTGTTGTTAACATGAGCTACAGGAGTATAACATTAACCCCAGCTCAGTTCTTCTGATGGTCACTACCACAGGCTGTGTTGTTAACATGAGGTGTAGGAGTGTAACATTACCCCCAGCTCAGTTCTTCTGATGGTCACTACCACAGGCTGTGTTGTTAACATGAGCTGTAGGAGTGTAACATTAACCCCAGCTCAGTTCTTGTGATGGTCACTACCACAGGCTGTGTTGTTAACATGAGCTGTAGGAGTGTAACATTACCCCCAGCTCAGTTCTTCTGATGGTCACTACCACAGGCTGTGTTGTTAACATGAGCTACAGGAGTATAACATTAACCCCAGCTCAGTTCTTCTGATGGTCACTACCACAGGCTGTGTTGTTAACATGAGCTGTAGGAGTGTAACATTAACCCCAGCTCAGTTCTTCTGATGGTCACTACCACAGTCTGTGTTGTTAACATGAGCTGTAGGAGTGTAACATTACCCCCAGCTCAGTTCTTCTGATGGTCACTACCACAGGCTGTGTTGTTAACTTGAGCTGTAGGAGCGTAACATTAACCCCAGCTCAGTTCTTGTGATGGTCACTACCACAGGCTGTGTTGTTAACATGAGCTACAGGAGTGTAACATTACCCCCAGCTCAGTTCTTGTGATGGTCACTACCACAGGCTGTGTTGTTAACATGAGCTGTAGGAGTGTAACATTATCCCCAGCTCGATTCTTGTGATGGTCACTACCACAGGCTGTGTTGTTAACATGAGCTACAGGAGTGTAACATTACCCCCAGCTCAGTTCTTCTGATGGTCACTACCACAGGCTGTGTTGTTAACATGAGCTACAGGAGTGTAACATTAACCCCAGCTCAGTTCTTCTGATTGTTACTATCACAGGCTGTGTTGTTAACATGAGCTGTAGGAGTGTAACATTACCCCCAGCTCAGTTCTTGTGATGGTCACTACCACAGGCTGTGTTGTTAACATGAGCTGTAGGAGCGTAACATTACCCCCAGCTCAGTTCTTCTGATGGTCAGTCACTACCACAGGCTGTGTTGTTAACATGAGCTACAGGAGTATAACATTAACCCCAGCTCAGTTCTTCTGATGGTCACTACCACAGGCTGTGTTGTTAACATGAGCTGTAGGAGCGTAACATTAACCCCAGCTCAGTTCTTGTGATGGTCACTACCACAGGCAGTGTTGTTAACATGAGCTGTAGGAGCATAACATTAACCCCAGCTCAGTTCTTGTGATGGTCACTACCACAGGCTGTGTTGTTAACATGAGCTACAGGAGTGTAACATTACCCCCAGCTCAGTTCTTGTGATGGTCACTACCACAGGCTGTGTTGTTAACATGAGCTACAGGAGTGTAACATTAACCCCAGCTCAGTTCTTCTGATGGTCACTACCACAGGCTGTGTTGTTAACATGAGGTATAGGAGTGTAACATTACCCCCAGCTCAGTTCTTGTGATGGTCACTACCACAGACTGTGTTGTTAACATGAGCTGTAGGAGTGTAACATTACCCCCAGCTCAGTTCTTGTGATGGTCACTACCACAGGCTGTGTTGTTAACATGAGCTGTAGAAGTGTAACATTACCCCCAGCTCAGATCTTCTGATGGTCACTACCACAGGCTGTGTTGTTAACATGAGCTGTAGGAGCGTAACATTACCCCCAGCTCAGTTTTTCTGATGGTCAGTCACTACCACAGGCTGTGTTGTTAACATGAGCTGTAGGAGTGTAACATTACCCCCAGCTCAGTTCTTCTGATGGTCACTACCACAGGCTGTGTTGTTAACATGAGCTGTAGGAGTGTAACATTACCCCCAGCTCAGTTCTTCTGATGGTCACTACCACAGGCTGTGTTGTTAACATGAGCTGTAGAAGCGTAACATTACCCCCAGCTCAGTTCTTCTGATGGTCAGTCACTACCACAAGCTGTGTTGTTAACATGAGCTGTAGGAGTGTAACATTAACCCCAGCTCAGTTCTTGTGATGGTCACTACCACAGTCTGTGTTGTTAACATGAGCTACAGGAGTGTAACATTACCCCCAGCTCAGTTCTTCTGATGGTCACTACCACAGGCTGTGTTGTTAACATGAGCTGCAGGAGCGTAACATTAACCCCAGCTCAGTTCTTGTGATGGTCACTACCACAGGCTGTGTTGTTAACATGAGCTACAGGAGTGTAACATTACACCCAGCTCAGTTCTTGTGATGGTCACTACCACAGGCTGTGTTGTTAACATGAGCTGTAGGAGTGTAACATTACCCCCAGCTCAGTTCTTGTGATGGTCACTACCACAGGCTGTGTTGTTAATATGAGCTATAGGAGCGTAACATTACCCCCAGCTCAGTTCTTCTGATGTTCAGTCACGACCACAGGCTGTGTTGTTAACATGAGCTTTAGGAGTGTAACATTACCCCCAGCTCAGTTCTTCTGATGGTCACTACCACAGGCTGTGTTGTTAACATGGGCTGTAGGAGTGTAACATTACCCCAGCTCAGTTCTTCTGATGGTCACTACCACAGGCTGTGTTGTTAACATGAGCTGTAGAAGTGTAACATTACCCCCAGCTCAGTTCTTCTGATGGTCACTACCACAGGCTGTGTTGTTAACATGAGCTGTAGGAGCGTAACATTACCCCCAGCTCAGTTCTTCTGATGGTCAGTCACTACCACAGGCTGTGTTGTTAACATGAGCTGTAGGAGTGTAACATTAACCCCAGCTCAGTTCTTGTGATGGTCACTACCACAGGCTGTGTTGTTAACATGAGCTACAGGAGTGTAACATTACCCCCTGCTCAGTTCTTCTGATGGTCACTAACATAAGCTGTGTTGTTAACATGAGGTGTGGGAGTGTAACATTACCCCAGCTCAGTTCTTCTGATGGTCACTACCACAGGCTGTGTTGCTGACATGATCTACAGGAGCGTAACATTACCCCCAGCTCAGTTCTTCTGATGGTCAGTCACTACCACAGGCTGTGTTGTTAACATGAGCTGTAGGAGTGTAACATTAACCCCAGCTCAGTTCTTGTGATGGTCACTACCACAGGCTGTGTTGTTAACATGAGCTACAGGAGTGTAACATTACCCCCTGCTCAGTTCTTCTGATGGTCACTACCACAAGCTGTGTTGTTAACATGAGGTGTAGGAGTGTAACATTACCCCAGCTCAGTTCTTCTGATGGTCACTACCACAGGCTGTGTTAACATAAGGTGTAGGAGTGTAACATTACCCCCAGCTCAGTTCTTGTGATGGTCACTACCACAGGCTGTGTTAACATGAGCTGCATGAGTGTAACATTAACCCCAGCTCGGTTCTTGTGATGGTCACTACCACAGGCTGTGTTGTTAACATGAGGTGTAGGAGTGTAACATTACCCCCAGCTCAGTTCTTCTGATGGTCACTACCACAGGCTGTGTTGTTAACATGAGCTGTAGGAGTGTAACATTACCCCCAGCTCAGTTCTTCTGATGGTCACTACCACAGGCTGTGTTGTTAACATTAGCTGTAGGAGTGTAACATTACCCCCAGCTCAGTTCTTCTGATGGTCACTACCACAGGCTGTGTTGTTAACATGAGGTATAGGAGCGTAACATTACCCCCAGCTCAGTTCTTGTGATGGTCACTACCAGAGGCTGTGTTGTTAACATGAGCTGTAGGAGTGTAACATTACCCCAGCTCAGTTCTTCTGATGGTCACTACCAGAGGCTGTGTTGTTAACATGAGCTGTAGGAGTGTAACATTACCCCAGCTCAGTTCTTCTGATGGTCACTACCACAGGCTGTGTTAACATGAGGTGTAGGAGTGTAACATTACCCCCAGCTCGGTTCTTGTGATGGTCACTACCACAGGCTGTGTTGTTAACATGAGCTGTAGGAGCGTAACATTACCCCCAGCTCAGTTCTTCTGATGGTCACTACCACAGGCTGTGTTGTTAACATGAGCTACAGGAGTATAACATTAACCCCAGCTCAGTTCTTCTGATGGTCACTACCACAGGCTGTGTTGTTAACATGAGGTGTAGGAGTGTAACATTACCCCCAGCTCAGTTCTTCTGATGGTCACTACCACAGGCTGTGTTGTTAACATGAGCTGTAGGAGTGTAACATTAACCCCAGCTCAGTTCTTGTGATGGTCACTACCACAGGCTGTGTTGTTAACATGAGCTGTAGGAGTGTAACATTACCCCCAGCTCAGTTCTTGTGATGGTCACTACCACAGGCTGTGTTGTTAACATGAGCTACAGGAGTATAACATTAACCCCAGCTCAGTTCTTCTGATGGTCACTACCACAGGCTGTGTTGTTAACATGAGCTGTAGGAGTGTAACATTAACCCCAGCTCAGTTCTTGTGATGGTCACTACCACAGTCTGTGTTGTTAACATGAGCTACAGGAGTGTAACATTACCCCCAGCTCAGTTCTTCTGATGGTCACTACCACAGGCTGTGTTGTTAACATGAGCTGCAGGAGCGTAACATTAACCCCAGCTCAGTTCTTGTGATGGTCACTACCACAGGCTGTGTTGTTAACATGAGCTACAGGAGTGTAACATTACACCCAGCTCAGTTCTTGTGATGGTCACTACCACAGGCTGTGTTGTTAACATGAGCTGTAGGAGTGTAACATTACCCCCAGCTCAGTTCTTGTGATGGTCACTACCACAGGCTGTGTTGTTAATATGAGCTATAGGAGCGTAACATTACCCCCAGCTCAGTTCTTCTGATGTTCAGTCACGACCACAGGCTGTGTTGTTAACATGAGCTTTAGGAGTGTAACATTACCCCCAGATCAGTTCTTCTGATGGTCACTACCACAGGCTGTGTTGTTAACATGGGCTGTAGGAGTGTAACATTACCCCAGCTCAGTTCTTCTGATGGTCACTACCACAGGCTGTGTTGTTAACATGAGCTGTAGAAGTGTAACATTACCCCCAGCTCAGTTCTTCTGATGGTCACTACCACAGGCTGTGTTGTTAACATGAGCTGTAGGAGCGTAACATTACCCCCAGCTCAGTTCTTCTGATGGTCAGTCACTACCACAGGCTGTGTTGTTAACATGAGCTGTAGGAGTGTAACATTAACCCCAGCTCAGTTCTTGTGATGGTCACTACCACAGGCTGTGTTGTTAACATGAGCTACAGGAGTGTAACATTACCCCCTGCTCAGTTCTTCTGATGGTCACTAACATAAGCTGTGTTGTTAACATGAGGTGTGGGAGTGTAACATTACCCCAGCTCAGTTCTTCTGATGGTCACTACCACAGGCTGTGTTGCTGACATGATCTACAGGAGCGTAACATTACCCCCAGCTCAGTTCTTCTGATGGTCAGTCACTACCACAGGCTGTGTTGTTAACATGAGCTGTAGGAGTGTAACATTAACCCCAGCTCAGTTCTTGTGATGGTCACTACCACAGGCTGTGTTGTTAACATGAGCTACAGGAGTGTAACATTACCCCCTGCTCAGTTCTTCTGATGGTCACTACCACAAGCTGTGTTGTTAACATGAGGTGTAGGAGTGTAACATTACCCCAGCTCAGTTCTTCTGATGGTCACTACCACAGGCTGTGTTAACATAAGGTGTAGGAGTGTAACATTACCCCCAGCTCAGTTCTTGTGATGGTCACTACCACAGGCTGTGTTAACATGAGCTGCATGAGTGTAACATTAACCCCAGCTCGGTTCTTGTGATGGTCACTACCACAGGCTGTGTTGTTAACATGAGGTATAGGAGCGTAACATTACCCCCAGCTCAGTTCTTGTGATGGTCACTACCACAGGCTGTGTTGTTAACATGAGGTATAGGAGCGTAACATTACCCCCAGCTCAGTTCTTGTGATGGTCACTACCACAGGCTGTGTTGTTAACATGAGCTACAGGAGTGTAACATTACCCCCAGCTCAGTTCTTGTGATGGTCACTACCAAAGGCTGTGTTGTTAACATGAGCTGTAGGAGTGTAACATTACCCCCAGCTCAGTTCTTGTGATGGTCACTACCACAGGCTGTGTTGTTAACATGAGCTGTAGAAGTGTAACATTACCCCCAGCTCAGTTCTTCTGATGGTCACTACCACAGGCTGTGTTGTTAACATGAGCTGTAGGAGCGTAACATTACCCCCAGCTCAGTTCTTTTGATGGTCAGTCACTACCACAGGCTGTGTTGTTAACATGAGCTGTAGGAGTGTAACATTACCCCCAAATCAGTTATTCTGATGGTCACTACCACAGGCTGTGTTGTTAACATGAGCTGTAGGAGTGTAACATTACCCCCAGCTCGGTTCTTGTGATGGTCACTACCACAGGCTGTGTTGTTAACATGAGGTGTAGGAGCGTAACATTAACCCCAGCTCAGTTCTTGTGATGGTCACTACCAAAGGCAGTGTTGTTAACATGAGCTGTAGAATTGTAACATTAACCCCAGCTCAGTTCTTGTGATGGTCACTACCACAGGCTGTGTTGTTAACATGAGCTGTAGGAGCGTAACATTACTCCCAGCTCAGTTCTTGTGATGGTCACTACCACAGGCTGTGTTGTTAACATGAGCTACAGGAGTGTAACATTAACCCCAGCTCAGTTCTTCTGATGGTCACTACCACAGGCTGTGTTGTTAACATGAGGTATAGGAGTGTAACATTACCCCCAGCTCAGTTCTTGTGATGGTCACTACCACAGACTGTGTTGTTAACATGAGCTACAGGAGTGTAACATTACCCCCAGCTCAGTTCTTGTGATGGTCACTACCAAAGGCTGTGTTGTTAACATGAGCTGTAGGAGTGTAACATTAACCCCAGCTCAGTTCTTCTGATGGTCACTACCACAGGCTGTGTTGTTAACATGAGCTGTAGGAGTGTAACATTACCCCCAGCTCAGTTCTTCTGATGGTCACCACCACAGGCTATGTTGTTAACATGAGCTGTAGGAGTGTAACATTACCCCCAGCTCAGTTCTTCTGATGGTCAGTCACTACCACAAGCTGTGTTGTTAACATGAGCTGTAGGAGTGTAACATTACCCCCAGCTCGGTTCTTGTGATGGTCACTACCACAGGCTGTGTTGTTAACATGAGCTGTAGGAGCGTAACATTAACCCCAGCTCAGTTCTTGTGATGGTCACTACCACAGGCTGTGTTGTTAACATGAGCTACAGGAGTGTAACATTACCCCCAGCTCAGTTCTTGTGATGGTCACTACCACAGGCTGTGTTGTTAACATGAGCTGTAGGAGTGTAACATTACCCCCAGCTCAGTTCTTGTGATGGTCACTACCACAGGCTGTGTTGTTAATATGAGCTATAGGAGCGTAACATTACCCCCAGCTCAGTTCTTCTGATGTTCAGTCACGACCACAGGCTGTGTTGTTAACATGAGCTGTAGGAGTGTAACATTACCCCCAGCTCAGTTCTTCTGATGTTCAGTCACTACCACAGGCTGTGTTGTTAACATGAGCTGTAGGAGTGTAACATTACCCCAGCTCAGTTCTTCTGATGGTCACTACCACAGGCTGTGTTAACATGAGGTGTAGGAGTGTAACATTACCCCCAGCTCGGTTCTTGTGATGGTCACTACCACAGGCTGTGTTGTTAACATGAGCTGTAGGAGCGTAACATTACCCCCAGCTCAGTTCTTCTGATGGTCACTACCACAGGCTGTGTTGTTAACATGAGCTACAGGAGTATAACATTAACCCCAGCTCAGTTCTTCTGATGGTCACTACCACAGGCTGTGTTGTTAACATGAGGTGTAGGAGTGTAACATTACCCCCAGCTCAGTTCTTCTGATGGTCACTACCACAGGCTGTGTTGTTAACATGAGCTGTAGGAGTGTAACATTAACCCCAGCTCAGTTCTTGTGATGGTCACTACCACAGGCTGTGTTGTTAACATGAGCTGTAGGAGTGTAACATTACCCCCAGCTCAGTTCTTGTGATGGTCACTACCACAGGCTGTGTTGTTAACATGAGCTACAGGAGTATAACATTAACCCCAGCTCAGTTCTTCTGATGGTCACTACCACAGGCTGTGTTGTTAACATGAGCTGTAGGAGTGTAACATTAACCCCAGCTCAGTTCTTGTGATGGTCACTACCACAGTCTGTGTTGTTAACATGAGCTACAGGAGTGTAACATTACCCCCAGCTCAGTTCTTCTGATGGTCACTACCACAGGCTGTGTTGTTAACATGAGCTGCAGGAGCGTAACATTAACCCCAGCTCAGTTCTTGTGATGGTCACTACCACAGGCTGTGTTGTTAACATGAGCTACAGGAGTGTAACATTACACCCAGCTCAGTTCTTGTGATGGTCACTACCACAGGCTGTGTTGTTAACATGAGCTGTAGGAGTGTAACATTACCCCCAGCTCAGTTCTTGTGATGGTCACTACCACAGGCTGTGTTGTTAATATGAGCTATAGGAGCGTAACATTACCCCCAGCTCAGTTCTTCTGATGTTCAGTCACGACCACAGGCTGTGTTGTTAACATGAGCTTTAGGAGTGTAACATTACCCCCAGCTCAGTTCTTCTGATGGTCACTACCACAGGCTGTGTTGTTAACATGGGCTGTAGGAGTGTAACATTACCCCAGCTCAGTTCTTCTGATGGTCACTACCACAGGCTGTGTTGTTAACATGAGCTGTAGAAGTGTAACATTACCCCCAGCTCAGTTCTTCTGATGGTCACTACCACAGGCTGTGTTGTTAACATGAGCTGTAGGAGCGTAACATTACCCCCAGCTCAGTTCTTCTGATGGTCAGTCACTACCACAGGCTGTGTTGTTAACATGAGCTGTAGGAGTGTAACATTAACCCCAGCTCAGTTCTTGTGATGGTCACTACCACAGGCTGTGTTGTTAACATGAGCTACAGGAGTGTAACATTACCCCCTGCTCAGTTCTTCTGATGGTCACTAACATAAGCTGTGTTGTTAACATGAGGTGTGGGAGTGTAACATTACCCCAGCTCAGTTCTTCTGATGGTCACTACCACAGGCTGTGTTGTTAACATGAGCTACAGGAGCGTAACATTACCCCCAGCTCAGTTCTTCTGATGGTCAGTCACTACCACAGGCTGTGTTGTTAACATGAGCTGTAGGAGTGTAACATTAACCCCAGCTCAGTTCTTGTGATGGTCACTACCACAGGCTGTGTTGTTAACATGAGCTACAGGAGTGTAACATTACCCCCTGCTCAGTTCTTCTGATGGTCACTACCACAAGCTGTGTTGTTAACATGAGGTGTAGGAGTGTAACATTACCCCAGCTCAGTTCTTCTGATGGTCACTACCACAGGCTGTGTTAACATAAGGTGTAGGAGTGTAACATTACCCCCAGCTCAGTTCTTGTGATGGTCACTACCACAGGCTGTGTTAACATGAGCTGCATGAGTGTAACATTAACCCCAGCTCGGTTCTTGTGATGGTCACTACCACAGGCTGTGTTGTTAACATGAGGTGTAGGAGTGTAACATTACCCCCAGCTCAGTTCTTCTGATGGTCACTACCACAGGCTGTGTTGTTAACATGAGCTGTAGGAGTGTAACATTACCCCCAGCTCAGTTCTTCTGATGGTCACTACCACAGGCTGTGTTGTTAACATTAGCTGTAGGAGTGTAACATTACCCCCAGCTCAGTTCTTCTGATGGTCACTACCACAGGCTGTGTTGTTAACATGAGGTATAGGAGCGTAACATTACCCCCAGCTCAGTTCTTGTGATGGTCACTACCACAGACTGGGTTGTTAACATGAGCTACAGGAGTGTAACATTTCCCCCAGCTCAGTTCTTGTGATGGTCACTACCACAGGCTGTGTTGTTAACATGAGCTACAGGAGTGTAACATTACCCCCAGCTCAGTTCTTGTGATGGTCACTACCAAAGGCTGTGTTGTTAACATGAGCTGTAGGAGTGTAACATTACCCCCAGCTCAGTTCTTGTGATGGTCACTACCACAGGCTGTGTTGTTAACATGAGCTGTAGAAGTGTAACATTACCCCCAGCTCAGTTCTTCTGATGGTCACTACCACAGGCTGTGTTGTTAACATGAGCTGTAGGAGCGTAACATTACCCCCAGCTCAGTTCTTTTGATGGTCAGTCACTACCACAGGCTGTGTTGTTAACATGAGCTGTAGGAGTGTAACATTACCCCCAGCTCAGTTCTTCTGATGGTCACTACCACAGGCTGTGTTGTTAACATGAGCTACAGGAGTGTAACATTAACCCCAGCTCAGTTCTTCTGATGGTCACTACCACAGGCTGTGTTGTTAACATGAGGTATTGGAGTGTAACATAACCCCAGCTCAGTTCTTGTGATGGTCACTACCACAGACTGTGTTGTTAACATGAGCTGTAGGAGTGTAACATTACCCCCAGCTCAGTTCTTGTGATGGTCACTACCACAGGCTGTGTTAACATGAGCTGTAGAAGTGTAACATTACCCCCAGCTCAGTTCTTCTGATGGTCACTACCACAGGCTGTGTTGTTAACATGAGCTGTAGGAGCGTAACATTACCCCCAGCTCAGTTCTTCTGATGGTCAGTCACTACCACAGGCTGTGTTGTTAACATGAGCTGTAGGAGTGTAACATTACCCCCAGCTCAGTTCTTCTGATGGTCAGTCACTACCACAGGCTGTGTTGTTAACATGAGCTGTAGGAGTGTAACATTACCCCCAGCTCAGTTCTTCTGATGGTCACTACCACAGGCTGTGTTGTTAACATGAGCTGTAGGAGCGTAACATTACCCCCAGCTCAGTTCTTCTGATGGTCAGTCACTACCACAAGCTGTGTTGTTAACATGAGCTGTAGGAGTGTAACATTACCCCCAGCTCGGTTCTTGTGATGGTCACTACCACAGGCTGTGTTGTTAACATGAGGTGTTGGAGTGTAACATTAACCCCAGCTCAGTTCTTCTGATGGTCACTACCACAGGCTGTGTTGTTAACATGAGGTGTAGGAGTGTAACATTATCCCCAGCTCAGTTCTTCTGATGGTCACTACCACAGGCTGTGTTGTTAACATGAGCTACAGGAGTGTAACATTACCCCCAGCTCAGTTCTTCTGATGGTCACTACCACAGGCTGTGTTGTTAACATGAGGTGTAGGAGTGTAACATTACCCCAGCTCAGTTCTTCTGATGGTCACTACCACAGGCTGTGTTAACATGAGGTGTAGGAGTGTAACATTACCCCCAGCTCGGTTCTTGTGATGGTCACTACCACAGGCTGTGTTGTTAACATGAGGTGTAGGAGTGTAACATTACCCCCAGCTCAGTTCTTCTGATGGTCACTACCACAGGCTGTGATGTTAACATGAGCTGTAGGAGTGTAACATTACCCCCAGCTCAGTTCTTGTGATGGTCACTACCACAGGCTGTGTTGTTAACATGAGCTGTAGGAGTGTAACATTACCCCCAGCTCAGTTCTTCTGATGGTCACTACCACAGGCTGTGTTGTTAACATGAGCTACAGGAGTATAACATTAACCCCAGCTCAGTTCTTCTGATGGTCACTACCACAGGCTGTGTTGTTAACATGAGGTGTAGGAGTGTAACATTACCCCCAGCTCAGTTCTTCTGATGGTCACTACCACAGGCTGTGTTGTTAACATGAGCTGTAGGAGTGTAACATTAACCCCAGCTCAGTTCTTGTGATGGTCACTACCACAGGCTGTGTTGTTAACATGAGCTGTAGGAGTGTAACATTACCCCCAGCTCAGTTCTTCTGATGGTCACTACCACAGGCTGTGTTGTTAACATGAGCTACAGGAGTATAACATTAACCCCAGCTCAGTTCTTCTGATGGTCACTACCACAGGCTGTGTTGTTAACATGAGCTGTAGGAGTGTAACATTAACCCCAGCTCAGTTCTTCTGATGGTCACTACCACAGTCTGTGTTGTTAACATGAGCTGTAGGAGTGTAACATTACCCCCAGCTCAGTTCTTCTGATGGTCACTACCACAGGCTGTGTTGTTAACTTGAGCTGTAGGAGCGTAACATTAACCCCAGCTCAGTTCTTGTGATGGTCACTACCACAGGCTGTGTTGTTAACATGAGCTACAGGAGTGTAACATTACCCCCAGCTCAGTTCTTGTGATGGTCACTACCACAGGCTGTGTTGTTAACATGAGCTGTAGGAGTGTAACATTATCCCCAGCTCGATTCTTGTGATGGTCACTACCACAGGCTGTGTTGTTAACATGAGCTACAGGAGTGTAACATTACCCCCAGCTCAGTTCTTCTGATGGTCACTACCACAGGCTGTGTTGTTAACATGAGCTACAGGAGTGTAACATTACCCCCAGCTCAGTTCTTGTGATGGTCACTACCAAAGGCTGTGTTGTTAACATGAGCTGTAGGAGTGTAACATTAACCCCAGCTCAGTTCTTCTGATGGTCACTACCACAGGCTGTGTTGTTAACATGAGCTGTAGGAGTGTAACATTACCCCCAGCTCAGTTCTTCTGATGGTCACTACCACAGGCTGTGTTGTTAACATGAGCTGTAGGAGTGTAACATTACCCCCAGCTCGGTTCTTGTGATGGTCACTACCACAGGCTGTGTTGTTAACATGAGGTGTAGGAGTGTAACATTAACCCCAGCTCAGTTCTTCTGATGGTCACTACCACAGGCTGTGTTGTTAACATGAGCTACAGGAGTGTAACATTACCCCCAGCTCGGTTCTTGTGATGGTCACTACCACAGGCTGTGTTAACATGAGGTGTAGGAGTGTAACATTACCCCCAGCTCAGTTCTTGTGATGGTCACTACCACAGGCTGTGTTAACATGAGCTGCAGGAGTGTAACATTAACCCCAGCTCAGTTCTTCTGATGGTCACTACCACAGGCTGTGTTGTTAACATGAGCTACAGGAGTGTAACATTACCCCCTGCTCAGTTCTTCTGATGGTCACTACCACAGGCTGTGTTGTTAACATGAGGTGTAGGAGTGTAACGTTACCCCAGCTCGGTTCTTGTGATGGTCACTACCACAGGCTGTGTTAACATGAGGTGTAGGAGTGTAACATTACCCCCAGCTCAGTTCTTGTGATGGTCACTACCACAGGCTGTGTTGTTAACATGAGCTGCAGGAGTGTAACATTAACCCCAGCTCAGTTCTTCTGATGGTCACTACCACAGGCTGTGTTGTTAACATGAGCTACAGGAGTGTAACATTACCCCCTGCTCAGTTCTTCTGATGGTCACTACCACAGGCTGTGTTGTTAACATGAGGTGTAGGAGTGTAACGTTACCCCAGCTCAGTTCTTCTGATGGTCACTACCACAGGCTGTGTTAACATGAGGTGTAGGAGTGTAACATTACCCCCAGCTCAGTTCTTGTGATGGTCACTACCACAGGCTGTGTTAACATGAGCTTCAGGAGTGTAACATTAACACCAGCTCAGTTCTTCTGATGGTCACTACCACAGGCTGTGTTGTTAACATGAGCTGTAGGAGCGTAACATTAACCCCAGCTCAGTTCTTGTGATGGTCACTACCACAGGCTGTGTTGTTAACATGAGCTGTAGAAGTGTAACATTAACCCCAGCTCAGTTCTTGTGATGGTCACTACCACAGGCTGTGTTGTTAACATGAGCTGTAGGAGCGTAACATTACCCCCAGCTCAGTTCTTGTGATGGTCACTACCACAGGCTGTGTTGTTAACATGAGCTACAGGAGTGTAACATTAACCCCAGCTCAGTTCTTCTGATGGTCACTACCACAGGCTGTGTTGTTAACATGAGGTATAGGAGTGTAACATTACCCCCAGCTCAGTTCTTGTGATGGTCACTACCACAGACTGTGTTGTTAAAATGAGCTACAGGAGTGTAACATTACCCCCAGCTCAGTTCTTGTGATGGTCACTACCACAGGCTGTGTTGTTAACATGAGCTACAGGAGTATAACATTAACCCCAACTCAGTTCTTCTGATGGTCACTACCACAGGCTGTGTTGTTAACATGAGGTGTAGGAGTGTAACATTACCCCCAGCTCAGTTCTTCTGATGGTCACTACCACAGGCTGTATTGTTAACATGAGCTGTAGGAGTGTAACATTAACCCCAGCTCAGTTCTTCTGATGGTCACTACCACAGGCTGTGTTGTTAACATGAGCTCTAGGAGCGTAACATTAACCCCAGCTCAGTTCTTGTGATGGTCACTACCACAGGCTGTATTGTTAACATGAGCTGTAGAAGTGTAACATTAACCCCAGCTCAGTTCTTTTGATGGTCACTACCACAGGCTGTGTTGTTAACATGAGCTGTAGGAGTGTAACATTACCCCCAGCTCAGTTCTTGTGATGATCACTACCACAGGCTGTGTTGTTAACATGAGCTACAGGAGTGTAACATTAACCCCAGCTCAGTTCTTCTGATGGTCACTACCACAGGCTGTGTTGTTAACATGAGCTGTAGGAGCGTAACATTAACCCCAGCTCAGTTCTTGTGATGGTCACTACCACAGGCTGTGTTGTTAATATGAGCTACAGGAGTGTAACATTACCCCCAGCTCAGTTCTTGTGATGGTCACTACCACAGGCTGTGTTGTTAACATGAGCTACAGGAGTGTAACATTAACCCCAGCTCAGTTCTTCTGATGGTCACTACCACAGTCTGTGTTGTTAACATGAGGTATTGGAGTGTAACATAACCCCAGCTCAGTTCTTGTGATGGTCACTACCACAGACTGTGTTGTTAACATGAGCTGTAGGAGTGTAACATTACCCCCAGCTCAGTTCTTGTGATGGTCACTACCACAGGCTGTGTTAACATGAGCTGTAGAAGTGTAACATTACCCCCAGCTCAGTTCTTCTGATGGTCACTACCACAGGCTGTGTTGTTAACATGAGCTGTAGGAGCGTAACATTACCCCCAGCTCAGTTCTTCTGATGGTCAGTCACTACCACAGGCTGTGTTGTTAACATGAGCTGTAGGAGTGTAACATTACCCCCAGCTCAGTTCTTCTGATGGTCAGTCACTACCACAGGCTGTGTTGTTAACATGAGCTGTAGGAGTGTAACATTACCCCCAGCTCAGTTCTTCTGATGGTCACTACCACAGGCTGTGTTGTTAACATGAGCTGTAGGAGCGTAACATTACCCCCAGCTCAGTTCTTCTGATGGTCAGTCACTACCACAAGCTGTGTTGTTAACATGAGCTGTAGGAGTGTAACATTACCCCCAGCTCGGTTCTTGTGATGGTCACTACCACAGGCTGTGTTGTTAACATGAGGTGTTGGAGTGGAACATTAACCCCAGCTCAGTTCTTCTGATGGTCACTACCACAGGCTGTGTTGTTAACATGAGGTGTAGGAGTGTAACATTATCCCCAGCTCAGTTCTTCTGATGGTCACTACCACAGGCTGTGTTGTTAACATGAGCTACAGGAGTGTAACATTACCCCCTGCTCAGTTCTTCTGATGGTCACTACCACAGGCTGTGTTGTTAACATGAGGTGTAGGAGTGTAACATTACCCCAGCTCAGTTCTTCTGATGGTCACTACCACAGGCTGTGTTAACATGAGGTGTAGGAGTGTAACATTACCCCCAGCTCGGTTCTTGTGATGGTCACTACCACAGGCTGTGTTGTTAACATGAGGTGTAGGAGTGTAACATTACCCCCAGCTCAGTTCTTCTGATGGTCACTACCACAGGCTGTGATGTTAACATGAGCTGTAGGAGTGTAACATTACCCCCAGCTCAGTTCTTGTGATGGTCACTACCACAGGCTGTGTTGTTAACATGAGCTGTAGGAGCGTAACATTACCCCCAGCTCAGTTCTTCTGATGGTCACTACCACAGGCTGTGTTGTTAACATGAGCTACAGGAGTATAACATTAACCCCAGCTCAGTTCTTCTGATGGTCACTACCACAGGCTGTGTTGTTAACATGAGGTGTAGGAGTGTAACATTACCCCCAGCTCAGTTCTTCTGATGGTCACTACCACAGGCTGTGTTGTTAACATGAGCTGTAGGAGTGTAACATTAACCCCAGCTCAGTTCTTGTGATGGTCACTACCACAGGCTGTGTTGTTAACATGAGCTGTAGGAGTGTAACATTACCCCCAGCTCAGTTCTTCTGATGGTCACTACCACAGGCTGTGTTGTTAACATGAGCTACAGGAGTATAACATTAACCCCAGCTCAGTTCTTCTGATGGTCACTACCACAGGCTGTGTTGTTAACATGAGCTGTAGGAGTGTAACATTAACCCCAGCTCAGTTCTTCTGATGGTCACTACCACAGGCTGTGTTGTTAACATGAGCTGTAGGAGTGTAACATTACCCCCAGCTCAGTTCTTCTGATGGTCACTACCACAGGCTGTGTTGTTAACTTGAGCTGTAGGAGCGTAACATTAACCCCAGCTCAGTTCTTGTGATGGTCACTACCACAGGCTGTGTTGTTAACATGAGCTACAGGAGTGTAACATTACCCCCAGCTCAGTTCTTGTGATGGTCACTACCACAGGCTGTGTTGTTAACATGAGCTGTAGGAGTGTAACATTATCCCCAGCTCGATTCTTGTGATGGTCACTACCACAGGCTGTGTTGTTAACATGAGCTACAGGAGTGTAACATTACCCCCAGCTCAGTTCTTCTGATGGTCACTACCACAGGCTGTGTTGTTAACATGAGCTACAGGAGTTTAACATTAACCCCAGCTCAGTTCTTCTGATTGTTACTATCACAGGCTGTGTTGTTAACATGAGCTGTAGGAGTGTAACATTAATCCCCAGCTCAGTTCTTGTGATGGTCACTACCACAGGCTGTGTTGTTAACATGAGCTGTAGGAGCGTAACATTACCCCCAGCTCAGTTCTTCTGATGGTCAGTCACTACCACAGGCTGTGTTGTTAACATGAGCTACAGGAGTATAACATTAACCCCAGCTCAGTTCTTCTGATGGTCACTACCACAGGCTGTGTTGTTAACATGAGCCTTAGGAGCGTAACATTAACCCCAGCTCAGTTCTTGTGATGGTCACTACCACAGGCAGTGTTGTTAACATGAGCTGTAGGAGCATAACATTAACCCCAGCTCAGTTCTTGTGATGGTCACTACCACAGGCTGTGTTGTTAACATGAGCTACAGGAGTGTAACATTACCCCCAGCTCAGTTCTTGTGATGGTCACTACCACAGGCTGTGTTGTTAACATGAGCTACAGGAGTGTAACATTAACCCCAGCTCAGTTCTTCTGATGGTCACTACCACAGGCTGTGTTGTTAACATGAGGTATAGGAGTGTAACATTACCCCCAGCTCAGTTCTTGTGATGGTCACTACCACAGACTGTGTTGTTAACATGAGCTGTAGGAGTGTAACATTACCCCCAGCTCAGTTCTTGTGATGGTCACTACCACAGGCTGTGTTGTTAACATGAGCTGTAGAAGTGTAACATTACCCCCAGCTCAGTTCTTCTGATGGTCACTACCACAGGCTGTGTTGTTAACATGAGCTGTAGGAGCGTAACATTACCCCCAGCTCAGTTTTTCTGATGGTCAGTCACTACCACAGGCTGTGTTGTTAACATGAGCTGTAGGAGTGTAACATTACCCCCAGCTCAGTTCTTCTGATGGTCACTACCACAGGCTGTGTTGTTAACATGAGCTGTAGGAGTGTAACATTACCCCCAGCTCAGTTCTTCTGATGGTCACTACCACAGGCTGTGTTGTTAACATGAGCTGTAGAAGCGTAACATTACCCCCAGCTCAGTTCTTCTGATGGTCAGTCACTACCACAAGCTGTGTTGTTAACATGAGCTGTAGGAGTGTAACATTAACCCCAGCTCAGTTCTTGTGATGGTCACTACCACAGTCTGTGTTGTTAACATGAGCTACAGGAGTGTAACATTACCCCCAGCTCAGTTCTTCTGATGGTCACTACCACAGGCTGTGTTGTTAACATGAGCTGCAGGAGCGTAACATTAACCCCAGCTCAGTTCTTGTGATGGTCACTACCACAGGCTGTGTTGTTAACATGAGCTACAGGAGTGTAACATTACACCCAGCTCAGTTCTTGTGATGGTCACTACCACAGGCTGTGTTGTTAACATGAGCTGTAGGAGTGTAACATTACCCCCAGCTCAGTTCTTGTGATGGTCACTACCACAGGCTGTGTTGTTAATATGAGCTATAGGAGCGTAACATTACCCCCAGCTCAGTTCTTCTGATGTTCAGTCACGACCACAGGCTGTGTTGTTAACATGAGCTTTAGGAGTGTAACATTACCCCCAGCTCAGTTCTTCTGATGGTCACTACCACAGGCTGTGTTGTTAACATGGGCTGTAGGAGTGTAACATTACCCCAGCTCAGTTCTTCTGATGGTCACTACCACAGGCTGTGTTGTTAACATGAGCTGTAGAAGTGTAACATTACCCCCAGCTCAGTTCTTCTGATGGTCACTACCACAGGCTGTGTTGTTAACATGAGCTGTAGGAGCGTAACATTACCCCCAGCTCAGTTCTTCTGATGGTCAGTCACTACCACAGGCTGTGTTGTTAACATGAGCTGTAGGAGTGTAACATTAACCCCAGCTCAGTTCTTGTGATGGTCACTACCACAGGCTGTGTTGTTAACATGAGCTACAGGAGTGTAACATTACCCCCTGCTCAGTTCTTCTGATGGTCACTAACATAAGCTGTGTGGTTAACATGAGGTGTGGGAGTGTAACATTACCCCAGCTCAGTTCTTCTGATGGTCACTACCACAGGCTGTGTTGCTGACATGATCTACAGGAGCGTAACATTACCCCCAGCTCAGTTCTTCTGATGGTCAGTCACTACCACAGGCTGTGTTGTTAACATGAGCTGTAGGAGTGTAACATTAACCCCAGCTCAGTTCTTGTGATGGTCACTACCACAGGCTGTGTTGTTAACATGAGCTACAGGAGTGTAACATTAACCCCAGCTCAGTTCTTCTGATGGTCACTACCACAGGCTGTGTTGTTAACATGAGGTATTGGAGTGTAACATAACCCCAGCTCAGTTCTTGTGATGGTCACTACCACAGACTGTGTTGTTAACATGAGCTGTAGGAGTGTAACATTACCCCCAGCTCAGTTCTTGTGATGGTCACTACCACAGGCTGTGTTAACATGAGCTGTAGAAGTGTAACATTACCCCCAGCTCAGTTCTTCTGATGGTCACTACCACAGGCTGTGTTGTTAACATGAGCTGTAGGAGCGTAACATTACCCCCAGCTCAGTTCTTCTGATGGTCAGTCACTACCACAGGCTGTGTTGTTAACATGAGCTGTAGGAGTGTAACATTACCCCCAGCTCAGTTCTTCTGATGGTCAGTCACTACCACAGGCTGTGTTGTTAACATGAGCTGTAGGAGTGTAACATTACCCCCAGCTCAGTTCTTCTGATGGTCACTACCACAGGCTGTGTTGTTAACATGAGCTGTAGGAGCGTAACATTACCCCCAGCTCAGTTCTTCTGATGGTCAGTCACTACCACAAGCTGTGTTGTTAACATGAGCTGTAGGAGTGTAACATTACCCCCAGCTCGGTTCTTGTGATGGTCACTACCACAGGCTGTGTTGTTAACATGAGGTGTTGGAGTGGAACATTAACCCCAGCTCAGTTCTTCTGATGGTCACTACCACAGGCTGTGTTGTTAACATGAGGTGTAGGAGTGTAACATTATCCCCAGCTCAGTTCTTCTGATGGTCACTACCACAGGCTGTGTTGTTAACATGAGCTACAGGAGTGTAACATTACCCCCTGCTCAGTTCTTCTGATGGTCACTACCACAGGCTGTGTTGTTAACATGAGGTGTAGGAGTGTAACATTACCCCAGCTCAGTTCTTCTGATGGTCACTACCACAGGCTGTGTTAACATGAGGTGTAGGAGTGTAACATTACCCCCAGCTCGGTTCTTGTGATGGTCACTACCACAGGCTGTGTTGTTAACATGAGGTGTAGGAGTGTAACATTACCCCCAGCTCAGTTCTTCTGATGGTCACTACCACAGGCTGTGATGTTAACATGAGCTGTAGGAGTGTAACATTACCCCCAGCTCAGTTCTTGTGATGGTCACTACCACAGGCTGTGTTGTTAACATGAGCTGTAGGAGCGTAACATTACCCCCAGCTCAGTTCTTCTGATGGTCACTACCACAGGCTGTGTTGTTAACATGAGCTACAGGAGTATAACATTAACCCCAGCTCAGTTCTTCTGATGGTCACTACCACAGGCTGTGTTGTTAACATGAGGTGTAGGAGTGTAACATTACCCCCAGCTCAGTTCTTCTGATGGTCACTACCACAGGCTGTGTTGTTAACATGAGCTGTAGGAGTGTAACATTAACCCCAGCTCAGTTCTTGTGATGGTCACTACCACAGGCTGTGTTGTTAACATGAGCTGTAGGAGTGTAACATTACCCCCAGCTCAGTTCTTCTGATGGTCACTACCACAGGCTGTGTTGTTAACATGAGCTACAGGAGTATAACATTAACCCCAGCTCAGTTCTTCTGATGGTCACTACCACAGGCTGTGTTGTTAACATGAGCTGTAGGAGTGTAACATTAACCCCAGCTCAGTTCTTCTGATGGTCACTACCACAGTCTGTGTTGTTAACATGAGCTGTAGGAGTGTAACATTACCCCCAGCTCAGTTCTTCTGATGGTCACTACCACAGGCTGTGTTGTTAACTTGAGCTGTAGGAGCGTAACATTAACCCCAGCTCAGTTCTTGTGATGGTCACTACCACAGGCTGTGTTGTTAACATGAGCTACAGGAGTGTAACATTACCCCCAGCTCAGTTCTTGTGATGGTCACTACCACAGGCTGTGTTGTTAACATGAGCTGTAGGAGTGTAACATTATCCCCAGCTCGATTCTTGTGATGGTCACTACCACAGGCTGTGTTGTTAACATGAGCTACAGGAGTGTAACATTACCCCCAGCTCAGTTCTTCTGATGGTCACTACCACAGGCTGTGTTGTTAACATGAGCTACAGGAGTTTAACATTAACCCCAGCTCAGTTCTTCTGATTGTTACTATCACAGGCTGTGTTGTTAACATGAGCTGTAGGAGTGTAACATTAATCCCCAGCTCAGTTCTTGTGATGGTCACTACCACAGGCTGTGTTGTTAACATGAGCTGTAGGAGCGTAACATTACCCCCAGCTCAGTTCTTCTGATGGTCAGTCACTACCACAGGCTGTGTTGTTAACATGAGCTACAGGAGTATAACATTAACCCCAGCTCAGTTCTTCTGATGGTCACTACCACAGGCTGTGTTGTTAACATGAGCTGTAGGAGCGTAACATTAACCCCAGCTCAGTTCTTGTGATGGTCACTACCACAGGCAGTGTTGTTAACATGAGCTGTAGGAGCATAACATTAACCCCAGCTCAGTTCTTGTGATGGTCACTACCACAGGCTGTGTTGTTAACATGAGCTACAGGAGTGTAACATTACCCCCAGCTCAGTTCTTGTGATGGTCACTACCACAGGCTGTGTTGTTAACATGAGCTACAGGAGTGTAACATTAACCCCAGCTCAGTTCTTCTGATGGTCACTACCACAGGCTGTGTTGTTAACATGAGGTATAGGAGTGTAACATTACCCCCAGCTCAGTTCTTGTGATGGTCACTACCACAGACTGTGTTGTTAACATGAGCTGTAGGAGTGTAACATTACCCCCAGCTCAGTTCTTGTGATGGTCACTACCACAGGCTGTGTTGTTAACATGAGCTGTAGAAGTGTAACATTACCCCCAGCTCAGTTCTTCTGATGGTCACTACCACAGGCTGTGTTGTTAACATGAGCTGTAGGAGCGTAACATTACCCCCAGCTCAGTTTTTCTGATGGTCAGTCACTACCACAGGCTGTGTTGTTAACATGAGCTGTAGGAGTGTAACATTACCCCCAGCTCAGTTCTTCTGATGGTCACTACCACAGGCTGTGTTGTTAACATGAGCTGTAGGAGTGTAACATTACCCCCAGCTCAGTTCTTCTGATGGTCACTACCACAGGCTGTGTTGTTAACATGAGCTGTAGAAGCGTAACATTACCCCCAGCTCAGTTCTTCTGATGGTCAGTCACTACCACAAGCTGTGTTGTTAACATGAGCTGTAGGAGTTTAACATTAACCCCAGCTCAGTTCTTGTGATGGTCACTACCACAGTCTGTGTTGTTAACATGAGCTACAGGAGTGTAACATTACCCCCAGCTCAGTTCTTCTGATGGTCACTACCACAGGCTGTGTTGTTAACATGAGCTGCAGGAGCGTAACATTAACCCCAGCTCAGTTCTTGTGATGGTCACTACCACAGGCTGTGTTGTTAACATGAGCTACAGGAGTGTAACATTACACCCAGCTCAGTTCTTGTGATGGTCACTACCACAGGCTGTGTTGTTAACATGAGCTGTAGGAGTGTAACATTACCCCCAGCTCAGTTCTTGTGATGGTCACTACCACAGGCTGTGTTGTTAATATGAGCTATAGGAGCGTAACATTACCCCCAGCTCAGTTCTTCTGATGTTCAGTCACGACCACAGGCTGTGTTGTTAACATGAGCTTTAGGAGTGTAACATTACCCCCAGCTCAGTTCTTCTGATGGTCACTACCACAGGCTGTGTTGTTAACATGGGCTGTAGGAGTGTAACATTACCCCAGCTCAGTTCTTCTGATGGTCACTACCACAGGCTGTGTTGTTAACATGAGCTGTAGAAGTGTAACATTACCCCCAGCTCAGTTCTTCTGATGGTCACTACCACAGGCTGTGTTGTTAACATGAGCTGTAGGAGCGTAACATTACCCCCAGCTCAGTTCTTCTGATGGTCAGTCACTACCACAGGCTGTGTTGTTAACATGAGCTGTAGGAGTGTAACATTAACCCCAGCTCAGTTCTTGTGATGGTCACTACCACAGGCTGTGTTGTTAACATGAGCTACAGGAGTGTAACATTACCCCCTGCTCAGTTCTTCTGATGGTCACTAACATAAGCTGTGTGGTTAACATGAGGTGTGGGAGTGTAACATTACCCCAGCTCAGTTCTTCTGATGGTCACTACCACAGGCTGTGTTGCTGACATGATCTACAGGAGCGTAACATTACCCCCAGCTCAGTTCTTCTGATGGTCAGTCACTACCACAGGCTGTGTTGTTAACATGAGCTGTAGGAGTGTAACATTAACCCCAGCTCAGTTCTTGTGATGGTCACTACCACAGGCTGTGTTGTTAACATGAGCTACAGGAGTGTAACATTAACCCCAGCTCAGTTCTTCTGATGGTCACTACCACAGGCTGTGTTGTTAACATGAGGTATTGGAGTGTAACATAACCCCAGCTCAGTTCTTGTGATGGTCACTACCACAGACTGTGTTGTTAACATGAGCTGTAGGAGTGTAACATTACCCCCAGCTCAGTTCTTGTGATGGTCACTACCACAGGCTGTGTTAACATGAGCTGTAGAAGTGTAACATTACCCCCAGCTCAGTTCTTCTGATGGTCACTACCACAGGCTGTGTTGTTAACATGAGCTGTAGGAGCGTAACATTACCCCCAGCTCAGTTCTTCTGATGGTCAGTCACTACCACAGGCTGTGTTGTTAACATGAGCTGTAGGAGTGTAACATTACCCCCAGCTCAGTTCTTCTGATGGTCAGTCACTACCACAGGCTGTGTTGTTAACATGAGCTGTAGGAGTGTAACATTACCCCCAGCTCAGTTCTTCTGATGGTCACTACCACAGGCTGTGTTGTTAACATGAGCTGTAGGAGCGTAACATTACCCCCAGCTCAGTTCTTCTGATGGTCAGTCACTACCACAAGCTGTGTTGTTAACATGAGCTGTAGGAGTGTAACATTACCCCCAGCTCGGTTCTTGTGATGGTCACTACCACAGGCTGTGTTGTTAACATGAGGTGTTGGAGTGTAACATTAACCACAGCTCAGTTCTTCTGATGGTCACTACCACAGGCTGTGTTGTTAACATGAGGTGTAGGAGTGTAACATTATCCCCAGCTCAGTTCTTCTGATGGTCACTACCACAGGCTGTGTTGTTAACATGAGCTACAGGAGTGTAACATTACCCCCTGCTCAGTTCTTCTGATGGTCACTACCACAGGCTGTGTTGTTAACATGAGGTGTAGGAGTGTAACATTACCCCAGCTCAGTTCTTCTGATGGTCACTACCACAGGCTGTGTTAACATGAGGTGTAGGAGTGTAACATTACCCCCAGCTCGGTTCTTGTGATGGTCACTACCACAGGCTGTGTTGTTAACATGAGGTGTAGGAGTGTAACATTACCCCCAGCTCAGTTCTTCTGATGGTCACTACCACAGGCTGTGATGTTAACATGAGCTGTAGGAGTGTAACATTACCCCCAGCTCAGTTCTTGTGATGGTCACTACCACAGGCTGTGTTGTTAACATGAGCTGTAGGAGCGTAACATTACCCCCAGCTCAGTTCTTCTGATGGTCACTACCACAGGCTGTGTTGTTAACATGAGCTACAGGAGTATAACATTAACCCCAGCTCAGTTCTTCTGATGGTCACTACCACAGGCTGTGTTGTTAACATGAGGTGTAGGAGTGTAACATTACCCCCAGCTCAGTTCTTCTGATGGTCACTACCACAGGCTGTGTTGTTAACATGAGCTGTAGGAGTGTAACATTAACCCCAGCTCAGTTCTTGTGATGGTCACTACCACAGGCTGTGTTGTTAACATGAGCTGTAGGAGTGTAACATTACCCCCAGCTCAGTTCTTCTGATGGTCACTACCACAGGCTGTGTTGTTAACATGAGCTACAGGAGTATAACATTAACCCCAGCTCAGTTCTTCTGATGGTCACTACCACAGGCTGTGTTGTTAACATGAGCTGTAGGAGTGTAACATTAACCCCAGCTCAGTTCTTCTGATGGTCACTACCACAGTCTGTGTTGTTAACATGAGCTGTAGGAGTGTAACATTACCCCCAGCTCAGTTCTTCTGATGGTCACTACCACAGGCTGTGTTGTTAACTTGAGCTGTAGGAGCGTAACATTAACCCCAGCTCAGTTCTTGTGATGGTCACTACCACAGGCTGTGTTGTTAACATGAGCTACAGGAGTGTAACATTACCCCCAGCTCAGTTCTTGTGATGGTCACTACCACAGGCTGTGTTGTTAACATGAGCTGTAGGAGTGTAACATTATCCCCAGCTCGATTCTTGTGATGGTCACTACCACAGGCTGTGTTGTTAACATGAGCTACAGGAGTGTAACATTACCCCCAGCTCAGTTCTTCTGATGGTCACTACCACAGGCTGTGTTGTTAACATGAGCTACAGGAGTGTAACATTAACCCCAGCTCAGTTCTTCTGATTGTTACTATCACAGGCTGTGTTGTTAACATGAGCTGTAGGAGTGTAACATTACCCCCAGCTCAGTTCTTGTGATGGTCACTACCACAGGCTGTGTTGTTAACATGAGCTGTAGGAGCGTAACATTACCCCCAGCTCAGTTCTTCTGATGGTCAGTCACTACCACAGGCTGTGTTGTTAACATGAGCTACAGGAGTATAACATTAACCCCAGCTCAGTTCTTCTGATGGTCACTACCACAGGCTGTGTTGTTAACATGAGCTGTAGGAGCGTAACATTAACCCCAGCTCAGTTCTTGTGATGGTCACTACCACAGGCAGTGTTGTTAACATGAGCTGTAGGAGCATAACATTAACCCCAGCTCAGTTCTTGTGATGGTCACTACCACAGGCTGTGTTGTTAACATGAGCTACAGGAGTGTAACATTACCCCCAGCTCAGTTCTTGTGATGGTCACTACCACAGGCTGTGTTGTTAACATGAGCTACAGGAGTGTAACATTAACCCCAGCTCAGTTCTTCTGATGGTCACTACCACAGGCTGTGTTGTTAACATGAGGTATAGGAGTGTAACATTACCCCCAGCTCAGTTCTTGTGATGGTCACTACCACAGACTGTGTTGTTAACATGAGCTGTAGGAGTGTAACATTACCCCCAGCTCAGTTCTTGTGATGGTCACTACCACAGGCTGTGTTGTTAACATGAGCTGTAGAAGTGTAACATTACCCCCAGCTCAGTTCTTCTGATGGTCACTACCACAGGCTGTGTTGTTAACATGAGCTGTAGGAGCGTAACATTACCCCCAGCTCAGTTTTTCTGATGGTCAGTCACTACCACAGGCTGTGTTGTTAACATGAGCTGTAGGAGTGTAACATTACCCCCAGCTCAGTTCTTCTGATGGTCACTACCACAGGCTGTGTTGTTAACATGAGCTGTAGGAGTGTAACATTACCCCCAGCTCAGTTCTTCTGATAGTCACTACCACAGGCTGTGTTGTTAACATGAGCTGTAGAAGCGTAACATTACCCCCAGCTCAGTTCTTCTGATGGTCAGTCACTACCACAAGCTGTGTTGTTAACATGAGCTGTAGGAGTGTAACATTAACCCCAGCTCAGTTCTTGTGATGGTCACTACCACAGTCTGTGTTGTTAACATGAGCTACAGGAGTGTAACATTACCCCCAGCTCAGTTCTTCTGATGGTCACTACCACAGGCTGTGTTGTTAACATGAGCTGCAGGAGCGTAACATTAACCCCAGCTCAGTTCTTGTGATGGTCACTACCACAGGCTGTGTTGTTAACATGAGCTACAGGAGTGTAACATTACACCCAGCTCAGTTCTTGTGATGGTCACTACCACAGGCTGTGTTGTTAACATGAGCTGTAGGAGTGTAACATTACCCCCAGCTCAGTTCTTGTGATGGTCACTACCACAGGCTGTGTTGTTAATATGAGCTATAGGAGCGTAACATTACCCCCAGCTCAGTTCTTCTGATGTTCAGTCACGACCACAGGCTGTGTTGTTAACATGAGCTTTAGGAGTGTAACATTACCCCCAGCTCAGTTCTTCTGATGGTCACTACCACAGGCTGTGTTGTTAACATGGGCTGTAGGAGTGTAACATTACCCCAGCTCAGTTCTTCTGATGGTCACTACCACAGGCTGTGTTGTTAACATGAGCTGTAGAAGTGTAACATTACCCCCAGCTCAGTTCTTCTGATGGTCACTACCACAGGCTGTGTTGTTAACATGAGCTGTAGGAGCGTAACATTACCCCCAGCTCAGTTCTTCTGATGGTCAGTCACTACCACAGGCTGTGTTGTTAACATGAGCTGTAGGAGTGTAACATTAACCCCAGCTCAGTTCTTGTGATGGTCACTACCACAGGCTGTGTTGTTAACATGAGCTACAGGAGTGTAACATTACCCCCTGCTCAGTTCTTCTGATGGTCACTAACATAAGCTGTGTTGTTAACATGAGGTGTGGGAGTGTAACATTACCCCAGCTCAGTTCTTCTGATGGTCACTACCACAGGCTGTGTTGCTGACATGATCTACAGGAGCGTAACATTACCCCCAGCTCAGTTCTTCTGATGGTCAGTCACTACCACAGGCTGTGTTGTTAACATGAGCTGTAGGAGTGTAACATTAACCCCAGCTCAGTTCTTGTGATGGTCACTACCACAGGCTGTGTTGTTAACATGAGCTACAGGAGTGTAACATTACCCCCTGCTCAGTTCTTCTGATGGTCACTACCACAAGCTGTGTTGTTAACATGAGGTGTAGGAGTGTAACATTACCCCAGCTCAGTTCTTCTGATGGTCACTACCACAGGCTGTGTTAACATAAGGTGTAGGAGTGTAACATTACCCCCAGCTCAGTTCTTGTGATGGTCACTACCACAGGCTGTGTTAACATGAGCTGCATGAGTGTAACATTAACCCCAGCTCGGTTCTTGTGATGGTCACTACCACAGGCTGTGTTGTTAACATGAGGTGTAGGAGTGTAACATTACCCCCAGCTCAGTTCTTCTGATGGTCACTACCACAGGCTGTGTTGTTAACATGAGCTGTAGGAGTGTAACATTACCCCCAGCTCAGTTCTTCTGATGGTCACTACCACAGGCTGTGTTGTTAACATTAGCTGTAGGAGTGTAACATTACCCCCAGCTCAGTTCTTCTGATGGTCACTACCACAGGCTGTGTTGTTAACATGAGGTATAGGAGCGTAACATTACCCCCAGCTCAGTTCTTGTGATGGTCACTACCAGAGGCTGTGTTGTTAACATGAGCTGTAGGAGTTTAACATTACCCCAGCTCAGTTCTTCTGATGGTCACTACCAGAGGCTGTGTTGTTAACATGAGCTGTAGGAGTGTAACATTACCCCAGCTCAGTTCTTCTGATGGTCACTACCACAGGCTGTGTTAACATGAGGTGTAGGAGTGTAACATTACCCCCAGCTCGGTTCTTGTGATGGTCACTACCACAGGCTGTGTTGTTAACATGAGCTGTAGGAGCGTAACATTACCCCCAGCTCAGTTCTTCTGATGGTCACTACCACAGGCTGTGTTGTTAACATGAGCTACAGGAGTATAACATTAACCCCAGCTCAGTTCTTCTGATGGTCACTACCACAGGCTGTGTTGTTAACATGAGGTGTAGGAGTGTAACATTACCCCCAGCTCAGTTCTTCTGATGGTCACTACCACAGGCTGTGTTGTTAACATGAGCTGTAGGAGTGTAACATTAACCCCAGCTCAGTTCTTGTGATGGTCACTACCACAGGCTGTGTTGTTAACATGAGCTGTAGGAGTGTAACATTACCCCCAGCTCAGTTCTTGTGATGGTCACTACCACAGGCTGTGTTGTTAACATGAGCTACAGGAGTATAACATTAACCCCAGCTCAGTTCTTCTGATGGTCACTACCACAGGCTGTGTTGTTAACATGAGCTGTAGGAGTGTAACATTAACCCCAGCTCAGTTCTTGTGATGGTCACTACCACAGGCTGTGTTGTTAACATGAGGTGTAGGAGTGTAACATTAACCCCAGCTCAGTTCTTCTGATGGTCACTACCACAGGCTGTGTTGTTAACATGAGCTGCAGGAGCGTAACATTAACCCCAGCTCAGTTCTTGTGATGGTCACTACCACAGGCTGTGTTGTTAACATGAGCTACAGGAGTGTAACATTACACCCAGCTCAGTTCTTGTGATGGTCACTACCACAGGCTGTGTTGTTAACATGAGCTGTAGGAGTGTAACATTACCCCCAGCTCAGTTCTTGTGATGGTCACTACCACAGGCTGTGTTGTTAATATGAGCTATAGGAGCGTAACATTACCCCCAGCTCAGTTCTTCTGATGTTCAGTCACGACCACAGGCTGTGTTGTTAACATGAGCTTTAGGAGTGTAACATTACCCCCAGCTCAGTTCTTCTGATGGTCACTACCACAGGCTGTGTTGTTAACATGGGCTGTAGGAGTGTAACATTACCCCAGCTCAGTTCTTCTGATGGTCACTACCACAGGCTGTGTTGTTAACATGAGCTGTAGAAGTGTAACATTACCCCCAGCTCAGTTCTTCTGATGGTCACTACCACAGGCTGTGTTGTTAACATGAGCTGTAGGAGCGTAACATTACCCCCAGCTCAGTTCTTCTGATGGTCAGTCACTACCACAGGCTGTGTTGTTAACATGAGCTGTAGGAGTGTAACATTAACCCCAGCTCAGTTCTTGTGATGGTCACTACCACAGGCTGTGTTGTTAACATGAGCTACAGGAGTGTAACATTACCCCCTGCTCAGTTCTTCTGATGGTCACTAACATAAGCTGTGTTGTTAACATGAGGTGTGGGAGTGTAACATTACCCCAGCTCAGTTCTTCTGATGGTCACTACCACAGGCTGTGTTGCTGACATGATCTACAGGAGCGTAACATTACCCCCAGCTCAGTTCTTCTGATGGTCACTACCACAGGCTGTGTTGTTAACATGAGCTGTAGGAGTGTAACATTAACCCCAGCTCAGTTCTTGTGATGGTCACTACCACAGGCTGTGTTGTTAACATGAGCTACAGGAGTGTAACATTACCCCCTGCTCAGTTCTTCTGATGGTCACTACCACAAGCTGTGTTGTTAACATGAGGTGTAGGAGTGTAACATTACCCCAGCTCAGTTCTTCTGATGGTCACTACCACAGGCTGTGTTAACATAAGGTGTAGGAGTGTAACATTACCCCCAGCTCAGTTCTTGTGATGGTCACTACCACAGGCTGTGTTAACATGAGCTGCATGAGTGTAACATTAACCCCAGCTCGGTTCTTGTGATGGTCACTACCACAGGCTGTGTTGTTAACATGAGGTATAGGAGCGTAACATTACCCCCAGCTCAGTTCTTGTGATGGTCACTACCACAGGCTGTGTTGTTAACATGAGGTATAGGAGCGTAACATTACCCCCAGCTCAGTTCTTGTGATGGTCACTACCACAGGCTGTGTTGTTAACATGAGCTACAGGAGTGTAACATTACCCCCAGCTCAGTTCTTGTGATGGTCACTACCAAAGGCTGTGTTGTTAACATGAGCTGTAGGAGTGTAACATTACCCCCAGCTCAGTTCTTGTGATGGTCACTACCACAGGCTGTGTTGTTAACATGAGCTGTAGAAGTGTAACATTACCCCCAGCTCAGTTCTTCTGATGGTCACTACCACAGGCTGTGTTGTTAACATGAGCTGTAGGAGCGTAACATTACCCCCAGCTCAGTTCTTTTGATGGTCAGTCACTACCACAGGCTGTGTTGTTAACATGAGCTGTAGGAGTGTAACATTACCTCCAGCTCAGTTCTTCTGATTGTCACTACCACAGGCTGTGTTGTAAACATGAGCTGTAGGAGTGTAACATTACCCCCAGCTCAGTTCTTCTGATGGTCACTACCACAGGCTGTGTTGTTAACATGAGCTACAGGAGTATAACATTAACCCCAGCTCAGTTCTTCTGATGGTCACTACCACAGGCTGTGTTGTTAACATGAGCTGTAGGAGCGTAACATTACCCCCAGCTCAGTTCTTCTGATGGTCAGTCATTACCACAGGCTGTGTTGTTAACATCAGCTGTAGGAGTGTAACATTAACGCCAGCTCAGTTCTTCTGATGGTCACTACCACAGGCTGTGTTGTTAACATGAGCTGTAGGAGTGTAACATTACCCCCAAATCAGTTATTCTGATGGTCACTACCACAGGCTGTGTTGTTAACATGAGTTGTAGGAGTGTAACATTACCCCCAGCTCGGTTCTTGTGATGGTCACTACCACAGGCTGTGTTGTTAACATGAGGTGTAGGAGCGTAACATTAACCCCAGCTCAGTTCTTGTGATGGTCACTACCAAAGGCAGTGTTGTTAACATGAGCTGTAGAATTGTAACATTAACCCCCAGCTCAGTTCTTGTGATGGTCACTACCACAGGCTGTGTTGTTAACATGAGCTGTAGGAGCGTAACATTACCCCCAGCTCAGTTCTTGTGATGGTCACTACCACAGGCTGTGTTGTTAACATGAGCTACAGGAGTGTAACATTAACCCCAGCTCAGTTCTTCTGATGGTCACTACCACAGGCTGTGTTGTTAACATGAGGTATAGGAGTGTAACATTACCCCCAGCTCAGTTCTTGTGATGGTCACTACCACAGACTGTGTTGTTAACATGAGCTACAGGAGTGTAACATTACCCCCAGCTCAGTTCTTGTGATGGTCACTACCAAAGGCTGTGTTGTTAACATGAGCTGTAGGAGTGTAACATTAACCCCAGCTCAGTTCTTCTGATGGTCACTACCACAGGCTGTGTTGTTAACATGAGCTGTAGGAGTGTAACATTACCCCCAGCTCAGTTCTTCTGATGGTCACTACCACAGGCTATGTTGTTAACATGAGCTGTAGGAGTGTAACATTACCCCCAGCTCAGTTCTTCTGATGGTCAGTCACTACCACAAGCTGTGTTGTTAACATGAGCTGTAGGAGTGTAACATTACCCCCAGCTCGGTTCTTGTGATGGTCACTACCACAGGCTGTGTTGTTAACATGAGCTGTAGGAGCGTAACATTAACCCCAGCTCAGTTCTTGTGATGGTCACTACCACAGGCTGTGTTGTTAACATGAGCTACAGGAGTGTAACATTACCCCCAGCTCAGTTCTTGTGATGGTCACTACCACAGGCTGTGTTGTTAACATGAGCTGTAGGAGTGTAACATTACCCCCAGCTCAGTTCTTGTGATGGTCACTACCACAGGCTGTGTTGTTAATATGAGCTATAGGAGCGTAACATTACCCCCAGCTCAGTTCTTCTGATGTTCAGTCACGACCACAGGCTGTGTTGTTAACATGAGCTGTAGGAGTGTAACATTACCCCCAGCTCAGTTCTTCTGATGTTCAGTCACTACCACAGGCTGTGTTGTTAACATGAGCTGTAGGAGTGTAACATTACCCCAGCTCAGTTCTTCTGATGGTCACTACCACAGGCTGTGTTAACATGAGGTGTAGGAGTGTAACATTACCCCCAGCTCGGTTCTTGTGATGGTCACTACCACAGGCTGTGTTGTTAACATGAGCTGTAGGAGCGTAACATTACCCCCAGCTCAGTTCTTCTGATGGTCACTACCACAGGCTGTGTTGTTAACATGAGCTACAGGAGTATAACATTAACCCCAGCTCAGTTCTTCTGATGGTCACTACCACAGGCTGTGTTGTTAACATGAGCTGTAGCAGCGTAACATTAACCCCAGCTCAGTTCTTGTGATGGTCACTACCACAGGCTGTGTTGTTAACATGAGGTGTAGGAGTGTAACATTAACCCCAGCTCAGTTCTTCTGATGGTCACTACCACAGGCTGTGTTGTTAACATGAGCTGCAGGAGCGTAACATTAACCCCAGCTCAGTTCTTGTGATGGTCACTACCACAGGCTGTGTTGTTAACATGAGCTACAGGAGTGTAACATTACACCCAGCTCAGTTCTTGTGATGGTCACTACCACAGGCTGTGTTGTTAACATGAGCTGTAGGAGTGTAACATTACCCCCAGCTCAGTTCTTGTGATGGTCACTACCACAGGCTGTGTTGTTAATATGAGCTATAGGAGCGTAACATTACCCCCAGCTCAGTTCTTCTGATGTTCAGTCACGACCACAGGCTGTGTTGTTAACATGAGCTTTAGGAGTGTAACATTACCCCCAGCTCAGTTCTTCTGATGGTCACTACCACAGGCTGTGTTGTTAACATGGGCTGTAGGAGTGTAACATTACCCCAGCTCAGTTCTTCTGATGGTCACTACCACAGGCTGTGTTGTTAACATGAGCTGTAGAAGTGTAACATTACCCCCAGCTCAGTTCTTCTGATGGTCACTACCACAGGCTGTGTTGTTAACATGAGCTGTAGGAGCGTAACATTACCCCCAGCTCAGTTCTTCTGATGGTCAGTCACTACCACAGGCTGTGTTGTTAACATGAGCTGTAGGAGTGTAACATTAACCCCAGCTCAGTTCTTGTGATGGTCACTACCACAGGCTGTGTTGTTAACATGAGCTACAGGAGTGTAACATTACCCCCTGCTCAGTTCTTCTGATGGTCACTAACATAAGCTGTGTTGTTAACATGAGGTGTGGGAGTGTAACATTACCCCAGCTCAGTTCTTCTGATGGTCACTACCACAGGCTGTGTTGCTGACATGATCTACAGGAGCGTAACATTACCCCCAGCTCAGTTCTTCTGATGGTCAGTCACTACCACAGGCTGTGTTGTTAACATGAGCTGTAGGAGTGTAACATTAACCCCAGCTCAGTTCTTGTGATGGTCACTACCACAGGCTGTGTTGTTAACATGAGCTACAGGAGTGTAACATTACCCCCTGCTCAGTTCTTCTGATGGTCACTACCACAAGCTGTGTTGTTAACATGAGGTGTAGGAGTGTAACATTACCCCAGCTCAGTTCTTCTGATGGTCACTACCACAGGCTGTGTTAACATAAGGTGTAGGAGTGTAACATTACCCCCAGCTCAGTTCTTGTGATGGTCACTACCACAGGCTGTGTTAACATGAGCTGCATGAGTGTAACATTAACCCCAGCTCGGTTCTTGTGATGGTCACTACCACAGGCTGTGTTGTTAACATGAGGTATAGGAGCGTAACATTACCCCCAGCTCAGTTCTTGTGATGGTCACTACCACAGGCTGTGTTGTTAACATGAGGTATAGGAGCGTAACATTACCCCCAGCTCAGTTCTTGTGATGGTCACTACCACAGGCTGTGTTGTTAACATGAGCTACAGGAGTGTAACATTACCCCCAGCTCAGTTCTTGTGATGGTCACTACCAAAGGCTGTGTTGTTAACATGAGCTGTAGGAGTGTAACATTACCCCCAGCTCAGTTCTTGTGATGGTCACTACCACAGGCTGTGTTGTTAACATGAGCTGTAGAAGTGTAACATTACCCCCAGCTCAGTTCTTCTGATGGTCACTACCACAGGCTGTGTTGTTAACATGAGCTGTAGGAGCGTAACATTACCCCCAGCTCAGTTCTTTTGATGGTCAGTCACTACCACAGGCTGTGTTGTTAACATGAGCTGTAGGAGTGTAACATTACCTCCAGCTCAGTTCTTCTGATTGTCACTACCACAGGCTGTGTTGTAAACATGAGCTGTAGGAGTGTAACATTACCCCCAGCTCAGTTCTTCTGATGGTCACTACCACAGGCTGTGTTGTTAACATGAGCTACAGGAGTATAACATTAACCCCAGCTCAGTTCTTCTGATGGTCACTACCACAGGCTGTGTTGTTAACATGAGCTGTAGGAGCGTAACATTACCCCCAGCTCAGTTCTTCTGATGGTCAGTCATTACCACAGGCTGTGTTGTTAACATCAGCTGTAGGAGTGTAACATTAACGCCAGCTCAGTTCTTCTGATGGTCACTACCACAGGCTGTGTTGTTAACATGAGCTGTAGGAGTGTAACATTACCCCCAAATCAGTTATTCTGATGGTCACTACCACAGGCTGTGTTGTTAACATGAGCTGTAGGAGTGTAACATTACCCCCAGCTCGGTTCTTGTGATGGTCACTACCACAGGCTGTGTTGTTAACATGAGGTGTAGGAGCGTAACATTAACCCCAGCTCAGTTCTTGTGATGGTCACTACCAAAGGCAGTGTTGTTAACATGAGCTGTAGAATTGTAACATTAACCCCAGCTCAGTTCTTGTGATGGTCACTACCACAGGCTGTGTTGTTAACATGAGCTGTAGGAGCGTAACATTACCCCCAGCTCAGTTCTTGTGATGGTCACTACCACAGGCTGTGTTGTTAACATGAGCTACAGGAGTGTAACATTAACCCCAGCTCAGTTCTTCTGATGGTCACTACCACAGGCTGTGTTGTTAACATGAGGTATAGGAGTGTAACATTACCCCCAGCTCAGTTCTTGTGATGGTCACTACCACAGACTGTGTTGTTAACATGAGCTACAGGAGTGTAACATTACCCCCAGCTCAGTTCTTGTGATGGTCACTACCAAAGGCTGTGTTGTTAACATGAGCTGTAGGAGTGTAACATTAACCCCAGCTCAGTTCTTCTGATGGTCACTACCACAGGCTGTGTTGTTAACATGAGCTGTAGGAGTGTAACATTACCCCCAGCTCAGTTCTTCTGATGGTCACTACCACAGGCTATGTTGTTAACATGAGCTGTAGGAGTGTAACATTACCCCCAGCTCAGTTCTTCTGATGGTCAGTCACTACCACAAGCTGTGTTGTTAACATGAGCTGTAGGAGTGTAACATTACCCCCAGCTCGGTTCTTGTGATGGTCACTACCACAGGCTGTGTTGTTAACATGAGCTGTAGGAGCGTAACATTAACCCCAGCTCAGTTCTTGTGATGGTCACTACCACAGGCTGTGTTGTTAACATGAGCTACAGGAGTGTAACATTACCCCCAGCTCAGTTCTTGTGATGGTCACTACCACAGGCTGTGTTGTTAACATGAGCTGTAGGAGTGTAACATTACCCCCAGCTCAGTTCTTGTGATGGTCACTACCACAGGCTGTGTTGTTAATATGAGCTATAGGAGCGTAACATTACCCCCAGCTCAGTTCTTCTGATGTTCAGTCACGACCACAGGCTGTGTTGTTAACATGAGCTGTAGGAGTGTAACATTACCCCCAGCTCAGTTCTTCTGATGTTCAGTCACTACCACAGGCTGTGTTGTTAACATGAGCTGTAGGAGTGTAACATTACCCCAGCTCAGTTCTTCTGATGGTCACTACCACAGGCTGTGTTAACATGAGGTGTAGGAGTGTAACATTACCCCCAGCTCGGTTCTTGTGATGGTCACTACCACAGGCTGTGTTGTTAACATGAGCTGTAGGAGCGTAACATTACCCCCAGCTCAGTTCTTCTGATGGTCACTACCACAGGCTGTGTTGTTAACATGAGCTACAGGAGTATAACATTAACCCCAGCTCAGTTCTTCTGATGGTCACTACCACAGGCTGTGTTGTTAACATGAGGTGTAGGAGTGTAACATTACCCCCAGCTCAGTTCTTCTGATGGTCACTACCACAGGCTGTGTTGTTAACATGAGCTGTAGGAGTGTAACATTAACCCCAGCTCAGTTCTTGTGATGGTCACTACCACAGGCTGTGTTGTTAACATGAGCTGTAGGAGTGTAACATTACCCCCAGCTCAGTTCTTGTGATGGTCACTACCACAGGCTGTGTTGTTAACATGAGCTACAGGAGTATAACATTAACCCCAGCTCAGTTCTTCTGATGGTCACTACCACAGGCTGTGTTGTTAACATGAGCTGTAGGAGTGTAACATTAACCCCAGCTCAGTTCTTGTGATGGTCACTACCACAGTCTGTGTTGTTAACATGAGCTACAGGAGTGTGACATTACCCCCAGCTCAGTTCTTCTGATGGTCACTACCACAGGCTGTGTTGTTAACATGAGCTGCAGGAGCGTAACATTAACCCCAGCTCAGTTCTTGTGATGGTCACTACCACAGGCTGTGTTGTTAACATGAGCTACAGGAGTGTAACATTACACCCAGCTCAGTTCTTGTGATGGTCACTACCACAGGCTGTGTTGTTAACATGAGCTGTAGGAGTGTAACATTACCCCCAGCTCAGTTCTTGTGATGGTCACTACCACAGGCTGTGTTGTTAATATGAGCTATAGGAGCGTAACATTACCCCCAGCTCAGTTCTTCTGATGTTCAGTCACGACCACAGGCTGTGTTGTTAACATGAGCTTTAGGAGTGTAACATTACCCCCAGCTCAGTTCTTCTGATGGTCACTACCACAGGCTGTGTTGTTAACATGGGCTGTAGGAGTGTAACATTACCCCAGCTCAGTTCTTCTGATGGTCACTACCACAGGCTGTGTTGTTAACATGAGCTGTAGAAGTGTAACATTACCCCCAGCTCAGTTCTTCTGATGGTCACTACCACAGGCTGCGTTGTTAACATGAGCTGTAGGAGCGTAACATTACCCCCAGCTCAGTTCTTCTGATGGTCAGTCACTACCACAGGCTGTGTTGTTAACATGAGCTGTAGGAGTGTAACATTAACCCCAGCTCAGTTCTTGTGATGGTCACTACCACAGGCTGTGTTGTTAACATGAGCTACAGGAGTGTAACATTACCCCCTGCTCAGTTCTTCTGATGGTCACTAACATAAGCTGTGTTGTTAACATGAGGTGTGGGAGTGTAACATTACCCCAGCTCAGTTCTTCTGATGGTCACTACCACAGGCTGTGTTGTTAACATGAACTACAGGAGCGTAACATTACCCCCAGCTCAGTTCTTCTGATGGTCAGTCACTACCATAGGCTGTGTTGTTAACATGAGCTGTAGGAGTGTAACATTAACCCCAGCTCAGTTCTTGTGATGGTCACTACCACAGGCTGTGTTGTTAACATGAGCTACAGGAGTGTAACATTACCCCCTGCTCAGTTCTTCTGATGGTAGCTACCACAAGCTGTGTTGTTAACATGAGGTGTAGGAGTGTAACATTACCCCCAGCTCAGTTCTTCTGATGGTCACTACCACAGGCTGTGTTGTTAACATGAGCTGTAGGAGTGTAACATTACCCCCAGCTCAGTTCTTCTGATGGTCACTACCACAGGCTGTGTTGTTAACATTAGCTGTAGGAGTGTAACTTTACCCCCAGCTCAGTTCTTCTGATGGTCACTACCACAGGCTGTGTTGTTAACATGAGGTATAGGAGCGTAACATTACCCCCAGCTCAGTTCTTGTGATGGTCACTACCACAGACTGGGTTGTTAACATGAGCTACAGGAGTGTAACATTTCCCCCAGCTCAGTTCTTGTGATGGTCACTACCACAGGCTGTGTTGTTAACATGAGCTACAGGAGTGTAACATTACCCCCAGCTCAGTTCTTGTGATGGTCACTACCAAAGGCTGTGTTGTTAACATGAGCTGTAGGAGTGTAACATTACCCCCAGCTCAGTTCTTGTGATGGTCACTACCACAGGCTGTGTTGTTAACATGAGCTGTAGAAGTGTAACATTACCCCCAGCTCAGTTCTTCTGATGGTCACTACCACAGGCTGTGTTGTTAACATGAGCTGTAGGAGCGTAACATTACCCCCAGCTCAGTTCTTTTGATGGTCAGTCACTACCACAGGCTGTGTTGTTAACATGAGCTGTAGGAGTGTAACATTACCTCCAACTCAGTTCTTCTGATTGTCACTACCACAGGCTGTGTTGTAAACATGAGCTGTAGGAGTGTAACATTACCCCCAGCTCAGTTCTTCTGATGGTCACTACCACAGGCTGTGTTGTTAACATGAGCTACAGGAGTATAACATTAACCCCAGCTCAGTTCTTCTGATGGTCACTACCACAGGCTGTGTTGTTAACATGAGCTGTAGGAGCGTAACATTACCCCCAGCTCAGTTCTTCTGATGGTCAGTCATTACCACAGGCTGTGTTGTTAACATGAGCTACAGGAGTGTAACATTACCCCCAGCTCAGTTCTTGTGATGGTCACTACCACAGGCTGTGTTGTTAACATGAGCTGTAGGAGTGTAACATTACCCCCAGCTCAGTTCTTGTGATGGTCACTACCACAGGCTGTGTTGTTAATATGAGCTATAGGAGCGTAACATTACCCCCAGCTCAGTTCTTCTGATGTTCAGTCACGACCACAGGCTGTGTTGTTAACATGAGCTGTAGGAGTGTAACATTACCCCCAGCTCAGTTCTTCTGATGTTCAGTCACTACCACAGGCTGTGTTGTTAACATGAGCTGTAGGAGTGTAACATTACCCCAGCTCAGTTCTTCTGATGGTCACTACCACAGGCTGTGTTAACATGAGGTGTAGGAGTGTAACATTACCCCCAGCTCGGTTCTTGTGATGGTCACTACCACAGGCTGTGTTGTTAACATGAGCTGTAGGAGCGTAACATTACCCCCAGCTCAGTTCTTCTGATGGTCACTACCACAGGCTGTGTTGTTAACATGAGCTACAGGAGTATAACATTAACCCCAGCTCAGTTCTTCTGATGGTCACTACCACAGGCTGTGTTGTTAACATGAGGTGTAGGAGTGTAACATTACCCCCAGCTCAGTTCTTCTGATGGTCACTACCACAGGCTGTGTTGTTAACATGAGCTGTAGGAGTGTAACATTAACCCCAGCTCAGTTCTTGTGATGGTCACTACCACAGGCTGTGTTGTTAACATGAGCTGTAGGAGTGTAACATTACCCCCAGCTCAGTTCTTGTGATGGTCACTACCACAGGCTGTGTTGTTAACATGAGCTACAGGAGTATAACATTAACCCCAGCTCAGTTCTTCTGATGGTCACTACCACAGGCTGTGTTGTTAACATGAGCTGTAGGAGTGTAACATTAACCCCAGCTCAGTTCTTGTGATGGTCACTACCACAGTCTGTGTTGTTAACATGAGCTACAGGAGTGTAACATTACCCCCAGCTCAGTTCTTCTGATGGTCACTACCACAGGCTGTGTTGTTAACATGAGCTGCAGGAGCGTAACATTAACCCCAGCTCAGTTCTTGTGATGGTCACTACCACAGGCTGTGTTGTTAACATGAGCTACAGGAGTGTAACATTACACCCAGCTCAGTTCTTGTGATGGTCACTACCACAGGCTGTGTTGTTAACATGAGCTGTAGGAGTGTAACATTACCCCCAGCTCAGTTCTTGTGATGGTCACTACCACAGGCTGTGTTGTTAATATGAGCTATAGGAGCGTAACATTACCCCCAGCTCAGTTCTTCTGATGTTCAGTCACGACCACAGGCTGTGTTGTTAACATGAGCTTTAGGAGTGTAACATTACCCCCAGCTCAGTTCTTCTGATGGTCACTACCACAGGCTGTGTTGTTAACATGGGCTGTAGGAGTGTAACATTACCCCAGCTCAGTTCTTCTGATGGTCACTACCACAGGCTGTGTTGTTAACATGAGCTGTAGAAGTGTAACATTACCCCCAGCTCAGTTCTTCTGATGGTCACTACCACAGGCTGTGTTGTTAACATGAGCTGTAGGAGCGTAACATTACCCCCAGCTCAGTTCTTCTGATGGTCAGTCACTACCACAGGCTGTGTTGTTAACATGAGCTGTAGGAGTGTAACATTAACCCCAGCTCAGTTCTTGTGATGGTCACTACCACAGGCTGTGTTGTTAACATGAGCTACAGGAGTGTAACATTACCCCCTGCTCAGTTCTTCTGATGGTCACTAACATAAGCTGTGTTGTTAACATGAGGTGTGGGAGTGTAACATTACCCCAGCTCAGTTCTTCTGATGGTCACTACCACAGGCTGTGTTGTTAACATGAACTACAGGAGCGTAACATTACCCCCAGCTCAGTTCTTCTGATGGTCAGTCACTACCATAGGCTGTGTTGTTAACATGAGCTGTAGGAGTGTAACATTAACCCCAGCTCAGTTCTTGTGATGGTCACTACCACAGGCTGTGTTGTTAACATGAGCTACAGGAGTGTAACATTACCCCCTGCTCAGTTCTTCTGATGGTCACTACCACAAGCTGTGTTGTTAACATGAGGTGTAGGAGTGTAACATTACCCCAGCTCAGTTCTTCTGATGGTCACTACCACAGGCTGTGTTAACATAAGGTGTAGGAGTGTAACATTACCCCCAGCTCAGTTCTTGTGATGGTCACTACCACAGGCTGTGTTAACATGAGCTGCATGAGTGTAACATTAACCCCAGCTCGGTTCTTGTGATGGTCACTACCACAGGCTGTGTTGTTAACATGAGGTGTAGGAGTGTAACATTACCCCCAGCTCAGTTCTTCTGATGGTCACTACCACAGGCTGTGTTGTTAACATGAGCTGTAGGAGTGTAACATTACCCCCAGCTCAGTTCTTCTGATGGTCACTACCACAGGCTGTGTTGTTAACATTAGCTGTAGGAGTGTAACTTTACCCCCAGCTCAGTTCTTCTGATGGTCACTACCACAGGCTGTGTTGTTAACATGAGGTATAGGAGCGTAACATTACCCCCAGCTCAGTTCTTGTGATGGTCACTACCACAGACTGGGTTGTTAACATGAGCTACAGGAGTGTAACATTTCCCCCAGCTCAGTTCTTGTGATGGTCACTACCACAGGCTGTGTTGTTAACATGAGCTACAGGAGTGTAACATTACCCCCAGCTCAGTTCTTGTGATGGTCACTACCAAAGGCTGTGTTGTTAACATGAGCTGTAGGAGTGTAACATTACCCCCAGCTCAGTTCTTGTGATGGTCACTACCACAGGCTGTGTTGTTAACATGAGCTGTAGAAGTGTAACATTACCCCCAGCTCAGTTCTTCTGATGGTCACTACCACAGGCTGTGTTGTTAACATGAGCTGTAGGAGCGTAACATTACCCCCAGCTCAGTTCTTTTGATGGTCAGTCACTACCACAGGCTGTGTTGTTAACATGAGCTGTAGGAGTGTAACATTACCTCCAACTCAGTTCTTCTGATTGTCACTACCACAGGCTGTGTTGTAAACATGAGCTGTAGGAGTGTAACATTACCCCCAGCTCAGTTCTTCTGATGGTCACTACCACAGGCTGTGTTGTTAACATGAGCTACAGGAGTATAACATTAACCCCAGCTCAGTTCTTCTGATGGTCACTACCACAGGCTGTGTTGTTAACATGAGCTGTAGGAGCGTAACATTACCCCCAGCTCAGTTCTTCTGATGGTCAGTCATTACCACAGGCTGTGTTGTTAACATCAGCTGTAGGAGTGTAACATTAACGCCAGCTCAGTTCTTCTGATGGTCACTACCACAGGCTGTGTTGTTAACATGAGCTGTAGGAGTGTAACATTACCCCCAAATCAGTTATTCTGATGGTCACTACCACAGGCTGTGTTGTTAACATGAGCTGTAGGAGTGTAACATTACCCCCAGCTCGGTTCTTGTGATGGTCACTACCACAGGCTGTGTTGTTAACATGAGGTGTAGGAGCGTAACATTAACCCCAGCTCAGTTCTTGTGATGGTCACTACCAAAGGCAGTGTTGTTAACATGAGCTGTAGAATTGTAACATTAACCCCAGCTCAGTTCTTGTGATGGTCACTACCACAGGCTGTGTTGTTAACATGAGCTGTAGGAGCGTAACATTACCCCCAGCTCAGTTCTTCTGATGGTCACTACCACAGGCTGTGTTGTTAACATGAGCTACAGGAGTGTAACATTAACCCCAGCTCAGTTCTTCTGATGGTCACTACCACAGGCTGTGTTGTTAACATGAGGTATAGGAGTGTAACATTACCCCCAGCTCAGTTCTTGTGATGGTCACTACCACAGACTGTGTTGTTAACATGAGCTACAGGAGTGTAACATTACCCCCAGCTCAGTTCTTGTGATGGTCACTACCAAAGGCTGTGTTGTTAACATGAGCTGTAGGAGTGTAACATTACCCCCAGCTCAGTTCTTGTGATGGTCACTACCACAGGCTGTGTTGTTAACATGAGCTGTAGGAGTGTAACATTACCCCCAGCTCAGTTCTTGTGATGGTCACTACCACAGGCTGTGTTGTTAATATGAGCTATAGGAGCGTAACATTACCCCCAGCTCAGTTCTTCTGATGTTCAGTCACGACCACAGGCTGTGTTGTTAACATGAGCTGTAGGAGTGTAACATTACCCCCAGCTCAGTTCTTCTGATGGTCACTACCACAGGCTGTGTTGTTAACATGAGCTGTAGGAGTGTAACATTACCCCAGCTCAGTTCTTCTGATGGTCACTACCACAGGCTGTGTTAACATGAGGTGTAGGAGTGTAACATTACCCCCAGCTCGGTTCTTGTGATGGTCACTACCACAGGCTGTGTTGTTAACATGAGCTGTAGGAGCGTAACATTACCCCCAGCTCAGTTCTTCTGATGGTCACTACCACAGGCTGTGTTGTTAACATGAGCTACAGGAGTATAACATTAACCCCAGCTCAGTTCTTCTGATGGTCACTACCACAGGCTGTGTTGTTAACATGAGGTGTAGGAGTGTAACATTACCCCCAGCTCAGTTCTTCTGATGGTCACTACCACAGGCTGTGTTGTTAACATGAGCTGTAGGAGTGTAACATTAACCCCAGCTCAGTTCTTGTGATGGTCACTACCACAGGCTGTGTTGTTAACATGAGCTGTAGGAGTGTAACATTACCCCCAGCTCAGTTCTTGTGATGGTCACTACCACAGGCTGTTATGTTAACATGAGCTACAGGAGTATAACATTAACCCCAGCTCAGTTCTTCTGATGGTCACTACCACAGGCTGTGTTGTTAACATGAGCTGTAGGAGCGTAACATTACCCCCAGCTCAGTTCTTCTGATGGTCAGTCACTACCACAGGCTGTGTTTTTAACATGAGCTGTAGGAGTGTAACATTAACCCCAGCTCAGTTCTTGTGATGGTCACTACCACAGGCTGTGTTGTTAACATGAGCTACAGGAGTGTAACATTACCCCCTGCTCAGTTCTTCTGATGGTCACTACCACAGGCTGTGTTGTTAACATGAGCTGTAGGAGTGTAACATTACCCCCAGCTCAGTTCTTCTGATGGTCACTACCACAGGCTGTGTTGTTAACATGAGCTGTAGAAGTGTCACATTACCCCCAGCTCAGTTCTTGTGATGGTCACTACCAAAGGCTGTGTTGTTAACATGAGCTGTAGGAGTGTAACATTAACCCCAGCTCAGTTCTTCTGATGGTCACTACCACAGGCTGTGTTGTTAACATGAGCTGTAGGAGTGTAACATTACCCCCAGCTCAGTTCTTCTGATGGTCACTACCACAGGCTATGTTGTTAACATGAGCTGTAGGAGTGTAACATTACCCCCAGCTCAGTTCTTCTGATGGTCAGTCACTACCACAAGCTGTGTTGTTAACATGAGCTGTAGGAGTGTAACATTACCCCCAGCTCGGTTCTTGTGATGGTCACTACCACAGGCTGTGTTGTTAACATGAGCTGTAGGAGCGTAACATTAACCCCAGCTCAGTTCTTGTGATGGTCACTACCACAGGCTGTGTTGTTAACATGAGCTACAGGAGTGTAACATTACCCCCAGCTCAGTTCTTGTGATGGTCACTACCACAGGCTGTGTTGTTAACATGAGCTGTAGGAGTGTAACATTACCCCCAGCTCAGTTCTTGTGATGGTCACTACCACAGGCTGTGTTGTTAATATGAGCTATAGGAGCGTAACATTACCCCCAGCTCAGTTCTTCTGATGTTCAGTCACGACCACAGGCTGTGTTGTTAACATGAGCTGTAGGAGTGTAACATTACCCCCAGCTCAGTTCTTCTGATGGTCACTACCACAGGCTGTGTTGTTAACATGAGCTGTAGGAGTGTAACATTACCCCAGCTCAGTTCTTGTGATGGTCACTACCACAGGCTGTGTTAACATGAGGTGTAGGAGTGTAACATTACCCCCAGCTCGGTTCTTGTGATGGTCACTACCACAGGCTGTGTTGTTAACATGAGCTGTAGGAGCGTAACATTACCCCCAGCTCAGTTCTTCTGATGGTCACTACCACAGGCTGTGTTGTTAACATGAGCTGTAGGAGTGTAACATTAACCCCAGCTCAGTTCTTGTGATGGTCACTACCACAGGCTGTGTTGTTAACATGAGCTGTAGGAGTGTAACATTACCCCCAGCTCAGTTCTTGTGATGGTCACTACCACAGGCTGTGTTGTTAACATGAGCTACAGGAGTATAACATTAACCCCAGCTCAGTTCTTCTGATGGTCACTACCACAGGCTGTGTTGTTAACATGAGCTGTAGGAGCGTAACATTACCCCCAGCTCAGTTCTTCTGATGGTCAGTCACTACCACAGGCTGTGTTTTTAACATGAGCTGTAGGAGTGTAACATTAACCCCAGCTCAGTTCTTGTGATGGTCACTACCACAGGCTGTGTTGTTAACATGAGCTACAGGAGTGTAACATTACCCCCTGCTCAGTTCTTCTGATGGTCACTACCACAGGCTGTGTTGTTAACATGAGCTGTAGGAGTGTAACATTACCCCCAGCTCAGTTCTTCTGATGGTCACTACCACAGGCTGTGTTGTTAACATGAGCTGTAGAAGTGTCACATTACCCCCAGCTCAGTTCTTCTGATGGTCACTACCACAGGCTGTGTTGTTAACATGAGCTGTAGGAGCGTAACATTACCCCCAGCTCAGTTCTTCTGATGGTCAGTCACGACCACAGGCTGTGTTGTTAACATGAGCTGTAGGAGTGTAACATTACCCCCAGCTCAGTTCTTCTGATGGTCACTACCACAGGCTGTGTTGTTAACATGAGCTGTAGGAGTGTAACATTACCCCAGCTCAGTTCTTCTGATGGTCACTACCACAGGCTGTGTTAACATGAGGTGTAGGAGTGTAACATTACCCCCAGCTCGGTTCTTGTGATGGTCACTACCACAGGCTGTGTTGTTAACATGAGCTGTAGGAGCGTAACATTACCCCCAGCTCAGTTCTTCTGATGGTCACTACCACAGGCTGTGTTGTTAACATGAGCTACAGGAGTATAACATTAACCCCAGCTCAGTTCTTCTGATGGTCACTACCACAGGCTGTGTTGTTAACATGAGGTGTAGGAGTGTAACATTACCCCCAGCTCAGTTCTTCTGATGGTCACTACCACAGGCTGTGTTGTTAACATGAGCTGTAGGAGTGTAACATTAACCCCAGCTCAGTTCTTGTGATGGTCACTACCACAGGCTGTGTTGTTAACATGAGCTGTAGGAGTGTAACATTACCCCCAGCTCAGTTCTTGTGATGGTCACTACCACAGGCTGTGTTGTTAACATGAGCTACAGGAGTATAACATTAACCCCAGCTCAGTTCTTGTGATGGTCACTACCACAGGCAGTGTTGTTAACATGAGCTGTAGGAGCGTAACATTACCCCCAGCTCAGTTCTTCTGATGGTCAGTCACTACCACAGGCTGTGTTTTTAACATGAGCTGTAGGAGTGTAACATTAACCCCAGCTCAGTTCTTGTGATGGTCACTACCACAGGCTGTGTTGTTAACATGAGCTACAGGAGTGTAACATTACCCCCTGCTCAGTTCTTCTGATGGTCACTACCACAGGCTGTGTTGTTAACATGAGCTGTAGGAGTGTAACATTACCCCCAGCTCAGTTCTTCTGATGGTCACTACCACAGGCTGTGTTGTTAACATGAGCTGTAGAAGTGTAACATTACCCCCAGCTCAGTTCTTCTGATGGTCACTACCACAGGCTGTGTTGTTAACATGAGCTGTAGGAGCGTAACATTACCCCCAGCTCAGTTCTTCTGATGGTCAGTCATTACCACAGGCTGTGTTGTTAACATGAGCTGTAGGAGTGTAACATTACCCCCAGCTCAGTTCTTCTGATGGTCACTACCACAGGCTGTGTTGTTAACATGAGCTGTAGGAGTGTAACATTACCCCAGCTCAGTTCTTCTGATGGTCACTACCACAGGCTGTGTTAACATGAGGTGTAGGAGTGTAACATTACCCCCAGCTCGGTTCTTGTGATGGTCACTACCACAGGCTGTGTTGTTAACATGAGCTGTAGGAGCGTAACATTACCCCCAGCTCAGTTCTTCTGATGGTCACTACCACAGGCTGTGTTGTTAACATGAGCTACAGGAGTATAACATTAACCCCAGCTCAGTTCTTCTGATGGTCACTACCACAGGCTGTGTTGTTAACATGAGGTGTAGGAGTGTAACATTACCCCCAGCTCAGTTCTTCTGATGGTCACTACCACAGGCTGTGTTGTTAACATGAGCTACAGGAGTATAACATTAACCCCAGCTCAGTTCTTCTGATGGTCACTACCACAGGCTGTGTTGTTAACATGAGCTGTAGGAGTGTAACATTACCCCCAGCTCAGTTCTTGTGATGGTCACTACCACAGGCTGTATTGTTAACATGAGCTGTAGGAGTTTAACATTACCCCCAGCTCAGTTCTTCTGATGGTCACTACCACAGGCTGTGTTGTTATCATGAGCTGTAGGAGCGTAACATTAACCCCAGCTCAGTTCTTGTGATGGTCACTACCACAGGCTGTGTTGTTAACATGAGCTACAGGAGTGTAACATTACCCCCAGCTCAGTTCTTGTGATGGTCACTACCACAGGCTGTGTTGTTAACATGAGCTGTAGGAGTGTAACATTACCCCCAGCTCAGTTCTTGTGATGGTCACTACCACAGGCTGTGTTGTTAATATGAGCTATAGGAGCGTAACATTACCCCCAGCTCAGTTCTTCTGATGTTCAGTCACGACCACAGGCTGTGTTGTTAACATGAGCTTTAGGAGTGTAACATTACCCCCAGCTCAGTTCTTCTGATGGTCACTACCACAGGCTGTGTTGTTAACATGAGCTGTAGGAGTGTAACATTACCCCCAGCTCAGTTCTTCTGATGGTCACTACCACAGGCTGTGTTGTTAACATGAGCTGTAGAAGTGTAACATTACCCCCAGCTCAGTTCTTCTGATGGTCACTACCACAGGCTGTGTTGTTAACATGAGCTGTAGGAGCGTAACATTACCCCCAGCTCAGTTCTTCTGATGGTCAGTCACGACCACAGGCTGTGTTGTTAACATGAGCTGTAGGAGTGTAACATTACCCCCAGCTCAGTTCTTCTGATGGTCACTACCACAGGCTGTGTTGTTAACATGAGCTGTAGGAGTGTAACATTACCCCAGCTCAGTTCTTCTGATGGTCACTACCACAGGCTGTGTTGTTAACATGAGCTGTAGGAGTGTAACATTACCCCAGCTCAGTTCTTCTGATGGTCACTACCACAGGCTGTGTTAACATGAGGTGTAGGAGTGTAACATTAACCCCAGCTCAGTTCTTGTGATGGTCACTACCACAGTCTGTGTTGTTAACATGAGCTGTAGGAGTGTAACATTACCCCCAGCTCAGTTCTTCTGATGGTCACTACCACAGGCTGTGTTGTTAACTTGAGCTGTAGGAGCGTAACATTAACCCCAGCTCAGTTCTTGTGATGGTCACTACCACAGGCTGTGTTGTTAACATGAGCTACAGGAGTGTAACATTACCCCCAGCTCAGTTCTTGTGATGGTCACTACCACAGGCTGTGTTGTTAACATGAGCTGTAGGAGTGTAACATTACCCCCAGCTCAGTTCTTGTGATGGTCACTACCACAGGCTGTGTTGTTAATATGAGCTATAGGAGCGTAACATTACCCCCAGCTCAGTTCTTCTGATGTTCAGTCACGACCACAGGCTGTGTTGTTAACATGAGCTTTAGGAGTGTAACATTACCCCCAGCTCAGTTCTTCTGAGGGTCACTACCACAGGCTGTGTTAACATGAGGTGTAGGAGTGTAACATTACCCCCAGCTCGGTTCTTGTGATGGTCACTACCACAGGCTGTGTTGTTAACATGAGCTGTAGGAGCGTAACATTACCCCCAGCTCAGTTCTTCTGATGGTCACTACCACAGGTTGTGTTGTTAACATGAGCTACAGGAGTATAACATTAACCCCAGCTCAGTTCTTCTGATGGTCACTACCACAGGCTGTGTTGTTAACATGAGGTGTAGGAGTGTAACATTACCCCCAGCTCAGTTCTTGTGATGGTCACTACCACAGGCTGTGTTGTTAACATGAGCTACAGGAGTATAACATTAACCCCAGCTCAGTTCTTCTGATGGTCACTACCACAGGCTGTGTTGTTAACATGAGCTGTAGGAGTGTAACATTAACCCCAGCTCAGTTCTTGTGATGGTCACTACCACAGTCTGTGTTGTTAACATGAGCTGTAGGAGTGTAACATTACCCCCAGCTCAGTTCTTCTGATGGTCACTACCACAGGCTGTGTTGTTAACATGAGCTGTAGGAGCGTAACATTAACCCCAGCTCAGTTCTTGTGATGGTCACTACCACAGGCTGTGTTGTTAACATGAGCTACAGGAGTGTAACATTACCCCCAGCTCAGTTCTTGTGATGGTCACTACCACAGGCTGTGTTGTTAACATGAGCTGTAGGAGTGTAACATTACCCCCAGCTCAGTTCTTGTGATGGTCACTACCACAGGCTGTGTTGTTAATATGAGCTATAGGAGCGTAACATTACCCCCAGCTCAGTTCTTCTGATGTTCAGTCACGACCACAGGCTGTGTTGTTAACATGAGCTTTAGGAGTGTAACATTACCCCCAGCTCAGTTCTTCTGAGGGTCACTACCACAGGCTGTGTTAACATGAGGTGTAGGAGTGTAACATTACCCCCAGCTCGGTTCTTGTGATGGTCACTACCACAGGCTGTGTTGTTAACATGAGCTGTAGGAGCGTAACATTACCCCCAGCTCAGTTCTTCTGATGGTCACTACCACAGGCTGTGTTGTTAACATGAGCTACAGGAGTATAACATTAACCCCAGCTCAGTTCTTCTGATGGTCACTACCACAGGCTGTGTTGTTAACATGAGGTGTAGGAGTGTAACATTACCCCCAGCTCAGTTCTTGTGATGGTCACTACCACAGGCTGTGTTGTTAACATGAGCTACAGGAGTATAACATTAACCCCAGCTCAGTTCTTCTGATGGTCACTACCACAGGCTGTGTTGTTAACATGAGCTGTAGGAGTGTAACATTAACCCCAGCTCAGTTCTTGTGATGGTCACTACCACAGTCTGTGTTGTTAACATGAGCTGTAGGAGTGTAACATTACCCCCAGCTCAGTTCTTCTGATGGTCACTACCACAGGCTGTGTTGTTAACATGAGCTGTAGGAGCGTAACATTAACCCCGGCTCGGTTCTTGTGATGGTCACTACCACAGGCTGTGTTGTTAACATGAGCTACAGGAGTGTAACATGACCCCCAGCTCAGTTCTTGTGATGGTCACTACCACAGGCTGTGTTGTTAACATGAGCTGTAGGAGTGTAACATTACCCCCAGCTCAGTTCTTGTGATGGTCACTACCACAGGCTGTGTTGTTAATATGAGCTATAGGAGCGTAACATTACCCCCAGCTCAGTTCTTCTGATGTTCAGTCACGACCACAGGCTGTGTTGTTAACATGAGCTTTAGGAGTGTAACATTACCCCCAGCTCAGTTCTTCTGAGGGTCACTACCACAGGCTGTGTTGTTAACATGAGCTGTAGGAGTGTAACATTACCCCCAGCTCAGTTCTTCTGATGGTCACTACCAGAGGCTGTGTTGTTAACATGAGCTGTAGAAGTGTAACATTACCCCCAGCTCAGTTCTTCTGATGGTCAATACCACAGGCTGTGTTGTTAACATGAGCTGTAGGAGCGTAACATTACCCCCAGCTCAGTTCTTCTGATGGTCAGTCACTACCACAGGCTGTGTTGTTAACATGAGCTGTAGGAGTGTAACATTACCCCCAGCTCAGTTCTTGTGATGGTCACTACCACAGGCTGTGTTGTTAACATGAGCTACAGGAGTGTAACATTACCCCCTGCTCAGTTCTTCTGATGGTCACTACCACAAGCTGTGTTGTTAACATGAGGTGTGGGAGTGTAACATTACCCCAGCTCAGTTCTTCTGATGGTCACTACCACAGGCTGTGTTGTTAACATGAGCTGTAGGAGCGTAACATTACCCCCAGCTCAGTTCTTCTGATGGTCAGTCACTACCACAGGCTGTGTTGTTAACATGAGCTGTAGGAGTGTAACATTAACCCCAGCTCAGTTCTTGTGATGGTCACTACCACAGGCTGTGTTGTTAACATGAGCTACAGGAGTGTAACATTACCCCCTGCTCAGTTCTTCTGATGGTCACTACCACAAGCTGTGTTGTTAACATGAGGTGTAGGAGTGTAACATTACCCCAGCTCAGTTCTTCTGATGGTCACTACCACAGGCTGTGTTAACATAAGGTGTAGGAGTGTAACATTACCCCCAGCTCAGTTCTTGTGATGGTCACTACCACAGGCTGTGTTAACATGAGCTGCAGGAGTGTAACATTAACACCAGCTCAGTTCTTCTGATGGTCACTACCACAGGCTGTGTTGTTAACATGAGCTGTAGGAGCGTAACATTAACCCCAGCTCGGTTCTTGTGATGGTCACTACCACAGGCTGTGTTGTTAACATGAGCTGTAGGAGCGTAACATTAACCCCAGCTCAGTTCTTGTGATGGTCACTACCACAGGCTGTGTTGTTAACATGAGCTGTAGGAGCGTAACATTACCCCCAGCTCAGTTCTTCTGATGGTCACTACCACAGGCTGTGTTGTTAACATGAGCTGTAGGAGTGTAACATTACCCCCAGCTCAGTTCTTCTGATGGTCAGTCACTACCACAGGCTGTGTTGTTAACATGAGCTGTAGGAGTGTAACATTAACCCCAGCTCAGTTCTTGTGATGGTCACTACCACAGGCTGTGTTGTTAACATGAGCTACAGGAGTGTAACATTACCCCCTGCTCAGTTCTTCTGATGGTCACTACCACAAGCTGTGTTGTTAACATGAGGTGTAGGAGTGTAACATTACCCCAGCTCAGTTCTTCTGATGATCACTACCACAGGCTGTGTTAACATAAGGTGTAGGAGTGTAACATTACCCCCAGCTCAGTTCTTGTGATGGTCACTACCACAGGCTGTGTTAACATGAGCTGCAGGAGTGTAACATTAACACCAGCTCAGTTCTTCTGATGGTCACTACCACAGGCTGTGTTGTTAACATGAGCTGTAGGAGCGTAACATTAACCCCAGCTCGGTTCTTGTGATGGTCACTACCACAGGCTGTGTTGTTAACATGAGGTGTAGGAGTGTAACATTACCCCCAGCTCAGTTCTTCTGATGGTCACTACCACAGGCTGTGTTGTTAACATGAGCTACAGGAGTGTAACATTAACCCCAGCTCAGTTCTTCTGATGGTCACTACCACAGGCTGTGTTGTTAACATGAGGTATAGGAGTGTAACATTACCCCCAGCTCAGTTCTTGTGATGGTCACTACCACAGACTGTGTTGTTAACATGAGCTAAAGGAGTGTAACATTACCCCCAGCTCAGTTCTTGTGATGGTCACTACCAAAGGCTGTGTTGTTAACATGAGCTGTAGGAGTGTAACATTAACCCCAGCTCAGTTCTTCTGATGGTCACTACCACAGGCTGTGTTGTTAACATGAGCTGTAGGAGTGTAACATTACCCCCAGCTCAGTTCTTCTGATGGTCACTACCACAGGCTGTGTTGTTAACATGAGCTGTAGGAGTGTAACATTACCCCCAGCTCAGTTCTTCTGATGGTCAGTCACTACCACAAGCTGTGTTGTTAACATGAGCTGTAGGAGTGTAACATTACCCCCAGCTCGGTTCTTGTGATGGTCACTACCACAGGCTGTGTTGTTAACATGAGGTGTAGGAGTGTAACATTACCCCCAGCTCAGTTCTTCTGATGGTCAGTCACTACCACAAGCTGTGTTGTTAACATGAGCTGTAGGAGTGTAACATTACCCCCAGCTCGGTTCTTGTGATGGTCACTACCACAGGCTGTGTTGTTAACATGAGGTGTAGGAGTGTAACATTAACCCCAGCTCAGTTCTTCTGATTGTCACTACCACAGGCTGTGTTGTTAACATGAGCTACAGGAGTGTAACATTACCCCCTGCTCAGTTCTTCTGATGGTCACTACCACAGGCTGTGTTGTTAACATGAGGTGTAGGAGTGTAACGTTACCCCAGCGCAGTTCTTCTGATGGTCACTACCACAGGCTGTGTTAACATGAGGTGTAGGAGTGTAACATTACCCCCAGCTCAGTTCTTGTGATGGTCACTACCACAGGCTGTGTTAACATGAGCTGCAGGAGTGTAACATTAACACCAGCTCAGTTCTTCTGATGGTCACTACCACAGGCTGTGTTGTTAACATGAGCTGTAGGAGCGTAACATTAACCCCAGCTCAGTTCTTGTGATGGTCACTACCACAGGCTGTGTTGTTAACATGAGCTGTAGGAGCGTAACATTACCCCCAGCTCAGTTCTTGTGATGGTCACTACCACAGGCTGTGTTGTTAACATGAGCTGTAGGAGCGTAACATTACCCCCAGCTCAATTCTTCTGATGGTCAGTCACTACCACAGGCTGTGTTGTTAACATGAGCTGTAGGAGTGTAACATTAACCCCAGCTCAGTTCTTGTGATGGTCACTACCACAGGCTGTGTTGTTAACATGAGCTACAGGAGTGTAACATTACCCCCTGCTCAGTTCTTCTGATGGTCACTACCACAAGCTGTGTTGTTAACATGAGGTGTAGGAGTGTAACATTACCCCAGCTCAGTTCTTCTGATGGTCACTACCACAGGCTGTGTTAACATAAGGTGTAGGAGTGTAACATTACCCCCAGCTCAGTTCTTGTGATGGTCACTACCACAGGCTGTGTTAACATGAGCTGCAGGAGTGTAACATTAACACCAGCTCAGTTCTTCTGATGGTCACTACCACAGGCTGTGTTGTTAACATGAGGTGTAGGAGTGTAACATTACCCCCAGCTCAGTTCTTCTGATGGTCAGTCACTACCACAAGCTGTGTTGTTAACATGAGCTGTAGGAGTGTAACATTACCCCCAGCTCGGTTCTTGTGATGGTCACTACCACAGGCTGTGTTGTTAACATGAGGTGTAGGAGTGTAACATTAACCCCAGCTCAGTTCTTCTGATTGTCACTACCACAGGCTGTGTTGTTAACATGAGCTACAGGAGTGTAACATTACCCCCTGCTCAGTTCTTCTGATGGTCACTACCACAGGCTGTGTTGTTAACATGAGGTGTAGGAGTGTAACGTTACCCCAGCGCAGTTCTTCTGATGGTCACTACCACAGGCTGTGTTAACATGAGGTGTAGGAGTGTAACATTACCCCCAGCTCAGTTCTTGTGATGGTCACTACCACAGGCTGTGTTAACATGAGCTGCAGGAGTGTAACATTAACACCAGCTCAGTTCTTCTGATGGTCACTACCACAGGCTGTGTTGTTAACATGAGCTGTAGGAGCGTAACATTAACCCCAGCTCAGTTCTTGTGATGGTCACTACCACAGGCTGTGTTGTTAACATGAGCTGTAGGAGCGTAACATTACCCCCAGCTCAGTTCTTGTGATGGTCACTACCACAGGCTGTGTTGTTAACATGAGCTGTAGGAGCGTAACATTACCCCCAGCTCAGTTCTTCTGATGGTCAGTCACTACCACAGGCTGTGTTGTTAACATGAGCTGTAGGAGTGTAACATTAACCCCAGCTCAGTTCTTGTGATGGTCACTACCACAGGCTGTGTTGTTAACATGAGCTACAGGAGTGTAACATTACCCCCTGCTCAGTTCTTCTGATGGTCACTACCACAAGCTGTGTTGTTAACATGAGGTGTAGGAGTGTAACATTACCCCAGCTCAGTTCTTCTGATGGTCACTACCACAGGCTGTGTTAACATAAGGTGTAGGAGTGTAACATTACCCCCAGCTCAGTTCTTGTGATGGTCACTACCACAGGCTGTGTTAACATGAGCTGCAGGAGTGTAACATTAACACCAGCTCAGTTCTTCTGATGGTCACTACCACAGGCTGTGTTGTTAACATGAGCTGTAGGAGCGTAACATTAACCCCAGCTCAGTTCTTGTGATGGTCACTACCACAGGCTGTGTTGTTAACATGAGGTGTAGGAGTGTAACATTACCCCCAGCTCAGTTCTTCTGATGGTCACTACCACAGGCTGTGTTGTTAACATGAGCTACAGGAGTGTAACATTAACCCCAGCTCAGTTCTTCTGATGGTCACTACCACAGGCTGTGTTGTTAACATGAGGTATAGGAGTGTAACATTACCCCCAGCTCAGTTCTTGTGATGGTCACTACCACAGACTGTGTTGTTAACATGAGCTACAGGAGTGTAACATTACCCCCAGCTCAGTTCTTGTGATGGTCACTACCAAAGGCTGTGTTGTTAACATGAGCTGTAGGAGTGTAACATTAACCCCAGCTCAGTTCTTCTGATGGTCACTACCACAGGCTGTGTTGATAACATGAGCTGTAGGAGTGTAACATTACCCCCAGCTCAGTTCTTCTGATGGTCACTACCACAGGCTGTGTTGTTAACATGAGCTGTAGGAGTGTAACATTACCCCCAGCTCAGTTCTTCTGATGGTCAGTCACTACCACAAGCTGTGTTGTTAACATGAGCTGTAGGAGTGTAACATTACCCCCAGCTCGGTTCTTGTGATGGTCACTACCACAGGCTGTGTTGTTAACATGAGGTGTAGGAGTGTAACATTAACCCCAGCTCAGTTCTTCTGATTGTCACTACCACAGGCTGTGTTGTTAACATGAGCTACAGGAGTGTAACATTACCCCCTGCTCAGTTCTTCTGATGGTCACTACCACAGGCTGTGTTGTTAACATGAGGTGTAGGAGTGTAACGTTACCCCAGCGCAGTTCTTCTGATGGTCACTACCACAGGCTGTGTTAACATGAGGTGTAGGAGTGTAACATTACCCCCAGCTCGGTTCTTGTGATGGTCACTACCACAGGCTGTGTTGTTAACATGAGGTGTAGGAGTGTAACATTAACCCCAGCTCAGTTCTTCTGATTGTCACTACCACAGGCTGTGTTGTTAACATGAGCTACAGGAGTGTAACATTACCCCCTGCTCAGTTCTTCTGATGGTCACTACCACAGGCTGTGTTGTTAACATGAGGTGTAGGAGTGTAACGTTACCCCAGCGCAGTTCTTCTGATGGTCACTACCACAGGCTGTGTTGTTAACATTAGCTGTAGGAGTGTAACATTACCCCCAGCTCAGTTCTTCTGATGGTCACTACCACAGGCTGTGTTTTTAACATGAGGTATAGGAGCGTAACATTACCCCCAGCTCAGTTCTTGTGATGGTCACTACCACAGACTATGTTGTTAACATGAGCTACAGGAGTGTAACATTACCCCCAGCTCAGTTCTTGTGATGGTCACTACCACAGGCTGTGTTGTTAACATGAGCTACAGGAGTGTAACATTAACCCCAGCTCAGTTCTTCTGATGGTCACTACCACAGGCTGTGTTGTTAACATGAGGTATAGGAGTGTAACATTACCCCCAGCTCAGTTCTTGTGATGGTCACTACCACAGACTGTGTTGTTAACATGAGCTGTAGGAGTGTAACATTACCCCCAGCTCAGTTCTTGTGATGGTCACTACCACAGGCTGTGTTGTTAACATGAGCTGTAGAAGTGTAACATTACCCCCAGCTCAGTTCTTCTGATGGTCACTACCACAGGCTGTGTTGTTAACATGAGCTGTAGGAGCGTAACATTACCCCCAGCTCAGTTCTTCTGATGGTCAGTCACTACCACAGGCTGTGTTGTTAACATGAGCTGTAGGAGTGTAACATTACCTCCAGCTCAGTTCTTCTGATTGTCACTACCACAGGCTGTGTTGTTAACATGAGCTGTAGGAGTGTAACATTACCCCCAGCTCAGTTCTTCTGATGGTCACTACCACAGGCTGTGTTGTTAACATGAGCTACAGGAGTATAACATTAACCCCAGCTCAGTTCTTCTGATGGTCACTACCACAGGCTGTGTTGTTAACATGAGCTGTAGGAGCGTAACATTACCCCCAGCTCAGTTCTTCTGATGGTCAGTCACTACCACAGGCTGTGTTGTTAACATGAGCTGTAGGAGTGTAACATTAACGCCAGCTCAGTTGTTCTGATGGTCACTACCACAGGCTGTGTTGTTAACATGAGCTGTAGGAATGTAACATTACCCCCAAATCAGTTATTCTGATGGTCACTACCACAGGCTGTGTTGTTAACATGAGCTGTAGGAGTGTAACATTACCCCCAGCTCGGTTCTTGTGATGGTCACTACCACAGGCTGTGTTGTTAACATGAGGTGTAGGAGTGTAACATTAACCCCAGCTCAGTTCTTCTGATGGTCACTACCACAGGCTGTGTTGTTAACATGAGCTACAGGAGTGTAACACTACCCCCTGCTCAGTTCTTCTGATGGTCACTACCACAGGCTGTGTTGTTAACATGAGGTGTAGGAGTGTAACATTACCCCAGCTCAGTTCTTCTGATGGTCACTACCACAGGCTGTGTTAACATGAGGTGTAGGAGTGTAACATTACCCCCAGCTCAGTTCTTGTGATGGTCACTACCACAGGCTGTGTTGTTAACATGAGCTGTGGGAGCGTAACATTAACCCCAGCTCAGTTCTTGTGATGGTCACTACCAAAGGCAGTGTTGTTAACATGAGCTGTAGAATTGTAACATTAACCCCAGCTCAGTTCTTGTGATGGTCACTACCACAGGCTGTGTTGTTAACATGAGCTGTAGGAGCGTAACATTACCCCCAGCTCAGTTCTTGTGATGGTCACTACCACAGGCTGTGTTGTTAACATGAGCTACAGGAGTGTAACATTAACCCCAGCTCAGTTCTTCTGATGGTCACTACCACAGGCTGTGTTGTTAACATGAGGTATAGGAGTGTAACATTACCCCCAGCTCACTTCTTGTGATGGTCACTACCACAGACTGTGTTGTTAACATGAGCTACAGGAGTGTAACATTACCCCCAGCTCAGTTCTTGTGATGGTCACTACCAAAGGCTGTGTTGTTAACATGAGCTGTAGGAGTGTAACATTAACCCCAGCTCAGTTCTTCTGATGGTCACTACCACAGGCTGGGTTTGTTAACATGAGCTGTAGGAGTGTAACATTACCCCCAGCTCAGTTCTTCTGATGGTCACTACCACAGGCTGCGTTGTTAACATGAGCTGTAGGAGTGTAACATTACCCCCAGCTCAGTTCTTCTGATGGTCAGTCACTACCACAAGCTGTGTTGTTAACATGAGCTGTAGGAGTGTAACATTACCCCCAGCTCGGTTCTTGTGATGGTCACTACCACAGGCTGTGTTGTTAACATGAGGTGTAGGAGTGTAACATTAACCCCAGCTCAGTTCTTCTGATTGTCACTACCACAGGCTGTGTTGTTAACATGAGCTACAGGAGTGTAACATTACCCCCTGCTCAGTTCTTCTGATGGTCACTACCACAGGCTGTGTTGTTAACATGAGGTGTAGGAGTGTAACGTTACCCCAGCGCAGTTCTTCTGATGGTCACTACCACAGGCTGTGTTAACATGAGCTACAGGAGTGTAACATTACCCCCAGCTCAGTTCTTGTGATGGTCACTACCACAGGCTGTGTTAACATGAGCTGCAGGAGTGTAACATTAACACCAGCTCAGTTCTTCTGATGGTCACTACCACAGGCTGTGTTGTTAACATGAGCTGTAGGAGCGTAACATTACCCCCAGCTCAGTTCTTGTGATGGTCACTACCACAGGCTGTGTTGTTAACATGAGCTGTAGGAGCGTAACATTACCCCCAGCTCAGTTCTTCTGATGGTCAGTCACTACCACAGGCTGTGTTGTTAACATGAGCTGTAGGAGTGTAACATTAACCCCAGCTCAGTTCTTGTGATGGTCACTACCACAGGCTGTGTTGTTAACATGAGCTACAGGAGTGTAACATTACCCCCTGCTCAGTTCTTCTGATGGTCACTACCAGAAGCTGTGTTGTTAACATGAGGTGTAGGAGTGTAACATTACCCCAGCTCAGTTCTTCTGATGGTCACTACCACAGGCTGTGTTAACATAAGGTGTAGGAGTGTAACATTACCCCCAGCTCAGTTCTTGTGATGGTCACTACCACAGGCTGTGTTAACATGAGCTGCAGGAGTGTAACATTAACACCAGCTCAGTTCTTCTGATGGTCACTACCACAGGCTGTGTTGTTAACATGAGCTGTAGGAGCGTAACATTAACCCCAGCTCGGTTCTTGTGATGGTCACTACCACAGGCTGTGTTGTTAACATGAGGTGTAGGAGTGTAACATTACCCCCAGCTCAGTTCTTCTGATGGTCACTACCACAGGCTGTGTTGTTAACATGAGCTACAGGAGTGTAACATTAACCCCAGCTCAGTTCTTCTGATGGTCACTACCACAGGCTGTGTTGTTAACATGAGGTATAGGAGTGTAACATTACCCCCAGCTCAGTTCTTGTGATGGTCACTACCACAGACTGTGTTGTTAACATGAGCTACAGGAGTGTAACATTACCCCCAGCTCAGTTCTTGTGATGGTCACTACCAAAGGCTGTGTTGTTAACATGAGCTGTAGGAGTGTAACATTAACCCCAGCTCAGTTCTTCTGATGGTCACTACCACAGGCTGTGTTGTTAACATGAGCTGTAGGAGTGTAACATTACCCCCAGCTCAGTTCTTCTGATGGTCACTACCACAGGCTGTGTTGTTAACATGAGCTGTAGGAGTGTAACATTACCCCCAGCTCAGTTCTTCTGATGATCAGTCACTACCACAAGCTGTGTTGTTAACATGAGCTGTAGGAGTGTAACATTACCCCCAGCTCGGTTCTTGTGATGGTCACTACCACAGGCTGTGTTGTTAACATGAGGTGTAGGAGTGTAACATTAACCCCAGCTCAGTTCTTCTGATTGTCACTACCACAGGCTGTGTTGTTAACATGAGCTACAGGAGTGTAACATTACCCCCTGCTCAGTTCTTCTGATGGTCACTACCACAGGCTGTGTTGTTAACATGAGGTGTAGGAGTGTAACGTTACCCCAGCGCAGTTCTTCTGATGGTCACTACCACAGGCTGTGTTAACATGAGGTGTAGGAGTGTAACATTACCCCCAGCTCAGTTCTTGTGATGGTCACTACCACAGGCTGTGTTAACATGAGCTGCAGGAGTGTAACATTAACACCAGCTCAGTTCTTCTGATGGTCACTACCACAGGCTGTGTTGTTAACATGAGCTGTAGGAGCGTAACATTAACCCCAGCTCAGTTCTTGTGATGGTTACTACCACAGGCTGTGTTGTTAACATGAGCTGTAGGAGCGTAACATTACCCCCAGCTCAGTTCTTGTGATGGTCACTACCACAGGCTGTGTTGTTAACATGAGCTGTAGGAGCGTAACATTACCCCCAGCTCAGTTCTTCTGATGGTCAGTCACTACCACAGGCTGTGTTGTTAACATGAGCTGTAGGAGTGTAACATTAACCCCAGCTCAGTTCTTGTGATGGTCACTACCACAGGCTGTGTTGTTAACATGAGCTACAGGAGTGTAACATTACCCCCTGCTCAGTTCTTCTGATGGTCACTACCAGAAGCTGTGTTGTTAACATGAGGTGTAGGAGTGTAACATTACCCCAGCTCAGTTCTTCTGATGGTCACTACCACAGGCTGTGTTAACATAAGGTGTAGGAGTGTAACATTACCCCCAGCTCAGTTCTTGTGATGGTCACTACCACAGGCTGTGTTAACATGAGCTGCAGGAGTGTAACATTAACACCAGCTCAGTTCTTCTGATGGTCACTACCACAGGCTGTGTTGTTAACATGAGCTGTAGGAGCGTAACATTAACCCCAGCTCGGTTCTTGTGATGGTCACTACCACAGGCTGTGTTGTTAACATGAGGTGTAGGAGTGTAACATTACCCCCAGCTCAGTTCTTCTGATGGTCACTACCACAGGCTGTGTTGTTAACATGAGCTACAGGAGTGTAACATTAACCCCAGCTCAGTTCTTCTGATGGTCACTACCACAGGCTGTGTTGTTAACATGAGGTATAGGAGTGTAACATTACCCCCAGCTCAGTTCTTGTGATGGTCACTACCACAGACTGTGTTGTTAACATGAGCTACAGGAGTGTAACATTACCCCCAGCTCAGTTCTTGTGATGGTCACTACCAAAGGCTGTGTTGTTAACATGAGCTGTAGGAGTGTAACATTAACCCCAGCTCAGTTCTTCTGATGGTCACTACCACAGGCTGTGTTGTTAACATGAGCTGTAGGAGTGTAACATTACCCCCAGCTCAGTTCTTCTGATGGTCACTACCACAGGCTGTGTTGTTAACATGAGCTGTAGGAGTGTAACATTACCCCCAGCTCAGTTCTTCTGATGATCAGTCACTACCACAAGCTGTGTTGTTAACATGAGCTGTAGGAGTGTAACATTACCCCCAGCTCGGTTCTTGTGATGGTCACTACCACAGGCTGTGTTGTTAACATGAGGTGTAGGAGTGTAACATTAACCCCAGCTCAGTTCTTCTGATTGTCACTACCACAGGCTGTGTTGTTAACATGAGCTACAGGAGTGTAACATTACCCCCTGCTCAGTTCTTCTGATGGTCACTACCACAGGCTGTGTTGTTAACATGAGGTGTAGGAGTGTAACGTTACCCCAGCGCAGTTCTTCTGATGGTCACTACCACAGGCTGTGTTAACATGAGGTGTAGGAGTGTAACATTACCCCCAGCTCAGTTCTTGTGATGGTCACTACCACAGGCTGTGTTAACATGAGCTGCAGGAGTGTAACATTAACACCAGCTCAGTTCTTCTGATGGTCACTACCACAGGCTGTGTTGTTAACATGAGCTGTAGGAGCGTAACATTAACCCCAGCTCAGTTCTTGTGATGGTTACTACCACAGGCTGTGTTGTTAACATGAGCTGTAGGAGCGTAACATTACCCCCAGCTCAGTTCTTGTGATGGTCACTACCACAGGCTGTGTTGTTAACATGAGCTGTAGGAGCGTAACATTACCCCCAGCTCAGTTCTTCTGATGGTCAGTCACTACCACAGGCTGTGTTGTTAACATGAGCTGTAGGAGTGTAACATTAACCCCAGCTCAGTTCTTGTGATGGTCACTACCACAGGCTGTGTTGTTAACATGAGCTACAGGAGTGTAACATTACCCCCTGCTCAGTTCTTCTGATGGTCACTACCACAAGCTGTGTTGTTAACATGAGGTGTAGGAGTGTAACATTACCCCAGCTCAGTTCTTCTGATGGTCACTACCACTGGCTGTGTTAACATAAGGTGTAGGAGTGTAACATTACCCCCAGCTCAGTTCTTGTGATGGTCACTACCACAGGCTGTGTTAACATGAGCTGCAGGAGTGTAACATTAACACCAGCTCAGTTCTTCTGATGGTCACTACCACAGGCTGTGTTGTTAACATGAGGTGTAGGAGCGTAACATTAACCCCAGCTCGGTTCTTGTGATGGTCACTTCCACAGGCTGTGTTGTTAACATGAGGTGTAGGAGTGTAACATTACCCCCAGCTCAGTTCTTCTGATGGTCACTACCACAGGCTGTGTTGTTAACATGAGCTGTAGGAGTGTAACATTACCCCCAGCTCAGTTCTTCTGATGGTCACTACCACAGGCTGTGTTGTTAACATTAGCTGTAGGAGTGTAACATTACCCCCAGCTCAGTTCTTCTGATGGTCACTACCACAGGCTGTGTTGTTAACATGAGGTATAGGAGCGTAACATTACCCCCAGCTCAGTTCTTGTGATGGTCACTACCACAGACTGGGTTGTTAACATGAGCTACAGGAGTGTAACATTACCCCCAACTCAGTTCTTGTGATGGTCACTACCACAGGCTGTGTTGTTAACATGAGCTACAGGAGTATAACATTAACCCCAGCTCAGTTCTTCTGATGGTCACTACCACAGGCTGTGTTGTTAACATGAGCTGTAGGAGCGTAACATTAACCCCAGCTCAGTTCTTGTGATGGTCACTACCACAGACTGTGTTGTTAACATGAGCTGTAGGAGTGTAACATTACCCCCAGCTCAGTTCTTGTGATGGTCACTACCACAGGCTGTGTTGTTAACATGAGCTGTAGAAGTGTAACATTACCCCCAGCTCAGTTCCTCTGATGGTCACTACCACAGGCTGTGTTGTTAACATGAGCTGTAGGAGCGTAACATTACCCCCAGCTCAGTTCTTCTGATGGTCAGTCACTACCACAGGCTGTGTTGTTAACATGAGCTGTAGGAGTGTAACATTACCTCCAGCTCAGTTCTTCTGATTGTCACTACCACAGGCTGTGTTGTTAACATGAGCTGTAGGAGTGTAACATTACCCCCAGCTCAGTTCTTCTGATGGTCACTACCACAGGCTGTGTTGTTAACATGAGCTACAGGAGTATAACATTAACCCCAGCTCAGTTCTTCTGATGGTCACTACCACAGGCTGTGTTGTTAACATGAGCTGTAGGAGCGTAACATTACCCCCAGCTCAGTTCTTCTGATGGTCAGTCACTACCACAGGCTGTGTTGTTAACATGAGCTGTAGGAGTGTAACATTAACGCCAGCTCAGTTCTTCTGATGGTCACTACCACAGGCTGTGTTGTTAACATGAGCTGTAGGAGTGTAACATTACCCCCAAATCAGTTATTCTGATGGTCACTACAAAAGGCTGTGTTGTTAACATGAGCTGTAGGAGTGTAACATTACCCCTTGCTCGGTTCTTGTGATGGTCACTACCACAGGCTGTGTTGTTAACATGAGGTGTAGGAGTGTAACATTAACCCCAGCTCAGTTCTTCTGATGGTCACTACCACAGGCTGTGTTGTTAACATGAGCTACAGGAGTGTAACATTACCCCCTGCTCAGTTCTTCTGATGGTCACTACCACAGGCTGTGTTGTTAACATGAGCTGTAGGAGTGTAACATTAACCCCAGCTCAGTTCTTCTGATGGTCACTACCACAGGCTGTGTTGTTAACATGAGCTACAGGAGTGTAACATTACCCCCTGCTCAGTTCTTCTGATGGTCACTACCACAAGCTGTGTTGTTAACATGAGGTGTAGGAGTGTAACATTACCCCAGCTCAGTTCTTCTGATGGTCACTACCACAGGCTGTGTTAACATAAGGTGTAGGAGTGTAACATTACCCCCAGCTCAGTTCTTGTGATGGTCACTACCACAGACTGTGTTAACATGAGCTGCAGGAGTGTAACATTACCCCCAGCTCAGTTCTTCTGATGGTCACTACCACAGGCTGTGTTGTTAACATGAGGTATAGGAGCGTAACATTACCCCCAGCTCAGTTCTTGTGATGGTCACTACCACAGACTGGGTTGTTAACATGAGCTACAGGAGTGTAACATTACCCCCAGCTCAGTTCTTGTGATGGTCACTACCACAGGCTGTGTTGTTAACATGAGCTACAGGAGTATAACATTAACCCCAGCTCAGTTCTTCTGATGGTCACTACCACAGGCTGTGTTGTTAACATGAGCTGTAGGAGCGTAACATTAACCCCAGCTCAGTTCTTGTGATGGTCACTACCACAGACTGTGTTGTTAACATGAGCTGTAGGAGTGTAACATTACCCCCAGCTCAGTTCTTGTGATGGTCACTACCACAGGCTGTGTTGTTAACATGAGCTGTAGAAGTGTAACATTACCCCCAGCTCAGTTCTTCTGATGGTCACTACCACAGGCTGTGTTGTTAACATGAGCTGTAGGAGCGTAACATTACCCCCAGCTCAGTTCTTCTGATGGTCAGTCACTACCACAGGCTGTGTTGTTAACATGAGCTGTAGGAGTGTAACATTACCTCCAGCTCAGTTCTTCTGATTGTCACTACCACAGGCTGTGTTGTTAACATGAGCTGTAGGAGTGTAACATTACCCCCAGCTCAGTTCTTCTGATGGTCACTACCACAGGCTGTGTTGTTAACATGAGCTACAGGAGTATAACATTAACCCCAGCTCAGTTCTTCTGATGGTCACTACCACAGGCTGTGTTGTTAACATGAGCTGTAGGAGCGTAACATTACCCCCAGCTCAGTTCTTCTGATGGTCAGTCACTACCACAGGCTGTGTTGTTAACATGAGCTGTAGGAGTGTAACATTAACGCCAGCTCAGTTCTTCTGATGGTCACTACCACAGGCTGTGTTGTTAACATGAGCTGTAGGAGTGTAACATTACCCCCAAATCAGTTATTCTGATGGTCACTACAAAAGGCTGTGTTGTTAACATGAGCTGTAGGAGTGTAACATTACCCCCAGCTCGGTTCTTGTGATGGTCACTACCACAGGCTGTGTTGTTAACATGAGGTGTAGGAGTGTAACATTAACCCCAGCTCAGTTCTTCTGATGGTCACTACCACAGGCTGTGTTGTTAACATGAGCTACAGGAGTGTAACATTACCCCCTGCTCAGTTCTTCTGATGGTCACTACCACAGGCTGTGTTGTTAACATGAGCTGTAGGAGTGTAACATTAACCCCAGCTCAGTTCTTGTGATGGTCACTACCACAGGCTGTGTTGTTAACATGAGCTACAGGAGTGTAACATTACCCCCTGCTCAGTTCTTCTGATGGTCACTACCACAAGCTGTGTTGTTAACATGAGGTGTAGGAGTGTAACATTACCCCAGCTCAGTTCTTCTGATGGTCACTACCACAGGCTGTGTTAACATAAGGTGTAGGAGTGTAACATTACCCCCAGCTCAGTTCTTGTGATGGTCACTACCACAGACTGTGTTAACATGAGCTGCAGGAGTTTAACATTAACACCAGCTCTGTTCTTCTGATGGTCACTACCACAGGCTGTGTTGTTAACATGAGCTGTAGGAGCGTAACATTAACCCCAGCTCGGTTCTTGTGATGGTCACTACCACAGGCTGTGTTGTTAACATGAGGTGTAGGAGTGTAACATTACCCCCAGCTCAGTTCTTCTGATGGTCACTACCACAGGCTGTGTTGTTAACATGAGCTGTAGGAGTGTAACATTACCCCCAGCTCAGTTCTTCTGATGGTCACTACCACAGGCTGTGTTGTTAACATTAGCTGTAGGAGTGTAACATTACCCCCAGCTCAGTTCTTCTGATGGTCACTACCACAGGCTGTGTTGTTAACATGAGGTATAGGGGCGTAACATTACCCCCAGCTCAGTTCTTGTGATGGTCACTACCACAGACTGGGTTGTTAACATGAGCTACAGGAGTGTAACATTACCCCCAGCTCAGTTCTTGTGATGGTCACTACCACAGGCTGTGTTGTTAACATGAGCTACAGGATTGTAACATTAACCCCAGCTCAGTTCTTCTGATGGTCACTACCACAGGCTGTGTTGTTAACATGAGGTATAGGAGTGTAACATTACCCCCAGCTTAGTTCTTGTGATGGTCACTACCACAGACTGTGTTGTTAACATGAGCTGTAGGAGTGTAACATTACCCCCAGCTCAGTTGTTGTGATGGTCACTACCACAGGCTGTGTTGTTAACATGAGCTGTAGAAGTGTAACAATACCCCCAGCTCAGTTCTTCTGATGGTCACTACCACAGGCTGTGTTGTTAACATGAGCTGTAGGAGCGTAACATTACCCCCAGCTCAGTTCTTCTGATGGTCAGTCACTACCACAGGCTGTGTTGTTAACATGAGCTGTAGGAGTGTAACATTACCTCCAGCTCAGTTCTTCTGATTGTCACTACCACAGGCTGTGTTGTTAACATGAGCTGTAGGAGTGTAACATTACCCCCAGCTCAGTTCTTCTGATGGTCACTACCACAGGCTGTGTTGTTAACATGAGCTACAGGAGTATAACATTACCCCCAGCTCAGTTCTTCTGATGGTCACTACCACAGGCTGTGTTGTTAACATGAGCTGTAGGAGCGTAACATTACCCCCAACTCAGTTCTTCTGATGGTCAGTCACTACCACAGGCTGTGTTGTTAACATGAGCTGTAGGAGTGTAACATTAACGCCAGCTCAGTTCTTCTGATGGTCACTACCACAGGCTGTGTTGTTAACATGAGCTGTAGGAGTGTAACATTACCCCCAGCTCAGTTCTTCTGATGGTCACTACCACAGGCTGTGTTGTTAACATGAGGTGTAGGAGTGTAACATTACCCCCAGCTCAGTTCTTCTGATGGTCAGTCACTACCACAAGCTGTGTTGTTAACATGAGCTGTAGGAGTGTAACATTACCCCCAGCTCAGTTCTTGTGATGGTCACTACCACAGGCTGTGTTGTTAACATGAGATGTAGGAGTGTAACATTAACTCCAGCTCAGTTCTTCTGATTGTCACTACCACAGGCTGTGTTGTTAACATGAGCTACAGGAGTGTAACATTACCCCCTGCTCAGTTCTTCTGATGGTCACTACCACAGGCTGTGTTGTTAACATGAGGTGTAGGAGTGTAACGTTACCCCAGCGCAGTTCTTCTGATGGTCACTACCACAGGCTGTGTTAACATGAGGTGTAGGAGTGTAACATTACCCCCAGCTCAGTTCTTGTGATGGTCACTACCACAGGCTGTGTTAACATGAGCTGCAGGAGTGTAACATTAACACCAGCTCAGTTCTTCTGATGGTCACTACCACAGGCTGTGTTGTTAACATGAGCTGTAGGAGTGTAACATTACCCCCAAATCAGTTATTCTGATGGTCACTACCACAGGCTGTGTTGTTAACATGAGCTGTAGGAGTGTAACATTACCCCCAGCTCGGTTCTTGTGATGGTCACTACCACAGGCTGTGTTGTTAACATGAGGTGTAGGAGTGTAACATTAACCCCAGCTCAGTTCTTCTGATGGTCACTACCACAGGCTGTGTTGTTAACATTAGCTACAGGAGTGTAACATTACCCCCTGCTCAGTTCTTCTGATGGTCACTACCACAGGCTGTGTTGTTAACATGAGCTGTAGGAGTGTAACATTAACCCCAGCTCAGTTCTTGTGATGGTCACTACCACAGGCTGTGTTGTTAACATGAGCTACAGGAGTGTAACATTACCCCCTGCTCAGTTCTTCTGATGGTCACTAACACAAGCTGTGTTGTTAACATGAGGTGTAGGAGTGTAACATTACCCCAGCTCAGTTCTTCTTATGGTCACTACCACAGGCTGTGTTAACATAAGGTGTAGGAGTGTAACATTACCCCCAGCTCAGTTCTTGTGATGGTCACTACCACAGGCTGTGTTAACATGAGCTGCAGGAGTTTAACATTAACACCAGCTCAGTTCTTCTGATGGTCACTACCACAGGCTGTGTTGTTAACATGAGCTGTAGGAGCGTAACATTAACCCCAGCTCGGTTCTTGTGATGGTCACTACCACAGGCTGTGTTGTTAACATGAGGTGTAGGAGTGTAACATTACCCCCAGCTCACTTCTTCTGATGGTCACTACCACAGGCTGTGTTGTTAACATGAGCTGTAGGAGTGTAACATTACCCCCAGCTCAGTTCTTCTGATGGTCACTACCACAGGCTGTGTTGTTAACATTAGCTGTAGGAGTGTAACATTACCCCCAGCTCAGTTCTTCTGATGGTCACTACCACAGGCTGTGTTGTTAACATGAGGTATAGGAGCGTAACATTACCCCCAGCTCAGTTCTTGTGATGGTCACTACCACAGACTGGGTTGTTAACATGAGCTACAGGAGTGTAACATTACCCCCAGCTCAGTTCTTGTGATGGTCACTACCACAGGCTGTGTTGTTAACATGAGCTACAGGAGTGTAACATTAACCCCAGCTCAGTTCTTCTGATGGTCACTACCACAGGCTGTGTTGTTAACATGAGGTATAGGAGTGTAACATTACCCCCAGCTCAGTTCTTGTGATGGTCACTACCACAGACTGTGTTGTTAACATGAGCTGTAGGAGTGTAACATTACCCCCAGCTCAGTTCTTGTGATGGTCACTACCACAGGCTGTGTTGTTAACATGAGCTGTAGAAGTGTAACATTACCCCCAGCTCAGTTCTTCTGATGGTCACTACCACAGGCTGTGTTGTTAACATGAGCTGTAGGAGCGTAACATTACCCCCAGCTCAGTTCTTCTGATGGTCAGTCACTACCACAGGCTGTGTTGTTAACATGAGCTGTAGGAGTGTAACATTACCTCCAGCTCAGTTCTTCTGATTGTCACTACCACAGGCTGTGTTGTTAACATGAGCTGTAGGAGTGTAACATTACCCCCAGCTCAGTTCTTCTGATGGTCACTACCACAGGCTGTGTTGTTAACATGAGCTACAGGAGTATAACATTACCCCCAGCTCAGTTCTTCTGATGGTCACTACCACAGGCTGTGTTGTTAACATGAGCTGTAGGAGCGTAACATTACCCCCAGCTCAGTTCTTCTGATGGTCAGTCACTACCACAGGCTGTGTTGTTAACATGAGCTGTAGGAGTGTAACATTAACGCCAGCTCAGTTCTTCTGATGGTCACTACCACAGGCTGTGTTGTTAACATGAGCTGTAGGAGTGTAACATTACCCCCAAATCAGTTATTCTGATGGTCACTACCACAGGCTGTGTTGTTAACATGAGCTGTAGGAGTGTAACATTACCCCCAGCTCGGTTCTTGTGATGGTCACTACCACAGGCTGTGTTGTTAACATGAGGTGTAGGAGTGTAACATTAACCCCAGCTCAGTTCTTCTGATGGTCACTACCACAGGCTGTGTTGTTAACATGAGCTACAGGAGTGTAACATTACCCCCTGCTCAGTTCTTCTGATGGTCACTAACACAAGCTGTGTTGTTAACATGAGCTGTGGGAGCGTAACATTAACCCCAGCTCAGTTCTTGTGATGGTCACTACCAAAGGCAGTGTTGTTAACATGAGCTGTAGAATTGTAACATTAACCCCAGCTCAGTTCTTGTGATGGTCACTACCACAGGCTGTGTTGTTAACATGAGCTGTAGGAGCGTAACATTACCCCCAGCTCAGTTCTTGTGATGGTCACTACCACAGGCTGTGTTGTTAACATGAGCTACAGGAGTGTAACATTAACCCCAGCTAAGTTCTTCTGATGGTCACTACCACAGGCTGTGTTGTTAACATGAGGTATAGGAGTGTAACATTACCCCCAGCTCAGTTCTTGTGATGGTCACTACCACAGACTGTGTTGTTAACATGAGCTACAGGAGTGTAACATTACCCCCAGCTCAGTTCTTGTGATGGTCACTACCAAAGGCTGTGTTGTTAACATGAGCTGTAGGAGTGTAACATTAACCCCAGCTCAGTTCTTCTGATGGTCACTACCACAGGCTGTGTTGTTAACATGAGCTACAGGAGTGTAACATTACCCCCTGCTCAGTTCTTCTGATGGTCACTACCACAGGCTGTGTTGTTAACATGAGGTGTAGGAGTGTAACGTTACCCCAGCGCAGTTCTTCTGATGGTCACTACCACAGGCTGTGTTAACATGAGGTGTAGGAGTGTAACATTACCCCCAGCTCAGTTCTTGTGATGGTCACTACCACAGGCTGTGTTAACATGAGCTGCAGGAGTGTAACATTAACACCAGCTCAGTTCTTCTGATGGTCACTACCACAGGCTGTGTTGTTAACATGAGCTGTAGGAGTGTAACATTACCCCCAAATCAGTTATTCTGATGGTCACTACCACAGGCTGTGTTGTTAACATGAGCTGTAGGAGTGTAACATTACCCCCAGCTCGGTTCTTGTGATGGTCACTACCACAGGCTGTGTTGTTAACATGAGGTGTAGGAGTGTAACATTAACCCCAGCTCAGTTCTTCTGATGGTCAGTCACTACCACAGGCTGTGTTGTTAACATGAGCTACAGGAGTGTAACATTACCCCCTGCTCAGTTCTTCTGATGGTCACTACCACAGGCTGTGTTGTTAACATGAGCTGTAGGAGTGTAACATTAACCCCAGCTCAGTTCTTGTGATGGTCACTACCACAGGCTGTGTTGTTAACATGAGCTACAGGAGTGTAACATTACCCCCTGCTCAGTTCTTCTGATGGTCACTAACACAAGCTGTGTTGTTAACATGAGGTGTAGGAGTGTAACATTACCCCAGCTCAGTTCTTCTTATGGTCACTACCACAGGCTGTGTTAACATAAGGTGTAGGAGTGTAACATTACCCCCAGCTCAGTTCTTGTGATGGTCACTACCACAGGCTGTGTTAACATGAGCTGCAGGAGTTTAACATTAACACCAGCTCAGTTCTTCTGATGGTCACTACCACAGGCTGTGTTGTTAACATGAGCTGTAGGAGCGTAACATTAACCCCAGCTCGGTTCTTGTGATGGTCACTACCACAGGCTGTGTTGTTAACATGAGGTGTAGGAGTGTAACATTACCCCCAGCTCACTTCTTCTGATGGTCACTACCACAGGTTGTGTTGTTAACATGAGCTGTAGGAGTGTAACATTACCCCCAGCTCAGTTCTTCTGATGGTCACTACCACAGGCTGTGTTGTTAACATTAGCTGTAGGAGTGTAACATTACCCCCAGCTCAGTTCTTCTGATGGTCACTACCACAGGCTGTGTTGTTAACATGAGGTATAGGAGCGTAACATTACCCCCAGCTCAGTTCTTGTGATGGTCACTACCACAGACTGGGTTGTTAACATGAGCTACAGGAGTGTAACATTACCCCCAGCTCAGTTCTTGTGATGGTCACTACCACAGGCTGTGTTGTTAACATGAGCTACAGGAGTGTAACATTACCCCCTGCTCAGTTCTTCTGATGGTCACTACCACAGGCTGTGTTGTTAACATTAGCTGTAGGAGTGTAACATTACCCCCAGCTCAGTTCTTCTGATGGTCACTACCACAGGCTGTGTTGTTAACATGAGGTATAGGAGCGTAACATTACCCCCAGCTCAGTTCTTGTGATGGTCACTACCACAGACTGGGTTGTTAACATGAGCTACAGGAGTGTAACATTACCCCCAGCTCAGTTCTTGTGATGGTCACTACCACAGGCTGTGTTGTTAACATGAGCTACAGGAGTGTAACATTACCCCCTGCTCAGTTCTTCTGATGGTCACTACCACAGGCTGTGTTGTTAACATGAGGTATAGGAGCGTAACATTACCCCCAGCTCAGTTCTTGTGATGGTCACTACCACAGGCTGTGTTGTTAACATGAGCTGTAGGAGTGTAACATTAACCCCAGCTCAGTTCTTGTGATGGTCACTACCACAGGCTGTGTTGTTAACATGAGCTAAAGGAGTGTAACATTACCCCCTGCTCAGTTCTTCTGATGGTCACTAACACAAGCTGTGTTGTTAACATGAGGTGTAGGAGTGTAACATTACCCCAGCTCAGTTCTTCTTATGGTCACTACCACAGGCTGTGTTAACATAAGGTGTAGGAGTGTAACATTACCCCCAGCTCAGTTCTTGTGATGGTCACTACCACAGGCTGTGTTAACATGAGCTGCAGGAGTTTAACATTAACACCAGCTCAGTTCTTCTGATGGTCACTACCACAGGCTGTGTTGTTAACATGAGCTGTAGGAGCGTAACATTAACCCCAGCTCGGTTCTTGTGATGGTCACTACCACAGGCTGTGTTGTTAACATGAGGTGTAGGAGTGTAACATTACCCCCAGCTCACTTCTTCTGATGGTCACTACCACAGGCTGTGTTGTTAACATGAGCTGTAGGAGTGTAACATTACCCCCAGCTCAGTTCTTCTGATGGTCAGTCACTACCACAGGCTGTGTTGTTAACATGAGCTGTAGGAGTGTAACATTACCTCCAGCTCAGTTCTTCTGATTGTCACTACCACAGGCTGTGTTGTTAACATGAGCTGTAGGAGTGTAACATTACCCCCAGCTCAGTTCTTCTGATGGTCACTACCACAGGCTGTGTTGTTAACATGAGCTACAGGAGTATAACATTAACCCCAGCTCAGTTCTTCTGATGGTCACTACCACAGGCTGTGTTGTTAACATGAGCTGTAGGAGCGTAACATTACCCCCAGCTCAGTTCTTCTGATGGTCAGTCACTACCACAGGCTGTGTTGTTAACATGAGCTGTAGGAGTGTAACATTAACGCCAGCTCAGTTCTTGTGATGGTCACTACCACAGGCTGTGTTGTTAACATGAGCTACAGGAGTGTAACATTACCCCCTGCTCAGTTCTTCTGATGGTCACTAACACAAGCTGTGTTGTTAACATGAGGTGTAGGAGTGTAACATTACCCCAGCTCAGTTCTTCTTATGGTCACTACCACAGGCTGTGTTAACATAAGGTGTAGGAGTGTAACATTACCCCCAGCTCAGTTCTTGTGATGGTCACTACCACAGGCTGTGTTAACATGAGCTGCAGGAGTTTAACATTAACACCAGCTCAGTTCTTCTGATGGTCACTACCACAGGCTGTGTTGTTAACATGAGCTGTAGGAGCGTAACATTAACCCCAGCTCGGTTCTTGTGATGGTCACTACCACAGGCTGTGTTGTTAACATGAGGTGTAGGAGTGTAACATTACCCCCAGCTCACTTCTTCTGATGGTCACTACCACAGGCTGTGTTGTTAACATGAGCTGTAGGAGTGTAACATTACCCCCAGCTCAGTTCTTCTGATGGTCACTACCACAGGCTGTGTTGTTAACATTAGCTGTAGGAGTGTAACATTACCCCCAGCTCAGTTCTTCTGATGGTCACTACCACAGGCTGTGTTGTTAACATGAGGTATAGGAGTGTAACATTACCCCCAGCTCAGTTCTTGTGATGGTCACTACCACAGGCTGTGTTGTTAACATGAGCTACAGGAGTGTAACATTAACCCCAGCTCAGTTCTTGTGATGGTCACTACCACAGACTGTGTTGTTAACATGAGCTGTAGGAGTGTAACATTACCCCCAGCTCAGTTCTTGTGATGGTCACTACCACAGGCTGTGTTGTTAACATGAGCTGTAGAAGTGTAACATTACCCCCAGCTCAGTTCTTCTGATGGTCACTACCACAGGCTGTGTTGTTAACATGAGCTGTAGGAGCGTAACATTACCCCCAGCTCAGTTCTTCTGATGATCAGTCACTACCACAGGCTGTGTTGTTAACATGAGCTGTAGGAGTGTAACATTACCTCCAGCTCAGTTCTTCTGATTGTCACTACCACAGGCTGTGTTGTTAACATGAGCTGTAGGAGTGTAACATTACCCCCAGCTCAGTTCTTCTGATGGTCACTACCACAGGCTGTGTTGTTAACATGAGCTACAGGAGTATAACATTACCCCCAGCTCAGTTCTTCTGATGGTCACTACCACAGGCTGTGTTGTTAACATGAGCTGTAGGAGCGTAACATTACCCCCAGCTCAGTTCTTCTGATGGTCAGTCACTACCACAGGCTGTGTTGTTAACATGAGCTGTAGGAGTGTAACATTAACGCCAGCTCAGTTCTTCTGATGGTCACTACCACAGGCTGTGTTGTTAACATGAGCTGTAGGAGTGTAACATTACCCCCAAATCAGTTATTCTGATGGTCACTACCACAGGCTGTGTTGTTAACATGAGCTGTAGGAGTGTAACATTACCCCCAGCTCGGTTCTTGTGATGGTCACTACCACAGGCTGTGTTGTTAACATGAGGTGTAGGAGTGTAACATTAACCCCAGCTCAGTTCTTCTGATGGTCACTACCACAGGCTGTGTTGTTAACATGAGCTACAGGAGTGTAACATTACCCCCTGCTCAGTTCTTCTGATGGTCACTACCACAGGCTGTGTTGTTAACATGAGCTGTAGGAGTGTAACATTAACCCCAGCTCAGTTCTTGTGATGGTCACTACCACAGGCTGTGTTGTTAACATGAGCTACAGGAGTGTAACATTACCCCCTGCTCAGTTCTTCTGATGGTCACTAACACAAGCTGTGTTGTTAACATGAGCTGTGGGAGCGTAACATTAACCCCAGCTCAGTTCTTGTGATGGTCACTACCAAAGGCAGTGTTGTTAACATGAGCTGTAGAATTGTAACATTAACCCCAGCTCAGTTCTTGTGATGGTCACTACCACAGGCTGTGTTGTTAACATGAGCTGTAGGAGCGTAACATTACCCCCAGCTCAGTTCTTGTGATGGTCACTACCACAGGCTGTGTTGTTAACATGAGCTACAGGAGTGTAACATTAACCCCAGCTAAGTTCTTCTGATGGTCACTACCACAGGCTGTGTTGTTAACATGAGGTATAGGAGTGTAACATTACCCCCAGCTCAGTTCTTGTGATGGTCACTACCACAGACTGTGTTGTTAACATGAGCTACAGGAGTGTAACATTACCCCCAGCTCAGTTCTTGTGATGGTCACTACCAAAGGCTGTGTTGTTAACATGAGCTGTAGGAGTGTAACATTAACCCCAGCTCAGTTCTTCTGATGGTCACTACCACAGGCTGTGTTGTTAACATGAGCTACAGGAGTGTAACATTACCCCCTGCTCAGTTCTTCTGATGGTCACTACCACAGGCTGTGTTGTTAACATGAGGTGTAGGAGTGTAACGTTACCCCAGCGCAGTTCTTCTGATGGTCACTACCACAGGCTGTGTTAACATGAGGTGTAGGAGTGTAACATTACCCCCAGCTCAGTTCTTGTGATGGTCACTAACACAAGCTGTGTTGTTAACATGAGGTGTAGGAGTGTAACATTACCCCAGCTCAGTTCTTCTTATGGTCACTACCACAGGCTGTGTTAACATAAGGTGTAGGAGTGTAACATTACCCCCAGCTCAGTTCTTGTGATGGTCACTACCACAGGCTGTGTTAACATGAGCTGCAGGAGTTTAACATTAACACCAGCTCAGTTCTTCTGATGGTCACTACCACAGGCTGTGTTGTTAACATGAGCTGTAGGAGCGTAACATTAACCCCAGCTCGGTTCTTGTGATGGTCACTACCACAGGCTGTGTTGTTAACATGAGGTGTAGGAGTGTAACATTACCCCCAGCTCACTTCTTCTGATGGTCACTACCACAGGCTGTGTTGTTAACATGAGCTGTAGGAGTGTAACATTACCCCCAGCTCAGTTCTTCTGATGGTCACTACCACAGGCTGTGTTGTTAACATTAGCTGTAGGAGTGTAACATTACCCCCAGCTCAGTTCTTCTGATGGTCACTACCACAGGCTGTGTTGTTAACATGAGGTATAGGAGCGTAACATTACCCCCAGCTCAGTTCTTGTGATGGTCACTACCACAGACTGGGTTGTTAACATGAGCTACAGGAGTGTAACATTACCCCCAGCTCAGTTCTTGTGATGGTCACTACCACAGGCTGTGTTGTTAACATGAGCTACAGGAGTGTAACATTACCCCCTGCTCAGTTCTTCTGATGGTCACTACCACAGGCTGTGTTGTTAACATTAGCTGTAGGAGTGTAACATTACCCCCAGCTCAGTTCTTCTGATGGTCACTACCACAGGCTGTGTTGTTAACATGAGGTATAGGAGCGTAACATTACCCCCAGCTCAGTTCTTGTGATGGTCACTACCACAGACTGGGTTGTTAACATGAGCTACAGGAGTGTAACATTACCCCCAGCTCAGTTCTTGTGATGGTCACTACCACAGGCTGTGTTGTTAACATGAGCTACAGGAGTGTAACATTACCCCCTGCTCAGTTCTTCTGATGGTCACTACCACAGGCTGTGTTGTTAACATGAGGTATAGGAGCGTAACATTACCCCCAGCTCAGTTCTTGTGATGGTCACTACCACAGGCTGTGTTGTTAACATGAGCTGTAGGAGTGTAACATTAACCCCAGCTCAGTTCTTGTGATGGTCACTACCACAGGCTGTGTTGTTAACATGAGCTACAGGAGTGTAACATTACCCCCTGCTCAGTTCTTCTGATGGTCACTAACACAAGCTGTGTTGTTAACATGAGGTGTAGGAGTGTAACATTACCCCAGCTCAGTTCTTCTTATGGTCACTACCACAGGCTGTGTTAACATAAGGTGTAGGAGTGTAACATTACCCCCAGCTCAGTTCTTGTGATGGTCACTACCACAGGCTGTGTTAACATGAGCTGCAGGAGTTTAACATTAACACCAGCTCAGTTCTTCTGATGGTCACTACCACAGGCTGTGTTGTTAACATGAGCTGTAGGAGCGTAACATTAACCCCAGCTCGGTTCTTGTGATGGTCACTACCACAGGCTGTGTTGTTAACATGAGGTGTAGGAGTGTAACATTACCCCCAGCTCACTTCTTCTGATGGTCACTACCACAGGCTGTGTTGTTAACATGAGCTGTAGGAGTGTAACATTACCCCCAGCTCAGTTCTTCTGATGGTCAGTCACTACCACAGGCTGTGTTGTTAACATGAGCTGTAGGAGTGTAACATTACCTCCAGCTCAGTTCTTCTGATTGTCACTACCACAGGCTGTGTTGTTAACATGAGCTGTAGGAGTGTAACATTACCCCCAGCTCAGTTCTTCTGATGGTCACTACCACAGGCTGTGTTGTTAACATGAGCTACAGGAGTATAACATTAACCCCAGCTCAGTTCTTCTGATGGTCACTACCACAGGCTGTGTTGTTAACATGAGCTGTAGGAGCGTAACATTACCCCCAGCTCAGTTCTTCTGATGGTCAGTCACTACCACAGGCTGTGTTGTTAACATGAGCTGTAGGAGTGTAACATTAACGCCAGCTCAGTTCTTCTGATGGTCACTACCACAGGCTGTGTTGTTAACATGAGCTGTAGGAGTGTAACATTACCCCCAAATCAGTTATTCTGATGGTCACTACAAAAGGCTGTGTTGTTAACATGAGCTGTAGGAGTGTAACATTACCCCTTGCTCGGTTCTTGTGATGGTCACTACCACAGGCTGTGTTGTTAACATGAGCTACAGGAGTGTAACATTACCCCCTGCTCAGTTCTTCTGATGGTCACTACCACAGGCTGTGTTGTTAACATGAGCTGTAGGAGTGTAACATTAACCCCAGCTCAGTTCTTGTGATGGTCACTACCACAGGCTGTGTTGTTAACATGAGCTACAGGAGTGTAACATTACCCCCTGCTCAGTTCTTCTGATGGTCACTACCACAAGCTGTGTTGTTAACATGAGGTGTAGGAGTGTAACATTACCCCAGCTCAGTTCTTCTGATGGTCACTACCACAGGCTGTGTTAACATAAGGTGTAGGAGTGTAACATTACCCCCAGCTCAGTTCTTGTGATGGTCACTACCACAGACTGTGTTAACATGAGCTGCAGGAGTGTAACATTACCCCCAGCTCAGTTCTTCTGATGGTCACTACCACAGGCTGTGTTGTTAACATGAGGTATAGGAGCGTAACATTACCCCCAGCTCAGTTCTTGTGATGGTCACTACCACAGACTGGGTTGTTAACATGAGCTACAGGAGTGTAACATTACCCCCAGCTCAGTTCTTGTGATGGTCACTACCACAGGCTGTGTTGTTAACATGAGCTACAGGAGTATAACATTAACCCCAGCTCAGTTCTTCTGATGGTCACTACCACAGGCTGTGTTGTTAACATGAGCTGTAGGAGCGTAACATTAACCCCAGCTCAGTTCTTGTGATGGTCACTACCACAGACTGTGTTGTTAACATGAGCTGTAGGAGTGTAACATTACCCCCAGCTCAGTTCTTGTGATGGTCACTACCACAGGCTGTGTTGTTAACATGAGCTGTAGAAGTGTAACATTACCCCCAGCTCAGTTCTTCTGATGGTCACTACCACAGGCTGTGTTGTTAACATGAGCTGTAGGAGCGTAACATTACCCCCAGCTCAGTTCTTCTGATGGTCAGTCACTACCACAGGCTGTGTTGTTAACATGAGCTGTAGGAGTGTAACATTACCTCCAGCTCAGTTCTTCTGATTGTCACTACCACAGGCTGTGTTGTTAACATGAGCTGTAGGAGTGTAACATTACCCCCAGCTCAGTTCTTCTGATGGTCACTACCACAGGCTGTGTTGTTAACATGAGCTACAGGAGTATAACATTAACCCCAGCTCAGTTCTTCTGATGGTCACTACCACAGGCTGTGTTGTTAACATGAGCTGTAGGAGCGTAACATTACCCCCAGCTCAGTTCTTCTGATGGTCAGTCACTACCACAGGCTGTGTTGTTAACATGAGCTGTAGGAGTGTAACATTAACGCCAGCTCAGTTCTTCTGATGGTCACTACCACAGGCTGTGTTGTTAACATGAGCTGTAGGAGTGTAACATTACCCCCAAATCAGTTATTCTGATGGTCACTACAAAAGGCTGTGTTGTTAACATGAGCTGTAGGAGTGTAACATTACCCCCAGCTCGGTTCTTGTGATGGTCACTACCACAGGCTGTGTTGTTAACATGAGGTGTAGGAGTGTAACATTAACCCCAGCTCAGTTCTTCTGATGGTCACTACCACAGGCTGTGTTGTTAACATGAGCTACAGGAGTGTAACATTACCCCCTGCTCAGTTCTTCTGATGGTCACTACCACAGGCTGTGTTGTTAACATGAGCTGTAGGAGTGTAACATTAACCCCAGCTCAGTTCTTGTGATGGTCACTACCACAGGCTGTGTTGTTAACATGAGCTACAGGAGTGTAACATTACCCCCTGCTGAGTTCTTCTGATGGTCACTACCACAAGCTGTGTTGTTAACATGAGGTGTAGGAGTGTAACATTACCCCAGCTCAGTTCTTCTGATGGTCACTACCACAGGCTGTGTTAACATGAGCTGCAGGAGTTTAACATTAACACCAGCTCAGTTCTTCTGATGGTCACTACCACAGGCTGTGTTGTTAACATGAGCTGTAGGAGCGTAACATTAACCCCAGCTCGGTTCTTGTGATGGTCACTACCACAGGCTGTGTTGTTAACATGAGGTGTAGGAGTGTAACATTACCCCCAGCTCACTTCTTCTGATGGTCACTACCACAGGCTGTGTTGTTAACATGAGCTGTAGGAGTGTAACATTACCCCCAGCTCAGTTCTTCTGATGGTCACTACCACAGGCTGTGTTGTTAACATTAGCTGTAGGAGTGTAACATTACCCCCAGCTCAGTTCTTCTGATGGTCACTACCACAGGCTGTGTTGTTAACATGAGGTATAGGAGCGTAACATTACCCCCAGCTCAGTTCTTGTGATGGTCACTACCACAGACTGGGTTGTTAACATGAGCTACAGGAGTGTAACATTACCCCCAGCTCAGTTCTTGTGATGGTCACTACCACAGGCTGTGTTGTTAACATGAGCTACAGGAGTGTAACATTACCCCCTGCTCAGTTCTTCTGATGGTCACTACCACAGGCTGTGTTGTTAACATTAGCTGTAGGAGTGTAACATTACCCCCAGCTCAGTTCTTCTGATGGTCACTACCACAGGCTGTGTTGTTAACATGAGGTATAGGAGCGTAACATTACCCCCAGCTCAGTTCTTGTGATGGTCACTACCACAGACTGGGTTGTTAACATGAGCTACAGGAGTGTAACATTACCCCCAGCTCAGTTCTTGTGATGGTCACTACCACAGGCTGTGTTGTTAACATGAGCTACAGGAGTGTAACATTACCCCCTGCTCAGTTCTTCTGATGGTCACTACCACAGGCTGTGTTGTTAACATGAGGTATAGGAGCGTAACATTACCCCCAGCTCAGTTCTTGTGATGGTCACTACCACAGGCTGTGTTGTTAACATGAGCTGTAGGAGTGTAACATTAACCCCAGCTCAGTTCTTGTGATGGTCACTACCACAGGCTGTGTTGTTAACATGAGCTACAGGAGTGTAACATTACCCCCTGCTCAGTTCTTCTGATGGTCACTAACACAAGCTGTGTTGTTAACATGAGGTGTAGGAGTGTAACATTACCCCCAGCTCAGTTCTTCTTATGGTCACTACCACAGGCTGTGTTAACATAAGGTGTAGGAGTGTAACATTACCCCCAGCTCAGTTCTTGTGATGGTCACTACCACAGGCTGTGTTAACATGAGCTGCAGGAGTTTAACATTAACACCAGCTCAGTTCTTCTGATGGTCACTACCACAGGCTGTGTTGTTAACATGAGCTGTAGGAGCGTAACATTAACCCCAGCTCGGTTCTTGTGATGGTCAGTCACTACCACAGGCTGTGTTGTTAACATGAGGTGTAGGAGTGTAACATTACCCCCAGCTCACTTCTTCTGATGGTCACTACCACAGGCTGTGTTGTTAACATGAGCTGTAGGAGTGTAACATTACCCCCAGCTCAGTTCTTCTGATGGTCAGTCACTACCACAGGCTGTGTTGTTAACATGAGCTGTAGGAGTGTAACATTACCTCCAGCTCAGTTCTTCTGATTGTCACTACCACAGGCTGTGTTGTTAACATGAGCTGTAGGAGTGTAACATTACCCCCAGCTCAGTTCTTCTGATGGTCACTACCACAGGCTGTGTTGTTAACATGAGCTACAGGAGTATAACATTAACCCCAGCTCAGTTCTTCTGATGGTCACTACCACAGGCTGTGTTGTTAACATGAGCTGTAGGAGCGTAACATTACCCCCAGCTCAGTTCTTCTGATGGTCAGTCACTACCACAGGCTGTGTTGTTAACATGAGCTGTAGGAGTGTAACATTAACGCCAGCTCAGTTCTTCTGATGGTCACTACCACAGGCTGTGTTGTTAACATGAGCTGTAGGAGTGTAACATTACCCCCAAATCAGTTATTCTGATGGTCACTACAAAAGGCTGTGTTGTTAACATGAGCTGTAGGAGTGTAACATTACCCCTTGCTCGGTTCTTGTGATGGTCACTACCACAGGCTGTGTTGTTAACATGAGCTACAGGAGTGTAACATTACCCCCTGCTCAGTTCTTCTGATGGTCACTACCACAGGCTGTGTTGTTAACATGAGCTGTAGGAGTGTAACATTAACCCCAGCTCAGTTCTTGTGATGGTCACTACCACAGGCTGTGTTGTTAACATGAGCTACAGGAGTGTAACATTACCCCCTGCTCAGTTCTTCTGATGGTCACTACCACAAGCTGTGTTGTTAACATGAGGTGTAGGAGTGTAACATTACCCCAGCTCAGTTCTTCTGATGGTCACTACCACAGGCTGTGTTAACATAAGGTGTAGGAGTGTAACATTACCCCCAGCTCAGTTCTTGTGATGGTCACTACCACAGACTGTGTTAACATGAGCTGCAGGAGTGTAACATTACCCCCAGCTCAGTTCTTCTGATGGTCACTACCACAGGCTGTGTTGTTAACATGAGGTATAGGAGCGTAACATTACCCCCAGCTCAGTTCTTGTGATGGTCACTACCACAGACTGGGTTGTTAACATGAGCTACAGGAGTGTAACATTACCCCCAGCTCAGTTCTTGTGATGGTCACTACCACAGGCTGTGTTGTTAACATGAGCTACAGGAGTATAACATTAACCCCAGCTCAGTTCTTCTGATGGTCACTACCACAGGCTGTGTTGTTAACATGAGCTGTAGGAGTGTAACATTAACCCCAGCTCAGTTCTTGTGATGGTCACTACCACAGACTGTGTTGTTAACATGAGCTGTAGGAGTGTAACATTACCCCCAGCTCAGTTCTTGTGATGGTCACTACCACAGGCTGTGTTGTTAACATGAGCTGTAGAAGTGTAACATTACCCCCAGCTCAGTTCTTCTGATGGTCACTACCACAGGCTGTGTTGTTAACATGAGCTGTAGGAGCGTAACATTACCCCCAGCTCAGTTCTTCTGATGGTCAGTCACTACCACAGGCTGTGTTGTTAACATGAGCTGTAGGAGTGTAACATTACCTCCAGCTCAGTTCTTCTGATTGTCACTACCACAGGCTGTGTTGTTAACATGAGCTGTAGGAGTGTAACATTACCCCCAGCTCAGTTCTTCTGATGGTCACTACCACAGGCTGTGTTGTTAACATGAGCTACAGGAGTATAACATTAACCCCAGCTCAGTTCTTCTGATGGTCACTACCACAGGCTGTGTTGTTAACATGAGCTGTAGGAGCGTAACATTACCCCCAGCTCAGTTCTTCTGATGGTCAGTCACTACCACAGGCTGTGTTGTTAACATGAGCTGTAGGAGTGTAACATTAACGCCAGCTCAGTTCTTCTGATGGTCACTACCACAGGCTGTGTTGTTAACATGAGCTGTAGGAGTGTAACATTACCCCCAAATCAGTTATTCTGATGGTCACTACAAAAGGCTGTGTTGTTAACATGAGCTGTAGGAGTGTAACATTACCCCCAGCTCGGTTCTTGTGATGGTCACTACCACAGGCTGTGTTGTTAACATGAGGTGTAGGAGTGTAACATTAACCCCAGCTCAGTTCTTCTGATGGTCACTACCACAGGCTGTGTTGTTAACATGAGCTACAGGAGTGTAACATTACCCCCTGCTCAGTTCTTCTGATGGTCACTACCACAGGCTGTGTTGTTAACATGAGCTGTAGGAGTGTAACATTAACCCCAGCTCAGTTCTTGTGATGGTCACTACCACAGGCTGTGTTGTTAACATGAGCTACAGGAGTGTAACATTACCCCCTGCTCAGTTCTTCTGATGGTCACTACCACAAGCTGTGTTGTTAACATGAGGTGTAGGAGTGTAACATTACCCCAGCTCAGTTCTTCTGATGGTCACTACCACAGGCTGTGTTAACATAAGGTGTAGGAGTGTAACATTACCCCCAGCTCAGTTCTTGTGATGGTCACTACCACAGACTGTGTTAACATGAGCTGCAGGAGTTTAACATTAACACCAGCTCTGTTCTTCTGATGGTCACTACCACAGGCTGTGTTGTTAACATGAGCTGTAGGAGCGTAACATTAACCCCAGCTCGGTTCTTGTGATGGTCACTACCACAGGCTGTGTTGTTAACATGAGGTGTAGGAGTGTAACATTACCCCCAGCTCAGTTCTTCTGATGGTCACTACCACAGGCTGTGTTGTTAACATGAGCTGTAGGAGTGTAACATTACCCCCAGCTCAGTTCTTCTGATGGTCACTACCACAGGCTGTGTTGTTAACATTAGCTGTAGGAGTGTAACATTACCCCCAGCTCAGTTCTTCTGATGGTCACTACCACAGGCTGTGTTGTTAACATGAGGTATAGGAGCGTAACATTACCCCCAGCTCAGTTCTTGTGATGGTCACTACCACAGACTGGGTTGTTAACATGAGCTACAGGAGTGTAACATTACCCCCAGCTCAGTTCTTGTGATGGTCACTACCACAGGCTGTGTTGTTAACATGAGCTACAGGAGTGTAACATTAACCCCAGCTCAGTTCTTCTGATGGTCACTACCACAGGCTGTGTTGTTAACATGAGGTATAGGAGTGTAACATTACCCCCAGCTTAGTTCTTGTGATGGTCACTACCACAGACTGTGTTGTTAACATTAGCTGTAGGAGTGTAACATTACCCCCAGCTCAGTTGTTGTGATGGTCACTACCACAGGCTGTGTTGTTAACATGAGCTGTAGAAGTGTAACATTACCCCCAGCTCAGTTCTTCTGATGGTCACTACCACAGGCTGTGTTGTTAACATGAGCTGTAGGAGCGTAACATTACCCCCAGCTCAGTTCTTCTGATGGTCAGTCACTACCACAGGCTGTGTTGTTAACATGAGCTGTAGGAGTGTAACATTACCTCCAGCTCAGTTCTTCTGATTGTCACTACCACAGGCTGTGTTGTTAACATGAGCTGTAGGAGTGTAACATTACCCCCAGCTCAGTTCTTCTGATGGTCACTACCACAGGCTGTGTTGTTAACATGAGCTACAGGAGTATAACATTACCCCCAGCTCAGTTCTTCTGATGGTCACTACCACAGGCTGTGTTGTTAACATGAGCTGTAGGAGCGTAACATTACCCCCAACTCAGTTCTTCTGATGGTCAGTCACTACCACAGGCTGTGTTGTTAACATGAGCTGTAGGAGTGTAACATTAACGCCAGCTCAGTTCTTCTGATGGTCACTACCACAGGCTGTGTTGTTAACATGAGCTGTAGGAGTGTAACATTACCCCCAGCTCAGTTCTTCTGATGGTCACTACCACAGGCTGTGTTGTTAACATGAGCTGTAGGAGTGTAACATTACCCCCAGCTCAGTTCTTCTGATGGTCAGTCACTACCACAAGCTGTGTTGTTAACATGAGCTGTAGGAGTGTAACATTACCCCCAGCTCGGTTCTTGTGATGGTCACTACCACAGGCTGTGTTGTTAACATGAGATGTAGGAGTGTAACATTAACCCCAGCTCAGTTCTTCTGATTGTCACTACCACAGGCTGTGTTGTTAACATGAGCTACAGGAGTGTAACATTACCCCCTGCTCAGTTCTTCTGATGGTCACTACCACAGGCTGTGTTGTTAACATGAGGTGTAGGAGTGTAACATTACCCCAGCTCAGTTCTTCTTATGGTCACTACCACAGGCTGTGTTAACATAAGGTGTAGGAGTGTAACATTACCCCCAGCTCAGTTCTTGTGATGGTCACTACCACAGGCTGTGTTAACATGAGCTGCAGGAGTTTAACATTAACACCAGCTCAGTTCTTCTGATGGTCACTACCACAGGCTGTGTTGTTAACATGAGCTGTAGGAGCGTAACATTAACCCCAGCTCGGTTCTTGTGATGGTCACTACCACAGGCTGTGTTGTTAACATGAGGTGTAGGAGTGTAACATTACCCCCAGCTCACTTCTTCTGATGATCACTACCACAGGCTGTGTTGTTAACATGAGCTGTAGGAGTGTAACATTACCCCCAGCTCAGTTCTTCTGATGGTCACTACCACAGGCTGTGTTGTTAACATTAGCTGTAGGAGTGTAACATTACCCCCAGCTCAGTTCTTCTGATGGTCACTACCACAGGCTGTGTTGTTAACATGAGGTATAGGAGCGTAACATTACCCCCAGCTCAGTTCTTGTGATGGTCACTACCACAGACTGGGTTGTTAACATGAGCTACAGGAGTGTAACATTACCCCCAGCTCAGTTCTTGTGATGGTCACTACCACAGGCTGTGTTGTTAACATGAGCTACAGGAGTGTAACATTAACCCCAGCTCAGTTCTTCTGATGGTCACTACCACAGGCTGTGTTGTTAACATGAGGTATAGGAGTGTAACATTACCCCCAGCTCAGTTCTTGTGATGGTCACTACCACAGACTGTGTTGTTAACATGAGCTGTAGGAGTGTAACATTACCCCCAGCTCAGTTCTTGTGATGGTCACTACCACAGGCTGTGTTGTTAACATGAGCTGTAGAAGTGTAACATTACCCCCAGCTCAGTTCTTCTGATGGTCACTACCACAGGCTGTGTTTTTAACATGAGCTGTAGGAGCGTAACATTACCCCCAGCTCAGTTCTTCTGATGGTCAGTCACTACCACAGGCTGTGTTGTTAACATGAGCTGTAGGAGTGTAACATTACCTCCAGCTCAGTTCTTCTGATTGTCACTACCACAGGCTGTGTTGTTAACATGAGCTGTAGGAGTGTAACATTACCCCCTGCTCAGTTCTTCTGATGGTCACTACCACAGGCTGTGTTGTTAACATGAGGTGTAGGAGTGTAACGTTACCCCAGCGCAGTTCTTCTGATGGTCACTACCACAGGCTGTGTTAACATGAGGTGTAGGAGTGTAACATTACCCCCAGCTGAGTTCTTGTGATGGTCACTACCACAGGCTGTGTTAACATGAGCTGCAGGAATGTAACATTAACACCAGCTCAGTTCTTCTGATGGTCACTACCACAGGCTGTGTTGTTAACATGAGCTGTAGGAGTGTAACATTACCCCCAAATCAGTTATTCTGATGGTCACTACCACAGGCTGTGTTGTTAACATGAGCTGTAGGAGTGTAACATTACCCCCAGCTCGGTTCTTGTGATGGTCACTACCACAGGCTGTGTTGTTAACATGAGGTGTAGGAGTGTAACATTAACCCCAGCTCAGTTCTTCTGATGGTCACTACCACAGGCTGTGTTGTTAACATGAGCTACAGGAGTGTAACATTACCCCCTGCTCAGTTCTTCTGATGGTCACTACCACAGGCTGTGTTGTTAACATGAGCTGTAGGAGTGTAACATTAACCCCAGCTCAGTTCTTGTGATGGTCACTACCACAGGCTGTGTTGTTAACATGAGCTACAGGAGTGTAACATTACCCCCTGCTCAGTTCTTCTGATGGTCACTAACACAAGCTGTGTTGTTAACATGAGGTGTAGGAGTGTAACATTACCCCAGCTCAGTTCTTCTTATGGTCACTACCACAGGCTGTGTTAACATAAGGTGTAGGAGTGTAACATTACCCCCAGCTCAGTTCTTGTGATGGTCACTACCACAGGCTGTGTTAACATGAGCTGCAGGAGTTTAACATTAACACCAGCTCAGTTCTTGTGATGGTCACTACCACAGGCTGTGTTGTTAACATGAGCTGTAGGAGCGTAACATTAACCCCAGCTCGGTTCTTGTGATGGTCACTACCACAGGCTGTGTTGTTAACATGAGGTGTAGGAGTGTAACACTACCCCCAGCTCACTTCTTCTGATGGTCACTACCACAGGCTGTGTTGTTAACATGAGCTGTAGGAGTGTAACATTACCCCCAGCTCAGTTCTTCTGATGGTCACTACCACAGGCTGTGTTGTTAACATTAGCTGTAGGAGTGTAACATTAACCCCAGCTCAGTTCTTCTGATGGTCACTACCACAGGCTGTGTTGTTAACATGAGGTATAGGAGTGTAACATTACCCCCAGCTCAGTTCTTGTGATGGTCACTACCACAGACTGTGTTGTTAACATGAGCTGTAGGAGTGTAACATTACCCCCAGCTCAGTTCTTGTGATGGTCACTACCACAGGCTGTGTTGTTAACATGAGCTGTAGAAGTGTAACATTACCCCCAGCTCAGTTCTTCTGATGGTCACTACCACAGGCTGTGTTGTTAACATGAGCTGTAGGAGCGTAACATTACCCCCAGCTCAGTTCTTCTGATGGTCAGTCACTACCACAGGCTGTGTTGTTAACATGAGCTGTAGGAGTGTAACATTACCTCCAGCTCAGTTCTTCTGATTGTCACTACCACAGGCTGTGTTGTTAACATGAGCTGTAGGAGTGTAACATTACCCCCAGCTCAGTTCTTCTGATGGTCACTACCACAGGCTGTGTTGTTAACATGAGCTACAGGAGTATAACATTACCCCCAGCTCAGTTCTTCTGATGGTCACTACCACAGGCTGTGTTGTTAACATGAGCTGTAGGAGCGTAACATTACCCCCAGCTCAGTTCTTCTGATGGTCAGTCACTACCACAGGCTGTGTTGTTAACATGAGCTCTAGGAGTGTAACATTAACCCCAGCTCAGTTCTTCTGATGGTCACTACCACAGGCTGTGTTGTTAACATGAGCTGTAGGAGTGTAACATTAACCCCAGCTCAGTTCTTGTGATGGTCACTACCACAGACTGGGTTGTTAACATGAGCTACAGGAGTGTAACATTACCCCCAGCTCAGTTCTTGTGATGGTCACTACCACAGGCTGTGTTGTTAACATGAGCTACAGGAGTGTAACATTAACCCCAGCTCAGTTCTTCTGATGGTCACTACCACAGGCTGTGTTGTTAACATGAGGTATAGGAGTGTAACATTACCCCCAGCTCAGTTCTTGTGATGGTCACTACCACAGACTGTGTTGTTAACATGAGCTGTAGGAGTGTAACATTACCCCCAGCTCAGTTCTTGTGATGGTCACTACCACAGGCTGTGTTGTTAACATGAGCTGTAGAAGTGTAACATTACCCCCAGCTCAGTTCTTCTGATGGTCACTACCACAGGCTGTGTTAACATAAGGTGTAGGAGTGTAACATTACCCCCAGCTCAGTTCTTGTGATGGTCACTACCACAGGCTGTGTTAACATGAGCTGCAGGAGTTTAACATTAACACCAGCTCAGTTCTTCTGATGGTCAATACCACAGGCTGTGTTGTTAACATGAGCTGTAGGAGCGTAACATTAACCCCAGCTCGGTTCTTGTGATGGTCACTACCACAGGCTGTGTTGTTAACATGAGGTGTAGGAGTGTAACATTACCCCCAGCTCAGTTCTTCTGATGGTCACTACCACAGGCTGTGTTGTTAACATGAGCTGTAGGAGCGTAACATTACCCCCAGCTCAGTTCTTCTGATGGTCAGTCACTACCACAGGCTGTGTTGTTAACATGAGCTGTAGGAGTGTAACATTAACGCCAGCTCAGTTCTTCTGATGGTCACTACCACAGGCTGTGTTGTTAACATGAGCTGTAGGAGTGTAACATTACCCCCAAATCAGTTATTCTGATGGTCACTACCACAGGCTGTGTTGTTAACATGAGCTGTAGGAGTGTAACATTACCCCCAGCTCGGTTCTTGTGATGGTCACTACCACAGGCTGTGTTGTTAACATGAGGTGTAGGAGTGTAACATTAACCCCAGCTCAGTTCTTCTGATGGTCACTACCACAGGCTGTGTTGTTAACATGAGCTACAGGAGTGTAACATTACCCCCTGCTCAGTTCTTCTGATGGTCACTACCACAGGCTGTGTTGTTAACATGAGGTGTAGGAGTGTAACATTACCCCAGCTCAGTTCTTCTGATGGTCACTACCACAGGCTGTGTTAACATGAGGTGTAGGAGTGTAACATTACCCCCAGCTCAGTTCTTGTGATGGTCACTACCACAGGCTGTGTTGTTAACATGAGCTGTGGGAGCGTAACATTAACCCCAGCTCAGTTCTTGTGATGGTCACTACCAAAGGCAGTGTTGTTAACATGAGCTGTAGAATTGTAACATTAACCCCAGCTCAGTTCTTGTGATGGTCACTACCACAGGCTGTGTTGTTAACATGAGCTGTAGGAGCGTAACATTACCCCCAGCTCAGTTCTTGTGATGGTCACTACCACAGGCTGTGTTGTTAACATGAGCTACAGGAGTGTAACATTAACCCCAGCTAAGTTCTTCTGATGGTCACTACCACAGGCTGTGTTGTTAACATGAGCTGTAGGAGTGTAACATTACCCCCAGCTCAGTTCTTCTGATGGTCACTACCACAGACTGTGTTGTTAACATGAGCTACAGGAGTGTAACATTACCCCCAGCTCAGTTCTTGTGATGGTCACTACCAAAGGCTGTGTTGTTAACATGAGCTGTAGGAGTGTAACATTAACCCCAGCTCAGTTCTTCTGATGGTCACTACCACAGGCTGTGTTGTTAACATGAGCTACAGGAGTGTAACATTACCCCCTGCTCAGTTCTTCTGATGGTCACTACCACAGGCTGTGTTGTTAACATGAGGTGTAGGAGTGTAACGTTACCCCAGCGCAGTTCTTCTGATGGTCACTACCACAGGCTGTGTTAACATGAGGTGTAGGAGTGTAACATTACCCCCAGCTCAGTTCTTGTGATGGTCACTACCACAGGCTGTGTTAACATGAGCTGCAGGAGTGTAACATTAACACCAGCTCAGTTCTTCTGATGGTCACTACCACAGGCTGTGTTGTTAACATGAGCTGTAGGAGTGTAACATTACCCCCAAATCAGTTATTCTGATGGTCACTACCACAGGCTGTGTTGTTAACATGAGCTGTAGGAGTGTAACATTACCCCCAGCTCGGTTCTTGTGATGGTCACTACCACAGGCTGTGTTGTTAACATGAGGTGTAGGAGTGTAACATTAACCCCAGCTCAGTTCTTCTGATGGTCACTACCACAGGCTGTGTTGTTAACATGAGCTACAGGAGTGTAACATTACCCCCTGCTCAGTTCTTCTGATGGTCACTACCACAGGCTGTGTTGTTAACATGAGCTGTAGGAGTGTAACATTAACCCCAGCTCAGTTCTTGTGATGGTCACTACCACAGGCTGTGTTGTTAACATGAGCTACAGGAGTGTAACATTACCCCCTGCTCAGTTCTTCTGATGGTCACTAACAAAAGCTGTGTTGTTAACATGAGGTGTAGGAGTGTAACATTACCCCAGCTCAGTTCTTCTTATGGTCACTACCACAGGCTGTGTTAACATAAGGTGTAGGAGTGTAACATTACCCCCAGCTCAGTTCTTGTGATGGTCACTACCACAGGCTGTGTTAACATGAGCTGCAGGAGTTTAACATTAACACCAGCTCAGTTCTTCTGATGGTCACTACCACAGGCTGTGTTGTTAACATGAGCTGTAGGAGCGTAACATTAACCCCAGCTCGGTTCTTGTGATGGTCACTACCACAGGCTGTGTTGTTAACATGAGGTGTAGGAGTGTAACATTACCCCCAGCTCACTTCTTCTGATGGTCACTACCACAGGCTGTGTTGTTAACATGAGCTGTAGGAGTGTAACATTACCCCCAGCTCAGTTCTTCTGATGGTCACTACCACAGGCTGTGTTGTTAACATTAGCTGTAGGAGTGTAACATTACCCCCAGCTCAGTTCTTCTGATGGTCACTACCACAGGCTGTGTTGTTAACATGAGGTATAGGAGCGTAACATTACCCCCAGCTCAGTTCTTGTGATGGTCACTACCACAGACTGGGTTGTTAACATGAGCTACAGGAGTGTAACATTACCCCCAGCTCAGTTCTTGTGATGGTCACTACCACAGGCTGTGTTGTTAACATGAGCTACAGGAGTGTAACATTAACCCCAGCTCAGTTCTTCTGATGGTCACTACCACAGGCTGTGTTGTTAACATGAGGTATAGGAGTGTAACATTACCCCCAGCTCAGTTCTTGTGATGGTCACTACCACAGACTGTGTTGTTAACATGAGCTGTAGGAGTGTAACATTACCCCCAGCTCAGTTCTTGTGATGGTCACTACCACAGGCTGTGTTGTTAACATGAGCTGTAGAAGTGTAACATTACCCCCAGCTCAGTTCTTCTGATGGTCACTACCACAGGCTGTGTTGTTAACATGAGCTGTAGGAGCGTAACATTACCCCCAGCTCAGTTCTTCTGATGGTCAGTCACTACCACAGGCTGTGTTGTTAACATGAGCTGTAGGAGTGTAACATTACCTCCAGCTCAGTTCTTCTGATTGTCACTACCACAGGCTGTGTTGTTAACATGAGCTGTAGGAGTGTAACATTACCCCCTGCTCAGTTCTTCTGATGGTCACTACCACAGGCTGTGTTGTTAACATGAGGTGTAGGAGTGTAACGTTACCCCAGCGCAGTTCTTCTGATGGTCACTACCACAGGCTGTGTTAACATGAGGTGTAGGAGTGTAACATTACCCCCAGCTCAGTTCTTGTGATGGTCACTACCACAGGCTGTGTTAACATGAGCTGCAGGAGTGTAACATTAACACCAGCTCAGTTCTTCTGATGGTCACTACCACAGGCTGTGTTGTTAACATGAGCTGTAGGAGTGTAACATTACCCCCAAATCAGTTATTCTGATGGTCACTACCACAGGCTGTGTTGTTAACATGAGCTGTAGGAGTGTAACATTACCCCCAGCTCGGTTCTTGTGATGGTCACTACCACAGGCTGTGTTGTTAACATGAGGTGTAGGAGTGTAACATTAACCCCAGCTCAGTTCTTCTGATGGTCACTACCACAGGCTGTGTTGTTAACATGAGCTACAGGAGTGTAACATTACCCCCTGCTCAGTTCTTCTGATGGTCACTACCACAGGCTGTGTTGTTAACATGAGCTGTAGGAGTGTAACATTAACCCCAGCTCAGTTCTTGTGATGGTCACTACCACAGGCTGTGTTGTTAACATGAGCTACAGGAGTGTAACATTACCCCCTGCTCAGTTCTTCTGATGGTCACTAACACAAGCTGTGTTGTTAACATGAGGTGTAGGAGTGTAACATTACCCCAGCTCAGTTCTTCTTATGGTCACTACCACAGGCTGTGTTAACATAAGGTGTAGGAGTGTAACATTACCCCCAGCTCAGTTCTTGTGATGGTCACTACCACAGGCTGTGTTAACATGAGCTGCAGGAGTTTAACATTAACACCAGCTCAGTTCTTCTGATGGTCAATACCACAGGCTGTGTTGTTAACATGAGGTGTAGGAGTGTAACATTACCCCCAGCTCACTTCTTCTGATGGTCACTACCACAGGCTGTGTTGTTAACATGAGCTGTAGGAGTGTAACATTACCCCCAGCTCAGTTCTTCTGATGGTCACTACCACAGGCTGTGTTGTTAACATTAGCTGTAGGAGTGTAACATTACCCCCAGCTCAGTTCTTCTGATGGTCACTACCACAGGCTGTGTTGTTAACATGAGGTATAGGAGCGTAACATTACCCCCAGCTCAGTTCTTGTGATGGTCACTACCACAGACTGGGTTGTTAACATGAGCTACAGGAGTGTAACATTACCCCCAGCTCAGTTCTTGTGATGGTCACTACCACAGGCTGTGTTGTTAACATGAGCTACAGGAGTGTAACATTAACCCCAGCTCAGTTCTTCTGATGGTCACTACCACAGGCTGTGTTGTTAACATGAGGTATAGGAGTGTAACATTACCCCCAGCTCAGTTCTTGTGATGGTCACTACCACAGACTGTGTTGTTAACATGAGCTGTAGGAGTGTAACATTACCCCCAGCTCAGTTCTTGTGATGGTCACTACCACAGGCTGTGTTGTTAACATGAGCTGTAGAAGTGTAACATTACCCCCAGCTCAGTTCTTCTGATGGTCACTACCACAGGCTGTGTTGTTAACATGAGCTGTAGGAGCGTAACATTACCCCCAGCTCAGTTCTTCTGATGGTCAGTCACTACCACAGGCTGTGTTGTTAACATGAGCTGTAGGAGTGTAACATTACCTCCAGCTCAGTTCTTCTGATTGTCACTACCACAGGCTGTGTTGTTAACATGAGCTGTAGGAGTGTAACATTACCCCCAGCTCAGTTCTTCTGATGGTCACTACCACAGGCTGTGTTGTTAACATGAGCTACAGGAGTATAACATTACCCCCAGCTCAGTTCTTCTGATGGTCACTACCACAGGCTGTGTTGTTAACATGAGCTACAGGAGTGTAACATTAACCCCAGCTCAGTTCTTGTGATGGTCACTACCACAGGCTGTGTTGTTAACATGAGCTGTAGGAGTGTAACATTAACCCCAGCTCAGTTCTTCTGATGGTCACTACCAGAGGCTGTGTTGTTAACATGAGCTGTAGGAGTGTAACATTACCCCCAGCTCAGTTCTTCTGATGGTCAGTCACTACCACAAGCTGTGTTGTTAACATGAGCTGTAGGAGTGTAACATTACCCCCAGCTCGGTTCTTGTGATGGTCACTACCACAGGCTGTGTTGTTAACATGAGATGTAGGAGTGTAACATTAACCCCAGCTCAGTTCTTCTGATTGTCACTACCACAGGCTGTGTTGTTAACATGAGCTACAGGAGTGTAACATTACCCCCTGCTCAGTTCTTCTGATGGTCACTACCACAGGCTGTGTTGTTAACATGAGGTGTAGGAGTGTAACGTTACCCCAGCGCAGTTCTTCTGATGGTCACTACCACAGGCTGTGTTAACATGAGGTGTAGGAGTGTAACATTACCCCCAGCTCAGTTCTTGTGATGGTCACTACCACAGGCTGTGTTAACATGAGCTGCAGGAGTGTAACATTAACACCAGCTCAGTTCTTCTGATGGTCACTACCACAGGCTGTGTTGTTAACATGAGCTGTAGGAGTGTAACATTACCCCCAAATCAGTTATTCTGATGGTCACTACCACAGGCTGTGTTGTTAACATGAGCTGTAGGAGTGTAACATTACCCCCAGCTCGGTTCTTGTGATGGTCACTACCACAGGCTGTGTTGTTAACATGAGGTGTAGGAGTGTAACATTAACCCCAGCTCAGTTCTTCTGATGGTCACTACCACAGGCTGTGTTGTTAACATGAGCTACAGGAGTGTAACATTACCCCCTGCTCAGTTCTTCTGATGGTCACTACCACAGGCTGTGTTGTTAACATGAGCTGTAGGAGTGTAACATTAACCCCAGCTCAGTTCTTGTGATGGTCACTACCACAGGCTGTGTTGTTAACATGAGCTACAGGAGTGTAACATTACCCCCTGCTCAGTTCTTCTGATGGTCACTACCACAAGCTGTGTTGTTAACATGAGGTGTAGGAGTGTAACATTACCCCAGCTCAGTTCTTCTGATGGTCACTACCACAGGCTGTGTTAACATAAGGTGTAGGAGTGTAACATTACCCCCAGCTCAGTTCTTGTGATGGTCACTACCACAGGCTGTGTTAACATGAGCTGCAGGAGTTTAACATTAACACCAGCTCAGTTCTTCTGATGGTCACTACCACAGGCTGTGTTGTTAACATGAGCTGTAGGAGCGTAACATTAACCCCAGCTCGGTTCTTGTGATGGTCACTACCACAGGCTGTGTTGTTAACATGAGGTGTAGGAGTGTAACATTACCCCCAGCTCAGTTCTTCTGATGGTCACTACCACAGGCTGTGTTGTTAACTTGAGCTGTAGGAGTGTAACATTACCCCCAGCTCAGTTCTTCTGATGGTCACTACCACAGGCTGTGTTGTTAACATTAGCTGTAGGAGTGTAACATTACCCCCAGCTCAGTTCTTCTGATGGTCACTACCACAGGCTGTGTTGTTAACATGAGGTATAGGAGCGTAACATTACCCCCAGCTCAGTTCTTGTGATGGTCACTACCACAGACTGGGTTGTTAACATGAGCTACAGGAGTGTAACATTACCCCCAGCTCAGTTCTTGTGATGGTCACTACCACAGGCTGTGTTGTTAACATGAGCTACAGGAGTGTAACATTAACCCCAGCTCAGTTCTTCTGATGGTCACTACCACAGGCTGTGTTGTTAACATGAGGTATAGGAGTGTAACATTACCCCCAGCTCAGTTCTTGTGATGGTCACTACCACAGACTGTGTTGTTAACATGAGCTGTAGGAGTGTAACATTACCCCCAGCTCAGTTCTTGTGATGGTCACTACCACAGGCTGTGTTGTTAACATGAGGTATAGGAGTGTAACATTACCCCCAGCTCAGTTCTTGTGATGGTCACTACCACAGACTGTGTTGTTAACATGAGCTGTAGGAGTGTAACATTACCCCCAGCTCAGTTCTTGTGATGGTCACTACCACAGGCTGTGTTGTTAAAGTGAGCTGTAGGAGCGTAACATTACCCCCAGCTCAGTTCTTCTGATGGTCAGTCACTACCACAGGCTGTGTTGTTAACATGAGCTGTAGGAGTGTAACATTACCTCCAGCTCAGTTCTTCTGATTGTCACTACCACAGGCTGTGTTGTTAACATGAGCTGTAGGAGTGTAACATTACCCCCAGCTCAGTTCTTCTGATGGTCACTACCACAGGCTGTGTTGTTAACATGAGCTGTAGGAGCGTAACATTACCCCCAGCTCAGTTCTTCTGATGGTCAGTCACTACCACAGGCTGTGTTGTTAACATGAGCTGTAGGAGTGTAACATTAACGCCAGCTCAGTTCTTCTGATGGTCACTACCACAGGCTGTGTTGTTAACATGAGCTGTAGAATTGTAACATTAACCCCAGCTCAGTTCTTGTGATGGTCACTACCACAGGCTGTGTTGTTAAGTGAGCTGTAGGAGCGTAACATTACCCCCAGCTCAGTTCTTGTGATGGTCACTACCACAGGCTGTGTTGTTAACATGAGCTACAGGAGTGTAACATTAACCCCAGCTAAGTTCTTCTGATGGTCACTACCACAGGCTGTGTTGTTAACATGAGCTACAGGAGTGTAACATTACCCCCAGCTCAGTTCTTGTGATGGTCACTACCACAGGCTGTGTTGTTAACATGAGCTGTAGGAGTGTAACATTAACCCCAGCTCAGTTCTTCTGATGGTCACTACCACAGGCTGTGTTGTTAACATGAGCTGTAGGAGTGTAACATTACCCCCAGCTCAGTTCTTCTGATGGTCACTACCACAGGCTGTGTTGTTAACATGAGCTGTAGGAGTGTAACATTACCCCCAGCTCAGTTCTTCTGATGGTCAGTCACTACCACAAGCTGTGTTGTTAACATGAGCTGTAGGAGTGTAACATTACCCCCAGCTCGGTTCTTGTGATGGTCACTACCACAGGCTGTGTTGTTAACATGAGATGTAGGAGTGTAACATTAACCCCAGCTCAGTTCTTCTGATTGTCACTACCACAGGCTGTGTTGTTAACATGAGCTACAGGAGTGTAACATTACCCCCTGCTCAGTTCTTCTGATGGTCACTACCACAGGCTGTGTTGTTAACATGAGGTGTAGGAGTGTAACGTTACCCCAGCGCAGTTCTTCTGATGGTCACTACCACAGGCTGTGTTAACATGAGGTGTAGGAGTGTAACATTACCCCCAGCTCAGTTCTTGTGATGGTCACTACCACAGGCTGTGTTAACATGAGCTGCAGGAGTGTAACATTAACACCAGCTCAGTTCTTCTGATGGTCACTACCACAGGCTGTGTTGTTAACATGAGCTGTAGGAGTGTAACATTACCCCCAAATCAGTTATTCTGATGGTCACTACCACAGGCTGTGTTGTTAACATGAGCTGTAGGAGTGTAACATTACCCCCAGCTCGGTTCTTGTGATGGTCACTACCACAGGCTGTGTTGTTAACATGAGGTGTAGGAGTGTAACATTAACCCCAGCTCAGTTCTTCTGATGGTCACTACCACAGGCTGTGTTGTTAACATGAGCTACAGGAGTGTAACATTACCCCCTGCTCAGTTCTTCTGATGGTCACTACCACAGGCTGTGTTGTTAACATGAGCTGTAGGAGTGTAACATTAACCCCAGCTCAGTTCTTGTGATGGTCACTACCACAGGCTGTGTTGTTAACATGAGCTACAGGAGTGTAACATTACCCCCTGCTCAGTTCTTCTGATGGTCACTACCACAAGCTGTGTTGTTAACATGAGGTGTAGGAGTGTAACATTACCCCAGCTCAGTTCTTCTGATGGTCACTACCACAGGCTGTGTTAACATAAGGTGTAGGAGTGTAACATTACCCCCAGCTCAGTTCTTGTGATGGTCACTACCACAGGCTGTGTTAACATGAGCTGCAGGAGTTTAACATTAACACCAGCTCAGTTCTTCTGATGGTCACTACCACAGGCTGTGTTGTTAACATGAGCTGTAGGAGCGTAACATTAACCCCAGCTCGGTTCTTGTGATGGTCACTACCACAGGCTGTGTTGTTAACATGAGGTGTAGGAGTGTAACATTACCCCCAGCTCAGTTCTTCTGATGGTCACTACCACAGGCTGTGTTGTTAACATGAGCTGTAGGAGTGTAACATTACCCCCAGCTCAGTTCTTCTGATGGTCACTACCACAGGCTGTGTTGTTAACATTAGCTGTAGGAGTGTAACATTACCCCTAGCTCAGTTCTTCTGATGGTCACTACCACAGGCTGTGTTGTTAACATGAGGTATAGGAGCGTAACATTACCCCCAGCTCAGTTCTTGTGATGGTCACTACCACAGACTGGGTTGTTAACATGAGCTACAGGAGTGTAACATTACCCCCAGCTCAGTTCTTGTGATGGTCACTACCACAGGCTGTGTTGTTAACATGAGCTACAGGAGTGTAACATTAACCCCAGCTCAGTTCTTCTGATGGTCACTACCACAGGCTGTGTTGTTAACATGAGGTATAGGAGTGTAACATTACCCCCAGCTCAGTTCTTGTGATGGTCACTACCACAGACTGTGTTGTTAACATGAGCTGTAGGAGTGTAACATTACCCCCAGCTCAGTTCTTGTGATGGTCACTACCACAGGCTGTGTTGTTAACATGAGCTGTAGAAGTGTAACATTACCCCCAGCTCAGTTCTTCTGATGGTCACTACCACAGGCTGTGTTGTTAACATGAGCTGTAGGAGCGTAACATTACCCCCAGCTCAGTTCTTCTGATGGTCAGTCACTACCACAGGCTGTGTTGTTAACATGAGGTGTAGGAGTGTAACATTACCCCCAGCTCAGTTCTTCTGATGGTCACTACCACAGGCTGTGTTGTTAACATGAGCTGTAGGAGTGTAACATTACCCCCAGCTCAGTTCTTCTGATGGTCACTACCACAGGCTGTGTTGTTAACATGAGCTACAGGAGTATAACATTACCCCCAGCTCAGTTCTTCTGATGGTCACTACCACAGGCTGTGTTGTTAACATGAGCTGTAGGAGCGTAACATTACCCCCAGCTCAGTTCTTCTGATGGTCAGTCACTACCACAGGCTGTGTTGTTAACATGAGCTGTAGGAGTGTAACATTAACGCCAGCTCAGTTCTTCTGATGGTCACTACCACAGGCTGTGTTGTTAACATGAGCTGTAGGAGTGTAACATTACCCCCAAATCAGTTATTCTGATGGTCACTACCACAGGCTGTGTTGTTAACATGAGCTGTAGGAGTGTAACATTACCCCCAGCTCGGTTCTTGTGATGGTCACTACCACAGGCTGTGTTGTTAACATGAGGTGTAGGAGTGTAACATTAACCCCAGCTCAGTTCTTCTGATGGTCACTACCACAGGCTGTGTTGTTAACATGAGCTACAGGAGTGTAACATTACCCCCTGCTCAGTTCTTCTGATGGTCACTACCACAGGCTGTGTTGTTAACATGAGCTGTAGGAGTGTAACATTAACCCCAGCTCAGTTCTTGTGATGGTCACTACCACAGGCTGTGTTGTTAACATGAGCTACAGGAGTGTGACATTACCCCCTGCTCAGTTCTTCATATGGTCACTACCACAAGCTGTGTTGTTAACATGAGGTGTAGGAGTGTAACATTACCCCAGCTCAGTTCTTCTGATGGTCACTACCACAGGCTGTGTTAACATAAGGTGTAGGAGTGTAACATTACCCCCAGCTCAGTTCTTGTGATGGTCACTACCACAGGCTGTGTTAACATGAGCTGCAGGAGTTTAACATTAACACCAGCTCAGTTCTTCTGATGGTCACTACCACAGGCTGTGTTGTTAACATGAGCTGTAGGAGCGTAACATTAACCCCAGCTCGGTTCTTGTGATGGTCACTACCACAGGCTGTGTTGTTAACATGAGGTGTAGGAGTGTAACATTACCCCCAGCTCAGTTCTTCTGATGGTCACTACCACAGGCTGTGTTGTTAACATGAGCTGTAGGAGTGTAACATTACCCCCAGCTCAGTTCTTCTGATGGTCACTACCACAGGCTGTGTTGTTAACATTAGCTGTAGGAGTGTAACATTACCCCCAGCTCAGTTCCTCTGATGGTCACTACCACAGGCTGTGTTGTTAACATGAGGTATAGGAGCGTAACATTACCCCCAGCTCAGTTCTTGTGATGGTCACTACCACAGACTGGGTTGTTAACATGAGCTACAGGAGTGTAACATTACCCCCAGCTCAGTTCTTGTGATGGTCACTACCACAGGCTGTGTTGTTAACATGAGCTACAGGAGTGTAACATTAACCCCAGCTCAGTTCTTCTGATGGTCACTACCACAGGCTGTGTTGTTAACATGAGGTATAGGAGTGTAACATTACCCCCAGCTCAGTTCTTGTGATGGTCACTACCACAGACTGTGTTGTTAACATGAGCTGTAGGAGTGTAACATTACCCCCAGCTCAGTTCTTGTGATGGTCACTACCACAGGCTGTGTTGTTAACATGAGCTGTAGAAGTGTAACATTACCCCCAGCTCAGTTCTTCTGATGGTCACTACCACAGGCTGTGTTGTTAACATGAGCTGTAGGAGCGTAACATTACCCCCAGCTCAGTTCTTCTGATGGTCAGTCACTACCACAGGCTGTGTTGTTAACATGAGCTGTAGGAGTGTAACATTACCTCCAGCTCAGTTCTTCTGATTGTCACTACCACAGGCTGTGTTGTTAACATGAGCTGTAGGAGTGTAACATTACCCCCAGCTCAGTTCTTCTGATGGTCACTACCACAGGCTGTGTTGTTAACATGAGCTACAGGAGTATAACATTACCCCCAGCTCAGTTCTTCTGATGGTCACTACCACAGGCTGTGTTGTTAACATGAGCTGTAGGAGCGTAACATTACCCCCAGCTCAGTTCTTGTGATGGTCAGTCACTACCACAGGCTGTGTTGTTAACATGAGCTGTAGGAGTGTAACATTAACGCCAGCTCAGTTCTTCTGATGGTCACTACCACAGGCTGTGTTGTTAACATGAGCTGTAGGAGTGTAACATTACCCCCAAATCAGTTATTCTGATGGTCACTACCACAGGCTGTGTTGTTAACATGAGCTGTAGGAGCGTAACATTACCCCCAGCTCAGTTCTTCTGATGGTCAGTCACTACCACAGGCTGTGTTGTTAACATGAGGTGTAGGAGTGTAACATTAACCCCAGCTCAGTTATTCTGATGGTCACTACCACAGGCTGTGTTGTTAACATGAGCTACAGGAGTGTAACATTACCCCCTGCTCAGTTCTTCTGATGGTCACTACCACAGGCTGTGTTGTTAACATGAGGTGTAGGAGTGTAACATTACCCCCAGCTCAGTTCTTCTGATGGTCACTACCACAGGCTGTGTTGTTAACATGAGCTGTGGGAGCGTAACATTAACCCCAGCTCAGTTCCTGTGATTGTCACTACCAAAGGCAGTGTTGTTAACATGAGCTGTAGAATTGTAACATTAACCCCAGCTCAGTTCTTGTGATGGTCACTACCACAGGCTGTGTTGTTAACATGAGCTGTAGGAGCGTAACATTACCCCCAGCTCAGTTCTTGTGATGGTCACTACCACAGGCTGTGTTGTTAACATGAGCTACAGGAGTGTAACATTAACCCCAGCTAAGTTCTTCTGATGGTCACTACCACAGGCTGTGTTGTTAACATGAGGTATAGGAGTGTAACATTACCCCCAGCTCAGTTCTTGTGATGGTCACTACCACAGACTGTGTTGTTAACATGAGCTACAGGAGTGTAACATAACCCCCAGCTCAGTTCTTGTGATGGTCACCACCAAAGGCTGTGTTGTTAACATGAGCTGTAGGAGTGTAACATTAACCCCAGCTCAGTTCTTCTGATGGTCACTACCACAGGCTGTGTTGTTAACATGAGCTGTAGGAGTGTAACATTACCCCCAGCTCAGTTCTTCTGATGGTCACTACCACAGGCTGTGTTGTTAACATGAGCTGTAGGAGTGTAACATTACCCCCAGCTCAGTTCTTCTGATGGTCAGTCACTACCACAAGCTGTGTTGTTAACATGAGCTGTAGGAGTGTAACATTACCCCCAGCTCGGTTCTTGTGATGGTCACTACCACAGGCTGTGTTGTTAACATGAGATGTAGGAGTGTAACATTAACCCCAGCTCAGTTCTTCTGATTGTCACTACCACAGGCTGTGTTGTTAACATGAGCTACAGGAGTGTAACATTACCCCCTGCTCAGTTCTTCTGAAGGTCACTACCACAGGCTGTGTTGTTAACATGAGGTGTAGGAGTGTAACGTTACCCCAGCGCAGTTCTTCTGATGGTCACTACCACAGGCTGTGTTAACATGAGCTGTAGGAGTGTAACATTACCCCCAGCTCAGTTCTTGTGATGGTCACTACCACAGGCTGTGTTGTTAACATGAGCTGTAGGAGCGTAACATTACCCCCAGCTCAGTTCTTGTGATGGTCACTACCACAGGCTGTGTTGTTAACATGAGCTACAGGAGTGTAACATTAACCCCAGCTCAGTTCTTCTGATGGTCACTACCACAGGCTGTGTTGTTAACATGAGGTATAGGAGTGTAACATTACCCCCAGCTCAGTTCTTGTGATGGTCACTACCACAGACTGTGTTGTTAACATGAGCTACAGGAGTGTAATATTACCCCCAGCTCAGTTCTTGTGATGGTCACTACCACAGGCTGTGTTGTTAACATGAGCTACAGGAGTGTAACATTACCCCCTGCTCAGTTCTTCTGATGGTCACTACCACAAGCTGTGTTGTTAACATGAGGTGTAGGAGTGTAACATTACCATAGCTCAGTTCTTCTGATGGTCACTACCACAGGCTGTGTTAACATAAGGTGTAGGAGTGTAACATTACCCCCAGCTCAGTTCTTGTGATGGTCACTACCACAGGCTGTGTTAACATGAGCTGCAGGAGTTTAACATTAACACCAGCTCAGTTCTTCTGATGGTCACTACCACAGGCTGTGTTGTTAACATGAGCTGTAGGAGCGTAACATTAACCCCAGCTCGGTTCTTGTGATGGTCACTACCACAGGCTGTGTTGTTAACATGAGGTGTAGGAGTGTAACATTACCCCCAGCTCAGTTCTTCTGATGGTCACTACCACAGGCTGTGTTGTTAACATGAGCTGTAGGAGTGTAACATTACCCCCAGCTCAGTTCTTCTGATGGTCACTACCACAGGCTGTGTTGTTAACATTAGCTGTAGGAGTGTAACATTACCCCCAGCTCAGTTCTTCTGATGGTCACTACCACAGGCTGTGTTGTTAACATGAGGTATAGGAGCGTAACATTACCCCCAGCTCAGTTCTTGTGATGGTCACTACCACAGACTGGGTTGTTAACATGAGCTACAGGAGTGTAACATTACCCCCAGCTCAGTTCTTGTGATGGTCACTACCACAGGCTGTGTTAACATGAGCTGCAGGAGTGTAACATTAACCCCAGCTCAGTTCTTCTGATGGTCACTACCACAGGCTGTGTTGTTAACATGAGGTATAGGAGTGTAACATTACCCCCAGCTCAGTTCTTGTGATGGTCACTACCACAGGCTGTGTTGTTAACATGAGCTGTAGAAGTGTAACATTACCCCCAGCTCAGTTCTTCTGATGGTCACTACCACAGGCTGTGTTGTTAACATGAGCTGTAGGAGCGTAACATTACCCCCAGCTCAGTTCTTCTGATGGTCAGTCACTACCACAGGCTGTGTTGTTAACATGAGGTGTAGGAGTGTAACATTACCCCCAGCTCAGTTCTTCTGATGGTCACTACCACAGGCTGTGTTGTTAACATGAGCTGTAGGAGTGTAACATTACCCCCAGCTCAGTTCTTCTGATGGTCACTACCACAGGCTGTGTTGTTAACATGAGCTACAGGAGTATAACATTACCCCCAGCTCAGTTCTTCTGATGGTCACTACCACAGGCTGTGTTGTTAACATGAGCTGTAGGAGCGTAACATTACCCCCAGCTCAGTTCTTCTGATGGTCAGTCACTACCACAGGCTGTGTTGTTAACATGAGCTGTAGGAGTGTAACATTAACGCCAGCTCAGTTCTTCTGATGGTCACTACCACAGGCTGTGTTGTTAACATGAGCTGTAGGAGTGTAACATTACCCCCAAATCAGTTATTCTGATGGTCACTACCACAGGCTGTGTTGTTAACATGAGCTGTAGGAGTGTAACATTACCCCCAGCTCGGTTCTTGTGATGGTCACTACCACAGGCTGTGTTGTTAACATGAGGTGTAGGAGTGTAACATTAACCCCAGCTCAGTTCTTCTGATGGTCACTACCATAGGCTGTGTTGTTAACATGAGCTACAGGAGTGTAACATTACCCCCTGCTCAGTTCTTCTGATGGTCACTACCACAGGCTGTGTTGTTAACATGAGCTGTAGGAGTGTAACATTAACCCCAGCTCAGTTCTTGTGATGGTCACTACCACAGGCTGTGTTGTTAACATGAGCTACAGGAGTGTGACATTACCCCCTGCTCAGTTCTTCATATGGTCACTACCACAAGCTGTGTTGTTAACATGAGGTGTAGGAGTGTAACATTACCCCAGCTCAGTTCTTCTGATGGTCACTACCACAGGCTGTGTTAACATAAGGTGTAGGAGTGTAACATTACCCCCAGTTCAGTTCTTGTGATGGTCACGACCACAGGCTGTGTTAACATGAGCTGCAGGAGTTTAACATTAACACCAGCTCAGTTCTTCTGATGGTCACTACCACAGGCTGTGTTGTTAACATGAGCTGTAGGAGCGTAACATTAACCCCAGCTCGGTTCTTGTGATGGTCACTACCACAGGCTGTGTTGTTAACATGAGGTGTAGGAGTGTAACATTACCCCCAGCTCAGTTCTTCTGATGGTCACTACCACAGGCTGTGTTGTTAACATGAGCTGTAGGAGTGTAACATTACCCCCAGCTCAGTTCTTCTTATGGTCACTACCACAGGCTGTGTTGTTAACATTAGCTGTAGGAGTGTAACATTACCCCCAGCTCAGTTCCTCTGATGGTCACTACCACAGGCTGTGTTGTTAACATGAGGTATAGGAGCGTAACATTACCCCCAGCTCAGTTCTTGTGATGGTCACTACCACAGACTGGGTTGTTAACATGAGCTACAGGAGTGTAACATTACCCCCAGCTCAGTTCTTGTGATGGTCACTACCACAGGCTGTGTTGTTAACATGAGCTACAGGAGTGTAACATTAACCCCAGCTCAGTTCTTCTGATGGTCACTACCACAGGCTGTGTTGTTAACATGAGGTATAGGAGTGTAACATTACCCCCAGCTCAGTTCTTGTGATGGTCACTACCACAGACTGTGTTGTTAACATGAGCTGTAGGAGTGTAACATTACCCCCAGCTCAGTTCTTGTGATGGTCACTACCACAGGCTGTGTTGTTAACATGAGCTGTAGAAGTGTAACATTACCCCCAGCTCAGTTCTTCTGATGGTCACTACCACAGGCTGTGTTGTTAACATGAGCTGTAGGAGCGTAACATTACCCCCAGCTCAGTTCTTCTGATGGTCAGTCACTACCACAGGCTGTGTTGTTAACATGAGCTGTAGGAGTGTAACATTACCTCCAGCTCAGTTCTTCTGATTGTCACTACCACAGGCTGTGTTGTTAACATGAGCTGTAGGAGTGTAACATTACCCCCAGCTCAGTTCTTCTGATGGTCACTACCACAGGCTGTGTTGTTAACATGAGCTACAGGAGTATAACATTACCCCCAGCTCAGTTCTTCTGATGGTCACTACCACAGGCTGTGTTGTTAACATGAGCTGTAGGAGTGTAACATTACCCCCAGCTCAGTTCTTCTGATGGTCAGTCACTACCACAGGCTGTGTTGTTAACATGAGCTGTAGGAGTGTAACATTAACGCCAGCTCAGTTCTTCTGATGGTCACTACCACAGGCTGTGTTGTTAACATGAGCTGTAGGAGTGTAACATTACCCCCAAATCAGTTATTCTGATGGTCACTACCACAGGCTGTGTTGTTAACATGAGCTGTAGGAGCGTAACATTACCCCCAGCTCAGTTCTTCTGATGGTCAGTCACTACCACAGGCTGTGTTGTTAACATGAGGTGTAGGAGTGTAACATTAACCCCAGCTCAGTTCTTCTGATGGTCACTACCACAGGCTGTGTTGTTAACATGAGCTACAGGAGTGTAACATTACCCCCTGCTCAGTTCTTCTGATGGTCACTACCACAGGCTGTGTTGTTAACATGAGGTGTAGGAGTGTAACATTACCCCCAGCTCAGTTCTTCTGATGGTCACTACCACAGGCTGTGTTGTTAACATGAGGTGTAGGAGTGTAACATTACCCCCAGCTCAGTTCTTGTGATGGTCACTACCACAGGCTGTGTTGTTAACATGAGCTGTGGGAGCGTAACATTAACCCCAGCTCAGTTCCTGTGATGGTCACTACCAAAGGCAGTGTTGTTAACATGAGCTGTAGAATTGTAACATTAACCCCAGCTCAGTTCTTGTGATGGTCACTACCACAGGCTGTGTTGTTAACATGAGCTGTAGGAGCGTAACATTACCCCCAGCTCAGTTCTTGTGATGGTCACTACCACAGGCTGTGTTGTTAACATGAGCTACAGGAGTGTAACATTAACCCCAGCTAAGTTCTTCTGATGGTCACTACCACAGGCTGTGTTGTTAACATGAGGTATAGGAGTGTAACATTACCCACAGCTCAGTTCTTCTGATGGTCACTACCACAGACTGTGTTGTTAACATGAGCTACAGGAGTGTAACATAACCCCCAGCTCAGTTCTTGTGATGGTCACTACCAAAGGCTGTGTTGTTAACATGAGCTGTAGGAGTGTAACATTAACCCCAGCTCAGTTCTTCTGATGGTCACTACCACAGGCTGTGTTGTTAACATGAGCTGTAGGAGTGTAACATTACCCCCAGCTCAGTTCTTCTGATGGTCACTACCACAGGCTGTGTTGTTAACATGAGCTGTAGGAGTGTAACATTACCCCCAGCTCAGTTCTTCTGAAGGTCACTACCACAGGCTGTGTTGTTAACATGAGGTGTAGGAGTGTAACGTTACCCCAGCGCAGTTCTTCTGATGGTCACTACCACAGGCTGTGTTAACATGAGGTGTAGGAGTGTAACATTACCCCCAGCTCAGTTCTTGTGATGGTCACTACCACAGGCTGTGTTGTTAACATGAGCTGTAGGAGCGTAACATTACCCCCAGCTCAGTTCTTGTGATGGTCACTACCACAGGCTGTGTTGTTAACATGAGCTACAGGAGTGTAACATTAACCCCAGCTCAGTTCTTCTGATGGTCACTACCACAGGCTGTGTTGTTAACATGAGGTATAGGAGTGTAACATTACCCCCAGCTCAGTTCTTGTGATGGTCACTACCACAGACTGTGTTGTTAACATGAGCTACAGGAGTGTAACATTACCCCCAGCTCAGTTCTTGTGATGGTCACTACCACAGGCTGTGTTGTTAACATGAGCTACAGGAGTATAACATTAACCCCAGCTCAGTTCTTGTGATGTTCACTACCACAGGCTGTGTTGTTAACATGAGCTGTAGGAGTGTAACATTACCCCAGCTCAGTTCTTCTGATGGTCACTACCACAGGCTGTGTTAACATGAGGTGTAGGAGTGTAACATTACCCCCAGCTCAGTTCTTGTGATGGTCACTACCACAGGCTGTGTTGTTAACATGAGCTGTGTGAGCGTAACATTAACCCCAGCTCAGTTCCTGTGATGGTCACTACCAAAGGCAGTGTTGTTAACATGAGCTGTAGAATTGTAACATTAACCCCAGCTCAGTTCTTGTGATGGTCACTACCACAGGCTGTGTTGTTAACATGAGCTGTAGGAGCGTAACATTACCCCCAGTTCAGTTCTTGTGATGGTCACTACCACAGGCTGTGTTGTTAACATGAGCTACAGGAGTGTAACATTAACCCCAGCTAAGTTCTTCTGATGGTCACTACCACAGGCTGTGTTGTTAACATGAGGTATAGGAGTGTAACATTACCCCCAGCTCAGTTCTTGTGATGGTCACTACCACAGACTGTGTTGTTAACATGAGCTACAGGAGTGTAACATAACCCCCAGCTCAGTTCTTGTGATGGTCACTACCAAAGGCTGTGTTGTTAACATGAGCTGTAGGAGTGTAACATTAACCCCAGCTCAGTTCTTCTGATGGTCACTACCACAGGCTGTGTTGTTAACATGAGCTGTAGGAGTGTAACATTACCCCCAGCTCAGTTCTTCTGATGGTCACTACCACAGGCTGTGTTGTTAACATGAGCTGTAGGAGTGTAACATTACCCCCAGCTCAGTTCTTCTGATGGTCAGTCACTACCACAAGCTGTGTTGTTAACATGAGCTGTAGGAGTGTAACATTACCCCCAGCTCGGTTCTTGTGATGGTCACTACCACAGGCTGTGTTGTTAACATGAGATGTAGGAGTGTAACATTAACCCCAGCTCAGTTCTTCTGATTGTCACTACCACAGGCTGTGTTGTTAACATGAGCTACAGGAGTGTAACATTACCCCCTGCTCAGTTCTTCTGAAGGTCACTACCACAGGCTGTGTTGTTAACATGAGGTGTAGGAGTGTAACGTTAACCCCAGCTCAGTTCTTCTGATGGTCACTACCACAGGCTGTGTTAACATGAGGTGTAGGAGTGTAACATTACCCCCAGCTCAGTTCTTGTGATGGTCACTACCACAGGCTGTGTTGTTAACATGAGCTGTAGGAGCGTAACATTACCCCCAGCTCAGTTCTTGTGATGGTCACTACCACAGGCTGTGTTGTTAACATGAGCTACAGGAGTGTAACATTAACCCCAGCTCAGTTCTTCTGATGGTCACTACCACAGGCTGTGTTGTTAACATGAGGTATAGGAGTGTAACATTACCCCCAGCTCAGTTCTTGTGATGGTCACTACCACAGACTGTGTTGTTAACATGAGCTACAGGAGTGTAACATTACCCCCAGCTCAGTTCTTGTGATGGTCACTACCACAGGCTGTGTTGTTAACATGAGCTACAGGAGTATAACATTAACTCCAGCTCAGTTCTTCTGATGGTCACTACCACAGGCTGTGTTGTTAACATGAGGTGTAGGAGTGTAACATTACCCCCAGCTCAGTTCTTCTGATGGTCACTACCACAGGCTGTGTTGTTAACATGAGCTGTAGGAGTGTAACATTAACCCCAGCTCAGTTCTTCTGATGGTCACTACCACAGGCTGTGTTGTTAACATGAGCTGTAGGAGCGTAACATTAACCCCAGCTCAGTTCTTGTGATGTTCACTACCACAGGCTGTGTTGTTAACATGAGCTGTAGAAGTGTAACATTAACCCCAGCTCTGTTCTTCTGATGGTGACTACCACAGGCTGTGTTGTTAACATGAGGTATAGGAGTGTAACATTAACCCCAGCTCAGTTCTTGTGATGGTCACTACCACAGATTGTGTTTTTTACATGAGCTGTAGGAGTGTAACATTACCCCCAGCTCAGTTCTTGTGATGGTCCCTATCACAGGCTGTGTTGTTTACATGAGCTGTAGAAGTGTAACATTACCCCCAGCTCAGTTCTTGTGATGGTCACTACCACAGGCTGTGTTGTTAACATGAGCTGTAGAAGTGTAACATTAACCCCAGCTCAGTTCTTCTGATGGTGACTACCACAGGCTGTGTTGTTAACATGAGCTACAGGAGTGTAACATTACCCCCAGCTCAGTTCTTGTGATGGTCACTACCAAAGGCTGTGTTGTTAACATGAGCTGTAGGAGTGTAACATTAACCCCAGCTCAGTTCTTCTGATGGTCACTACCACAGGCTGTGTTGTTAACATGAGCTGTAGGAGTGTAACATTACCCCCAGCTCAGTTCTTCTGATGGTCACTACCACAGGCTGTGTTGTTAACATGAGCTGTAGGAGTGTAACATTACCCCCAGCTCGGTTCTTGTGATGGTCACTACCACAGGCTGTGTTGTTAACATGAGGTGTAGGAGTGTAACATTAACCCCAGCTCAGTTCTTCTGATGGTCACTACCACAGGCTGTGTTGTTAACATGAGCTACAGGAGTGTAACATTACCCCCAGCTCGGTTCTTGTGATGGTCACTACCACAGGCTGTGTTAACATGAGGTGTAGGAGTGTAACATTACCTCCAGCTCAGTTCTTGTGATGGTCACTACCACAGGCTGTGTTAACATGAGCTGCAGGAGTGTAACATTAACCCCAGCTCAGTTCTTCTGATGGTCACTACCACAGGCTGTGTTGTTAACATGAGCTACAGGAGTGTAACATTACCCCCTGCTCAGTTCTTCTGATGGTCACTACCACAGGCTGTGTTGTTAACATGAGGTGTAGGAGTGTAACGTTACCCCAGCTCGGTTCTTGTGATGGTCACTACCACAGGCTGTGTTAACATGAGGTTTAGGAGTGTAACATTACCCCCAGCTCAGTTCTTGTGATGGTCACTACCACAGGCTGTGTTAACATGAGCTGCAGGAGTGTAACATTAACCCCAGCTCAGTTCTTCTGATGGTCACTACCACAGGCTGTGTTGTTAACATGAGCTACAGGAGTGTAACATTACCCCCTGCTCAGTTCTTCTGATGGTCACTACCACAGGCTGTGTTGTTAACATGAGGTGTAGGAGTGTAACGTTACCCCAGCTCAGTTCTTCTGATGGTCACTACCACAGGCTGTGTTAACATGAGGTGTACGAGTGTAACATTACCCCCAGCTCAGTTCTTGTGATGGTCACTACCACAGGCTGTGTTAACATGAGCTTCAGGAGTGTAACATTAACACCAGCTCAGTTCTTCTGATGGTCACTACCACAGGCTGTGTTGTTAACATGAGCTGTAGGAGCGTAACATTAACCCCAGCTCAGTTCTTGTGATGGTCACTACCACAGGCTGTGTTGTTAACATGAGCTGTAGAAGTGTAACATTAACCCCAGCTCAGTTCTTGTGATGGTCACTACCACAGGCTGTGTTGTTAACATGAGCTGTAGGAGCGTAACATTACCCCCAGCTCAGTTCTTGTGATGGTCACTACCACAGGCTGTGTTGTTAACATGAGCTACAGGAGTGTAACATTAACCCCAGCTCAGTTCTTCTGATGGTCACTACCACAGGCTGTGTTGTTAACATGAGGTATAGGAGTGTAACATTACCCCCAGCTCAGTTCTTGTGATGGTCACTACCACAGACTGTGTTGTTAAAATGAGCTACAGGAGTGTAACATTACCCCCAGCTCAGTTCTTGTGATGGTCACTACCACAGGCTGTGTTGTTAACATGAGCTACAGGAGTATAACATTAACCCCAGCTCAGTTCTTCTGATGGTCACTACCACAGGCTGTGTTGTTAACATGAGGTGTAGGAGTGTAACATTACCCCCAGCTCAGTTCTTCTGATGGTCAATACCACAGGCTTTATTGTTAACATGAGCTGTAGGAGTGTAACATTAACCCAAGCTCAGTTCTTCTGATGGTCACTACCACAGGCTGTGTTGTTAACATGAGCTCTAGGAGCGTAACATTAACCCCAGCTCAGTTCTTGTGATGGTCACTACCACAGGCTGTGTTGTTAACATGAGCTGTAGAAGTGTAACATTAACCCCAGCTCAGTTCTTTTGATGGTCACTACCTCAGGCTGTGTTGTTAACATGAGCTGTAGGAGCGTAACATTACCCCCAGCTCAGTTCTTGTGATGGTCACTACCACAGGCTGTGTTGTTAACATGAGCTACAGGAGTGTAACATTAACCCCAGCTCAGTTCTTCTGATGGTCACTACCACAGGCTGTGTTGTTAACATGAGCTGTAGGAGCGTAACATTAACCCCAGCTCAGTTCTTGTGATGGTCACTACCACAGGCTGTGTTGTTAACATGAGCTGTGTGAGCGTAACATTAACCCCAGCTCAGTTCCTGTGATGGTCACTACCAAAGGCAGTGTTGTTAACATGAGCTGTAGAATTGTAACATTAACCCCAGCTCAGTTCTTGTGATGGTCACTACCACAGGCTGTGTTGTTAACATGAGCTGTAGGAGCGTAACATTACCCCCAGTTCAGTTCTTGTGATGGTCACTACCACAGGCTGTGTTGTTAACATGAGCTACAGGAGTGTAACATTAACCCCAGCTAAGTTCTTCTGATGGTCACTACCACAGGCTGTGTTGTTAACATGAGGTATAGGAGTGTAACATTACCCCCAGCTCAGTTCTTGTGATGGTCACTACCACAGACTGTGTTGTTAACATGAGCTACAGGAGTGTAACATAACCCCCAGCTCAGTTCTTGTGATGGTCACTACCAAAGGCTGTGTTGTTAACATGAGCTGTAGGAGTGTAACATTAACCCCAGCTCAGTTCTTCTGATGGTCACTACCACAGGCTGTGTTGTTAACATGAGCTGTAGGAGTGTAACATTACCCCCAGCTCAGTTCTTCTGATGGTCACTACCACAGGCTGTGTTGTTAACATGAGCTGTAGGAGTGTAACATTACCCCCAGCTCAGTTCTTCTGATGGTCAGTCACTACCACAAGCTGTGTTGTTAACATGAGCTGTAGGAGTGTAACATTACCCCCAGCTCGGTTCTTGTGATGGTCACTACCACAGGCTGTGTTGTTAACATGAGATGTAGGAGTGTAACATTAACCCCAGCTCAGTTCTTCTGATTGTCACTACCACAGGCTGTGTTGTTAACATGAGCTACAGGAGTGTAACATTACCCCCTGCTCAGTTCTTCTGAAGGTCACTACCACAGGCTGTGTTGTTAACATGAGGTGTAGGAGTGTAACGTTACCCCAGCGCAGTTCTTCTGATGGTCACTACCACAGGCTGTGTTAACATGAGGTGTAGGAGTGTAACATTACCCCCAGCTCAGTTCTTGTGATGGTCACTACCACAGGCTGTGTTGTTAACATGAGCTGTAGGAGCGTAACATTACCCCCAGCTCAGTTCTTGTGATGGTCACTACCACAGGCTGTGTTGTTAACATGAGCTACAGGAGTGTAACATTAACCCCAGCTCAGTTCTTCTGATGGTCACTACCACAGGCTGTGTTGTTAACTTGAGGTATAGGAGTGTAACATTACCCCCAGCTCAGTTCTTGTGATGGTCACTACCACAGACTGTGTTGTTAACATGAGCTACAGGAGTGTAACATTACCCCCAGCTCAGTTCTTGTGATGGTCACTACCACAGGCTGTGTTGTTAACATGAGCTACAGGAGTATAACATTAACTCCAGCTCAGTTCTTCTGATGGTCACTACCACAGGCTGTGTTGTTAACATGAGGTGTAGGAGTGTAACATTACCCCCAGCTCAGTTCTTCTGATGGTCACTACCACAGGCTGTGTTGTTAACATGAGCTGTAGGAGTGTAACATGAACCCCAGCTCAGTTCTTCTGATGGTCACTACCACAGGCTGTGTTGTTAACATGAGCTGTAGGAGCGTAACATTAACCCCAGCTCAGTTCTTGTGATGTTCACTACCACAGGCTGTGTTGTTAACATGAGCTGTAGAAGTGTAACATTAACCCCAGCTCTGTTCTTCTGATGGTGACTACCACAGGCTGTGTTGTTAACATGAGGTATAGGAGTGTAACATTAACCCCAGCTCAGTTCTTGTGATGGTCACTACCACAGATTGTGTTTTTTACATGAGCTGTAGGAGTGTAACATTACCCCCAGCTCAGTTCTTGTGATGGTCCCTACCACAGGCTGTGTTGTTTACATGAGCTGTAGAAGTGTAACATTACCCCCAGCTCAGTTCTTGTGATGGTCACTACCACAGGCTGTGTTGTTAACATGAGCTGTAGAAGTGTAACATTAACCCCAGCTCAGTTCTTCTGATGGTGACTACCACAGGCTGTGTTGTTAACATGAGCTACAGGAGTGTAACATTACCCCCAGCTCAGTTCTTGTGATGGTCACTACCAAAGGCTGTGTTGTTAACATGAGCTGTAGGAGTGTAACATTAACCCCAGCTCAGTTCTTCTGATGGTCACTACCACAGGCTGTGTTGTTAACATGAGCTGTAGGAGTGTAACATTACCCCCAGCTCAGTTCTTCTGATGGTCACTACCACAGGCTGTGTTGTTAACATGAGCTGTAGGAGTGTAACATTACCCCCAGCTCGGTTCTTGTGATGGTCACTACCACAGGCTGTGTTGTTAACATGAGGTGTAGGAGTGTAACATTAACCCCAGCTCAGTTCTTCTGATGGTCACTACCACAGGCTGTGTTGTTAACATGAGCTACAGGAGTGTAACATTACCCCCAGCTCGGTTCTTGTGATGGTCACTACCACAGGCTGTGTTAACATGAGGTGTAGGAGTGTAACATTACCCCCAGCTCAGTTCTTGTGATGGTCACTACCACAGGCTGTGTTAACATGAGCTGCAGGAGTGTAACATTAACCCCAGCTCAGTTCTTCTGATGGTCACTACCACAGGCTGTGTTGTTAACATGAGCTACAGGAGTGTAACATTACCCCCTGCTCAGTTCTTCTGATGGTCACTACCACAGGCTGTGTTGTTAACATGAGGTGTAGGAGTGTAACGTTACCCCAGCTCGGTTCTTGTGATGGTCACTACCACAGGCTGTGTTAACATGAGGTGTAGGAGTGTAACATTACCCCCAGCTCAGTTCTTGTGATGGTCACTACCACAGGCTGTGTTAACATGAGCTGCAGGAGTGTAACATTAACCCCAGCTCAGTTCTTCTGATGGTCACTACCACAGGCTGTGTTGTTAACATGAGCTACAGGAGTGTAACATTACCCCCTGCTCAGTTCTTCTGATGGTCACTACCACAGGCTGTGTTGTTAACATGAGGTGTAGGAGTGTAACGTTACCCCAGCTCAGTTCTTCTGATGGTCACTACCACAGGCTGTGTTAACATGAGGTGTAGGAGTGTAACATTACCCCCAGCTCAGTTCTTGTGATGGTCACTACCACAGGCTGTGTTAACATGAGCTTCAGGAGTGTAACATTAACACCAGCTCAGTTCTTCTGATGGTCACTACCACAGGCTGTGTTGTTAACATGAGCTGTAGGAGCGTAACATTAACCCCAGCTCAGTTCTTGTGATGGTCACTACCACAGGCTGTGTTGTTAACATGAGCTGTAGAAGTGTAACATTAACCCCAGCTCAGTTCTTGTGATGGTCACTACCACAGGCTGTGTTGTTAACATGAGCTGTAGGAGCGTAACATTACCCCCAGCTCAGTTCTTGTGATGGTCACTACCACAGGCTGTGTTGTTAACATGAGCTACAGGAGTGTAACATTAACCCCAGCTCAGTTCTTCTGATGGTCACTACCACAGGCTGTGTTGTTAACATGAGGTATAGGAGTGTAACATTACCCCCAGCTCAGTTCTTGTGATGGTCACTACCACAGACTGTGTTGTTAAAATGAGCTACAGGAGTGTAACATTACCCCCAGCTCAGTTCTTGTGATGGTCACTACCACAGGCTGTGTTGTTAACATGAGCTACAGGAGTATAACGTTAACCCCAGCTCAGTTCTTCTGATGGTCACTACCACAGGCTGTGTTGTTAACATGAGGTGTAGGAGTGTAACATTACCCCCAGCTCAGTTCTTCTGATGGTCAATACCACAGGCTGTATTGTTAACATGAGCTGTAGGAGTGTAACATTAACCCCAGCTCAGTTCTTCTGATGGTCACTACCACAGGCTGTGTTGTTAACATGAGCTCTAGGAGCGTAACATTAACCCCAGCTCAGTTCTTGTGATGGTCACTACCACAGGCTGTGTTGTTAACATGAGCTGTAGAAGTGTAACATTAACCCCAGCTCAGTTCTTTTGATGGTCACTACCTCAGGCTGTGTTGTTAACATGAGCTGTAGGTGCGTAACATTACCCCCAGCTCAGTTCTTGTGATGGTCACTACCACAGGCTGTGTTGTTAACATGAGCTACAGGAGTGTAACATTAACCCCAGCTCAGTTCTTCTGATGGTCACTACCACAGGCTGTGTTGTTAACATGAGCTGTAGGAGCGTAACATTAACCCCAGCTCAGTTCTTGTGATGGTCACTACCACAGGCTGTGTTGTTAACATGAGCTACAGGAGTGTAACATTACCCCCAGCTCAGTTCTTGTGATGGTCACTACCACAGGCTGTGTTGTTAACATGAGCTACAGGAGTGTAACATTAACCCCAGCTCAGTTCTTCTGATGGTCACTACCACAGGCTGTGTTGTTAACATGAGGTATTGGAGTGTAACATAACCCCAGCTCAGTTCTTGTGATGGTCACTACCACAGACTGTGTTGTTAACATGAGCTGTAGGAGTGTAACATTACCCCCAGCTCAGTTCTTGTGATGGTCACTACCACAGGCTGTGTTAACATGAGCTGTAGAAGTGTAACATTACCCCCAGCTCAGTTCTTCTGATGGTCACTACCACAGGCTGTGTTGTTAACATGAGCTGTAGGAGCGTAACATTACCCCCAGCTCAGTTCTTCTGATGGTCAGTCACTACCACAGGCTGTGTTGTTAACATGAGCTGTAGGAGTGTAACATTACCCCCAGCTCAGTTCTTCTCATGGTCAGTCACTACCACAGGCTGTGTTGTTAACATGAGCTGTAGGAGTGTAACATTACCCCCAGCTCAGTTCTTCTGATGGTCACTACCACAGGCTGTGTTGTTAACATGAGCTGTAGGAGCGTAACATTACCCCCAGCTCAGTTCTTCTGATGGTCAGTCACTACCACAAGCTGTGTTGTTAACATGAGCTGTAGGAGTGTAACATTACCCCCAGCTCGGTTCTTGTGATGGTCACTACCACAGGCTGTGTTGTTAACATGAGGTGTAGGAGTGTAACATTACCCCCAGCTCGGTTCTTGTGATGGTCACTACCACAGGCTGTGTTGTTAACATGAGGTGTTGGAGTGTAACATTAACCCCAGCTCAGTTCTTCTGATGGTCACTACCACAGGCTGTGTTGTTAACATGAGGTGTAGGAGTGTAACATTATCCCCAGCTCAGTTCTTCTGATGGTCACTACCACAGGCTGTGTTGTTAACATGAGCTACAGGAGTGTAACATTACCCCCTGCTCAGTTCTTCTGATGGTCACTACCACAGGCTGTGTTGTTAACATGAGGTGTAGGAGTGTAACATTACCCCAGCTCAGTTCTTCTGATGGTCACTACCACAGGCTGTGTTAACATGAGGTGTAGGAGTGTAACATTACCCCCAGCTCGGTTCTTGTGATGGTCACTACCACAGGCTGTGTTGTTAACATGAGGTGTAGGAGTGTAACATTACCCCCAGCTCAGTTCTTCTGATGGTCACTACCACAGGCTGTGATGTTAACATGAGCTGTAGGAGTGTAACATTACCCCCAGCTCAGTTCTTGTGATGGTCACTACCACAGGCTGTGTTGTTAACATGAGCTGTAGGAGCGTAACATTACCCCCAGCTCAGTTCTTCTGATGGTCACTACCACAGGCTGTGTTGTTAACATGAGCTACAGGAGTATAACATTAACCCCAGCTCAGTTCTTCTGATGGTCACTACCACAGGCTGTGTTGTTAACATGAGGTGTAGGAGTGTAACATTACCCCCAGCTCAGTTCTTCTGATGGTCACTACCACAGGCTGTGTTGTTAACATGAGCTGTAGGAGTGTAACATTAACCCCAGCTCAGTTCTTGTGATGGTCACTACCACAGGCTGTGTTGTTAACATGAGCTGTAGGAGTGTAACATTACCCCCAGCTCAGTTCTTCTGATGGTCACTACCACAGGCTGTGTTGTTAACATGAGCTACAGGAGTATAACATTAACCCCAGCTCAGTTCTTCTGATGGTCACTACCACAGGCTGTGTTGTTAACATGAGCTGTAGGAGTGTAACATTACCCCCAGCTCGGTTCTTGTGATGGTCACTACCACAGGCTGTGTTGTTAACATGAGGTGTAGGAGTGTAACATTAACCCCAGCTCAGTTCTTCTGATGGTCACTACCACAGGCTGTGTTGTTAACTTGAGCTGTAGGAGCGTAACATTAACCCCAGCTCAGTTCTTGTGATGGTCACTACCACAGGCTGTGTTGTTAACATGAGCTACAGGAGTGTAACATTACCCCCAGCTCAGTTCTTGTGATGGTCACTACCACAGGCTGTGTTGTTAACATGAGCTGTAGGAGTGTAACATTATCCCCAGCTCGATTCTTGTGATGGTCACTACCACAGGCTGTGTTGTTAACATGAGCTACAGGAGTGTAACATTACCCCCAGCTCAGTTCTTCTGATGGTCACTACCACAGGCTGTGTTGTTAACATGAGCTACAGGAGTGTAACATTAACCCCAGCTCAGTTCTTCTGATTGTTACTATCACAGGCTGTGTTGTTAACATGAGCTGTAGGAGTGTAACATTACCCCCAGCTCAGTTCTTGTGATGGTCACTACCACAGGCTGTGTTGTTAACATGAGCTGTAGGAGCGTAACATTACCCCCAGCTCAGTTCTTCTGATGGTCAGTCACTACCACAGGCTGTGTTGTTAACATGAGCTACAGGAGTATAACATTAACCCCAGCTCAGTTCTTCTGATGGTCACTACCACAGGCTGTGTTGTTAACATGAGCTGTAGGAGCGTAACATTAACCCCAGCTCAGTTCTTGTGATGGTCACTACCACAGGCTGTGTTGTTAACATGAGCTGTAGGAGCATAACATTAACCCCAGCTCAGTTCTTGTGATGGTCACTACCACAGGCTGTGTTGTTAACATGAGCTACAGGAGTGTAACATTACCCCCAGCTCAGTTCTTGTGATGGTCACTACCACAGGCTGTGTTGTTAACATGAGCTACAGGAGTGTAACATTAACCCCAGCTCAGTTCTTCTGATGGTCACTACCACAGGCTGTGTTGTTAACATGAGGTATAGGAGTGTAACATTACCCCCAGCTCAGTTCTTGTGATGGTCACTACCACAGACTGTGTTGTTAACATGAGCTGTAGGAGTGTAACATTACCCCCAGCTCAGTTCTTGTGATGGTCACTACCACAGGCTGTGTTGTTAACATGAGCTGTAGAAGTGTAACATTACCCCCAGCTCAGTTCTTCTGATGGTCACTACCACAGGCTGTGTTGTTAACATGAGCTGTAGGAGCGTAACATTACCCCCAGCTCAGTTTTTCTGATGGTCAGTCACTACCACAGGCTGTGTTGTTAACATGAGCTGTAGGAGTGTAACATTACCCCCAGCTCAGTTCTTCTGATGGTCACTACCACAGGCTGTGTTGTTAACATGAGCTGTAGGAGTGTAACATTACCCCCAGCTCAGTTCTTCTGATGGTCACTACCACAGGCTGTGTTGTTAACATGAGCTGTAGAAGCGTAACATTACCCCCAGCTCAGTTCTTCTGATGGTCAGTCACTACCACAAGCTGTGTTGTTAACATGAGCTGTAGGAGTGTAACATTACCCCCAGCTCGGTTCTTGTGATGGTCACTACCACAGGCTGTGTTGTTAACATGAGGTGTAGGAGTGTAACATTAACCCCAGCTCAGTTCTTCTGATGGTCACTACCACAGGCTGTGTTGTTAACATGAGGTGTAGGAGTGTAACATTATCCACAGCTCAGTTCTTCTGATGGTCACTACCACAGGCTGTGTTGTTAACATGAGCTACAGTAGTGTAACATTACCCCCTGCTCAGTTCTTCTGACGGTCACTACCACAGGCTGTGTTGTTAACATGAGGTGTAGGAGTGTAACATTACCTCAGCTCAGTTCTTCTGATGGTCACTACCACAGGCTGTGTTAACATGAGGTGTAGGAGTGTAACATTACCCCCAGCTCGGTTCTTGTGATGGTCACTACCACAGGCTGTGTTGTTAACATGAGGTGTAGGAGTGTAACATTACCCCCAGCTCAGTTCTTCTGATGGTCACTACCACAGGCTGTGATGTTAACATGAGCTGTAGGAGTGTAACATTACCCCCAGCTCAGTTCTTGTGATGGTCACTACCACAGGCTGTGTTGTTAACATGAGCTGTAGGAGCGTAACATTACCCCCAGCTCAGTTCTTCTGATGGTCACTACCACAGGCTGTGTTGTTAACATGAGCTACAGGAGTATAACATTAACCCCAGCTCAGTTCTTCTGATGGTCACTACCACAGGCTGTGTTGTTAACATGAGGTGTAGGAGTGTAACATTACCCCCAGCTCAGTTCTTCTGATGGTCACTACCACAGGCTGTGTTGTTAACATGAGCTGTAGGAGTGTAACATTACCCCCAGCTCAGTTCTTCTGATGGTCACTACCACAGGCTGTGTTGTTAACATGAGCTACAGGAGTATAACATTAACCCCAGCTCAGTTCTTCTGATGGTCACTACCACAGGCTGTGTTGTTAACATGAGCTGTAGGAGTGTAACATTACCCCCAGCTCGTTTCTTGTGATGGTCACTACCACAGACTGTGTTGTTAACATGAGCTACAGGAGTGTAACATTACCCCCAGCTCAGTTCTTGTGATGGTCACTACCACAGGCTGTGTTGTTAACATGAGCTGTAGGAGTGTAACATTACCCCCAGCTCAGTTCTTGTGATGGTCACTACCACAGGCTGTGTTAACATGAGCTGTAGGAGCGTAACATTACCCCCAGCTCAGTTCTTCTGATGGTCAGTCATTACCACAGGCTGTGCTGTTAACATGAGCTACAGGAGTATAACATTAACCCCAGCTCAGTTCTTGTGATGGTCACTACCACAGGCTGTGTTGTTAACATGAGCTGTAGGAGCGTAACATTACCCCCAGCTCAGTTCTTCTAATGGTCACTACCACAGGCTGTGTTGTTAACATGAGCTGTAGGAGCGTAACATTACCCCCAGCTCAGTTCTTGTGATGGTCACTACCACAGGCTGTGTTGTTAACATGAGCTACAGGAGTGTAACATTAACCCCAGCTCAGTTCTTCTGATGGTCACTACCACAGGCTGTGTTGTTAACATGAGGTATAGGAGTGTAACATTACACCCAGCTCAGTTCTTTTGATGGTCACTACCACAGGCTGTGTTGTTAACATGAGGTATAGGAGTGTAACATTACCCCCAGCTCAGTTCTTGTGATGGTCACTACCACAGGCTGTGTTGTTAACATGAGCTGTAGGAGTGTAACATTACCCCCAGCTCAGTTCTTGTGATGGTCACTACCACAGGCTATGTTAATATGAGCTGTAGGAGCGTATCATTATCCCCAGCTCAGTTCTTCTGATGGTCAGTCATTACCACAGGCTGTGTTGTTAACATGAGCTACAGGAGTATAACATTAACCCCAGCTCAGTTCTTCTGATGGTCACTACCACAGGCTGTGTTGTTAACATGAGCTGTAGGAGCGTAACATTAACCCCAGCTCAGTTCTTGTGATGGTCACTACCACAGGCTGTGTTGTTAACATGAGCTGTAGAAGTGTAACATTAACCCCAGCTCAGTTCTTTTGATGGTCACTACCACAGGCTGTGTTGTTAACATGAGCTGTAGGAGCGTAACATTACCCCCAGCTCAGTTCTTGTGATGGTCACTACCACAGGCTGTGTTGTTAACATGAGCTACAGGAGTGTAACATTAACCCCAGCTCAGTTCTTCTGATGGTCACTACCACAGGCTGTGTTGTTAACATGAGGTATAAGAGTGTAACATTACCCCCAGCTCAGTTCTTGTGATGGTCACTACCACAGACTGTGTTGTTAACATGAGCTACAGGAGTGTAACATTACCCCCAGCTCAGTTCTTGTGATGGTCACTACCACAGGCTGTGTTGTTAACATGAGCTGTAGGAGTGTAACATTACCCCCAGCTCAGTTCTTGTGATGGTCACTACCACAGGCTGTGTTGTTAACATGAGCTACAGGAGTATAACATTAACCCCAGCTCAGTTCTTCTGATGGTCACTACCAAAGGCTGTGTTGTTAACATGAGCTGTAGGAGCGTAACATTAACCCCAGCTCAGTTCTTGTGATGGTCACTACCACAGGCTGTGTTGTTAACATGAGCTGTAGAAGTGTAACATTAACCCCAGCTCAGTTCTTTTGATGGTCACTACCACAGGCTGTGTTGTTAACATGAGCTGTAGGAGCGTAACATTACCCCCAGCTCAGTTCTTGTGATGGTCACTACCACAGGCTGTGTTGTTAACATGAGCTACAGGAGTGTAACATTAACCCCAGCTCAGTTCTTCTGATGGTCACTACCACAGGCTGTGTTGTTAACATGAGCTGTAGGAGTGTAACATTACCCCCAGCTCAGTTCTTGTGATGGTCACTACCACAGGCTGTGTTGTTAACATGAGCTACAGGAGTGTAACATTAACCCCAGCTCAGTTCTTCCGATGGTCACTACCACAGGCTGTGTTGTTAACATGAGCTGTAGGAGTGTAACTTTACCCCCAGCTCAGTTCTTGTGATGGTCACTACCACAGGCTGTGTTGTTAACATGAGCTGTAGGAGTGTAACATTACCCCCAGCTCAGTTCTTGTGATGGTCACTACCACAGGCTGTGTTAACATGAGCTGTAGGAGCGTATCATTACCCCCAGCTCAGTTCTTCTGATGGTCAGTCATTACCACAGGCTGTGTTGTTAACATGAGCTACAGGAGTATAACATTAACCCCAGCTCAATTCTTCTGATGGTCACTACCACAGGCTGTGTTGTTAACATGAGCTGTAGGAGCGTAACATTAACCCCAGCTCAGTTCTTGTGATGGTCACTACCACAGGCTGTGTTGTTAACATGAGCTACAGGAGTGTAACATTACCCCCAGCTCAGTTCTTGTGATGGTCACTACCACAGGCTGTGTTGTTAACATGAGCTGTAGGAGTGTAACATTATCCCCAGCTCGATTCTTGTGATGGTCACTACCACAGGCTGTGTTGTTAACATGAGCTACAGGAGTGTAACATTACCCCCAGCTCAGTTCTTCTGATGGTCACTACCACAGGCTGTGTTGTTAACATGAGCTACAGGAGTGTAACATTAACCCCAGCTCAGTTCTTCTGATTGTTACTATCACAGGCTGTGTTGTTAACATGAGCTGTAGGAGTGTAACATTACCCCCAGCTCAGTTCTTGTGATGGTCACTACCACAGGCTGTGTTGTTAACATGAGCTGTAGGAGCGTAACATTACCCCCAGCTCAGTTCTTCTGATGGTCAGTCACTACCACAGGCTGTGTTGTTAACATGAGCTACAGGAGTATAACATTAACCCCAGCTCAGTTCTTCTGATGGTCACTACCACAGGCTGTGTTGTTAACATGAGCTGTAGGAGCGTAACATTAACCCCAGCTCAGTTCTTGTGATGGTCACTACCACAGGCTGTGTTGTTAACATGAGCTGTAGGAGCATAACATTAACCCCAGCTCAGTTCTTGTGATGGTCACTACCACAGGCTGTGTTGTTAACATGAGCTACAGGAGTGTAACATTACCCCCAGCTCAGTTCTTGTGATGGTCACTACCACAGGCTGTGTTGTTAACATGAGCTACAGGAGTGTAACATTAACCCCAGCTCAGTTCTTCTGATGGTCACTACCACAGGCTGTGTTGTTAACATGAGGTATAGGAGTGTAACATTACCCCCAGCTCAGTTCTTGTGATGGTCACTACCACAGACTGTGTTGTTAACATGAGCTGTAGGAGTGTAACATTACCCCCAGCTCAGTTCTTGTGATGGTCACTACCACAGGCTGTGTTGTTAACATGAGCTGTAGAAGTGTAACATTACCCCCAGCTCAGTTCTTCTGATGGTCACTACCACAGGCTGTGTTGTTAACATGAGCTGTAGGAGCGTAACATTACCCCCAGCTCAGTTTTTCTGATGGTCAGTCACTACCACAGGCTGTGTTGTTAACATGAGCTGTAGGAGTGTAACATTACCCCCAGCTCAGTTCTTCTGATGGTCACTACCACAGGCTGTGTTGTTAACATGAGCTGTAGGAGTGTAACATTACCCCCAGCTCAGTTCTTCTGATGGTCACTACCACAGGCTGTGTTGTTAACATGAGCTGTAGAAGCGTAACATTACCCCCAGCTCAGTTCTTCTGATGGTCAGTCACTACCACAAGCTGTGTTGTTAACATGAGCTGTAGGAGTGTAACATTACCCCCAGCTCGGTTCTTGTGATGGTCACTACCACAGGCTGTGTTGTTAACATGAGGTGTAGGAGTGTAACATTAACCCCAGCTCAGTTCTTCTGATGGTCACTACCACAGGCTGTGTTGTTAACATGAGGTGTAGGAGTGTAACATTATCCCCAGCTCAGTTCTTTTGATGGTCACTACCACAGGCTGTGTTGTTAACATGAGCTACAGTAGTGTAACATTACCCCCTGCTCAGTTCTTCTGACGGTCACTACCACAGGCTGTGTTGTTAACATGAGGTGTAGGAGTGTAACATTACCTCAGCTCAGTTCTTCTGATGGTCACTACCACAGGCTGTGTTAACATGAGGTGTAGGAGTGTAACATTACCCCCAGCTCGGTTCTTGTGATGGTCACTACCACAGGCTGTGTTGTTAACATGAGGTGTAGGAGTGTAACATTACCCCCAGCTCAGTTCTTCTGATGGTCACTACCACAGGCTGTGATGTTAACATGAGCTGTAGGAGTGTAACATTACCCCCAGCTCAGTTCTTGTGATGGTCACTACCACAGGCTGTGTTGTTAACATGAGCTGTAGGAGCGTAACATTACCCCCAGCTCAGTTCTTCTGATGGTCACTACCACAGGCTGTGTTGTTAACATGAGCTACAGGAGTATAACATTAACCCCAGCTCAGTTCTTCTGATGGTCACTACCACAGGCTGTGTTGTTAACATGAGGTGTAGGAGTGTAACATTACCCCCAGCTCAGTTCTTCTGATGGTCACTACCACAGGCTGTGTTGTTAACATGAGCTGTAGGAGTGTAACATTACCCCCAGCTCAGTTCTTCTGATGGTCACTACCACAGGCTGTGTTGTTAACATGAGCTACAGGAGTATAACATTAACCCCAGCTCAGTTCTTCTGATGGTCACTACCACAGGCTGTGTTGTTAACATGAGCTGTAGGAGTGTAACATTACCCCCAGCTCGTTTCTTGTGATGGTCACTACCACAGACTGTGTTGTTAACATGAGCTACAGGAGTGTAACATTACCCCCAGCTCAGTTCTTGTGATGGTCACTACCACAGGCTGTGTTGTTAACATGAGCTGTAGGAGTGTAACATTACCCCCAGCTCAGTTCTTGTGATGGTCACTACCACAGGCTGTGTTAACATGAGCTGTAGGAGCGTAACATTACCCCCAGCTCAGTTCTTCTGATGGTCAGTCATTACCACAGGCTGTGCTGTTAACATGAGCTACAGGAGTATAACATTAACCCCAGCTCAGTTCTTCTGATGGTCACTACCACAGGCTGTGTTGTTAACATGAGCTGTAGGAGCGTAACATTACCCCCAGCTCAGTTCTTCTAATGGTCACTACCACAGGCTGTGTTGTTAACATGAGCTGTAGGAGCGTTACAATTCCCCCCAGCTCAGTTCTTGTGATGGTCACTACCACAGGCTGTGTTGTTAACATGAGCTACAGGAGTGTAACATTAACCCCAGCTCAGTTCTTCTGATGGTCACTACCATAGGCTGTGTTGTTAACATGAGGTATAGGAGTGTAACATTACCCCCAGCTCAGTTCTTGTGATGGTCACTACCACAGGCTGTGTTGTTAACATGAGGTATAGGAGTGTAACATTACCCCCAGCTCAGTTCTTGTGATGGTCACTACCACAGGCTGTGTTGTTAACATGAGCTGTAGGAGTGTAACATTACCCCCAGCTCAGTTCTTGTGATGGTCACTACCACAGGCTATGTTAACATGAGCTGTAGGAGCGTATCATTATCCCCAGCTCAGTTCTTCTGATGGTCAGTCATTACCACAGGCTGTGTTGTTAACATGAGCTACAGGAGTATAACATTAACCCCAGCTCAGTTCTTCTGATGGTCACTACCACAGGCTGTGTTGTTAACATGAGCTGTAGGAGCGTAACATTAACCCCAGCTCAGTTCTTGTGATGGTCACTACCACAGGCTGTGTTGTTAACATGAGCTGTAGAAGTGTAACATTAACCCCAGCTCAGTTCTTTTGATGGTCACTACCACAGGCTGTGTTGTTAACATGAGCTGTAGGAGCGTAACATTACCCCCAGCTCAGTTCTTGTGATGGTCACTACCACAGGCTGTGTTGTTAACATGAGGTATAAGAGTGTAACATTACCCCCAGCTCAGTTCTTGTGATGGTCACTACCACAGACTGTGTTGTTAACATGAGCTACAGGAGTGTAACATTACCCCCAGCTCAGTTCTTGTGATGGTCACTACCACAGGCTGTGTTGTTAACATGAGCTGTAGGAGTGTAACATTACCCCCAGCTCAGTTCTTGTGATGGTCACTACCACAGGCTGTGTTGTTAACATGAGCTACAGGAGTGTAACATTAACCCCAGCTCAGTTCTTCTGATGGTCACTACCACAGGCTGTGTTGTTAACATAAGCTGTAGGAGTGTAACATTACCCCCAGCTCAGTTCTTGTGATGGTCACTACCACAGGCTGTGTTGTTAACATGAGCTACAGGAGTGTAACATTAACCCCAGCTCAGTTCTTCTGATGGTCACTACCACAGGCTGTGTTGTTAACATGAGCTGTAGGAGTGTAACATTACCCCCAGCTCAGTTCTTGTGATGGTCACTACCACAGGCTGTGTTGTTAACATGAGCTGTAGGAGTGTAACATTACCCCCAGCTCAGTTCTTGTGATGGTCACTACCACAGGCTGTGTTAACATGAGCTGTAGGAGCGTATCATTACCCCCAGCTCAGTTCTTCTGATGGTCAGTCATTACCACAGGCTGTGTTGTTAACATGAGCTACAGGAGTATAACATTAACCCCAGCTCAGTTCTTCTGATGGTCACTACCACAGGCTGTGTTGTTAACATGAGCTGTAGGAGCGTAACATTAACCCCAGCTCAGTTCTTGTGATGGTCACTACCACAGGCTGTGTTGTTAACATGAGCTGTAGGAGCGTAACATTACCCCCAGCTCAGTTCTTCTGATGGTCACTACCACAGGCTGTGTTGTTAACATGAGCTACAGGAGTATAACATTAACCCCAGCTCAGTTCTTCTGATGGTCACTACCACAGGCTGTGTTGTTAACATGAGGTGTAGGAGTGTAACATTACCCCCAGCTCAGTTCTTCTGATGGTCACTACCACAGGCTGTGTTGTTAACATCAGCTGTAGGAGTGTAACATTACCCCCAGCTCAGTTCTTCTGATGGTCACTACCACAGGCTGTGTTGTTAACATGAGCTACAGGAGTATAACATTAACCCCAGCTCAGTTCTTCTGATGGTCACTACCACAGGCTGTGTTGTTAACATGAGCTGTAGGAGTGTAACATTACCCCCAGCTCGTTTCTTGTGATGGTCACTACCACAGACTGTGTTGTTAACATGAGCTACAGGAGTGTAACATTACCCCCAGCTCAGTTCTTGTGATGGTCACTACCACAGGCTGTGTTGTTAACATGAGCTGTAGGAGTGTAACATTACCCCCAGCTCAGTTCTTGTGATGGTCACTACCACAGGCTGTGTTAACATGAGCTGTAGGAGCGTAACATTACCCCCAGCTCAGTTCTTCTGATGGTCAGTCATTACCACAGGCTGTGCTGTTAACATGAGCTACAGGAGTATAACATTAACCCCAGCTCAGTTCTTGTGATGGTCACTACCACAGGCTGTGTTGTTAACATGAGCTGTAGGAGTGTAACATTACCCCCAGCTCAGTTCTTGTGATGGTCACTACCACAGGCTATGTTGTTAACATGAGCTGTAGGAGCGTAACATTAACCCCAGCTCAGTTCTTGTGATGGTCACTACCACAGGCTGTGTTGTTAACATGAGCTGTAGAAGTGTAACATTAACCCCAGCTCAGTTCTTTTGATGGTCACTACCACAGGCTGTGTTGTTAACATGAGCTGTAGGAGCGTAACATTACCCCCCGCTCAGTTCTTGTGATGGTCACTACCACAGGCTGTGTTGTTAACATGAGCTACAGGAGTGTAACATTAACCCCAGCTCAGTTCTTCTGATGGTCACTACCACAGGCTGTGTTGTTAACATGAGGTATAAGAGTGTAACATTACCCCCAGCTCAGTTCTTGTGATGGTCACTACCACAGACTGTGTTGTTAACATGAGCTACAGGAGTGTAACATTACCCCCAGCTCAGTTCTTGTGATGGTCACTACCACAGGCTGTGTTGTTAACATCAGCTGTAGGAGTGTAACATTACCCCCAGCTCAGTTCTTCTGATGGTCACTACCACAGGCTGTGTTGTTAACATGAGCTACAGGAGTATAACATTAACCCCAGCTCAGTTCTTCTGATGGTCACTACCACAGGCTGTGTTGTTAACATGAGCTGTAGGAGTGTAACATTACCCCCAGCTCGTTTCTTGTGATGGTCACTACCACAGACTGTGTTGTTAACATGAGCTACAGGAGTGTAACATTACCCCCAGCTCAGTTCTTGTGATGGTCACTACCACAGGCTGTGTTGTTAACATGAGCTGTAGGAGTGTAACATTACCCCCAGCTCAGTTCTTGTGATGGTCACTACCACAGGCTGTGTTAACATGAGCTGTAGGAGCGTAACATTACCCCCAGCTCAGTTCTTCTGATGGTCAGTCATTACCACAGGCTGTGCTGTTAACATGAGCTACAGGAGTATAACATTAACCCCAGCTCAGTTCTTGTGATGGTCACTACCACAGGCTGTGTTGTTAACATGAGCTGTAGGAGTGTAACATTACCCCCAGCTCAGTTCTTGTGATGGTCACTACCACAGGCTATGTTGTTAACATGAGCTGTAGGAGCGTAACATTAACCCCAGCTCAGTTCTTGTGATGGTCACTACCACAGGCTGTGTTGTTAACATGAGCTGTAGAAGTGTAACATTAACCCCAGCTCAGTTCTTTTGATGGTCACTACCACAGGCTGTGTTGTTAACATGAGCTGTAGGAGCGTAACATTACCCCCCGCTCAGTTCTTGTGATGGTCACTACCACAGGCTGTGTTGTTAACATGAGCTACAGGAGTGTAACATTAACCCCAGCTCAGTTCTTCTGATGGTCACTACCACAGGCTGTGTTGTTAACATGAGGTATAAGAGTGTAACATTACCCCCAGCTCAGTTCTTGTGATGGTCACTACCACAGACTGTGTTGTTAACATGAGCTACAGGAGTGTAACATTACCCCCAGCTCAGTTCTTGTGATGGTCACTACCACAGGCTGTGTTGTTAACATGAGCTGTAGGAGTGTAACATTACCCCCAGCTCAGTTCTTGTGATGGTCACTACCACAGGCTGTGTTGTTAACATGAGCTACAGGAGTATAACATTAACCCCAGCTCAGTTCTTCTGATGGTCACTACCAAAGGCTGTGTTGTTAACATGAGCTGTAGGAGCGTAACATTAACCCCAGCTCAGTTCTTGTGATGGTCACTACCACAGGCTGTGTTGTTAACATGAGCTGTAGAAGTGTAACATTAACCCCAGCTCAGTTCTTTTGATGGTCACTACCACAGGCTGTGTTGTTAACATGAGCTGTAGGAGCGTAACATTACCCCCAGCTCAGTTCTTGTGATGGTCACTACCACAGGCTGTGTTGTTAACATGAGCTACAGGAGTGTAACATTAACCCCAGCTCAGTTCTTCTGATGGTCACTACCACAGGCTGTGTTGTTAACATGAGCTGTAGGAGTGTAACATTACCCCCAGCTCAGTTCTTGTGATGGTCACTACCACAGGCTGTGTTGTTAACATGAGCTACAGGAGTGTAACATTAACCCCAGCTCAGTTCTTCTGATGGTCACTACCACAGGCTGTGTTGTTAACATGAGCTGTAGGAGTGTAACATTACCCCCAGCTCAGTTCTTGTGATGGTCACTACCACAGGCTGTGTTGTTAACATGAGCTGTAGGAGTGTAACATTACCCCCAGCTCAGTTCTTGTGATGGTCACTACCACAGGCTGTGTTAACATGAGCTGTAGGAGCGTATCATTACCCCCAGCTCAGTTCTTCTGATGGTCAGTCATTACCACAGGCTGTGTTGTTAACATGAGCTACAGGAGTATAACATTAACCCCAGCTCAGTTCTTCTGATGGTCACTACCACAGGCTGTGTTGTTAACATGAGCTGTAGGAGCGTAACATTAACCCCAGCTCAGTTCTTGTGATGGTCACTACCACAGGCTGTGTTGTTAACATGAGCTACAGGAGTGTAACATTACCCCCAGCTCAGTTCTTGTGATGGTCACTACCACAGGCTGTGTTGTTAACATGAGCTGTAGGAGTGTAACATTATCCCCAGCTCGATTCTTGTGATGGTCACTACCACAGGCTGTGTTGTTAACATGAGCTACAGGAGTGTAACATTACCCCCAGCTCAGTTCTTCTGATGGTCACTACCACAGGCTGTGTTGTTAACATGAGCTACAGGAGTGTAACATTAACCCCAGCTCAGTTCTTCTGATTGTTACTATCACAGGCTGTGTTGTTAACATGAGCTGTAGGAGTGTAACATTACCCCCAGCTCAGTTCTTGTGATGGTCACTACCACAGGCTGTGTTGTTAACATGAGCTGTAGGAGCGTAACATTACCCCCAGCTCAGTTCTTCTGATGGTCAGTCACTACCACAGGCTGTGTTGTTAACATGAGCTATAGGAGTATAACATTAACCCCAGCTCAGTTCTTCTGATGGTCACTACCACAGGCTGTGTTGTTAACATGAGCTGTAGGAGCGTAACATTAACCCCAGCTCAGTTCTTGTGATGGTCACTACCACAGGCTGTGTTGTTAACATGAGCTGTAGGAGCATAACATTAACCCCAGCTCAGTTCTTGTGATGGTCACTACCACAGGCTGTGTTGTTAACATGAGCTACAGGAGTGTAACATTACCCCCAGCTCAGTTCTTGTGATGGTCACTACCACAGGCTGTGTTGTTAACATGAGCTACAGGAGTGTAACATTAACCCCAGCTCAGTTCTTCTGATGGTCACTACCACAGGCTGTGTTGTTAACATGAGGTATAGGAGTGTAACATTACCCCCAGCTCAGTTCTTGTGATGGTCACTACCACAGACTGTGTTGTTAACATGAGCTGTAGGAGTGTAACATTACCCCCAGCTCAGTTCTTGTGATGGTCACTACCACAGGCTGTGTTGTTAACATGAGCTGTAGAAGTGTAACATTACCCCCAGCTCAGTTCTTCTGATGGTCACTACCACAGGCTGTGTTGTTAACATGAGCTGTAGGAGCGTAACATTACCCCCAGCTCAGTTTTTCTGATGGTCAGTCACTACCACAGGCTGTGTTGTTAACATGAGCTGTAGGAGTGTAACATTACCCCCAGCTCAGTTCTTCTGATGGTCACTACCACAGGCTGTGTTGTTAACATGAGCTGTAGGAGTGTAACATTACCCCCAGCTCAGTTCTTCTGATGGTCACTACCACAGGCTGTGTTGTTAACATGAGCTGTAGAAGCGTAACATTACCCCCAGCTCAGTTCTTCTGATGGTCAGTCACTACCACAAGCTGTGTTGTTAACATGAGCTGTAGGAGTGTAACATTACCCCCAGCTCGGTTCTTGTGATGGTCACTACCACAGGCTGTGTTGTTAACATGAGGTGTAGGAGTGTAACATTAACCCCAGCTCAGTTCTTCTGATGGTCACTACCACAGGCTGTGTTGTTAACATGAGGTGTAGGAGTGTAACATTATCCCCAGCTCAGTTCTTCTGATGGTCACTACCACAGGCTGTGTTGTTAACATGAGTTACAGTAGTGTAACATTACCCCCTGCTCAGTTCTTCTGACTGTCACTACCACAGGCTGTGTTGTTAACATGAGGTGTAGGAGTGTAACATTACCTCAGCTCAGTTCTTCTGATGGTCACTACCACAGGCTGTGTTAACATGAGGTGTAGGAGTGTAACATTACCCCCAGCTCGGTTCTTGTGATGGTCACTACCACAGGCTGTGTTGTTAACATGAGGTGTAGGAGTGTAACATTACCCCCAGCTCAGTTCTTCTGATGGTCACTACCACAGGCTGTGATGTTAACATGAGCTGTAGGAGTGTAACATTACCCCCAGCTCAGTTCTTGTGATGGTCACTACCACAGGCTGTGTTGTTAACATGAGCTGTAGGAGCGTAACATTACCCCCAGCTCAGTTCTTCTGATGGTCACTACCACAGGCTGTGTTGTTAACATGAGCTACAGGAGTATAACATTAACCCCAGCTCAGTTCTTCTGATGGTCACTACCACAGGCTGTGTTGTTAACATGAGGTGTAGGAGTGTAACATTACCCCCAGCTCAGTTCTTCTGATGGTCACTACCACAGGCTGTGTTGTTAACATGAGCTGTAGGAGTGTAACATTACCCCCAGCTCAGTTCTTCTGATGGTCACTACCACAGGCTGTGTTGTTAACATGAGCTACAGGAGTATAACATTAACCCCAGCTCAGTTCTTCTGATGGTCACTACCACAGGCTGTGTTGTTAACATGAGCTGTAGGAGTGTAACATTACCCCCAGCTCGTTTCTTGTGATGGTCACTACCACAGACTGTGTTGTTAACATGAGCTACAGGAGTGTAACATTACCCCCAGCTCAGTTCTTGTGATGGTCACTACCACAGGCTGTGTTGTTAACATGAGCTGTAGGAGTGTAACATTACCCCCAGCTCAGTTCTTGTGATGGTCACTACCACAGGCTGTGTTAACATGAGCTGTAGGAGCGTAACATTACCCCCAGCTCAGTTCTTCTGATGGTCAGTCATTACCACAGGCTGTGCTGTTAACATGAGCTACAGGAGTATAACATTAACCCCAGCTCAGTTCTTCTGATGGTCACTACCACAGGCTGTGTTGTTAACATGAGCTGTAGGAGCGTAACATTACCCCCAGCTCAGTTCTTCTAATGGTCACTACCACAGGCTGTGTTGTTAACATGAGCTGTAGGAGCGTAACATTACCCCCAGCTCAGTTCTTGTGATGGTCACTACCACAGGCTGTGTTGTTAACATGAGCTACAGGAGTGTAACATTAACCCCAGCTCAGTTCTTCTGATGGTCACTACCACAGGCTGTGTTGTTAACATGAGGTATAGGAGTGTAACATTACCCCCAGCTCAGTTCTTGTGATGGTCACTACCACAGGCTGTGTTGTTAACATGAGGTATAGGAGTGTAACATTACCCCCAGCTCAGTTCTTGTGATGGTCACTACCACAGGCTGTGTTGTTAACATGAGCTGTAGGAGTGTAACATTACCCCCAGCTCAGTTCTTGTGATGGTCACTACCACAGGCTATGTTAACATGAGCTGTAGGAGCGTATCATTATCCCCAGCTCAGTTCTTCTGATGGTCAGTCATTACCACAGGCTGTGTTGTTAACATGAGCTACAGGAGTATAACATTAACCCCAGCTCAGTTCTTCTGATGGTCACTACCACAGGCTGTGTTGTTAACATGAGCTGTAGGAGCGTAACATTAACCCCAGCTCAGTTCTTGTGATGGTCACTACCACAGGCTGTGTTGTTAACATGAGCTGTAGAAGTGTAACATTAACCCCAGCTCAGTTCTTTTGATGGTCACTACCACAGGCTGTGTTGTTAACATGAGCTGTAGGAGCGTAACATTACCCCCAGCTCAGTTCTTGTGATGGTCACTACCACAGGCTGTGTTGTTAACATGAGCTACAGGAGTGTAACATTAACCCCAGCTCAGTTCTTCTGATGGTCACTACCACAGGCTGTGTTGTTAACATGAGGTATAAGAGTGTAACATTACCCCCAGCTCAGTTCTTGTGATGGTCACTACCACAGACTGTGTTGTTAACATGAGCTACAGGAGTGTAACATTACCCCCAGCTCAGTTCTTGTGATGGTCACTACCACAGGCTGTGTTGTTAACATGAGCTGTAGGAGTGTAACATTACCCCCAGCTCAGTTCTTGTGATGGTCACTACCACAGGCTGTGTTGTTAACATGAGCTACAGGAGTGTAACATTAACCCCAGCTCAGTTCTTCTGATGGTCACTACCACAGGCTGTGTTGTTAACATGAGCTGTAGGAGTGTAACATTACCCCCAGCTCAGTTCTTGTGATGGTCACTACCACAGGCTGTGTTGTTAACATGAGCTACAGGAGTGTAACATTAACCCCAGCTCAGTTCTTCTGATGGTCACTACCACAGGCTGTGTTGTTAACATGAGCTGTAGGAGTGTAACATTACCCCCAGCTCAGTTCTTGTGATGGTCACTACCACAGGCTGTGTTGTTAACATGAGCTGTAGGAGTGTAACATTACCCCCAGCTCAGTTCTTGTGATGGTCACTACCACAGGCTGTGTTAACATGAGCTGTAGGAGCGTATCATTACCCCCAGCTCAGTTCTTCTGATGGTCAGTCATTACCACAGGCTGTGTTGTTAACATGAGCTACAGGAGTATAACATTAACCCCAGCTCAGTTCTTCTGATGGTCACTACCACAGGCTGTGTTGTTAACATGAGCTGTAGGAGCGTAACATTAACCCCAGCTCAGTTCTTGTGATGGTCACTACCACAGGCTGTGTTGTTAACATGATCTGTAGAAGTGTAACATTAACCCCAGCTCAGTTCTTTTGATGGTCACTACCACAGGCTGTGTTGTTAACATGAGCTGTAGGAGCGTAACATTACCCCCAGCTCAGTTCTTCTGATGGTCAGTCATTACCACAGGCTGTGTTGTTAACATGAGCTACAGGAGTATAACATTAACCCCAGCTCAGTTCTTCTGATGGTCACTACCACAGGCTGTGTTGTTAACATGAGCTACAGGAGTGTAACATTAACCCCAGCTCAGTTCTTCTGATGATCACTACCACAGGCTGTGTTGTTAACATGAGGTATAGGAGTGTAACATTACCCCCAGCTCAGTTCTTGTGATGGTCACTACCACAGACTGTGTTGTTAACATGAGCTACAGGAGTGTAACATTACCCCCAGCTCAGTTCTTCTGATGGTCAGTATCACAGGCTGTGTTGTCAACATGAGCTGTAGGAGTGTAACATTACCCCCAGCTCAGTTCTTGTGATTGTCACTACCACAGGCTGTGTTAACATGAGCTGTAGGAGCGTAACATTACCCCCAGCTCAGTTCTTCTGATGGTCAGTCATTACCACAGGCTGTGTTGTTAACATGAGCTACAGGAGTATAACATTAACCCCAGCTCAGTTCTTCTGATGGTCACTACCACAGGCTGTGTTGTTAACATGAGCTGTAGGAGCGTAACATTAACCCCAGCTCAGTTCTTGTGATGGTCACTACCACAGGTTGTGTTGTTAACATGAGCTGTAGAAGTGTAACATTAACCCTAGCTCAGTTCTTTTGATGGTCACTACCACAGGCTGTGTTGTTAACATGAGCTGTAGGAGCGTAACATTACCCCCAGCTCAGTTCTTGTGATTGTCACTACCACAGGCTGTGTTAACATGAGCTGTAGGAGCGTAACATTACCCCCAGCTCAGTTCTTCTGATGGTCAGTCATTACCACAGGCTGTGTTGTTAACATGAGCTACAGGAGTATAACATTAACCCCAGCTCAGTTCTTCTAATGGTCACTACCACAGGCTGTGTTGTTAACATGAGCTGTAGGAGCGTAACATTACCCCCAGCTCAGTTCTTCTGATGGTCACTACCACAGGCTGTGTTGTTAACATGAGCTGTAGGAGCGTAACATTACCCCGGGCTCAGTTATTCTGATGGTCAGTCACTACCACAGGCTGTGTTGTTAACATGAGCTGTAGGAGTGTAACATTACCACCAGCTCGGGTCTTGTGATGGTCACTACCACAGGCTGTGTTGTTAACATGAGGTGTAGGAGTGTAACATTACCCCCAGCTCAGTTCTTTTGATGGTCACTACCACAGGCTGTGTTGTTAACATGAGCTGTAGGAGTGTAACATTACCCCCAGCTCAGTTCTTCTGATGGTCAGTCATTACCACAGGCTGTGTTGTTAACATGAGCTACAGGAGTATAACATTAACCCCAGCTCAGTTCTTCTGATGGTCACTACCACAGGCTGTGTTGTTAACATGAGCTGTAGGAGCGTAACATTAACCCCAGCTCAGTTCTTGTGATGGTCACTACCACAGGCTGTGTTGTTAACATGATTTGTAGTAGTGTAACATTACACCCAGCTCAGTTGTTGTGATGATCACTACCACAGGCTGTGTTAACATGAGCTGTAGGAGCGTAACATTACCCCCAGCTCAGTTCTTCTGATGGTCAGTCATTACCACAGGCTGTGTTGTTAACATGAGCTACAGGAGTATAACATTAACCCCAGCTCAGTTCTTCTGATGGTCACTACCACAGGCTGTGTTGTTAACATGAGCTGTAGGAGTGTAACATTACCCCCAGCTCAGTTCTTCTGATGATCACTACCACAGGCTGTGTTGTTAACATGAGGTATAGGAGTGTAACATTACCCCCAGCTCAGTTCTTGTGATGGTCACTACCACAGGCTGTGTTGTTAACATGAGCTACAGGAGTGTAACATTACCCCCAGCTCAGTTCTTGTGATGGTCACTACCACAGGCTGTGTTGTTAACATGAGCTGTAGGAGTGTAACATTACCCCCAGCTCAGTTCTTGTGATTGTCACTACCACAGGCTGTGTTGTTAACATGAGCTGTAGGAGCGTAACATTACCCCCAGCTCAGTTCTTGTGATGGTCACTACCACAGGCTGTGTTGTTAACATGAGCTACAGGAGTATAACATTAACCCCAGCTCAGTTCTTCTAATGGTCACTACCACAGGCTGTGTTGTTAACATGAGCTGTAGGAGCGTAACATTACCCCCAGCTCAGTTCTTCTGATGGTCACTACCACAGGCTGTGTTGTTAACATGAGCTGTAGGAGCGTAACATTACCCCCAGCTCAGTTCTTCTGATGGTCACTACCACAGGCTGTGTTGTTAACATGAGGTGTAGGAGTGTAACATTACCCCCAGCTCAGTTCTTTTGATGGTCACTACCACAGGCTGTGTTGTTAACATGAGCTGTAGGAGTGTAACATTACCCCCAGCTCAGTTCTTGTGATGGTCACTACCACAGGCTGTGTTAACATGAGCTGCAGGAGTGTAACATTAACCCCAGCTCAGTTCTTCTGATGGTCACTACCACAGGCTGTGTTGTTAACATGAGCTGTAGGAGTGTAACATTAACCCCAGCTCAGTTCTTGTGATGGTCACTACCACAGGCTTTGTTGACATGAGGTGTAGGAGTGTAACATTACCCCCTGCTCAGTTGTTGTGATGATCACTACCACAGGCTGTGTTAACATGAGCTGTAGGAGCGTAACATTACCCCCAGCTCAGTTCTTCTGATGGTCAGTCATTACCACAGGCTGTGTTGTTAACATGAGCTACAGGAGTATAACATTAACCCCAGCTCAGTTCTTCTGATGGTCACTACCACAGGCTGTGTTGTTAACATGAGCTGTAGGAGTGTAACATTACCCCCAGCTCAGTTCTTGTGATGGTCACTACCACAGGCTGTGTTGTTAACATGAGCTGTAGGAGTGTAACATTACCCCCAGCTCAGTTCTTGTGATGGTCACTACCACAGGCTGTGTTATCATGAGCTGTAGGAGTATAACATTAACCCCAGCTCAGTTCTTCTGATGGTCACTACCACAGGCTGTGTTGTTAACATGAGGTATAGGAGTGTAACATTACCCCCAGCTCAGTTCTTCTGATGATCACTACCACAGGCTGTGTTGTTAACATGAGGTATAGGAGTGTAACATTACCCCCAGCTCAGTTCTTGTGATGGTCACTACCACAGACTGTGTTGTTAACATGAGCTACAGGAGTGTAACATTACCCCCAGCTCAGTTCTTGTGATGGTCACTACCACAGACTGTGTTGTTAACATGAGCTACAGGAGTGTAACATTACCCCCAGCTCAGTTCTTGTGATGGTCACTACCACAGGCTGTGTTGTTAACATGAGCTGTAGGAGTGTAACATTACCCCCAGCTCAGTTCTTGTGATGGTCACTACCACAGGCTGTGTTGTTAACATGAGCTGTAGAAGTGTAACATTACCCCCAGCTCAGTTCTTCTGATGGTCACTACCACAGGCTGTGTTGTTAACATGAGCTGTAGGAGCGTAACATTACCCCCAGCTCAGTTCTTCTGATGGTCAGTCGCTACCACAGGCTGTGTTGTTAACTTGAGCTGTAGGAGTGTAACATTACCCCCAGCTCAGTTCTTCTGATGGTCACTACCACAGGCTGTGTTGTTAACATGAGCTGTAGGAGTGTAACATTACCCCCAGCTCAGTTCTTCTGATGGTCACTACCACAGGCTGTGTTGTTAACATGAGGTATAGGAGCGTAACATTACCCCCAGGTCAGTTCTTGTGATGGTCACTACCACAGGCTGTGTTGTTAACATGAGGTGTAGGAGTGTAACATTGACCCCAGCTCAGTTCTTCTGATGGTCACTACCACAGGCTGTGTTGTTAACATGAGCTGTAGGAGTGTACATTACCCCCAGCTCAGTTCTTGTGATGGTCACTACCACAGGCTGTGTTAACATGAGCTGTAGGAGCGTAACATTACCCCCAGCTCAGTTCTTCTGATGGTCAGTCATTACCACAGGCTGTGTTGTTAACATGAGCTACAGGAGTATAACATTAACCCCAGCTCAGTTCTTCTGATGGTCACTACCACAGGCTGTGTTGTTAACATGAGCTGTAGGAGTGTAACATTACCCCCAGCTCAGTTCTTCTGATGGTCACTACCACAGGCTGTGTTGTTAACATGAGCTGTAGGAGTGTAACATTACCCCCAGCTCAGTTCTTGTGATGGTCACTACCACAGGCTGTGTTATCATGAGCTGTAGGAGTATAACATTAACTCCAGCTCAGTTCTTCTGATGGTCACTACCACAGGCTGTGTTGTTAACATGAGGTATAGGAGTGTAACATTACCCCCAGCTCAGTTCTTCTGATGATCACTACCACAGGCTGTGTTGTTAACATGAGGTATAGGAGTGTAACATTACCCCCAGCTCAGTTCTTGTGATGGTCACTACCACAGGCTGTGTTGTTAACATGAGCTACAGGAGTGTAACATTAACCCCAGCTCAGTTCTTCTGATGGTCACTACCACAGGCTGTGTTGTTAACATGAGGTATAAGAGTGTAACATTACCCCCAGCTCAGTTCTTGTGATGGTCACTACCACAGACTGTGTTGTTAACATGAGCTACAGGAGTGTAACATTACCCCCAGCTCAGTTCTTGTGATGGTCACTACCACAGGCTGTGTTGTTAACATGAGCTGTAGGAGTGTAACATTACCCCCAGCTCAGTTCTTGTGATGGTCACTACCACAGGCTGTGTTGTTAACATGAGCTGTAGAAGTGTAACATTACCCCCAGCTCAGTTCTTCTGATGGTCACTACCACAGGCTGTGTTGTTAACATGAGCTGTAGGAGCGTAACATTACCCCCAGCTCAGTTCTTCTGATGGTCAGTCGCTACCACAGGCTGTGTTGTTAACTTGAGCTGTAGGAGTGTAACATTACCCCCAGCTCAGTTCTTCTGATGGTCACTACCACAGGCTGTGTTGTTAACATGAGCTGTAGGAGTGTAACATTACCCCCAGCTCAGTTCTTCTGATGGTCACTACCACAGGCTGTGTTGTTAACATGAGGTATAGGAGCGTAACATTACCCCCAGGTCAGTTCTTGTGATGGTCACTACCACAGGCTGTGTTGTTAACATGAGGTGTAGGAGTGTAACATTGACCCCAGCTCAGTTCTTCTGATGGTCACTACCACAGGCTGTGTTGTTAACATGAGCTACAGGAGTGTAACATTACCCCCAGCTCAGTTCTTCTGATGGTCACTACCACAGGCTGTGTTGTTAACATGAGGTGTAGGAGTGTAACATTACCCCAGCTCAGTTCTTCTGATGGTCACTACCACAGGCTGTGTTAACATGAGGTGTAGGAGTGTAACATTAACCCCAGCTCAGTTCTTGTGATGGTCACTACCACAGGCTGTGTTAACATGAGCTGCAGGAGTGTAACATTAACCCCAGCTCAGTTCTTCTGATGGTCACTACCACAGGCTGTGTTGTTAACATGAGCTGTAGGAGCGTAACATTAACCCCAGCTCAGTTCTTGTGATGGTCACTACCAAAGGCTGTGTTGTTAACATGAGCTGTAGAAGTGTGACATTAACCCCAGCTCAGTTCTTGTGATGGTCACTACCACAGGCTGTGTTGTTAACATGAGCTGTAGGAGCGTAACATTACCCCCAGCTCAGTTCTTGTGATGGTCACTACCACAGGCTGTGTTGTTAACATGAGCTACAGGAGTGTCACATTAACCCCAGCTCAGTTCTTCTGATGGTCACTACCACAGGCTGTGTTGTTAACATGAGGTATAGGAGTGTAACATTACCCCCAGCTCAGTTCTTGTGATGGTCACTACCACAGACTGTGTTGTTAACATGAGCTACAGGAGTGTAACATTACCCCCAGCTCAGTTCTTGTGATAGTCACTACCACAGGCTGTGTTGTTAACATGAGCTGTAGGAGTGTAACATTACCCCCAGCTCAGTTCTTGTGATGGTCACTACCACAGGCTGTGTAAACATGAGCTGTAGGAGCGTAACATTACCCCCAGCTCAGTTCTTCTGATGGTCAGTCATTACCACAGGCTGTGTTGTTAACATGAGCTACAGGAGTATAACATTAACCCCAGCTCAGTTCTTCTGATGGTCACTACCACAGGCTGTGTTGTTAACATGAGCTACAGGAGTGTAACATTAACCCCAGCTCAGTTCTTGTGATGGTCACTACCACAGGCTGTGTTGTTAACATGAGGTATAGGAGTGTAACATTACCCCCAGCTCAGTTCTTCTGATGATCACTACCACAGGCTGTGTTGTTAACATGAGGTATAGGAGTGTAACATTACCCCCAGCTCAGTTCTTGTGATGGTCACTACCACAGGCTGTGTTGTTAACATGAGCTACAGGAGTGTAACATTAACCCCAGCTCAGTTCTTCTGATGGTCACTACCACAGGCTGTGTTGTTAACATGAGGTATAAGAGTGTAACATTACCCCCAGCTCAGTTCTTGTGATGGTCACTACCACAGACTGTGTTGTTAACATGAGCTACAGGAGTGTAACATTACCCCCAGCTCAGTTCTTGTGATGGTCACTACCACAGGCTGTGTTGTTAACATGAGCTGTAGGAGTGTAACATTACCCCCAGCTCAGTTCTTGTGATGGTCACTACCACAGGCTGTGTTGTTAACATGAGCTGTAGAAGTGTAACATTACCCCCAGCTCAGTTCTTCTGATGGTCACTACCACAGGCTGTGTTGTTAACATGAGCTGTAGGAGCGTAACATTACCCCCAGCTCAGTTCTTCTGATGGTCAGTCACTACCACAGGCTGTGTTGTTAACTTGAGCTGTAGGAGTGTAACATTACCCCCAGCTCAGTTCTTCTGATGGTCACTACCACAGGCTGTGTTGTTAACATGAGCTGTAGGAGTGTAACATTACCCCCAGCTCAGTTCTTCTGATGGTCACTACCACAGGCTGTGTTGTTAACATGAGCTGTAGGAGCGTAACATTACCCCCAGCTCAGTTCTTGTGATGGTCACTACCACAGGCTGTGTTGTTAACATGAGGTGTAGGAGTGTAACATTAACCCCAGCTCAGTTCTTCTGATGGTCACTACCACAGGCTGTGTTGTTAACATGAGCTACAGGAGTGTAACATTACCCCCAGCTCAGTTCTTCTGATGGTCACTACCACAGGCTGTGTTGTTAACATGAGGTGTAGGAGTGTAACATTACCCCAGCTCAGTTCTTCTGATGGTCACTACCACAGGCTGTGTTAACATGAGGTGTAGGAGTGTAACATTAACCCCAGCTCAGTTCTTGTGATGGTCACTACCACAGGCTGTGTTAACATGAGCTGCAGGAGTGTAACATTAACCCCAGCTCAGTTCTTCTGATGGTCACTACCACAGGCTGTGTTGTTAACATGAGCTGTAGGAGCGTAACATTAACCCCAGCTCAGTTCTTGTGATGGTCACTACCAAAGGCTGTGTTGTTAACATGAGCTGTAGAAGTGTGACATTAACCCCAGCTCAGTTCTTGTGATGGTCACTACCACAGGCTGTGTTGTTAACATGAGCTGTAGGAGCGTAACATTACCCCCAGCTCAGTTCTTGTGATGGTCACTACCACAGGCTGTGTTGTTAACATGAGCTACAGGAGTGTCACATTAACCCCAGCTCAGTTCTTCTGATGGTCACTACCACAGGCTGTGTTGTTAACATGAGGTATAGGAGTGTAACATTACCCCCAGCTCAGTTCTTGTGATGGTCACTACCACAGGCTGTGTTGTTAACATGAGCTGTAGGAGTGTAACATTACCCCCAGCTCAGTTCTTGTGATGGTCACTACCACAGGCTGTGTAAACATGAGCTGTAGGAGCGTAACATTACCCCCAGCTCAGTTCTTCTGATGGTCAGTCATTACCACAGGCTGTGTTGTTAACATGAGCTACAGGAGTATAACATTAACCCCAGCTCAGTTCTTCTGATGGTCACTACCACAGGCTGTGTTGTTAACATGAGCTACAGGAGTGTAACATTAACCCCAGCTCAGTTCTTCTGATGATCACTACCACAGGCTGTGTTGTTAACATGAGGTATAGGAGTGTAACATTACCCCCAGCTAAGTTCTTGTGATGGTCACTACCACAGACTGTGTTGTTAACATGAGCTACAGGAGTGTAACATTACCCCCAGCTCAGTTCTTGTGATGGTCACTAGCACAGGCTGTGTTGTTAACATGAGCTGTAGGAGTGTAACATTACCCCCAGCTCAGTTCTTGTGATGGTCACTACCACAGGCTGTGTTAACATGAGCTGTAGGAGCGTAACATTACCCCCAGCTCAGTTCTTCTGATGGTCAGTCATTACCACAGGCTGTGCTGTTAACATGAGCTACAGGAGTATAACATTAACCCCAGCTCAGTTCTTCTGATGGTCACTACCACAGGCTGTGTTGTTAACATGAGCTGTAGGAGCGTAACATTACCCCCAGCTCAGTTCTTCTGATGGTCACTACCACAGGCTGTGTTGTTAACATGAGCTGTAGGAGCGTAACATTACCCCCAGCTCAGGTCTTCTGATGGTCACTACCACAGGCTGTGTTGTCAACATGAGCTGTAGGAGTGTAACATTACCACCAGCTCGGTTCTTGTTATGGTCACTACCACAGGCTGTGTTGTTAACATGAGGTGTAGGAGTGTAACATTACCCCCAGCTCAGTTCTTCTGATGGTCACTAAAACAGGCTGTGTTGTTAACATGAGCTGTAGGAGTGTAACATTACCCCCAGCTCAGTTCTTGTGATGGTCACTACCACAGGCTGTGTTAACATGAGCTGTAGGAGCGTAACATTACCCCCAGCTCAGTTCTTCTGATGGTCACTACCACAGGCTGTGTTGTTAACATGAGCTGTAGGAGTGTAACATTACCCCCAGCTCAGTTCTTGTGATGGTCACTACCACAGGCTGTGTTAACATGAGCTGTAGGAGTGTAACATTAACCCCAGCTCAGTTCTTCTGATGGTCACTACCACAGGCTTTGTTGACATGAGGTGTAGGAGTGTAACATTACCCACAGCTCAGTTCTTGTGATGGTCACTACCACAGGCTGTGTTAACATGTGCTGCAGGAGTGTAACATTAACCCCAGCTCAGTTCTTCTGATGGTCACTACCACAGGCTGTGTTGTTAACATGAGCTGTAGAAGCGTAACATTAACCCCAGCTCAGTTCTTGTGATGGTCACTACCACAGGCTGTGTTATTAACATGAGCTGTAGAAGTGTAACAATACCCCCAGCTCAGTTCTTGTGATGGTCACTACCACAGGCTGTGTTGTTAACATGAGCTGTAGAAGTGTAACATTACCCCCAGCTCAGTTCTTCTGATGGTCACTACCACAGGCTGTGTTGTTAACATGAGCTGTAGGAGCGTAACATTACCCCCAGCTCAGTTCTTCTGATGGTCAGTCACTACCACAGGCTGTGTTGTTAACTTGAGCTGTAGGAGTGTAACATTACCCCCAGCTCAGTTCTTCTGATGGTCACTACCACAGGCTGTGTTGTTAACATGAGCTGTAGGAGTGTAACATTACCCCCAGCTCAGTTCTTCTGATGGTCACTACCACAGGCTGTGTTGTTAACATGAGCTGTAGGAGCGTAACATTACCCCCAGGTCAGTTCTTGTGATGGTCACTACCACAGGCTGTGTTGTTAACATGAGGTGTAGGAGTGTAACATTAACCCCAGCTCAGTTCTTCTGATGGTCACTACCACAGGCTGTGTTGTTAACATGAGCTACAGGAGTGTAACATTACCCCCAGCTCAGTTCTTCTGATGGTCACTACCACAGGCTGTGTTGTTAACATGAGGTGTAGGAGTGTAACATTACCCCAGCTCAGTTCTTCTGATGGTCACTACCACAGGCTGTGTTAACATGAGGTGTAGGAGTGTAACATTAACCCCAGCTCAGTTCTTGTGATGGTCACTACCACAGGCTGTGTTAACATGAGCTGCAGGAGTGTAACATTAACCCCAGCTCAGTTCTTCTGATGGTCACTACCACAGGCTGTGTTGTTAACATGAGCTGTAGGAGCGTAACATTAACCCCAGCTCAGTTCTTGTGATGGTCACTACCAAAGGCTGTGTTGTTAACATGAGCTGTAGAAGTGTAACATTAACCCCAGCTCAGTTCTTGTGATGGTCACTACCACAGGCTGTGTTGTTAACATGAGCTGTAGGAGCGTAACATTACCCCCAGCTCAGTTCTTGTGATGGTCACTACCACAGGCTGTGTTGTTAACATGAGCTACAGGAGTGTCACATTAACCCCAGCTCAGTTCTTCTGATGGTCACTACCACAGGCTGTGTTGTTAACATGAGCTACAGGAGTGTAACATTACCCCCAGCTCAGTTCTTGTGATGGTCACTACCACAGGCTGTGTTGTTAACATGAGCTGTAGGAGTGTAACATTACCCCCAGCTCAGTTCTTGTGATGGTCACTACCACAGGCTGTGTTAACATGAGCTGTAGGAGCGTAACATTACCCCCAGCTCAGTTCTTCTGATGGTCAGTCATTACCACAGGCTGTGCTGTTAACATGAGCTACAGGAGTATAACATTAACCCCAGCTCAGTTCTTCTGATGGTCACTACCACAGGCTGTGTTGTTAACTTGAGCTGTAGGAGCGTAACATTACCCCCAGCTCAGTTCTTCTGATGGTCACTACCACAGGCTGTGTTGTTAACATGAGCTGTAGGAGCGTAACATTACCCCCAGCTCAGTTCTTCTGATGGTCACTACCACAGGCTGTGTTGTCAACATGAGCTGTAGGAGTGTAACATTACCACCAGCTCGGTTCTTGTGATGGTCACTACCACAGGCTGTGTTGTTAACATGAGGTGTAGGAGTGTAACATTACCCCCAGCTCAGTTCTTCTGATGGTCACTACCACAGGCTGTGTTGTTAACATGAGCTGTAGGAGTGTAACATTACCCCCAGCTCAGTTCTTGTGATGGTCACTACCACAGGCTGTGTTAACATGAGCTGTAGGAGCGTAACATTACCCCCAGCTCAGTTCTTCTGATGGTCACTACCACAGGCTGTGTTGTTAACATGAGCTGTAGGAGTGTAACATTAACCCCAGCTCAGTTCTTCCGATGGTCACTACCACAGGCTTTGTTGACATGAGGTGTAGGAGTGTAACATTACCCACAGCTCAGTTCTTGTGATGGTCACTACCACAGGCTGTGTTAACATGAGCTGCAGGAGTGTAACATTAACCCCAGCTCAGTTCTTCTGATGGTCACTACCACAGGCTGTGTTGTTAACATGAGCTGTAGAAGCGTAACATTAACCCCAGCTCAGTTCTTGTGATGGTCACTACCACAGGCTGTGTTGTTAACATGAGCTGTAGAAGTGTAACATTAACCCCAGCTCAGTTCTTGTGATGGTCACTACCACAGGCTGTGTTGTTAACATGAGCTGTAGGAGCGTAACATTACCCCCAGCTCAGTTCTTGTGATGGTCACTACCACAGGCTGTGTTGTTAACATGAGCTACAGGAGTGTAACATTAACCCCAGCTCAGTTCTTCTGATGGTCACTACCACAGGCTGTGTTGTTAACATGAGGTATAGGAGTGTAACATTACCCCCAGCTCAGTTCTTGTGATGGTCACTACCACAGACTGTGTTGTTAACATGAGCTACAGGAGTGTAACATTACCCCCAGCCCAGTTCTTCTGATGGTCACTACCACAGGCTGTGTTGTTAACATGAGGTATAGGAGTGTAACATTACCCCCAGCTCAGTTCTTGTGATGGTCACTACCACAGGCTGTGTTGTTAACATGAGCTGTAGGAGCGTAACATTACCCCCAGCTCAGTTCTTCTGACGGTCAGTCATTACCACAGGCTGTGTTGTTAACATGAGCTACAGGAGTATAACATTAACCCCAGCTCAGTTCTTCTGATGGTCACTACCACAGGCTGTGTTGTTATCATGAGCTGTAGGAGCGTAACATTACCCCCAGCTCAGTTCTTCTGATGGTCACTACCACAGGCTGTGTTGTTAACATGAGCTGTAGGAGCGTAACATTACCCCCAGCTCAGTTATTCTGATGGTCACTACCACAGGCTGTGTTGTTAACATGAGCTGTAGGAGTGTAACATTACCACCAGCTCGGTTCTTGTGATGGTCACTACCACAGGCTGTGTTGTTAACATGAGGTGTAGGAGTGTAACATTACCCCCAGCTCAGTTCTTCTGATGGTCACTACCACAGGCTGTGTTGTTAACATGAGCTGTAGGAGTGTAACATTACCCCCAGCTCAGTTCTTGTGATGGTCACTACCACAGGCTGTGTTAACATGAGCTGGAGGAGCGTAACATTTCCCCCAGCTCAGTTCTTCTGATGGTCACTACCACAGGCTGTGTTGTTAACATGAGCTGTAGGAGTGTAACATTAACCCCAGCTCAGTTCTTCTGATGGTCACTACCACAGGCTTTGTTGACATGAGGTGTAGGAGTGTAACATTACCCCCAGCTCAGTTCTTGTGATGGTCACTACCACAGGCTGTGTTAACATGAGCTGCAGGAGTGTAACATTAACCCCAGCTCAGTTCTTCTGATGGTCACTACCACAGGCTGTGTTGTTAACATGAGCTGTAGGAGCGTAACATTAACCCCAGCTCAGTTCTTGTGATGGTCACTACCACAGGCTGTGTTGTTAACATGAGCTGTAGAAGTGTAACATTAACCCCAGCTCAGTTCTTGTGATGGTCACTACCACAGGCTGTGTTGTTAACATGAGCTGTAGGAGCGTAACATTACCCCCAGCTCAGTTCTTCTGATGGTCACTACCACAGGCTGTGTTGTTAACATGAGGTATAGGAGTGTAACATTACCCCCAGCTCAGTTCTTGTGATGGTCACTACCACAGACTGTGTTGTTAACATGAGCTACAGGAGTGTAACATTACCCCCAGCCCAGTTCTTCTGATGGTCACTACCACATGCTGTGTTGTTAACATGAGCTGTAGAAGTGTAACATTACCCCCAGCTCAGTTCTTCTGATGATCACTACCACAGGCTGTGTTGTTAACATGAGCTGTAGGAGCGTAACATTACCCCCAGCTCAGAACTTCTGATGGTCAGTCACTACCACAGGCTGTGTTGTTAACATGAGCTGTAGGAGTGTAACATTACCCCCAGCTCAGTTCTTCTGATGGTCACTACCACAGGCTGTGTTGTTAACATGAGCTGTAGGAGCGTAACATTACCCCCAGCTCAGTTCTTCTGATGGTCAGTCACTACCACAAGCTGTGTTGTTAACATGAGCTGTAGGAGTGTAACATTACCCCCAGCTCGGTTCTTCTGATGGTCACTACCACAGGCTGTGTTGTTAACATGAGGTGTAGGAGTGTGACATTACCCCCAGCTCAGTTCTTGTGATGGTCACTACCACAGGCTGTGTTAACATGAGCTGCAGGAGTGTAACATTAACCCCAGCTCAGTTCTTCTGATGGTCACTACCACAGGCTGTGTTGTTAACATGAGCTGTAGGAGCGTAACATTACCCCCAGCTCAGTTCTTGTGATGGTCACTACCACAGACTGTGTTGTTAACATGAGCTACAGGAGTGTAACATTACCCCCAACTCAGTTCTTGTGATGGTCACTACCACAGGCTGTGTTGTTAACATGAGCTGTAGGAGTGTAACATTACCCCCAGCTCAGTTCTTGTGATGGTCACTACCACAGGCTGTGTTAACATGAGCTGTAGGAGCGTAACATTACCCCCAGCTCAGTTCTTCTGATGGTCAGTCATTACCACAGGCTGTGTTGTTAACATGAGCTACAGGAGTATAACATTAACCCCAGCTCAGTTCTTCTGATGGTCACTACCACAGGCTGTGTTGTTAACATGAGCTGTAGGAGCGTAACATTACCCCCAGCTCAGTTCTTCTGATGGTCACTACCACAGGCTGTGTTGTTAACATGAGCTGTAGGAGCGTAACATTACTCTCAGCTCAGTTATTCTGATGGTCAGTCACTACCACAGGCTGTGTTGTTAACATGAGCTGTAGGAGTGTAACATTACCCCCAGCTCAGTTCTTCTGATGGTCACTACCACAGGCTGTGTTGTTAACATGAGCTGTAGGAGTGTAACATTACCCCCAGCTCAGTTCTTGTGATGGTCACTACCACAGGCTTTGTTAACATGAGCTGTAGGAGCGTAACATTACCCCCAGCTCAGTTCTTGTGATGGTCACTACCACAGGCTGTGTTGTTAACATGAGCTGTAGGAGTGTAACATTACCCCCAGCTCAGTTCTTCTGATGGTCACTACCACAGGCTGTGTTGTTAACATGAGCTACAGGAGTATAACATTAACCCCAGCTCAGTTCTTCTGATGGTCACTACCACAGGCTGTGTTGTTAACATGAGCTGTAGGAGTGTAACATTACCCCCAGCTCAGTTCTTCTGATGGTCACTACCACAGGCTGTGTTGTTAACATGAGCTACAGGAGTATAACATTAACCCCAGCTCAGTTCTTCTGATGGTCACTACCACAGGCTGTGTTGTTAACATGAGCTGTAGGAGTGTAACATTAACTCCAGCTCAGTTCTTGTGATGGTCACTACCACAGTCTGTGTTGTTAACATGAGCTGTAGGAGTGTAACATTACCCCCAGCTCAGTTCTTCTGATGGTCACTACCACAGGCTGTGTTGTTAACATGAGCTGTAGGAGCGTAACATTAACCCAAGCTCAGTTCTTGTGATGGTCACTACCGCAGGCTGTGTTGTTAACATGAGCTGTAGAAGTGTAACATTAACCCCAGCTCAGTTCTTGTGATGGTCACTACCACAGGCTGTGTTGTTAACATGAGCTACAGGAGTGTAACATTAACCCCAGCTCAGTTGTTCTGATGGTTACTATCACAGGCTGTGTTGTTAACATGAGCTACAGGAGTGTAACATTACCCCTGCTCAGTTCTTCTGATGGTCACTACCACAGGCTGTGTTGTTAACATGAGATGTAGGAGTGTAACATTACCCCAGCTCAGTTCTTCTGATGGTCACTACCACAGGCTGTGTTAACATGAGGTGTAGGAGTGTAACATTACCCCCAGCTCAGTTCTTGTGCTGGTCACTACCACAGGCTGTGTTAACATGAGCTGTAGGAGCGTAACATTACCCCCAGCTCAGTTCTTCTGATGGTCAGTCATTACCACAGGCTGTGTTGTTAACATGAGGTATAGGAGTGTAACATTACCCCCAGCTCAGTTCTTGTGATGGTCACTACCACAGGCTGTGTTGTTAACATGAGCTGTAGGAGTGTAACATTACCCCCAGCTCAGTTCTTGTGATGGTCACTACCACAGGCTGTGTTAACATGAGCTGTAGGAGCGTAACATTACCCCAGCTCAGTTCTTCTGATGGTCACTACCACAGGCTGTGTTAACATGAGGTGTAGGAGTGTAACATTACCCCCAGCTCAGTTCTTGTGCTGGTCACTACCACAGGCTGTGTTAACATGAGCTGCAGGAGTGTAACATTAACCCCAGCTCAGTTGTTCTGATGGTTACTATCACAGGCTGTGTTGTTAACATGAGCTACAGGAGTGTAACATTACCCCAGCTCAGTTCTTCTGATGGTCACTACCACAGGCTGTGTTAACATGAGGTGTAGGAGTGTAACATTACCCCCAGCTCAGTTCTTGTGCTGGTCACTACCACAGGCTGTGTTAACATGAGCTGCAGGAGTGTAACATTAACCCCAGCTCAGTTCTTCTGATGGTCACTACCACAGGCTGTGTTGTTAACTTGAGCTGTAGGAGCGTAACATTACCCCCAGCTCAGTTCTTGTGATGGTCACTACCACAGGCTGTGTTGGTAACTTGAGCTACAGGAGTGTAACATTAACCCCAGCTCAGTTCTTCTGATGGTCACTACCACAGGCTGTGTTGTTAACATGAGGTGTAGGAGTGTAACATTACCCCCAGCTCAGTTCTTGTGATGGTCACTACCACAGACTGTGTTGTTAACATGAGCTACAGGAGTGTAACATTACCCCCAGCTCAGTTCTTGTGATGGTCACTACCACAGGCTGTGTTGTTAACATGAGCTGTAGGAGTGTAACATTACCCCCAGCTCAGTTCTTGTGATGGTCACTACCACAGGCTGTGTTAACATGAGCTGTAGGAGCGTAACATTACCCCCAGCTCAGTTCTTCTGATGGTCAGTCATTACCACAGGCTGTGTTGTTAACATGAGGTATAGGAGTGTAACATTACCCCCAGCTCAGTTCTTGTGATTGTCACTACCACAGGCTGTGTTGTTAACATGATCTGTAGGAGCGTAACATTACCCCCAGCTCAGTTCTTGTGATGGTCACTACCACAGGCTGTGTTGTTAACATGAGCTACAGGAGTGTAACATTAACCCCAGCTCAGTTCTTCTGATGGTCACTACCACAGGCTGTGTTGTTAACATGAGGTATAGGAGTGTAACATTACCCCCAACTCAGTTCTTGTGATGGTCACTACCACAGACTGTGTTGTTAACATGAGCTGTAGGAGTGTAACATTACCCCCAGCTCAGTTCTTGTGCTGGTCACTACCACAGGCTGTGTTAACATGAGCTGCAGGAGTGTAACATTAACCCCAGCTCAGTTCTTCTGATGGTCACTACCACAGGCTGTGTTGTTAACATGAGCTGTAGGAGCGTAACATTACCCCCAGCTCAGTTCTTCTGATGGTCACTACCACAGGCTGTGTTGGTAACATGAGCTACAGGAGTGTAACATTAACCCCAGCTCAGTTCTTCTGATGGTCACTACCACAGGCTGTGTTGTCAACATGAGCTGTAGGAGTGTAACATTACCCCCAGCTCAGTTCTTGTGATGGTCACTACCACAGACTGTGTTGTTAACATGAGGTGTAGGAGTGTAACATTACCCCCAGCTCAGTTCTTGTGATGGTCACTACCACAGGCTGTGTTGTTAACATGAGCTGTAGGAGCGTAACATTACCCCCAGCTCAGTTCTTCTGACGGTCAGTCATTACCACAGGCTGTGTTGTTAACATGAGCTACAGGAGTATAACATTAACCCCAGCTCAGTTCTTCTGATGGTCACTACCACAGGCTGTGTTGTTAACATGAGCTGTAGGAGCGTAACATTACCCCCAGCTCAGTTCTTCTGATGGTCACTACCACAGGCTGTGTTGTTAACATGAGCTGTAGGAGCGTAACATTACCCCCAGCTCAGTTATTCTGATGGTCACTACCACAGGCTGTGTTGTTAACATGAGCTGTAGGAGTGTAACATTACCACCAGCTCGGTTCTTGTGATGGTCACTACCACAGGCTGTGTTGTTAACATGAGGTATAGGAGTGTAACATTACCCCCAGCTCAGTTCTTGTGATGGTCACTACCACAGGCTGTGTTGTTAACATGAGCTGTAGGAGTGTAACATTACCCCCAGCTCAGTTCTTGTGATGGTCACTACCACAGGCTGTGTTAACATGAGCTGTAGGAGCGTAACATTACCCCAGCTCAGTTCTTCTGATGGTCACTACCACAGGCTGTGTTAACATGAGGTGTAGGAGTGTAACATTACCCCCAGCTCAGTTCTTGTGCTGGTCACTACCACAGGCTGTGTTAACATGAGCTGCAGGAGTGTAACATTAACCCCAGCTCAGTTGTTCTGATGGTTACTATCACAGGCTGTGTTGTTAACATGAGCTACAGGAGTGTAACATTACCCCAGCTCAGTTCTTCTGATGGTCACTACCACAGGCTGTGTTAACATGAGGTGTAGGAGTGTAACATTACCCCCAGCTCAGTTCTTGTGCTGGTCACTACCACAGGCTGTGTTAACATGAGCTGCAGGAGTGTAACATTAACCCCAGCTCAGTTCTTCTGATGGTCACTACCACAGGCTGTGTTGTTAACTTGAGCTGTAGGAGCGTAACATTACCCCCAGCTCAGTTCTTGTGATGGTCACTACCACAGGCTGTGTTGGTAACTTGAGCTACAGGAGTGTAACATTAACCCCAGCTCAGTTCTTCTGATGGTCACTACCACAGGCTGTGTTGTTAACATGAGGTGTAGGAGTGTAACATTACCCCCAGCTCAGTTCTTGTGATGGTCACTACCACAGACTGTGTTGTTAACATGAGCTACAGGAGTGTAACATTACCCCCAGCTCAGTTCTTGTGATGGTCACTACCACAGGCTGTGTTGTTAACATGAGCTGTAGGAGTGTAACATTACCCCCAGCTCAGTTCTTGTGATGGTCACTACCACAGGCTGTGTTAACATGAGCTGTAGGAGCGTAACATTACCCCCAGCTCAGTTCTTCTGATGGTCAGTCATTACCACAGGCTGTGTTGTTAACATGAGGTATAGGAGTGTAACATTACCCCCAGCTCAGTTCTTGTGATTGTCACTACCACAGGCTGTGTTGTTAACATGAGCTGTAGGAGCGTAACATTACCCCCAGCTCAGTTCTTGTGATGGTCACTACCACAGGCTGTGTTGTTAACATGAGCTACAGGAGTGTAACATTAACCCCAGCTCAGTTCTTCTGATGGTCACTACCACAGGCTGTGTTGTTAACATGAGGTATAGGAGTGTAACATTACCCCCAACTCAGTTCTTGTGATGGTCACTACCACAGACTGTGTTGTTAACATGAGCTGTAGGAGTGTAACATTACCCCCAGCTCAGTTCTTGTGCTGGTCACTACCACAGGCTGTGTTAACATGAGCTGCAGGAGTGTAACATTAACCCCAGCTCAGTTCTTCTGATGGTCACTACCACAGGCTGTGTTGTTAACATGAGCTGTAGGAGCGTAACATTACCCCCAGCTCAGTTCTTCTGATGGTCACTACCACAGGCTGTGTTGGTAACATGAGCTACAGGAGTGTAACATTAACCCCAGCTCAGTTCTTCTGATGGTCACTACCACAGGCTGTGTTGTCAACATGAGCTGTAGGAGTGTAACATTACCCCCAGCTCAGTTCTTGTGATGGTCACTACCACAGACTGTGTTGTTAACATGAGGTGTAGGAGTGTAACATTACCCCCAGCTCAGTTCTTGTGATGGTCACTACCACAGGCTGTGTTGTTAACATGAGCTGTAGGAGCGTAACATTACCCCCAGCTCAGTTCTTCTGACGGTCAGTCATTACCACAGGCTGTGTTGTTAACATGAGCTACAGGAGTATAACATTAACCCCAGCTCAGTTCTTCTGATGGTCACTACCACAGGCTGTGTTGTTAACATGAGCTGTAGGAGCGTAACATTACCCCCAGCTCAGTTCTTCTGATGGTCACTACCACAGGCTGTGTTGTTAACATGAGCTGTAGGAGCGTAACATTACCCCCAGCTCAGTTATTCTGATGGTCACTACCACAGGCTGTGTTGTTAACATGAGCTGTAGGAGTGTAACATTACCACCAGCTCGGTTCTTGTGATGGTCACTACCACAGGCTGTGTTGTTAACATGAGGTATAGGAGTGTAACATTACCCCCAGCTCAGTTCTTGTGATGGTCACTACCACAGGCTGTGTTGTTAACATGAGCTGTAGGAGTGTAACATTACCCCCAGCTCAGTTCTTGTGATAGTCACTACCACAGGCTGTGTTGTTAACATGAGCTGTAGGAGTGTAACATTACCCCCAGCTCAGTTCTTCTGATGGTCACTACCACAGGCTGTGTTAACATGAGCTGTAGGAGCGTAACATTACCCCCAGCTCAGTTCTTCTGATGGTCAGTCATTACCACAGGCTGTGTTGTTAACATGAGCTACAGGAGTATAACATTAACCCCAGCTCAGTTCTTCTGATGGTCACTACCACAGGCTGTGTTGTTAACATGAGCTACAGGAGTGTAACATTAACCCCAGCTCAGTTCTTCTGATGATCACTACCACAGGCTGTGTTGTTAACATGAGGTATAGGAGTGTAACATTACCCCCAGCTAAGTTCTTGTGATGGTCACTACCACAGACTGTGTTGTTAACATGAGCTACAGGAGTGTAACATTACCCCCAGCTCAGTTCTTGTGATGGTCACTACCACAGGCTGTGTTGTTAACATGAGCTGTAGGAGTGTAACATTACCCCCAGCTCAGTTCTTGTGATGGTCACTACCACAGGCTGTGTTAACATGAGCTGTAGGAGCGTAACATTACCCCCAGCTCAGTTCTTCTGATGGTCAGTCATTACCACAGGCTGTGCTGTTAACATGAGCTACAGGAGTATAACATTAACCCCAGCTCAGTTCTTCTGATGGTCACTACCACAGGCTGTGTTGTTAACATGAGCTGTAGGAGCGTAACATTACCCCCAGCTCAGTTCTTCTGATGGTCACTACCACAGGCTGTGTTGTTAACATGAGCTGTAGGAGCGTAACATTACCCCCAGCTCAGTTCTTCTGATGGTCACTACCACAGGCTGTGTTGTCAACATGAGCTGTAGGAGTGTAACATTACCACCAGCTCGGTTCGTGTTATGGTCACTACCACAGGCTGTGTTGTTAACATGAGGTGTAGGAGTGTAACATTACCCCCAGCTCAGTTCTTCTGATGGTCACTACCACAGGCTGTGTTGTTAACATGAGCTGTAGGAGTGTAACATTACCCCCAGCTCAGTTCTTGTGATGGTCACTACCACAGGCTGTGTTAACATGAGCTGTAGGAGCGTAACATTACCCCCAGCTCAGTTCTTCTGATGGTCACTACCACAGGCTGTGTTGTTAACATGAGCTGTAGGAGTGTAACATTACCCCCAGCTCAGTTCTTGTGATGGTCACTACCACAGGCTGTGTTAACATGAGCTGTAGGAGTGTAACATTAACCCCAGCTCAGTTCTTCTGATGGTCACTACCACAGGCTTTGTTGACATGAGGTGTAGGAGTGTAACATTACCCACAGCTCAGTTCTTGTGATGGTCACTACCACAGGCTGTGTTAACATGAGCTGCAGGAGTGTAACATTAACCCCAGCTCAGTTCTTCTGATGGTCACTACCACAGGCTGTGTTGTTAACATGAGCTGTAGAAGCATAACATTAACCCCAGCTCAGTTCTTGTGATTGTCACTACCACAGGCTGTGTTGTTAACATGAGCTGTAGAAGTGTAACAATACCCCCAGCTCAGTTCTTGTGATGGTCACTACCACAGGCTGTGTTGTTAACATGAGCTGTAGAAGTGTAACATTACCCCCAGCTCAGTTCTTCTGATGGTCACTACCACAGGCTGTGTTGTTAACATGAGCTGTAGGAGTGTAACATTACCCCCAGCTCAGTTCTTCTGATGGTCAGTCACTACCACAGGCTGTGTTGTTAACTTGAGCTGTAGGACTGTAACATTACCCCCAGCTCAGTTCTTCTGATGGTCACTACCACAGGCTGTGTTGTTAACATGAGCTGTAGGACTGTAACATTACCCCCAGCTCAGTTCTTCTGATGGTCACTACCACAGGCTTTGTTGTTAACATGAGCTGTAGGAGCGTAACATTACCCCCAGGTCAGTTCTTGTGATGGTCACTACCACAGGCTGTGTTGTTAACATGAGCTGTAGGAGTGTAACATTACCCCCAGCTCAGTTCTTCTGATGGTCACTACCACAGGCTGTGTTGTTAACATGAGGTGTAGGAGTGTAACATTACCCCAGCTCAGTTCTTCTGATGGTCACTACCACAGGCTGTGTTAACATGAGGTGTAGGAGTGTAACATTAACCCCAGCTCAGTTCTTGTGATGGTCACTACCACAGGCTGTGTTAACATGAGCTGCAGGAGTGTAACATTAACCCCAGCTCAGTTCTTCTGATGGTCACTACCACAGGCTGTGTTGTTAACATGAGCTGTAGGAGCGTAACATTAACCCCAGCTCAGTTCTTGTGATGGTCACTACCAAAGGCTGTGTTGTTAACATGAGCTGTAGAAGTGTAACATTAACCCCAGCTCAGTTCTTGTGATGGTCACTACCACAGGCTGTGTTGTTAACATGAGCTGTAGAAGTGTAACATTAACCCCAGCTCAGTTCTTGTGATGGTCACTACCACAGGCTGTGTTGTTAACATGAGCTGTAGGAGCGTAACATTACCCCCAGCTCAGTTCTTCTGATGGTCACTACCACAGGCTGTGTTGTTAACATGAGCTACAGGAGTGTCACATTACCCCCAGCTCAGTTCTTGTGATGGTCACTACCACAGGCTGTGTTAACATGAGCTGTAGGAGCGTAACATTACCCCCAGCTCAGTTCTTCTGATGGTCAGTCATTACCACAGGCTGTGCTGTTAACATGAGCTACAGGAGTATAACATTAACCCCAGCTCAGTTCTTCTGATGGTCACTACCACAGGCTGTGTTGTTAACATGAGCTGTAGGAGCGTAACATTACCCCCAGCTCAGTTCTTCTGATGGTCACTACCACAGGCTGTGTTGTTAACATGAGCTGTAGGAGCATAACATTACCCCCAGCTCAGTTCTTCTGATGGTCACTACCACAGGCTGTGTTGTCAACATGAGCTGTAGGAGTGTAACATTACCACCAGCTCGGTTCGTGTTATGGTCACTACCACAGGCTGTGTTGTTAACATGAGGTGTAGGAGTGTAACATTACCCCCAGCTCAGTTCTTCTGATGGTCACTACCACAGGCTGTGTTAACATGAGCTGTAGGAGCGTAACATTACCCCCAGCTCAGTTCTTCTGATGGTCACTACCACAGGCTGTGTTGTTAACATGAGCTGTAGGAGTGTAACATTACCCCCAGCTCAGTTCTTGTGATGGTCACTACCACAGGCTGTGTTAACATGAGCTGTAGGAGTGTAACATTAACCCCAGCTCAGTTCTTCTGATGGTCACTACCACAGGCTTTGTTGACATGAGGTGTAGGAGTGTAACATTACCCACAGCTCAGTTCTTGTGATGGTCACTACCACAGGCTGTGTTAACATGAGCTGCAGGAGTGTAACATTAACCCCAGCTCAGTTCTTCTGATGGTCACTACCACAGGCTGTGTTGTTAACATGAGCTGTAGAAGCATAACATTAACCCCAGCTCAGTTCTTGTGATTGTCACTACCACAGGCTGTGTTGTTAACATGAGCTGTAGAAGTGTAACAATACCCCCAGCTCAGTTCTTGTGATGGTCACTACCACAGGCTGTGTTGTTAACATGAGCTGTAGAAGTGTAACATTACCCCCAGCTCAGTTCTTCTGATGGTCACTACCACAGGCTGTGTTGTTAACATGAGCTGTAGGAGTGTAACATTACCCCCAGCTCAGTTCTTCTGATGGTCAGTCACTACCACAGGCTGTGTTGTTAACTTGAGCTGTAGGACTGTAACATTACCCCCAGCTCAGTTCTTCTGATGGTCACTACCACAGGCTGTGTTGTTAACATGAGCTGTAGGACTGTAACATTACCCCCAGCTCAGTTCTTCTGATGGTCACTACCACAGGCTTTGTTGTTAACATGAGCTGTAGGAGCGTAACATTACCCCCAGGTCAGTTCTTGTGATGGTCACTACCACAGGCTGTGTTGTTAACATGAGCTGTAGGAGTGTAACATTACCCCCAGCTCAGTTCTTCTGATGGTCACTACCACAGGCTGTGTTGTTAACATGAGGTGTAGGAGTGTAACATTACCCCAGCTCAGTTCTTCTGATGGTCACTACCACAGGCTGTGTTAACATGAGGTGTAGGAGTGTAACATTAACCCCAGCTCAGTTCTTGTGATGGTCACTACCACAGGCTGTGTTAACATGAGCTGCAGGAGTGTAACATTAACCCCAGCTCAGTTCTTCTGATGGTCACTACCACAGGCTGTGTTGTTAACATGAGCTGTAGGAGCGTAACATTAACCCCAGCTCAGTTCTTGTGATGGTCACTACCAAAGGCTGTGTTGTTAACATGAGCTGTAGAAGTGTAACATTAACCCCAGCTCAGTTCTTGTGATGGTCACTACCACAGGCTGTGTTGTTAACATGAGCTGTAGAAGTGTAACATTAACCCCAGCTCAGTTCTTGTGATGGTCACTACCACAGGCTGTGTTGTTAACATGAGCTGTAGGAGCGTAACATTACCCCCAGCTCAGTTCTTGTGATGGTCACTACCACAGGCTGTGTTGTTAACATGAGCTACAGGAGTGTCACATTAACCCCAGCTCAGTTCTTCTGATGGTCACTACCACAGGCTGTGTTGTTAACATGAGGTATAGGAGTGTAAAATTACCCCCAGCTCAGTTCTTGTGATGGTCACTACCACAGACTGTGTTGTTAACATGAGCTACAGGAGTGTAACATTACCCCCAGCTCAGTTCTTGTGATGGTCACTACCACAGGCTGTGTTGTTAACATGAGCTGTAGGAGTGTAACATTACCCCCAGCTCAGTTCTTGTGATGGTCACTACCACAGGCTGTGTTAACATGAGCTGTAGGAGCGTAAAATTACCCCCAGCTCAGTTCTTCTGATGGTCAGTCATTACCACAGGCTGTGTTGTTAACATGAGCTACAGGAGTATAACATTAACCCCAGCTCAGTTCTTCTGATGGTCACTACCACAGGCTGTGTTGTTAACATGAGCTACAGGAGTGTAACATTAACCCCAGCTCAGTTCTTCTGATGATCACTACCACAGGCTGTGTTGTTAACATGAGGTATAGGAGTGTAACATTACCCCCAGCTCAGTTCTTGTGATGGTCACTACCACAGACTGTGTTGTTAACATGAGCTACAGGAGTGTAACATTACCCCCAGCTCAGTTCTTGTGATGGTCACTACCACAGGCTGTGTTGTTAACATGAGCTGTAGGAGTGTAACATTACCCCGAGCTCAGTTCTTGTGATGGTCACTACCACAGGCTGTGTTAACATGAACTGTAGGAGCGTAACATTACCCCCAGCGCAGTTCTTCTGATGGTCAGTCATTACCACAGGCTGTGCTGTTAACATGAGCTACAGGAGTATAACATTAACCCCAGCTCAGTTCTTCTGATGGTCACTACCACAGGCTGTGTTGTTAACATGAGCTGTAGGAGCGTAACATTACCCCCAGCTCAATTCTTCTGATGGTCACTACCACAGGCTGTGTTGTTAACATGAGCTGTAGGAGCGTAACATTACCCCCAGCTCAGTTCTTCTGATGGTCACTACCACAGGCTGTGTTGTCAACATGAGCTGTAGGAGTGTAACATTACCACCAGCTCGGTTCTTGTGATGGTCACTACCACAGGCTGTGTTGTTAACATGAGGTGTAGGAGTGTAACATTACCCCCAGCTCAGTTCTTGTGATGGTCACTACCACAGGCTGTGTTGTTAACATGAGCTGTAGGAGTGTAACATTACCCCTAGCTCAGTTCTTGTGATGGTCACTACCACAGGCTGTGTTAACATGAGCTGTAGGAGCGTAACATTACCCCCAGCTCAGTTCTTCTGATGGTCACTACCACAGTCTGTGTTGTTAACATGAGCTGTAGGAGTGTAACATTAACCCCAGCTCAGTTCTTCTGATGGTCACTACCACAGGCTTTGTTGACATGAGGTGTAGGAGTGTAACATTACCCACAGGTCAGTTCTTGTGATGGTCACTACCACAGGCTGTGTTAACATGAGCTGCAGGAGTGTAACATTAACCCCAGCTCAGTTCTTCTGATGGTCACTACCACAGGCTGTGTTGTTAACATGAGCTGTAGAAGCGTAACATTAACCCCAGCTCAGTTCTTGTGATGGTCACTACCACAGGCTATGTTGTTAACATGAGCTGTAGAAGTGTAACATTAACCCCAGCTCAGTTCTTGTGATGGTCACTACCACAGGCTGTGTTGTTAACATGAGCTGTAGGAGCGTAACATTACCCCCAGCTCAGTTCTTGTGATGGTCACTACCACAGGCTGTGTTGTTAACATGAGCTACAGGAGTGTAACATTAACCCCAGCTCAGTTCTTCTGATGGTCACTACCACAGGCTGTGTTGTTAACATGAGGTATAGGAGTGTAACATTACCCCCAGCTCAGTTCTTGTGATGGTCACTACCACAGACTGTGTTGTTAACATGAGCTACAGGAGTGTAACATTACCCCCAGCCCAGTTCTTCTGATGGTCACTACCACAGGCTGTGTTGTTAACATGAGGTATAGGAGTGTAACATTACCCCGAGCTCAGTTCTTGTGATGGTCACTACCACAGGCTGTGTTGTTAACATGAGCTGTAGGAGCGTAACATTACCCCCAGCTCAGTTCTTCTGACGGTCAGTCATTACCACAGGCTGTGTTGTTAACATGAGCTGTAGGAGCGTAACATTAACCCCAGCTCAGTTCTTCTGATGGTCACTACCACAGGCTGTGTTAACATGAGCTGTAGGAGCGTAACATTACCCCCAGCTCAGTTATTCTGATGGTCACTACCACAGGCTGTGTTGTTAACATGAGCTGTAGGAGTGTAACATTACCACCAGCTCGGTTCTTGTGATGGTCACTACCACAGGCTGTGTTGTTAACATGAGGTGTAGGAGTGTAACATTACCCCCAGCTCAGTTCTTCTGATGGTCACTACCACAGGCTGTGTTGTTAACATGAGCTGTAGGAGTGTAACATTACCCCCAGCTCAGTTCTTGTGATGGTCACTACCACAGGCTGTGTTAACATGAGCTGGAGGAGCGTAACATTTCCCCCAGCTCAGTTCTTCTGATGGTCACTACCACAGGCTGTGTTGTTAACATGAGCTGTAGGAGTGTAACATTAACCCCAGCTCAGTTCTTCTGATGGTCACTACCACAGGCTTTGTTGACATGAGGTGTAGGAGTGTAACATTACCCCCAGCTCAGTTCTTGTGATGGTCACTACCACAGGCTGTGTTAACATGAGCTGCAGGAGTGTAACATTAACCCCAGCTCAGTTCTTCTGATGGTCACTACCACAGGCTGTGTTGTTAACATGAGCTGTAGAAGCGTAACATTAACCCCAGCTCGGTTCTTGTGATGGTCACTACCACAGGCTGTGTTGTTAACATGAGCTGTAGAAGTGTAACATTAACCCCAGCTCAGTTCTTGTGATGGTCACTACCACAGGCTGTGTTGTTAACATGAGCTGTAGGAGCGTAACATTACCCCCAGCTCAGTTCTTCTGATGGTCACTACCACAGGCTGTGTTGTTAACATGAGGTATAGGAGTGTAACATTACCCCCAGCTCAGTTCTTCTGATGGTCACTACCACAGGCTGTGTTGTTAACATGAGCTGTAGGAGTGTAACATTACCCCCAGCTCAGTTCTTGTGATGGTCACTACCACAGGCTGTGTTAACATGAGCTGTAGGAGCGTAAAATTACCCCCAGCTCAGTTCTTCTGATGGTCAGTCATTACCACAGGCTGTGTTGTTAACATGAGCTACAGGAGTATAACATTAACCCCAGCTCAGTTCTTCTGATGGTCACTACCACAGGCTGTGTTGTTAACATGAGCTACAGGAGTGTAACATTAACCCCAGCTCAGTTCTTCCGATGATCACTACCACAGGCTGTGTTGTTAACATGAGGTATAGGAGTGTAACATTACCCCCAGCTCAGTTCTTGTGATGGTCACTACCACAGACTGTGTTGTTAACATGAGCTACAGGAGTGTAACATTACCCCCAGCTCAGTTCTTGTGATGGTCACTACCACAGGCTGTGTTGTTAACATGAGCTGTAGGAGTGTAACATTACCCCGAGCTCAGTTCTTGTGATGGTCACTACCACAGGCTGTGTTAACATGAACTGTAGGAGCGTAACATTACCCCCAGCGCAGTTCTTCTGATGGTCAGTCATTACCACAGGCTGTGCTGTTAACATGAGCTACAGGAGTATAACATTAACCCCAGCTCAGTTCTTCTGATGGTCACTACCACAGGCTGTGTTGTTAACATGAGCTGTAGGAGCGTAACATTACCCCCAGCTCAGTTCTTCTGATGGTCACTACCACAGGCTGTGTTGTTAACATGAGCTGTAGGAGCGTAACATTACCCCCAGCTCAGTTCTTCTGATGGTCACTACCACAGGCTGTGTTGTCAACATGAGCTGTAGGAGTGTAACATTACCACCAGCTCGGTTCTTGTGATGGTCACTACCACAGGCTGTGTTGTTAACATGAGGTGTAGGAGTGTAACATTACCCCCAGCTCAGTTCTTGTGATGGTCACTACCACAGGCTGTGTTGTTAACATGAGCTGTAGGAGTGTAACATTACCCCTAGCTCAGTTCTTGTGATGGTCACTACCACAGGCTGTGTTAACATGAGCTGTAGGAGCGTAACATTACCCCCAGCTCAGTTCTTCTGATGGTCACTACCACAGGCTGTGTTGTTAACATGAGCTGTAGGAGTGTAACATTAACCCCAGCTCAGTTCTTCTGATGGTCACTACCACAGGCTTTGTTGACATGAGGTGTAGGAGTGTAACATTACCCACAGCTCAGTTCTTGTGATGGTCACTACCACAGGCTGTGTTAACATGAGCTGCAGGAGTGTAACATTAACCCCAGCTCAGTTCTTCTGATGGTCACTACCACAGGCTGTGTTGTTAACATGAGCTGTAGAAGCGTAACATTAACCCCAGCTCAGTTCTTGTGATGGTCACTACCACAGGCTGTGTTGTTAACATGAGCTGTAGAAGTGTAACATTAACCCCAGCTCAGTTCTTGTGATGGTCACTACCACAGGCTGTGTTGTTAACATGAGCTGTAGGAGCGTAACATTACCCCCAGCTCAGTTCTTGTGATGGTCACTACCACAGGCTGTGTTGTTAACATGAGCTACAGGAGTGTAACATTAACCCCAGCTCAGTTCTTCTGATGGTCACTACCACAGGCTGTGTTGTTAACATGAGGTATAGGAGTGTAACATTACCCCCAGCTCAGTTCTTGTGATGGTCACTACCACAGACTGTGTTGTTAACATGAGCTACAGGAGTGTAACATTACCCCCAGCCCAGTTCTTCTGATGGTCACTACCACAGGCTGTGTTGTTAACATGAGGTATAGGAGTGTAACATTACCCCCAGCTCAGTTCTTGTGATGGTCACTACCACAGGCTGTGTTGTTAACATGAGCTGTAGGAGCGTAACATTACCCCCAGCTCAGTTCTTCTGACGGTCAGTCATTACCACAGGCTGTGTTGTTAACATGAGCTACAGGAGTATAACATTAACCCCAGCTCAGTTCTTCTGATGGTCACTACCACAGGCTGTGTTGTTAACATGAGCTGTAGGAGCGTAACATTACCCCCAGCTCAGTTATTCTGATGGTCACTACCACAGGCTGTGTTGTTAACATGAGCTGTAGGAGTGTAACATTACCACCAGCTCGGTTCTTGTGATGGTCACTACCACAGGCTGTGTTGTTAACATGAGGTGTAGGAGTGTAACATTACCCCCAGCTCAGTTCTTCTGATGGTCACTACCACAGGCTGTGTTGTTAACATGAGCTGTAGGAGTGTAACATTACCCCCAGCTCAGTTCTTGTGATGGTCACTACCACAGGCTGTGTTAACATGAGCTGGAGGAGCGTAACATTTCCCCCAGCTCAGTTCTTCTGATGGTCACTACCACAGGCTGTGTTGTTAACATGAGCTGTAGGAGTGTAACATTAACCCCAGCTCAGTTCTTCTGATGGTCACTACCACAGGCTTTGTTGACATGAGGTGTAGGAGTGTAACATTACCCCCAGCTCAGTTCTTGTGATGGTCACTACCACAGGCTGTGTTAACATGAGCTGCAGGAGTGTAACATTAACCCCAGCTCAGTTCTTCTGATGGTCACTACCACAGGCTGTGTTGTTAACATGAGCTGTAGAAGCGTAACATTAACCCCAGCTCGGTTCTTGTGATGGTCACTACCACAGGCTGTGTTGTTAACATGAGCTGTAGAAGTGTAACATTAACCCCAGCTCAGTTCTTCTGATGGTCACTACCACAGGCTGTGTTGTTAACATGAGCTGTAGGAGTGTAACATTACCCCCAGCTCAGTTCTTGTGATGGTCACTACCACAGACTGTGTTGTTAACATGAGCTACAGGAGTGTAACATTACCCCAGCCCAGTTCTTCTGATGGTCACTACCACAGGCTGTGTTGTTAACATGAGCTGTAGAAGTGTAACATTACCCCCAGCTCAGTTCTTCTGATGGTCACTACCACAGGCTGTGTTGTTAACATGAGCTGTAGGAGCGTAACATTACCCCCAGCTCAGAACTTCTGATGGTCAGTCACTACCACAGGCTGTGTTGTTAACATGAGCTGTAGGAGTGTAACATAACCCCCAGCTCAGTTCTTCTGATGGTCACTACCACAGGCTGTGTTGTTAACATGAGCTGTAGGAGCGTAACATTACCCCCAGCTCAGTTCTTCTGATGGTCAGTCACTACCACAAGCTGTGTTGTTAACATGAGCTGTAGGAGTGTAACATTACCCCCAGCTCGGTTCTTCTGATGGTCACTACCACAGGCTGTGTTGTTAACATGAGGTGTAGGAGTGTAACATTACCCCCAGCTCAGTTCTTCTGATGGTCACTACCACAGGCTGTGTTGTTAACATGAGCTACAGGAGTGTAACATTACCCCCTGCTCAGTTCTTCTGATGGTCACTACAACAGGCTGTGTTGTTAACATGAGGTGTAGGAGTGTAACATTACCCCAGCTCAGTTCTTCTGATGGTCACTACCACAGGCTGTGTTAACATGAGGTGTAGGAGTGTAACATTACCCCCAGCTCAGTTCTTGTGATGGTCACTACCACAGGCTGTGTTAACATGAGCTGCAGGAGCGTAACATTAACCCCAGCTCAGTTCTTCTGATGGTCACTACCACAGGCTGTGTTGTTAACATGAGCTGTAGGAGCGTAACATTACCCCCAGCTCAGTTCTTGTGATGATCACTACCACAGGCTGTGTTTTTAACATGAGCTACAGGAGTGTTACATTAACCCCAGCTCAGTTCTCGTGATGGTCACTACCACAGGCTGTGTTGTTAACATGAGGTATAGGAGTGTAACATTACCCCCAGCTCAGTTCTTGTGATGGTCACTACCACAGACTGTGTTGTTAACATGAGCTACAGGAGTGTAACATTACCCCCAACTCAGTTCTTGTGATGGTCACTACCACAGGCTGTGTTGTTCACATGAGCTGTAGGAGTGTAACATTACCCCCAGCTCAGTTCTTGTGATGGTCACTACCACAGGCTGTGTTAACATGAGCTGTAGGAGCGTAACATTACCCCCAGCTCAGTTCTTCTGATGGTCAGTCATTACCACAGGCTGTGTTGTTAACATGAGCTACAGGAGTATAACATTAACCCCAGCTCGGTTCTTGTGATGGTCACTACCACAGGCTGTGTTGTTAACATGAGCTGTAGGAGCGTAACATTACCCCCAGCTCAGTTCTTCTGATGGTCACTACCACAGGCTGTGTTGTTAACATGAGCTGTAGGAGCGTAACATTACTCTCAGCTCAGTTATTCTGATGGTCAGTCACTACCACAGGCTGTGTTGTTAACATGAGCTGTAGGAGTGTAACATTACCCCCAGCTCAGTTCTTCTGATGGTCACTACCACAGGCTGTGTTGTTAACATGAGCTGTAGGAGTGTAACATTACCCCCAGCTCAGTTCTTGTGATGGTCACTACCACAGGCTTTGTTAACATGAGCTGTAGGAGCGTAACATTACCCCCAGCTCAGTTCTTGTGATGGTCACTACCACAGGCTGTGTTGTTAACATGAGGTGTAGGAGTGTAACATTACCCCCAGCTCAGTTCTTCTGATGGTCACTACCACAGGCTGTGTTGTTAACATGAGGTATAGGAGTGTAAAATTACCCCCAGCTCAGTTCTTGTGATGGTCACTACCACAGACTGTGTTGTTAACATGAGCTACAGGAGTGTAACATTACCCCCAGCTCAGTTCTTGTGATGGTCACTACCACAGGCTGTGTTGTTAACATGAGCTGTAGGAGTGTAACATTACCCCCAGCTCAGTTCTTGTGATGGTCACTACCACAGGCTGTGTTAACATGAGCTGTAGGAGCGTAAAATTACCCCCAGCTCAGTTCTTCTGATGGTCAGTCATTACCACAGGCTGTGTTGTTAACATGAGCTACAGGAGTATAACATTAACCCCAGCTCAGTTCTTCTGATGGTCACTACCACAGGCTGTGTTGTTAACATGAGCTACAGGAGTGTAACATTAACCCCAGCTCAGTTCTTCTGATGATCACTACCACAGGCTGTGTTGTTAACATGAGGTATAGGAGTGTAACATTACCCCCAGCTCAGTTCTTGTGATGGTCACTACCACAGACTGTGTTGTTAACATGAGCTACAGGAGTGTAACATTACCCCCAGCTCAGTTCTTGTGATGGTCACTACCACAGGCTGTGTTGTTAACATGAGCTGTAGGAGTGTAACATTACCCCGAGCTCAGTTCTTGTGATGGTCACTACCACAGGCTGTGTTAACATGAACTGTAGGAGCGTAACATTACCCCCAGCGCAGTTCTTCTGATGGTCAGTCATTACCACAGGCTGTGCTGTTAACATGAGCTACAGGAGTATAACATTAACCCCAGCTCAGTTCTTCTGATGGTCACTACCACAGGCTGTGTTGTTAACATGAGCTGTAGGAGCGTAACATTACCCCCAGCTCAGTTCTTCTGATGGTCACTACCACAGGCTGTGTTGTCAACATGAGCTGTAGGAGTGTAACATTACCACCAGCTCGGTTCTTGTGATGGTCACTACCACAGGCTGTGTTGTTAACATGAGGTGTAGGAGTGTAACATTACCCCCAGCTCAGTTCTTGTGATGGTCACTACCACAGGCTGTGTTGTTAACATGAGCTGTAGGAGTGTAACATTACCCCTAGCTCAGATCTTGTGATGGTCACTACCACAGGCTGTGTTAACATGAGCTGTAGGAGCGTAACATTACCCCCAGCTCAGTTCTTCTGATGGTCACTACCACAGTCTGTGTTGTTAACATGAGCTGTAGGAGTGTAACATTAACCCCAGCTCAGTTCTTCTGATGGTCACTACCACAGGCTTTGTTGACATGAGGTGTAGGAGTGTAACATTACCCACAGCTCAGTTCTTGTGATGGTCACTACCACAGGCTGTGTTAACATGAGCTGCAGGAGTGTAACATTAACCCCAGCTCAGTTCTTCTGATGGTCACTACCACAGGCTGTGTTGTTAACATGAGCTGTAGAAGCGTAACATTAACCCCAGCTCAGTTCTTGTGATGGTCACTACCACAGGCTGTGTTGTTAACATGAGCTGTAGAAGTGTAACATTAACCCCAGCTCAGTTCTTGTGATGGTCACTACCACAGGCTGTGTTGTTAACATGAGCTGTAGGAGCGTAACATTACCGCCAGCTCAGTTCTTGTGATGGTCACTACCACAGGCTGTGTTGTTAACATGAGCTACAGGAGTGTAACATTAACCCCAGCTCAGTTCTTCTGATGGTCACTACCACAGGCTGTGTTGTTAACATGAGGTATAGGAGTGTAACATTACCCCCAGCTCAGTTCTTGTGATGGTCACTACCACAGACTGTGTTGTTAACATGAGCTACAGGAGTGTAACATTACCCCCAGCCCAGTTCTTCTGATGGTCACTACCACAGGCTGTGTTGTTAACATGAGGTATAGGAGTGTAACATTACCCCCAGCTCAGTTCTTGTGATGGTCACTACCACAGGCTGTGTTGTTAACATGAGCTGTAGGAGCGTAACATTACCCCCAGCTCAGTTCTTCTGACGGTCAGTCATTACCACAGGCTGTGTTGTTAACATGAGCTACAGGAGTATAACATTAACCCCAGCTCAGTTCTTCTGATGGTCACTACCACAGGCTGTGTTGTTAACATGAGCTGTAGGAGCGTAACATTACCCCCAGCTCAGTTCTTGTGATGATCACTACCACAGGCTGTGTTGTTAACATGAGCTGTAGGAGCGTAACATTACCCCCAGCTCAGTTATTCTGATGGTCACTACCACAGGCTGTGTTGTTAACATGAGCTGTAGAAGTGTAACATTACCACCAGCTCGGTTCTTGTGATGGTCACTACCACAGGCTGTGTTGTTAACATGAGGTGTAGGAGTGTAACATTACCCCCAGCTCAGTTCTTCTGATGGTCACTACCACAGGCTGTGTTGTTAACATGAGCTGTAGGAGTGTAACATTACCCCCAGCTCAGTTCTTGTGATGGTCACTACCACAGACTGTGTTGTTAACATGAGCTACAGGAGTGTAACATTACCCCCAGCCCAGTTCTTCTGATGGTCACTACCACAGGCTGTGTTGTTAACATGAGGTATAGGAGTGTAACATTACCCCCAGCTCAGTTCTTGTGATGGTCACTACCACAGGCTGTGTTGTTAACATGAGCTGTAGGAGCGTAACATTACCCCCAGCTCAGTTCTTCTGACGGTCAGTCATTACCACAGGCTGTGTTGTTAACATGAGCTACAGGAGTATAACATTAACCCCAGCTCAGTTCTTCTGATGGTCACTACCACAGGCTGTGTTGTTAACATGAGCTGTAGGAGCGTAACATTACCCCCAGCTCAGTTCTTCTGATGGTCACTACCACAGGCTGTGTTGTTAACATGAGCTGTAGGAGCGTAACATTACCCCCAGCTCAGTTATTCTGATGGTCACTACCACAGGCTGTGTTGTTAACATGAGCTGTAGGAGTGTAACATTACCACCAGCTCGGTTCTTGTGATGGTCACTACCACAGGCTGTGTTGTTAACATGAGGTGTAGGAGTGTAACATTACCCCCAGCTCAGTTCTTCTGATGGTCACTACCACAGGCTGTGTTGTTAACATGAGCTGTAGGAGTGTAACATTACCCCCAGCTCAGTTCTTGTGATGGTCACTACCACAGGCTGTGTTAACATGAGCTGGAGGAGCGTAACATTTCCCCCAGCTCAGTTCTTCTGATGGTCACTACCACAGGCTGTGTTGTTAACATGAGCTGTAGGAGTGTAACATTAACCCCAGCTCAGTTCTTCTGATGGTCACTACCACAGGCTTTGTTGACATGAGGTGTAGGAGTGTAACATTACCCCCAGCTCAGTTCTTGTGATGGTCACTACCACAGGCTGTGTTAACATGAGCTGCAGGAGTGTAACATTAACCCCAGCTCAGTTCTTCTGATGGTCACTACCACAGGCTGTGTTGTTAACATGAGCTGTAGAAGCGTAACATTAACCCCAGCTCGGTTCTTGTGATGGTCACTACCACAGGCTGTGTTGTTAACATGAGCTGTAGAAGTGTAACATTAACCCCAGCTCAGTTCTTGTGATGGTCACTACCACAGGCTGTGTTGTTAACATGAGCTGTAGGAGCGTAACATTACCCCCAGCTCAGTTCTTCTGATGGTCACTACCACAGGCTGTGTTGTTAACATGAGGTATAGGAGTGTAACATTACCCCCAGCTCAGTTCTTCTGATGGTCACTACCACAGGCTGTGTTGTTAACATGAGCTGTAGGAGTGTAACATTACCCCCAGCTCAGTTCTTGTGATGGTCACTACCACAGGCTGTGTTAACATGAGCTGTAGGAGCGTAAAATTACCCCCAGCTCAGTTCTTCTGATGGTCAGTCATTACCACAGGCTGTGTTGTTAACATGAGCTACAGGAGTATAACATTAACCCCAGCTCAGTTCTTCTGATGGTCACTACCACAGGCTGTGTTGTTAACATGAGCTACAGGAGTGTAACATTAACCCCAGCTCAGTTCTTCTGATGATCACTACCACAGGCTGTGTTGTTAACATGAGGTATAGGAGTGTAACATTACCCCCAGCTCAGTTCTTGTGATGGTCACTACCACAGACTGTGTTGTTAACATGAGCTACAGGAGTGTAACATTACCCCCAGCTCAGTTCTTGTGATGGTCACTACCACAGGCTGTGTTGTTAACATGAGCTGTAGGAGTGTAACATTACCCCGAGCTCAGTTCTTGTGATGGTCACTACCACAGGCTGTGTTAACATGAACTGTAGGAGCGTAACATTACCCCCAGCGCAGTTCTTCTGATGGTCAGTCATTACCACAGGCTGTGCTGTTAACATGAGCTACAGGAGTATAACATTAACCCCAGCTCAGTTCTTCTGATGGTCACTACCACAGGCTGTGTTGTTAACATGAGCTGTAGGAGCGTAACATTACCCCCAGCTCAGTTCTTCTGATGGTCACTACCACAGGCTGTGTTGTTAACATGAGCTGTAGGAGTGTAACATTACCACCAGCTCGGTTCTTGTGATGGTCACTACCACAGGCTGTGTTTGTTAACATGAGGTGTAGGAGTGTAACATTACCCCCAGCTCAGTTCTTGTGATGGTCACTACCACAGGCTGTGTTGTTAACATGAGCTGTAGGAGTGTAACATTACCCCTAGCTCAGTTCTTGTGATGGTCACTACCACAGGCTGTGTTAACATGAGCTGTAGGAGCGTAACATTACCCCCAGCTCAGTTCTTCTGATGGTCACTACCACAGGCTGTGTTGTTAACATGAGCTGTAGGAGTGTAACATTAACCCCAGCTCAGTTCTTCTGATGGTCACTACCACAGGCTTTGTTGACATGAGGTGTAGGAGTGTAACATTACCCACAGCTCAGTTCTTGTGATGGTCACTACCACAGGCTGTGTTAACATGAGCTGCAGGAGTGTAACATTAACCCCAGCTCAGTTCTTCTGATGGTCACTACCACAGGCTGTGTTGTTAACATGAGCTGTAGAAGCGTAACATTAACCCCAGCTCAGTTCTTGTGATGGTCACTACCACAGGCTGTGTTGTTAACATGAGCTGTAGAAGTGTAACATTAACCCCAGCTCAGTTCTTGTGATGGTCACTACCACAGGCTGTGTTGTTAACATGAGCTGTAGGAGCGTAACATTACCCCCAGCTCAGTTCTTGTGATGGTCACTACCACAGGCTGTGTTGTTAACATGAGCTACAGGAGTGTAACATTAACCCCAGCTCAGTTCTTCTGATGGTCACTACCACAGGCTGTGTTGTTAACATGAGGTATAGGAGTGTAACATTACCCCCAGCTCAGTTCTTGTGATGGTCACTACCACAGACTGTGTTGTTAACATGAGCTACAGGAGTGTAACATTACCCCCAGCCCAGTTCTTCTGATGGTCACTACCACAGGCTGTGTTGTTAACATGAGGTATAGGAGTGTAACATTACCCCCAGCTCAGTTCTTGTGATGGTCACTACCACAGGCTGTGTTGTTAACATGAGCTGTAGGAGCGTAACATTACCCCCAGCTCAGTTCTTCTGACGGTCAGTCATTACCACAGGCTGTGTTGTTAACATGAGCTACAGGAGTATAACATTAACCCCAGCTCAGTTCTTCTGATGGTCACTACCACAGGCTGTGTTGTTAACATGAGCTGTAGGAGCGTAACATTACCCCCAGCTCAGTTCTTCTGATGGTCACTACCACAGGCTGTGTTGTTAACATGAGCTGTAGGAGCGTAACATTACCCCCAGCTCAGTTATTCTGATGGTCACTACCACAGGCTGTGTTGTTAACATGAGCTGTAGGAGTGTAACATTACCACCAGCTCGGTTCTTGTGATGGTCACTACCACAGGCTGTGTTGTTAACATGAGGTGTAGGAGTGTAACATTACCCCCAGCTCAGTTCTTCTGATGGTCACTACCACAGGCTGTGTTGTTAACATGAGCTGTAGGAGTGTAACATTACCCCCAGCTCAGTTCTTGTGATGGTCACTACCACAGGCTGTGTTAACATGAGCTGGAGGAGCGTAACATTTCCCCCAGCTCAGTTCTTCTGATGGTCACTACCACAGGCTGTGTTGTTAACATGAGCTGTAGGAGTGTAACATTAACCCCAGCTCAGTTCTTCTGATGGTCACTACCACAGGCTTTGTTGACATGAGGTGTAGGAGTGTAACATTACCCCCAGCTCAGTTCTTGTGATGGTCACTACCACAGGCTGTGTTAACATGAGCTGCAGGAGTGTAACATTAACCCCAGCTCAGTTCTTCTGATGGTCACTACCACAGGCTGTGTTGTTAACATGAGCTGTAGAAGCGTAACATTAACCCCAGCTCGGTTCTTGTGATGGTCACTACCACAGGCTGTGTTGTTAACATGAGCTGTAGAAGTGTAACATTAACCCCAGCTCAGTTCTTGTGATGGTCACTACCACAGGCTGTGTTGTTAACATGAGCTGTAGGAGCGTAACATTACCCCCAGCTCAGTTCTTCTGATGGTCACTACCACAGGCTGTGTTGTTAACATGAGGTATAGGAGTGCAACATTACCCCCAGCTCAGTTCTTGTGATGGTCACTACCACAGACTGTGTTGTTAACATGAGCTACAGGAGTGTAACATTACCCCAGCCCAGTTCTTCTGATGGTCACTACCACAGGCTGTGTTGTTAACATGAGCTGTAGAAGTGTAACATTACCCCCAGCTCAGTTCTTCTGATGGTCACTACCACAGGCTGTGTTGTTAACATGAGCTGTAGGAGCGTAACATTACCCCCAGCTCAGAACTTCTGATGGTCAGTCACTACCACAGGCTGTGTTGTTAACATGAGCTGTAGGAGTGTAACATAACCCCCAGCTCAGTTCTTCTGATGGTCACTACCACAGGCTGTGTTGTTAACATGAGCTGTAGGAGCGTAACATTACCCCCAGCTCAGTTCTTCTGATGGTCAGTCACTACCACAAGCTGTGTTGTTAACATGAGCTGTAGGAGTGTAACATTACCCCCAGCTCGGTTCTTCTGATGGTCACTACCACAGGCTGTGTTGTTAACATGAGGTGTAGGAGTGTAACATTACCCCCAGCTCAGTTCTTCTGATGGTCACTACCACAGGCTGTGTTGTTAACATGAGCTACAGGAGTGTAACATTACCCCCTGCTCAGTTCTTCTGATGGTCACTACAACAGGCTGTGTTGTTAACATGAGGTGTAGGAGTGTAACATTACCCCAGCTCAGTTCTTCTGATGGTCACTACCACAGGCTGTGTTAACATGAGGTGTAGGAGTGTAACATTACCCCCAGCTCAGTTCTTGTGATGGTCACTACCACAGGCTGTGTTAACATGAGCTGCAGGAGTGTAACATTAACCCCAGCTCAGTTCTTCTGATGGTCACTACCACAGGCTGTGTTGTTAACATGAGCTGTAGGAGCGTAACATTACCCCCAGCTCAGTTCTTGTGATGATCACTACCACAGGCTGTGTTGTTAACATGAGCTACAGGAGTGTTACATTAACCCCAGCTCAGTTCTTGTGATGGTCACTACCACAGGCTGTGTTGTTAACATGAGGTATAGGAGTGTAACATTACCCCCAGCTCAGTTCTTGTGATGGTCACTACCACAGACTGTGTTGTTAACATGAGCTACAGGAGTGTAACATTACCCCCAACTCAGTTCTTGTGATGGTCACTACCACAGGCTGTGTTGTTCACATGAGCTGTAGGAGTGTAACATTACCCCCAGCTCAGTTCTTGTGATGGTCACTACCACAGGCTGTGTTAACATGAGCTGTAGGAGCGTAACATTACCCCCAGCTCAGTTCTTCTGATGGTCAGTCATTACCACAGGCTGTGTTGTTAACATGAGCTACAGGAGTGTTACATTAACCCCAGCTCAGTTCTTGTGATGGTCACTACCACAGGCTGTGTTGTTAACATGAGCTGTAGGAGCGTAACATTACCCCCAGCTCAGTTCTTCTGATGGTCACTACCACAGGCTGTGTTGTTAACATGAGCTGTAGGAGCGTAACATTACTCTCAGCTCAGTTATTCTGATGGTCAGTCACTACCACAGGCTGTGTTGTTAACATGAGCTGTAGGAGTGTAACATTACCCCCAGCTCAGTTCTTCTGATGGTCACTACCACAGGCTGTGTTGTTAACATGAGCTGTAGGAGTGTAACATTACCCCCAGCTCAGTTCTTGTGATGGTCACTACCACAGGCTTTGTTAACATGAGCTGTAGGAGCGTAACATTACCCCCAGCTCAGTTCTTGTGATGGTCACTACCACAGGCTGTGTTGTTAACATGAGGTGTAGGAGTGTAACATTACCCCCAGCTCAGTTCTTCTGATGGTCACTACCACAGGCTGTGTTGTTAACATGAGCTGTAGGAGCGTAACATTACCCCCAGCTCAGTTCTTCTGATGGTCACTACCACAGGCTGTGTTGTCAACATGAGCTGTAGGAGTGTAACATTACCACCAGCTCGGTTCTTGTGATGGTCACTACCACAGGCTGTGTTGTTAACATGAGGTGTAGGAGTGTAACATTACCCCCAGCTCAGTTCTTCTGATGGTCACTACCACAGGCTGTGTTGTTAACATGAGCTGTAGGAGTGTAACATTACCCCCAGCTCAGTTCTTGTGATGGTCACTACCACAGGCTGTGTTAACATGAGCTGTAGGAGCGTAACATTACCCCCAGCTCAGTTCTTCTGATGGTCACTACCACAGGCTGTGTTGTTAACATGAGCTGTAGGAGTGTAACATTAACCCCAGCTCAGTTCTTCTGATGGTCACTACCACAGGCTTTGTTGACATGAGGTGTAGGAGTGTAACATTACCCACAGCTCAGTTCTTGTGATGGTCACTACCACAGGCTGTGTTAACATGAGCTGCAGGAGTGTAACATTAACCCCAGCTCAGTTCTTCTGATGGTCACTACCACAGGCTGTGTTGTTAACATGAGCTGTAGAAGCGTAACATTAACCCCAGCTCAGTTCTTCTGACGGTCAGTCATTACCACAGGCTGTGTTGTTAACATGAGCTACAGGAGTATAACATTAACCCCAGCTCAGTTCTTGTGATGGTCACTACCACAGGCTGTGTTGTTAACATGAGCTGTAGGAGCATAACATTACCCCCAGCTCAGTTCTTGTGATGGTCACTACCACAGGCTGTGTTGTTAACATGAGCTACAGGAGTGTAACATTAACCCCAGCTCAGTTCTTCTGATGGTCACTACCACAGGCTGTGTTGTTAACATGAGGTATAGGAGTGTAACATTACCCCCAGCTCAGTTCTTGTGATGGTCACTACCACAGACTGTGTTGTTAACATGAGCTACAGGAGTGTAACATTACCCCCAGCCCAGTTCTTCTGATGGTCACTACCACAGGCTGTGTTGTTAACATGAGCTGTAGGAGTGTAACATTACCCCCAGCTCAGTTCTTGTGATGGTCACTACCACAGGCTGTGTTGTTAACATGAGCTGTAGGAGCGTAACATTACCCCCAGCTCAGTTCTTCTGACGGTCAGTCATTACCACAGGCTGTGTTGTTAACATGAGCTACAGGAGTATAACATTAACCCCAGCTCAGTTCTTCTGATGGTCACTACCACAGGCTGTGTTGTTAACATGAGCTGTAGGAGCGTAACATTACCCCCAGCTCAGTTCTTCTGATGGTCACTACCACAGGCTGTGTTGTTAACATGAGCTGTAGGAGCGTAACATTACCCCCAGCTCAGTTATTCTGATGGTCACTACCACAGGCTGTGTTGTTAACATGAGCTGTAGGAGTGTAACATTACCACCAGCTCGGTTCTTGTGATGGTCACTACCACATGCTGTGTTGTTAACATGAGGTGTAGGAGTGTAACATTACCCCCAGCTCAGTTCTTCTGATGGTCACTACCACAGGCTGTGTTGTTAACATGAGCTGTAGGAGTGTAACATTACCCCCAGCTCAGTTCTTGTGATGGTCACTACCACAGGCTGTGTTAACATGAGCTGGAGGAGCGTAACATTTCCCCCAGCTCAGTTCTTCTGATGGTCACTACCACAGGCTGTGTTGTTAACATGAGCTGTAGGAGTGTAACATTAACCCCAGCTCAGTTCTTCTGATGGTCACTACCACAGGCTTTGTTGACATGAGGTGTAGGAGTGTAACATTACCCCCAGCTCAGTTCTTGTGATGGTCACTACCACAGGCTGTGTTAACATGAGCTGCAGGAGTGTAACATTAACCCCAGCTCAGTTCTTCTGATGGTCACTACCACAGGCTGTGTTGTTAACATGAGCTGTAGAAGCGTAACATTAACCCCAGCTCGGTTCTTGTGATGGTCACTACCACAGGCTGTGTTGTTAACATGAGCTGTAGAAGTGTAACATTAACCCCAGCTCAGTTCTTGTGATGGTCACTACCACAGGCTGTGTTGTTAACATGAGCTGTAGGAGCGTAACATTACCCCCAGCTCAGTTCTTCTGATGGTCACTACCACAGGCTGTGTTGTTAACATGAGGTATAGGAGTGTAACATTACCCCCAGCTCAGTTCTTGTGATGGTCACTACCACAGACTGTGTTGTTAACATGAGCTACAGGAGTGTAACATTACCCCCAGCCCAGTTCTTCTGATGGTCACTACCACAGGCTGTGTTGTTAACATGAGCTGTAGAAGTGTAACATTACCCCCAGCTCAGTTCTTCTGATGGTCACTACCACAGGCTGTGTTGTTAACATGAGCTGTAGGAGCGTAACATTACCCCCAGCTCAGAACTTCTGATGGTCAGTCACTACCACAGGCTGTGTTGTTAACATGAGCTGTAGGAGTGTAACATAACCCCCAGCTCAGTTCTTCTGATGGTCACTACCACAGGCTGTGTTGTTAACATGAGCTGTAGGAGCGTAACATTACCCCCAGCTCAGTTCTTCTGATGGTCAGTCACTACCACAAGCTGTGTTGTTAACATGAGCTGTAGGAGTGTAACATTACCCCCAGCTCGGTTCTTCTGATGGTCACTACCACAGGCTGTGTTGTTAACATGAGGTGTAGGAGTGTAACATAACCCCCAGCTCAGTTCTTCTGATGGTCACTACCACAGGCTGTGTTGTTAACATGAGCTACAGGAGTGTAACATTACCCCCTGCTCAGTTCTTCTGATGGTCACTACAACAGGCTGTGTTGTTAACATGAGGTGTAGGAGTGTAACATTACCCCAGCTCAGTTCTTCTGATGGTCACTACCACAGGCTGTGTTAACATGAGGTGTAGGAGTGTAACATTACCCCCTGCTCAGTTCTTGTGATGGTCACTACCACAGGCTGTGTTAACAAGAGCTGCAGGAGTGTAACATTAACCCCAGCTCAGTTCTTCTGATGGTCACTACCACAGGCTGTGTTGTTAACATGAGCTGTAGGAGCGTAACATTACCCCCAGCTCAGTTCTTGTGATGATCACTACCACAGGCTGTGTTGTTAACATGAGCTACAGGAGTGTTACATTAACCCCAGCTCAGTTCTTGTGATGGTCACTACCACAGGCTGTGTTGTTAACATGAGGTATAGGAGTGTAACATTACCCCCAGCTCAGTTCTTGTGATGGTCACTACCACAGACTGTGTTGTTAACATGAGCTACAGGAGTGTAACATTACCCCCAAATCAGTTCTTGTGATGGTCACTACCACAGGCTGTGTTGTTAACATGAGCTGTAGGAGTGTAACATTACCCCCAGCTCAGTTCTTGTGATGGTCACTACCACAGGCTGTGTTAACATGAGCTGTAGGAGCGTAACATTACCCCCAGCTCAGTTCTTCTGATGGTCAGTCATTACCACAGGCTGTGTTGTTAACATGAGCTACAGGAGTATAACATTAACCCCAGCTCAGTTCTTCTGATGGTCACTACCACAGGCTGTGTTGTTAACATGAGCTGTAGGAGCGTAACATTACCCCCAGCTCAGTTCTTCTGATGGTCACTACCACAGGCTGTGTTGTTAACATGAGCTGTAGGAGCGTAACATTACTCTCAGCTCAGTTATTCTGATGGTCAGTCACTACCACAGGCTGTGTTGTTAACATGAGCTGTAGGAGTGTAACATTACCCCCAGCTCAGTTCTTCTGATGGTCACTACCACAGGCTGTGTTGTTAACATGAGCTGTAGGAGTGTAACATTACCCCCAGCTCAGTTCTTGTGATGGTCACTACCACAGGCTTTGTTAACATGAGCTGTAGGAGCGTAACATTACCCCCAGCTCAGTTCTTGTGATGGTCACTACCACAGGCTGTGTTGTTAACATGAGGTGTAGGAGTGTAACATTACCCCCAGCTCAGTTCTTCTGATGGTCACTACCACAGGCTGTGTTGTTAACATGAGCTGTAGGAGTGTAACATTAACCCCAGCTCAGTTCTTGTGATGGTCACTACCACAGGCTGTGTTGTTAACATGAGCTGTAGGAGTGTAACATTACCCCCAGCTCAGTTCTTCTGATGGTCACTACCACAGGCTGTGTTGTTAACATGAGCTACAGGAGTATAACATTAACCCCAGCTCAGTTCTTCTGATGGTCACTACCACAGGCTGTGTTGTTAACATGAGCTGTAGGAGTGTAACATTAACTCCAGCTCAGTTCTTGTGATGGTCACTACCACAGTCTGTGTTGTTAACATGAGCTGTAGGAGTGTAACATTACCCCCAGCTCAGTTCTTCTGATGGTCACTACCACAGGCTGTGTTGTTAACATGAGCTGTAGGAGCGTAACATTACCCCCAGCTCAGTTCTTCTGATGGTCAGTCACTACCACAAGCTGTGTTGTTAACATGAGCTGTAGGAGTGTAACATTACCCCCAGCTCGGTTCTTCTGATGGTCACTACCACAGGCTGTGTTGTTAACATGAGGTGTAGGAGTGTAACATTACCCCCAGCTCAGTTCTTCTGATGGTCACTACCACAGGCTGTGTTGTTAACATGAGCTACAGGAGTGTAACATTACCCCCTGCTCAGTTCTTCTGATGGTCACTACAACAGGCTGTGTTGTTAACATGAGGTGTAGGAGTGTAACATTACCCCAGCTCAGTTCTTCTGATGGTCACTACCACAGGCTGTGTTAACATGAGGTGTAGGAGTGTAACATTACCCCCTGCTCAGTTCTTGTGATGGTCACTACCACAGGCTGTGTTAACAAGAGCTGCAGGAGTGTAACATTAACCCCAGCTCAGTTCTTCTGATGGTCACTACCACAGGCTGTGTTGTTAACATGAGCTGTAGGAGCGTAACATTACCCCCAGCTCAGTTCTTGTGATGATCACTACCACAGGCTGTGTTGTTAACATGAGCTACAGGAGTGTTACATTAACCCCAGCTCAGTTCTTGTGATGGTCACTACCACAGGCTGTGTTGTTAACATGAGGTATAGGAGTGTAACATTACCCCCAGCTCAGTTCTTGTGATGGTCACTACCACAGACTGTGTTGTTAACATGAGCTACAGGAGTGTAACATTACCCCCAAATCAGTTCTTGTGATGGTCACTACCACAGGCTGTGTTGTTAACATGAGCTGTAGGAGTGTAACATTACCCCCAGCTCAGTTCTTGTGATGGTCACTACCACAGGCTGTGTTAACATGAGCTGTAGGAGCGTAACATTACCCCCAGCTCAGTTCTTCTGATGGTCAGTCATTACCACAGGCTGTGTTGTTAACATGAGCTACAGGAGTATAACATTAACCCCAGCTCAGTTCTTCTGATGGTCACTACCACAGGCTGTGTTGTTAACATGAGCTGTAGGAGCGTAACATTACCCCCAGCTCAGTTCTTCTGATGGTCACTACCACAGGCTGTGTTGTTAACATGAGCTGTAGGAGCGTAACATTACTCTCAGCTCAGTTATTCTGATGGTCAGTCACTACCACAGGCTGTGTTGTTAACATGAGCTGTAGGAGTGTAACATTACCCCCAGCTCAGTTCTTCTGATGGTCACTACCACAGGCTGTGTTGTTAACATGAGCTGTAGGAGTGTAACATTACCCCCAGCTCAGTTCTTGTGATGGTCACTACCACAGGCTTTGTTAACATGAGCTGTAGGAGCGTAACATTACCCCCAGCTCAGTTCTTGTGATGGTCACTACCACAGGCTGTGTTGTTAACATGAGGTGTAGGAGTGTAACATTACCCCCAGCTCAGTTCTTCTGATGGTCACTACCACAGGCTGTGTTGTTAACATGAGCTGTAGGAGTGTAACATTAACCCCAGCTCAGTTCTTGTGATGGTCACTACCACAGGCTGTGTTGTTAACATGAGCTGTAGGAGTGTAACATTACCCCCAGCTCAGTTCTTCTGATGGTCACTACCACAGGCTGTGTTGTTAACATGAGCTACAGGAGTATAACATTAACCCCAGCTCAGTTCTTCTGATGGTCACTACCACAGGCTGTGTTGTTAACATGAGCTGTAGGAGTGTAACATTAACTCCAGCTCAGTTCTTGTGATGGTCACTACCACAGTCTGTGTTGTTAACATGAGCTGTAGGAGTGTAACATTACCCCCAGCTCAGTTCTTCTGATGGTCACTACCACAGGCTGTGTTGTTAACATGAGCTGTAGGAGCGTAACATTAACCCAAGCTCAGTTCTTGTGATGGTCACTACCGCAGGCTGTGTTGTTAACATGAGCTGTAGAAGTGTAACATTAACCCCAGCTCAGTTCTTGTGATGGTCACTACCACAGGCTGTGTTGTTAACATGAGCTACAGGAGTGTAACATTAACCCCAGCTCAGTTGTTCTGATGGTTACTATCACAGGCTGTGTTGTTAACATGAGCTACAGGAGTGTAACATTACCCCCTGCTCAGTTCTTCTGATGGTCACTACCACAGGCTGTGTTGTTAACATGAGATGTAGGAGTGTAACATTACCCCAGCTCAGTTCTTCTGATGGTCACTACCACAGGCTGTGTTAACATGAGGTGTAGGAGTGTAACATTACCCCCAGCTCAGTTCTTGTGCTGGTCACTACCACAGGCTGTGTTAACATGAGCTGCAGGAGTGTAACATTAACCCCAGCTCAGTTCTTCTGATGGTCACTACCACAGGCTGTGTTGTTAACATGAGCTGTAGGAGCGTAACATTACCCCCAGCTCAGTTCTTGTGATGGTCACTACCACAGGCTGTGTTGGTAACATGAGCTACAGGAGTGTAACATTAACCCCAGCTCAGTTCTTCTGATGGTCACTACCACAGGCTGTGTTGTTAACATGAGGTGTAGGAGTGTAACATTACCCCCAGCTCAGTTCTTGTGATGGTCACTACCACAGACTGTGTTGTTAACATGAGCTACAGGAGTGTAACATTACCCCCAGCTCAGTTCTTGTGATGGTCACTACCACAGGCTGTGTTGTTAACATGAGCTGTAGGAGTGTAACATTACCCCCAGCTCAGTTCTTGTGATGGTCACTACCACAGGCTGTGTTAACATGAGCTGTAGGAGCGTAACATTACCCCCAGCTCAGTTCTTCTGATGGTCAGTCATTACCTCAGGCTGTGTTGTTAACATGAGGTATAGGAGTGTAACATTACCCCCAGCTCAGTTCTTGTGATGGTCACTACCACAGGCTGTGTTGTTAACATGAGCTGTAGGAGCGTAACATTACCCCCAGCTCAGTTCTTGTGATGGTCACTACCACAGGCTGTGTTGTTAACATGAGCTACAGGAGTGTAACATTAACCCCAGCTCAGTTCTTCTGATGGTCACTACCACAGGCTGTGTTGTTAACATGAGGTATAGGTGTGTAACATTACCCCCAGCTCAGTTCTTGTGATGGTCACTACCACAGACTGTGTTGTTAACATGAGCTACAGGAGTGTAACATTACCCCCAGCCCAGTTCTTCTGATGGTCACTACCACAGGCTGTGTTGTTAACATGAGGTATAGGAGTGTAACATTACCCCCAGCTCAGTTCTTGTGATGGTCACTACCACAGGCTGTGTTGTTAACATGAGCTGTAGGAGCGTAACATTACCCCCAGCTCAGTTCTTCTGACGGTCAGTCATTACCACAGGCTGTGTTGTTAACATGAGCTACAGGAGTATAACATTAACCCCAGCTCAGTTCTTCTGATGGTCACTACCACAGGCTGTGTTGTTAACATGAGCTGTAGGAGCGTAACATTACCCCCAGCTCAGTTCTTCTGATGGTCACTACCACAGGCTGTGTTGTTAACATGAGCTGTAGGAGCGTAACATTACCCCCAGCTCAGTTATTCTGATGGTCACTACCACAGGCTGTGTTGTTAACATGAGCTGTAGGAGTGTAACATTACCACCAGCTCGGTTCTTGTGATGGTCACTACCACAGGCTGTGTTGTTAACATGAGGTGTAGGAGTGTAACATTACCCCCAGCTCAGTTCTTCTGATGGTCACTACCACAGGCTGTGTTGTTAACATGAACTGTAGGAGTGTAACATTACCCCCAGCTCAGTTCTTGTGATGGTCACTACCACAGGCTGTGTTAACATGAGCTGTAGGAGCGTAACATTTCCCCCAGCTCAGTTCTTCTGATGGTCACTACCACAGGCTGTGTTGTTAACATGAGCTGTAGGAGTGTAACATTAACCCCAGCTCAGTTCTTCTGATGGTCACTACCACAGGCTTTGTTGACATGAGGTGTAGGAGTGTAACATTACCCCCAGCTCAGTTCTTGTGATGGTCACTACCACAGGCTGTGTTAACATGAGCTGCAGGAGTGTAACATTAACCCCAGCTCAGTTCTTCTGATGGTCACTACCACAGGCTGTGTTGTTAACATGAGCTGTAGAAGCGTAACATTAACCCCAGCTCAGTTCTTGTGATGGTCACTACCACAGGCTGTGTTGTTAACATGAGCTGTAGAAGTGTAACATTAACCCCAGCTCAGTTCTTGTGATGGTCACTACCACAGGCTGTGTTGTTAACATGAGCTGTAGGAGCGTAACATTACCCCCAGCTCAGTTCTTCTGATGGTCACTACCACAGGCTGTGTTGTTAACATGAGGTATAGGAGTGTAACATTACCCCCAGCTCAGTTCTTGTGATGGTCACTACCACAGACTGTGTTGTTAACATGAGCTACAGGAGTGTAACATTACCCCCAGCCCAGTTCTTCTGATGGTCACTACCACAGGCTGTGTTGTTAACATGAGCTGTAGAAGTGTAACATTACCCCCAGCTCAGTTCTTCTGATGGTCACTACCACAGGCTGTGTTGTTAACATGAGCTGTAGGAGCGTAACATTACCCCCAGCTCAGAACTTCTGATGGTCAGTCACTACCACAGGCTGTGTTGTTAACATGAGCTGTAGGAGTGTAACATTACACCCAGCTCAGTTCTTCTGATGGTCACTACCACAGGCTGTGTTGTTAACATGAGCTGTAGGAGCGTAACATTACCCCCAGCTCAGTTCTTCTGATGGTCAGTCACTACCACAAGCTGTGTTGTTAACATGAGCTGTAGGAGTGTAACATTACCCCCAGCTCGGTTCTTGTGATGGTCACTACCACAGGCTGTGTTGTTAACATGAGGTGTAGGAGTGTAACATTACCCCCAGCTCAGTTCTTCTGATGGTCACTACCACAGGCTGTGTTGTTAACATGAGCTACAGGAGTGTAACATTACCCCCTGCTCAGTTCTTCTGATGGTCACTACAACAGGCTGTGTTGTTAACATGAGGTGTAGGAGTGTAACATTACCCCAGCTCAGTTCTTCTGATGGTCACTACCACAGGCTGTGTTAACATGAGGTGTAGGAGTGTAACATTACCCCCAGCTCAGTTCTTGTGATAGTCACTACCACAGGCTGTGTTAACATGAGCTGCAGGAGTGTAACATTAACCCCAGCTCAGTTCTTCTGATGGTCACTACCACAGGCTGTGTTGTTAACATGAGCTGTAGGAGCGTAACATTACCCCCAGCTCAGTTCTTGTGATGATCACTACCACAGGCTGTGTTGTTAACATGAGCTACAGGAGTGTTACATTAACCCCAGCTCAGTTCTTGTGATGGTCACTACCACAGGCTGTGTTGTTAACATGAGGTATAGGAGTGTAACATTACCCCCAGCTCAGTTCTTGTGATGGTCACTACCACAGACTGTGTTGTTAACATGAGCTACAGGAGTGTAACATTACCCCCAACTCAGTTCTTGTGATGGTCACTACCACAGGCTGTGTTGTTAACATGAGCTGTAGGAGTGTAAAATTACCCCCAGCTCAGTTCTTGTGATGGTCACTACCACAGGCTGTGTTAACATGAGCTGTAGGAGCGTAACATTACCCCCAGCTCAGTTCTTCTGATGGTCAGTCATTACCACAGGCTGTGTTGTTAACATGAGCTACAGGAATATAACATTAACCCCAGCTCAGTTCTTCTGATGGTCACTACCACAGGCTGTGTTGTTAACATGAGCTGTAGGAGCGTAACATTACCCCCAGCTCAGTTCTTCTGATGGTCACTACCACAGGCTGTGTTGTTAACATGAGCTGTAGGAGCGTAACATTACTCTCAGCTCACTTATTCTGATGGTCAGTCACTACCACAGGCTGTGTTGTTAACATGGGCTGTAGGAGTGTAACATTACCCCCAGCTCAGTTCTTCTGATGGTCACTACCACAGGCTGTGTTGTTAACATGAGCTGTAGGAGTGTAACATTACCCCCAGCTCAGTTCTTGTGATGGTCACTACCACAGGCTTTGTTAACATGAGCTGTAGGAGCGTAACATTACCCCCAGCTCAGTTCTTGTGATGGTCACTACCACAGGCTGTGTTGTTAACATGAGGTGTAGGAGTGTAACATTACCCCCAGCTCAGTTCTTCTGATGGTCACTACCACAGGCTGTGTTGTTAACATGAGCTGTAGGAGTGTAACATTACCCCCAGCTCAGTTCTTGTGATGGTCACTACCACAGGCTGTGTTGTTAACATGAGCTGTAGGAGTGTAACATTACCCCCAGCTCAGTTCTTCTGATGGTCACTACCACAGGCTGTGTTGTTAACATGAGCTACAGGAGTATAACATTAACCCCAGCTCAGTTCTTCTGATGGTCACTACCACAGGCTGTGTTGTTAACATGAGCTGTAGGAGTGTAACATTAACTCCAGCTCAGTTCTTGTGATGGTCACTACCACAGTCTGTGTTGTTAACATGAGCTGTAGGAGTGTAACATAACCCCCAGCTCAGTTCTTCTGATGGTCACTACCACAGGCTGTGTTGTTAACATGAGCTGTAGGAGCGTAACATTAACCCAAGCTCAGTTCTTGTGATGGTCACTACCGCAGGCTGTGTTGTTAACATGAGCTGTAGAAGTGTAACATTAACCCCAGCTCAGTTCTTGTGATGGTCACTACCACAGGCTGTGTTGTTAACATGAGCTACAGGAGTGTAACATTAACCCCAGCTCAGTTGTTCTGATGGTTACTATCACAGGCTGTGTTGTTAACATGAGCTACAGGAGTGTAACATTACCCCCTGCTCACTTCTTCTGATGGTCACTACCACAGGCTGTGTTGTTAACATGAGATGTAGGAGTGTAACATTACCCCAGCTCAGTTCTTCTGATGGTCACTACCACAGGCTGTGTTAACATGAGGTGTAGGAGTGTAACATTACCCCCAGCTCAGTTCTTGTGCTGGTCACTACCACAGGCTGTGTTAACATGAGCTGCAGGAGTGTAACATTAACCCCAGCTCAGTTCTTCTGATGGTCACTACCACAGGCTGTGTTGTTAACATGAGCTGTAGGAGCGTAACATTACCCCCAGCTCAGTTCTTGTGATGGTCACTACCACAGGCTGTGTTGGTAACATGAGCTACAGGAGTGTAACATTAACCCCAGCTCAGTTCTTGTGATGGTCACTACCACAGGCTGTGTTGTTAACATGAGCTGTAGGAGTGTAACATTACCCCCAGCTCAGTTCTTCTGATGGTCACTACCACAGGCTGTGTTGTTAACATGAGCTACAGGAGTATAACATTAACCCCAGCTCAGTTCTTCTGATGGTCACTACCACAGGCTGTGTTGTTAACATGAGCTGTAGGAGTGTAACATTAACTCCAGCTCAGTTCTTGTGATGGTCACTACCACAGTCTGTGTTGTTAACATGAGCTGTAGGAGTGTAACATAACCCCCAGCTCAGTTCTTCTGATGGTCACTACCACAGGCTGTGTTGTTAACATGAGCTGTAGGAGCGTAACATTAACCCAAGCTCAGTTCTTGTGATGGTCACTACCGCAGGCTGTGTTGTTAACATGAGCTGTAGAAGTGTAACATTAACCCCAGCTCAGTTCTTGTGATGGTCACTACCACAGGCTGTGTTGTTAACATGAGCTACAGGAGTGTAACATTAACCCCAGCTCAGTTGTTCTGATGGTTACTATCACAGGCTGTGTTGTTAACATGAGCTACAGGAGTGTAACATTACCCCCTGCTCACTTCTTCTGATGGTCACTACCACAGGCTGTGTTGTTAACATGAGATGTAGGAGTGTAACATTACCCCAGCTCAGTTCTTCTGATGGTCACTACCACAGGCTGTGTTAACATGAGGTGTAGGAGTGTAACATTACCCCCAGCTCAGTTCTTGTGCTGGTCACTACCACAGGCTGTGTTAACATGAGCTGCAGGAGTGTAACATTAACCCCAGCTCAGTTCTTCTGATGGTCACAACCACAGGCTGTGTTGTTAACATGAGCTGTAGGAGCGTAACATTACCCCCAGCTCAGTTCTTGTGATGGTCACTACCACAGGCTGTGTTGGTAACATGAGCTACAGGAGTGTAACATTAACCCCAGCTCAGTTCTTCTGATGGTCACTACCACAGGCTGTGTTGTTAACATGAGGTGTAGGAGTGTAACATTACCCCCAGCTCAGTTCTTGTGATGGTCACTACCACAGACTGTGTTGTTAACATGAGCTACAGGAGTGTAACATTACCCCCAGCTCAGTTCTTGTGATGGTCACTACCACAGGCTGTGTTGTTAACATGAGCTGTAGGAGTGTAACATTACCCCCAGCTCAGTTCTTGTGATGGTCACTACCACAGGCTGTGTTAACATGAGCTGCAGGAGTGTAACATTAACCCCAGCTCAGTTCTTCTGATGGTCACTACCACAGGCTGTGTTGTTAACATGAGCTGTAGGAGCGTAACATTACCCCCAGCTCAGTTCTTGTGATGATCACTACCACAGGCTGTGTTGTTAACATGAGCTACAGGAGTGTTACATTAACCCCAGCTCAGTTCTTGTGATGGTCACTACCACAGGCTGTGTTGTTAACATGAGGTATAGGAGTGTAACATTACCCCCAGCTCAGTTCTTGTGATGGTCACTACCACAGACTGTGTTGTTAACATGAGCTACAGGAGTATAACATTAACCCCAGCTCAGTTCTTCTTATGGTCACTACCACAGGCTGTGTTGTTAACATGAGCTGTAGGAGTGTAACATTACCCCCAGCTCAGTTCTTGTGATGGTCACTACCACAGGCTGTGTTAACATGAGCTGTAGGAGCGTAACATTACCCCCAGTTCAGTTCTTCTGATGGTCAGTCATTACCACAGGCTGTGTTGTTAACATGAGCTACAGGAGTATTACATTAACCCCAGCTCAGTTCTTCTGATGGTCACTACCACAGGCTGTGTTGTTAACATGAGCTGTAGGAGCGTAACATTACCCCCAGCTCAGTTCTTCTGATGGTCACTACCACAGGCTGTGTTGTTAACATGAGCTGTAGGAGCGTAACATTACTCCCAGCTCAGTTATTCTGATGGTCAGTCACTACCACAGGCTGTGTTGTTAACATGAGCTGTAGGAGTGTAACATTACCCCCAGCTCGGTTCTTGTGATGGTCACTACCACACGCTGTGTTGTTAACATGAGGTGTAGGAGTGTAACATTACCCCCAGCTCAGTTCTTCTGATGGTCACTACCACAGGCTGTGTTGTTAACATGAGCTGTAGGAGTGTAACATTACCCCCAGCTCAGTTCTTGTGATGGTCACTACCACAGGCTGTGTTAACATGAGCTGTAGGAGCGTAACATTACCCCCAGCTCAGTTCTTCTGATGGTCACTACCACAGGCTGTGTTGTTAACATGAGCTACAGGAGTATAACATTAACCCCAGCTAAGTTCTTCTGATGGTCACTACCACAGGCTGTGTTGTTAACATGAGCTGTAGGAGTGTAACATTAACCCCAGCTCAGTTCTTGTGATGGTCACTACCACAGGCTGTGTTGTTAACATGAGCTGTAGGAGTGTAACATTACCCCCAGCTCAGTTCTTCTGATGGTCACTACCACAGGCTGTGTTGTTAACATGAGCTGTAGGAGTGTAACATTACCCCCAGCTCAGTTCTTGTGATGGTCACTACCACAGGCTGTGTTGTTAACATGAGCTGTAGGAGTGTAACATTACCCCCAGCTCAGTTCTTCTGATGGTCACTACCACAGGCTGTGTTGTTAACATGAGCTACAGGAGTATAACATTAACCCCAGCTCAGTTCTTCTGATGGTCACTACGACAGGCTGTGTTGTTAACATGAGCTGTAGGAGTGTAACATTAACCCCAGCTCAGTTCTTGTGATGGTCACTACCACAGGCTGTGTTGTTAACATGAGCTGTAGGAGTGTAACATTACCCCCAGCTCAGTTCTTCTGATGGTCACTACCACAGGCTGTGTTGTTAACATGAGCTACAGGAGTATAACATTAACCCCAGCTCAGTTCTTCTGATGGTCACTACCACAGGCTGTGTTGTTAACATGAGCTGTAGGAGCGTAACATTACCCCCAGCTCAGTTCTTCTGATGGTCACTACCACAGGCTGTGTTGTTAACATGAGCTACAGGAGTATAACATTAACCCCAGCTCAGTTCTTCTGATGGTCACTACCACAGGCTGTGTTGTTAACATGAGCTGTAGGAGTGTAACATTAACCCCAGCTCAGTTCTTGTGATGGTCACTACCACAGGCTGTGTTGTTAACATGAGCTGTAGGAGTGTAACATTACCCCCAGCTCAGTTCTTCTGATGGTCACTACCACAGGCTGTGTTGTTAACATGAGCTGTAGGAGTGTAACATTACCCCCAGCTCAGTTCTTGTGATGGTCACTACCACAGGCTGTGTTGTTAACATGAGCTGTAGGAGTGTAACATTACCCCCAGCTCAGTTCTTCTGATGGTCACTACCACAGGCTGTGTTGTTAACATGAGCTACAGGAGTATAACATTAACCCCAGCTAAGTTCATCTGATGGTCACTACCACAGGCTGTGTTGTTAACATGAGCTGTAGGAGTGTAACATTAACCCCAGCTCAGTTCTTGTGATGGTCACTACCACAGGCTGTGTTGTTAACATGAGCTGTAGGAGTGTAACATTACCCCCAGCTCAGTTCTTCTGATGGTCACTACCACAGGCTGTGTTGTTAACATGAGCTACAGGAGTATAACATTAACCCCAGCTCAGTTCTTCTGATGGTCACTACCACAGGCTGTGTTGTTAACATGAGCTGTAGGAGTGTAACATTAACCCCAGCTCAGTTCTTGTGATGGTCACTACCACAGTCTGTGTTGTTAACATGAGCTGTAGGAGCGTAACATTAACCCCAGCTCAGTTCTTGTGATGGTCACTACCACAGGCTGTGTTGTTAACATGAGCTACAGGAGTGTAACATTACCCCCAGCTCAGTTCTTGTGATGGTCACTACCACAGGCTGTGTTGTTAACATGAGCTGTAGGAGTGTAACATTACCCCCAGCTCAGTTCTTGTGATGGTCACTACCACAGGCTGTGTTAACATGAGCTGTAGGAGCGTAACATTACCCCCAGCTCAGTTCTTCTGATGGTCAGTCATTACCACAGGCTGTGTTGTTAACATGAGGTATAGGAGTGTAACATTACCCCCAGCTCAGTTCTTGTGATGGTCACTACCACAGACTGTGTTGTTAACATGAGCTACAGGAGTATAACATTAACCCCAGCTCAGTTCTTCTTATGGTCACTACCACAGGCTGTGTTGTTAACATGAGCTGTAGGAGTGTAACATTACCCCCAGCTCAGTTCTTGTGATGGTCACTACCACAGGCTGTGTTAACATGAGCTGTAGGAGCGTAACATTACCCCCAGTTCAGTTCTTCTGATGGTCAGTCATTACCACAGGCTGTGTTGTTAACATGAGCTACAGGAGTATTACATTAACCCCAGCTCAGTTCTTCTGATGGTCACTACCACAGGCTGTGTTGTTAACATGAGCTGTAGGAGCGTAACATTACCCCCAGCTCAGTTCTTCTGATGGTCACTACCACAGGCTGTGTTGTTAACATGAGCTGTAGGAGCGTAACATTACTCCCAGCTCAGTTATTCTGATGGTCAGTCACTACCACAGGCTGTGTTGTTAACATGAGCTGTAGGAGTGTAACATTACCCCCAGCTCGGTTCTTGTGATGGTCACTACCACACGCTGTGTTGTTAACATGAGGTGTAGGAGTGTAACATTACCCCCAGCTCAGTTCTTCTGATGGTCACTACCACAGGCTGTGTTGTTAACATGAGCTGTAGGAGTGTAACATTACCCCCAGCTCAGTTCTTGTGATGGTCACTACCACAGGCTGTGTTAACATGAGCTGTAGGAGCGTAACATTACCCCCAGCTCAGTTCTTCTGATGGTCACTACCACAGGCTGTGTTGTTAACATGAGCTACAGGAGTATAACATTAACCCCAGCTAAGTTCTTCTGATGGTCACTACCACAGGCTGTGTTGTTAACATGAGCTGTAGGAGTGTAACATTAACCCCAGCTCAGTTCTTGTGATGGTCACTACCACAGGCTGTGTTGTTAACATGAGCTGTAGGAGTGTAACATTACCCCCAGCTCAGTTCTTCTGATGGTCACTACCACAGGCTGTGTTGTTAACATGAGCTGTAGGAGTGTAACATTACCCCCAGCTCAGTTCTTGTGAGGGTCACTACCACAGGCTGTGTTGTTAACATGAGCTGTAGGAGTGTAACATTACCCCCAGCTCAGTTCTTCTGATGGTCACTACCACAGGCTGTGTTGTTAACATGAGCTACAGGAGTATAACATTAACCCCAGCTCAGTTCTTCTGATGGTCACTACGACAGGCTGTGTTGTTAACATGAGCTGTAGGAGTGTAACATTAACCCCAGCTCAGTTCTTGTGATGGTCACTACCACAGGCTGTGTTGTTAACATGAGCTGTAGGAGTGTAACATTACCCCCAGCTCAGTTCTTCTGATGGTCACTACCACAGGCTGTGTTGTTAACATGAGCTACAGGAGTATAACATTAACCCCAGCTCAGTTCTTCTGATGGTCACTACCACAGGCTGTGTTGTTAACATGAGCTGTAGGAGCGTAACATTACCCCCAGCTCAGTTCTTCTGATGGTCACTACCACAGGCTGTGTTGTTAACATGAGCTACAGGAGTATAACATTAACCCCAGCTCAGTTCTTCTGATGGTCACTACCACAGGCTGTGTTGTTAACATGAGCTGTAGGAGTGTAACATTAACCCCAGCTCAGTTCTTGTGATGGTCACTACCACAGGCTGTGTTGTTAACATGAGCTGTAGGAGTGTAACATTACCCCCAGCTCAGTTCTTCTGATGGTCACTACCACAGGCTGTGTTGTTAACATGAGCTGTAGGAGTGTAACATTACCCCCAGCTCAGTTCTTGTGATGGTCACTACCACAGGCTGTGTTGTTAACATGAGCTGTAGGAGTGTAACATTACCCCCAGCTCAGTTCTTCTGATGGTCACTACCACAGGCTGTGTTGTTAACATGAGCTACAGGAGTATAACATTAACCCCAGCTCAGTTCTTCTGATGGTCACTACCACAGGCTGTGTTGTTAACATGAGCTGTAGGAGTGTAACATTAACCCCAGCTCAGTTCTTGTGATGGTCACTACCACAGGCTGTGTTGTTAACATGAGCTGTAGGAGTGTAACATTACCCCCAGCTCAGTTCTTCTGATGGTCACTACCACAGGCTGTGTTGTTAACATGAGCTACAGGAGTATAACATTACCCCAGCTCAGTTCTTCTGATGGTCACTACCACAGGCTGTGTTGTTAACATGAGCTGTAGGAGTGTAACATTAACCCCAGCTCAGTTCTTGTGATGGTCACTACCACAGTCTGTGTTGTTAACATGAGCTGTAGGAGCGTAACATTAACCCCAGCTCAGTTCTTGTGATGGTCACTACCACAGGCTGTGTTGTTAACATGAGCTGTAGGAGTGTAACATTAACCCAGCTCAGTTCTTGTGATGGTCACTACCACAGGCTGTGTTGTTAACATGAGCTGTAGGAGTGTAACATTAACCCCAGCTCAGTTCTTCTGATGGTCACTACCACAGGCTGTGTTGTTAACATGAGCTACAGGAGTGTAACATTAACCCCAGCTCAGTTCTTCTGATGGTCACTACCACAGGCTGTGTTGTTAACATGAGGTATAGGAGTGTAACATTACCCCCAGCTCAGTTCTTGTGATGGTCACTACCACAGACTGTGTTGTTAACATGAGCTACAGGAGTGTAACATTACCCCAGCTCAGTTCTTGTGATGGTCACTACCACAGGCTGTGTTGTTAACATGAGCTGTAGGAGTGTAACATTACCCCCAGCTCAGTTCTTGTGATGGTCACTACCACAGGCTGTGTTAACGTGAGCTGTAGGAGCGTAACATTACCCCCAGCTCAGTTCTTCTGATGGTCACTACCACAGGCTGTGTTGTTAACATGAGCTGTAGGAGCGTAACATTACCCCCAGCTCAGTTCTTCTTATGGTCACTACCACAGGCTGTGTTGTTAACATGAGCTGTAGGAGCGTAACATTACCCCCAGCTCAGTTCTTGTGATGGTCACTACCACAGGCTGTGTTGTTAACATGAGCTACAGGAGTGTAACATTAACCCCAGCTCAGTTCTTCTGATGGTCACTACCACAGGCTGTGTTGTTAACATGAGCTGTAGGAGTGTAACATTACCCCCAGCTCGGTTCTTGTGATGGTCACTACCACAGACTGTGTTGTTAACATGAGCTACAGGAGTGTAACATTACCCCCAGCCCAGTTCTTCTGATGGTCACTACCAAAGGTTGTGTTGTTAACATGAGCTGTAGGAGTGTAACATTACCACCAGCTCAGTTCTTCTGATGGTCACTACCACAGGCTGTGTTGTTAACCTGAGCTGTAGGAGCGTAACATTACCCCCAGCTCAGTTCTTCTGATGGTCAGTCACTACCACAGGCTGTGTTGTTAACATGAGCTGTAGGAGTGTAAAATTACCCCCAGCTCAGTTCTTCTGATGGTCACTACCACAGGCTGTGTTGTTAACATGAGCTTTAGGAGTGTAAAATTACCCCCAGCTCGGCTCTTGTGATGGTGACTACCACAGGCTGTGTTGTTAACATGAGGTGTAGGAGTGTAACATTAACCCCAGCACAGTTCTTCTGATGGTCACTACCACTGGCTGTGTTGTTAACATGAGCTTTAGGAGTGTAACATTACCCCCACCTCGGTTCTTGTGATGGTCACTACCACAGGCTGTGTTGTTAACATGAGGTGTAGGAGTGTAACATTACCCCCAGCTCAGTTCTTCTGATGGTCACTACCACAGGCTGTGTTGTTAACATGAGCTACAGGAGTGTAACATTACCCCCTGCTCAGTTCTTCTGATGGTCACTACCACAGGCTGTGTTGTTAACATGAGGTGTAGGAGTGTAACATTACCCCAGCTCAGTTCTTCTGATGGTCACTACCACAGGCTGTGTTAACATGAGGTGTAGGAGTGTAACATTACCCCCAGCTCAGTTCTTGTGATGGTCACTACCACAGGCTGTGTTAACATGAGCTGCAGGAGTGTAACATTAACCCCTGCTCAGTTCTTCTGATGGTCACTACCACAGGCTGTGTTGTTAACATGAGCTGTAGGAGCGTAACATTACCCCCAGCTCAGTTCTTGTGATGGTCACTACCACAGGCTGTGTTGTTAACATGAGCTACAGGAGTGTAACATTAACCCCAGCTCAGTTCTTGTGATGGTCACTACCACAGGCTGTGTTTTAACATGAGCTGTAGGAGTGTAACATTACCCCCAGCTCAGTTCTTGTGATGGTCACTACCACAGGCTGTGTTAACATGAGCTGTATGAGCGTAACATTACGCCCAGCTCAGTTATTCTGATGGTCAGTCACTACCACAGGCTGTGTTGTTAACATGAGCTGTAGGAGTGTAACATTACCCCCAGCTCGGTTCTTGTGATGGTCACTACCACAGGCTGTGTTGTTAACATGAGGTGTAGGAGTGTAACATTACCCCCAGCTCAGTTCTTCTGATGGTCACTACCACAGGCTGTGTTGTTAACATGAGCTGTAGGAGTGTAACATTACCCCCAGCTCAGTTCTTGTGATGGTCACTACCACAGGCTGTGTTAACATGAGCTGTAGGAGCGTAACATTACCCCCAGCTCAGTTCTTCTGATGGTCACTACCACAGGCTGTGTTGTTAACATGAGCTACAGGAGTATAACATTAACCCCAGCTCAGTTCTTCTGATGGTCACTACCACAGGCTGTGTTGTTAACATGAGCTGTAGGAGTGTAACATTAACCCCAGCTCAGTTCTTGTGATGGTCACTACCACAGGCTGTGTTGTTAACATGAGCTGTAGGAGTGTAACATTACCCCCAGCTCAGTTCTTCTGATGGTCACTACCACAGGCTGTGTTGTTAACATGAGCTGTAGAAGTGTAACATTACCCCCAGCTCAGTTCTTGTGATGGTCACTACCACAGGCTGTGTTGTTAACATGAGCTGTAGGAGTGTAACATTACCCCCAGCTCAGTTCTTCTGATGGTCACTACCACAGGCTGTGTTGTTAACATGAGCTACAGGAGTATAACATTAACCCCAGCTCAGTTCTTCTGATGGTCACTACCACAGGCTGTGTTGTTAACATGAGCTGTAGGAGTGTAACATTAACCCCAGCTCAGTTCTTGTGATGGTCACTACCACAGGCTGTGTTGTTAACATGAGCTGTAGGAGTGTAACATTACCCCCAGCTCAGTTCTTCTGATGGTCACTACCACAGGCTGTGTTGTTAACATGAGCTGTAGGAGTGTAACATTAACCCCAGCTCAGTTCTTGTGATGGTCACTACCACAGGCTGTGTTGTTAACATGAGCTGTAGGAGTGTAACATTACCCCCAGCTCAGTTCTTCTGATGGTCACTACCACAGGCTGTGTTGTTAACATGAGCTGTAGGAGTGTAACATTACCCCCAGCTCAGTTCTTGTGATGGTCACTACCACAGGCTGTGTTGTTAACATGAGCTGTAGGAGTGTAACATTACCCCCAGCTCAGTTCTTCTGATGGTCACTACCACAGGCTGTGTTGTTAACATGAGCTACAGGAGTATAACATTAACCCCAGCTCAGTTCTTCTGATGGTCACTACCACAGGCTGTTTTGTTAACATGAGCTGTAGGAGTGTAACATTAACCCCAGCTCAGTTCTTGTGATGGTCACTACCACAGGCTGTGTTGTTAACATGAGCTGTAGGAGTGTAACATTACCCCCAGCTCAGTCCTTCTGATGGTCACTACCACAGGCTGTGTTGTTAACATGAGCTACAGGAGTATAACATTAACTCCAGCTCGGTTCTTCTGATGGTCACTACCACAGGCTGTGTTGTTAACATGAGCTGTAGGAGTGTAACATTAACCCCAGCTCAGTTCTTGTGATGGTCACTACCACAGTCTGTGTTGTTAACATGAGCTGTAGGAGTGTAACATTAACCCCAGCTCAGTTCTTGTGATGGTCACTACCACAGGCTGTGTTGTTAACATGAGCTGTAGGAGCGTAACATTAACCCCAGCTCAGTTCTTGTGATGGTCACTACCACAGGCTGTGTTGTTAACATGAGCTGTAGGAGTGTAACATTAACCCCAGCTCAGTTCTTGTGATGGTCACTACCACAGGCTGTGTTGTTAACATGAGCTGTAGGAGTGTAACATTAACCCCAGCTCAGTTCTTCTGATGGTCACTACCACAGGCTGTGTTGTTAACATGAGCTACAGGAGTGTAACATTAACCCCAGCTCAGTTCTTCTGATGGTCACTACCACAGGCTGTGTTGTTAACATGAGGTATAGGAGTGTAACATTACCCCCAGCTCAGTTCTTGTGATGGTCACTACCACAGACTGTGTTGTTAACATGAGCTACAGGAGTGTAACATTACCCCAGCTCAGTTCTTGTGATGGTCACTACCACAGGCTGTGTTGTTAACATGAGCTGTAGGAGTGTAAAATTACCCCCAGCTCAGTTCTTGTGATGGTCACTACCACAGGCTGTGTTAACGTGAGCTGTAGGAGCGTAACATTACCCCCAGCTCAGTTCTTCTGATGGTCACTACCACAGGCTGTGTTGTTAACATGAGCTGTAGGAGCGTAACATTACCCCCAGCTCAGTTCTTCTTATGGTCACTACCACAGCCTGTATTGTTAACATGAGCAGTAGGAGCGTAACATTACCCCCAGCTCAGTTCTTGTGATGGTCAGTCACTACCACAGGCTGTGTTGTTAACATGAGCTGTAGGAGTGTAACATTACAACCAGCTCAGTTCTTGTGATGGTCACTACCACAGGCTGTGTTGTTAACATGAGCTGTAGGAGTGTAACATTACCCCCAGCTCAGTTCTTGTGATGGTCACTACCACAGGCTGTGTTGTTAACATGAGCTGTAGGAGTGTAACATTACCCCCAGCTCAGTTCTTCTGATGGTCACTACCACAGGCTGTGTTGTTAACATGAGCTACAGGAGTATAACATTAACCCCAGCTCAGTTCTTCTGATGGTCACTACCACAGGCTGTGTTGTTAACATGAGCTGTAGGAGTGTAACATTAACCCCAGCTCAGTTCTTGTGATGGTCACTACCACAGGCTGTGTTGTTAACATGAGCTGTAGGAGTGTAACATTACCCCCAGCTCAGTTCTTCTGATGGTCACTACCACAGGCTGTTTTGTTAACATGAGCTGTAGGAGTGTAACATTAACCCCAGCTCAGTTCTTGTGATGGTCACTACCACAGGCTGTGTTGTTAACATGAGCTGTAGGAGTGTAACATTACCCCCAGCTCAGTCCTTCTGATGGTCACTACCACAGGCTGTGTTGTTAACGTGAGCTACATGAGTATAACATTAACTCCAGCTCAGTTCTTCTGATGGTCACTACCACAGGCTGTGTTGTTAACATGAGCTGTAGGAGTGTAACATTAACCCCAGCTCAGTTCTTGTGATGGTCACTACCACAGTCTGTGTTGTTAACATGAGCTGTAGGAGTGTAACATTAACCCCAGCTCAGTTCTTGTGATGGTCACTACCACAGGCTGTGTTGTTAACATGAGCTGTAGGAGCGTAACATTAACCCCAGCTCAGTTCTTGTGATGGTCACTACCACAGGCTGTGTTGTTAACATGAGCTGTAGGAGTGTAACATTAACCCCAGCTCAGTTCTTGTGATGGTCACTACCACAGGCTGTGTTGTTAACATGAGCTGTAGGAGTGTAACATTAACCCCAGCTCAGTTCTTCTGATGGTCACTACCACAGGCTGTGTTGTTAACATGAGCTACAGGAGTGTAACATTAACCCCAGCTCAGTTCTTCTGATGGTCACTACCACAGGCTGTGTTGTTAACATGAGGTATAGGAGTGTAACATTACCCCCAGCTCAGTTCTTGTGATGGTCACTACCACAGACTGTGTTGTTAACATGAGCTACAGGAGTGTAACATTACCCCAGCTCAGTTCTTGTGATGGTCACTACCACAGGCTGTGTTGTTAACATGAGCTGTAGGAGTGTAAAATTACCCCCAGCTCAGTTCTTGTGATGGTCACTACCACAGGCTGTGTTAACGTGAGCTGTAGGAGCGTAACATTACCCCCAGCTCAGTTCTTCTGATGGTCACTACCACAGGCTGTGTTGTTAACATGAGCTGTAGGAGCGTAACATTACCCCCAGCTCAGTTCTTCTTATGGTCACTACCACAGGCTGTGTTGTTAACATGAGCAGTAGGAGCGTAACATTACCCCCAGCTCAGTTCTTGTGATGGTCAGTCACTACCACAGGCTGTGTTGTTAACATGAGCTGTAGGAGTGTAACATTACAACCAGCTCAGTTCTTGTGATGGTCACTACCACAGGCTGTGTTGTTAACATGAGCTGTAGGAGTGTAACATTACCCCCAGCTCAGTTCTTGTGATGGTCACTACCACAGGCTGTGTTGTTAACATGAGCTGTAGGAGTGTAACATTACCCCCAGCTCAGTTCTTCTGATGGTCACTACCACAGGCTGTGTTGTTAACATGAGCTACAGGAGTATAACATTAACCCCAGCTCAGTTCTTCTGATGGTCACTACCACAGGCTGTGTTGTTAACATGAGCTGTAGGAGTGTAACATTAACCCCAGCTCAGTTCTTGTGATGGTCACTACCACAGGCTGTGTTGTTAACATGAGCTGTAGGAGTGTAACATTACCCCCAGCTCAGTTCTTCTGATGGTCACTACCACAGGCTGTGTTGTTAACATGAGCTGTAGGAGTGTAACATTAACCCCAGCTCAGTTCTTGTGATGGTCACTACCACAGGCTGTGTTGTTAACATGAGCTGTAGGAGTGTAACATTACCCCCAGCTCAGTTCTTCTGATGGTCACTACCACAGGCTGTGTTGTTAACATGAGCTGTAGGAGTGTAACATTACCCCCAGCTCAGTTCTTGTGATGGTCACTACCACAGGCTGTGTTGTTAACATGAGCTGTAGGAGTGTAACATTACCCCCAGCTCAGTTCTTCTGATGGTCACTACCACAGGCTGTGTTGTTAACATGAGCTACAGGAGTATAACATTAACCCCAGCTCAGTTCTTCTGATGGTCACTACCACAGGCTGTGTTGTTAACATGAGCTGTAGGAGTGTAACATTAACCCCAGCTCAGTTCTTGTGATGGTCACTACCACAGTCTGTGTTGTTAACATGAGCTGTAGGAGTGTAACATTAACCCCAGCTCAGTTCTTGTGATGGTCACTACCACAGGCTGTGTTGTTAACATGAGCTGTAGGAGCGTAACATTAACCCCAGCTCAGTTCTTGTGATGGTCACTACCACAGGCTGAGTTGTTAACATGAGCTGTAGGAGTGTAACATTAACCCCAGCTCAGTTCTTGTGATGGTCACTACCACAGGCTGTGTTGTTAACATGAGCTGTAGGAGTGTAACATTAACCCCAGCTCAGTTCTTCTGATGGTCACTACCACAGGCTGTGTTGTTAACATGAGCTACAGGAGTGTAACATTAACCCCAGCTCAGTTCTTCTGATGGTCACTACCACAGGCTGTGTTGTTAACATGAGGTATAGGAGTGTAACATTACCCCCAGCTCAGTTCTTGTGATGGTCACTACCACAGACTGTGTTGTTAACATGAGCTACAGGAGTGTAACATTACCCCAGCTCAGTTCTTGTGATGGTCACTACCACAGGCTGTGTTGTTAACATGAGCTGTAGGAGTGTAAAATTACCCCCAGCTCAGTTCTTGTGATGGTCACTACCACAGGCTGTGTTAACGTGAGCTGTAGGAGCGTAACATTACCCCCAGCTCAGTTCTTCTGATGGTCACTACCACAGGCTGTGTTGTTAACATGAGCTGTAGGAGCGTAACATTACCCCCAGCTCAGTTCTTCTTATGGTCACTACCACAGGCTGTGTTGTTAACATGAGCAGTAGGAGCGTAACATTACCCCCAGCTCAGTTCTTGTGATGGTCAGTCACTACCACAGGCTGTGTTGTTAACATGAGCTGTAGGAGTGTAACATTACAACCAGCTCAGTTCTTGTGATGGTCACTACCACAGGCTGTGTTGTTAACATGAGCTGTAGGAGTGTAACATTACCCCCAGCTCAGTTCTTGTGATGGTCACTACCACAGGCTGTGTTGTTAACATGAGCTGTAGGAGTGTAACATTACCCCCAGCTCAGTTCTTCTGATGGTCACTACCACAGGCTGTGTTGTTAACATGAGCTACAGGAGTATAACATTAACCCCAGCTCAGTTCTTCTGATGGTCACTACCACAGGCTGTGTTGTTAACATGAGCTGTAGGAGTGTAACATTAACCCCAGCTCAGTTCTTGTGATGGTCACTACCACAGGCTGTGTTGTTAACATGAGCTGTAGGAGTGTAACATTACCCCCAGCTCAGTTCTTCTGATGGTCACTACCACAGGCTGTGTTGTTAACATGAGCTGTAGGAGTGTAACATTAACCCCAGCTCAGTTCTTGTGATGGTCACTACCACAGGCTGTGTTGTTAACATGAGCTGTAGGAGTGTAACATTACCCCCAGCTCAGTTCTTCTGATGGTCACTACCACAGGCTGTGTTGTTAACATGAGCTGTAGGAGTGTAACATTACCCCCAGCTCAGTTCTTGTGATGGTCACTACCACAGGCTGTGTTGTTAACATGAGCTGTAGGAGTGTAACATTACCCCCAGCTCAGTTCTTCTGATGGTCACTACCACAGGCTGTGTTGTTAACATGAGCTACAGGAGTATAACATTAACCCCAGCTCAGTTCTTCTGATGGTCACTACCACAGGCTGTTTTGTTAACATGAGCTGTAGGAGTGTAACATTAACCCCAGCTCAGTTCTTGTGATGGTCACTACCACAGGCTGTGTTGTTAACATGAGCTGTAGGAGTGTAACATTACCCCCAGCTCAGTTCTTCTGATGGTCACTACCACAGGCTGTGTTGTTAACATGAGCTACAGGAGTATAACATTAACCCCAGCTCAGTTCTTCTGATGGTCACTACCACAGGCTCTGTTGTTAACATGAGCTGTAGGAGTATAACATTAACCCCAGCTCAGTTCTTGTGATGGTCACTACCACAGTCTGTGTTGTTAACATGAGCTGTAGGAGTGTAACATTAACCCCAGCTCAGTTCTTCTGATGGTCACTACCACAGGCTGTGTTGTTAACATGAGCTGTAGGAGCGTAACATTAACCCCAGCTCAGTTCTTGTGATGGTCACTACCACAGGCTGTGTTGTTAACATGAGCTGTAGGAGTGTAACATTAACCCCAGCTCAGTTCTTGTGATGGTCACTACCACAGGCTGTGTTGTTAATATGAGCTGTAGGAGTGTAACATTAACCCCAGCTCAGTTCTTCTGATGGTCACTACCACAGGCTGTGTTGTTAACATGAGCTACAGGAGTGTAACATTAACCCCAGCTCAGTTCTTCTGATGGTCACTACCACAGGCTGTGTTGTTAACATGAGGTGTAGGAGTGTAACATTACCCCCAGCTCAGTTCTTCTGATGGTCAGTCATTACCACAGGCTGTGTTGTTAACATGAGGTATAGGAGTGTAACATTACCCCCAGCTCAGTTCTTCTGATGTTCAGTCACGACCACAGGCTGTGTTGTTAACACAAGCTGTAGGAGTGTAACATTACCCCCAGCTCAGTTCTTGTGATGGTCACTACCACAGGCTGTGTTGTTAACATGAGCTGTAGGAGTGTAACATTACCCCCAGCTCAGTTCTTCTGATGGTCACTACCACAGGCTGTGTTGTTAACATGAGCTACAGGAGTATAACATTAACCCCAGCTCAGTTCTTCTGATGGTCACTACCACAGGCTGTGTTGTTAACATGAGCTGTAGGAGTGTAACATTAACCCCAGCTCAGTTCTTGTGATGGTCACTACCACAGGCTGTGTTGTTAACATGAGCTGTAGGAGTGTAACATTACCCCCAGCTCAGTTCTTCTGATGGTCACTACCACAGGCTGTGTTGTTAACATGAGCTACAGGAGTATAACATTAACCCCAGCTCAGTTCTTCTGATGGTCACTACCACAGGCTGTGTTGTTAACATGAGCTGTAGGAGTGTAACATTAACCCCAGCTCAGTTCTTTTGATGGTCACTACCACAGTCTGTGTTGTTAACATGAGCTGTAGGAGCGTAACATTAACCCCAGCTCAGTTCTTGTGATGGTCACTACCACAGGCTGTGTTGTTAACATGAGCTACAGGAGTGTAACATTACCCCCAGCTCAGTTCTTGTGATGGTCACTACCACAGGCTGTGTTGTTAACATGAGCTGTAGGAGTGTAACATTACCCCCAGCTCAGTTCTTGTGATGGTCACTACCACAGGCTGTGTTAACATGAGCTGTAGGAGCGTAACATTACCCCCAGCTCAGTTCTTCTGATGGTCAGTCATTACCACAGGCTGTGTTGTTAACATGAGGTATAGGAGTGTAACATTACCCCCAGCTCAGTTCTTGTGATGGTCACTACCACAGACTGTGTTGTTAACATGAGCTACAGGAGTATAACATTACCCCCAGCTCAGTTCTTCTGATGGTCACTACCACAGGCTGTGTTGTTAACATGAGCTACAGGAGTATAACATTAACCCCAGCTCAGTTCTTCTGATGGTCACTACCACAGGCTGTGTTGTTAACATGAGCTGTAGGAGTGTAACATTAACCCCAGCTCAGTTCTTGTGATGGTCACTACCACAGTCTGTGTTGTTAACATGAGCTGTAGGAGCGTAACATTAACCCCAGCTCAGTTCTTGTGATGGTCACTACCACAGGCTGTGTTGTTAACATGAGCTGTAGGAGTGTAACATTAACCCAGCTCAGTTCTTGTGATGGTCACTACCACAGGCTGTGTTGTTAACATGAGCTGTAGGAGTGTAACATTAACCCCAGCTCAGTTCTTCTGATGGTCACTACCACAGGCTGTGTTGTTAACATGAGCTACAGGAGTGTAACATTAACCCCAGCTCAGTTCTTCTGATGGTCACTACCACAGGCTGTGTTGTTAACATGAGGTATAGGAGTGTAACATTACCCCCAGCTCAGTTCTTGTGATGGTCACTACCACAGACTGTGTTGTTAACATGAGCTACAGGAGTGTAACATTACCCCAGCTCAGTTCTTGTGATGGTCACTACCACAGGCTGTGTTGTTAACATGAGCTGTAGGAGTGTAACATTACCCCCAGCTCAGTTCTTGTGATGGTCACTACCACAGGCTGTGTTAACGTGAGCTGTAGGAGCGTAACATTACCCCCAGCTCAGTTCTTCTGATGGTCACTACCACAGGCTGTGTTGTTAACATGAGCTGTAGGAGCGTAACATTACCCCCAGCTCAGTTCTTCTTATGGTCACTACCACAGGCTGTGTTGTTAACATGAGCTGTAGGAGCGTAACATTACCCCCAGCTCAGTTCTTGTGATGGTCACTACCACAGGCTGTGTTGTTAACATGAGCTACAGGAGTGTAACATTAACCCCAGCTCAGTTCTTCTGATGGTCACTACCACAGGCTGTGTTGTTAACATGAGCTGTAGGAGTGTAACATTACCCCCAGCTCGGTTCTTGTGATGGTCTCTACCACAGACTGTGTTGTTAACATGAGCTACAGGAGTGTAACATTACCCCCAGCCCAGTTCTTCTGATGGTCACTACCAAAGGTTGTGTTGTTAACATGAGCTGTAGGAGTGTAACATTACCACCAGCTCAGTTCTTCTGATGGTCACTACCACAGGCTGTGTTGTTAACCTGAGCTGTAGGAGCGTAACATTACCCCCAGCTCAGTTCTTCTGATGGTCAGTCACTACCACAGGCTGTGTTGTTAACATGAGCTGTAGGAGTGTAAAATTACCCCCAGCTCAGTTCTTCTGATGGTCACTACCACAGGCTGTGTTGTTAACATGAGCTGTAGGAGTGTAAAATTACCCCCAGCTCGGCTCTTGTGATGGTGACTACCACAGGCTGTGTTGTTAACATGAGGTGTAGGAGTGTAACATTAACCCCAGCACAGTTCTTCTGATGGTCACTACCACTGGCTGTGTTGTTAACATGAGCTTTAGGAGTGTAACATTACCCCCACCTCGGTTCTTGTGATGGTCACTACCACAGGCTGTGTTGTTAACATGAGGTGTAGGAGTGTAACATTACCCCCAGCTCAGTTCTTCTGATGGTCACTACCACAGGCTGTGTTGTTAACATGAGCTACAGGAGTGTAACATTACCCCCTGCTCAGTTCTTCTGATGGTCACTACCACAGGCTGTGTTGTTAACATGAGGTGTAGGAGTGTAACATTACCCCAGCTCAGTTCTTCTGATGGTCACTACCACAGGCTGTGTTAACATGAGGTGTAGGAGTGTAACATTACCCCCAGCTCAGTTCTTGTGATGGTCACTACCACAGGCTGTGTTAACATGAGCTGCAGGAGTGTAACATTAACCCCTGCTCAGTTCTTCTGACGGTCACTACCACAGGCTGTGTTGTTAACATGAGCTGTAGGAGCGTAACATTACCCCCAGCTCAGTTCTTGTGATGGTCACTACCACAGGCTGTGTTGTTAACATGAGCTACAGGAGTGTAACATTACCCCCAGCTCAGTTCTTGTGATGGTCACTACCACAGGCTGTGTTTTAACATGAGCTGTAGGAGTGTAACATTACCCCCAGCTCAGTTCTTGTGATGGTCACTACCACAGGCTGTGTTAACATGAGCTGTATGAGCGTAACATTACGCCCAGCTCAGTTATTCTGATGGTCAGTCACTACCACAGGCTGTGTTGTTAACATGAGCTGTAGGAGTGTAACATTACCCCCAGCTCGGTTCTTGTGATGGTCACTACCACAGGCTGTGTTGTTAACATGAGGTGTAGGAGTGTAACATTACCCCCAGCTCAGTTCTTCTGATGGTCACTACCACAGGCTGTGTTGTTAACATGAGCTGTAGGAGTGTAACATTACCCCCAGCTCAGTTCTTGTGATGGTCACTACCACAGGCTGTGTTAACATGAGCTGTAGGAGCGTAACATTACCCCCAGCTCAGTTCTTCTGATGGTCACTACCACAGGCTGTGTTGTTAACATGAGCTACAGGAGTATAACATTAACCCCAGCTCAGTTCTTCTGATGGTCACTACCACAGGCTGTGTTGTTAACATGAGCTGTAGGAGTGTAACATTAACCCCAGCTCAGTTCTTGTGATGGTCACTACCACAGGCTGTGTTGTTAACATGAGCTGTAGGAGTGTAACATTACCCCCAGCTCAGTTCTTCTGATGGTCACTACCACAGGCTGTGTTGTTAACATGAGCTGTAGGAGTGTAACATTACCCCCAGCTCAGTTCTTGTGATGGTCACTACCACAGGCTGTGTTGTTAACATGAGCTGTAGGAGTGTAACATTACCCCCAGCTCAGTTCTTCTGATGGTCACTACCACAGGCTGTGTTGTTAACATGAGCTACAGGAGTATAACATTAACCCCAGCTCAGTTCTTCTGATGGTCACTACCACAGGCTGTGTTGTTAACATGAGGTATAGGAGTGTAACATTACCCCCAGCTCAGTTCTTGTGATGGTCACTACCACAGGCTGTGTTGTTAACATGAGCTGTAGGAGTGTAACATTACCCCCAGCTCAGTTCTTCTGATGGTCACTACCACAGGCTGTGTTGTTAACATGAGCTGTAGGAGTGTAACATTAACCCCAGCTCAGTTCTTGTGATGGTCACTACCACAGGCTGTGTTGTTAACATGAGCTGTAGGAGTGTAACATTACCCCCAGCTCAGTTCTTCTGATGGTCACTACCACAGGCTGTGTTGTTAACATGAGCTGTAGGAGTGTAACATTACCCCCAGCTCAGTTCTTGTGATGGTCACTACCACAGGCTGTGTTGTTAACATGAGCTGTAGGAGTGTAACATTACCCCCAGCTCAGTTCTTCTGATGGTCACTACCACAGGCTGTGTTGTTAACATGAGCTACAGGAGTATAACATTAACCCCAGCTCAGTTCTTCTGATGGTCACTACCACAGGCTGTTTTGTTAACATGAGCTGTAGGAGTGTAACATTAACCCCAGCTCAGTTCTTGTGATGGTCACTACCACAGGCTGTGTTGTTAACATGAGCTGTAGGAGTGTAACATTACCCCCAGCTCAGTCCTTCTGATGGTCACTACCACAGGCTGTGTTGTTAACATGAGCTACAGGAGTATAACATTAACTCCAGCTCAGTTCTTCTGATGGTCACTACCACAGGCTGTGTTGTTAACATGAGCTGTAGGAGTGTAACATTAACCCCAGCTCAGTTCTTGTGATGGTCACTACCACAGTCTGTGTTGTTAACATGAGCTGTAGGAGTGTAACATTAACCCCAGCTCAGTTCTTGTGATGGTCACTACCACAGGCTGTGTTGTTAACATGAGCTACAGGAGTGTAACATTAACCCCAGCTCAGTTCTTCTGATGGTCACTACCACAGGCTGTGTTGTTAACATGAGGTATAGGAGTGTAACATTACCCCCAGCTCAGTTCTTGTGATGGTCACTACCACAGACTGTGTTGTTAACATGAGCTACAGGAGTGTAACATTAACCCCAGCTCAGTTCTTGTGATGGTCACTACCACAGGCTGTGTTGTTAACATGAGCTGTAGGAGTGTAACATTACCCCCAGCTCAGTCCTTCTGATGGTCACTACCACAGGCTGTGTTGTTAACATGAGCTACAGGAGTATAACATTAACTCCAGCTCAGTTCTTCTGATGGTCACTACCACAGGCTGTGTTAACGTGAGCTGTAGGAGCGTAACATTACCCCCAGCTCAGTTCTTCTGATGGTCACTACCACAGGCTGTGTTGTTAACATGAGCTGTAGGAGCGTAACATTACCCCCAGCTCATTTCTTCTTATGGTCACTACCACAAGCTGTGTTGTTAACATGAGCAGTAGGAGCGTAACATTACCCCCAGCTCAGTTCTTGTGATGGTCAGTCACTACCACAGGCTGTGTTGTTAACATGAGCTGTAGGAGTGTAACATTACAACCAGCTCAGTTCTTGTGATGGTCACTACCACAGGCTGTGTTGTTAACATGAGCTGTAGGAGTGTAACATTACCCCCAGCTCAGTTCTTGTGATGGTCACTACCACAGGCTGTGTTGTTAACATGAGCTGTAGGAGTGTAACATTACCCCCAGCTCAGTTCTTCTGATGGTCACTACCACAGGCTGTGTTGTTAACATGAGCTGTAGGAGTGTAACATTAACCCCAGCTCAGTTCTTTTGATGGTCACTACCACAGTCTGTGTTGTTAACATGAGCTGTAGGAGCGTAACATTAACCCCAGCTCAGTTCTTGTGATGGTCACTACCACAGGCTGTGTTGTTAACATGAGCTACAGGAGTGTAACATTACCCCCAGCTCAGTTCTTGTGATGGTCACTACCACAGGCTGTGTTGTTAACATGAGCTGTAGGAGTGTAACATTACCCCCAGCTCAGTTCTTGTGATGGTCACTACCACAGGCTGTGTTAACATGAGCTGTAGGAGCGTAACATTACCCCCAGCTCAGTTCTTCTGATGGTCAGTCATTACCACAGGCTGTGTTGTTAACATGAGGTATAGGAGTGTAACATTACCCCCAGCTCAGTTCTTGTGATGGTCACTACCACAGACTGTGTTGTTAACATGAGCTACAGGAGTATAACATTACCCCCAGCTCAGTTCTTCTGATGGTCACTACCACAGGCTGTGTTGTTAACATGAGCTACAGGAGTATAACATTAACCCCAGCTCAGTTCTTCTGATGGTCACTACCACAGGCTGTGTTGTTAACATGAGCTGTAGGAGTGTAACATTAACCCCAGCTCAGTTCTTGTGATGGTCACTACCACAGTCTGTGTTGTTAACATGAGCTGTAGGAGCGTAACATTAACCCCAGCTCAGTTCTTGTGATGGTCACTACCACAGGCTGTGTTGTTAACATGAGCTGTAGGAGTGTAACATTAACCCAGCTCAGTTCTTGTGATGGTCACTACCACAGGCTGTGTTGTTAACATGAGCTGTAGGAGTGTAACATTAACCCCAGCTCAGTTCTTCTGATGGTCACTACCACAGGCTGTGTTGTTAACATGAGCTACAGGAGTGTAACATTAACCCCAGCTCAGTTCTTCTGATGGTCACTACCACAGGCTGTGTTGTTAACATGAGGTATAGGAGTGTAACATTACCCCCAGCTCAGTTCTTGTGATGGTCACTACCACAGACTGTGTTGTTAACATGAGCTACAGGAGTGTAACATTACCCCAGCTCAGTTCTTGTGATGGTCACTACCACAGGCTGTGTTGTTAACATGAGCTGTAGGAGTGTAACATTACCCCCAGCTCAGTTCTTGTGATGGTCACTACCACAGGCTGTGTTAACGTGAGCTGTAGGAGCGTAACATTACCCCCAGCTCAGTTCTTCTGATGGTCACTACCACAGGCTGTGTTGTTAACATGAGCTGTAGGAGCGTAACATTACCCCCAGCTCAGTTCTTCTTATGGTCACTACCACAGGCTGTGTTGTTAACATGAGCTGTAGGAGCGTAACATTACCCCCAGCTCAGTTCTTGTGATGGTCACTACCACAGGCTGTGTTGTTAACATGAGCTACAGGAGTGTAACATTAACCCCAGCTCAGTTCTTCTGATGGTCACTACCACAGGCTGTGTTGTTAACATGAGCTGTAGGAGTGTAACATTACCCCCAGCTCGGTTCTTGTGATGGTCTCTACCACAGACTGTGTTGTTAACATGAGCTACAGGAGTGTAACATTACCCCCAGCCCAGTTCTTCTGATGGTCACTACCAAAGGTTGTGTTGTTAACATGAGCTGTAGGAGTGTAACATTACCACCAGCTCAGTTCTTCTGATGGTCACTACCACAGGCTGTGTTGTTAACCTGAGCTGTAGGAGCGTAACATTACCCCCAGCTCAGTTCTTCTGATGGTCAGTCACTACCACAGGCTGTGTTGTTAACATGAGCTGTAGGAGTGTAAAATTACCCCCAGCTCAGTTCTTCTGATGGTCACTACCACAGGCTGTGTTGTTAACATGAGCTGTAGGAGTGTAAAATTACCCCCAGCTCGGCTCTTGTGATGGTGACTACCACAGGCTGTGTTGTTAACATGAGGTGTAGGAGTGTAACATTAACCCCAGCACAGTTCTTCTGATGGTCACTACCACTGGCTGTGTTGTTAACATGAGCTTTAGGAGTGTAACATTACCCCCACCTCGGTTCTTGTGATGGTCACTACCACAGGCTGTGTTGTTAACATGAGGTGTAGGAGTGTAACATTACCCCCAGCTCAGTTCTTCTGATGGTCACTACCACAGGCTGTGTTGTTAACATGAGCTACAGGAGTGTAACATTACCCCCTGCTCAGTTCTTCTGATGGTCACTACCACAGGCTGTGTTGTTAACATGAGGTGTAGGAGTGTAACATTACCCCAGCTCAGTTCTTCTGATGGTCACTACCACAGGCTGTGTTAACATGAGGTGTAGGAGTGTAACATTACCCCCAGCTCAGTTCTTGTGATGGTCACTACCACAGGCTGTGTTAACATGAGCTGCAGGAGTGTAACATTAACCCCTGCTCAGTTCTTCTGACGGTCACTACCACAGGCTGTGTTGTTAACATGAGCTGTAGGAGCGTAACATTACCCCCAGCTCAGTTCTTGTGATGGTCACTACCACAGGCTGTGTTGTTAACATGAGCTACAGGAGTGTAACATTACCCCCAGCTCAGTTCTTGTGATGGTCACTACCACAGGCTGTGTTTTAACATGAGCTGTAGGAGTGTAACATTACCCCCAGCTCAGTTCTTGTGATGGTCACTACCACAGGCTGTGTTAACATGAGCTGTATGAGCGTAACATTACGCCCAGCTCAGTTATTCTGATGGTCAGTCACTACCACAGGCTGTGTTGTTAACATGAGCTGTAGGAGTGTAACATTACCCCCAGCTCGGTTCTTGTGATGGTCACTACCACAGGCTGTGTTGTTAACATGAGGTGTAGGAGTGTAACATTACCCCCAGCTCAGTTCTTCTGATGGTCACTACCACAGGCTGTGTTGTTAACATGAGCTGTAGGAGTGTAACATTACCCCCAGCTCAGTTCTTGTGATGGTCACTACCACAGGCTGTGTTAACATGAGCTGTAGGAGCGTAACATTACCCCCAGCTCAGTTCTTCTGATGGTCACTACCACAGGCTGTGTTGTTAACATGAGCTACAGGAGTATAACATTAACCCCAGCTCAGTTCTTCTGATGGTCACTACCACAGGCTGTGTTGTTAACATGAGCTGTAGGAGTGTAACATTAACCCCAGCTCAGTTCTTGTGATGGTCACTACCACAGGCTGTGTTGTTAACATGAGCTGTAGGAGTGTAACATTACCCCCAGCTCAGTTCTTCTGATGGTCACTACCACAGGCTGTGTTGTTAACATGAGCTGTAGGAGTGTAACATTACCCCCAGCTCAGTTCTTGTGATGGTCACTACCACAGGCTGTGTTGTTAACATGAGCTGTAGGAGTGTAACATTACCCCCAGCTCAGTTCTTCTGATGGTCACTACCACAGGCTGTGTTGTTAACATGAGCTACAGGAGTATAACATTAACCCCAGCTCAGTTCTTCTGATGGTCACTACCACAGGCTGTGTTGTTAACATGAGGTATAGGAGTGTAACATTACCCCCAGCTCAGTTCTTGTGATGGTCACTACCACAGGCTGTGTTGTTAACATGAGCTGTAGGAGTGTAACATTACCCCCAGCTCAGTTCTTCTGATGGTCACTACCACAGGCTGTGTTGTTAACATGAGCTGTAGGAGTGTAACATTAACCCCAGCTCAGTTCTTGTGATGGTCACTACCACAGGCTGTGTTGTTAACATGAGCTGTAGGAGTGTAACATTACCCCCAGCTCAGTTCTTCTGATGGTCACTACCACAGGCTGTGTTGTTAACATGAGCTGTAGGAGTGTAACATTACCCCCAGCTCAGTTCTTGTGATGGTCACTACCACAGGCTGTGTTGTTAACATGAGCTGTAGGAGTGTAACATTACCCCCAGCTCAGTTCTTCTGATGGTCACTACCACAGGCTGTGTTGTTAACATGAGCTACAGGAGTATAACATTAACCCCAGCTCAGTTCTTCTGATGGTCACTACCACAGGCTGTTTTGTTAACATGAGCTGTAGGAGTGTAACATTAACCCCAGCTCAGTTCTTGTGATGGTCACTACCACAGGCTGTGTTGTTAACATGAGCTGTAGGAGTGTAACATTACCCCCAGCTCAGTCCTTCTGATGGTCACTACCACAGGCTGTGTTGTTAACATGAGCTACAGGAGTATAACATTAACTCCAGCTCAGTTCTTCTGATGGTCACTACCACAGGCTGTGTTGTTAACATGAGCTGTAGGAGTGTAACATTAACCCCAGCTCAGTTCTTGTGATGGTCACTACCACAGTCTGTGTTGTTAACATGAGCTGTAGGAGTGTAACATTAACCCCAGCTCAGTTCTTGTGATGGTCACTACCACAGGCTGTGTTGTTAACATGAGCTACAGGAGTGTAACATTAACCCCAGCTCAGTTCTTCTGATGGTCACTACCACAGGCTGTGTTGTTAACATGAGGTATAGGAGTGTAACATTACCCCCAGCTCAGTTCTTGTGATGGTCACTACCACAGACTGTGTTGTTAACATGAGCTACAGGAGTGTAACATTAACCCCAGCTCAGTTCTTGTGATGGTCACTACCACAGGCTGTGTTGTTAACATGAGCTGTAGGAGTGTAACATTACCCCCAGCTCAGTCCTTCTGATGGTCACTACCACAGGCTGTGTTGTTAACATGAGCTACAGGAGTATAACATTAACTCCAGCTCAGTTCTTCTGATGGTCACTACCACAGGCTGTGTTAACGTGAGCTGTAGGAGCGTAACATTACCCCCAGCTCAGTTCTTCTGATGGTCACTACCACAGGCTGTGTTGTTAACATGAGCTGTAGGAGCGTAACATTACCCCCAGCTCATTTCTTCTTATGGTCACTACCACAAGCTGTGTTGTTAACATGAGCAGTAGGAGCGTAACATTACCCCCAGCTCAGTTCTTGTGATGGTCAGTCACTACCACAGGCTGTGTTGTTAACATGAGCTGTAGGAGTGTAACATTACAACCAGCTCAGTTCTTGTGATGGTCACTACCACAGGCTGTGTTGTTAACATGAGCTGTAGGAGTGTAACATTACCCCCAGCTCAGTTCTTGTGATGGTCACTACCACAGGCTGTGTTGTTAACATGAGCTGTAGGAGTGTAACATTACCCCCAGCTCAGTTCTTCTGATGGTCACTACCACAGGCTGTGTTGTTAACATGAGCTACAGGAGTATAACATTAACCCCAGCTCAGTTCTTCTGATGGTCACTACCACAGGCTGTGTTGTTAACATGAGCTGTAGGAGTGTAACATTAACCCCAGCTCAGTTCTTGTGATGGTCACTACCACAGGCTGTGTTGTTAACATGAGCTGTAGGAGTGTAACATTACCCCCAGCTCAGTTCTTCTGATGGTCACTACCACAGGCTGTTTTGTTAACATGAGCTGTAGGAGTGTAACATTAACCCCAGCTCAGTTCTTGTGATGGTCACTACCACAGGCTGTGTTGTTAACATGAGCTGTAGGAGTGTAACATTACCCCCAGCTCAGTCCTTCTGATGGTCACTACCACAGGCTGTGTTGTTAACATGAGCTACAGGAGTATAACATTAACTCCAGCTCAGTTCTTCTGATGGTCACTACCACAGGCTGTGTTGTTAACATGAGCTGTAGGAGTGTAACATTAACCCCAGCTCAGTTCTTGTGATGGTCACTACCACAGTCTGTGTTGTTAACATGAGCTGTAGGAGTGTAACATTAACCCCAGCTCAGTTCTTGTGATGGTCACTACCACAGGCTGTGTTGTTAACATGAGCTGTAGGAGCGTAACATTAACCCCAGCTCAGTTCTTGTGATGGTCACTACCACAGGCTGTGTTGTTAACATGAGCTGTAGGAGTGTAACATTAACCCCAGCTCAGTTCTTGTGATGGTCACTACCACAGGCTGTGTTGTTAACATGAGCTGTAGGAGTGTAACATTAACCCCAGCTCAGTTCTTCTGATGGTCACTACCACAGGCTGTGTTGTTAACATGAGCTACAGGAGTGTAACATTAACCCCAGCTCAGTTCTTCTGATGGTCACTACCACAGGCTGTGTTGTTAACATGAGGTATAGGAGTGTAACATTACCCCCAGCTCAGTTCTTGTGATGGTCACTACCACAGACTGTGTTGTTAACATGAGCTACAGGAGTGTAACATTACCCCAGCTCAGTTCTTGTGATGGACACTACCACAGGCTGTGTTGTTAACATGAGCTGTAGGAGTGTAAAATTACCCCCAGCTCAGTTCTTGTGATGGTCACTACCACAGGCTGTGTTAACGTGAGCTGTAGGAGCGTAACATTACCCCCAGCTCAGTTCTTCTGATGGTCACTACCACAGGCTGTGTTGTTAACATGAGCTGTAGGAGCGTAACATTACCCCCAGCTCAGTTCTTCTTATGGTCACTACCACAGGCTGTGTTGTTAACATGAGCAGTAGGAGCGTAACATTACCCCCAGCTCAGTTCTTGTGATGGTCAGTCACTACCACAGGCTGTGTTGTTAACATGAGCTGTAGGAGTGTAACATTACAACCAGCTCAGTTCTTGTGATGGTCACTACCACAGGCTGTGTTGTTAACATGAGCTGTAGGAGTGTAACATTACCCCCAGCTCAGTTCTTGTGATGGTCACTACCACAGGCTGTGTTGTTAACATGAGCTGTAGGAGTGTAACATTACCCCCAGCTCAGTTCTTCTGATGGTCACTACCACAGGCTGTGTTGTTAACATGAGCTACAGGAGTATAACATTAACCCCAGCTCAGTTCTTCTGATGGTCACTACCACAGGCTGTGTTGTTAACATGAGCTGTAGGAGTGTAACATTAACCCCAGCTCAGTTCTTGTGATGGTCACTACCACAGGCTGTGTTGTTAACATGAGCTGTAGGAGTGTAACATTACACCCAGCTCAGTTCTTCTGATGGTCACTACCACAGGCTGTGTTGTTAACATGAGCTGTAGGAGTGTAACATTAACCCCAGCTCAGTTCTTGTGATGGTCACTACCACAGGCTGTGTTGTTAACATGAGCTGTAGGAGTGTAACATTACCCCCAGCTCAGTTCTTCTGATGGTCACTACCACAGGCTGTGTTGTTAACATGAGCTGTAGGAGTGTAACATTACCCCCAGCTCAGTTCTTGTGATGGTCACTACCACAGGCTGTGTTGTTAACATGAGCTGTAGGAGTGTAACATTACCCCCAGCTCAGTTCTTCTGATGGTCACTACCACAGGCTGTGTTGTTAACATGAGCTACAGGAGTATAACATTAACCCCAGCTCAGTTCTTCTGATGGTCACTACCACAGGCTGTGTTGTTAACATGAGCTGTAGGAGTGTAACATTAACCCCAGCTCAGTTCTTGTGATGGTCACTACCACAGTCTGTGTTGTTAACATGAGCTGTAGGAGTGTAACATTAACCCCAGCTCAGTTCTTGTGATGGTCACTACCACAGGCTGTGTTGTTAACATGAGCTGTAGGAGCGTAACATTAACCCCAGCTCAGTTCTTGTGATGGTCACTACCACAGGCTGTGTTGTTAACATGAGCTGTAGGAGTGTAACATTAACCCCAGCTCAGTTCTTGTGATGGTCACTACCACAGGCTGTGTTGTTAACATGAGCTGTAGGAGTGTAACATTAACCCCAGCTCAGTTCTTCTGATGGTCACTACCACAGGCTGTGTTGTTAACATGAGCTACAGGAGTGTAACATTAACCCCAGCTCAGTTCTTCTGATGGTCACTACCACAGGCTGTGTTGTTAACATGAGGTATAGGAGTGTAACATTACCCCCAGCTCAGTTCTTGTGATGGTCACTACCACAGACTGTGTTGTTAACATGAGCTACAGGAGTGTAACATTACCCCAGCTCAGTTCTTGTGATGGTCACTACCACAGGCTGTGTTGTTAACATGAGCTGTAGGAGTGTAAAATTACCCCCAGCTCAGTTCTTGTGATGGTCACTACCACAGGCTGTGTTAACGTGAGCTGTAGGAGCGTAACATTACCCCCAGCTCAGTTCTTCTGATGGTCACTACCACAGGCTGTGTTGTTAACATGAGCTGTAGGAGCGTAACATTACCCCCAGCTCAGTTCTTCTTATGGTCACTACCACAGGCTGTGTTGTTAACATGAGCAGTAGGAGCGTAACATTACCCCCAGCTCAGTTCTTGTGATGGTCAGTCACTACCACAGGCTGTGTTGTTAACATGAGCTGTAGGAGTGTAACATTACAACCAGCTCAGTTCTTGTGATGGTCACTACCACAGGCTGTGTTGTTAACATGAGCTGTAGGAGTGTAACATTACCCCCAGCTCAGTTCTTGTGATGGTCACTACCACAGGCTGTGTTGTTAACATGAGCTGTAGGAGTGTAACATTACCCCCAGCTCAGTTCTTCTGATGGTCACTACCACAGGCTGTGTTGTTAACATGAGCTACAGGAGTATAACATTAACCCCAGCTCAGTTCTTCTGATGGTCACTACCACAGGCTGTGTTGTTAACATGAGCTGTAGGAGTGTAACATTAACCCCAGCTCAGTTCTTGTGATGGTCACTACCACAGGCTGTGTTGTTAACATGAGCTGTAGGAGTGTAACATTACCCCCAGCTCAGTTCTTCTGATGGTCACTACCACAGGCTGTGTTGTTAACATGAGCTGTAGGAGTGTAACATTAACCCCAGCTCAGTTCTTGTGATGGTCACTACCACAGGCTGTGTTGTTAACATGAGCTGTAGGAGTGTAACATTACCCCCAGCTCAGTTCTTCTGATGGTCACTACCACAGGCTGTGTTGTTAACATGAGCTGTAGGAGTGTAACATTACCCCCAGCTCAGTTCTTGTGATGGTCACTACCACAGGCTGTGTTGTTAACATGAGCTGTAGGAGTGTAACATTACCCCCAGCTCAGTTCTTCTGATGGTCACTACCACAGGCTGTGTTGTTAACATGAGCTACAGGAGTATAACATTAACCCCAGCTCAGTTCTTCTGATGGTCACTACCACAGGCTGTTTTGTTAACATGAGCTGTAGGAGTGTAACATTAACCCCAGCTCAGTTCTTCTGATGGTCACTACCACAGGCTGTGTTGTTAACATGAGCTGTAGGAGTGTAACATTACCCCCAGCTCAGTTCTTCTGATGGTCACTACCACAGGCTGTGTTGTTAACATGAGCTACAGGAGTATAACATTAACCCCAGCTCAGTTCTTCTGATGGTCACTACCACAGGCTCTGTTGTTAACATGAGCTGTAGGAGTATAACATTAACCCCAGCTCAGTTCTTGTGATGGTCACTACCACAGTCTGTGTTGTTAACATGAGCTGTAGGAGTGTAACATTAACCCCAGCTCAGTTCTTGTGATGGTCACTACCACAGGCTGTGTTGTTAACATGAGCTGTAGGAGCGTAACATTAACCCCAGCTCAGTTCTTGTGATGGTCACTACCACAGGCTGTGTTGTTAACATGAGCTGTAGGAGTGTAACATTAACCCCAGCTCAGTTCTTGTGATGGTCACTACCACAGGCTGTGTTGTTAACATGAGCTGTAGGAGTGTAACATTAACCCCAGCTCAGTTCTTCTGATGGTCACTACCACAGGCTGTGTTGTTAACATGAGCTACAGGAGTGTAACATTAACCCCAGCTCAGTTCTTCTGATGGTCACTACCACAGGCTGTGTTGTTAACATGAGGTATAGGAGTGTAACATTACCCCCAGCTCAGTTCTTGTGATGGTCACTACCACAGACTGTGTTGTTAACATGAGCTACAGGAGTGTAACATTACCCCAGCTCAGTTCTTGTGATGGTCACTACCACAGGCTGTGTTGTTAACATGAGCTGTAGGAGTGTAAAATTACCCCCAGCTCAGTTCTTGTGATGGTCACTACCACAGGCTGTGTTGTTAACATGAGCTGTAGGAGCGTAACATTACCCCCAGCTCAGTTCTTCTTATGGTCACTACCACAGGCTGTGTTGTTAACATGAGCAGTAGGAGCGTAACATTACCCCCAGCTCAGTTCTTGTGATGGTCAGTCACTACCACAGGCTGTGTTGTTAACATGAGCTGTAGGAGTGTAACATTACAACCAGCTCGGTTCTTGTGATGGTCACTACCACAGGCTGTGTTGTTAACATGAGGCGTAGGAGTGTAACATTACCCCCAGCTCAGTTCTTCTGATGGTCACTACCACAGGCTGTGTTGTTAACATGAGCTGTAGGAGTGTAACATTACCCCCAGCTCAGTTCTTGTGATGGTCACTACCACAGGCTGTGTTAACATGAGCTGTAGGAGCGTAACATTACCCCCAGCTCAGTTCTTCTGATGGTCACTACCACAGGCTGTGTTGTTAACATGAGCTACAGGAGCGTAACATTAACCCCAGCTCAGTTCTTGTGATGGTCACTACCACAGGCTGTGTTGTTAACATGAGCTGTAGAAGTGTAACATTAACCCCAGCTCAGTTCTTGTGATGGTCACTAAAACAGGCTGTGTTGTTAACATGAGCTACAGGAGTGTAACATTACCCCCAGCCCAGTTCTTCTGATGGTCACTACCAAAGGTTGTGTTGTTAACATGAGCTGTAGGAGTGTAACATTACCCCCAGCTCAGTTCTTCTGATGGTCACTACCACAGGCTGTGTTGTTAACATGAGCTGTAGGAGCGTAACATTACCCCCAGCTCAGTTCTTCTGATGGTCAGTCACTACCACAGGCTGTGTTGTTAACATGAGCTGTAGGAGTGTAACATTACCCCCAGCTCAGTTCTTCTGATGGTCACTACCACAGGCTGTGTTGTTAACATGAGCTGTAGGAGTGTAAAATTACCCCCAGCTCGGCTCTTGTGATGGTGACTACCACAGGCTGTGTTGTTAACATGAGGTGTAGAAGTGTAACATTACCCCCAGCACAGTTCTTATGATGGTCACTACCACTGGCTGTGTTGTTAAAATGAGCTTTAGGAGTGTAACATTACCCCCAGCTCGGTTCTTGTGATGGTCAGTACCACAGGCTGTGTTGTTAACATGAGGTGTAGGAGTGTAACATTACCCCCAGCTCAGTTGTTCTGATGGTCACTACCACAGGCTGTGTTGTTAACATGAGCTACAGGAGTGTAACATTACCCCCTGCTCAGTTCTTCTGATGGTCACTACCACAGGCTGTGTTGTTAACATGAGGTGTAGGAGTGTAACATTACCCCAGCTCAGTTCTTCTGATGGTCACTACCACAGGCTGTGTTAACATGAGGTGTAGGAGTGTAACATTACCCCCAGCTCAGTTCTTGTGATGGTCACTACCACAGGCTGTGTTAACATGAGCTGCAGGAGTGTAACATTAACCCCTGCTCAGTTCTTCTGATGGTCACTACCACAGGCTGTGTTGTTAACATGAGCTGTAGGAGCGTAACATTACCCCCAGCTCAGTTCTTGTGATGGTCACTACCACAGGCTGTGTTGTTAACATGAGCTACAGGAGTGTAACATTAACCCCAGCTCAGTTCTTGTGATGGTCACTACCACAGGCTGTGTTGTTAACATGAGCTACAGGAGTGTAACATTACCCCCAGCTCAGTTCTTGTGATGGTCACTACCACAGGCTGTGTTTTAACATGAGCTGTAGGTGTGTAACATTACCCCCAGCTCAGTTCTTGTGATGGTCACTACCACAGGCTGTGTTAATATGAGCTGTAGGAGCGTAACATTACTCCCAGCTCAGTTATTCTGATGGTCAGTCACTACCACAAGCTGTGTTGTTAACATGAGCTGTAGGAGTGTAACATTACCCCCAGCTCGGTTCTTGTGATGGTCACTACCACAGGCTGTGTTGTTAACATGAGCTGTAGGAGTGTAACATTAACCCCAGCTCAGTTCTTGTGATGGTCACTACCACAGGCTGTGTTGTTAACATGAGCTGTAGGAGTGTAACATTACCACCAGCTCGGTTCTTGTGATGGTCACTACCACAGGCTGTGTTGTTAACATGAGGTGTAGGAGTGTAACATTACCCCCAGCTCAGTTCTTGTGATGGTCACTACCACAGGCTGTGTTGTTAACATGAGCTGTAGGAGTGTAACATTACCCCCAGCTCAGTTCTTCTGATGGTCACTACCACAGGCTGTGTTGTTAACATGAGCTACAGGAGTATAACATTAACCCCAGCTCAGTTCTTCTGATGGTCACTACCACAGGCTGTTTTGTTAACATGAGCTGTAGGAGTGTAACATTAACCCCAGCTCAGTTCTTGTGATGGTCACTACCACAGGCTGTGTTGTTAACATGAGCTGTAGGAGTGTAACATTACCCCCAGCTCAGTTCTTCTGATGGTCACTACCACAGGCTGTGTTGTTAACATGAGCTACAGGAGTATAACATTAACCCCAGCTCAGTTCTTCTGATGGTCACTACCACAGGCTCTGTTGTTAACATGAGCTGTAGGAGTATAACATTAACCCCAGCTCAGTTCTTGTGATGGTCACTACCACAGTCTGTGTTGTTAACATGAGCTGTAGGAGTGTAACATTAACCCCAGCTCAGTTCTTGTGATGGTCACTACCACAGGCTGTGTTGTTAACATGAGCTGTAGGAGCGTAACATTAACCCCAGCTCAGTTCTTGTGATGGTCACTACCACAGGCTGTGTTGTTAACATGAGCTGTAGGAGTGTAACATTAACCCCAGCTCAGTTCTTCTGATGGTCACTACCACAGGCTGTGTTGTTAACATGAGCTACAGGAGTGTAACATTAACCCCAGCTCAGTTCTTCTGATGGTCACTACCACAGGCTGTGTTGTTAACATGAGGTATAGGAGTGTAACATTACCCCCAGCTCAGTTCTTGTGATGGTCACTACCACAGACTGTGTTGTTAACATGAGCTACAGGAGTGTAACATTACCCCAGCTCAGTTCTTGTGATGGTCACTACCACAGGCTGTGTTGTTAACATGAGCTGTAGGAGTGTAAAATTACCCCCAGCTCAGTTCTTGTGATGGTCACTACCACAGGCTGTGTTAACGTGAGCTGTAGGAGCGTAACATTACCCCCAGCTCAGTTCTTCTGATGGTCACTACCACAGGCTGTGTTGTTAACATGAGCTGTAGGAGTGTAACATTACCCCCAGCTCAGTTCTTCTGATGGTCACTACCACAGGCTGTGTTGTTAACATGAGCTACAGGAGTATAACATTAACCCCAGCTCAGTTCTTCTGATGGTCACTACCACAGGCTCTGTTGTTAACATGAGCTGTAGGAGTATAACATTAACCCCAGCTCAGTTCTTGTGATGGTCACTACCACAGTCTGTGTTGTTAACATGAGCTGTAGGAGTGTAACATTAACCCCAGCTCAGTTCTTGTGATGGTCACTACCACAGGCTGTGTTGTTAACATGAGCTGTAGGAGCGTAACATTAACCCCAGCTCAGTTCTTGTGATGGTCACTACCACAGGCTGTGTTGTTAACATGAGCTGTAGGAGTGTAACATTAACCCCAGCTCAGTTCTTCTGATGGTCACTACCACAGGCTGTGTTGTTAACATGAGCTACAGGAGTGTAACATTAACCCCAGCTCAGTTCTTCTGATGGTCACTACCACAGGCTGTGTTGTTAACATGAGGTATAGGAGTGTAACATTACCCCCAGCTCAGTTCTTGTGATGGTCACTACCACAGACTGTGTTGTTAACATGAGCTACAGGAGTGTAACATTACCCCAGCTCAGTTCTTGTGATGGTCACTACCACAGGCTGTGTTGTTAACATGAGCTGTAGGAGTGTAAAATTACCCCCAGCTCAGTTCTTGTGATGGTCACTACCACAGGCTGTGTTAACGTGAGCTGTAGGAGCGTAACATTACCCCCAGCTCAGTTCTTCTGATGGTCACTAACACAGGCTGTGTTGTTAACATGAGCTGTAGGAGCGTAACATTACCCCCAGCTCAGTTCTTCTTATGGTCACTACCACAGGCTGTGTTGTTAACATGAGCAGTAGGAGCGTAACATTACCCCCAGCTCAGTTCTTGTGATGGTCAGTCACTACCACAGGCTGTGTTGTTAACATGAGCTGTAGGAGTGTAACATTACCCCCAGCTCAGTTCTTCTGATGGTCACTACCACAGGCTGTGTTGTTAACATGAGCTACAGGAGTATAACATTAACCCCAGCTCAGTTCTTCTGATGGTCACTACCACAGGCTCTGTTGTTAACATGAGCTGTAGGAGTATAACATTAACCCCAGCTCAGTTCTTGTGATGGTCACTACCACAGTCTGTGTTGTTAACATGAGCTGTAGGAGTGTAACATTAACCCCAGCTCAGTTCTTGTGATGGTCACTACCACAGGCTGTGTTGTTAACATGAGCTGTAGGAGCGTAACATTAACCCCAGCTCAGTTCTTGTGATGGTCACTACCACAGGCTGTGTTGTTAACATGAGCTGTAGGAGTGTAACATTAACCCCAGCTCAGTTCTTCTGATGGTCACTACCACAGGCTGTGTTGTTAACATGAGCTACAGGAGTGTAACATTAACCCCAGCTCAGTTCTTCTGATGGTCACTACCACAGGCTGTGTTGTTAACATGAGGTATAGGAGTGTAACATTACCCCCAGCTCAGTTCTTGTGATGGTCACTACCACAGACTGTGTTGTTAACATGAGCTACAGGAGTGTAACATTACCCCAGCTCAGTTCTTGTGATGGTCACTACCACAGGCTGTGTTGTTAACATGAGCTGTAGGAGTGTAAAATTACCCCCAGCTCAGTTCTTGTGATGGTCACTACCACAGGCTGTGTTAACGTGAGCTGTAGGAGCGTAACATTACCCCCAGCTCAGTTCTTCTGATGGTCACTAACACAGGCTGTGTTGTTAACATGAGCTGTAGGAGCGTAACATTACCCCCAGCTCAGTTCTTCTTATGGTCACTACCACAGGCTGTGTTGTTAACATGAGCAGTAGGAGCGTAACATTACCCCCAGCTCAGTTCTTGTGATGGTCAGTCACTACCACAGGCTGTGTTGTTAACATGAGCTGTAGGAGTGTAACATTACAACCAGCTCGGTTCTTGTGATGGTCACTACCACAGGCTGTGTTGTTAACATGAGGCGTAGGAGTGTAACATTACCCCCAGCTCAGTTCTTCTGATGGTCACTACCACAGGCTGTGTTGTTAACATGAGCTGTAGGAGTGTAACATTACCCCCAGCTCAGTTCTTGTGATGGTCACTACCACAGGCTGTGTTAACATGAGCTGTAGGAGCGTAACATTACCCCCAGCTCAGTTCTTCTGATGGTCACTACCACAGGCTGTGTTGTTAACATGAGCTACAGGAGCGTAACATTAACCCCAGCTCAGTTCTTGTGATGGTCACTACCACAGGCTGTGTTGTTAACATGAGCTGTAGAAGTGTAACATTAACCCCAGCTCAGTTCTTGTGATGGTCACTAAAACAGGCTGTGTTGTTAACATGAGCTGTAGGAGCGTAACATTACCCCCAGCTCAGTTCTTGTGATGGTCACTACCACAGGCTGTGTTGTTAACATGAGCTACAGGAGTGTAACATTAACCCCAGCTCAGTTCTTCTGATGGTCAATACCACAGGCTGTGTTGTTAACATGAGGTATAGGAGTGTAACATTACCCCCAGCTCAGTTCTTGTGATGGTCACTACCACAGACTGTGTTGTTAACATGAGCTACAGGAGTGTAACATTACCCCCAGCCCAGTTCTTCTGATGGTCACTACCAAAGGTTGTGTTGTTAACATGAGCTGTAGGAGTGTAACATTACCCCCAGCTCAGTTCTTCTGATGGTCACTACCACAGGCTGTGTTGTTAACATGAGCTGTAGGAGCGTAACATTACCCCCAGCTCAGTTCTTCTGATGGTCAGTCACTACCACAGGCTGTGTTGTTAACATGAGCTGTAGGAGTGTAACATTACCCCCAGCTCAGTTCTTCTGATGGTCACTACCACAGGCTGTGTTGTTAACATGAGCTGTAGGAGTGTAAAATTACCCCCAGCTCGGCTCTTGTGATGGTGACTACCACAGGCTGTGTTGTTAACATGAGGTGTAGAAGTGTAACATTACCCCCAGCACAGTTCTTATGATGGTCACTACCACTGGCTGTGTTGTTAAAATGAGCTTTAGGAGTGTAACATTACCCCCAGCTCGGTTCTTGTGATGGTCAGTACCACAGGCTGTGTTGTTAACATGAGGTGTAGGAGTGTAACATTACCCCCAGCTCAGTTGTTCTGATGGTCACTACCACAGGCTGTGTTGTTAACATGAGCTACAGGAGTGTAACATTACCCCCTGCTCAGTTCTTCTGATGGTCACTACCACAGGCTGTGTTGTTAACATGAGGTGTAGGAGTGTAACATTACCCCAGCTCAGTTCTTCTGATGGTCACTACCACAGGCTGTGTTAACATGAGGTGTAGGAGTGTAACATTACCCCCAGCTCAGTTCTTGTGATGGTCACTACCACAGGCTGTGTTAACATGAGCTGCAGGAGTGTAACATTAACCCCTGCTCAGTTCTTCTGATGGTCACTACCACAGGCTGTGTTGTTAACATGAGCTGTAGGAGCGTAACATTACCCCCAGCTCAGTTCTTGTGATGGTCACTACCACAGGCTGTGTTGTTAACATGAGCTACAGGAGTGTAACATTAACCCCAGCTCAGTTCTTGTGATGGTCACTACCACAGGCTGTGTTGTTAACATGAGCTACAGGAGTGTAACATTACCCCCAGCTCAGTTCTTGTGATGGTCACTACCACAGGCTGTGTTTTAACATGAGCTGTAGGTGTGTAACATTACCCCCAGCTCAGTTCTTGTGATGGTCACTACCACAGGCTGTGTTAACATGAGCTGTAGGAGCGTAACATTACTCCCAGCTCAGTTATTCTGATGGTCAGTCACTACCACAAGCTGTGTTGTTAACATGAGCTGTAGGAGTGTAACATTACCCCCAGCTCGGTTCTTGTGATGGTCACTACCACAGGCTGTGTTGTTAACATGAGGTGTAGGAGTGTAACATTACCCCCAGCTCAGTTCTTCTGATGGTCACTACCACAGGCTGTGTTGTTAACATGAGCTGTAGGAGTGTAACATTAACCCCAGCTCAGTTCTTGTGATGGTCACTACCACAGGCTGTGTTAACATGAGCTGTATGAGCGTAACATTACCCCCAGCTCAGTTCATCTGATGGTCACTACCACAGGCTGTGTTGTTAACATGAGCTACAGGAGTATAACATTAACCCCAGCTCAGTTCTTCTGATGGTCACTACCACAGGCTGTGTTGTTAACATGAGCTGTAGGAGTGTAACATTAACCCCAGCTCAGTTCTTGTGATGGTCACTACCACAGGCTGTGTTGTTAACATGAGCTGTAGGAGTGTAACATTACCCCCAGCTCAGTTCTTCTGATGGTCACTACCACAGGCTGTGTTGTTAACATGAGCTGTAGGAGTGTAACATTAACCCCAGCTCAGTTCTTGTGATGGTCACTACCACAGGCTGTGTTGTTAACATGAGCTGTAGGAGTGTAACATTACCCCCAGCTCAGTTCTTCTGATTGTCACTACCACAGGCTGTGTTGTTAACATGAGCTACAGGAGTATAACATTAACCCCAGCTCAGTTCTTCTGATGGTCACTACCACAGGCTGTGTTGTTAACATGAGCTGTAGGAGTGTAACATTAACCCCAGCTCAGTTCTTGTGATGGTCACTACCACAGTCTGTGTTGTTAACATGAGCTGTAGGAGTGTAACATTACCCCCAGCTCAGTTCTTCTGATGGTCACTACCACAGGCTGTGTTGTTAACATGAGCTGTAGGAGCGTAACATTAACCCCAGCTCAGTTCTTGTGATGGTCACTACCACAGGCTGTGTTGTTAACATGATCTACAGGAGTGTAACATTACCCCCAGCTCAGTTCTTGTGATGGTCACTACCACAGGCTGTGTTGTTAACATGAGCTGTAGGAGTGTAACATTACCCCCAGCTCAGTTCTTGTGATGGTCACTACCACAGGCTGTGTTGTTAATATGAGCTGCAGGAGCGTAACATTACCCCCAGCTCAGTTCTTCTGATGTTCAGTCACGACCACAGGCTGTGTTGTTAACATGAGCTGTAGGAGTGTAACATTACCCCCAGCTCAGTTCTTCTGATGGTCACTACCACAGGCTGTGTTGTTAACATGAGCTGTAGGAGTGTAACATTACCCCCAGCTCAGTTCTTCTGATGGTCACTACCACAGCCTGTGTTGTTAACATGAGCTGTAGGAGTGTAACATTATCCCCAGCTCAGTTCTTATGATGGTCACTACCACAGGCTGTGTTGTTAACATGAGCTACAGGAGTGTAACATTACCCCCAGCTCAGTTCTTCTGATGGTCACTACCACAGGCTGTGTTGTTAACATGAGCTGTAGGAGTGTAACATTACCCCCAGCTCAGTTCTTGTGCTGGTCACTACCACAGGCTGTGTTAACATGAGCTGCAGGAGTGTAACATTAACCCCAGCTCAGTTCTTCTGATGGTCACTACCACAGGCTGTGTTGTTAACATGAGCTGTAGGAGCGTAACATTACCCCCAGCTCAGTTCTTGTGATGGTCACTACCACAGGCTGTGTTGTTAACATGAGCTACAGGAGTGTAACATTAACCCCAGCTCAGTTCTTCTGATGGTCACTACCACAGGCTGTGTTGTTAACATGAGCTGTAGGAGCGTAACATTAACCCCAGCTCAGTTCTTGTGATGGTCACTACCACAGGCTGTGTTGTTAACACAAGCTGTAGGAGTGTAACATTAACCCCAGCTCAGTTCTTCTGATGGTCACTACCACAGGCTGTGTTGTTAACATGAGCTACAGGAGTGTAACATTACCCCCAGCTCAGTTCTTCTGATGGTCACTACCACAGGCTGTGTTGTTAACACAAGCTGTAGGAGTGTAACATTACCCCCAGCTCAGTTCTTGTGATGGTCACTACCACAGGCTGTGTTGTTAACATGAGCTGTAGGAGAGTAACATTACCCCCAGCTCAGTTCTTGTGATGGTCACTACCACAGGCTGTGTTGTTAACATGAGCTACAGGAGTGTAACATTAACCCCAGCTCAGTTCTTCTGATGGTCACTACCACAGGCTGTGTTGTTAACATGAGCTGTAGAAGTGTAACATTAACCCCAGCTCAGTTCTTGTGATGGTCACTACCACAGGCTGTGTTGTTAACATGAGGCGTAGGAGTGTAACATTACCCCCAGCTCAGTTCTTCTGATGGTCACTACCACAGGCTGTGTTGTTAACATGAGCTGTAGGAGTGTAACATTACCCCCAGCTCAGTTCTTGTGATGGTCACTACCACAGGCTGTGTTAACATGAGCTGTAGGAGCGTAACATTACCCCCAGCTCAGTTCTTCTGATGGTCACTACCACAGGCTGTGTTGTTAACATGAGCTACAGGAGCGTAACATTAACCCCAGCTCAGTTCTTGTGATGGTCACTACCACAGGCTGTGTTGTTAACATGAGCTGTAGAAGTGTAACATTAACCCCAGCTCAGTTCTTGTGATGGTCACTAAAACAGGCTGTGTTGTTAACATGAGCTGTAGGAGCGTAACATTACCCCCAGCTCAGTTCTTGTGATGGTCACTACCACAGGCTGTGTTGTTAACATGAGCTACAGGAGTGTAACATTAACCCCAGCTCAGTTCTTCTGATGGTCAATACCACAGGCTGTGTTGTTAACATGAGGTATAGGAGTGTAACATTACCCCCAGCTCAGTTCTTGTGATGGTCACTACCACAGACTGTGTTGTTAACATGAGCTACAGGAGTGTAACATTACCCCCAGCCCAGTTCTTCTGATGGTCACTACCAAAGGTTGTGTTGTTAACATGAGCTGTAGGAGTGTAACATTACCCCCAGCTCAGTTCTTCTGATGGTCACTACCACAGGCTGTGTTGTTAACATGAGCTGTAGGAGCGTAACATTACCCCCAGCTCAGTTCTTCTGATGGTCAGTCACTACCACAGGCTGTGTTGTTAACATGAGCTGTAGGAGTGTAACATTACCCCCAGCTCAGTTCTTCTGATGGTCACTACCACAGGCTGTGTTGTTAACATGAGCTGTAGGAGTGTAAAATTACCCCCAGCTCGGCTCTTGTGATGGTGACTACCACAGGCTGTGTTGTTAACATGAGGTGTAGAAGTGTAACATTACCCCCAGCACAGTTCTTATGATGGTCACTACCACTGGCTGTGTTGTTAAAATGAGCTTTAGGAGTGTAACATTACCCCCAGCTCGGTTCTTGTGATGGTCAGTACCACAGGCTGTGTTGTTAACATGAGGTGTAGGAGTGTAACATTACCCCCAGCTCAGTTGTTCTGATGGTCACTACCACAGGCTGTGTTGTTAACATGAGCTACAGGAGTGTAACATTACCCCCTGCTCAGTTCTTCTGATGGTCACTACCACAGGCTGTGTTGTTAACATGAGGTGTAGGAGTGTAACATTACCCCAGCTCAGTTCTTCTGATGGTCACTACCACAGGCTGTGTTAACATGAGGTGTAGGAGTGTAACATTACCCCCAGCTCAGTTCTTGTGATGGTCACTACCACAGGCTGTGTTAACATGAGCTGCAGGAGTGTAACATTAACCCCTGCTCAGTTCTTCTGATGGTCACTACCACAGGCTGTGTTGTTAACATGAGCTGTAGGAGCGTAACATTACCCCCAGCTCAGTTCTTGTGATGGTCACTACCACAGGCTGTGTTGTTAACATGAGCTACAGGAGTGTAACATTAACCCCAGCTCAGTTCTTGTGATGGTCACTACCACAGGCTGTGTTGTTAACATGAGCTACAGGAGTGTAACATTACCCCCAGCTCAGTTCTTGTGATGGTCACTACCACAGGCTGTGTTTTAACATGAGCTGTAGGTGTGTAACATTACCCCCAGCTCAGTTCTTGTGATGGTCACTACCACAGGCTGTGTTAACATGAGCTGTAGGAGCGTAACATTACTCCCAGCTCAGTTATTCTGATGGTCAGTCACTACCACAAGCTGTGTTGTTAACATGAGCTGTAGGAGTGTAACATTACCCCCAGCTCGGTTCTTGTGATGGTCACTACCACAGGCTGTGTTGTTAACATGAGGTGTAGGAGTGTAACATTACCCCCAGCTCAGTTCTTCTGATGGTCACTACCACAGGCTGTGTTGTTAACATGAGCTGTAGGAGTGTAACATTAACCCCAGCTCAGTTCTTGTGATGGTCACTACCACAGGCTGTGTTAACATGAGCTGTATGAGCGTAACATTACCCCCAGCTCAGTTCATCTGATGGTCACTACCACAGGCTGTGTTGTTAACATGAGCTACAGGAGTATAACATTAACCCCAGCTCAGTTCTTCTGATGGTCACTACCACAGGCTGTGTTGTTAACATGAGCTGTAGGAGTGTAACATTAACCCCAGCTCAGTTCTTGTGATGGTCACTACCACAGGCTGTGTTGTTAACATGAGCTGTAGGAGTGTAACATTACCCCCAGCTCAGTTCTTCTGATGGTCACTACCACAGGCTGTGTTGTTAACATGAGCTGTAGGAGTGTAACATTAACCCCAGCTCAGTTCTTGTGATGGTCACTACCACAGGCTGTGTTGTTAACATGAGCTGTAGGAGTGTAACATTACCCCCAGCTCAGTTCTTCTGATTGTCACTACCACAGGCTGTGTTGTTAACATGAGCTACAGGAGTATAACATTAACCCCAGCTCAGTTCTTCTGATGGTCACTACCACAGGCTGTGTTGTTAACATGAGCTGTAGGAGTGTAACATTAACCCCAGCTCAGTTCTTGTGATGGTCACTACCACAGTCTGTGTTGTTAACATGAGCTGTAGGAGTGTAACATTACCCCCAGCTCAGTTCTTCTGATGGTCACTACCACAGGCTGTGTTGTTAACATGAGCTGTAGGAGCGTAACATTAACCCCAGCTCAGTTCTTGTGATGGTCACTACCACAGGCTGTGTTGTTAACATGAGCTGTAGGAGCGTAACATTAACCCCAGCTCAGTTCTTGTGATGGTCACTACCACAGGCTGTGTTGTTAACATGAGCTGTAGGAGCGTAACATTACCCCCAGCTCAGTTCTTGTGATGGTCACTACCACAGGCTGTGTTGTTAACATGAGCTACAGGAGTGTAACATTAACCCCAGCTCAGTTCTTCTGATGGTCACTACCACAGGCTGTGTTGTTAACATGAGGTATAGGAGTGTAACATTACCCCCAGCTCAGTTCTTGTGATGTTCACTACCACAGACTGTGTTGTTAACATGAGCTACAGGAGTGTAACATTACCCCCAGCTCAGTTATTGTGATGGTCACTACCACAGGCTGTGTTGTTAACATGAGCTGTAGGAGTGTAACATTACCCCCAGCTCAGTTCTTGTGATGGTCACTACCACAGGCTGTGTTAACATGAGCTGTAGGAGCGTAACATTACCCCCACCTCAGTTATTCTGATGGTCAGTCATTACCACAGGCTGTGTTGTTAACATGAGCTACAGGAGTGTAACATTAACCCCAGCTCAGTTCTTCTGATGGTCACTACCACAGGCTGTGTTGTTAACATGAGCTGTAGGAGCGTAACATTAACCCCAGCTCAGTTCTTGTGATGGTCACTACCACAGGCTGTGTTGTTAACATGATCTACAGGAGTGTAACATTACCCCCAGCTCAGTTCTTGTGATGGTCACTACCACAGGCTGTGTTGTTAACATGAGCTGTAGGAGTGTAACATTACCCCCAGCTCAGTTCTTGTGATGGTCACTACCACAGGCTGTGTTGTTAATATGAGCTGCAGGAGCGTAACATTACCCCCAGCTCAGTTCTTGTGATGGTCACTACCACAGGCTGTGTTGTTAACATGAGCTGTAGGAGTGTAACATTACCCCCAGCTCAGTTCTTCTGATGGTCACTACCACAGGCTGTGTTGTTAACATGAGCTGTAGGAGTGTAACATTACCCCCAGCTCAGTTCTTCTGATGGTCACTACCACAGCCTGTGTTGTTAACATGAGCTGTAGGAGTGTAACATTATCCCCAGCTCAGTTCTTATGATGGTCACTACCACAGGCTGTGTTGTTAACATGAGCTACAGGAGTGTAACATTACCCCCAGCTCAGTTCTTCTGATGGTCACTACCACAGGCTGTGTTGTTAACATGAGCTGTAGGAGTGTAACATTACCCCCAGCTCAGTTCTTGTGCTGGTCACTACCACAGGCTGTGTTAACATGAGCTGCAGGAGTGTAACATTAACCCCAGCTCAGTTCTTCTGATGGTCACTACCACAGGCTGTGTTGTTAACATGAGCTGTAGGAGCGTAACATTACCCCCAGCTCAGTTCTTGTGATGGTCACTACCACAGGCTGTGTTGTTAACATGAGCTACAGGAGTGTAACATTAACCCCAGCTCAGTTCTTCTGATGGTCACTACCACAGGCTGTGTTGTTAACATGAGCTGTAGGAGCGTAACATTAACCCCAGCTCAGTTCTTGTGATGGTCACTACCACAGGCTGTGTTGTTAACACAAGCTGTAGGAGTGTAACATTAACCCCAGCTCAGTTCTTCTGATGGTCACTACCACAGGCTGTGTTGTTAACATGAGCTACAGGAGTGTAACATTACCCCCAGCTCAGTTCTTCTGATGGTCACTACCACAGGCTGTGTTGTTAACACAAGCTGTAGGAGTGTAACATTACCCCCAGCTCAGTTCTTGTGATGGTCACTACCACAGGCTGTGTTGTTAACATGAGCTGTAGGAGAGTAACATTACCCCCAGCTCAGTTCTTGTGATGGTCACTACCACAGGCTGTGTTGTTAACATGAGCTACAGGAGTGTAACATTAACCCCAGCTCAGTTCTTCTGATGGTCACTACCACAGGCTGTGTTGTTAACATGAGCTGAAGGAGCGTAACATTAACCCCAGCTCAGTTCTTGTGATGGACACTACCACAGGCTGTGTTGTTAACATGAGCTACAGGAGTGTAACATTACCCCCAGCTCAGTTGTTCTGATGGTCACTACCACAGGCTGTGTTGTTAACATGAGCTACAGGAGTGTAACATTACCCCCTGCTCAGTTCTTCTGATGGTCACTACCACAGGCTGTGTTGTTAACATGAGGTGTAGGAGTGTAACATTACCCCAGCTCAGTTCTTCTGATGGTCACTACCACAGGCTGTGTTAACATGAGGTGTAGGAGTGTAACATTACCCCCAGCTCAGTTCTTGTGATGGTCACTACCACAGGCTGTGTTAACATGAGCTGCAGGAGTGTAACATTAACCCCTGCTCAGTTCTTCTGATGGTCACTACCACAGGCTGTGTTGTTAACATGAGCTGTAGGAGCGTAACATTACCCCCAGCTCAGTTCTTGTGATGGTCACTACCACAGGCTGTGTTGTTAACATGAGCTACAGGAGTGTAACATTAACCCCAGCTCAGTTCTTGTGATGGTCACTACCACAGGCTGTGTTGTTAACATGAGCTACAGGAGTGTAACATTACCCCCAGCTCAGTTCTTGTGATGGTCACTACCACAGGCTGTGTTTTAACATGAGCTGTAGGTGTGTAACATTACCCCCAGCTCAGTTCTTGTGATGGTCACTACCACAGGCTGTGTTAACATGAGCTGTAGGAGCGTAACATTACTCCCAGCTCAGTTATTCTGATGGTCAGTCACTACCACAAGCTGTGTTGTTAACATGAGCTGTAGGAGTGTAACATTACCCCCAGCTCGGTTCTTGTGATGGTCACTACCACAGGCTGTGTTGTTAACATGAGGTGTAGGAGTGTAACATTACCCCCAGCTCAGTTCTTCTGATGGTCACTACCACAGGCTGTGTTGTTAACATGAGCTGTAGGAGTGTAACATTAACCCCAGCTCAGTTCTTGTGATGGTCACTACCACAGGCTGTGTTAACATGAGCTGTATGAGCGTAACATTACCCCCAGCTCAGTTCATCTGATGGTCACTACCACAGGCTGTGTTGTTAACATGAGCTACAGGAGTATAACATTAACCCCAGCTCAGTTCTTCTGATGGTCACTACCACAGGCTGTGTTGTTAACATGAGCTGTAGGAGTGTAACATTAACCCCAGCTCAGTTCTTGTGATGGTCACTACCACAGGCTGTGTTGTTAACATGAGCTGTAGGAGTGTAACATTACCCCCAGCTCAGTTCTTCTGATGGTCACTACCACAGGCTGTGTTGTTAACATGAGCTGTAGGAGTGTAACATTAACCCCAGCTCAGTTCTTGTGATGGTCACTACCACAGGCTGTGTTGTTAACATGAGCTGTAGGAGTGTAACATTACCCCCAGCTCAGTTCTTCTGATTGTCACTACCACAGGCTGTGTTGTTAACATGAGCTACAGGAGTATAACATTAACCCCAGCTCAGTTCTTCTGATGGTCACTACCACAGGCTGTGTTGTTAACATGAGCTGTAGGAGTGTAACATTAACCCCAGCTCAGTTCTTGTGATGGTCACTACCACAGTCTGTGTTGTTAACATGAGCTGTAGGAGTGTAACATTACCCCCAGCTCAGTTCTTCTGATGGTCACTACCACAGGCTGTGTTGTTAACATGAGCTGTAGGAGCGTAACATTAACCCCAGCTCAGTTCTTGTGATGGTCACTACCACAGGCTGTGTTGTTAACATGATCTACAGGAGTGTAACATTACCCCCAGCTCAGTTCTTGTGATGGTCACTACCACAGGCTGTGTTGTTAACATGAGCTGTAGGAGTGTAACATTACCCCCAGCTCAGTTCTTGTGATGGTCACTACCACAGGCTGTGTTGTTAATATGAGCTGCAGGAGCGTAACATTACCCCCAGCTCAGTTCTTCTGATGTTCAGTCACGACCACAGGCTGTGTTGTTAACATGAGCTGTAGGAGTGTAACATTACCCCCAGCTCAGTTCTTCTGATGGTCACTACCACAGGCTGTGTTGTTAACATGAGCTGTAGGAGTGTAACATTACCCCCAGCTCAGTTCTTCTGATGGTCACTACCACAGCCTGTGTTGTTAACATGAGCTGTAGGAGTGTAACATTATCCCCAGCTCAGTTCTTATGATGGTCACTACCACAGGCTGTGTTGTTAACATGAGCTACAGGAGTGTAACATTACCCCCAGCTCAGTTCTTCTGATGGTCACTACCACAGGCTGTGTTATCATGAGGTGTAGGAGTGTAACATTACCCCCAGCTCAGTTCTTGTGCTGGTCACTACCACAGGCTGTGTTAACATGAGCTGCAGGAGTGTAACATTAACCCCAGCTCAGTTCTTCTGATGGTCACTACCACAGGCTGTGTTGTTAACATGAGCTGTAGGAGCGTAACATTACCCCCAGCTCAGTTCTTGTGATGGTCACTACCACAGGCTGTGTTGTTAACATGAGCTACAGGAGTGTAACATTAACCCCAGCTCAGTTCTTCTGATGGTCACTACCACAGGCTGTGTTGTTAACATGAGCTGTAGGAGCGTAACATTAACCCCAGCTCAGTTCTTGTGATGGTCACTACCACAGGCTGTGTTGTTAACACAAGCTGTAGGAGTGTAACATTAACCCCAGCTCAGTTCTTCTGATGGTCACTACCACAGGCTGTGTTGTTAACATGAGCTACAGGAGTGTAACATTACCCCCAGCTCAGTTCTTCTGATGGTCACTACCACAGGCTGTGTTGTTAACACAAGCTGTAGGAGTGTAACATTACCCCCAGCTCAGTTCTTGTGATGGTCACTACCACAGGCTGTGTTGTTAACATGAGCTGTAGGAGAGTAACATTACCCCCAGCTCAGTTCTTGTGATGGTCACTACCACAGGCTGTGTTGTTAACATGAGCTACAGGAGTGTAACATTAACCCCAGCTCAGTTCTTCTGATGGTCACTACCACAGGCTGTGTTGTTAACATGAGCTGAAGGAGCGTAACATTAACCCCAGCTCAGTTATTCTGATGGTCAGTCACTACCACAGGCTGTGTTGTTAACATGAGCTGTAGGAGTGTAACATTATCACCAGCTCGATTCTTGTGATGGTCACTACCACAGGCTGTGTTGTTAACATGAGCTACAGGAGTGTAACATTAACCCCAGCTCAGTTCTTCTGATGGTCACTACCACAGGCTGTGTTGTTAACATGAGCTGTAGGAGTGTAACATTACCCCCAGCTCAGTTCTTGTGATGGTCACTACCACAGGCTGTGTTGTTAACATGAGGTGTAGGAGTGTAACATTACCCCCAGCTCAGTTCTTCTGATGGTCACTACCACAGGCTGTGTTGTTAACATGAGCTGTAGGAGTGTAACATTAACCCCAGCTCAGTTCTTGTGATGGTCACTACCACAGGCTGTGTTGTTAACATGAGCTGTAGGAGCGTAACATTAACCCCAGCTCAGTTCTTCTGATGGTCACTACCACAGGCTGTGTTGTTAACATGAGCTGTAGGAGCGTAACATTACCCCCAGCTCAGTTCTTGTGATGGTCACTACCACAGGCTGTGTTGTTAACATGAGCTACAGGAGTGTAACATTAACCCCAGCTCAGTTCTTCTGATGGTCACTACCACAGGCTGTGTTGTTAACATGAGGTATAGGAGTGTAACATTACCCCCAGCTCAGTTCTTGTGATGGTCACTACCACAGACTGTGTTGTTAACATGAGCTACAGGAGTGTAACATTACCCCCAGCTCAGTTATTGTGATGGTCACTACCACAGGCTGTGTTGTTAACATGAGCTGTAGGAGTGTAACATTACCCCCAGCTCAGTTCTTGTGATGGTCACTACCACAGGCTGTGTTAACATGAGCTGTAGGAGCGTAACATTACCCCCACCTCAGTTATTCTGATGGTCAGTCATTACCACAGGCTGTGTTGTTAACATGAGCTACAGGAGTGTAACATTAACCCCAGCTCAGTTCTTCTGATGGTCACTACCACAGGCTGTGTTGTTAACATGAGGTATAGGAGTGTAACATTACCCCCAGCTCAGTTCTTGTGATGGTCACTACCACAGACTGTGTTGTTAACATGAGCTACAGGAGTGTAACATTACCCCCAGCTCAGTTCTTGTGATGGTCACTACCACAGGCTGTGTTGTTAACATGAGCTGTAGGAGCGTAACATTAACCCCAGCTCAGTTCTTGTGATGGTCACTACCACAGGCTGTGTTGTTAACATGAGCTTTAGGAGCGTAACATTACCCCCAGCTCAGTTCTTGTGATGGTCACTACCACAGGCTGTGTTGTTAACATGAGCTACAGGAGTGTAACATTAACCCCAGCTCAGTTCTTCTGATGGTCACTACCACAGGCTGTGTTGTTAACATGAGGTATAGGAGTGTAACATTACCCCCAGCTCAGTTCTTGTGATGGTCACTACCACAGACTGTGTTGTTATCATGAGCTACAGGAGTGTAACATTACCCCCAGCTCAGTTATTGTGATGGTCACTACCACAGGCTGTGTTGTTAACATGAGCTGTAGGAGTGTAACATTACCCCCAGCTCAGTTCTTGTGATGGTCACTACCACAGGCTGTGTTAACATGAGCTGTAGGAGCGTAACATTACCTTCACCTCAGTTATTCTGATGGTCAGTCATTACCACAGGCTGTGTTGTTAACATGAGCTACAGGAGTGTAACATTAACCCCAGCTCAGTTCTTCTGATGGTCACTACCACAGGCTGTGTTGTTAACATGAGGTATAGGAGTGTAACATTACCCCCAGCTCAGTTATTGTGATGGTCACTACCACAGACTGTGTTGTTAACATGAGCTACAGGAGTGTAACATTACCCCCAGCTCAGTTCTTGTGATGGTCACTACCACAGGCTGTGTTGTTAACATGAGCTGTAGGAGTGTAACATTACCCCCAGCTCAGTTCTTGTGATGGTCACTACCACAGGCTGTGTTAACATGAGCTGTAGGAGCGTAACATTACCCCCAGCTCAGTTCTTCTGATGGTCAGTCATTACCACAGGCTGTGTTGTTAACATGAGCTACAGGAGTATAACATTAACCCCAGCTCAGTTCTTCTGATGGTCACTACCACAGGCTGTGTTGTTAACATGAGCTGTAGGAGTGTAACATTACCCCCAGCTCGGTTCTTGTGATGGTCACTACCACATGCTGTGTTGTTAACATGAGCTACAGGAGTACAACATTAACCCCAGCTCAGTTCTTCTGATGGTCACTACCACAGGCTGTGTTGTTAACATGAGCTGTAGGAGTGTAACATTACCCCCAGCTCAGTTCTTGTGATGGTCACTACCACAGTCTGTGTTGTTAACATGAGCTGTAGGAGTGTAACATTACCCCCAGCTCAGTTCTTCTGATGGTCACTACCACAGGCTGTGTTGTTAACATGAGCTGTAGGAGCGTAACATTAACCCCAGCTCAGTTCTTGTGATGGTCACTACCACAGGCTGTGTTGTTAACATGAGCTGTAGGAGCGTAACATTAACCCCAGCTCAGTTCTTGTGATGGTCACTACCACAGGCTGTGTTGTTAACATGAGCTGTAGGAGCGTAACATTACCCCCAGCTCAGTTCTTGTGATGGTCACTACCACAGGCTGTGTTGTTAACATGAGCTACAGGAGTGTAACATTAACCCCAGCTCAGTTCTTCTGATGGTCACTACCACAGGCTGTGTTGTTAACATGAGGTATAGGAGTGTAACATTACCCCCAGCTCAGTTCTTGTGATGTTCACTACCACAGACTGTGTTGTTAACATGAGCTACAGGAGTGTAACATTACCCCCAGCTCAGTTATTGTGATGGTCACTACCACAGGCTGTGTTGTTAACATGAGCTGTAGGAGTGTAACATTACCCCCAGCTCAGTTCTTGTGATGGTCACTACCACAGGCTGTGTTAACATGAGCTGTAGGAGCGTAACATTACCCCCACCTCAGTTATTCTGATGGTCAGTCATTACCACAGGCTGTGTTGTTAACATGAGCTACAGGAGTGTAACATTAACCCCAGCTCAGTTCTTCTGATGGTCACTACCACAGGCTGTGTTGTTAACATGAGGTATAGGAGTGTAACATTACCCCCAGCTCAGTTCTTGTGATGGTCACTACCACAGACTGTGTTGTTAACATGAGCTACAGGAGTGTAACATTACCCCCAGCTCAGTTCTTGTGATGGTCACTACCACAGGCTGTGTTGTTAACATGAGCTGTAGGAGTGTAACATTACCCCCAGCTCAGTTCTTGTGATGGTCACTACCACAGGCTGTGTTAACATGAGCTGTAGGAGCGTAACATTACCCCCAGCTCAGTTCTTCTGATGGTCAGTCATTACCACAGGCTGTGTTGTTAACATGAGCTATAGGAGTATAACATTAACCCCAGCTCAGTTCTTCTGATGGTCACTACCACAGGCTGTGTTGTTAACATGAGCTGTAGGAGCGTAACATTACCCCCAGCTCAGTTCTTCTGATGGTCACTACCACAGGCTGTGTTGTTAACATGAGCTGTAGGAGCGTAACATTACTCCCAGCTCAGTTATTCTGATGGTCAGTCACTACCACAGGCTGTGTTGTTAACATGAGCTGTAGGAGTGTAACATTACCCCCAGCTCGGTTCTTGTGATGGTCACTACCACAGGCTGTGTTGTTAACATGAGGTGTAGGAGTGTAACATTACCCCCAGCTCAGTTCTTCTGATGGTCACTACCACAGGCTGTGTTGTTAACATGAGCTGTAGGAGTGTAACATTACCCCCAGCTCAGTTCTTCTTATGGTCACTACCACAGGCTGTGTTGTTAACATGAGCTGTAGGAGTGTAACATTAACCCCCAGCTCAGTTCTTCTGATGGTCACTACGACAGGCTGTGTTGTTAACATGAGCTACAGGAGTATAACATTAACCCCAGCTCAGTTCTTGTGATGGTCACTACCACAGGCTGTGTTAACATGAGCTGTAGGAGCGTAACATTACCCCCACCTCAGTTATTCTGATGGTCAGTCATTACCACAGGCTGTGTTGTTAACATGAGCTACAGGAGTGTAACATTAACCCCAGCTCAGTTCTTCTGATGGTCACTACCACAGGCTGTGTTGTTAACATGAGGTATAGGAGTGTAACATTACCCCCAGCTCAGTTCTTGTGATGGTCACTACCACAGACTGTGTTGTTAACATGAGCTACAGGAGTGTAACATTACCCCCAGCTCAGTTCTTGTGATGGTCACTACCACAGGCTGTGTTGTTAACATGAGCTGTAGGAGTGTAACATTACCCCCAGCTCAGTTCTTGTGATGGTCACTACCACAGGCTGTGTTAACATGAGCTGTAGGAGCGTAACATTACCCCCAGCTCAGTTCTTCTGATGGTCAGTCATTACCACAGGCTGTGTTGTTAACATGAGCTACAGGAGTATAACATTAACCCCAGCTCAGTTCTTCTGATGGTTACTACCACAGGCTGTGTTGTTAACATGAGCTGTAGGAGCGTAACATTACCCCCAGCTCAGTTCTTCTGATGGTCACTACCACAGGCTGTGTTGTTAACATGAGCTGTAGGAGCGTAACATTACTCCCAGCTCAGTTATTCTGATGGTCAGTCACTACCACAGGCTGTGTTGTTAACATGAGCTGTAGGAGTGTAACATTACCCCCAGCTCGGTTCTTGTGATGGTCACTACCACAGGCTGTGTTGTTAACATGAGCTACAGGAGTACAACATTAACCCCAGCTCAGTTCTTCTGATGGTCACTACCACAGGCTGTGTTGTTAACATGAGCTGTAGGAGTGTAACATTACCCCCAGCTCAGTTCTTGTGATGGTCACTACCACAGTCTGTGTTGTTAACATGAGCTGTAGGAGTGTAACATTACCCCCAGCTCAGTTCTTCTGATGGTCACTACCACAGGCTGTGTTGTTAAACTGGGGCTGTAGGAGCGTAACATTAACCCCAGCTCAGTTCTTGTGATGGTCACTACCACAGGCTGTGTTGTTAACATGAGCTGTAGGAGCGTAACATTAACCCCAGCTCAGTTCTTGTGATGGTCACTACCACAGGCTGTGTTGTTAACATGAGCTGTAGGAGCGTAACATTACCCCCAGCTCAGTTCTTGTGATGGTCACTACCACAGGCTGTGTTGTTAACATGAGCTACAGGAGTGTAACATTAACCCCAGCTCAGTTCTTCTGATGGTCACTACCACAGGCTGTCTTGTTAACATGAGGTATAGGAGTGTAACATTACCCCCAGCTCAGTTCTTGTGATGGTCACTACCACAGACTGTGTTGTTAACATGAGCTACAGGAGTGTAACATTACCCCCAGCTCAGTTATTGTGATGGTCACTACCACAGGCTGTGTTGTTAACATGAGCTGTAGGAGTGTAACATTACCCCCAGCTCAGTTCTTGTGATGGTCACTACCACAGGCTGTGTTAACATGAGCTGTAGGAGCGTAACATTACCCCCACCTCAGTTATTCTGATGGTCAGTCATTACCACAGGCTGTGTTGTTAACATGAGCTACAGGAGTGTAACATTAACCCCAGCTCAGTTCTTCTGATGGTCACTACCACAGGCTGTGTTGTTAACATGAGGTATAGGAGTGTAACATTACCCCCAGCTCAGTTCTTGTGATGGTCACTACCACAGACTGTGTTGTTAACATGAGCTACAGGAGTGTAACATTACCCCCAGCTCAGTTCTTGTGATGGTCACTACCACAGGCTGTGTTGTTAACATGAGCTGTAGGAGTGTAACATTACCCCCAGCTCAGTTCTTGTGATGGTCACTACCACAGGCTGTGTTAACATGAGCTGTAGGAGCGTAACATTACCCCCAGCTCAGTTCTTCTGATGGTCAGTCATTACCACAGGCTGTGTTGTTAACATGAGCTACAGGAGTATAACATTAACCCCAGCTCAGTTCTTCTGATGGTCACTACCACAGGCTGTGTTGTTAACATGAGCTGTAGGAGCGTAACATTACCCCCAGCTCAGTTCTTCTGATGGTCACTACCACAGGCTGTGTTGTTAACATGAGCTGTAGGAGCGTAACATTACTCCCAGCTCAGTTATTCTGATGGTCAGTCACTACCACAGGCTGTGTTGTTAACATGAGCTGTAGGAGTGTAACATTACCCCCAGCTCGGTTCTTGTGATGGTCACTACCACAGGCTGTGTTGTTAACATGAGGTGTAGGAGTGTAACATTACCCCCAGCTCAGTTCTTCTGATGGTCACTACCACAGGCTGTGTTGTTAACATGAGCTGTAGGAGTGTAACATTACCCCCAGCTAAGTTCTTGTGATGGTCACTACCACAGGCTGTGTTGTTAGCATGAGCTGTAGGAGTGTAACATTAACCCCCAGCTCAGTTCTTCTGATGGTCACTACGACAGGCTGTGTTGTTAACATGAGCTGTAGGAGTGTAACATTACCCCCAGCTCAGTTCTTCTGATGGTCACTACCACAGGCTGTGTTGTTAACATGAGCTACAGGAGTATAACATTAACCCCAGCTCAGTTCTTCTGATGGTCACTACCACAGGCTGTGTTGTTAACATGAGCTGTAGGAGCGTAACATTAACCCCAGCTCAGTTCTTGTGATGGTCACTACCACAGGCTGTGTTGTTAACATGAGCTGTAGGAGCGTAACATTACCCCCAGCTCAGTTCTTGTGATGGTCACTACCACAGGCTGTGTTGTTAACATGAGCTACAGGAGTGTAACATTAACCCCAGCTCAGTTCTTCTGATGGTCACTACCACAGGCTGTGTTGTTAAAATGAGGTATAGGAGTGTAACATTACCCCCAGCTCAGTTCTTGTGATGGTCACTACCACAGACTGTGTTGTTAACATGAGCTACAGGAGTGTAACATTACCCCCAGCTCAGTTATTGTGATGGTCACTACCACAGGCTGTGTTGTTAACATGAGCTACAGGAGTATAACATTAACCCCAGCTCAGTTCTTCTGATGGTCACTACCACAGACTGTGTTGTTAACATGAGCTACAGGAGTGTAACATTACCCCCAGCTCAGTTCTTGTGATGGTCACTACCACAGGCTGTGTTGTTAACATGAGCTGTAGGAGTGTAACATTACCCCCAGCTCAGTTCTTGTGATGGTCACTACCACAGGCTGTGTTAACATGAGCTGTAGGAGCGTAACATTACCCCCAGCTCAGTTCTTCTGATGGTCAGTCATTACCACAGGCTGTGTTGTTAACATGAGCTACAGGAGTATAACATTAACCCCAGCTCAGTTCTTCTGATGGTCACTACCACAGGCTGTGTTGTTAACATGAGCTGTAGGAGCGTAACATTACCCCCAGCTCAGTTCTTCTGATGGTCACTACCACAGGCTGTGTTGTTAACATGAGCTGTAGGAGCGTAACATTACTCCCAGCTCAGTTATTCTGATGGTCAGTCACTACCACAGGCTGTGTTGTTAACATGAGCTGTAGGAGTGTAACATTACCCCCAGCTCGGTTCTTGTGATGGTCCCTACCACAGGCTGTGTTGTTAACATGAGGTGTAGGAGTGTAACATTACCCCCAGCTCAGTTCTTCTGATGGTCACTACCACAGGCTGTGTTGTTAACATGAGCTGTAGGAGTGTAACATTACCCCCAGCTCAGTTCTTCTGATGGTCACTACCACAGGCTGTGTTGTTAACATGAGCTGTAGGAGTGTAACATTAACCCCCAGCTCAGTTCTTCTGATGGTCACTACGACAGGCTGTGTTGTTAACATGAGCTGTAGGAGTGTAACATTACCCCCAGCTCAGTTCTTCTGATGGTCACTACCACAGGCTGTGTTGTTAACATGAGCTACAGGAGTATAACATTAACCCCAGCTCAGTTCTTCTGATGGTCACTACCACAGGCTGTGTTGTTAACATGAGCTGTAGGAGCGTAACATTAACCCCAGCTCAGTTCTTGTGATGGTCACTACCACAGGCTGTGTTGTTAACATGAGCTGTAGGAGCGTAACATTACCCCCAGCTCAGTTCTTGTGATGGTCACTACCACAGGCTGTGTTGTTAACATGAGCTACAGGAGTGTAACATTAACCCCAGCTCAGTTCTTCTGATGGTCACTACGACAGGCTGTGTTGTTAACATGAGCTGTAGGAGCGTAACATTAACCCCAGCTCAGTTCTTGTGATGGTCACTACCACAGGCTGTGTTGTTAACATGAGCTGTAGGAGTGTAACATTACCCCCAGCTCAGTTCTTCTGATGGTCACTACCACAGGCTGTGTTGTTAACATGAGCTGTAGGAGTGTAACATTACCCCCAGCTCAGTTCTTGTGATGGTCACTACCACAGGCTGTGTTGTTAACATGAGCTGTAGGAGTGTAACATTACCCCCAGCTCAGTTCTTGTGATGGTCACTACCACAGACTGTGTTGTTAACATGAGCTACAGGAGTGTAACATTACCCCCAGCTCAGTTATTGTGATGGTCACTACCACAGGCTGTGTTGTTAACATGAGCTACAGGAGTATAACATTAACCCCAGCTCAGTTCTTCTGATGGTCACTACCACAGGCTGTGTTGTTAACATGAGCTGTAGGAGTGTAACATTACCCCCAGCTCAGTTCTTCTGATGGTCACTACCACAGGCTGTGTTGTTAACATGAGCTGTAGGAGCGTAACATTACCCCCAGCTCAGTTATTCTGATGGTCAGTCACTACCACAGGCTGTGTTGTTAACATGAGGTGTAGGAGTGTAACATTACCCCCAGCTCAGTTCTTCTGATGGTCACTACCACAGGCTGTGTTGTTAACATGAGCTACAGGAGTGTAACATTAACCCCAGCTCAGTTCTTCTGATGGTCACTACCACAGGCTGTGTTGTTAACATGAGGTATAGGAGTGTAACATTACCCCCAGCTCAGTTCTTGTGATGGTCACTACCACAGACTGTGTTGTTAACATGAGCTGTAGGAGTGTAACATTACCCCCAGCTCAGTTCTTCTGATGGTCACTACCACAGCATGTGTTGTTAACATGAGCTGTAGGAGTGTAACATTATCCCCAGCTCAGTTCTTATGATGGTCACTACCACAGGCTGTGTTGTTAACATGAGCTACAGGAGTGTAACATTACCCCCAGCTCAGTTCTTCTGATGGTCACTACCACAGGCTGTGTTATCATGAGGTGTAGGAGTGTAACATTACCCCCAGCTCAGTTCTTCTGATGGTCACTACCACAGGCTGTGTTAACATGAGCTGCAGGAGTGTAACATTAACCCCAGCTCAGTTCTTCTGATGGTCACTACCACAGGCTGTGTTGTTAACATGAGCTGTAGGAGCGTAACATTACCCCCAGCTCAGTTCTTGTGATGGTCACTACGACAGGCTGTGTTGTTAACATGAGGTGTAGGAGTGTAACATTAACCCCAGCTCAGTTCTTCTGATGGTCACTACCACAGGCTGTGTTGTTAACATGAGCTGTAGGAGCGTAACATTAACCCCAGCTCAGTTCTTGTGATGGTCACTACCACAGGCTGTGTTAACATGAGCTGTAGGAGTGTAACATTAACCCCAGCTCAGTTCTTCTGATGGTCACTACCACAGGCTGTGTTGTTAACATGAGCTGTAGGAGTGTAACATTACCCCCAGCTCAGTTCTTCTGATGGTCACTACCACAGCCTGTGTTGTTAACATGAGCTGTAGGAGTGTAACATTATCCCCAGCTCAGTTCTTATGATCGTCACTACCACAGGCTGTGTTGTTAACATGAGCTACAGGAGTGTAACATTACCCCCAGCTCAGTTCTTCTGATGGTCACTACCACAGGCTGTGTTATCATGAGGTGTAGGAGTGTAACATTACCCCCAGCTCAGTTCTTGTGCTGGTCACTACCACAGGCTGTGTTAACATGAGCTGCAGGAGTGTAACATTACCCCCAGCTCGGTTCTTGTGATGGTCACTACCACAGGCTGTGTTGTTAACATGAGGTGTAGGAGTGTAACATTACCCCCAGCTCAGTTCTTCTGATGGTCACTACCACAGGCTGTGTTGTTAACATGAGCTGTAGGAGTGTAACATTACCCCCAGCTCAGTTCTTCTGATGGTCACTACCACAGGCTGTGTTGTTAACATGAGCTGTAGGAGTGTAACATTAACCCCCAGCTCAGTTCTTCTGATGGTCACTACGACAGGCTGTGTTGTTAACATGAGCTGTAGGAGTGTAACATTACCCCCAGCTCAGTTCTTCTGATGGTCACTACCACAGGCTGTGTTGTTAACATGAGCTGTAGGAGTGTAACATTACCCCCAGCTCAGTTCTTCTGATGGTCACTACCACAGCCTGTGTTGTTAACATGAGCTACAGGAGTGTAACATTACCCCCAGCTCAGTTCTTCTGATGGTCACTACCACAGGCTGTGTTAACATGAGCTGCAGGAGTGTAACATTAACCCCAGCTCAGTTCTTCTGATGGTCACTACCACAGGCTGTGTTGTTAACATGAGCTGTAGGAGCGTAACATTACCCCCAGCTCAGTTCTTGTGATGGTCACTACGACAGGCTGTGTTGTTAACATGAGGTGTAGGAGTGTAACATTAACCCCAGCTCAGTTCTTCTGATGGTCACTACCACAGGCTGTGTTGTTAACATGAGCTGTAGGAGCGTAACATTAACCCCAGCTCAGTTCTTGTGATGGTCACTACCACAGGCTGTGTTAACATGAGCTGTAGGAGTGTAACATTAACCCCAGCTCAGTTCTTCTGATGGTCACTACCACAGGCTGTGTTGTTAACATGAGCTTTAGGAGTGTAACATTACCCCCAGCTCAGTTCTTCTGATGGTCACTACCACAGCCTGTGTTGTTAACATGAGCTGTAGGAGTGTAACATTATCCCCAGCTCAGTTCTTATGATCGTCACTACCACAGGCTGTGTTGTTAACATGAGCTACAGGAGTGTAACATTACCCCCAGCTCAGTTCTTCTGATGGTCACTACCACAGGCTGTGTTATCATGAGGTGTAGGAGTGTAACATTACCCCCAGCTCAGTTCTTGTGCTGGTCACTACCACAGGCTGTGTTAACATGAGCTGCAGGAGTGTAACATTACCCCCAGCTCGGTTCTTGTGATGGTCACTACCACAGGCTGTGTTGTTAACATGAGGTGTAGGAGTGTAACATTACCCCCAGCTCAGTTCTTCTGATGGTCACTACCACAGGCTGTGTTGTTAACATGAGCTGTAGGAGTGTAACATTACCCCCAGCTCAGTTCTTCTGATGGTCACTACCACAGGCTGTGTTGTTAACATGAGCTGTAGGAGTGTAACATTAACCCCCAGCTCAGTTCTTCTGATGGTCACTACGACAGGCTGTGTTGTTAACATGAGCTGTAGGAGTGTAACATTACCCCCAGCTCAGTTCTTCTGATGGTCACTACCACAGGCTGTGTTGTTAACATGAGCTACAGGAGTATAACATTAACCCCAGCTCAGTTCTTCTGATGGTCACTACCACAGGCTGTGTTGTTAACATGAGCTGTAGGAGCGTAACATTAACCCCAGCTCAGTTCTTGTGATGGTCACTACCACAGGCTGTGTTGTTAACATGAGCTGTAGGAGCGTAACATTACCCCCAGCTCAGTTCTTGTGATGGTCACTACCACAGGCTGTGTTGTTAACATGAGCTACAGGAGTGTAACATTAACCCCAGCTCAGTTCTTCTGATGGTCACTACCACAGGCTGTGTTGTTAACATGAGGTATAGGAGTGTAACATTACCCCCAGCTCAGTTCTTGTGATGGTCACTACCACAGACTGTGTTGTTAACATGAGCTACAGGAGTGTAACATTACCCCCAGCTCAGTTATTGTGATGGTCACTACCACAGGCTGTGTTGTTAACATGAGCTACAGGAGTATAACATTAACCCCAGCTCAGTTCTTCTGATGGTCACTACCACAGACTGTGTTGTTAACATGAGCTACAGGAGTGTAACATTACCCCCAGCTCAGTTCTTGTGATGGTCACTACCACAGGCTGTGTTGTTAACATGAGCTGTAGGAGTGTAACATTACCCCCAGCTCAGTTCTTGTGATGGTCACTACCACAGGCTGTGTTAACATGAGCTGTAGGAGCGTAACATTACCCCCATCTCAGTTCTTCTGATGGTCAGTCATTACCACAGGCTGTGTTGTTAACATGACCTACAGGAGTATAACATTAACCCCAGCTCAGTTCTTCTGATGGTCACTACCACAGGCTGTGTTGTTAACATGAGCTGTAGGAGCGTAACATTACCCCCAGCTCAGTTCTTCTGATGGTCACTACCACAGGCTGTGTTGTTAACATGAGCTGTAGGAGCGTAACATTACTCCCAGCTCAGTTATTCTGATGGTCAGTCACTACCACAGGCTGTGTTGTTAACATGAGCTGTAGGAGTGTAACATTACCCCCAGCTCGGTTCTTGTGATGGTCACTACCACAGGCTGTGTTGTTAACATGAGGTGTAGGAGTGTAACATTACCCCCAGCTCAGTTCTTCTGATGGTCACTACCACAGGCTGTGTTGTTAACATGAGCTGTAGGAGTGTAACATTACCCCCAGCTCAGTTCTTCTGATAGTCACTACCACAGGCTGTGTTGTTAACATGAGCTGTAGGAGTGTAACATTAACCCCCAGCTCAGTTCTTCTGATGGTCACTACGACAGGCTGTGTTGTTAACATGAGCTGTAGGAGTGTAACATTACCCCCAGCTCAGTTCTTCTGATGGTCACTACCACAGGCTGTGTTGTTAACATGAGCTACAGGAGTATAACATTAACCCCAGCTCAGTTCTTCTGATGGTCACTACCACAGGCTGTGTTGTTAACATGAGCTGTAGGAGCGTAACATTAACCCCAGCTCAGTTCTTGTGATGGTCACTACCACAGGCTGTGTTGTTAACATGAGCTGTAGGAGCGTAACATTACCCCCAGCTCAGTTCTTCTGATGGTCACTACCACAGGCTGTGTTGTTAACATGAGCTGTAGGAGCGTAACATTACTCCCAGCTCAGTTATTCTGATGGTCAGTCACTACCACAGGCTGTGTTGTTAACATGAGCTGTAGGAGTGTAACATTACCCCCAGCTCGGTTCTTGTGATGGTCACTACCACAGGCTGTGTTGTTAACATGAGGTGTAGGAGTGTAACATTACCCCCAGCTCAGTTCTTCTGATGGTCACTACCACAGGCTGTGTTGTTAACATGAGCTGTAGGAGTGTAACATTACCCCCAGCTCAGTTCTTCTGATGGTCACTACCACAGGCTGTGTTGTTAACATGAGCTGTAGGAGTGTAACATTAACCCCCAGCTCAGTTCTTCTGATGGTCACTACGACAGGCTGTGTTGTTAACATGAGCTGTAGGAGTGTAACATTACCCCCAGCTCAGTTCTTCTGATGGTCACTACCACAGGCTGTGTTGTTAACATGAGCTACAGGAGTATAACATTAACCCCAGCTCAGTTCTTCTGATGGTCACTACCACAGGCTGTGTTGTTAACATGAGCTGTAGGAGCGTAACATTAACCCCAGCTCAGTTCTTGTGATGGTCACTACCACAGGCTGTGTTGTTAACATGAGCTGTAGGAGCGTAACATTACCCCCAGCTCAGTTCTTGTGATGGTCACTACCACAGGCTGTGTTGTTAACATGAGCTACAGGAGTGTAACATTAACCCCAGCTCAGTTCTTCTGATGGTCACTACCACAGGCTGTGTTGTTAACATGAGGTATAGGAGTGTAACATTACCCCCAGCTCAGTTCTTGTGATGGTCACTACCACAGACTGTGTTGTTAACATGAGCTACAGGAGTGTAACATTACCCCCAGCTCAGTTATTGTGATGGTCACTACCACAGGCTGTGTTGTTAACATGAGCTACAGGAGTATAACATTAACCCCAGCTCAGTTCTTCTGATGGTCACTACCACAGGCTTTGTTGTTAACATGAGCTGTAGGAGTGTAACATTACCCCCAGCTCAGTTCTTCTGATGGTCACTACCACAGGCTGTGTTGTTAACATGAGCTGTAGGAGCGTAACATTACCCCCAGCTCAGTTATTCTGATGGTCAGTCACTACCACAGGCTGTGTTGTTAACATGAGCTGTAGGAGTGTAACATTACCACCAGCTCGGTTCTTGTGATGGTCACTACCACAGGCTGTGTTGTTAACATGAGGTGTAGGAGTGTAACATTACCCCCAGCTCAGTTCTTCTGATGGTCACTACCACAGGCTGTGTTGTTAACATGAGCTACAGGAGTGTAACATTAACCCCAGCTCAGTTCTTCTGATGGTCACTACCACAGGCTGTGTTGTTAACATGAGGTATAGGAGTGTAACATTACCCCCAGCTCAGTTCTTGTGATGGTCACTACCACAGACTGTGTTGTTAACATGAGCTGTAGGAGTGTAACATTACCCCCAGCTCAGTTCTTCTGATGGTCACTACCACAGCATGTGTTGTTAACATGAGCTGTAGGAGTGTAACATTATCCCCAGCTCAGTTCTTATGATGGTCACTACCACAGGCTGTGTTGTTAACATGAGCTACAGGAGTGTAACATTACCCCCAGCTCAGTTCTTCTGATGGTCACTACCACAGGCTGTGTTATCATGAGGTGTAGGAGTGTAACATTACCCCCAGCTCAGTTCTTGTGCTGGTCACTACCACAGGCTGTGTTAACATGAGCTGCAGGAGTGTAACATTAACCCCAGCTCAGTTCTTCTGATGGTCACTACCACAGGCTGTGTTGTTAACATGAGCTGTAGGAGCGTAACATTACCCCCAGCTCAGTTATTGTGATGGTCACTACCACAGGCTGTGTTGTTAACATGAGCTACAGGAGTATAACATTAACCCCAGCTCAGTTCTTCTGATGGTCACTACCACAGACTGTGTTGTTAACATGAGCTACAGGAGTGTAACATTACCCCCAGCTCAGTTCTTGTGATGGTCACTACCACAGGCTGTGTTGTTAACATGAGCTGTAGGAGTGTAACATTACCCCCAGCTCAGTTCTTGTGATGGTCACTACCACAGGCTGTGTTAACATGAGCTGTAGGAGCGTAACATTACCCCCATCTCAGTTCTTCTGATGGTCAGTCATTACCACAGGCTGTGTTGTTAACATGACCTACAGGAGTATAACATTAACCCCAGCTCAGTTCTTCTGATGGTCACTACCACAGGCTGTGTTGTTAACATGAGCTGTAGGAGCGTAACATTACCCCCAGCTCAGTTCTTCTGATGGTCACTACCACAGGCTGTGTTGTTAACATGAGCTGTAGGAGCGTAACATTACTCCCAGCTCAGTTATTCTGATGGTCAGTCACTACCACAGGCTGTGTTGTTAACATGAGCTGTAGGAGTGTAACATTACCCCCAGCTCGGTTCTTGTGATGGTCACTACCACAGGCTGTGTTGTTAACATGAGGTGTAGGAGTGTAACATTACCCCCAGCTCAGTTCTTCTGATGGTCACTACCACAGGCTGTGTTGTTAACATGAGCTGTAGGAGTGTAACATTACCCCCAGCTCAGTTCTTCTGATGGTCACTACCACAGGCTGTGTTGTTAACATGAGCTGTAGGAGTGTAACATTAACCCCCAGCTCAGTTCTTCTGATGGTCACTACGACAGGCTGTGTTGTTAACATGAGCTGTAGGAGTGTAACATTACCCCCAGCTCAGTTCTTCTGATGGTCACTACCACAGGCTGTGTTGTTAACATGAGCTACAGGAGTATAACATTAACCCCAGCTCAGTTCTTCTGATGGTCACTACCACAGGCTGTGTTGTTAACATGAGCTGTAGGAGCGTAACATTAACCCCAGCTCAGTTCTTGTGATGGTCACTACCACAGGCTGTGTTGTTAACATGAGCTGTAGGAGCGTAACATTACCCCCAGCTCAGTTCTTCTGATGGTCACTACCACAGGCTGTGTTGTTAACATGAGCTGTAGGAGCGTAACATTACTCCCAGCTCAGTTATTCTGATGGTCAGTCACTACCACAGGCTGTGTTGTTAACATGAGCTGTAGGAGTGTAACATTACCCCCAGCTCGGTTCTTGTGATGGTCACTACCACAGGCTGTGTTGTTAACATGAGGTGTAGGAGTGTAACATTACCCCCAGCTCAGTTCTTCTGATGGTCACTACCACAGGCTGTGTTGTTAACATGAGCTGTAGGAGTGTAACATTACCCCCAGCTCAGTTCTTCTGATGGTCACTACCACAGGCTGTGTTGTTAACATGAGCTGTAGGAGTGTAACATTAACCCCCAGCTCAGTTCTTCTGATGGTCACTACGACAGGCTGTGTTGTTAACATGAGCTGTAGGAGTGTAACATTACCCCCAGCTCAGTTCTTCTGATGGTCACTACCACAGGCTGTGTTGTTAACATGAGCTACAGGAGTATAACATTAACCCCAGCTCAGTTCTTCTGATGGTCACTACCACAGGCTGTGTTGTTAACATGAGCTGTAGGAGCGTAACATTAACCCCAGCTCAGTTCTTGTGATGGTCACTACCACAGGCTGTGTTGTTAACATGAGCTGTAGGAGCGTAACATTGCCCCCAGCTCAGTTCTTGTGATGGTCACTACCACAGGCTGTGTTGTTAACATGAGCTACAGGAGTGTAACATTAACCCCAGCTCAGTTCTTCTGATGGTCACTACCACAGGCTGTGTTGTTAACATGAGGTATAGGAGTGTAACATTACCCCCAGCTCAGTTCTTGTGATGGTCACTACCACAGACTGTGTTGTTAACATGAGCTACAGGAGTGTAACATTACCCCCAGCTCAGTTATTGTGATGGTCACTACCACAGGCTGTGTTGTTAACATGAGCTACAGGAGTATAACATTAACCCCAGCTCAGTTCTTCTGATGGTCACTACCACAGGCTTTGTTGTTAACATGAGCTGTAGGAGTGTAACATTACCCCCAGCTCAGTTCTTCTGATGGTCACTACCACAGGCTGTGTTGTTAACATGAGCTGTAGGAGCGTAACATTACCCCCAGCTCAGTTATTCTGATGGTCAGTCACTACCACAGGCTGTGTTGTTAACATGAGCTGTAGGAGTGTAACATTACCACCAGCTCGGTTCTTGTGATGGTCACTACCACAGGCTGTGTTGTTAACATGAGGTGTAGGAGTGTAACATTACCCCCAGCTCAGTTCTTCTGATGGTCACTACCACAGGCTGTGTTGTTAACATGAGCTACAGGAGTGTAACATTAACCCCAGCTCAGTTCTTCTGATGGTCACTACCACAGGCTGTGTTGTTAACATGAGGTATAGGAGTGTAACATTACCCCCAGCTCAGTTCTTGTGATGGTCACTACCACAGACTGTGTTGTTAACATGAGCTGTAGGAGTGTAACATTACCCCCAGCTCAGTTCTTCTGATGGTCACTACCACAGCATGTGTTGTTAACATGAGCTGTAGGAGTGTAACATTATCCCCAGCTCAGTTCTTATGATGGTCACTACCACAGGCTGTGTTGTTAACATGAGCTACAGGAGTGTAACATTACCCCCAGCTCAGTTCTTCTGATGGTCACTACCACAGGCTGTGTTATCATGAGGTGTAGGAGTGTAACATTACCCCCAGCTCAGTTCTTGTGCTGGTCACTACCACAGGCTGTGTTGTTAACATGAGCTGTAGGAGCGTAACATTAACCCCAGCTCAGTTCTTCTGATGGTCACTACCACAGGCTGTGTTGTTAACATGAGCTGTAGGAGCGTAACATTACCCCCAGCTCAGTTCTTGTGATGGTCACTACCACAGGCTGTGTTGTTAACATGAGCTACAGGAGTGTAACATTAACCCCAGCTCAGTTCTTCTGATGGTCACTACCACAGGCTGTGTTGTTAACATGAGGTATAGGAGTGTAACATTACCCCCAGCTCAGTTCTTGTGATGGTCACTACCACAGACTGTGTTGTTAACATGAGCTACAGGAGTGTAACATTACCCCCAGCTCAGTTATTGTGATGGTCACTACCACAGGCTGTGTTGTTAACATGAGCTACAGGAGTATAACATTAACCCCAGCTCAGTTCTTCTGATGGTCACTACCACAGGCTTTGTTGTTAACATGAGCTGTAGGAGTGTAACATTACCCCCAGCTCAGTTCTTCTGATGGTCACTACCACAGGCTGTGTTGTTAACATGAGCTGTAGGAGCGTAACATTACCCCCAGCTCAGTTATTCTGATGGTCAGTCACTACCACAGGCTGTGTTGTTAACATGAGCTGTAGGAGTGTAACATTACCACCAGCTCGGTTCTTGTGATGGTCACTACCACAGGCTGTGTTGTTAACATGAGGTGTAGGAGTGTAACATTACCCCCAGCTCAGTTCTTCTGATGGTCACTACCACAGGCTGTGTTGTTAACATGAGCTACAGGAGTGTAACATTAACCCCAGCTCAGTTCTTCTGATGGTCACTACCACAGGCTGTGTTGTTAACATGAGGTATAGGAGTGTAACATTACCCCCAGCTCAGTTCTTGTGATGGTCACTACCACAGACTGTGTTGTTAACATGAGCTGTAGGAGTGTAACATTACCCCCAGCTCAGTTCTTCTGATGGTCACTACCACAGCATGTGTTGTTAACATGAGCTGTAGGAGTGTAACATTATCCCCAGCTCAGTTCTTATGATGGTCACTACCACAGGCTGTGTTGTTAACATGAGCTACAGGAGTGTAACATTACCCCCAGCTCAGTTCTTCTGATGGTCACTACCACAGGCTGTGTTATCATGAGGTGTAGGAGTGTAACATTACCCCCAGCTCAGTTCTTGTGCTGGTCACTACCACAGGCTGTGTTAACATGAGCTGCAGGAGTGTAACATTAACCCCAGCTCAGTTCTTCTGATGGTCACTACCACAGGCTGTGTTGTTAACATGAGCTGTAGGAGCGTAACATTACCCCCAGCTCAGTTATTGTGATGGTCACTACCACAGGCTGTGTTGTTAACATGAGCTACAGGAGTATAACATTAACCCCAGCTCAGTTCTTCTGATGGTCACTACCACAGACTGTGTTGTTAACATGAGCTACAGGAGTGTAACATTACCCCCAGCTCAGTTCTTGTGATGGTCACTACCACAGGCTGTGTTGTTAACATGAGCTGTAGGAGTGTAACATTACCCCCAGCTCAGTTCTTGTGATGGTCACTACCACAGGCTGTGTTAACATGAGCTGTAGGAGCGTAACATTACCCCCATCTCAGTTCTTCTGATGGTCAGTCATTACCACAGGCTGTGTTGTTAACATGACCTACAGGAGTATAACATTAACCCCAGCTCAGTTCTTCTGATGGTCACTACCACAGGCTGTGTTGTTAACATGAGCTGTAGGAGCGTAACATTACCCCCAGCTCAGTTCTTCTGATGGTCACTACCACAGGCTGTGTTGTTAACATGAGCTGTAGGAGCGTAACATTACTCCCAGCTCAGTTATTCTGATGGTCAGTCACTACCACAGGCTGTGTTGTTAACATGAGCTGTAGGAGTGTAACATTACCCCCAGCTCGGTTCTTGTGATGGTCACTACCACAGGCTGTGTTGTTAACATGAGGTGTAGGAGTGTAACATTACCCCCAGCTCAGTTCTTCTGATGGTCACTACCACAGGCTGTGTTGTTAACATGAGCTGTAGGAGTGTAACATTACCCCCAGCTCAGTTCTTCTGATGGTCACTACCACAGGCTGTGTTGTTAACATGAGCTGTAGGAGTGTAACATTAACCCCCAGCTCAGTTCTTCTGATGGTCACTACGACAGGCTGTGTTGTTAACATGAGCTGTAGGAGTGTAACATTACCCCCAGCTCAGTTCTTCTGATGGTCACTACCACAGGCTGTGTTGTTAACATGAGCTACAGGAGTATAACATTAACCCCAGCTCAGTTCTTCTGATGGTCACTACCACAGGCTGTGTTGTTAACATGAGCTGTAGGAGCGTAACATTAACCCCAGCTCAGTTCTTGTGATGGTCACTACCACAGGCTGTGTTGTTAACATGAGCTGTAGGAGCGTAACATTACCCCCAGCTCAGTTCTTCTGATGGTCACTACCACAGGCTGTGTTGTTAACATGAGCTGTAGGAGCGTAACATTACTCCCAGCTCAGTTATTCTGATGGTCAGTCACTACCACAGGCTGTGTTGTTAACATGAGCTGTAGGAGTGTAACATTACCCCCAGCTCGGTTCTTGTGATGGTCACTACCACAGGCTGTGTTGTTAACATGAGGTGTAGGAGTGTAACATTACCCCCAGCTCAGTTCTTCTGATGGTCACTACCACAGGCTGTGTTGTTAACATGAGCTGTAGGAGTGTAACATTACCCCCAGCTCAGTTCTTCTGATGGTCACTACCACAGGCTGTGTTGTTAACATGAGCTGTAGGAGTGTAACATTAACCCCCAGCTCAGTTCTTCTGATGGTCACTACGACAGGCTGTGTTGTTAACATGAGCTGTAGGAGTGTAACATTACCCCCAGCTCAGTTCTTCTGATGGTCACTACCACAGGCTGTGTTGTTAACATGAGCTACAGGAGTATAACATTAACCCCAGCTCAGTTCTTCTGATGGTCACTACCACAGGCTGTGTTGTTAACATGAGCTGTAGGAGCGTAACATTAACCCCAGCTCAGTTCTTGTGATGGTCACTACCACAGGCTGTGTTGTTAACATGAGCTGTAGGAGCGTAACATTGCCCCCAGCTCAGTTCTTGTGATGGTCACTACCACAGGCTGTGTTGTTAACATGAGCTACAGGAGTGTAACATTAACCCCAGCTCAGTTCTTCTGATGGTCACTACCACAGGCTGTGTTGTTAACATGAGGTATAGGAGTGTAACATTACCCCCAGCTCAGTTCTTGTGATGGTCACTACCACAGACTGTGTTGTTAACATGAGCTACAGGAGTGTAACATTACCCCCAGCTCAGTTATTGTGATGGTCACTACCACAGGCTGTGTTGTTAACATGAGCTACAGGAGTATAACATTAACCCCAGCTCAGTTCTTCTGATGGTCACTACCACAGGCTTTGTTGTTAACATGAGCTGTAGGAGTGTAACATTACCCCCAGCTCAGTTCTTCTGATGGTCACTACCACAGGCTGTGTTGTTAACATGAGCTGTAGGAGCGTAACATTACCCCCAGCTCAGTTATTCTGATGGTCAGTCACTACCACAGGCTGTGTTGTTAACATGAGCTGTAGGAGTGTAACATTACCACCAGCTCGGTTCTTGTGATGGTCACTACCACAGGCTGTGTTGTTAACATGAGGTGTAGGAGTGTAACATTACCCCCAGCTCAGTTCTTCTGATGGTCACTACCACAGGCTGTGTTGTTAACATGAGCTACAGGAGTGTAACATTAACCCCAGCTCAGTTCTTCTGATGGTCACTACCACAGGCTGTGTTGTTAACATGAGGTATAGGAGTGTAACATTACCCCCAGCTCAGTTCTTGTGATGGTCACTACCACAGACTGTGTTGTTAACATGAGCTGTAGGAGTGTAACATTACCCCCAGCTCAGTTCTTCTGATGGTCACTACCACAGCATGTGTTGTTAACATGAGCTGTAGGAGTGTAACATTATCCCCAGCTCAGTTCTTATGATGGTCACTACCACAGGCTGTGTTGTTAACATGAGCTACAGGAGTGTAACATTACCCCCAGCTCAGTTCTTCTGATGGTCACTACCACAGGCTGTGTTATCATGAGGTGTAGGAGTGTAACATTACCCCCAGCTCAGTTCTTGTGCTGGTCACTACCACAGGCTGTGTTAACATGAGCTGCAGGAGTGTAACATTAACCCCAGCTCAGTTCTTCTGATGGTCACTACCACAGGCTGTGTTGTTAACATGAGCTGTAGGAGCGTAACATTACCCCCAGCTCAGTTCTTGTGATGGTCACTACCACAGGCTGTGTTGTTAACATGAGCTACAGGAGTGTAACATTAACCCCAGCTCAGTTCTTCTGATGGTCACTACCACAGGCTGTGTTGTTAACATGAGCTGTAGGAGCGTAACATTAACCCCAGCTCAGTTCTTGTGATGGTCACTACCACAGGCTGTGTTGTTAACACAAGCTGTAGGAGTGTAACATTAACCCCAGCTCAGTTCTTCTGATGGTCACTACCACAGGCTGTGTTGTTAACATGAGCTACAGGAGTGTAACATTACCCCCAGCTCAGTTCTTCTGATGGTCACTACCACAGGCTGTGTTGTTAACACAAGCTGTAGGAGTGTAACATTACCCCCAGCTCAGTTCTTGTGATGGTCACTACCACAGGCTGTGTTGTTAACATGAGCTGTAGGAGAGTAACATTACCCCCAGCTCAGTTCTTGTGATGGTCACTACCACAGGCTGTGTTGTTAACATGAGCTACAGGAGTGTAACATTAACCCCAGCTCAGTTCTTCTGATGGTCACTACCACAGGCTGTGTTGTTAACATGAGCTGAAGGAGCGTAACATTAACCCCAGCTCAGTTCTTGTGATGGTCACTACCACAGGCTGTGTTGTTAACATGAGCTACAGGAGTGTAACATTACCCCCAGCTCAGTTCTTGTGATGGTCACTACCACAGGCTGTGTTGTTAACATGAGCTGTAGGAGTGTAACATTACCCCCAGCTCAGTTCTTGTGATGGTCACGACCACAGGCTGTGTTGTTAACATGAGGTGTAGGAGTGTAACATTACCCCAGCTCAGTTCTTCTGAGGGTCACTACCACAGGCTGTGTTGTTAACATGAGGTATAGGAGTGTAACATTACCCCCAGCTCAGTTCTTGTGCTGGTCACTACCACAGGCTGTGTTAACATGAGCTGCAGGAGTGTAACATTAACCCCAGCTCAGTTCTTCTGATGGTCACTACCACAGGCTGTGTTGTTAACATGAGCTGTAGGAGCGTAACATTACCCCCAGCTCAGTTCTTGTGATGGTCACTACCACAGGCTGTGTTGTTAACATGAGCTACAGGAGTGTAACATTAACCCCAGCTCAGTTCTTCTGATGGTCACTACCACAGGCTGTGTTGTTTACATGAGGTATAGGAGTGTAACATTACCCCCAGCTCAGTTCTTGTGATGGTCACTACCACAGACTGTGTTGTTAACATGAGCTACAGGAGTGTAACATTACCCCCAGCTCAGTTCTTGTGATGGTCACTACCACAGGCTGTGTTGTTAACATGAGCTGTAGGAGTGTAACATTACCCCCAGCTCAGTTCTTCTGATGGTCACTACCACAGGCTGTGTTAACATGAGCTGTAGGAGCGTAACATTACCCCCAGCTCAGTTCTTCTGATGGTCAGTCATTACCACAGGCTGTGTTGTTAACATGAGCTACAGGAGTGTAACATTACCCCCAGCTCAGTTCTTCTGATGGTCACTACCACAGGCTGTGTTATCATGAGGTGTAGGAGTGTAACATTACCCCCAGCTCAGTTCTTGTGCTGCTCACTACCACAGGCTGTGTTAACATGAGCTGCAGGAGTGTAACATTAACCCCAGCTCAGTTCTTCTGATGGTCACTACCACAGGCTGTGTTGTTAACATGAGCTGTAGGAGCGTAACATTACCCCCAGCTCAGTTCTTGTGATGGTCACTACCACAGGCTGTGTTGTTAACATGAGCTACAGGAGTGTAACATTAACCCCAGCTCAGTTCTTCTGATGGTCACTACCACAGGCTGTGTTGTTAACATGAGCTGTAGGAGCGTAACATTAACCCCAGCTCAGTTCTTGTGATGGTCACTACCACAGGCTGTGTTGTTAACACAAGCTGTAGGAGTGTAACATTAACCCCAGCTCAGTTCTTCTGATGGTCACTACCACAGGCTGTGTTGTTAACATGAGCTACAGGAGTGTAACATTACCCCCAGCTCAGTTCTTCTGATGGTCACTACCACAGGCTGTGTTGTTAACACAAGCTGTAGGAGTGTAACATTACCCCCAGCTCAGTTCTTGTGATGGTCACTACCACAGGCTGTGTTGTTAACATGAGCTGTAGGAGAGTAACATTACCCCCAGCTCAGTTCTTGTGATGGTCACTACCACAGGCTGTGTTGTTAACATGAGCTACAGGAGTGTAACATTAACCCCAGCTCAGTTCTTCTGATGGTCACTACCACAGGCTGTGTTGTTAACATGAGCTGAAGGAGCGTAACATTAACCCCAGCTCAGTTCTTGTGATGGTCACTACCACAGGCTGTGTTGTTAACATGAGCTACAGGAGTGTAACATTACCCCCAGCTCAGTTCTTCTGATGGTCACTACCACAGGCTGTGTTGTTAACATGAGCTGTAGGAGTGTAACATTACCCCCAGCTCAGTTCTTGTGATGGTCACGACCACAGGCTGTGTTGTTAACATGAGGTGTAGGAGTGTAACATTACCCCAGCTCAGTTCTTCTGAGGGTCACTACCACAGGCTGTGTTGTTAACATGAGGTATAGGAGTGTAACATTACCCCCAGCTCAGTTCTTGTGCTGGTCACTACCACAGGCTGTGTTAACATGAGCTGCAGGAGTGTAACATTAACCCCAGCTCAGTTCTTCTGATGGTCACTACCACAGGCTGTGTTGTTAACATGAGCTGTAGGAGCGTAACATTACCCCCAGCTCAGTTCTTGTGATGGTCACTACCACAGGCTGTGTTGTTAACATGAGCTACAGGAGTGTAACATTAACCCCAGCTCAGTTCTTCTGATGGTCACTACCACAGGCTGTGTTGTTTACATGAGGTATAGGAGTGTAACATTACCCCCAGCTCAGTTCTTGTGATGGTCACTACCACAGACTGTGTTGTTAACATGAGCTACAGGAGTGTAACATTACCCCCAGCTCAGTTCTTGTGATGGTCACTACCACAGGCTGTGTTGTTAACATGAGCTGTAGGAGTGTAACATTACCCCCAGCTCAGTTCTTCTGATGGTCACTACCACAGGCTGTGTTAACATGAGCTGTAGGAGCGTAACATTACCCCCAGCTCAGTTCTTCTGATGGTCAGTCATTACCACAGGCTGTGTTGTTAACATGAGCTACAGGAGTGTAACATTACCCCCAGCTCAGTTCTTCTGATGGTCACTACCACAGGCTGTGTTGTTAACACAAGCTGTAGGAGTGTAACATTACCCCCAGCTCAGTTCTTGTGATGGTCACTACCACAGGCTGTGTTGTTAACATGAGCTGTAGGAGAGTAACATTACCCCCAGCTCAGTTCTTGTGATGGTCACTACCACAGGCTGTGTTGTTAACATGAGCTACAGGAGTGTAACATTAACCCCAGCTCAGTTCTTCTGATGGTCACTACCACAGGCTGTGTTGTTAACATGAGCTGAAGGAGCGTAACATTAACCCCAGCTCAGTTCTTGTGATGGTCACTACCACAGGCTGTGTTGTTAACATGAGCTACAGGAGTGTAACATTACCCCCAGCTCAGTTCTTCTGATGGTCACTACCACAGGCTGTGTTGTTAACATGAGCTGTAGGAGTGTAACATTACCCCCAGCTCAGTTCTTGTGATGGTCACGACCACAGGCTGTGTTGTTAACATGAGGTGTAGGAGTGTAACATTACCCCAGCTCAGTTCTTCTGAGGGTCACTACCACAGGCTGTGTTAACATGAGGTATAGGAGTGTAACATTACCCCCAGCTCAGTTCTTGTGCTGGTCACTACCACAGGCTGTGTTAACATGAGCTGCAGGAGTGTAACATTAACCCCAGCTCAGTTCTTCTGATGGTCACTACCACAGGCTGTGTTGTTAACATGAGCTGTAGGAGCGTAACATTACCCCCAGCTCAGTTCTTGTGATGGTCACTACCACAGGCTGTGTTGTTAACATGAGCTACAGGAGTGTAACATTAACCCCAGCTCAGTTCTTCTGATGGTCACTACCACAGGCTGTGTTGTTTACATGAGGTATAGGAGTGTAACATTACCCCCAGCTCAGTTCTTGTGATGGTCACTACCACAGACTGTGTTGTTAACATGAGCTACAGGAGTGTAACATTACCCCCAGCTCAGTTCTTGTGATGGTCACTACCACAGGCTGTGTTGTTAACATGAGCTGTAGGAGTGTAACATTACCCCCAGCTCAGTTCTTCTGATGGTCACTACCACAGGCTGTGTTAACATGAGCTGTAGGAGCGTAACATTACCCCCAGCTCAGTTCTTCTGATGGTCAGTCATTACCACAGGCTGTGTTGTTAACATGAGCTACAGGAATATAACATTAACCCCAGCTCAGTTCTTCTGATGGTCACTACCACAGGCTGTGTTGTTAACATGAGCTGTAGGAGCGTAACATTACTCCCAGCTCAGTTATTCTGATGGTCAGTCACTACCACAGGCTGTGTTGTTAACATGAGCTGTAGGAGTGTAACATTACCCCCAGCTCGGTTCTTGTGATGGTCACTACCACAGGCTGTGTTGTTAACATGAGGTGTAGGAGTGTAACATTAACCCCAGCTCAGTTCTTCTGATGGTCACTACCAAAGGCTGTCTTGTTAACATGAGCTGTAGGAGTGTAACATTACCCCCAGCTCAGTTCTTGTGATGGTCACTACCACAGGATGTGTTAACATGAGCTGTAGGAGTGTAACATTACTCCCAGCTCAGTTCTTCTGATGGTCACTACCACAGGCTGTGTTGTTAACATGAGCTGTAGGAGCGTAACATTACCCCCAGCTCAGTTATTCTGATGGTCAGTCACTACCACAGGCTGTGTTGTTAACATGAGCTGTAGGAGTGTAACATTACCACCAGCTCGGTTCTTGTGATGGTCACTACCACAGGCTGTGTTGTTAACATGAGGTGTAGGAGTGTAACATTACCCCCAGCTCAGTTCTTCTGATGGTCACTACCACAGGCTGTGTTGTTAACATGAGCTACAGGAGTGTAACATTAACCCCAGCTCAGTTCTTCTGATGGTCACTACCACAGGCTGTGTTGTTAACATGAGGTATAGGAGTGTAACATTACCCCCAGCTCAGTTCTTGTGATGGTCACTACCACAGACTGTGTTGTTAACATGAGCTGTAGGAGTGTAACATTACCCCCAGCTCAGTTCTTCTGATGGTCACTACCACAGCCTGTGTTGTTAACATGAGCTGTAGGAGTGTAACATTATCCCCAGCTCAGTTCTTATGATCGTCACTACCACAGGCTGTGTTGTTAACATGAGCTACAGGAGTGTAACATTACCCCCAGCTCAGTTCTTCTGATGGTCACTACCACAGGCTGTGTTATCATGAGGTGCAGGAGTGTAACATTACCCCCAGCTCAGTTCTTGTGCTGGTCACTACCACAGGCTGTGTTAACATGAGCTGCAGGAGTGTAACATTACCCCCAGCTCAGTTCTTCTGATGGTCACTACCACAGGCTGTGTTGTTAACATGAGCTGTAGGAGCGTAACATTACCCCCAGCTCAGTTCTTGTGATGGTCACTACCACAGGCTGTGTTGTTAACATGAGCTACAGGAGTGTAACATTAACCCCAGCTCAGTTCTTCTGATGGTCACTACCACAGGCTGTGTTGTTAACATGAGCTGTAGGAGCGTAACATTAACCCCAGCTCAGTTCTTGTGATGGTCACTACCACAGGCTGTGTTGTTAACACAAGCTGTAGGAGTGTAACATTAACCCAAGCTCAGTTCTTCTGATGGTCACTACCACAGGCTGTGTTGTTAACATGAGCTACAGGAGTACAACATTAACCCCAGCTCAGTTCTTCTGATGGTCACTACCACAGGCTGTGTTGTTAACATGAGCTGTAGGAGTGTAACATTAACCCCAGCTCAGTTCTTGTGATAGTCACTACCACAGTCTGTGTTGTTAACATGAGCTGTAGGAGTGTAACATTACCCCCAGCTCAGTTCTTCTGATGGTCACTACCACAGGCTGTGTTGTTAACATGAGCTGTAGGAGCGTAACATTAACCCCAGCTCAGTTCTTGTGATGGTCACTACCACAGGCTGTGTTGTTAACATGAGCTGTAGGAGCGTAACATTAACCCCAGCTCAGTTCTTGTGATGGTCACTACCACAGGCTGTGTTGTTAACATGAGCTACAGGAGTGTAACATTAACCCCAGCTCAGTTCTTCTGATGGTCACTACCACAGGCTGTGTTGTTAACATGAGGTATAGGAGTGTAACATTACCCCCAGCTCAGTTCTTGTGATGGTCACTACCACAGGCTGTGTTGTTAACATGAGCTGTAGGAGCGTAACATTACTCCCAGCTCAGTTATTCTGATGGTCAGTCACTACCACAGGCTGTGTTGTTAACATGAGCTGTAGGAGTGTAACATTAACCCCAGCTCAGTTCTTGTGATGGTCACTACCACAGGCTGTGTTGTTAACATGAGGTGTAGGAGTGTAACATTAACCCCAGCTCAGTTCTTCTGATGGTCACTACCAAAGGCTGTCTTGTTAACATGAGCTGTAGGAGTGTAACATTACCCCCAGCTCAGTTCTTGTGATGGTCACTACCACAGGATGTGTTAACATGAGCTGTAGGAGTGTAACATTACTCCCAGCTCAGTTCTTCTGATGGTCACTACCACAGGCTGTGTTGTTAACATGAGCTGTAGGAGCGTAACATTACCCCCAGCTCAGTTATTCTGATGGTCAGTCACTACCACAGGCTGTGTTGTTAACATGAGCTGTAGGAGTGTAACATTACCACCAGCTCGGTTCTTGTGATGGTCACTACCACAGGCTGTGTTGTTAACATGAGGTGTAGGAGTGTAACATTACCCCCAGCTCAGTTCTTCTGATGGTCACTACCACAGGCTGTGTTGTTAACATGAGCTACAGGAGTGTAACATTAACCCCAGCTCAGTTCTTCTGATGGTCACTACCACAGGCTGTGTTGTTAACATGAGGTATAGGAGTGTAACATTACCCCCAGCTCAGTTCTTGTGATGGTCACTACCACAGACTGTGTTGTTAACATGAGCTGTAGGAGTGTAACATTACCCCCAGCTCAGTTCTTCTGATGGTCACTACCACAGCCTGTGTTGTTAACATGAGCTGTAGGAGTGTAACATTATCCCCAGCTCAGTTCTTATGATCGTCACTACCACAGGCTGTGTTGTTAACATGAGCTACAGGAGTGTAACATTACCCCCAGCTCAGTTCTTCTGATGGTCACTACCACAGGCTGTGTTATCATGAGGTGCAGGAGTGTAACATTACCCCCAGCTCAGTTCTTGTGCTGGTCACTACCACAGGCTGTGTTAACATGAGCTGCAGGAGTGTAACATTACCCCCAGCTCAGTTCTTCTGATGGTCACTACCACAGGCTGTGTTGTTAACATGAGCTGTAGGAGCGTAACATTACCCCCAGCTCAGTTCTTGTGATGGTCACTACCACAGGCTGTGTTGTTAACATGAGCTACAGGAGTGTAACATTAACCCCAGCTCAGTTCTTCTGATGGTCACTACCACAGGCTGTGTTGTTAACATGAGCTGTAGGAGCGTAACATTAACCCCAGCTCAGTTCTTGTGATGGTCACTACCACAGGCTGTGTTGTTAACACAAGCTGTAGGAGTGTAACATTAACCCAAGCTCAGTTCTTCTGATGGTCACTACCACAGGCTGTGTTGTTAACATGAGCTACAGGAGTACAACATTAACCCCAGCTCAGTTCTTCTGATGGTCACTACCACAGGCTGTGTTGTTAACATGAGCTGTAGGAGTGTAACATTAACCCCAGCTCAGTTCTTGTGATAGTCACTACCACAGTCTGTGTTGTTAACATGAGCTGTAGGAGTGTAACATTACCCCCAGCTCAGTTCTTCTGATGGTCACTACCACAGGCTGTGTTGTTAACATGAGCTGTAGGAGCGTAACATTAACCCCAGCTCAGTTCTTGTGATGGTCACTACCACAGGCTGTGTTGTTAACATGAGCTGTAGGAGCGTAACATTAACCCCAGCTCAGTTCTTGTGATGGTCACTACCACAGGCTGTGTTGTTAACATGAGCTACAGGAGTGTAACATTAACCCCAGCTCAGTTCTTCTGATGGTCACTACCACAGGCTGTGTTGTTAACATGAGGTATAGGAGTGTAACATTACCCCCAGCTCAGTTCTTGTGATGGTCACTACCACAGACTGTGTTGTTATCATGAGCTACAGGAGTGTAACATTACCCCCAGCTCAGTTATTGTGATGGTCACTACCACAGGCTGTGTTGTTAACATGAGCTGTAGGAGTGTAACATTACCCCCAGCTCAGTTCTTGTGATGGTCACTACCACAGGCTGTGTTAACATGAGCTGTAGGAGCGTAACATTACCTTCACCTCAGTTATTCTGATGGTCAGTCATTACCACAGGCTGTGTTGTTAACATGAGCTACAGGAGTGTAACATTAACCCCAGCTCAGTTCTTCTGATGGTCACTACCACAGGCTGTGTTGTTAACATGAGGTATAGGAGTGTAACATTACCCCCAGCTCAGTTATTGTGATGGTCACTACCACAGACTGTGTTGTTAACATGAGCTACAGGAGTGTAACATTACCCCCAGCTCAGTTCTTGTGATGGTCACTACCACAGGCTGTGTTGTTAACATGAGCTGTAGGAGTGTAACATTACCCCCAGCTCAGTTCTTGTGATGGTCACTACCACAGGCTGTGTTAACATGAGCTGTAGGAGCGTAACATTACCCCCAGCTCAGTTCTTCTGATGGTCAGTCATTACCACAGGCTGTGTTGTTAACATGAGCTACAGGAGTATAACATTAACCCCAGCTCAGTTCTTCTGATGGTCACTACCACAGGCTGTGTTGTTAACATGAGCTGTAGGAGCGTAACATTACCCCCAGCTCAGTTCTTCTGATGGTCACTACCACAGGCTGTGTTGTTAACATGAGCTGTAGGAGCGTAACATTACTCCCAGCTCAGTTATTCTGATGGTCAGTCACTACCACAGGCTGTGTTGTTAACATGAGCTGTAGGAGTGTAACATTACCCCCAGCTCGGTTCTTGTGATGGTCACTACCACATGCTGTGTTGTTAACATGAGCTACAGGAGTACAACATTAACCCCAGCTCAGTTCTTCTGATGGTCACTACCACAGGCTGTGTTGTTAACATGAGCTGTAGGAGTGTAACATTACCCCCAGCTCAGTTCTTGTGATGGTCACTACCACAGTCTGTGTTGTTAACATGAGCTGTAGGAGTGTAACATTACCCCCAGCTCAGTTCTTCTGATGGTCACTACCACAGGCTGTGTTGTTAACATGAGCTGTAGGAGCGTAACATTAACCCCAGCTCAGTTCTTGTGATGGTCACTACCACAGGCTGTGTTGTTAACATGAGCTGTAGGAGCGTAACATTAACCCCAGCTCAGTTCTTGTGATGGTCACTACCACAGGCTGTGTTGTTAACATGAGCTGTAGGAGCGTAACATTACCCCCAGCTCAGTTCTTGTGATGGTCACTACCACAGGCTGTGTTGTTAACATGAGCTACAGGAGTGTAACATTAACCCCAGCTCAGTTCTTCTGATGGTCACTACCACAGGCTGTGTTGTTAACATGAGGTATAGGAGTGTAACATTACCCCCAGCTCAGTTCTTGTGATGTTCACTACCACAGACTGTGTTGTTAACATGAGCTACAGGAGTGTAACATTACCCCCAGCTCAGTTATTGTGATGGTCACTACCACAGGCTGTGTTGTTAACATGAGCTGTAGGAGTGTAACATTACCCCCAGCTCAGTTCTTGTGATGGTCACTACCACAGGCTGTGTTAACATGAGCTGTAGGAGCGTAACATTACCCCCACCTCAGTTATTCTGATGGTCAGTCATTACCACAGGCTGTGTTGTTAACATGAGCTACAGGAGTGTAACATTAACCCCAGCTCAGTTCTTCTGATGGTCACTACCACAGGCTGTGTTGTTAACATGAGGTATAGGAGTGTAACATTACCCCCAGCTCAGTTCTTGTGATGGTCACTACCACAGACTGTGTTGTTAACATGAGCTACAGGAGTGTAACATTACCCCCAGCTCAGTTCTTGTGATGGTCACTACCACAGGCTGTGTTGTTAACATGAGCTGTAGGAGTGTAACATTACCCCCAGCTCAGTTCTTGTGATGGTCACTACCACAGGCTGTGTTAACATGAGCTGTAGGAGCGTAACATTACCCCCAGCTCAGTTCTTCTGATGGTCAGTCATTACCACAGGCTGTGTTGTTAACATGAGCTACAGGAGTATAACATTAACCCCAGCTCAGTTCTTCTGATGGTCACTACCACAGGCTGTGTTGTTAACATGAGCTGTAGGAGCGTAACATTACCCCCAGCTCAGTTCTTCTGATGGTCACTACCACAGGCTGTGTTGTTAACATGAGCTGTAGGAGCGTAACATTACTCCCAGCTCAGTTATTCTGATGGTCAGTCACTACCACAGGCTGTGTTGTTAACATGAGCTGTAGGAGTGTAACATTACCCCCAGCTCGGTTCTTGTGATGGTCACTACCACAGGCTGTGTTGTTAACATGAGGTGTAGGAGTGTAACATTACCCCCAGCTCAGTTCTTCTGATGGTCACTACCACAGGCTGTGTTGTTAACATGAGCTGTAGGAGTGTAACATTACCCCCAGCTCAGTTCTTGTGATGGTCACTACCACAGGCTGTGTTGTTAACATGAGCTGTAGGAGTGTAACATTACCCCCAGCTCAGTTCTTGTGATGGTCACTACCACAGGCTGTGTTAACATGAGCTGTAGGAGCGTAACATTACCCCCAGCTCAGTTCTTCTGATGGTCAGTCATTACCACAGGCTGTGTTGTTAACATGAGCTACAGGAGTATAACATTAACCCCAGCTCAGTTCTTCTGATGGTCACTACCACAGGCTGTGTTGTTAACATGAGCTGTAGGAGCGTAACATTACCCCCAGCTCAGTTCTTCTGATGGTCACTACCACAGGCTGTGTTGTTAACATGAGCTGTAGGAGCGTAACATTACTCCCAGCTCAGTTATTCTGATGGTCAGTCACTACCACAGGCTGTGTTGTTAACATGAGCTGTAGGAGTGTAACATTACCCCCAGCTCGGTTCTTGTGATGGTCACTACCACATGCTGTGTTGTTAACATGAGCTACAGGAGTACAACATTACCCCCAGCTCAGTTATTGTGATGGTCACTACCACAGGCTGTGTTGTTAACATGAGCTGTAGGAGTGTAACATTACCCCCAGCTCAGTTCTTGTGATGGTCACTACCACAGGCTGTGTTAACATGAGCTGTAGGAGCGTAACATTACCTTCACCTCAGTTATTCTGATGGTCAGTCATTACCACAGGCTGTGTTGTTAACATGAGCTACAGGAGTGTAACATTAACCCCAGCTCAGTTCTTCTGATGGTCACTACCACAGGCTGTGTTGTTAACATGAGGTATAGGAGTGTAACATTACCCCCAGCTCAGTTATTGTGATGGTCACTACCACAGACTGTGTTGTTAACATGAGCTACAGGAGTGTAACATTACCCCCAGCTCAGTTCTTGTGATGGTCACTACCACAGGCTGTGTTGTTAACATGAGCTGTAGGAGTGTAACATTACCCCCAGCTCAGTTCTTGTGATGGTCACTACCACAGGCTGTGTTAACATGAGCTGTAGGAGCGTAACATTACCCCCAGCTCAGTTCTTCTGATGGTCAGTCATTACCACAGGCTGTGTTGTTAACATGAGCTACAGGAGTATAACATTAACCCCAGCTCAGTTCTTCTGATGGTCACTACCACAGGCTGTGTTGTTAACATGAGCTGTAGGAGCGTAACATTACCCCCAGCTCAGTTCTTCTGATGGTCACTACCACAGGCTGTGTTGTTAACATGAGCTGTAGGAGCGTAACATTACTCCCAGCTCAGTTATTCTGATGGTCAGTCACTACCACAGGCTGTGTTGTTAACATGAGCTGTAGGAGTGTAACATTACCCCCAGCTCGGTTCTTGTGATGGTCACTACCACATGCTGTGTTGTTAACATGAGCTACAGGAGTACAACATTAACCCCAGCTCAGTTCTTCTGATGGTCACTACCACAGGCTGTGTTGTTAACATGAGCTGTAGGAGTGTAACATTACCCCCAGCTCAGTTCTTGTGATGGTCACTACCACAGTCTGTGTTGTTAACATGAGCTGTAGGAGTGTAACATTACCCCCAGCTCAGTTCTTCTGATGGTCACTACCACAGGCTGTGTTGTTAACATGAGCTGTAGGAGCGTAACATTAACCCCAGCTCAGTTCTTGTGATGGTCACTACCACAGGCTGTGTTGTTAACATGAGCTGTAGGAGCGTAACATTAACCCCAGCTCAGTTCTTGTGATGGTCACTACCACAGGCTGTGTTGTTAACATGAGCTGTAGGAGCGTAACATTACCCCCAGCTCAGTTCTTGTGATGGTCACTACCACAGGCTGTGTTGTTAACATGAGCTACAGGAGTGTAACATTAACCCCAGCTCAGTTCTTCTGATGGTCACTACCACAGGCTGTGTTGTTAACATGAGGTATAGGAGTGTAACATTACCCCCAGCTCAGTTCTTGTGATGGTCACTACCACAGACTGTGTTGTTAACATGAGCTACAGGAGTGTAACATTACCCCCAGCTCAGTTATTGTGATGGTCACTACCACAGGCTGTGTTGTTAACATGAGCTGTAGGAGTGTAACATTACCCCCAGCTCAGTTCTTGTGATGGTCACTACCACAGGCTGTGTTAACATGAGCTGTAGGAGCGTAACATTACCCCCACCTCAGTTATTCTGATGGTCAGTCATTACCACAGGCTGTGTTGTTAACATGAGCTACAGGAGTGTAACATTAACCCCAGCTCAGTTCTTCTGATGGTCACTACCACAGGCTGTGTTGTTAACATGAGGTATAGGAGTGTAACATTACCCCCAGCTCAGTTCTTGTGATGGTCACTACCACAGACTGTGTTGTTAACATGAGCTACAGGAGTGTAACATTACCCCCAGCTCAGTTCTTGTGATGGTCACTACCACAGGCTGTGTTGTTAACATGAGCTGTAGGAGTGTAACATTACCCCCAGCTCAGTTCTTGTGATGGTCACTACCACAGGCTGTGTTAACATGAGCTGTAGGAGCGTAACATTACCCCCAGCTCAGTTCTTCTGATGGTCAGTCATTACCACAGGCTGTGTTGTTAACATGAGCTACAGGAGTATAACATTAACCCCAGCTCAGTTCTTCTGATGGTCACTACCACAGGCTGTGTTGTTAACATGAGCTGTAGGAGCGTAACATTACCCCCAGCTCAGTTCTTCTGATGGTCACTACCACAGGCTGTGTTGTTAACATGAGCTGTAGGAGCGTAACATTACTCCCAGCTCAGTTATTCTGATGGTCAGTCACTACCACAGGCTGTGTTGTTAACATGAGCTGTAGGAGTGTAACATTACCCCCAGCTCGGTTCTTGTGATGGTCACTACCACAGGCTGTGTTGTTAACATGAGGTGTAGGAGTGTAACATTACCCCCAGCTCAGTTCTTCTGATGGTCACTACCACAGGCTGTGTTGTTAACATGAGCTGTAGGAGTGTAACATTACCCCCAGCTCAGTTCTTCTTATGGTCACTACCACAGGCTGTGTTGTTAACATGAGCTGTAGGAGTGTAACATTAACCCCCAGCTCAGTTCTTCTGATGGTCACTACGACAGGCTGTGTTGTTAACATGAGCTACAGGAGTATAACATTAACCCCAGCTCAGTTCTTGTGATGGTCACTACCACAGGCTGTGTTAACATGAGCTGTAGGAGCGTAACATTACCCCCACCTCAGTTATTCTGATGGTCAGTCATTACCACAGGCTGTGTTGTTAACATGAGCTACAGGAGTGTAACATTAACCCCAGCTCAGTTCTTCTGATGGTCACTACCACAGGCTGTGTTGTTAACATGAGGTATAGGAGTGTAACATTACCCCCAGCTCAGTTCTTGTGATGGTCACTACCACAGACTGTGTTGTTAACATGAGCTACAGGAGTGTAACATTACCCCCAGCTCAGTTCTTGTGATGGTCACTACCACAGGCTGTGTTGTTAACATGAGCTGTAGGAGTGTAACATTACCCCCAGCTCAGTTCTTGTGATGGTCACTACCACAGGCTGTGTTAACATGAGCTGTAGGAGCGTAACATTACCCCCAGCTCAGTTCTTCTGATGGTCAGTCATTACCACAGGCTGTGTTGTTAACATGAGCTACAGGAGTATAACATTAACCCCAGCTCAGTTCTTCTGATGGTTACTACCACAGGCTGTGTTGTTAACATGAGCTGTAGGAGCGTAACATTACCCCCAGCTCAGTTCTTCTGATGGTCACTACCACAGGCTGTGTTGTTAACATGAGCTGTAGGAGCGTAACATTACTCCCAGCTCAGTTATTCTGATGGTCAGTCACTACCACAGGCTGTGTTGTTAACATGAGCTGTAGGAGTGTAACATTACCCCCAGCTCGGTTCTTGTGATGGTCACTACCACAGGCTGTGTTGTTAACATGAGCTACAGGAGTACAACATTAACCCCAGCTCAGTTCTTCTGATGGTCACTACCACAGGCTGTGTTGTTAACATGAGCTGTAGGAGTGTAACATTACCCCCAGCTCAGTTCTTGTGATGGTCACTACCACAGTCTGTGTTGTTAACATGAGCTGTAGGAGTGTAACATTACCCCCAGCTCAGTTCTTCTGATGGTCACTACCACAGGCTGTGTTGTTAACATGAGCTGTAGGAGCGTAACATTAACCCCAGCTCAGTTCTTGTGATGGTCACTACCACAGGCTGTGTTGTTAACATGAGCTGTAGGAGCGTAACATTAACCCCAGCTCAGTTCTTGTGATGGTCACTACCACAGGCTGTGTTGTTAACATGAGCTGTAGGAGCGTAACATTACCCCCAGCTCAGTTCTTGTGATGGTCACTACCACAGGCTGTGTTGTTAACATGAGCTACAGGAGTGTAACATTAACCCCAGCTCAGTTCTTCTGATGGTCACTACCACAGGCTGTGTTGTTAACATGAGGTATAGGAGTGTAACATTACCCCCAGCTCAGTTCTTGTGATGGTCACTACCACAGACTGTGTTGTTAACATGAGCTACAGGAGTGTAACATTACCCCCAGCTCAGTTATTGTGATGGTCACTACCACAGGCTGTGTTGTTAACATGAGCTGTAGGAGTGTAACATTACCCCCAGCTCAGTTCTTGTGATGGTCACTACCACAGGCTGTGTTAACATGAGCTGTAGGAGCGTAACATTACCCCCACCTCAGTTATTCTGATGGTCAGTCATTACCACAGGCTGTGTTGTTAACATGAGCTACAGGAGTGTAACATTAACCCCAGCTCAGTTCTTCTGATGGTCACTACCACAGGCTGTGTTGTTAACATGAGGTATAGGAGTGTAACATTACCCCCAGCTCAGTTCTTGTGATGGTCACTACCACAGACTGTGTTGTTAACATGAGCTACAGGAGTGTAACATTACCCCCAGCTCAGTTCTTGTGATGGTCACTACCACAGGCTGTGTTGTTAACATGAGCTGTAGGAGTGTAACATTACCCCCAGCTCAGTTCTTGTGATGGTCACTACCACAGGCTGTGTTAACATGAGCTGTAGGAGCGTAACATTACCCCCAGCTCAGTTCTTCTGATGGTCAGTCATTACCACAGGCTGTGTTGTTAACATGAGCTACAGGAGTATAACATTAACCCCAGCTCAGTTCTTCTGATGGTCACTACCACAGGCTGTGTTGTTAACATGAGCTGTAGGAGCGTAACATTACCCCCAGCTCAGTTCTTCTGATGGTCACTACCACAGGCTGTGTTGTTAACATGAGCTGTAGGAGCGTAACATTACTCCCAGCTCAGTTATTCTGATGGTCAGTCACTACCACAGGCTGTGTTGTTAACATGAGCTGTAGGAGTGTAACATTACCCCCAGCTCGGTTCTTGTGATGGTCACTACCACAGGCTGTGTTGTTAACATGAGGTGTAGGAGTGTAACATTACCCCCAGCTCAGTTCTTCTGATGGTCACTACCACAGGCTGTGTTGTTAACATGAGCTGTAGGAGTGTAACATTACCCCCAGCTAAGTTCTTGTGATGGTCACTACCACAGGCTGTGTTGTTAGCATGAGCTGTAGGAGTGTAACATTAACCCCCAGCTCAGTTCTTCTGATGGTCACTACGACAGGCTGTGTTGTTAACATGAGCTGTAGGAGTGTAACATTACCCCCAGCTCAGTTCTTCTGATGGTCACTACCACAGGCTGTGTTGTTAACATGAGCTACAGGAGTATAACATTAACCCCAGCTCAGTTCTTCTGATGGTCACTACCACAGGCTGTGTTGTTAACATGAGCTGTAGGAGCGTAACATTAACCCCAGCTCAGTTCTTGTGATGGTCACTACCACAGGCTGTGTTGTTAACATGAGCTGTAGGAGCGTAACATTACCCCCAGCTCAGTTCTTGTGATGGTCACTACCACAGGCTGTGTTGTTAACATGAGCTACAGGAGTGTAACATTAACCCCAGCTCAGTTCTTCTGATGGTCACTACCACAGGCTGTGTTGTTAAAATGAGGTATAGGAGTGTAACATTACCCCCAGCTCAGTTCTTGTGATGGTCACTACCACAGACTGTGTTGTTAACATGAGCTACAGGAGTGTAACATTACCCCCAGCTCAGTTATTGTGATGGTCACTACCACAGGCTGTGTTGTTAACATGAGCTACAGGAGTATAACATTAACCCCAGCTCAGTTCTTCTGATGGTCACTACCACAGACTGTGTTGTTAACATGAGCTACAGGAGTGTAACATTACCCCCAGCTCAGTTCTTGTGATGGTCACTACCACAGGCTGTGTTGTTAACATGAGCTGTAGGAGTGTAACATTACCCCCAGCTCAGTTCTTGTGATGGTCACTACCACAGGCTGTGTTAACATGAGCTGTAGGAGCGTAACATTACCCCCAGCTCAGTTCTTCTGATGGTCAGTCATTACCACAGGCTGTGTTGTTAACATGAGCTACAGGAGTATAACATTAACCCCAGCTCAGTTCTTCTGATGGTCACTACCACAGGCTGTGTTGTTAACATGAGCTGTAGGAGCGTAACATTACCCCCAGCTCAGTTCTTCTGATGGTCACTACCACAGGCTGTGTTGTTAACATGAGCTGTAGGAGCGTAACATTACTCCCAGCTCAGTTATTCTGATGGTCAGTCACTACCACAGGCTGTGTTGTTAACATGAGCTGTAGGAGTGTAACATTACCCCCAGCTCGGTTCTTGTGATGGTCCCTACCACAGGCTGTGTTGTTAACATGAGGTGTAGGAGTGTAACATTACCCCCAGCTCAGTTCTTCTGATGGTCACTACCACAGGCTGTGTTGTTAACATGAGCTGTAGGAGTGTAACATTACCCCCAGCTCAGTTCTTCTGATGGTCACTACCACAGGCTGTGTTGTTAACATGAGCTGTAGGAGTGTAACATTAACCCCCAGCTCAGTTCTTCTGATGGTCACTACGACAGGCTGTGTTGTTAACATGAGCTGTAGGAGTGTAACATTACCCCCAGCTCAGTTCTTCTGATGGTCACTACCACAGGCTGTGTTGTTAACATGAGCTACAGGAGTATAACATTAACCCCAGCTCAGTTCTTCTGATGGTCACTACCACAGGCTGTGTTGTTAACATGAGCTGTAGGAGCGTAACATTAACCCCAGCTCAGTTCTTGTGATGGTCACTACCACAGGCTGTGTTGTTAACATGAGCTGTAGGAGCGTAACATTACCCCCAGCTCAGTTCTTGTGATGGTCACTACCACAGGCTGTGTTGTTAACATGAGCTACAGGAGTGTAACATTAACCCCAGCTCAGTTCTTCTGATGGTCACTACGACAGGCTGTGTTGTTAACATGAGCTGTAGGAGCGTAACATTAACCCCAGCTCAGTTCTTGTGATGGTCACTACCACAGGCTGTGTTGTTAACATGAGCTGTAGGAGTGTAACATTACCCCCAGCTCAGTTCTTCTGATGGTCACTACCACAGGCTGTGTTGTTAACATGAGCTGTAGGAGTGTAACATTACCCCCAGCTCAGTTCTTGTGATGGTCACTACCACAGGCTGTGTTGTTAACATGAGCTGTAGGAGTGTAACATTACCCCCAGCTCAGTTCTTGTGATGGTCACTACCACAGACTGTGTTGTTAACATGAGCTACAGGAGTGTAACATTACCCCCAGCTCAGTTATTGTGATGGTCACTACCACAGGCTGTGTTGTTAACATGAGCTACAGGAGTATAACATTAACCCCAGCTCAGTTCTTCTGATGGTCACTACCACAGGCTGTGTTGTTAACATGAGCTGTAGGAGTGTAACATTACCCCCAGCTCAGTTCTTCTGATGGTCACTACCACAGGCTGTGTTGTTAACATGAGCTGTAGGAGCGTAACATTACCCCCAGCTCAGTTATTCTGATGGTCAGTCACTACCACAGGCTGTGTTGTTAACATGAGCTGTAGGAGTGTAACATTACCCCCAGCTCAGTTCTTCTGATGGTCACTACCACAGGCTGTGTTGTTAACATGAGCTACAGGAGTGTAACATTAACCCCAGCTCAGTTCTTCTGATGGTCACTACCACAGGCTGTGTTGTTAACATGAGGTATAGGAGTGTAACATTACCCCCAGCTCAGTTCTTGTGATGGTCACTACCACAGACTGTGTTGTTAACATGAGCTGTAGGAGTGTAACATTACCCCCAGCTCAGTTCTTCTGATGGTCACTACCACAGCATGTGTTGTTAACATGAGCTGTAGGAGTGTAACATTATCCCCAGCTCAGTTCTTATGATGGTCACTACCACAGGCTGTGTTGTTAACATGAGCTACAGGAGTGTAACATTACCCCCAGCTCAGTTCTTCTGATGGTCACTACCACAGGCTGTGTTATCATGAGGTGTAGGAGTGTAACATTACCCCCAGCTCAGTTCTTCTGATGGTCACTACCACAGGCTGTGTTAACATGAGCTGCAGGAGTGTAACATTAACCCCAGCTCAGTTCTTCTGATGGTCACTACCACAGGCTGTGTTGTTAACATGAGCTGTAGGAGCGTAACATTACCCCCAGCTCAGTTCTTCTGATGGTCACTACGACAGGCTGTGTTGTTAACATGAGGTGTAGGAGTGTAACATTAACCCCAGCTCAGTTCTTCTGATGGTCACTACCACAGGCTGTGTTGTTAACATGAGCTGTAGGAGCGTAACATTAACCCCAGCTCAGTTCTTGTGATGGTCACTACCACAGGCTGTGTTAACATGAGCTGTAGGAGTGTAACATTAACCCCAGCTCAGTTCTTCTGATGGTCACTACCACAGGCTGTGTTGTTAACATGAGCTGTAGGAGTGTAACATTACCCCCAGCTCAGTTCTTCTGATGGTCACTACCACAGCCTGTGTTGTTAACATGAGCTGTAGGAGTGTAACATTATCCCCAGCTCAGTTCTTATGATCGTCACTACCACAGGCTGTGTTGTTAACATGAGCTACAGGAGTGTAACATTACCCCCAGCTCAGTTCTTCTGATGGTCACTACCACAGGCTGTGTTATCATGAGGTGTAGGAGTGTAACATTACCCCCAGCTCAGTTCTTGTGCTGTTCACTACCACAGGCTGTGTTAACATGAGCTGCAGGAGTGTAACATTACCCCCAGCTCGGTTCTTGTGATGGTCACTACCACAGGCTGTGTTGTTAACATGAGGTGTAGGAGTGTAACATTACCCCCAGCTCAGTTCTTCTGATGGTCACTACGACAGGCTGTGTTGTTAACATGAGCTGTAGGAGTGTAACATTACCCCCAGCTCAGTTCTTCTGATGGTCACTACCACAGGCTGTGTTGTTAACATGAGCTACAGGAGTATAACATTAACCCCAGCTCAGTTCTTCTGATGGTCACTACCACAGGCTGTGTTGTTAACATGAGCTGTAGGAGCGTAACATTAACCCTAGCTCAGTTCTTGTGATGGTCACTACCACAGGCTGTGTTGTTAACATGAGCTGTAGGAGCGTAACATTACCCCCAGCTCAGTTCTTGTGATGGTCACTACCACAGGCTGTGTTGTTAACATGAGCTACAGGAGTGTAACATTAACCCCAGCTCAGTTCTTCTGATGGTCACTACCACAGGCTGTGTTGTTAACATGAGGTATAGGAGTGTAACATTACCCCCAGCTCAGTTCTTGTGATGGTCACTACCACAGACTGTGTTGTTAACATGAGCTACAGGAGTGTAACATTACCCCCAGCTCAGTTATTGTGATGGTCACTACCACAGGCTGTGTTGTTAACATGAGCTACAGGAGTATAACATTAACCCCAGCTCAGTTCTTCTGATGGTCACTACCACAGACTGTGTTGTTAACATGAGCTACAGGAGTGTAACATTACCCCCAGCTCAGTTCTTGTGATGGTCACTACCACAGGCTGTGTTGTTAACATGAGCTGTAGGAGTGTAACATTACCCCCAGCTCAGTTCTTGTGATGGTCACTACCACAGGCTGTGTTAACATGAGCTGTAGGAGCGTAACATTACCCCCATCTCAGTTCTTCTGATGGTCAGTCATTACCACAGGCTGTGTTGTTAACATGACCTACAGGAGTATAACATTAACCCCAGCTCAGTTCTTCTGATGGTCACTACCACAGGCTGTGTTGTTAACATGAGCTGTAGGAGCGTAACATTACCCCCAGCTCAGTTCTTCTGATGGTCACTACCACAGGCTGTGTTGTTAACATGAGCTGTAGGAGCGTAACATTACTCCCAGCTCAGTTATTCTGATGGTCAGTCACTACCACAGGCTGTGTTGTTAACATGAGCTGTAGGAGTGTAACATTACCCCCAGCTCGGTTCTTGTGATGGTCACTACCACAGGCTGTGTTGTTAACATGAGGTGTAGGAGTGTAACATTACCCCCAGCTCAGTTCTTCTGATGGTCACTACCACAGGCTGTGTTGTTAACATGAGCTGTAGGAGTGTAACATTACCCCCAGCTCAGTTCTTCTGATGGTCACTACCACAGGCTGTGTTGTTAACATGAGCTGTAGGAGTGTAACATTAACCCCCAGCTCAGTTCTTCTGATGGTCACTACGACAGGCTGTGTTGTTAACATGAGCTGTAGGAGTGTAACATTACCCCCAGCTCAGTTCTTCTGATGGTCACTACCACAGGCTGTGTTGTTAACATGAGCTACAGGAGTATAACATTAACCCCAGCTCAGTTCTTCTGATGGTCACTACCACAGGCTGTGTTGTTAACATGAGCTGTAGGAGCGTAACATTAACCCCAGCTCAGTTCTTGTGATGGTCACTACCACAGGCTGTGTTGTTAACATGAGCTGTAGGAGCGTAACATTACCCCCAGCTCAGTTCTTCTGATGGTCACTACCACAGGCTGTGTTGTTAACATGAGCTGTAGGAGCGTAACATTACTCCCAGCTCAGTTATTCTGATGGTCAGTCACTACCACAGGCTGTGTTGTTAACATGAGCTGTAGGAGTGTAACATTACCCCCAGCTCGGTTCTTGTGATGGTCACTACCACAGGCTGTGTTGTTAACATGAGGTGTAGGAGTGTAACATTACCCCCAGCTCAGTTCTTCTGATGGTCACTACCACAGGCTGTGTTGTTAACATGAGCTGTAGGAGTGTAACATTACCCCCAGCTCAGTTCTTCTGATGGTCACTACCACAGGCTGTGTTGTTAACATGAGCTGTAGGAGTGTAACATTAACCCCCAGCTCAGTTCTTCTGATGGTCACTACGACAGGCTGTGTTGTTAACATGAGCTGTAGGAGTGTAACATTACCCCCAGCTCAGTTCTTCTGATGGTCACTACCACAGGCTGTGTTGTTAACATGAGCTGTAGGAGCGTAACATTAACCCCAGCTCAGTTCTTGTGATGGTCACTACCACAGGCTGTGTTGTTAACATGAGCTGTAGGAGCGTAACATTACCCCCAGCTCAGTTCTTGTGATGGTCACTACCACAGGCTGTGTTGTTAACATGAGCTACAGGAGTGTAACATTAACCCCAGCTCAGTTCTTCTGATGGTCACTACCACAGGCTGTGTTGTTAACATGAGGTATAGGAGTGTAACATTACCCCCAGCTCAGTTCTTGTGATGGTCACTACCACAGACTGTGTTGTTAACATGAGCTACAGGAGTGTAACATTACCCCCAGCTCAGTTATTGTGATGGTCACTACCACAGGCTGTGTTGTTAACATGAGCTACAGGAGTATAACATTAACCCCAGCTCAGTTCTTCTGATGGTCACTACCACAGGCTTTGTTGTTAACATGAGCTGTAGGAGTGTAACATTACCCCCAGCTCAGTTCTTCTGATGGTCACTACCACAGGCTGTGTTGTTAACATGAGCTGTAGGAGCGTAACATTACCCCCAGCTCAGTTATTCTGATGGTCAGTCACTACCACAGGCTGTGTTGTTAACATGAGCTGTAGGAGTGTAACATTACCACCAGCTCGGTTCTTGTGATGGTCACTACCACAGGCTGTGTTGTTAACATGAGGTGTAGGAGTGTAACATTACCCCCAGCTCAGTTCTTCTGATGGTCACTACCACAGGCTGTGTTGTTAACATGAGCTACAGGAGTGTAACATTAACCCCAGCTCAGTTCTTCTGATGGTCACTACCACAGGCTGTGTTGTTAACATGAGGTATAGGAGTGTAACATTACCCCCAGCTCAGTTCTTGTGATGGTCACTACCACAGACTGTGTTGTTAACATGAGCTGTAGGAGTGTAACATTACCCCCAGCTCAGTTCTTCTGATGGTCACTACCACAGCATGTGTTGTTAACATGAGCTGTAGGAGTGTAACATTATCCCCAGCTCAGTTCTTATGATGGTCACTACCACAGGCTGTGTTGTTAACATGAGCTACAGGAGTGTAACATTACCCCCAGCTCAGTTCTTCTGATGGTCACTACCACAGGCTGTGTTATCATGAGGTGTAGGAGTGTAACATTACCCCCAGCTCAGTTCTTGTGCTGGTCACTACCACAGGCTGTGTTAACATGAGCTGCAGGAGTGTAACATTAACCCCAGCTCAGTTCTTCTGATGGTCACTACCACAGGCTGTGTTGTTAACATGAGCTGTAGGAGCGTAACATTACCCCCTGCTCAGTTCTTGTGATGGTCACTACCACAGGCTGTGTTGTTAACATGAGCTACAGGAGTGTAACATTAACCCCAGCTCAGTTCTTCTGATGGTCACTACCACAGGCTGTGTTGTTAACATGAGCTGTAGGAGCGTAACATTAACCCCAGCTCAGTTCTTGTGATGGTCACTACCACAGGCTGTGTTGTTAACACAAGCTGTAGGAGTGTAACATTAACCCCAGCTCAGTTCTTCTGATGGTCACTACCACAGGCTGTGTTGTTAACATGAGCTACAGGAGTGTAACATTACCCCCAGCTCAGTTCTTCTGATGGTCACTACCACAGGCTGTGTTGTTAACACAAGCTGTAGGAGTGTAACATTACCCCCAGCTCAGTTCTTGTGATGGTCACTACCACAGGCTGTGTTGTTAACATGAGCTGTAGGAGAGTAACATTACCCCCAGCTCAGTTCTTGTGATGGTCACTACCACAGGCTGTGTTGTTAACATGAGCTACAGGAGTGTAACATTAACCCCAGCTCAGTTCTTCTGATGGTCACTACCACAGGCTGTGTTGTTAACATGAGCTGAAGGAGCGTAACATTAACCCCAGCTCAGTTCTTGTGATGGTCACTACCACAGGCTGTGTTGTTAACATGAGCTACAGGAGTGTAACATTACCCCCAGCTCAGTTCTTCTGATGGTCACTACCACAGGCTGTGTTGTTAACATGAGCTGTAGGAGTGTAACATTACCCCCAGCTCAGTTCTTGTGATGGTCACGACCACAGGCTGTGTTGTTAACATGAGGTGTAGGAGTGTAACATTACCCCAGCTCAGTTCTTCTGAGGGTCACTACCACAGGCTGTGTTAACATGAGGTATAGGAGTGTAACATTACCCCCAGCTCAGTTCTTGTGCTGGTCACTACCACAGGCTGTGTTAACATGAGCTGCAGGAGTGTAACATTAACCCCAGCTCAGTTCTTCTGATGGTCACTACCACAGGCTGTGTTGTTAACATGAGCTGTAGGAGCGTAACATTACCCCCAGCTCAGTTCTTGTGATGGTCACTACCACAGGCTGTGTTGTTAACATGAGCTACAGGAGTGTAACATTAACCCCAGCTCAGTTCTTCTGATGGTCACTACCACAGGCTGTGTTGTTTACATGAGGTATAGGAGTGTAACATTACCCCCAGCTCAGTTCTTGTGATGGTCACTACCACAGACTGTGTTGTTAACATGAGCTACAGGAGTGTAACATTACCCCCAGCTCAGTTCTTGTGATGGTCACTACCACAGGCTGTGTTGTTAACATGAGCTGTAGGAGTGTAACATTACCCCCAGCTCAGTTCTTCTGATGGTCACTACCACAGGCTGTGTTAACATGAGCTGTAGGAGCGTAACATTACCCCCAGCTCAGTTCTTCTGATGGTCAGTCATTACCACAGGCTGTGTTGTTAACATGAGCTACAGGAATATAACATTAACCCCAGCTCAGTTCTTCTGATGGTCACTACCACAGGCTGTGTTGTTAACATGAGCTGTAGGAGCGTAACATTACCCCCAGCTCAGTTCTTCTGATGGTCACTACCACAGGCTGTGTTGTTAACATGAGCTGTAGGAGCGTAACATTACTCCCAGCTCAGTTATTCTGATGGTCAGTCACTACCACAGGCTGTGTTGTTAACATGAGCTGTAGGAGTGTAACATTACCCCCAGCTCGGTTCTTGTGATGGTCACTACCACAGGCTGTGTTGTTAACATGAGGTGTAGGAGTGTAACATTAACCCCAGCTCAGTTCTTCTGATGGTCACTACCAAAGGCTGTCTTGTTAACATGAGCTGTAGGAGTGTAACATTACCCCCAGCTCAGTTCTTGTGATGGTCACTACCACAGGATGTGTTAACATGAGCTGTAGGAGTGTAACATTACTCCCAGCTCAGTTCTTCTGATGGTCACTACCACAGGCTGTGTTGTTAACATGAGCTGTAGGAGCGTAACATTACCCCCAGCTCAGTTATTCTGATGGTCAGTCACTACCACAGGCTGTGTTGTTAACATGAGCTGTGGGAGTGTAACATTACCACCAGCTCGGTTCTTGTGATGGTCACTACCACAGGCTGTGTTGTTAACATGAGGTGTAGGAGTGTAACATTACCCCCAGCTCAGTTCTTCTGATGGTCACTACCACAGGCTGTGTTGTTAACATGAGCTACAGGAGTGTAACATTAACCCCAGCTCAGTTCTTCTGATGGTCACTACCACAGGCTGTGTTGTTAACATGAGGTATAGGAGTGTAACATTACCCCCAGCTCAGTTCTTGTGATGGTCACTACCACAGACTGTGTTGTTAACATGAGCTGTAGGAGTGTAACATTACCCCCAGCTCAGTTCTTCTGATGGTCACTACCACAGCCTGTGTTGTTAACATGAGCTGTAGGAGTGTAACATTATCCCCAGCTCAGTTCTTATGATCGTCACTACCACAGGCTGTGTTGTTAACATGAGCTACAGGAGTGTAACATTACCCCCAGCTCAGTTCTTCTGATGGTCACTACCACAGGCTGTGTTATCATGAGGTGTAGGAGTGTAACATTACCCCCAGCTCAGTTCTTGTGCTGGTCACTACCACAGGCTGTGTTAACATGAGCTGCAGGAGTGTAACATTACCCCCAGCTCAGTTCTTCTGATGGTCACTACCACAGGCTGTGTTGTTAACATGAGCTGTAGGAGCGTAACATTACCCCCAGCTCAGTTCTTGTGATGGTCACTACCACAGGCTGTGTTGTTAACATGAGCTACAGGAGTGTAACATTAACCCCAGCTCAGTTCTTCTGATGGTCACTACCACAGGCTGTGTTGTTAACATGAGCTGTAGGAGCGTAACATTAACCCCAGCTCAGTTCTTGTGATGGTCACTACCACAGGCTGTGTTGTTAACACAAGCTGTAGGAGTGTAACATTAACCCCAGCTCAGTTCTTCTGATGGTCACTACCACAGGCTGTGTTGTTAACATGAGCTACAGGAGTGTAACATTACCCCCAGCTCAGTTCTTCTGATGGTCACTACCACAGGCTGTGTTGTTAACACAATCTGTAGGAGTGTAACATTACCCCCAGCTCAGTTCTTGTGATGGTCACTACCACAGGCTGTGTTGTTAACATGAGCTGTAGGAGAGTAACATTACCCCCAGCTCAGTTCTTGTGATGGTCACTACCACAGGCTGTGTTGTTAACATGAGCTACAGGAGTGTAACATTAACCCCAGCTCAGTTCTTCTGATGGTCACTACCACAGGCTTTGTTGTTAACATGAGCTGAAGGAGCGTAACATTAACCCCAGCTCAGTTCTTGTGATGTTCACTACCACAGGCTGTGTTGTTAACATGAGCTACAGGAGTGTAACATTACCCCCAGCTCAGTTCTTCTGATGGTCACTACCACAGGCTGTGTTGTTAACATGAGCTGTAGGAGTGTAACATTACCCCCAGCTCAGTTCTTGTGATGGTCACGACCACAGGCTGTGTTGTTAACATGAGGTGTAGGAGTGTAACATTACCCCAGCTCAGTTCTTCTGATGGTCACTACCACAGGCTGTGTTAACATGAGGTGTAGGAGTGTAACATTACCCCCAGCTCAGTTCTTGTGCTGGTCACTACCACAGGCTGTGTTAACATGAGCTGCAGGAGTGTAACATTAACCCCAGCTCAGTTCTTCTGATGGTCACTACCACAGGCTGTGTTGTTAACATGAGCTGTAGGAGCGTAACATTACCCCCAGCTCAGTTCTTGTGATGGTCACTACCACAGGCTGTGTTGTTAACATGAGCTACAGGAGTGTAACATTAACCCCAGCTCAGTTCTTCTGATGGTCACTACCACAGGCTGTGTTGTTAACATGAGGTATAGGAGTGTAACATTACCCCCAGCTCAGTTCTTGTGATGGTCACTACCACAGACTGTGTTGTTAACATGAGCTACAGGAGTGTAACATTACCCCCAGCTCAGTTCTTGTGATGGTCACTACCACAGCCTGTGTTGTTAACATGAGCTGTAGGAGTGTAACATTACCCCCAGCTCAGTTCTTCTGATGGTCACTACCACAGGCTGTGTTAACATGAGCTGTAGGAGCGTAACATTACCCCCAGCTCAGTTCTTCTGATGGTCAGTCATTACCATAGGCTGTGTTGTTAACATGAGCTGTAGGAGTATAACATTAACCCCAGCTCAGTTCTTCTGATGGTCACTACCACAGGCTGTGTTGTTAACATGAGCTGTAGGAGCGTAACATTACCCCCAGCTCAGTTCTTCTGATGGTCACTACCACAGGCTGTGTTGTTAACATGAGCTGTAGGAGCGTAACATTAACCCCAGCTCAGTTCTTGTGATGGTCACTACCACAGGCTGTGTTGTTAACATGAGCTGTAGGAGCGTAACATTAACCCCAGCTCAGTTCTTGTGATGGTCACTACCACAGGCTGTGTTGTTAACACAAGCTGTAGGAGTGTAACATTAACCCCAGCTCAGTTCTTCTGATGGTCACTACCACAGGCTGTGTTGTTAACATGAGCTACAGGAGTGTAACATTACCCCCAGCTCAGTTCTTCTGATGGTCACTACCACAGGCTGTGTTGTTAACACAAGCTGTAGGAGTGTAACATTACCCCCAGCTCAGTTCTTGTGATGGTCACTACCACAGGCTGTGTTGTTAACATGAGCTGTAGGAGAGTAACATTACCCCCAGCTCAGTTCTTGTGATGGTCACTACCACAGGCTGTGTTGTTAACATGAGCTACAGGAGTGTAACATTAACCCCAGCTCAGTTCTTCTGATGGTCACTACCACAGGCTGTGTTGTTAACATGAGCTGAAGGAGCGTAACATTAACCCCAGCTCAGTTCTTGTGATGGTCACTACCACAGGCTGTGTTGTTAACATGAGCTACAGGAGTGTAACATTACCCCCAGCTCAGTTCTTGTGATGGTCACTACCACAGGCTGTGTTGTTAACATGAGCTGTAGGAGTGTAACATTACCCCCAGCTCAGTTCTTGTGATGGTCACGACCACAGGCTGTGTTGTTAACATGAGGTGTAGGAGTGTAACATTACCCCAGCTCAGTTCTTCTGATGGTCACTACCACAGGCTGTGTTAACATGAGGTGTAGGAGTGTAAAATTACCCCCAGCTCACTTCTTGTGCTGGTCACTACCACAGGCTGTGTTAACATGAGCTGCAGGAGTGTAACATTAACCCCAGCTCAGTTCTTCTGATGGTCACTACCACAGGCTGTGTTGTTAACATGAGCTGTAGGAGCGTAACATTACCCCCAGCTCAGTTCTTGTGATGGTCACTACCACAGGCTGTGTTGTTAACATGAGCTACAGGAGTGTAACATTAACCCCAGCTCAGTTCTTCTGATGGTCACTACCACAGGCTGTGTTGTTAACATGAGGTATAGGAGTGTAACATTACCCCCAGCTCAGTTCTTGTGATGGTCACTACCACAGACTGTGTTGTTAACATGAGCTACAGGAGTGTAACATTAACCCCAGCTCAGTTCTTCTGATGGTCACTACCACAGGCTGTGTTGTTAACATGAGGTATAGGAGTGTAACATTACCCCCAGCTCAGTTCTTGTGATGGTCACTACCACAGACTGTGTTGTTAACATGAGCTACAGGAGTGTAACATTACCCCCAGCTCAGTTCTTGTGATGGTCACTACCACAGCCTGTGTTGTTAACATGAGCTGTAGGAGTGTAACATTACCCCCAGCTCAGTTCTTCTGATGGTCACTACCACAGGCTGTGTTAACATGAGCTGTAGGAGCGTAACATTACCCCCAGCTCAGTTCTTCTGATGGTCAGTCATTACCACAGGCTGTGTTGTTAACATGAGCTGTAGGAGTATAACATTAACCCCAGCTCAGTTCTTCTGATGGTCACTACCACAGGCTGTGTTGTTAACATGAGCTGTAGGAGCGTAACATTACCCCCAGCTCAGTTCTTCTGATGGTCACTACCACAGGCTGTGTTGTTAACATGAGCTGTAGGAGCGTAACATTAACCCCAGCTCAGTTCTTCTGATGGTCACTACCACAGGCTGTGTTGTTAACATGAGCTGTAGGAGCGTAACATTAACCCCAGCTCAGTTCTTGTGATGGTCACTACCACAGGCTGTATTGTTAACACAAGCTGTAGGAGTGTAACATTAACCCCAGCTCAGTTCTTCTGATGGTCACTACCACAGGCTGTGTTGTTAACATGAGCTACAGGAGTGTAACATTACCCCCAGCTCAGTTCTTCTGATGGTCACTACCACATGCTGTGTTGTTAACACAAGCTGTAGGAGTGTAACATTACCCCCAGCTCAGTTCTTGTGATGGTCACTACCACAGGCTGTGTTGTTAACATGAGCTGTAGGAGAGTAACATTACCCCCAGCTCAGTTCTTGTGATGGTCACTACCACAGGCTGTGTTGTTAACATGAGCTACAGGAGTGTAACATTACCCCCAGCTCAGTTCTTCTGATGGTCACTACCACAGGCTGTGTTGTTAACATGAGCTGTAGGAGCGTAACATTACCCCCAGCTCAGTTCTTGTGATGGTCACTACCACAGGCTGTGTTGTTAACATGAGCTACAGGAGTGTAACATTAACCCCAGCTCAGTTCTTCTGATGGTCACTACCACAGGCTGTGTTGTTAACATGAGGTATAGGAGTGTAACATTACCCCCAGCTCAGTTCTTGTGATGGTCACTACCACAGACTGTGTTGTTAACATGAGCTACAGGAGTGTAACATTAACCCCAGCTCAGTTCTTCTGATGGTCACTACCACAGGCTGTGTTGTTAACATGAGGTATAGGAGTGTAACATTACCCCCAGCTCAGTTCTTGTGATGGTCACTACCACAGACTGTGTTGTTAACATGAGCTACAGGAGTGTAACATTACCCCCAGCTCAGTTCTTGTGATGGTCACTACCACAGCCTGTGTTGTTAACATGAGCTGTAGGAGTGTAACATTACCCCCAGCTCAGTTCTTCTGATGGTCACTACCACAGGCTGTGTTAACATGAGCTGTAGGAGCGTAACATTACCCCCAGCTCAGTTCTTCTGATGGTCAGTCATTACCACAGGCTGTGTTGTTAACATGAGCTGTAGGAGTATAACATTAACCCCAGCTCAGTTCTTCTGATGGTCACTACCACAGGCTGTGTTGTTAACATGAGCTGTAGGAGCGTAACATTACCCCCAGCTCAGTTCTTCTGATGGTCACTACCACAGGCTGTGTTGTTAACATGAGCTGTAGGAGCGTAACATTAACCCCAGCTCAGTTCTTCTGATGGTCACTACCACAGGCTGTGTTGTTAACATGAGCTGTAGGAGCGTAACATTAACCCCAGCTCAGTTCTTGTGATGGTCACTACCACAGGCTGTATTGTTAACACAAGCTGTAGGAGTGTAACATTAACCCCAGCTCAGTTCTTCTGATGGTCACTACCACAGGCTGTGTTGTTAACATGAGCTACAGGAGTGTAACATTACCCCCAGCTCAGTTCTTCTGATGGTCACTACCACATGCTGTGTTGTTAACACAAGCTGTAGGAGTGTAACATTACCCCCAGCTCAGTTCTTGTGATGGTCACTACCACAGGCTGTGTTGTTAACATGAGCTGTAGGAGAGTAACATTACCCCCAGCTCAGTTCTTGTGATGGTCACTACCACAGGCTGTGTTGTTAACATGAGCTACAGGAGTGTAACATTACCCCCAGCTCAGTTCTTCTGATGGTCACTACCACAGGCTGTGTTGTTAACATGAGCTGTAGGAGTGTAACATTACCCCCAGCTCAGTTCTTGTGATGGTCACGACCACAGGCTGTGTTGTTAACATGAGGTGTAGGAGTGTAACATTACCCCAGCTCAGTTCTTCTGATGGTCACTACCACAGGCTGTGTTAACATGAGGTGTAGGAGTGTAACATTACCCCCAGCTCACTTCTTGTGCTGGTCACTACCACAGGCTGTGTTAACATGAGCTGCAGGAGTGTAACATTAACCCCAGCTCAGTTCTTCTGATGGTCACTACCACAGGCTGTGTTGTTAACATGAGCTGTAGGAGCGTAACATTACCCCCAGCTCAGTTCTTGTGATGGTCACTACCACAGGCTGTGTTGTTAACATGAGCTACAGGAGTGTAACATTAACCCCAGCTCAGTTCTTCTGATGGTCACTACCACAGGCTGTGTTGTTAACATGAGGTATAGGAGTGTAACATTACCCCCAGCTCAGTTCTTGTGATGGTCACTACCACAGGCTGTGTTGTTAACATGAGCTGTAGGAGCGTAACATTACCCCCAGCTCAGTTCTTCTGATGGTCACTACCACAGGCTGTGTTGTTAACATGAGCTGTAGGAGCGTAACATTAACCCCAGCTCATTTCTTCTGATGGTCACTACCACAGGCTGTGTTGTTAACATGAGCTGTAGGAGCGTAACATTAACCCCAGCTCAGTTCTTGTGATGGTCATTACCACAGGCTGTGTTGTTAACACAAGCTGTAGGAGTGTAACATTAACCCCAGCTCAGTTCTTCTGATGGTCACTACCACAGGCTGTGTTGTTAACATGAGCTACAGGAGTGTAACATTACCCCCAGCTCAGTTCTTCTGATGGTCACTACCACAGGCTGTGTTGTTAACACAAGCTGTAGGAGTGTAACATTACCCCCAGCTCAGTTCTTGTGATGGTCACTACCACAGGCTGTGTTGTTAACATGAGCTGTAGGAGAGTAACATTACCCCCAGCTCAGTTCTTCTGATGGTCACTACCACAGGCTGTGTTGTTAACATGAGCTGAAGGAGCGTAACATTAACCCCAGCTCAGTTCTTGTGATGGTCACTACCACAGGCTGTGTTGTTAACATGAGCTACAGGAGTGTAACATTACCCCCAGCTCAGTTCTTCTGATGGTAACTACCACAGGCTGTGTTGTTAACATGAGCTGTAGGAGTGTAACATTACCCCCAGCTCAGTTATTGTGATGGTCACGACCACAGGCTGTGTTGTTAACATGAGGTGTAGGAGTGTAACATTACCCCAGCTCAGTTCTTCTGATGGTCACTACCACAGGCTGTGTTAACATGAGGTGTAGGAGTGTAACATTACCCCCAGCTCAGTTCTTGTGCTGGTCACTACCACAGGCTGTGTTAACATGAGCTGCAGGAGTGTAACATTAACCCCAGCTCAGTTCTTCTGATGGTCACTACCACAGGCTGTATTGTTAACATGAGCTGTAGGAGCGTAACATTACCCCCAGCTCAGGTCTTGTGATGGTCACTACCACAGGCTGTGTTGTTAACATGAGCTACAGGAGTGTAACATTAACCCCAGCTCAGTTCTTCTGATGGTCAATACCACAGGCTGTGTTGTTAACATGAGGTATAGGAGTGTAACATTACCCCCAGCTCAGTTCTTGTGATGGTCACTACCACAGACTGTGTTGTTAACATGAGCTACAGGAGTGTAACATTACCCCCAGCTCAGTTCTTGTGATGGTCACTACCACAGGCTGTGTTGTTAACATGAGCTGTAGGAGTGTAACATTACCCCCAGCTCAGTTCTTCTGATGGTCACTACCACAGGCTGTGTTAACATGAGCTGTAGGAGCGTAACATTACCCCCAACTCAGTTCTTCTGATGGTCAGTCATTACCACAGGCTGTGTTGTTAACATGAGCTACAGGAGTATAACATTAACCCCAGCTCAGTTCTTCTGATGGTCACTACCACAGGCTGTGTTGTTAACATGAGCTGTAGGAGCGTAACATTACCCCCAGCTCAGTTCTTCTGATGGTCACTACCACAGGCTGTGTTGTTAACATGAGCTGTAGGAGCGTAACATTACTCCCAGCTCAGTTATTCTGATGGTCAGTCACTACCACAGGCTGTGTTGTTAACATGAGCTGTAGGAGTGTAACATTACCCCCAGCTCGGTTCTTGTGATGGTCACTACCACAGGCTGTGTTGTTAACATGAGGTGTAGGAGTGTAACATTATCCCCAGCTCAGTTCTTCTGATGGTCACTACCAAAGGCTGTCTTGTTAACATGAGCTGTAGGAGTGTAACATTACCCCCAGCTCAGTTCTTGTGATGGTCACTACCACAGGATGTGTTAACATGAGCTGTAGGAGCGTAACATTACTCCCAGCTCAGTTATTCTGATGGTCAGTCACTACCACAGGCTGTTTTGTTAACATGAGGTATAGGAGTGTAACATTACCCCCAGCTCAGTTCTTGTGATGGTCACTACCACAGACTGTGTTGTTAACATGAGCTACAGGAGTATAACATTAACCCCAGCTCAGTTCTTCTGATGGTGACTACCACAGGCTGTGTTAACATGAGCTGCAGGAGTGTAACATTAACCCCAGCTCAGTTCTTCTGATGGTCACTACCACAGGCTGTGTTGTTAACATGAGCTGTAGGAGCGTAACATTACCCCCAGCTCAGTTCTTGTGATGGTCACTACCACAGGCTGTGTTGTTAACATGAGCTACAGGAGTGTAACATTAACCCCAGCTCAGTTCTTCTGATGGTCACTACCACAGACTGTGTTGTTAACATGAGGTATAGGAGTGTAACATTACCCCCAGCTCAGTTCTTGTGATGGTCACTACCACAGACTGTGTTGTTAACATGAGCTACAGGAGTGTAACATTACCCCCAGCTCAGTTCTTGTGATGGTCACTACCACAGCCTGTGTTGTTAACATGAGCTGTAGGAGTGTAACATTACCCCCAGCTCAGTTCTTCTGATGGTCACTACCACAGGCTGTGTTAACATGAGCTGTAGGAGCGTAACATTACCCCCAGCTCAGTTCTTCTGATGGTCAGTCATTACCACAGGCTGTGTTGTTAACATGAGCTACAGGAGTATAACATTAACCCCAGCTCAGTTCTTCTGATGGTCACTACCACAGGCTGTGTTGTTAACATGAGCTGTAGGAGCGTAACATTACCCCCAGCTCAGTTCTTCTGATGGTCACTACCACAGGCTGTGTTGTTAACATGAGCTGTAGGAGCGTAACATTAACCCCAGCTCAGTTCTGCTGATGGTCACTACCACAGGCTGTGTTGTTAACATGAGCTGTAGGAGCGTAACATTAACCCCAGCTCAGTTCTTGTGATGGTCACTACCACAGGCTGTGTTGTTAACACAAGCTGTAGGAGTGTAACATTAACCCCAGCTCAGTTCTTCTGATGGTCACTACCACAGGCTGTGTTGTTAACATGAGCTACAGGAGTGTAACATTACCCCCAACTCAGTTCTTCTGATGGTCACTACCACAGGCTGTGTTGTTAACACAAGCTGTAGGAGTGTAACATTACCCCCAGCTCAGTTCTTGTGATGGTCACTACCACAGGCTGTGTTGTTAACATGAGCTGTAGGAGAGTAACATTACCCCCAGCTCAGTTCTTGTGATGGTCACTACCACAGGCTGTGTTGTTAACATGAGCTACAGGAGTGTAACATTAACCCCAGCTCAGTTCTTCTGATGGTCACTACCACAGGCTGTGTTGTTAACATGAGCTGAAGGAGCGTAACATTAACCCCAGCTCAGTTCTTGTGATGGTCACTACCACAGGCTGTGTTGTTAACATGAGCTACAGGAGTGTAACATTACCCCCAGCTCAGTTCTTCTGATGGTAACTACCACAGGCTGTGTTGTTAACATGAGCTGTAGGAGTGTAACATTACCCCCAGCTCAGTTCTTGTGATGGTCACGACCACAGGCTGTGTTGTTAACATGAGGTGTAGGAGTGTAACATTACCCCAGCTCAGTTCTTCTGATGGTCACTACCACAGGCTGTGTTAACATGAGGTGTAGGAGTGTAACATTACCCCCAGCTCAGTTCTTGTGCTGGTCACTACCACAGGCTGTGTTAACATGAGCTGCAGGAGTGTAACATTAACCCCAGCTCAGTTCTTCTGATGGTCACTACCACAGGCTGTGTTGTTAACACAAGCTGTAGGAGCGTAACATTACCCCCAGCTCAGTTCTTGTGATGGTCACTACCACAGGCTGTGTTGTTAACATGAGCTGTAGGAGTGTAACATTAACCCCAGCTCAGTTCTTCTGATGGTCACTACCACAGGCTGTGTTGTTAACATGAGGTATAGGAGTGTAACTTACCCCCAGCTCAGTTCTTGTGATGGTCACTACCACAGACTGTGTTGTTAACATGAGCTACAGGAGTGTAACATTACCCCCAGCTCAGTTCTTGTGATGGTCACTACCACAGGCTGTGTTGTTAACATGAGCTGTAGGAGTGTAACATTACCCCCAGCTCAGTTCTTGTGATGGTCACTACCACAGGCTGTGTTAACATGAGCTGTAGGAGCGTAACATTACCCCCAGCTCAGTTCTTCTGATGGTCAGTCATTACCACAGGCTGTGTTGTTAACATGAGCTACAGGAGTGTAACATTAACCCCAGCTCAGTTCTTCTGATGGTCACTACCACAGGCTGTGTTGTTAACATGAGCTGAAGGAGCGTAACATTAACCCCAGCTCAGTTCTTGTGATGGTCACTACCACAGGCTGTGTTGTTAACATGAGCTACAGGAGTGTAACATTACCCCCAGCTCAGTTCTTCTGATGGTAACTACCACAGGCTGTGTTGTTAACATGAGCTGTAGGAGTGTAACATTACCCCCAGCTCAGTTCTTGTGATGGTCACGACCACAGGCTGTGTTGTTAACATGAGGTGTAGGAGTGTAACATTACCCCAGCTCAGTTCTTCTGATGGTCACTACCACAGGCTGTGTTAACATGAGGTGTAGGAGTGTAACATTACCCCCAGCTCAGTTCTTGTGCTGGTCACTACCACAGGCTGTGTTAACATGAGCTGCAGGAGTGTAACATTAACCCCAGCTCAGTTCTTCTGATGGTCACTACCACAGGCTGTGTTGTTAACACAAGCTGTAGGAGCGTAACATTACCCCCAGCTCAGTTCTTGTGATGGTCACTACCACAGGCTGTGTTGTTAACATGAGCTGTAGGAGTGTAACATTAACCCCAGCTCAGTTCTTCTGATGGTCACTACCACAGGCTGTGTTGTTAACATGAGGTATAGGAGTGTAACTTACCCCCAGCTCAGTTCTTGTGATGGTCACTACCACAGACTGTGTTGTTAACATGAGCTACAGGAGTGTAACATTACCCCCAGCTCAGTTCTTGTGATGGTCACTACCACAGGCTGTGTTGTTAACATGAGCTGTAGGAGTGTAACATTACCCCCAGCTCAGTTCTTGTGATGGTCACTACCACAGGCTGTGTTAACATGAGCTGTAGGAGCGTAACATTACCCCCAGCTCAGTTCTTCTGATGGTCAGTCATTACCACAGGCTGTGTTGTTAACATGAGCTACAGGAGTATAACATTAACCCCAGCTCAGTTCTTCTGATGGTCACTACCACAGGCTGTGTTGTTAACATGAGCTGTAGGAGTGTAACATTACCCCCAGCTCAGTTCTTCTGATGGTCACTACCACAGGCTGTGTTGTTAACATGAGCTGTAGGAGCGTAACATTACTCCCAGCTCAGTTATTCTGATGGTCAGTCACTACCACAGGCTGTGTTGTTAACATGAGCTGTAGGAGTGTAACATTACCCCCAGCTCGGTTCTTGTGATGGTCACTACCACAGGCTGTGTTGTTAATATGAGGTGTAGGAGTGTAACATTACCCCCAGCTCAGTTCTTCTGATGGTCACTACCAAAGGCTGTCTTGTTAACATGAGCTGTAGGAGTGTAACATTACCCCCAGCTCAGTTCTTGTGATGGTCACTACCACAGGATGTGTTAACATGAGCTGTAGGAGCGTAACATTACCCCCAGCTCAGTTCTTCTGATGGTCACTACCACAGGCTGTGTTGTTAACATGAGCTACAGGAGTATAACATTAACCCCAGCTCAGTTCTTCTGATGGTCACTACCACAGGCTGTGTTGTTAACATGAGCTGTAGGAGTGTAACATTAACCCCAGCTCAGTTCTTGTGATGGTCACTACCACAGGCTGTGTTGTTAACATGAGCTGTAGGAGTGTAACATTACCCCCAGCTCAGTTCTTCTGATGGTCACTACCACAGGCTGTGTTGTTAACATGAGCTGTAGGAGTGTAACATTACCCCCAGCTCAGTTCTTCTGATGGTCACTACCACAGGCTGTGTTGTTAACATGAGCTACAGGAGTACAACATTAACCCCAGCTCAGTTCTTCTGATGGTCACTACCACAGGCTGTGTTGTTAACATGAGCTGTAGGAGTGTAACATTAACCCCAGCTCAGTTCTTGTGATGGTCACTACCACAGTCTGTGTTGTTAACATGAGCTGTAGGAGTGTAACATTACCCCCAGCTCAGTTCTTCTGATGGTCACTACCACAGGCTGTGTTGTTAACATGAGCTGTAGGAGCGTAACATTAACCCCAGCTCAGTTCTTGTGATGGTCACTACCACAGGCTGTGTTGTTAACATGAGCTGTAGGAGCGTAACATTACCCCCAGCTCAGTTCTTGTGATGGTCACTACCACAGGCTGTGTTGTTAACATGAGCTACAGGAGTGTAACATTAACCCCAGCTCAGTTCTTCTGATGGTCACTACCACAGGCTGTGTTGTTAACATGAGGTATAGGAGTGTAACATTACCCCCAGCTCAGTTCTTGTGATGGTCACTACCACAGACTGTGTTGTTAAAATGAGCTACAGGAGTGTAACATTACCCCCAGCTCAGTTATTGTGATGGTCACTACCACAGGCTGTGTTGTTAACATGAGCTGTAGGAGTGTAACATTACCCCCAGCTCAGTTCTTGTGATGGTCACTACCACAGGCTGTGTTAACATGAGCTGTAGGAGCGTAACATTACCCCCAGCTCAGTTCTTGTGATGGTCAGTCATTACCACAGGCTGTGTTGTTAACATGAGCTACAGGAGTGTAACATTAACCCCAGCTCAGTTCTACTGATGGTCACTACCACAGGCTGTGTTGTTAACATGAGGTATAGGAGTGTAACATTACCCCCAGCTCAGTTCTTGTGATGGTCACTACCACAGACTGTGTTGTTAACATGAGCTACAGGAGTGTAACATTACCCCCAGCTCAGTTCTTGTGATGGTCACTACCACAGGCTGTGTTGTTAACATGAGCTGTAGGAGTGTAACATTAACCCCCAGCTCAGTTCTTCTGATGGTCACTACGACAGGCTGTGTTGTTAACATGAGCTGTAGGAGTGTAACATTACCCCCAGCTCAGTTCTTCTGATGGTCACTACCACAGGCTGTGTTGTTAACATGAGCTACAGGAGTATAACATTAACCCCAGCTCAGTTCTTCTGATGGTCACTACCACAGGCTGTGTTGTTAACATGAGCTGTAGGAGCGTAACATTAACCCCAGCTCAGTTCTTGTGATGGTCACTACCACAGGCTGTGTTGTTAACATGAGCTGTAGGAGCGTAACATTACCCCCAGTTCAGTTCTTGTGATGGTCACTACCACAGGCTGTGTTGTTAACATGAGCTACAGGAGTGTAACATTAACCCCAGCTCAGTTATTGTGATGGTCACTACCACAGGCTGTGTTGTTAACATGAGCTACAGTAGTATAACATTAACCCCAGCTCAGTTCTTCTGATGGTCACTACCACAGGCTGTGTTGTTAACATGAGCTGTAGGAGTGTAACATTACCCCCAGCTCAGTTCTTCTGATGGTCACTACCACAGGCTGTGTTGTTAACATGAGCTGTAGGAGCGTAACATTACCCCCAGCTCAGTTATTCTGATGGTCAGTCACTACCACAGGCTGTGTTGTTAACATGAGCTGTAGGAGTGTAACATTACCACCAGCTCGGTTCTTGTGATGGTCACTACCACAGGCTGTGTTGTTAACATGAGGTGTAGGAGTGTAACATTACCCCCAGCTCAGTTCTTCTGATGGTCACTACCACAGGCTGTGTTGTTAACATGAGCTACAGGAGTGTAACATTAACCCCAGCTCAGTTCTTCTGATGGTCACTACCACAGGCTGTGTTGTTAACATGAGGTATAGGAGTGTAACATTACCCCCAGCTCAGTTCTTGTGATGGTCACTACCACAGACTGTGTTGTTAACATGAGCTGTAGGAGTGTAACATTACCCCCAGCTCAGTTCTTCTGATGGTCACTACCACAGCATGTGTTGTTAACATGAGCTGTAGGAGTGTAACATTACCCCCAGCTCAGTTATTGTGATGGTCACTACCACAGGCTGTGTTGTTAACATGAGCTGTAGGAGTGTAACATTACCCCCAGCTCAGTTCTTGTGATGGTCACTACCACAGGCTGTGTTAACATGAGCTGTAGGAGCGTAACATTACCCCCAGCTCAGTTCTTGTGATGGTCAGTCATTACCACAGGCTGTGTTGTTAACATGAGCTACAGGAGTGTAACATTAACCCCAGCTCAGTTCTTTTGATGGTCACTACCACAGGCTGTGTTGTTAACATGAGGTATAGGAGTGTAACATTACCCCCAGCTCAGTTCTTGTGATGGTCACTACCACAGACTGTGTTGTTAACATGAGCTACAGGAGTGTAACATTACCCCCAGCTCAGTTCTTGTGATGGTCACTACCACAGGCTGTGTTGTTAACATGAGCTGTAGGAGTGTAACATTAACCCCCAGCTCAGTTCTTCTGATGGTCACTACGACAGGCTGTGTTGTTAACATGAGCTGTAGGAGTGTAACATTACCCCCAGCTCAGTTCTTCTGATGGTCACTACCACAGGCTGTGTTGTTAACATGAGCTACAGGAGTATAACATTAACCCCAGCTCAGTTCTTCTGATGGTCACTACCACAGGCTGTGTTGTTAACATGAGCTGTAGGAGCGTAACATTAACCCCAGCTCAGTTCTTGTGATGGTCACTACCACAGGCTGTGTTGTTAACATGAGCTGTAGGAGCGTAACATTACCCCCAGTTCAGTTCTTGTGATGGTCACTACCACAGGCTGTGTTGTTAACATGAGCTACAGGAGTGTAACATTAACCCCAGCTCAGTTATTGTGATGGTCACTACCACAGGCTGTGTTGTTAACATGAGCTACAGTAGTATAACATTAACCCCAGCTCAGTTCTTCTGATGGTCACTACCACAGGCTGTGTTGTTAAAATGAGCTGTAGGAGTGTAACATTACCCCCAGCTCAGTTCTTCTGATGGTCACTACCACAGGCTGTGTTGTTAACATGAGCTGTAGGAGCGTAACATTACCCCCAGCTCAGTTATTCTGATGGTCAGTCACTACCACAGGCTGTGTTGTTAACATGAGCTGTAGGAGTGTAACATTACCACCAGCTCGGTTCTTGTGATGGTCACTACCACAGGCTGTGTTGTTAACATGAGGTGTAGGAGTGTAACATTACCCCCAGCTCAGTTCTTCTGATGGTCACTACCACAGGCTGTGTTGTTAACATGAGCTACAGGAATGTAACATTAACCCCAGCTCAGTTCTTCTGATGGTCACTACCACAGGCTGTGTTGTTAACATGAGGTATAGGAGTGTAACATTACCCCCAGCTCAGTTCTTGTGATGGTCACTACCACAGACTGTGTTGTTAACATGAGCTGTAGGAGTGTAACATTACCCCCAGCTCAGTTCTTCTGATGGTCACTACCACAGCATGTGTTGTTAACATGAGCTGTAGGAGTGTAACATTATCCCCAGCTCAGTTCTTCTGATGGTCACTACCACAGGCTGTGTTGTTAACATGAGCTACAGGAGTGTAACATTACCCCCAGCTCAGTTCTTCTGATGGTCACTACCACAGGCTGTGTTATCATGAGGTGTAGGAGTGTAACATTACCCCCAGCTCAGTTCTTGTGCTGGTCACTACCACAGGCTGTGTTAACATGAGCTGCAGGAGTGTAACATTAACCCCAGCTCAGTTCTTCTGATGGTCACTACCACAGGCTGTGTTGTTAACATGAGCTGTAGGAGCGTAACATTACCCCCAGCTCAGTTCTTGTGATGGTCACTACCACAGGCTGTGTTGTTAACATGAGCTACAGGAGTATAACATTAACCCCAGCTCAGTTCTTCTGATGGTCACTACCACAGGCTGTGTTGTTAACATGAGCTGTAGGAGCGTAACATTAACCCCAGCTCAGTTCTTGTGATGGTCACTACCACAGGCTGTGTTGTTAACACAAGCTGTAGGAGTGTAACATTAACCCCAGCTCAGTTCTTCTGATGGTCACTACCACAGGCTGTGTTGTTAACATGAGCTACAGGAGTGTAACATTACCCCCAGCTCAGTTCTTCTGATGGTCACTACCACAGACTGTGTTGTTAACATGAGCTACAGGAGTGTAACATTACCCCCAGCTCAGTTCTTGTGATGGTCACTACCACAGGCTGTGTTGTTAACATGAGCTGTAGGAGTGTAACATTAACCCCCAGCTCAGTTCTTCTGATGGTCACTACGACAGGCTGTGTTGTTAACATGAGCTGTAGGAGTGTAACATTACCCCCAGCTCAGTTCTTCTGATGGTCACTACCACAGGCTGTGTTGTTAACATGAGCTACAGGAGTATAACATTAACCCCAGCTCAGTTCTTCTGATGGTCACTACCACAGGCTGTGTTGTTAACATGAGCTGTAGGAGCGTAACATTAACCCCAGCTCAGTTCTTGTGATGGTCACTACCACAGGCTGTGTTGTTAACATGAGCTGTAGGAGCGTAACATTACCCCCAGTTCAGTTCTTGTGATGGTCACTACCACAGGCTGTGTTGTTAACATGAGCTACAGGAGTGTAACATTAACCCCAGCTCAGTTATTGTGATGGTCACTACCACAGGCTGTGTTGTTAACATGAGCTACAGTAGTATAACATTAACCCCAGCTCAGTTCTTCTGATGGTCACTACCACAGGCTGTGTTGTTAAAATGAGAATGTAGGAGTGTAACATTACCCCCAGCTCAGTTCTTCTGATGGTCACTACCACAGGCTGTGTTGTTAACATGAGCTGTAGGAGCGTAACATTACCCCCAGCTCAGTTATTCTGATGGTCAGTCACTACCACAGGCTGTGTTGTTAACATGAGCTGTAGGAGTGTAACATTACCACCAGCTCGGTTCTTGTGATGGTCACTACCACAGGCTGTGTTGTTAACATGAGGTGTAGGAGTGTAACATTACCCCCAGCTCAGTTCTTCTGATGGTCACTACCACAGGCTGTGTTGTTAACATGAGCTACAGGAATGTAACATTAACCCCAGCTCAGTTCTTCTGATGGTCACTACCACAGGCTGTGTTGTTAACATGAGGTATAGGAGTGTAACATTACCCCCAGCTCAGTTCTTGTGATGGTCACTACCACAGACTGTGTTGTTAACATGAGCTGTAGGAGTGTAACATTACCCCCAGCTCAGTTCTTCTGATGGTCACTACCACAGCATGTGTTGTTAACATGAGCTGTAGGAGTGTAACATTATCCCCAGCTCAGTTCTTCTGATGGTCACTACCACAGGCTGTGTTGTTAACATGAGCTACAGGAGTGTAACATTACCCCCAGCTCAGTTCTTCTGATGGTCACTACCACAGGCTGTGTTATCATGAGGTGTAGGAGTGTAACATTACCCCCAGCTCAGTTCTTGTGCTGGTCACTACCACAGGCTGTGTTAACATGAGCTGCAGGAGTGTAACATTAACCCCAGCTCAGTTCTTCTGATGGTCACTACCACAGGCTGTGTTGTTAACATGAGCTGTAGGAGCGTAACATTACCCCCAGCTCAGTTCTTGTGATGGTCACTACCACAGGCTGTGTTGTTAACATGAGCTACAGGAGTGTAACATTAACCCCAGCTCAGTTCTTCTGATGGTCACTACCACAGGCTGTGTTGTTAACATGAGCTGTAGGAGCGTAACATTAACCCCAGCTCAGTTCTTGTGATGGTCACTACCACAGGCTGTGTTGTTAACACAAGCTGTAGGAGTGTAACATTAACCCCAGCTCAGTTCTTCTGATGGTCACTACCACAGGCTGTGTTGTTAACATGAGCTACAGGAGTGTAACATTACCCCCAGCTCAGTTCTTCTGATGGTCACTACCACAGGCTGTGTTGTTAACACAAGCTGTAGGAGTGTAACATTACCCCCAGCTCAGTTCTTGTGATGGTCACTACCACAGGCTGTGTTGTTAACATGAGCTGTAGGAGAGTAACATTACCCCCAGCTCAGTTCTTGTGATGGTCACTACCACAGGCTGTGTTGTTAACATGAGCTACAGGAGTGTAACATTAACCCCAGCTCAGTTCTTCTGATGGTCACTACCACAGGCTGTGTTGTTAACATGAGCTGTAGGAGCGTAACATTACCTCCAGCTCAGTTCTTGTGATGGTCACTACCACAGGCTGTGTTGTTAACATGAGCTACAGGAGTGTAACATTACCCCCAGCTCAGTTCTGCTGATGGTCACTACCACAGGCTGTGTTGTTAACATGAGCTACAGGAGTGTAACATTAACCCCAGCTCAGTTCTTCTGATGGTCACTACCACAGGCTGTGTTGTTAACATGAGGTATAGGAGTGTAACATTACCCCCAGCTCAGTTCTTGTGATGGTCACTACCACAGACTGTGTTGTTGACATGAGCTGTAGGAGTGTAACATTACCCCCAGCTCAGTTCTTCTGATGGTCACTACCACAGCATGTGTTGTTAACATGAGCTGTAGGAGTGTAACATTATCCCCAGCTCAGTTCTTATGATGGTCACTACCACAGGCTGTGTTGTTAACATGAGCTACAGGAGTGTAACATTACCCCCAGCTCAGTTCTTCTGATGGTCACTACCACAGGCTGTGTTATCATGAGGTGTAGGAGTGTAACATTACCCCCAGCTCAGTTCTTGTGCTGGTCACTACCACAGGCTGTGTTAACATGAGCTGCAGGAGTGTAACATTAACCCCAGCTCAGTTCTTCTGATGGTCACTACCACAGGCTGTGTTGTTAACATGAGCTGTAGGAGCGTAACATTACCCCCAGCTCAGTTCTTCTGATGGTCACTACCACAGGCTGTGTTGTTAACATGAGCTACAGGAGTGTAACATTAACCCCAGCTCAGTTCTTCTGATGGTCACTACCACAGGCTGTGTTGTTAACATGAGCTGTAGGAGCGTAACATTAACCCCAGCTCAGTTCTTGTGATGGTCACTACCACAGGCTGTGTTGTTAACACAAGCTGTAGGAGTGTAACATTAACCCCAGCTCAGTTCTTCTGATGGTCACTACCACAGGCTGTGTTGTTAACATGAGCTACAGGAGTGTAACATTACCCCCAGCTCAGTTCTTCTGATGGTCACTACCACAGGCTGTGTTGTTAACACAAGCTGTAGGAGTGTAACATTAACCCCAGCTCAGTTCTTCTGATGGTCACTACCACAGGCTGTGTTGTTAACATGAGCTACAGGAGTGTAACATTACCCCCAGCTCAGTTCTTCTGATGATCACTACCACAGGCTGTGTTGTTAACACAAGCTGTAGGAGTGTAACATTACCCCCAGCTCAGTTCTTGTGATGGTCACTACCACAGGCTGTGTTGTTAACATGAGCTGTAGGAGAGTAACATTACCCCCAGCTCAGTTCTTGTGATGGTCACTACCACAGGCTGTGTTGTTAACATGAGCTGAAGGAGCGTAACATTAACCCCAGCTCAGTTCTTGTGATGGTCACTACCACAGGCTGTGTTGTTAACATGAGCTACAGGAGTGTAACATTACCCCCAGCTCAGTTCTTCTGATGGTCACTACCACAGGCTGTGTTGTTAACATGAGCTGTAGGAGCGTAACATTACCCCCAGCTCAGTTCTTGTGATGGTCACTACCACAGGCTGTGTTGTTAACATGAGCTACAGGAGTGTAACATTAACCCCAGCTCAGTTCTTCTGATGGTCACTACCACAGGCTGTGTTGTTAACATGAGGTATAGGAGTGTAACATTACCCCCAGCTCAGTTCTTGTGATGGTCACTACCACAGACTGTGTTGTTAACATGAGCTACAGGAGTGTAACATTACCCCCAGCTCAGTTCTTGTGATGGTCACTACCACAGGCTGTGTTGTTAACATGAGCTGTAGGAGTGTAACATTACCCCCAGCTCAGTTCTTCTGATGGTCACTACCACAGGCTGTGTTAACATGAGCTGTAGGAGCGTAACATTACCCCCAGCTCAGTTCTTCTGATGGTCAGTCATTACCACAGGCTGTGTTGTTAACATGAGCTACAGGAATATAACATTAACCCCAGCTCAGTTCTTCTGATGGTCACTACCACAGGCTGTGTTGTTAACATGAGCTGTAGGAGCGTAACATTACCCCCAGCTCAGTTCTTCTGATGGTCACTACCACAGGCTGTGTTGTTAACATGAGCTGTAGGAGCGTAACATTACTCCCAGCTCAGTTATTCTGATGGTCAGTCACTACCACAGGCTGTGTTGTTAACATGAGCTGTAGGAGTGTAACATTACCCCCAGCTCGGTTCTTGTGATGGTCACTACCACAGGCTGTGTTGTTAACATGAGGTGTAGGAGTGTAACATTACCCCCAGCTCAGTTCTTCTGATGGTCACTGCCACAGGCTGTGTTGTTAACATGAGCTACAGGAGTGTAACATTAACCCCAGCTCAGTTCTTCTGATGGTCACTACCACAGGCTGTGTTGTTAACATGAGGTATAGGAGTGTAACATTACCCCCAGCTCAGTTCTTGTGATGGTCACTACCACAGACTGTGTTGTTAACATGAGCTACAGGAGTGTAACATTACCCCCAGCTCAGTTCTTCTGATGGTCACTACCACAGCCTGTGTTGTTAACATGAGCTGTAGGAGTGTAACATTATCCCCAGCTCAGTTCTTATGATGGTCACTACCACAGGCTGTGTTGTTAACATGAGCTACAGGAGTGTAACATTACCCCCAGCTCAGTTCTTCTGATGGTCACTACCACAGGCTGTGTTATCATGAGGTGTAGGAGTGTAACATTACCCCCAGCTCAGTTCTTGTGCTGGTCACTACCACAGGCTGTGTTAACATGAGCTGCAGGAGTGTAACATTAACCCCAGCTCAGTTCTTCTGATGGTCACTACCACAGGCTGTGTTGTTAACATGAGCTGTAGGAGCGTAACATTACCCCCAGCTCAGTTCTTGTGATGGTCACTACCACAGGCTGTGTTGTTAACATGAGCTACAGGAGTGTAACATTAACCCCAGCTCAGTTCTTCTGATGGTCACTACCACAGGCTGTGTTGTTAACATGAGCTGTAGGAGCGTAACATTAACCCCAGCTCAGTTCTTGTGATGGTCACTACCACAGGCTGTGTTGTTAACACAAGCTGTAGGAGTGTAACATTAACCCCAGCTCAGTTCTTCTGATGGTCACTACCACAGGCTGTGTTGTTAACATGAGCTACAGGAGTGTAACATTACCCCCAGCTCAGTTCTTCTGATGGTCACTACCACAGGCTGTGTTGTTAACACAAGCTGTAGGAGTGTAACATTACCCCCAGCTCAGTTCTTGTGATGGTCACTACCACAGGCTGTGTTGTTAACATGAGCTGTAGGAGAGTAACATTACCCCCAGCTCAGTTCTTGTGATGGTCACTACCACAGGCTGTGTTGTTAACATGAGCTACAGGAGTGTAACATTAACCCCAGCTCAGTTCTTCTGATGGTCACTACCACAGGCTGTGTTGTTAACATGAGCTGTAGGAGCGTAACATTAACCCAAGCTCAGTTCTTGTGATGGTCACTACCACAGGCTGTGTTGTTAACATGAGCTACAGGAGTGTAACATTACCCCCAGCTCAGTTCTTCTGATGGTCACTACCACAGGCTGTGTTGTTAACATGAGCTGTAGGAGTGTAACATTACCCCCAGCTCAGTTCTTGTGATGGTCACGACCACAGGCTGTGTTGTTAACATGAGGTGTAGGAGTGTAACATTACCCCAGCTCAGTTCTTCTGATGGTCACTACCACAGGCTGTGTTAACATGAGGTGTAGGAGTGTAACATTACCCCCAGCTCAGTTCTTGTGCTGGTCACTACCACAGGCTGTGTTAACATGAGCTGCAGGAGTGTAACATTAACCCCAGCTCAGTTCTTCTGATGGTCACTACCACAGGCTGTGTTGTTAACATGAGCTGTAGGAGCGTAACATTACCCCCAGCTCAGTTCTTGTGATGGTCACTACCACAGGCTGTGTTGTTAACATGAGCTACAGGAGTGTAACATTAACCCCAGCTCAGTTCTTCTGATGGTCACTACCACAGGCTGTGTTGTTAACATGAGGTATAGGAGTGTAACATTACCCCCAGCTCAGTTCTTGTGATGGTCACTACCACAGACTGTGTTGTTAACATGAGCTACAGGAGTGTAACATTACCCCCAGCTCAGTTCTTGTGATGGTCACTACCACAGCCTGTGTTGTTAACATGAGGTGTAGGAGTGTAACATTACCCCCAGCTCAGTTCTTCTGATGGTCACTACCACAGGCTGTGTTAACATGAGCTGTAGGAGCGTAACATTACCCCCAGCTCAGTTCTTCTGATGGTCAGTCATTACCACAGGCTGTGTTGTTAACATGAGCTACAGGAGTATAACATTAACCCCAGCTCAGTTCTTCTGATGGTCACTACCACAGGCTGTGTTGTTAACATGAGCTGTAGGAGCGTAACATTACCCCCAGCTCAGTTCTTCTGATGGTCACTACCACAGGCTGTGTTGTTAACATGAGCTACAGGAGCGTAACATTAACCCCAGCTCAGTTCTTCTGATGGTCACTACCACAGGCTGTGTTGTTAACATGAGCTGTAGGAGCGTAACATTAACCCCAGCTCAGTTCTTGTGATGGTCACTACCACAGGCTGTGTTGTTAACACAAGCTGTAGGAGTGTAATATTAACCCCAGCTCAGTTCTTCTGATGGTCACTACCACAGGCTGTGTTGTTAACATGAGCTAAAGGAGTGTAACATTACCCCCAGCTCAGTTCTTCTGATGGTCACTACCACAGGCTGTGTTGTTAACACAAGCTGTAGGAGTGTAACATTACCCCCAGCTCAGTTCTTGTGATGGTCACTACCACAGGCTGTGTTGTTAACATGAGCTGTAGGAGAGTAACATTACCCCCAGCTCAGTTCTTCTGATGGTCACTACCACAGGCTGTGTTGTTAACATGAGCTACAGGAGTGTAACATTAACCCCAGCTCAGTTCTTCTGATGGTCACTACCACAGGCTGTGTTGTTAACATGAGCTGAAGGAGCGTAACATTAACCCCAGCTCAGTTCTTGTGATGGTCACTACCACAGGCTGTGTTGTTAACATGAGCTACAGGAGTGTAACATTACCCCCAGCTCAGTTCTTCTGATGGTCACTACCACAGGCTGTGTTGTTAACATGAGCTGTAGGAGTGTAACATTACCCCCAGCTCAGTTCTTGTGATGGTCACGACCACAGGCTGTGTTGTTAACATGAGGTGTAGGAGTGTAACATTACCCCAGCTCAGTTCTTCTGATGGTCACTACCACAGGCTGTGTTAACATGAGGTGTAGGAGTGTAACATTACCCCCAGCTCAGTTCTTGTGCTGGTCACTACCACAGGCTGTGTTAACATGAGCTGCAGGAGTGTAACATTAACCCCAGCTCAGTTCTTCTGATGGTCACTACCACAGGCTGTGTTGTTAACATGAGGTATAGGAGTGTAACATTACCCCCAGCTCAGTTCTTGTGATGGTCACTACCACAGACTGTGTTGTTAACATGAGCTGTAGGAGTGTAACATTACCCCCAGCTCAGTTCTTCTGATGGTCACTACCACAGCCTGTGTTGTTAACATGAGCTGTAGGAGTGTAACATTATCCCCAGCTCAGTTCTTATGATGGTCACTACCACAGGCTGTGTTGTTAACATGAGCTACAGGAGTGTAACATTACCCCCAGCTCAGTTCTTCTGATGGTCACTACCACAGGCTGTGTTATCATGAGGTGTAGGAGTGTAACATTACCCCCAGCTCAGTTCTTGTGCTGGTCACTACCACAGGCTGTGTTAACATGAGCTGCAGGAGTGTAACATTAACCCCAGCTCAGTTCTTCTGATGGTCACTACCACAGGCTGTGTTGTTAACATGAGCTGTAGGAGCGTAACATTACCCCCAGCTCAGTTCTTGTGATGGTCACTACCACAGGCTGTGTTGTTAACATGAGCTACAGGAGTGTAACATTAACCCCAGCTCAGTTCTTCTGATGGTCACTACCACAGGCTGTGTTGTTAACATGAGCTGTAGGAGCGTAACATTAACCCCAGCTCAGTTCTTGTGATGGTCACTACCACAGGCTGTGTTGTTAACACAAGCTGTAGGAGTGTAACATTAACCCCAGCTCAGTTCTTCTGATGGTCACTACCACAGGCTGTGTTGTTAACATGAGCTACAGGAGTGTAACATTACCCCCAGCTCAGTTCTTCTGATGGTCACTACCACAGGCTGTGTTGTTAACACAAGCTGTAGGAGTGTAACATTACCCCCAGCTCAGTTCTTCTGATGGTCACTACCACAGGCTGTGTTGTTAACATGAGCTGTAGGAGAGTAACATTACCCCCAGCTCAGTTCTTGTGATGGTCACTACCACAGGCTGTGTTGTTAACATGAGCTACAGGAGTGTAACATTAACCCCAGCTCAGTTCTTCTGATGGTCACTACCACAGGCTGTGTTGTTAACATGAGCTGTAGGAGCGTAACATTAACCCAAGCTCAGTTCTTGTGATGGTCACTACCACAGGCTGTGTTGTTAACATGAGCTACAGGAGTGTAACATTACCCCCAGCTCAGTTCTTCTGATGGTCACTACCACAGGCTGTGTTGTTAACATGAGCTGTAGGAGTGTAACATTACCCCCAGCTCAGTTCTTGTGATGGTCACGACCACAGGCTGTGTTGTTAACATGAGGTGTAGGAGTGTAACATTACCCCAGCTCAGTTCTTCTGATGGTCACTACCACAGGCTGTGTTAACATGAGGTGTAGGAGTGTAACATTACCCCCAGCTCAGTTCTTGTGCTGGTCACTACCACAGGCTGTGTTAACATGAGCTGCAGGAGTGTAACATTAACCCCAGCTCAGTTCTTCTGATGGTCACTACCACAGGCTGTGTTGTTAACATGAGCTGTAGGAGCGTAACATTACCCCCAGCTCAGTTCTTGTGATGGTCACTACCACAGGCTGTGTTGTTAACATGAGCTACAGGAGTGTAACATTAACCCCAGCTCAGTTCTTCTGATGGTCACTACCACAGGCTGTGTTGTTAACATGAGGTATAGGAGTGTAACATTACCCCCAGCTCAGTTCTTCTGATGGTCAGTCATTACCACAGGCTGTGTTGTTAACATGAGCTACAGGAGTATAACATTAACCCCAGCTCAGTTCTTCTGATGGTCACTACCACAGGCTGTGTTGTTAACATGAGCTGTAGGAGCGTAACATTACCCCCAGCTCAGTTCTTCTGATGGTCACTACCACAGGCTGTGTTGTTAACATGAGCTACAGGAGCGTAACATTAACCCCAGCTCAGTTCTTCTGATGGTCACTACCACAGGCTGTGTTGTTAACATGAGCTGTAGGAGCGTAACATTAACCCCAGCTCAGTTCTTGTGATGGTCACTACCACAGGCTGTGTTGTTAACACAAGCTGTAGGAGTGTAACATTAACCCCAGCTCAGTTCTTCTGATGGTCACTACCACAGGCTGTGTTGTTAACACAAGCTGTAGGAGTGTAACATTAACCCCAGCTCAGTTCTTCTGATGGTCACTACCACAGGCTGTGTTGTTAACATGAGCTAAAGGAGTGTAACATTACCCCCAGCTCAGTTCTTCTGATGGTCACTACCACAGGCTGTGTTGTTAACACAAGCTGTAGGAGTGTAACATTAACCCCAGCTCAGTTCTTCTGATGGTCACTACCACAGGCTGTGTTGTTAACATGAGCTAAAGGAGTGTAACATTACCCCCAGCTCAGTTCTTCTGATGGTCACTACCACAGGCTGTGTTGTTAACACAAGCTGTAGGAGTGTAACATTACCCCCAGCTCAGTTCTTGTGATGGTCACTACCACAGGCTGTGTTGTTAACATGAGCTGTAGGAGAGTAACATTACCCCCAGCTCAGTTCTTGTGATGGTCACTACCACAGGCTGTGTTGTTAACATGAGCTACAGGAGTGTAACATTAACCCCAGCTCAGTTCTTCTGATGGTCACTACCACAGGCTGTGTTGTTAACATGAGCTGTAGGAGCGTAACATTACCCCCAGCTCAGTTCTTGTGATGGTCACTACCACAGGCTGTGTTGTTAACATGAGCTACAGGAGTGTAACATTAACCCCAGCTCAGTTCTTCTGATGGTCACTACCACAGGCTGTGTTGTTAACATGAGGTATAGGAGTGTAACATTACCCCCAGCTCAGTTCTTGTGATGGTCACTACCACAGACTGTGTTGTTAACATGAGCTACAGGAGTGTAACATTACCCCCAGCTCAGTTCTTGTGATGGTCACTACCACAGCCTGTGTTGTTAACATGAGCTGTAGGAGTGTAACATTACCCCCAGCTCAGTTCTTCTGATGGTCACTACCACAGGCTGTGTTAACATGAGCTGTAGGAGCGTAACATTACCCCCAGCTCAGTTCTTCTGATGGTCAGTCATTACCACAGGCTGTGTTGTTAACATGAGCTACAGGAGTATAACATTAACCCCAGCTCAGTTCTTCTGATGGTCACTACCACAGGCTGTGTTGTTAACATGAGCTGTAGGAGCGTAACATTACCCCCAGCTCAGTTCTTCTGATGGTCACTACCACAGGCTGTGTTGTTAACATGAGCTACAGGAGCGTAACATTAACCCCAGCTCAGTTCTTCTGATGGTCACTACCACAGGCTGTGTTGTTAACATGAGCTTTAGGAGCGTAACATTAACCCCAGCTCAGTTCTTGTGATGGTCACTACCACAGGCTGTGTTGTTAACACAAGCTGTAGGAGTGTAACATTAACCCCAGCTCAGTTCTTCTGATGGTCACTACCACAGGCTGTGTTGTTAACATGAGCTAAAGGAGTGTAACATTACCCCCAGCTCAGTTCTTCTGATGGTCACTACCACAGGCTGTGTTGTTAACACAAGCTGTAGGAGTGTAACATTACCCCCAGCTCAGTTCTTGTGATGGTCACTACCACAGGCTGTGTTGTTAACATGAGCTGTAGGAGAGTAACATTACCCCCAGCTCAGTTCTTGTGATGGTCACTACCACAGGCTGTGTTGTTAACATGAGCTACAGGAGTGTAACATTAACCCCAGCTCAGTTCTTCTGATGGTCACTACCACAGGCTGTGTTGTTAACATGAGCTGAAGGAGCGTAACATTAACCCCAGCTCAGTTCTTGTGATGGTCACTACCACAGGCTGTGTTGTTAACATGAGCTACAGGAGTGTAACATTACCCCCAGCTCAGTTCTTCTGATGGTCACTACCACAGGCTGTGTTGTTAACATGAGCTGTAGGAGTGTAACATTACCCCCAGCTCAGTTCTTGTGATGGTCACGACCACAGGCTGTGTTGTTAACATGAGGTGTAGGAGTGTAACATTACCCCAGCTCAGTTCTTCTGATGGTCACTACCACAGGCTGTGTTAACATGAGGTGTAGGAGTGTAACATTACCCCCAGCTCAGTTCTTGTGCTGGTCACTACCACAGGCTGTGTTAACATGAGCTGCAGGAGTGTAACATTAACCCCAGCTCAGTTCTTCTGATGGTCACTACCACAGGCTTTGTTGTTAACATGAGCTGTAGGAGCGTAACATTACCCCCAGCTCAGTTCTTGTGATGGTCACTACCACAGGCTGTGTTGTTAACATGAGCTACAGGAGTGTAACATTAACCCCAGCTCAGTTCTTCTGATGGTCACTACCACAGGCTGTGTTGTTAACATGAGGTATAGGAGTGTAACATTACCCCCAGCTCAGTTCTTGTGATGGTCACTACCACAGGCTGTGTTGTTAACATGAGCTACAGGAGTGTAACATTACCCCCAGCTCAGTTCTTGTGATGGTCACTACCACAGGCTGTGTTGTTAACATGAGCTGTAGGAGTGTAACATTACCCCCAGCTCAGTTCTTCAGATGGTCACTACCACAGGCTGTGTTAACATGAGCTGTAGGAGCGTAACATTACCCCCAGCTCAGTTCTTCTGATGGTCACTACCACAGGCTGTGTTGTTAACATGAGCTGTAGGAGCGTAACATTACTCCCAGCTCAGTTATTCTGATGGTCAGTCACTACCACAGGCTGTGTTGTTAACATGAGCTGTAGGACTGTAACATTACCCCCAGCTCGGTTCTTGTGATGGTCACTACCACAGGCTGTGTTGTTAACATGAGGTGTAGGAGTGTAACATTACCCCCAGCTCAGTTCTTCTGATGGTCACTACCAAAGGCTGTCTTGTTAACATGAGCTGTAGGAGTGTAACATTACCCCCAGCTCAGTTCTTGTGATGGTCACTACCACAGGATGTGTTAACATGAGCTGTAGGAGCGTGACATTACCCCCAGCTCAGTTCTTCTGATGGTCACTACCACAGGCTGTGTTGTTAACATGAGCTACAGGAGTATAACATTAACCCCAGCTCAGTTCTTCTGATGGTCACTACCACAGGCTGTGTTGTTAACATGAGCTGTAGGAGTGTAACATTAACCCCAGCTCAGTTCTTGTGATGGTCACTACCACAGGCTGTGTTGTTAACATGAGCTGTAGGAGTGTAACATTACCCCCAGCTCAGTTCTTCTGATGGTCACTACCACAGGCTGTGTTGTTAACATGAGCTGTAGGAGTGTAACATTACCCCCAGCTCAGTTCTTCTGATGGTCACTACCACAGGCTGTGTTGTTAACATGAGCTGTAGGAGTGTAACATTAACCCCAGCTCAGTTCTTCTGATGGTCACTACCACAGGCTGTGTTGTTAACATGAGCTGTAGGAGTGTAACATTACCCCAGCTCAGTTCTTCTGATGGTCACTACCACAGGCTGTGTTAACATGAGGTGTAGGAGTGTAACATTACCCCCAGCTCAGTTCTTGTGCTGGTCACTACCACAGGCTGTGTTAACATGAGCTGCAGGAGTGTAACATTAACCCCAGCTCAGTTCTTCTGATGGTCACTACCACAGGCTTTGTTGTTAACATGAGCTGTAGGAGCGTAACATTACCCCCAGCTCAGTTCTTGTGATGGTCACTACCACAGGCTGTGTTGTTAACATGAGCTACAGGAGTGTAACATTAACCCCAGCTCAGTTCTTCTGATGGTCACTACCACAGGCTGTGTTGTTAACATGAGGTATAGGAGTGTAACATTACCCCCAGCTCAGTTCTTGTGATGGTCACTACCACAGACTGTGTTGTTAACATGAGCTACAGGAGTGTAACATTACCCCCAGCTCAGTTCTTGTGATGGTCACTACCACAGGCTGTGTTGTTAACATGAGCTGTAGGAGTGTAACATTACCCCCAGCTCAGTTCTTCTGATGGTCACTACCACAGGCTGTGTTAACATGAGCTGTAGGAGCGTAACATTACCCCCAGCTCAGTTCTTCTGATGGTCACTACCACAGGCTGTGTTGTTAACATGAGCTGTAGGAGCGTAACATTACTCCCAGCTCAGTTATTCTGATGGTCAGTCACTACCACAGGCTGTGTTGTTAACATGAGCTGTAGGAGTGTAACATTACCCCCAGCTCGGTTCTTGTGATGGTCACTACCACAGGCTGTGTTGTTAACATGAGGTGTAGGAGTGTAACATTACCCCCAGCTCAGTTCTTCTGATGGTCACTACCAAAGGCTGTCTTGTTAACATGAGCTGTAGGAGTGTAACATTACCCCCAGCTCAGTTCTTGTGATGGTCACTACCACAGGATGTGTTAACATGAGCTGTAGGAGCGTGACATTACCCCCAGCTCAGTTCTTCTGATGGTCACTACCACAGGCTGTGTTGTTAACATGAGCTACAGGAGTATAACATTAACCCCAGCTCAGTTCTTCTGATGGTCACTACCACAGGCTGTGTTGTTAACATGAGCTGTAGGAGTGTAACATTAACCCCAGCTCAGTTCTTGTGATGGTCACTACCACAGGCTGTGTTGTTAACATGAGCTGTAGGAGTGTAACATTACCCCCAGCTCAGTTCTTCTGATGGTCACTACCACAGGCTGTGTTGTTAACATGAGCTGTAGGAGTGTAACATTAACCCCAGCTCAGTTCTTCTGATGGTCACTACCACAGGCTGTGTTGTTAACATGAGCTGTAGGAGTGTAACATTACCCCCAGCTCAGTTCTTCTGATGGTCACTACCACAGGCTGTGTTGTTAACATGAGGTGTAGGAGTGTAACATTACCCCCAGCTCAGTTCTTCTGATGGTCACTACCACAGGCTGTGTTGTTAACATGAGCTGTAGGAGTGTAACATTAACCCCAGCTCAGTTCTTGTGATGGTCACTACCACAGTCTGTGTTGTTAACATGAGCTGTAGGAGTGTAACATTACCCCCAGCTCAGTTCTTCTGATGGTCACTACCACAGGCTGTGTTGTTAACATGAGCTGTAGGAGCGTAACATTAACCCCAGCTCAGTTCTTGTGATGGTCACTACCACAGGCTGTGTTGTTAACATGAGCTGTAGGAGCGTAACATTAACCCCAGCTCAGTTCTTCTGATGGTCACTACCACAGGCTGTGTTGTTAACATGAGCTGTAGGAGCGTAACATTACCCCCAGCTCAGTTCTTGTGATGGTCACTACCACAGGCTGTGTTGTTAACATGAGCTACAGGAGTGTAACATTAACCCCAGCTCAGTTCTTCTGATGGTCACTACCACAGGCTGTGTTGTTAACATGAGGTATAGGAGTGTAACATTACCCCCAGCTCAGTTCTTGTGATGGTCACTACCACAGACTGTGTTGTTAACATGAGCTACAGGAGTGTAACATTACCCCCAGCTCAGTTATTGTGATGGTCACTACCACAGGCTGTGTTGTTAACATGAGCTGTAGGAGTGTAACATTACCCCCAGCTCAGTTCTTGTGATGGTCACTACCACAGGCTGTGTTAACATGAGCTGTAGGAGCGTAACATTACCCCCAGCTCAGTTCTTGTGATGGTCAGTCATTACCACAGGCTGTGTTGTTAACATGAGCTACAGGAGTGTAACATTAACCCCAGCTCAGTTCTTCTGATGGTCACTACCACAGGCTGTGTTGTTAACATGAGGTATAGGAGTGTAACATTACCCCCAGCTCAGTTCTTGTGATGGTCACTACCACAGACTGTGTTGTTAACATGAGCTACAGGAGTGTAACATTACCCCCAGCTCAGTTCTTGTGATGGTCACTACCACAGGCTGTGTTGTTAACATGAGCTGTAGGAGTGTAACATTACCCCCAGCTCAGTTCTTGTGATGGTCACTACCACAGGCTGTGTTAACATGAGCTGTAGGAGCGTAACATTACCCCCAGCTCAGTTCTTCTGATGGTCAGTCATTACCACAGGCTGTGTTGTTAACATGAGCTACAGGAGTATAACATTAACCCCAGCTCAGTTCTTCTGATGGTCACTACCACAGGCTGTGTTGTTAACATGAGCTGTAGGAGCGTAACATTACCCCCAGCTCAGTTATTCTGATGGTCAGTCACTACCACAGGCTGTGTTGTTAACATGAGCTGTAGGAGCGTAACATTACCCCCAGCTCAGTTCTTGTGATGGTCACTACCACAGGCTGTGTTGTTAACATGAGCTACAGGAGTGTAACATTAACCCCAGCTCAGTTCTTCTGATGGTCACTACCACAGGCTGTGTTGTTAACATGAGGTATAGGAGTGTAACATTACCCCCAGCTCAGTTCTTGTGATGGTCACTACCACAGACTGTGTTGTTAACATGAGCTACAGGAGTGTAACATTACCCCCAGCTCAGTTATTGTGATGGTCACTACCACAGGCTGTGTTGTTAACATGAGCTGTAGGAGTGTAACATTACCCCCAGCTCAGTTCTTGTGATGGTCACTACCACAGGCTGTGTTAACATGAGCTGTAGGAGCGTAACATTACCCCCAGCTCAGTTCTTGTGATGGTCAGTCATTACCACAGGCTGTGTTGTTAACATGAGCTACAGGAGTGTAACATTAACCCCAGCTCAGTTCTTCTGATGGTCACTACCACAGGCTGTGTTGTTAACATGAGGTATAGGAGTGTAACATTACCCCCAGCTCAGTTCTTGTGATGGTCACTACCACAGACTGTGTTGTTAACATGAGCTACAGGAGTGTAACATTACCCCCAGCTCAGTTATTGTGATGGTCACTACCACAGGCTGTGTTGTTAACATGAGCTGTAGGAGTGTAACATTACCCCCAGCTCAGTTCTTGTGATGGTCACTACCACAGGCTGTGTTAACATGAGCTGTAGGAGCGTAACATTACCCCCAGCTCAGTTCTTGTGATGGTCAGTCATTACCACAGGCTGTGTTGTTAACATGAGCTACAGGAGTGTAACATTACCCCCAGCTCAGTTCTTGTGATGGTCACTACCACAGACTGTGTTGTTAACATGAGCTACAGGAGTGTAACATTACCCCCAGCTCAGTTCTTGTGATGGTCACTACCACAGGCTGTGTTGTTAACATGAGCTGTAGGAGTGTAACATTACCCCCAGCTCAGTTCTTGTGATGGTCACTACCACAGGCTGTGTTAACATGAGCTGTAGGAGCGTAACATTACCCCCAGCTCAGTTCTTCTGATGGTCAGTCATTACCACAGGCTGTGTTGTTAACATGAGCTACAGGAGTATAACATTAACCCCAGCTCAGTTCTTCTGATGGTCACTACCACAGGCTGTGTTGTTAACATGAGCTGTAGGAGCGTAACATTACCCCCAGCTCAGTTATTCTGATGGTCAGTCACTACCACAGGCTGTGTTGTTAACATGAGCTGTAGGAGCGTAACATTACTCCCAGCTCAGTTATTCTGATGGTCAGTCACTACCACAGGCTGTGTTGTTAACATGAGGTATAGGAGTATAACATTAACCCCAGCTCAGTTCTTCTGATGGTCACTACCACAGGCTGTGTTGTTAACATGAGCTGTAGGAGTGTAACATTAACCCCAGCTCAGTTCTTGTGATGGTCACTACCACAGGCTGTGTTGTTAACATGAGCTGTAGGAGCGTGACATTACCCCCAGCTCAGTTCTTCTGATGGTCACTACCACAGGCTGTGTTGTTAACATGAGCTACAGGAGTATAACATTAACCCCAGCTCAGTTCTTCTGATGGTCACTACCACAGGCTGTGTTGTTAACATGAGCTGTAGGAGCGTAACATTACCCCCAGCTCAGTTCTTCTGATGGTCACTACCACAGGCTGTGTTGTTAACATGAGCTGTAGGAGTGTAACATTACCCCCAGCTCAGTTCTTCTGATGGTCACTACCACAGGCTGTGTTGTTAACATGAGCTGTAGGAGTGTAACATTACCCCCAGCTCAGTTCTTCTGATGGTCACTACCACAGGCTGTGTTGTTAACATGAGCTGTAGGAGTGTAACATTAACCCCAGCTCAGTTCTTCTGATGGTCACTACCACAGGCTGTGTTGTTAACATGAGCTGTAGGAGTGTAACATTACCCCAGCTCAGTTCTTCTGATGGTCACTACCACAGGCTGTGTTAACATGAGGTGTAGGAGTGTAACATTACCCCCAGCTCAGTTCTTGTGCTGGTCACTACCACAGGCTGTGTTAACATGAGCTGCAGGAGTGTAACATTAACCCCAGCTCAGTTCTTCTGATGGTCACTACCACAGGCTTTGTTGTTAACATGAGCTGTAGGAGCGTAACATTACCCCCAGCTCAGTTCTTGTGATGGTCACTACCACAGGCTGTGTTGTTAACATGAGCTACAGGAGTGTAACATTAACCCCAGCTCAGTTCTTCTGATGGTCACTACCACAGGCTGTGTTGTTAACATGAGGTATAGGAGTGTAACATTACCCCCAGCTCAGTTCTTGTGATGGTCACTACCACAGACTGTGTTGTTAACATGAGCTACAGGAGTGTAACATTACCCCCAGCTCAGTTCTTGTGATGGTCACTACCACAGGCTGTGTTGTTAACATGAGCTGTAGGAGTGTAACATTACCCCCAGCTCAGTTCTTCTGATGGTCACTACCACAGGCTGTGTTAACATGAGCTGTAGGAGCGTAACATTACCCCCAGCTCAGTTCTTCTGATGGTCACTACCACAGGCTGTGTTGTTAACATGAGCTGTAGGAGCGTAACATTACTCCCAGCTCAGTTATTCTGATGGTCAGTCACTACCACAGGCTGTGTTGTTAACATGAGCTGTAGGAGTGTAACATTACCCCAGCTCGGTTCTTGTGATGGTCACTACCACAGGCTGTGTTGTTAACATGAGGTGTAGGAGTGTAACATTACCCCCAGCTCAGTTCTTCTGATGGTCACTACCAAAGGCTGTCTTGTTAACATGAGCTGTAGGAGTGTAACATTACCCCCAGCTCAGTTCTTGTGATGGTCACTACCACAGGATGTGTTAACATGAGCTGTAGGAGCGTGACATTACCCCCAGCTCAGTTCTTCTGATGGTCACTACCACAGGCTGTGTTGTTAACATGAGCTACAGGAGTATAACATTAACCCCAGCTCAGTTCTTCTGATGGTCACTACCACAGGCTGTGTTGTTAACATGAGCTGTAGGAGTGTAACATTAACCCCAGCTCAGTTCTTGTGATGGTCACTACCACAGGCTGTGTTGTTAACATGAGCTGTAGGAGTGTAACATTACCCCCAGCTCAGTTCTTCTGATGGTCACTACCACAGGCTGTGTTGTTAACATGAGCTGTAGGAGTGTAACATTAACCCCAGCTCAGTTCTTCTGATGGTCACTACCACAGGCTGTGTTGTTAACATGAGCTGTAGGAGTGTAACATTACCCCCAGCTCAGTTCTTCTGATGGTCACTACCACAGGCTGTGTTGTTAACATGAGGTGTAGGAGTGTAACATTACCCCCAGCTCAGTTCTTCTGATGGTCACTACCACAGGCTGTGTTGTTAACATGAGCTGTAGGAGTGTAACATTAACCCCAGCTCAGTTCTTGTGATGGTCACTACCACAGTCTGTGTTGTTAACATGAGCTGTAGGAGTGTAACATTACCCCCAGCTCAGTTCTTCTGATGGTCACTACCACAGGCTGTGTTGTTAACATGAGCTGTAGGAGCGTAACATTAACCCCAGCTCAGTTCTTGTGATGGTCACTACCACAGGCTGTGTTGTTAACATGAGCTGTAGGAGCGTAACATTAACCCCAGCTCAGTTCTTCTGATGGTCACTACCACAGGCTGTGTTGTTAACATGAGCTGTAGGAGCGTAACATTACCCCCAGCTCAGTTCTTGTGATGGTCACTACCACAGGCTGTGTTGTTAACATGAGCTACAGGAGTGTAACATTAACCCCAGCTCAGTTCTTCTGATGGTCACTACCACAGGCTGTGTTGTTAACATGAGGTATAGGAGTGTAACATTACCCCCAGCTCAGTTCTTGTGATGGTCACTACCACAGACTGTGTTGTTGACATGAGCTACAGGAGTGTAACATTACCCCCAGCTCAGTTATTGTGATGGTCACTACCACAGGCTGTGTTGTTAACATGAGCTGTAGGAGTGTAACATTACCCCCAGCTCAGTTCTTGTGATGGTCACTACCACAGGCTGTGTTAACATGAGCTGTAGGAGCGTAACATTACCCCCAGCTCAGTTCTTGTGATGGTCAGTCATTACCACAGGCTGTGTTGTTAACATGAGCTACAGGAGTGTAACATTAACCCCAGCTCAGTTCTTCTGATGGTCACTACCACAGGCTGTGTTGTTAACATGAGGTATAGGAGTGTAACATTACCCCCAGCTCAGTTCTTGTGATGGTCACTACCACAGACTGTGTTGTTAACATGAGCTACAGGAGTGTAACATTACCCCCAGCTCAGTTCTTGTGATGGTCACTACCACAGGCTGTGTTGTTAACATGAGCTGTAGGAGTGTAACATTACCCCCAGCTCAGTTCTTGTGATGGTCACTACCACAGGCTGTGTTAACATGAGCTGTAGGAGCGTAACATTACCCCCAGCTCAGTTCTTCTGATGGTCAGTCATTACCACAGGCTGTGTTGTTAACATGAGCTACAGGAGTATAACATTAACCCCAGCTCAGTTCTTCTGATGGTCACTACCACAGGCTGTGTTGTTAACATGAGCTGTAGGAGCGTAACATTACCCCCAGCTCAGTTATTCTGATGGTCAGTCACTACCACAGGCTGTGTTGTTAACATGAGCTGTAGGAGCGTAACATTACCCCCAGCTCAGTTCTTGTGATGGTCACTACCACAGGCTGTGTTGTTAACATGAGCTACAGGCGTGTAACATTAACCCCAGCTCAGTTCTTCTGATGGTCACTACCACAGGCTGTGTTGTTAACATGAGGTATAGGAGTGTAACATTACCCCCAGCTCAGTTCTTGTGATGGTCACTACCACAGACTGTGTTGTTAACATGAGCTACAGGAGTGTAACATTACCCCCAGCTCAGTTATTGTGATGGTCACTACCACAGGCTGTGTTGTTAACATGAGCTGTAGGAGTGTAACATTACCCCCAGCTCAGTTCTTGTGATGGTCACTACCACAGGCTGTGTTAACATGAGCTGTAGGAGCGTAACATTACCCCCAGCTCAGTTCTTGTGATGGTCAGTCATTACCACAGGCTGTGTTGTTAACATGAGCTACAGGAGTGTAACATTAACCCCAGCTCAGTTCTTCTGATGGTCACTACCACAGGCTGTGTTGTTAACATGAGGTATAGGAGTGTAACATTACCCCCAGCTCAGTTCTTGTGATGGTCACTACCACAGACTGTGTTGTTAACATGAGCTACAGGAGTGTAACATTACCCCCAGCTCAGTTCTTGTGATGGTCACTACCACAGGCTGTGTTGTTAACATGAGCTGTAGGAGTGTAACATTACCCCCAGCTCAGTTCTTGTGATGGTCACTACCACAGGCTGTGTTAACATGAGCTGTAGGAGCGTAACATTACCCCCAGCTCAGTTCTTCTGATGGTCAGTCATTACCACAGGCTGTGTTGTTAACATGAGCTACAGGAGTATAACATTAACCCCAGCTCAGTTCTTCTGATGGTCACTACCACAGGCTGTGTTGTTAACATGAGCTGTAGGAGCGTAACATTACCCCCAGCTCAGTTATTCTGATGGTCAGTCACTACCACAGGCTGTGTTGTTAACATGAGCTGTAGGAGCGTAACATTACTCCCAGCTCAGTTATTCTGATGGTCAGTCACTACCACAGGCTGTGTTGTTAACATGAGCTGTAGGAGTGTAACATTACCCCCAGCTCGGTTCTTGTGATGGTCACTACCACAGGCTGTGTTGTTAACATGAGGTGTAGGAGTGTAACATTACCCCCAGCTCAGTTCTTCTGATGGTCACTACCACAGGCTGTCTTGTTAACATGAGCTGTAGGAGTGTAACATTACCCCCAGCTCAGTTCTTGTGATGGTCACTACCACAGGATGTGTTAACATGAGCTGTAGGAGCGTAACATTACACCCAGCTCAGTTCTTCTGATGGTCACTACCACAGGCTGTGTTGTTAACATGAGCTACAGGAGTATAACATTAACTCCAGCTCAGTTCTTCTGATGGTCACTACCACAGGCTGTGTTGTTAACATGAGCTGTAGGAGCGTAACATTAACCCCAGCTCAGTTCTTGTGACGGTCACTACCACAGGCTGTGTTGTTAACATGAGCTGTAGGAGCGTAACATTACCCCCAGCTCAGTTCTTGTGATGGTCACTACCACAGGCTGTGTTGTTAACATGAGCTACAGGAGTGTAACATTAACCCCAGCTCAGTTCTTGTGATGGTCACTACCAAAGGGTGTGTTGTTAACATGAGGTATAGGAGTGTAACATTACCCCCAGCTCAGTTCTTGTGATGGTCACTACCACAGACTGTGTTGTTAACATGAGCTACAGGAGTGTAACATTACCCCCAGCTCAGTTATTGTGATGGTCACTACCACAGGCTGTGTTGTTAACATGAGCTGTAGGAGTGTAACATTACCCCCAGCTCAGTTCTTCTGATGGTCACTACCACAGGCTGTGTTGTTAACATGAGCTGTAGGAGCGTAACATTACCCCCAGCTCAGTTATTCTGATGGTCAGTCACTACCACAGGCTGTGTTGTTAACATGAGCTGTAGGAGTGTAACATTACCCCCAGCTCGGTTCTTGTGATGGTCACTACCACAGGCTGTGTTGTTAACATGAGGTGTAGGAGTGTAACATTACCCCCAGCTCAGTTCTTCTGATGGTCACTACCACAGGCTGTGTTGTTAACATGAGCTACAGGAGTGTAACATTAACCCCAGCTCAGTTCTTCTGATGGTCACTACCACAGGCTGTGTTGTTAACATGAGGTATAGGAGTGTAACATTACCCCCAGCTCAGTTCTTGTGATGGTCACTACCACAGACTGTGTTGTTAACATGAGCTACAGGAGTGTAACATTACCCCCAGCTCAGTTCTTGTGATGGTCACTACCACAGGCTGTGTTGTTAACATGAGCTGTAGGAGTGTAACATTACCCCCAGCTCAGTTCTTGTGATGGTCACTACCACAGGCTGTGTTAACATGAGCTGTAGGAGCGTAACATTACCCCCAGCTCAGTTCTTCTGATGGTCAGTCATTACCACAGGCTGTGTTGTTAACATGAGCTACAGGAGTATAACATTAACCCCAGCTCAGTTCTTCTGATGGTCACTACCACAGGCTGTGTTGTTAACATGAGCTGTAGGAGCGTAACATTACCCCCAGCTCAGTTCTTCTGATGGTCACTACCACAGGCTGTGTTGTTAACATGAGCTGTAGGAGCGTAACATTACTCCCAGCTCAGTTCTTCTGATGGTCACTACCACAGGCTGTGTTGTTAACATGAGCTGTAGGAGCGTAACATTAACCCCAGCTCAGTTCTTGTGACGGTCACTACCACAGGCTGTGTTGTTAACATGAGCTGTAGGAGCGTAACATTACCCCCAGCTCAGTTCTTGTGATGGTCACTACCACAGGCTGTGTTGTTAACATGAGCTACAGGAGTGTAACATTAACCCCAGCTCAGTTCTTCTGATGGTCACTACCAAAGGGTGTGTTGTTAACATGAGGTATAGGAGTGTAACATTACCCCCAGCTCAGTTCTTGTGATGGTCACTACCACAGACTGTGTTGTTAACATGAGCTACAGGAGTGTAACATTACCCCCAGCTCAGTTATTGTGATGGTCACTACCACAGGCTGTGTTGTTAACATGAGCTGTAGGAGTGTAACATTACCCCCAGCTCAGTTCTTCTGATGGTCACTACCACAGGCTGTGTTGTTAACATGAGCTGTAGGAGCGTAACATTACCCCCAGCTCAGTTATTCTGATGGTCAGTCACTACCACAGGCTGTGTTGTTAACATGAGCTGTAGGAGTGTAACATTACCCCCAGCTCGGTTCTTGTGATGGTCACTACCACAGGCTGTGTTGTTAACATGAGGTGTAGGAGTGTAACATTACCCCCAGCTCAGTTCTTCTGATGGTCACTACCACAGGCTGTGTTGTTAACATGAGCTACAGGAGTGTAACATTAACCCCAGCTCAGTTCTTCTGATGGTCACTACCACAGGCTGTGTTGTTAACATGAGGTATAGGAGTGTAACATTACCCCCAGCTCAGTTCTTGTGATGGTCACTACCACAGACTGTGTTGTTAACATGAGCTACAGGAGTGTAACATTACCCCCAGCTCAGTTCTTGTGATGGTCACTACCACAGGCTGTGTTGTTAACATGAGCTGTAGGAGTGTAACATTACCCCCAGCTCAGTTCTTGTGATGGTCACTACCACAGGCTGTGTTAACATGAGCTGTAGGAGCGTAACATTACCCCCAGCTCAGTTCTTCTGATGGTCAGTCATTACCACAGGCTGTGTTGTTAACATGAGCTACAGGAGTGTAACATTACCCCCAGCTCAGTTCTTGTGATGGTCACTACCACAGACTGTGTTGTTAACATGAGCTACAGGAGTGTAACATTACCCCCAGCTCAGTTCTTGTGATGGTCACTACCACAGGCTGTGTTGTTAACATGAGCTGTAGGAGTGTAACATTACCCCCAGCTCAGTTCTTGTGATGGTCACTACCACAGGCTGTGTTAACATGAGCTGTAGGAGCGTAACATTACCCCCAGCTCAGTTCTTCTGATGGTCAGTCATTACCACAGGCTGTGTTGTTAACATGAGCTACAGGAGTATAACATTAACCCCAGCTCAGTTCTTCTGATGGTCACTACCACAGGCTGTGTTGTTAACATGAGCTGTAGGAGCGTAACATTACCCCCAGCTCAGTTATTCTGATGGTCAGTCACTACCACAGGCTGTGTTGTTAACATGAGCTGTAGGAGCGTAACATTACCCCCAGCTCAGTTCTTGTGATGGTCACTACCACAGGCTGTGTTGTTAACATGAGCTACAGGAGTGTAACATTAACCCCAGCTCAGTTCTTCTGATGGTCACTACCACAGGCTGTGTTGTTAACATGAGGTATAGGAGTGTAACATTACCCCCAGCTCAGTTCTTGTGATGGTCACTACCACAGACTGTGTTGTTAACATGAGCTACAGGAGTGTAACATTACCCCCAGCTCAGTTATTGTGATGGTCACTACCACAGGCTGTGTTGTTAACATGAGCTGTAGGAGTGTAACATTACCCCCAGCTCAGTTCTTGTGATGGTCACTACCACAGGCTGTGTTAACATGAGCTGTAGGAGCGTAACATTACCCCCAGCTCAGTTCTTGTGATGGTCAGTCATTACCACAGGCTGTGTTGTTAACATGAGCTACAGGAGTGTAACATTAACCCCAGCTCAGTTCTTCTGATGGTCACTACCACAGGCTGTGTTGTTAACATGAGGTATAGGAGTGTAACATTACCCCCAGCTCAGTTCTTGTGATGGTCACTACCACAGACTGTGTTGTTAACATGAGCTACAGGAGTGTAACATTACCCCCAGCTCAGTTCTTGTGATGGTCACTACCACAGGCTGTGTTGTTAACATGAGCTGTAGGAGTGTAACATTACCCCCAGCTCAGTTCTTGTGATGGTCACTACCACAGGCTGTGTTAACATGAGCTGTAGGAGCGTAACATTACCCCCAGCTCAGTTCTTCTGATGGTCAGTCATTACCACAGGCTGTGTTGTTAACATGAGCTACAGGAGTATAACATTAACCCCAGCTCAGTTCTTCTGATGGTCACTACCACAGGCTGTGTTGTTAACATGAGCTGTAGGAGCGTAACATTACCCCCAGCTCAGTTATTCTGATGGTCAGTCACTACCACAGGCTGTGTTGTTAACATGAGCTGTAGGAGCGTAACATTACTCCCAGCTCAGTTATTCTGATGGTCAGTCACTACCACAGGCTGTGTTGTTAACATGAGCTGTAGGAGTGTAACATTACCCCCAGCTCGGTTCTTGTGATGGTCACTACCACAGGCTGTGTTGTTAACATGAGGTGTAGGAGTGTAACATTACCCCCAGCTCAGTTCTTCTGATGGTCACTACCACAGGCTGTCTTGTTAACATGAGCTGTAGGAGTGTAACATTACCCCCAGCTCAGTTCTTGTGATGGTCACTACCACAGGATGTGTTAACATGAGCTGTAGGAGCGTAACATTACACCCAGCTCAGTTCTTCTGATGGTCACTACCACAGGCTGTGTTGTTAACATGAGCTACAGGAGTATAACATTAACTCCAGCTCAGTTCTTCTGATGGTCACTACCACAGGCTGTGTTGTTAACATGAGCTGTAGGAGCGTAACATTAACCCCAGCTCAGTTCTTGTGACGGTCACTACCACAGGCTGTGTTGTTAACATGAGCTGTAGGAGCGTAACATTACCCCCAGCTCAGTTCTTGTGATGGTCACTACCACAGGCTGTGTTGTTAACATGAGCTACAGGAGTGTAACATTAACCCCAGCTCAGTTCTTCTGATGGTCACTACCAAAGGGTGTGTTGTTAACATGAGGTATAGGAGTGTAACATTACCCCCAGCTCAGTTCTTGTGATGGTCACTACCACAGACTGTGTTGTTAACATGAGCTACAGGAGTGTAACATTACCCCCAGCTCAGTTATTGTGATGGTCACTACCACAGGCTGTGTTGTTAACATGAGCTGTAGGAGTGTAACATTACCCCCAGCTCAGTTCTTCTGATGGTCACTACCACAGGCTGTGTTGTTAACATGAGCTGTAGGAGCGTAACATTACCCCCAGCTCAGTTATTCTGATGGTCAGTCACTACCACAGGCTGTGTTGTTAACATGAGCTGTAGGAGTGTAACATTACCCCCAGCTCGGTTCTTGTGATGGTCACTACCACAGGCTGTGTTGTTAACATGAGGTGTAGGAGTGTAACATTACCCCCAGCTCAGTTCTTCTGATGGTCACTACCACAGGCTGTGTTGTTAACATGAGCTACAGGAGTGTAACATTAACCCCAGCTCAGTTCTTCTGATGGTCACTACCACAGGCTGTGTTGTTAACATGAGGTATAGGAGTGTAACATTACCCCCAGCTCAGTTCTTGTGATGGTCACTACCACAGACTGTGTTGTTAACATGAGCTACAGGAGTGTAACATTACCCCCAGCTCAGTTCTTGTGATGGTCACTACCACAGGCTGTGTTGTTAACATGAGCTGTAGGAGTGTAACATTACCCCCAGCTCAGTTCTTGTGATGGTCACTACCACAGGCTGTGTTAACATGAGCTGTAGGAGCGTAACATTACCCCCAGCTCAGTTCTTCTGATGGTCAGTCATTACCACAGGCTGTGTTGTTAACATGAGCTACAGGAGTATAACATTAACCCCAGCTCAGTTCTTCTGATGGTCACTACCACAGGCTGTGTTGTTAACATGAGCTGTAGGAGCGTAACATTACCCCCAGCTCAGTTCTTCTGATGGTCACTACCACAGGCTGTGTTGTTAACATGAGCTGTAGGAGCGTAACATTACTCCCAGCTCAGTTCTTCTGATGGTCACTACCACAGGCTGTGTTGTTAACATGAGCTGTAGGAGCGTAACATTAACCCCAGCTCAGTTCTTGTGACGGTCACTACCACAGGCTGTGTTGTTAACATGAGCTGTAGGAGCGTAACATTACCCCCAGCTCAGTTCTTGTGATGGTCACTACCACAGGCTGTGTTGTTAACATGAGCTACAGGAGTGTAACATTAACCCCAGCTCAGTTCTTCTGATGGTCACTACCAAAGGGTGTGTTGTTAACATGAGGTATAGGAGTGTAACATTACCCCCAGCTCAGTTCTTGTGATGGTCACTACCACAGACTGTGTTGTTAACATGAGCTACAGGAGTGTAACATTACCCCCAGCTCAGTTATTGTGATGGTCACTACCACAGGCTGTGTTGTTAACATGAGCTGTAGGAGTGTAACATTACCCCCAGCTCAGTTCTTCTGATGGTCACTACCACAGGCTGTGTTGTTAACATGAGCTGTAGGAGCGTAACATTACCCCCAGCTCAGTTATTCTGATGGTCAGTCACTACCACAGGCTGTGTTGTTAACATGAGCTGTAGGAGTGTAACATTACCCCCAGCTCGGTTCTTGTGATGGTCACTACCACAGGCTGTGTTGTTAACATGAGGTGTAGGAGTGTAACATTACCCCCAGCTCAGTTCTTCTGATGGTCACTACCACAGGCTGTGTTGTTAACATGAGCTACAGGAGTGTAACATTAACCCCAGCTCAGTTCTTCTGATGGTCACTACCACAGGCTGTGTTGTTAACATGAGGTATAGGAGTGTAACATTACCCCCAGCTCAGTTCTTGTGATGGTCACTACCACAGACTGTGTTGTTAACATGAGCTACAGGAGTGTAACATTACCCCCAGCTCAGTTCTTGTGATGGTCACTACCACAGGCTGTGTTGTTAACATGAGCTGTAGGAGTGTAACATTACCCCCAGCTCGGTTCTTGTGATGGTCACTACCACAGGCTGTGTTGTTAACATGAGGTGTAGGAGTGTAACATTACGCCCAGCTCAGTTCTTCTGATGGTCACTACCACAGGCTGTCTTGTTAACATGAGCTGTAGGAGTGTAACATTACCCCCAGCTCAGTTCTTGTGATGGTCACTACCACAGGCTGTGTTGTTAACATGAGCTACAGGAGTATAACATTAACCCCAGCTCAGTTCTTCTGATGGTCACTACCACAGGCTGTGTTGTTAACATGAGCTGTAGGAGTGTAACATTAACCCCAGCTCAGTTCTTGTGATGGTCACTACCACAGGCTGTGTTGTTAACATGAGCTGTAGGAGTGTAACATTACCCCCAGCTCAGTTCTTCTGATGGTCACTACCACAGGCTGTGTTGTTAACATGAGGTGTAGGAGTGTAACATTACCCCAGCTCAGTTCTTCTGATGGTCACTACCACAGGCTGTGTTAACATGAGGTGTAGGAGTGTAACATTACCCCCAGCTCAGTTCTTGTGCTGGTCACTACCACAGGCTGTGTTAACATGAGCTGCAGGAGTGTAACATTAACCCCAGCTCAGTTCTTCTGATGGTCACTACCACAGGCTTTGTTGTTAACATGAGCTGTAGGAGCGTAACATTACCCCCAGCTCAGTTCTTGTGATGGTCACTACCACAGGCTGTGTTGTTAACATGAGCTACAGGAGTGTAACATTAACCCCAGCTCAGTTCTTCTGATGGTCACTACCACAGGCTGTGTTGTTAACATGAGGTATAGGAGTGTAACATTACCCCCAGCTCAGTTCTTGTGATGGTCACTACCACAGACTGTGTTGTTAACATGAGCTACAGGAGTGTAACATTACCCCCAGCTCAGTTCTTGTGATGGTCACTACCACAGGCTGTGTTGTTAACATGAGCTGTAGGAGTGTAACATTACCCCCAGCTCAGTTCTTCTGATGGTCACAACCACAGGCTGTGTTAACATGAGCTGTAGGAGCGTAACATTACCCCCAGCTCAGTTCTTCTGATGGTCAGTCATTACCACAGGCTGTGTTGTTAACATGAGCTACAGGAGTATAACATTAACCCCAGCTCAGTTCTTCTGATGGTCACTACCACAGGCTGTGTTGTTAACATGAGCTGTAGGAGCGTAACATTACCCCCAGCTCAGTTCTTCTGATGGTCACTACCACAGGCTGTGTTGTTAACATGAGCTGTAGGAGCGTAACATTACTCCCAGCTCAGTTATTCTGATGGTCAGTCACTACCACAGGCTGTGTTGTTAACATGAGCTGTAGGAGTGTAACATTACCCCCAGCTCGGTTCTTGTGATGGTCACTACCACAGGCTGTGTTGTTAACATGAGGTGTAGGAGTGTAACATTACCCCCAGCTCAGTTCTTCTGATGGTCACTACCAAAGGCTGTCTTGTTAACATGAGCTGTAGGAGTGTAACATTACCCCCAGCTCAGTTCTTGTGATGGTCACTACCACAGGATGTGTTAACATGAGCTGTAGGAGCGTGACATTACCCCCAGCTCAGTTCTTCTGATGGTCACTACCACAGGCTGTGTTGTTAACATGAGCTACAGGAGTATAACATTAACCCCAGCTCAGTTCTTCTGATGGTCACTACCACAGGCTGTGTTGTTAACATGAGCTGTAGGAGTGTAACATTAACCCCAGCTCAGTTCTTGTGATGGTCACTACCACAGGCTGTGTTGTTAACATGAGCTGTAGGAGTGTAACATTACCCCCAGCTCAGTTCTTCTGATGGTCACTACCACAGGCTGTGTTGTTAACATGAGCTGTAGGAGTGTAACATTAACCCCAGCTCAGTTCTTCTGATGGTCACTACCACAGGCTGTGTTGTTAACATGAGCTGTAGGAGTGTAACATTACCCCCAGCTCAGTTCTTCTGATGGTCACTACCACAGGCTGTGTTGTTAACATGAGGTGTAGGAGTGTAACATTACCCCCAGCTCAGTTCTTCTGATGGTCACTACCACAGGCTGTGTTGTTAACATGAGCTGTAGGAGTGTAACATTAACCCCAGCTCAGTTCTTGTGATGGTCACTACCACAGTCTGTGTTGTTAACATGAGCTGTAGGAGTGTAACATTACCCCCAGCTCAGTTCTTCTGATGGTCACTACCACAGGCTGTGTTGTTAACATGAGCTGTAGGAGCGTAACATTAACCCCAGCTCAGTTCTTGTGATGGTCACTACCACAGGCTGTGTTGTTAACATGAGCTGTAGGAGCGTAACATTAACCCCAGCTCAGTTCTTCTGATGGTCACTACCACAGGCTGTGTTGTTAACATGAGCTGTAGGAGCGTAACATTACCCCCAGCTCAGTTCTTGTGATGGTCACTACCACAGGCTGTGTTGTTAACATGAGCTACAGGAGTGTAACATTAACCCCAGCTCAGTTCTTCTGATGGTCACTACCACAGGCTGTGTTGTTAACATGAGGTATAGGAGTGTAACATTACACCCAGCTCAGTTCTTGTGATGGTCACTACCACAGACTGTGTTGTTAACATGAGCTACAGGAGTGTAACATTACCCCCAGCTCAGTTATTGTGATGGTCACTACCACAGGCTGTGTTGTTAACATGAGCTGTAGGAGTGTAACATTACCCCCAGCTCAGTTCTTGTGATGGTCACTACCACAGGCTGTGTTAACATGAGCTGTAGGAGCGTAACATTACCCCCAGCTCAGTTCTTGTGATGGTCAGTCATTACCACAGGCTGTGTTGTTAACATGAGCTACAGGAGTGTAACATTAACCCCAGCTCAGTTCTTCTGATGGTCACTACCACAGGCTGTGTTGTTAACATGAGGTATAGGAGTGTAACATTACCCCCAGCTCAGTTCTTGTGATGGTCACTACCACAGACTGTGTTGTTAACATGAGCTACAGGAGTGTAACATTACCCCCAGCTCAGTTCTTGTGATGGTCACTACCACAGGCTATGTTGTTAACATGAGCTGTAGGAGTGTAACATTACCCCCAGCTCAGTTCTTGTGATGGTCACTACCACAGGCTGTGTTAACATGAGCTGTAGGAGCGTAACATTACCCCCAGCTCAGTTCTTCTGATGGTCAGTCATTACCACAGGCTGTGTTGTTAACATGAGCTACAGGAGTATAACATTAACCCCAGCTCAGTTCTTCTGATGGTCACTACCACAGGCTGTGTTGTTAACATGAGCTGTAGGAGCGTAACATTACCCCCAGCTCAGTTATTCTGATGGTCAGTCACTACCACAGGCTGTGTTGTTAACATGAGCTGTAGGAGCGTAACATTACTCCCAGCTCAGTTATTCTGATGGTCAGTCACTACCACAGGCTGTGTTGTTAACATGAGCTGTAGGAGTGTAACATTACCCCCAGCTCGGTTCTTGTGATGGTCACTACCACAGGCTGTGTTGTTAACATGAGGTGTAGGAGTGTAACATTACCCCCAGCTCAGTTCTTCTGATGGTCACTACCACAGGCTGTCTTGTTAACATGAGCTGTAGGAGTGTAACATTACCCCCAGCTCAGTTCTTGTGATGGTCACTACCACAGGATGTGTTAACATGAGCTGTAGGAGCGTAACATTACCCCCAGCTCAGTTCTTCTGATGGTCACTACCACAGGCTGTGTTGTTAACATGAGCTACAGGAGTATAACATTAACTCCAGCTCAGTTCTTCTGATGGTCACTACCACAGGCTGTGTTGTTAACATGAGCTGTAGGAGCGTAACATTAACCCCAGCTCAGTTCTTGTGATGGTCACTACCACAGGCTGTGTTGTTAACATGAGCTGTAGGAGCGTAACATTACCCCCAGCTCAGTTCTTGTGATGGTCACTACCACAGGCTGTGTTGTTAACATGAGCTACAGGAGTGTAACATTAACCCCAGCTCAGTTCTTCTGATGGTCACTACCAAAGGGTGTGTTGTTAACATGAGGTATAGGAGTGTAACATTACCCCCAGCTCAGTTCTTGTGATGGTCACTACCACAGACTGTGTTGTTAACATGAGCTACAGGAGTGTAACATTACCCCCAGCTCAGTTATTGTGATGGTCACTACCACAGGCTGTGTTGTTAACATGAGCTGTAGGAGCGTAACATTACCCCCAGCTCAGTTCTTGTGATGGTCACTACCACAGGCTGTGTTAACATGAGCTGTAGGAGCGTAACATTACCCCCAGCTCAGTTCTTCTGATGGTCAGTCATTACCACAGTCTGTGTTGTTAACATGAGCTACAGGAGTATAACATTAACCCCAGCTCAGTTCTTCTGATGGTCACTACCACAGGCTGTGTTGTTAACATGAGCTGTAGGAGTGTAACATTACCCCCAGCTCAGTTCTTCTGATGGTCACTACCACAGGCTGTGTTGTTAACATGAGCTGTAGGAGCGTAACATTACCCCCAGCTCAGTTATTCTGATGGTCAGTCACTACCACAGGCTGTGTTGTTAACATGAGCTGTAGGAGTGTAACATTACCACCAGCTCGGTTCTTGTGATGGTCACTACCACAGGCTGTGTTGTTAACATGAGGTGTAGGAGTGTAACATTACCCCCAGCTCAGTTCTTCTGATGGTCACTACCACAGGCTGTGTTGTTAACATGAGCTACAGGAGTGTAACATTAACCCCAGCTCAGTTCTTCTGATGGTCACTACCACAGGCTGTGTTGTTAACATGAGGTATAGGAGTGTAACATTACCCCCAGCTCAGTTCTTGTGATGGTCACTACCACAGACTGTGTTGTTAACATGAGCTACAGGAGTGTAACATTACCCCCAGCTCAGTTCTTGTGATGGTCACTACCACAGGCTGTGTTGTTAACATGAGCTGTAGGAGTGTAACATTACCCCCAGCTCAGTTCTTGTGATGGTCACTACCACAGGCTGTGTTAACATGAGCTGTAGGAGCGTAACATTACCCCCAGCTCAGTTCTTCTGATGGTCAGTCATTACCACAGGCTGTGTTGTTAACATGAGCTACAGGAGTATAACATTAACCCCAGCTCAGTTCTTCTGATGGTCACTACCACAGGCTGTGTTGTTAACATGAGCTGTAGGAGCGTAACATTACCCCCAGCTCAGTTCTTCTGATGGTCACTACCACAGGCTGTGTTGTTAACATGAGCTGTAGGAGCGTAACATTACTCCCAGCTCAGTTATTCTGATGGTCAGTCACTACCACAGGCTGTGTTGTTAACATGAGCTGTAGGAGTGTAACATTACCCCCAGCTCGGTTCTTGTGATGGTCACTACCACAGGCTGTGTTGTTAACATGAGGTGTAGGAGTGTAACATTACCCCCAGCTCAGTTCTTCTGATGGTCACTACCACAGGCTGTCTTGTTAACATGAGCTGTAGGAGTGTAACATTACCCCCAGCTCAGTTCTTGTGATGGTCACTACCACAGGATGTGTTAACATGAGCTGTAGGAGCGTAACATTACCCCCAGCTCAGTTCTTCTGATGGTCACTACCACAGGTTGTGTTGTTAACATGAGCTACAGGAGTATAACATTAACCCCAGCTCAGTTCTTCTGATGGTCACTACCACAGGCTGTGTTGTTAACATGAGCTGTAGGAGTGTAACATTAACCCCAGTTCAGTTCTTGTGATGGTCACTACCACAGGCTGTGTTGTTAACATGAGCTGTAGGAGTGTAACATTACCCCCAGCTCAGTTCTTCTGATGGTCACTACCACAGGCTGTGTTGTTAACATGAGCTGTAGGAGTGTAACATTAACCCCAGCTCAGTTCTTCTGATGGTCACTACCACAGGCTGTGTTGTTAACATGAGCTGTAGGAGTGTAACATTACCCCCAGCTCAGTTCTTCTGATGGTCACTACCACAGGCTGTGTTGTTAACATGAGCTACAGGAGTATAACATTAACCCCAGCTCAGTTCTTCTGATGGTCACTACCACAGGCTGTGTTGTTAACATGAGCTGTAGGAGTGTAACATTAACCCCAGCTCAGTTCTTGTGATGGTCACTACCACAGTCTGTGTTGTTAACATGAGCTGTAGGAGTGTAACATTACCCCCAGCTCAGTTCTTCTGATGGTCACTACCACAGGCTGTGTTGTTAACATGAGCTGTAGGAGCGTAACATTAACCCCAGCTCAGTTCTTGTGATGGTCACTACCACAGGCTGTGTTCTTAACATGAGCTGTAGAAGTGTAACATTAACCCCAGCTCAGTTCTTGTGATGGTCACTACCACAGGCTGTGTTGTTAACATGAGCTTTAGGAGCGTAACATTACCCCCAGCTCAGTTCTTGTGATGGTCACTACCACAGGCTGTGTTGTTAACATGAGCTACAGGAGTGTAACATTGACCCCAGCTCAGTTCTTCTGATGGTCACTACCACAGGCTGTGTTGTTAACATGAGGTATAGGAGTGTAACATTACCCCCAGCTCAGTTCTTGTGATGGTCACTACCACAGACTGTGTTGTTAACATGAGCTACAGGAGTGTAACATTACCCCAGCTCAGTTCTTGTGATGGTCTCTACCACAGGCTGTGTTGTTAACATGAGCTGTAGGAGTGTAACATTACCCCCAGCTCAGTTCTTGTGATGGTCACTACCACAGGCTGTGTTAACATGAGCTGTAGGAGCGTAACATTACCCCCAGCTCAGATCTTCTGATGGTCAGTCATTACCACAAGCTGTGTTGTTAACATGAACTACAGGAGTATAACATTAACCCCAGCTCAGTTCTTCTGATGGTCACTACCACAGGCTGTGTTGTTAACATGAGCTGTAGGAGTGTAACATTACCCCCAGCTCAGTTCTTCTGATGGTCACTACCACAGGCTGTGTTGTTAACATGAGCTGTAGGAGCGTAACATTACCCCCAGCTCAGTTATTCTGATGGTCAGTCACTACCACAGGCTGTGTTGTTAACATGAGCTGTAGGAGTGTAACATTAACCCCAGTTCAGTTCTTGTGATGGTCACTACCACAGGCTGTGTTGTTAACATGAGCTGTAGGAGTGTAACATTACCCCCAGCTCAGTTCTTCTGATGGTCACTACCACAGGCTGTGTTGTTAACATGAGCTGTAGGAGTGTAACATTAACCCCAGCTCAGTTCTTCTGATGGTCACTACCACAGGCTGTGTTGTTAACATGAGCTGTAGGAGTGTAACATTACCCCCAGCTCAGTTCTTCTGATGGTCACTACCACAGGCTGTGTTGTTAACATGAGCTACAGGAGTATAACATTAACCCCAGCTCAGTTCTTCTGATGGTCACTACCACAGGCTGTGTTGTTAACATGAGCTGTAGGAGTGTAACATTAACCCCAGCTCAGTTCTTGTGATGGTCACTACCACAGTCTGTGTTGTTAACATGAGCTGTAGGAGTGTAACATTACCCCCAGCTCAGTTCTTCTGATGGTCACTACCACAGGCTGTGTTGTTAACATGAGCTGTAGGAGCGTAACATTAACCCCAGCTCAGTTCTTGTGATGGTCACTACCACAGGCTGTGTTCTTAACATGAGCTGTAGAAGTGTAACATTAACCCCAGCTCAGTTCTTGTGATGGTCACTACCACAGGCTGTGTTGTTAACATGAGCTTTAGGAGCGTAACATTACCCCCAGCTCAGTTCTTGTGATGGTCACTACCACAGGCTGTGTTGTTAACATGAGCTACAGGAGTGTAACATTGACCCCAGCTCAGTTCTTCTGATGGTCACTACCACAGGCTGTGTTGTTAACATGAGGTATAGGAGTGTAACATTACCCCCAGCTCAGTTCTTGTGATGGTCACTACCACAGACTGTGTTGTTAACATGAGCTACAGGAGTGTAACATTACCCCCAGCTCAGTTCTTGTGATGGTCTCTACCACAGGCTGTGTTGTTAACATGAGCTGTAGGAGTGTAACATTACCCCCAGCTCAGTTCTTGTGATGGTCACTACCACAGGCTGTGTTAACATGAGCTGTAGGAGCGTAACATTACCCCCAGCTCAGATCTTCTGATGGTCAGTCATTACCACAAGCTGTGTTGTTAACATGAACTACAGGAGTATAACATTAACCCCAGCTCAGTTCTTCTGATGGTCACTACCACAGGCTGTGTTGTTAACATGAGCTGTAGGAGTGTAACATTACCCCCAGCTCAGTTCTTCTGATGGTCACTACCACAGGCTGTGTTGTTAACATGAGCTGTAGGAGCGTAACATTACCCCCAGCTCAGTTATTCTGATGGTCAGTCACTACCACAGGCTGTGTTGTTAACATGAGCTGTAGGAGTGTAACATTACCACCAGCTCGGTTCTTGTGATGGTCACTACCACAGGCTGTGTTGTTAACATGAGGTGTAGGAGTGTAACATTACCCCCAGCTCAGTTCTTCTGATGGTCACTACCACAGGCTGTGTTGTTAACATGAGCTGTAGGAGTGTAACATTACCCCAAGCTCAGTTCTTGTGATGGTCACTACCACAGGCTGTGTTAACATGAGCTGTAGGAGCGTAACATTACCCCCAGCTCAGTTCTTCTGATGGTCACTACCACAGGCTGTGTTGTTAACATGAGCTACAGGAGTATAACATTAACCCCAGCTCAGTTCTTCTGATGGTCACTACCACAGGCTGTGTTGTTAACATGAGCTGTAGGAGTGTAACATTAACCCCAGCTCAGTTCTTGTGATGGTCACTACCACAGGCTGTGTTGACATGAGGTGTAGGAGTGTAACATTACTCCCAGCTCTGTTCTTGTGATGGTCACTACCACAGGCTGTGTTAACATGAGCTGCAGGAGTGTAACATTAACCCCAGCTCAGTTCTTCTGATGGTCACTACCACAGGCTGTGTTGTTAACATGAGCTGTAGGAGCGTAACATTAACCCCAGCTCAGTTCTTGTGATGGTCACTACCACAGGCTGTGTTGTTAACATGAGCTGTAGAAGTGTAACATTAACCCCAGCTCAGTTCTTGTGATGGTCACTACCACAGGCTGTGTTGTTAACATGAGCTGTAGGAGCGTAACATTACCCCCAGCTCAGTTCTTGTGATGGTCACTACCACAGGCTGTGTTGTTAACATGAGCTACAGGAGTGTAACATTACCCCCAGCTCAGTTCTTGTGATGGTCACTACCACAGGCTGTGTTGTTAACATGAGCTGTAGGAGTGTAACATTACCCCCAGCTCAGTTCTTGTGATGGTCACTACCACAGACTGTGTTGTTAACATGAGCTACAGGAGTGTAACATTACCCCCAGCCCAGTTCTTCTGATGGTCACTACCACAGGTTGTGTTGTTAACATGAGCTGTAGGAGCGTAACATTACCCCCAGCTCAGTTCTTCTGATGGTCAGTCACTACCACAGGCTGTGTTGTTAACATGAGCTGTAGGAGTGTAACATTACCCCCAGCTCAGTTCTTCTGATGGTCACTACCACAGGCTGAGTTGTTAACATGAGCTGTAGGAGTGTAACATTACCCCCAGCTCGGTTCTTCTGATGGTCACTACCACAGGCTGTGTTGTTAACATGAGCTGTAGGAGCGTAACATTAACCCCAGCTCAGTTCTTGTGATGGTCACTACCACAGGCTGTGTTGTTAACATGAGCTGTAGAAGTGTAACATTAACCTCAGCTCAGTTCTTCTGATGGTCACTACCACAGGCTGTGTTGTTAACATGAGGTATAGGAGTGTAACATTACCCCCAGCTCAGTTCTTGTGATGGTCACTACCACAGACTGTGTTGTTAACATGAGCTACAGGAGTGTAACATTACCCCCAGCCCAGTTCTTCTGATGGTCACTACCACAGGTTGTGTTGTTAACATGAGCTGTAGGAGCGTAACATTACCCCCAGCTCAGTTCTTCTGATGGTCAGTCACTACCACAGGCTGTGTTGTTAACATGAGCTGTAGGAGTGTAACATTACCCCCAGCTCAGATCTTCTGATGGTCACTACCACAGGCTGTGTTGTTAACATGAGCTGTAGGAGTGTAAAATTACCCCCAGCTCGGTTCTTGTGATGGTCACTACCACAGGCTGTGTTGTTAACATGAGGTGTCGGAGTGTAACATTACCCCCAGCTCAGTTCTTCTGATGGTCACTACCACAGGCTGTGTTGTTAACATGAGCTGTAGGAGTGTAACATTACCCCCAGCTCAGTTCTTGTGATGGTCACTACCACAGGCTGTGTTAACATGAGGTGTAGGAGTGTAACATTACCCCCAGCGCAGTTCTTGTGATGGTCACTACCACAGGCTGTGTTAACATGAGCTGCAGGAGTGTAACATTAACCCCAGCTCAGTTCTTCTGATGGTCACTACCACAGGCTGTGTTGTTAACATGAGCTGTAGGAGCGTAACATTACCCCCAGCTCAGTTCTTGTGATGGTCAATACCACAGGCTGTGTTGTTAACATAAGCTACAGGAGTGTAACATTAACCCCAGCTCAGTTCTTCTGATGGTCACTACCACAGGCTGTTGTTATGCTCGCGCACCAGAACCTGACCCGTGTGGCGAAACCCAAGACAGACAGACACGAGAGGACTTCTAAGTCTACAAAGGGGAGTTTTATTGTGGGAGGGAAATGTATGGTGAAAAAAGGCGTTCTGTTAGTGGGATGTGTGAATAAACTATGTGTGGTGTCCCGTGGTTTGCGTGTATAACTATGTGTGAGTGTTTTTAGCCAATGTGTGGTGCGGTATGTAAATGACCAGGAGGTGTTGAAGAAATGTGCGTGCACCTGGCGAGAAAGTCCAGTCCGTGATCCAAGAGGGGTTGTCCGAGAAAGTCCAGGTCCGAGATCCGGGAAGTCGAGTCCGAAAGGAGGGGTCCAGGTAGAGGGACAAGGGGGGAGATCGCAGGAGAGGTCCAGGGAAAAACGTGAAGGTCGCTGGGGACGAGGGAGACGCGGGGAGCCGTGGAAATCGCGGAGGGAGAGTCTTGGGAGGAAACAGAGACACGAAGATAAGACACTGGGGAATAAACAGAAAGCAAGGAACGCTTGAGGGCTTATCAGAACTTCACCGCAGGGTTCAGTACGTCGAAGCACTGAGAGACGTTCTGGGAGGCTTTTTGTAGAAGGCAGCCTGATTGCCACAGGTGTGCCTGATGGATGATGGCAAACACCTGGTGCAGCGCAGCGCTCGTCTCAGTGCGCGAGCCGAGCGCTCGGATGTTTCCGGCACGTCCGAGCTGGGGGAGTGGCTTGAACGTGCCGGGGAGGCAGCTCGGGGCGGTGTAACCACAACAGCTGTGTTGTTAACATGAGCTACAGGAGTGTAACATTACCCCCAGCTCAGTTCTTGTGATGGTCACTACCACAGGCTGTGTTGTTAACATGAGCTGTAGGAGTGTAACATTACCCCCAGCTCAGTTCTTGTGATGGTCACTACCACAGGCTGTGTTAACATGAGCTGTAGGAGCGTAACATTACCCCCAGCTCAGTTCTTCTGATGGTCAGTCATTAGCACAGGCTGTGTTGTTAACATGAGCTAAAGGTGTATAACATTAACCCCAGCTCAGTTCTTCTGATGGTCACTACCACAGGCTGTGTTGTTAACATGAGCTGTAGGAGCGTAACATTACCCCCAGCTCAGTTCTTCTGATGGTCACTACCACAGGCTGTGTTGTTAACATGAGCTGTAGGAGCGTAACATTACTCCCAGCTCAGTTATTCTGATGGTCAGTCACTACCACAGGCTGTGTTGTTAACATGAGCTGTAGGAGTGTAACATTACCCCCAGCTCAGTTCTTGTGATGGTCACTACCACAGGCTGTGTTGTTAACATGAGGTGTAGGAGTGTAACATTACCCCCAGCTCAGTTCTTCTGATGGTCACTACCACAGGCTGTGTTGTTAACATGAGCTGTAGGAGTGTAACATTACCCCCAGCTCAGTTCTTGTGATGGTCACTACCACAGGCTGTGTTGTTAACATGAGGTGTAGGAGTGTAACATTACCCCCAGCTCAGTTCTTCTGATGGTCACTACCACAGGCTGTGTTGTTAACATGAGCTACAGGAGTGTAACATTACCCCCTGCTCAGTTCTTCTGAAGGTCACTACCACAGGCTGTGTTGTTAACATGAGGTGTAGGAGTGTAACATTACCCCAGCTCAGTTCTTCTGATGGTCACTACCACAGGCTGTGTTAACATGAGGTGTAGGAGTGTAACATTACCCCCAGCTCAGTTCTTGTGATGGTCACTACCACAGGCTGTGTTAACATGAGCTGCAGGAGTGTAACATTAACCCCAGCTCAGTTCTTCTGATGGTCACTACCACAGGCTGTGTTGTTAACATGAGCTGTAGGAGCGTAACATTACCCCCAGCTCAGTTCTTCTGATGGTCAGTCATTAGCACAGGCTGTGTTGTTAACATGAGCTACAGGAGTATAACATTAACCCCAGCTCAGTTCTTCTGATGGACACTACCACAGGCTGTGTTGTTAACATGAGCTGTAGGAGCGTAACATTACCCCCAGCTCAGTTCTTCTGATGGTCACTACCACAGGCTGTGTTGTTAACATGAGGTATAGGAGTGTAACATTACCCCCAGCTCAGTTCTTCAGATGGTCACTACCACAGACTGTGTTGTTAAAATGAGCTACAGGAGTGTAACATTACCCCCAGCTCAGTTCTTGTGATGGTCACTACCACAGGCTGTGTTGTTAACATGAGGTGTAGGAGTGTAACATTACCCCCAGCTCAGTTCTTCTGATGGTCACTACCACAGGCTGTGTTGTTAACATGAGCTACAGGAGTTCAACATTACCCCCTGCTCAGTTCTTCTGATGGTCACTACCACAGGCTGTGTTGTTAACATGAGGTATAGGAGTGTAACATTACCCCCAGCTCAGTTCTTCAGATGGTCACTACCACAGACTGTGTTGTTAAAATGAGCTACAGGAGTGTAACATTACCCCCAGCTCAGTTCTTGTGATGGTCACTACCACAGGCTGTGTTGTTAACATGAGCTACAGGAGTGTAACATTACCCCCTGCTCAGTTCTTCTGAAGGTCACTACCACAGGCTGTGTTGTTAACATGAGGTGTAGGAGTGTAACATTACCCCAGCTCAGTTCTTCTGATGGTCACTACCACAGGCTGTGTTAACATGAGGTGTAGGAGTGTAACATTACCCCCAGCTCAGTTCTTGTGATGGTCACTACCACAGGCTGTGTTAACATGAGCTGTAGGAGCGTAACATTACCCCCAGCTCAGTTCTTCTGATGGTCAGTCACTACCACAAGCTGTGTTGTTAACATGAGCTGTAGGAGTGTAACATTACCCCCAGCTCGGTTCTTGTGATGGTCACTACCACAGGCTGTGTTGTTAACATGAGGTGTAGGAGTGTAACATTACCCCCAGCTCAGTTCTTCTGATGGTCACTACCACAGGCTGTGTTGTTAACATGAGCTACAGGAGTTCAACATTACCCCCTGCTCAGTTCTTCTGATGGTCACTACCACAGGCTGTGTTGTTAACATGAGGTGTAGGAGTGTAACATTACCCCAGCTCAGTTCTTCTTATGGTCACTACCACAGGCTGTGTGAACATGAGGTGTAGGAGTGTAACATTACCCCCAGCTCAGTTCTTGTGATGGTCACTACCACAGGCTGTGTTAACATGAGCTGCAGGAGTGTAACATTAACCCCAGCTCAGTTCTTCTGATGGTCACTACCACAGGCTGTGTTGTTAACATGAGCTGTAGGAGCGTAACATTACCCCCAGCTCAGTTCTTCTGATGGTCAGTCACTACCACAGGCTGTGTTGTTGACATGAGCTGTAGGAGTGTAACATTACCCCCAGCTCAGTTCTTCTGATGGTCACTACCACAGGCTGTGTTGTTAACATGAGCTGTAGGAGTGTAACATTACCCCCAGCTCAGTTCTTCTGATGGTCACTACCACAGGCTGTGTTGTTAACATGAGCTGTAGGAGCGTAACATTACCCCCAGCTCAGTTCTTCTGATGGTCAGTCACTACCACAAGCTGTGTTGTTAACATGAGCTGTAGGAGTGTAACATTACCCCCAGCTCGGTTCTTGTGATGGTCACTACCACAGGCTGTGTTGTTAACATGAGGTGTAGGAGTGTAACATTACCCCCAGCTCAGTTCTTCTGATGGTCACTACCACAGGCTGTGTTGTTAACATGAGCTACAGGAGTGTAACATTACCCCCTGCTCAGTTCTTCTGATGGTCACTACCACAGGCTGTGTTGTTAACATGAGGTGTAGGAGTATAACATTACCCCAGCTCAGTTCTTCTTATGGTCACTACCACAGGCTGTGTTAACATGAGGTGTAGGAGTGTAACATTACCCCCAGCTCAGTTCTTGTGATGGTCACTACCACAGGCTGTGTTAATATGAGCTGCAGGAATGTAACATTAACTCCAGCTCAGTTCTTCTGATGGTCACTACCACAGGCTGTGTTGTTAACATGAGCTACAGGAGTGTAACATTAACCCCAGCTCAGTTCTTGTGATGGTCACTACCACAGGCTGTGTTGTTAACATGAGCTGTAGAAGTGTAACATTAACCCCAGCTCAGTTCTTGTGATGGTCACTACCACAGGCTGTGTTGTTAACATGAGCTGTAGGAGCGTAACATTACCCCCAGCTCAGTTCTTGTGATGGTCACTACCACAGGCTGTGTTGTTAACATGAGCTACAGGAGTGTAACATTACCCCAGCTCAGTTCTTCTTATGGTCACTACCACAGGCTGTGTTAACATGAGGTGTAGGAGTGTAACATTACCCCCAGCTCAGTTCTTGTGATGGTCACTACCACAGGCTGTGTTAACATGAGCTGCAGGAGTGTAACATTAACCCCAGCTCAGTTCTTCTGATGGTCACTACCACAGGCTGTGTTGTTAACATGAGCTGTAGGAGCGTAACATTACCCCCAGCTCAGTTCTTCAGATGGTCAGTCACTACCACAAGCTGTGTTGTTAACATGAGCTGTAGGAGTGTAACATTACCCCCAGCTTGGTTCTTGTGATGGTCACTACCACAGGCTGTGTTGTTAACATGAGGTGTAGGAGTGTAACATTACCCCCAGCTCAGTTCTTCTGATGGTCACTACCACAGGCTGTGTTGTTAACATGAGCTACAGGAGTGTAACATTACCCCCTGCTCAGTTCTTCTGATGGTCACTACCACAGGCTGTGTTAACATGAGGTGTAGGAGTGTAACATTACCCCCCGCTCAGTTCTTGTGATGGTCACTACCACAGGCTGTGTTAACATGAGCTGCAGGAGTGTAACATTAACTCCAGCTCAGTTCTTCTGATGGTCACTACCACAGGCTGTGTTGTTAACATGAGCTGTAGGAGCGTAACATTAACCCCAGCTCAGTTCTTGTGATGGTCACTACCACAGGCTGTGTTGTTAACATGAGCTGTAGAAGTGTAACATTAACCCCAGCTCAGTTCTTGTGATGGTCACTACCACAGGCTGTGTTGTTAACATGAGCTGTAGGAGCGTAACATTACCCCCAGCTCAGTTCTTGTGATGGTCACTACCACAGGCTGTGTTGTTAACATGAGCTACAGGAGTGTAACATTAACCCCAGCTCAGTTCTTCTTATGGTCACTACCACAGGCTGTGTTAACATGAGGTGTAGGAGTGTAACATTACCCCCAGCTCAGTTCTTGTGATGGTCACTACCACAGGCTGTGTTAACATGAGCTGCAGGAGTGTAACATTAACCCCGGCTCAGTTCTTCTGATGGTCACTACCACAGGCTGTGTTGTTAACAAGAGCTGTAGGAGCGTAACATTACCCCCAGCTCAGATCTTCTGATGGTCAGTCACTACCACAAGCTGTGTTGTTAACATGAGCTGTAGGAGTGTAACATTACCCCCAGCTCGGTTCTTGTGATGGTCACTACCACAGGCTGTGTTGTTAACATGAGGTGTAGGAGTGTAACATTACCCCCAGCTCAGTTCTTCTGATGGTCACTACCACAGGCTGTGTTGTTAACATGAGCTACAGGAGTGTAACATTACCCCCTGCTCAGTTCTTCTGATGGTCACTACCACAGGCTGTGTTGTTAACATGAGGTGTAGGAGTGTAACATTACCCCAGCTCAGTTCTTCTTATGGTCACTACCACAGGCTGTGTTAACATGAGGTGTAGGAGTGTAACATTACTTCCAGCTCAGTTCTTGTGATGGTCACTACCACAGGCTGTGTTAACATGAGCTGCAGGAGCGTAACATTAACTCCAGCTCAGTTCTTCTGATGGTCACTACCACAGGCTGTGTTGTTAACATGAGCTGTAGGAGCGTAACATTAACCCCAGCTCAGTTCTTGTGATGGTCACTACCACAGGCTGTGTTGTTAACATGAGCTGTAGAAGTGTAACATTAACCCCAGCTCAGTTCTTGTGATGGTCACTACCACAGGCTGTGTTGTTAACATGAGCTGTAGGAGCGTAACATTACCCCCAGCTCAGTTCTTGTGATGGTCACTACCACAGGCTGTGTTATTAACATGAACTGTAGGACTGTAACATTACCCCCAGCTCAGTTCTTGTGATGGTCACTACCACAGGCTGTGTTAACATGAGCTGTAGGAGCGTAACATTACCCCCAGCTCAGTTCTTGTGATGGTCAGTCATTACCACAGACTGTGTTGTTATCATGAGCTACAGGAGTGTAACATTACCCCCAGCTCAGTTCTTGTGATGGTCACTACCACAGGCTGTGTTGTTAACATGAGCTGTAGGAGTGTAACATTACCCCCAGCTCAGTTCTTGTGATGGTCACTACCACAGGCAGTGTTAACATGAGCTGTAGGAGCGTAACATTACCCCCAGCTCAGTTCTTCTGATGGTCAGTCATTACCACAGGCTGTGTTTTTAACATGAGCTACAGGAGTATAACATTAACCCCAAGTCAGTTCTTCTGATGGTCACTACCACAGGCTGTGTTGTTAACATGAGCTGTAGGAGCGTAACATTACCCCCAGCTCAGTTCTTGTGATGGTCACTACCACAAGCTGTGTTGTTAACATGAGCTGTAGGAGTGTAACATTACCCCCAGCTCGGTTCTTGTGATGGTCACTACCACAGGCTGTGTTGTTAACATGAGGTGTAGGAGTGTAACATTACCCCCAGCTCAGTTCTTCTGATGGTCACTACCACAGGCTGTGTTGTTAACATGAGCTACAGGAGTGTAACATTACCCCCTGCTCAGTTCTTCTGATGGTCACTACCACAGGCTGTGTTGTTAACATGAGGTGTAGGAGTGTAACATTACCCCAGCTCAGTTCTTGTGATGGTCACTACCACAGGCTGTGTTAACATGAGGTGTAGGAGTGTAACATTACCCCCAGCTCAGTTCTTGTGATGGTCACTACCACAGGCTGTGTTAACATGAGCTGCAGGAGCGTAACATTAACTCCAGCTCAGTTCTTCTGATGGTCACTACCACAGGCTGTGTTGTTAACATGAGCTGTAGGAGCGTAACATTAACCCCAGCTCAGTTCTTGTGATGGTCACTACCACAGGCTGTGTTGTTAACATGAGCTGTAGAAGTGTAACATTAACCCCAGCTCAGTTCTTGTGATGGTCACTACCACAGGCTGTGTTGTTAACATGAGCTGTAGGAGCGTAACATTACCCCCAGCTCAGTTCTTGTGATGGTCACTACCACAGGCTGTGTTGTTAACATGAACTGTAGGACTGTAACATTACCCCCAGCTCAGTTCTTGTGATGGTCACTACCACAGGCTGTGTTAACATGAGCTGTACGAGCGTAACATTACCCCCAGCTCAGTTCTTCTGATGGTCAGTCATTACCACAGACTGTGTTGTTATCATGAGCTACAGGAGTGTAACATTACCCCCAGCTCAGTTCTTGTGATGGTCACTACCACAGGCTGTGTTGTTAACATGAGCTGTAGGAGTGTAACATTACCCCCAGCTCAGTTCTTGTGATGGTCACTACCACAGGCTGTGTTAACATGAGCTGTAGGAGCGTAACATTACCCCCAGCTCAGTTCTTCTGATGGTCAGTCATTACCACAGGCTGTGTTTTTAACATGAGCTACAGGAGTATAACATTAACCCCAAGTCAGTTCTTCTGATGGTCACTACCACAGGCTGTGTTGTTAACATGAGCTGTAGGAGCGTAACATTACCCCCAGCTCAGTTCTTCTGATGGTCACTACCACAGGCTGTGTTGTTAACATGAGCTGTAGGAGCGTAACATTACCCCCAGCTCAGTTATTCTGATGGTCAGTCACTACCACAGGCTGTGTTGTTAACATGAGCTGTAGGAGTGTAACATTACCACCAGCTCGGTTCTTGTGATGGTCACTACCACAGGCTGTGTTGTTAACATGAGGTGTAGGAGTGTAACATTACCCCCAGCTCAGTTCTTCTGATGGTCACTACCACAGGCTGTGTTGTTAACATGAGCTGTAGGAGTGTAACATTACCCCCAGCTCAGTTCTTCTGATGGTCACTACCACAGGCTGTGTTGTTAACATGAGCTGTAGGAGTGTAACATTACCCCCAGCTCAGTTCTTGTGATGGTCACTACCACAGGCTGTATTAACATGAGCTGTAGGAGCGTAACATTACCCCCAGCTCAGTTCTTCTGATGGTCACTACCACAGGCTGTGTTAACATGAGCTGTAGGAGCGTAACATTACGCCCAGCTCAGTTCTTCTAATGGTCACTACCACAGGCTGTGTTGTTAACATGAGCTACAGGAGTGTAACATTACCCCCAGCTCAGTTCTTCTGATGGTCACTACCACAGGTTGTGTTGTTAACATGAGCTGCAGGAGTGTAACATTAACCCCAGCTCAGTTCTTCTGATGGTTACTATCACAGGCTGTGTTGTTAACATGAGCTGTAGGAGTGTAACATTACCCCCAGCTCAGTACTTGTGATGGTCACTACCACAGGCTGTGTTGTTAACATGAGCTGTAGGAGCGTAACATTACCCCCAGCTCAGTTCTTCTGATGGTCAGTCACTACCACAGGCTGTGTTGTTAACATGAGCTACAGGAGTATAACATTACCCCCAGCCCAGTTCTTCTGATGGTCACTACCACAGGATGTGTTGTTAACATGAGCTGTAGGAGCGTAACATTAACCCCAGCTCAGTTCTTGTGATGGTCACTACCACAGGCTGTGTTGTTAACATGAGCTACAGGAGTATAACATTAACCCCAGCTCAGTTCTTCTGATGGTCACTACCACAGGCTGTGTTGTTAACATGAGCTGTAGGAGCGTAACATTACCCCCAGCTCAGTTCTTCTGATGGTCACTACCACAGGCTGTGTTGTTAACATGAGCTGTAGGAGCGTAACATTACTCCCAGCTCAGTTATTCTGATGGTCAGTCACTACCACAGGCTGTGTTGTTAACATGAGCTGTAGGAGTGTAACATTACCCCCAGCTCGGTTCTTGTGATGGTCACTACCACAGGCTGTGTTGTTAACATGAGGTGTAGGAGTGTAACATTACCCCCAGCTCAGTTCTTCTGATGGTCACTACCACAGGCTGTGTTGTTAACATGAGCTGTAGGAGTGTAACATTACCCCCAGCTCAGTTCTTGTGATGGTCACTACCACAGGCTGTGTTAACATGAGCTGTAGGAGCGTAACATTACGCCCAGCTCAGTTCTTCTGATGGTCACTACCACAGGCTGTGTTGTTAACATGAGCTACAGGAGTATAACATTACCCCCAGCTCAGTTCTTCTGATGGTCACTACCACAGGCTGTGTTGTTAACATGAGCTGTAGGAGTGTAACATTAACCCCAGCTCAGTTCTTGTGATCGTCACTACCACAGGCTGTGTTGTTAACATGAGCTGTAGGAGTGTAACATTACCCCCAGGTCAGTTCTTCTGATGGTCACTACCACAGGCTGTGTTGTTAACATGAGCTACAGGAGTATAACATTAACCTCAGCTCAGTTCTTCTGATGGTCACTACCACAGGCTGTGTTGTTAACATGAGCTGTAGGAGTGTAACATTAACCCCAGCTCAGTTCTTGTGATGGTCACTACCACAGTCTGTGTTGTTAACATGAGCTGTAGGAGTGTAACATTACCCCAAGCTCAGTTCTTCTGATGGTCACTACCACAGGCTGTGTTGTTAACATGAGCTGTAGGAGTGTAACATTACCCCCAGCTCAGTTCTTGTTATGGTCACTACCACAGGCTGTGTTGTTAATATGAGCTATAGGAGCGTAACATTACCCCCAGCTCAGTTCTTCTGATGTTCAGTCACGACCACAGGCTGTGTTGTTAACATGAGCTGTAGGAGTGTAACATTACCCCCAGCTCAGTTCTTCTGATGGTCACTACCACAGGCTGTGTTGTTAACATGAGGTGTAGGAGTGTAACATTACCCCCAGCTCAGTTCTTCTGATGGTCACTACCACAGGCTGTGTTGTTAACATGAGCTGTAGGAGTGTAACATTACCCCCAGCTCAGTTCTTCTGATGGTCACTACCACAGGCTGTGTTGTTAACATGAGCTGTAGGAGTGTAACATTACCCCCAGCTCAGTTCTTGTGATGGTCACTACCACAGGCTGTGTTAACATGAGCTGTAGGAGCGTAACATTACCCCCAGCTCAGTTCTCCTGATGGTCACTACCACAGGCTGTGTTAACATGAGCTGTAGGAGCGTAACATTACCCCCAGCTCAGTTCTTCTAATGGTCACTACCACAGGCTGTGTTGTTAACATGAGCTACAGGAGTGTAACATTAACCCCAGCTCAGTTCTTCTGATGGTCACTACCACAGGCTGTGTTGTTAACATGAGCTACAGGAGTGTAACATTAACCCCAGCTCAGTTCTTCTGATGGTTACTATCACAGGCTGTGTTGTTAACATGAGCTGTAGGAGTGTAACATTACCCCCAGCTCAATACTTGTGATGGTCACTACCACAGGCTGTGTTGTTAACATGAGCTGTAGGAGCGTAACATTACCCCCAGCTCAGTTCTTCTGATGGTCAGTCACTACCACAGGCTGTGTTGTTAACATGAGCTACAGGAGTATAACATTACCCCCAGCCCAGTTCTTCTGATGGTCACTACCACAGGCTGTGTTGTTAACATGAGCTGTAGGAGCGTAACATTAACCCCAGCTCAGTTCTTGTGATGGTCACTACCACAGGCTGTGTTGTTAACATGAGCTACAGGAGTATAACATTAACCCCAGCTCAGTTCTTCTGATGGTCACTACCACAGGCTGTGTTGTTAACATGAGCTGTAGGAGCGTAACATTAACCCCAGCTCAGTTCTTCTGATGGTCACTACCACAGGCTGTGTTGTTAACATGAGCTGTAGGAGCGTAACATTACTCCCAGCTCAGTTATTCTGATGGTCAGTCACTACCACAGGCTGTGTTGTTAACATGAGCTGTAGGAGTGTAACATTACCCCCAGCTCAGTTCTTGTGATGGTCACTACCACAGGCTGTGTTAACATGAGCTGTAGGAGCGTAACATTACCCCCAGCTCAGTTCTTCTGATGGTCAGTCATTACCACAGGCTGTGTTTTTAACATGAGCTACAGGAGTATAACATTAACCCCAAGTCAGTTCTTCTGATGGTCACTACCACAGGCTGTGTTGTTAACATGAGCTGTAGGAGCGTAACATTACCCCCAGCTCAGTTCTTCTGATGGTCACTACCACAGGCTGTGTTGTTAACATGAGCTGTAGGAGCGTAACATTACCCCCAGCTCAGTTATTCTGATGGTCAGTCACTACCACAGGCTGTGTTGTTAACATGAGCTGTAGGAGTGTAACATTACCACCAGCTCGGTTCTTGTGATGGTCACTACCACAGGCTGTGTTGTTAACATGAGGTGTAGGAGTGTAACATTACCCCCAGCTCAGTTCTTCTGATGGTCACTACCACAGGCTGTGTTGTTAACATGAGCTGTAGGAGTGTAACATTACCCCCAGCTCAGTTCTTCTGATGGTCACTACCACAGGCTGTGTTGTTAACATGAGCTGTAGGAGTGTAACATTACCCCCAGCTCAGTTCTTGTGATGGTCACTACCACAGGCTGTATTAACATGAGCTGTAGGAGCGTAACATTACCCCCAGCTCAGTTCTTCTGATGGTCACTACCACAGGCTGTGTTAACATGAGCTGTAGGAGCGTAACATTACGCCCAGCTCAGTTCTTCTAATGGTCACTACCACAGGCTGTGTTGTTAACATGAGCTACAGGAGTGTAACATTACCCCCAGCTCAGTTCTTCTGATGGTCACTACCACAGGTTGTGTTGTTAACATGAGCTGCAGGAGTGTAACATTAACCCCAGCTCAGTTCTTCTGATGGTTACTATCACAGGCTGTGTTGTTAACATGAGCTGTAGGAGTGTAACATTACCCCCAGCTCAGTACTTGTGATGGTCACTACCACAGGCTGTGTTGTTAACATGAGCTGTAGGAGCGTAACATTACCCCCAGCTCAGTTCTTCTGATGGTCAGTCACTACCACAGGCTGTGTTGTTAACATGAGCTACAGGAGTATAACATTACCCCCAGCCCAGTTCTTCTGATGGTCACTACCACAGGATGTGTTGTTAACATGAGCTGTAGGAGCGTAACATTAACCCCAGCTCAGTTCTTGTGATGGTCACTACCACAGGCTGTGTTGTTAACATGAGCTACAGGAGTATAACATTAACCCCAGCTCAGTTCTTCTGATGGTCACTACCACAGGCTGTGTTGTTAACATGAGCTGTAGGAGCGTAACATTACCCCCAGCTCAGTTCTTCTGATGGTCACTACCACAGGCTGTGTTGTTAACATGAGCTGTAGGAGCGTAACATTACTCCCAGCTCAGTTATTCTGATGGTCAGTCACTACCACAGGCTGTGTTGTTAACATGAGCTGTAGGAGTGTAACATTACCCCCAGCTCGGTTCTTGTGATGGTCACTACCACAGGCTGTGTTGTTAACATGAGGTGTAGGAGTGTAACATTACCCCCAGCTCAGTTCTTCTGATGGTCACTACCACAGGCTGTGTTGTTAACATGAGCTGTAGGAGTGTAACATTACCCCCAGCTCAGTTCTTGTGATGGTCACTACCACAGGCTGTGTTAACATGAGCTGTAGGAGCGTAACATTACGCCCAGCTCAGTTCTTCTGATGGTCACTACCACAGGCTGTGTTGTTAACATGAGCTACAGGAGTATAACATTACCCCCAGCTCAGTTCTTCTGATGGTCACTACCACAGGCTGTGTTGTTAACATGAGCTGTAGGAGTGTAACATTAACCCCAGCTCAGTTCTTGTGATCGTCACTACCACAGGCTGTGTTGTTAACATGAGCTGTAGGAGTGTAACATTACCCCCAGGTCAGTTCTTCTGATGGTCACTACCACAGGCTGTGTTGTTAACATGAGCTACAGGAGTATAACATTAACCTCAGCTCAGTTCTTCTGATGGTCACTACCACAGGCTGTGTTGTTAACATGAGCTGTAGGAGTGTAACATTAACCCCAGCTCAGTTCTTGTGATGGTCACTACCACAGTCTGTGTTGTTAACATGAGCTGTAGGAGTGTAACATTACCCCAAGCTCAGTTCTTCTGATGGTCACTACCACAGGCTGTGTTGTTAACATGAGCTGTAGGAGTGTAACATTACCCCCAGCTCAGTTCTTGTTATGGTCACTACCACAGGCTGTGTTGTTAATATGAGCTATAGGAGCGTAACATTACCCCCAGCTCAGTTCTTCTGATGTTCAGTCACGACCACAGGCTGTGTTGTTAACATGAGCTGTAGGAGTGTAACATTACCCCCAGCTCAGTTCTTCTGATGGTCACTACCACAGGCTGTGTTGTTAACATGAGGTGTAGGAGTGTAACATTACCCCCAGCTCAGTTCTTCTGATGGTCACTACCACAGGCTGTGTTGTTAACATGAGCTGTAGGAGTGTAACATTACCCCCAGCTCAGTTCTTCTGATGGTCACTACCACAGGCTGTGTTGTTAACATGAGCTGTAGGAGTGTAACATTACCCCCAGCTCAGTTCTTGTGATGGTCACTACCACAGGCTGTGTTAACATGAGCTGTAGGAGCGTAACATTACCCCCAGCTCAGTTCTCCTGATGGTCACTACCACAGGCTGTGTTAACATGAGCTGTAGGAGCGTAACATTACCCCCAGCTCAGTTCTTCTAATGGTCACTACCACAGGCTGTGTTGTTAACATGAGCTACAGGAGTGTAACATTAACCCCAGCTCAGTTCTTCTGATGGTCACTACCACAGGCTGTGTTGTTAACATGAGCTACAGGAGTGTAACATTAACCCCAGCTCAGTTCTTCTGATGGTTACTATCACAGGCTGTGTTGTTAACATGAGCTGTAGGAGTGTAACATTACCCCCAGCTCAATACTTGTGATGGTCACTACCACAGGCTGTGTTGTTAACATGAGCTGTAGGAGCGTAACATTACCCCCAGCTCAGTTCTTCTGATGGTCAGTCACTACCACAGGCTGTGTTGTTAACATGAGCTACAGGAGTATAACATTACCCCCAGCCCAGTTCTTCTGATGGTCACTACCACAGGCTGTGTTGTTAACATGAGCTGTAGGAGCGTAACATTAACCCCAGCTCAGTTCTTGTGATGGTCACTACCACAGGCTGTGTTGTTAACATGAGCTACAGGAGTATAACATTAACCCCAGCTCAGTTCTTCTGATGGTCACTACCACAGGCTGTGTTGTTAACATGAGCTGTAGGAGCGTAACATTAACCCCAGCTCAGTTCTTCTGATGGTCACTACCACAGGCTGTGTTGTTAACATGAGCTGTAGGAGCGTAACATTACTCCCAGCTCAGTTATTCTGATGGTCAGTCACTACCACAGGCTGTGTTGTTAACATGAGCTGTAGGAGTGTAACATTACCCCCAGCTCGGTTCTTGTGATGGTCACTACCACAGGCTATGTTGTTAACATGAGGTGAAGGAGTGTAACATTACCCCCAGTTCAGTTCTTCTGATGGTCACTACCACAGGCTGTGTTGTTAACATGAGCTGTAGGAGTGTAACATTACCCCCAGCTCAGTTCTTGTGATGGTCACTACCACAGGCTGTGTTAACATGAGCTGTAGGAGCGTAACATTACGCCCAGCTCAGTTCTTCTGATGGTCACTACCACAGGCTGTGTTGTTAACATGAGCTACAGGAGTATAACATTAACCCCAGCTCAGTTCTTCTGATGGTCACTACCACAGGCTGTGTTGTTAACATGAGCTGTAGGAGTGTAACATTAACCCCAGCTCAGTTCTTGTGATGGTCACTACCACAGGCTGTGTTGTTAACATGAGCTGTAGGAGTGTAACATTACCCCCAGCTCAGTTCTTCTGATGGTCACTACCACAGGCTGTGTTGTTATCATGAGCTGTAGGAGTGTAACATTAACCCCAGCTCAGTTCTTGTGATGGTCACTACCACAGGCTGTGTTGTTAACATGAGCTGTAGGAGTGTAACATTACCCCCAGCTCAGTTCTTCTGATGGTCACTACCACAGGCTGTGTTGTTAACATGAGGTGTAGGAGTATAACATTAACCTCAGCTCAGTTCTTGTGATGGTCACTACCACAGGCTGTGTTGTTAACATGAGCTGTAGGAGTGTAACATTACCCCAAGCTCAGTTCTTCTGATGGTCACTACCACAGGCTGTGTTGTTAACATGAGCTACAGGAGTGTAACATTACCTCCAGCTCAGTTCTTGTAATGGTCACTACCACAGACTGTGTTGTTAACATGAGCTGTAGGAGCGTAACATTAACCCCAGCTCAGTTCTTGTGATGGTCACTACCACAGGCTGTGTTGTTAACATGAGCTACAGGAGTGTAACATTACCCCCAGCTCAGTTCTTGTGATGGTCACTACCACAGACTGTGTTGTTAACATGAGCTGTAGGAGTGTAACATTACCCCCAGCTCAGTTCTTGTGATGGTCACTACCACAGGCTGTGTTGTTAATATGAGCTATAGGAGCGTAACATTACCCCCAGCTCAGTTCTTCTGATGTTCAGTCACGACCACAGGCTGTGTTGTTAACATGAGCTGTAGGAGTGTAACATTACCCCCAGCTCAGTTCTTCTGATGGTCACTACCACAGGCTGTGTTGTTAACATGAGCTGTAGGAGTGTAACATTACCCCCAGCTCAGTTCTTCTGATGGTCACTACCACAGGCTGTGTTGTTAACATGAGCTGTAGGAGTGTAACATTATCCCCAGCTCAGTTCTTGTGATGGCCACTACCACAGACTGTGTTGTTAACATGAGCTAAAGGAGTGTAACATTACCCCCAGCTCAGTTCTTCTGATGGTCACTACCACAGGCTGTGTTGTTAACATGAGCTGTAGGAGTGTAACATTATCCCCAGCTCAGTTCTTGTGATGGCCACTACCACAGACTGTGTTGTTAACATGAGCTAAAGGAGTGTAACATTACCCCCAGCTCAGTTCTTGTGATGGTCACTACCACAGGCTGTGTTGTTAACATGAGCTACAGGAGTGTAACATTAACCCCAGCTCAGTTCTTCTGATGGTCACTACCACAGGCTGTGTTGTTAACATGAGCTGTAGGAGTGTAACATTATCCCCAGCTCAGTTCTTGTGATGGCCACTACCACAGACTGTGTTGTTAACATGAGCTAAAGGAGTGTAACATTACCCCCAGCTCAGTTCTTCTGATGGTCACTACCACAGGCTGTGTTGTTAACATGAGCTGTAGGAGTGTAACATTAACCCCAGCTCAGTTCTTCTGATGGTTACTATCACAGGCTGTGTTGTTAACATGAGCTGTAGGAGTGTAACATTACCTCCAGCTCGGTTCTTCTGATGGTCACTACCACTGGCTGTGTTGTTAACATGAGGTGTAGGAGTGTAACATTACCCCCAGCTCAGTTCTTGTGATGGCCACTACCACAGGCTGTGTTGTTAACATGAGCTGTAGGAGTGTAACATTACCCCCAGCTCAGTTCTTCTGATGGTCACTACCACAGGCTGTGTTGTTAACATGAGCTGTAGGAGTGTAACATTACCCCCAGCTCAGTTCTTCTGATGGTCACTACCACAGGCTGTGTTGTTAACATGAGCTGTAGGAGTGTAACATTATCCCCAGCTCAGTTCTTGTGATGGCCACTACCACAGACTGTGTTGTTAACATGAGCTAAAGGAGTGTAACATTACCCCCAGCTCAGTTCTTCTGATGGTCACTACCACAGGCTGTGTTGTTAACATGAGCTGTAGGAGTGTAACATTAACCCCAGCTCAGTTCTTCTGATGGTTACTATCACAGGCTGTGTTGTTAACATGAGCTGTAGGAGTGTAACATTACCTCCAGCTCGGTTCTTCTGATGGTCACTACCACTGGCTGTGTTGTTAACATGAGGTGTAGGAGTGTAACATTACCCCCAGCTCAGTTCTTCTGATGGTCACTACCACAGGCTGTGTTGTTAACATGAGCTGTAGGAGTGTAACATTACCCCCAGCTCAGTTCTTCTGATGGTCACTACCACAGGCTGTGTTGTTAACATGAGCTGTAGGAGTGTAACATTACCCCCAGCTCAGTTCTTGTGATGGTCACTACCACAGGCTGTGTTAACATGAGCTGTAGGAGCGTAACATTACCCCCAGCTCAGTTCTTCTGATGGTCACTACCACAGGCTGTGTTAACATGAGCTGTAGGAGCGTAACATTACGCCCAGCTCAGTTCTTCTAATGGTCACTACCACAGGCTGTGTTGTTAACATGAGCTACAGGAGTGTAACATTACCCCCAGCTCAGTTCTTCTGATGGTCACTACCACAGGCTGTGTTGTTAACATGAGCTACAGGAGTGTAACATTAACCCCAGCTCAGTTCTTTTGATGGTTACTATCACAGGCTGTGTTGTTAACATGACCTGTAGGAGTGTAACATTACCCCCAGCTCAGTACTTGTGATGGTCACTACCACAGGCTGTGTTGTTAACATGAGCTGTAGGAGCGTAACATTACCCCCAGCTCAGTTCTTCTGATGGTCAGTCACTACCACAGGCTGTGTTGTTAACATGAGCTACAGGAGTATAACATTACCCCCAGCCCAGTTCTTCTGATGGTCACTACCACAGGCTGTGTTGTTAACATGAGCTGTAGGAGCATAACATTAACCCCAGCTCACTTCTTGTGATGGTCACTACCACAGGCTGTGTTGTTAACATGAGCTACAGGAGTATAACATTAACCCCAGCTCAGTTCTTCTGATGGTCACTACCACAGGCTGTGTTGTTAACATGAGCTGTAGGAGCGTAACATTACCCCCAGCTCAGTTCTTCTGATGGTCACTACCACAGGCTGTGTTGTTAACATGAGCTGTAGGAGCGTAACATTACTCCCAGCTCAGTTATTCTGATGGTCAGTCACTACCACAGGCTGTGTTGTTAACATGAGCTGTAGGAGTGTAACATTACCCCCAGCTCGGTTCTTGTGATGGTCACTACCACAGGCTGTGTTGTTAACATGAGGTGTAGGAGTGTAACATTACCCCCAGCTCAGTTCTTCTGATGGTCACTACCACAGGCTGTGTTGTTAACATGAGTTGTAGGAGCGTAACATTACCCCCAGCTCAGTTCTTCTGATGGTCAGTCATTAGCACAGGCTGTGTTGTTAACATGAGCTACAGGAGTATAACATTAACCCCAGCTCAGTTCTTCTAATGGTCACTACCACAGGCTGTGTTGTTAACATGAGCTGTAGGAGCGTAACATTACCCCCAGCTCAGTTCTTCTGATGGTCACTACCACAGGCTGTGTTGTTAACATGAGGTATAGGAGTGTAACATTACCCCCAGCTCAGTTCTTGTGATGGTCACTACCACAGACTGTGTTGTTAAAATGAGCTACAAAAGTGTAACATTACCCCCAGCTCAGTTCTTGTGATGGTCACTACCACAGGCTGTGTTGTTAACATGAGCTGTAGAAGTGTAACATTACCCCCAGCTCAGTTCTTCTGATGGTCACTACCACAGGCTGTGTTGTTAACATGAGCTACAGGAGTGTAACATTACCCCCAACTCAGTTCTTGTGATGGTCACTACCACAGACTGTGTTGTTAACATGAGCTGTAGGAGTGTAACATTACCCCCAGCTCAGTTCTTGTGATGGTCACTACCACAGGCTGTGTTGTTAATATGAGCTATAGGAGCGTAACATTACCCCCAGTTCAGTTCTTCTGATGTTCAGTCACGACCACAGGCTGTGTTGTTAACATGAGCTGTAGGAGTGTAACATTACCCCCAGCTCAGTTCTTCTGATGGTCACTACCACAGGCTGTGTTGTTAACATGAGCTGTAGGAGTGTAACATTACCCCCAGCTCAGTTCTTCTGATGGTCACTACCACAGGCTGTGTTGTTAACATGAGCTGTAGGAGTGTAACATTATCCCAAGCTCAGTTCTTCTGATGGCCACTACCACAGACTGTGTTGTTAACATGAGCTAAAGGAGTGTAACATTACCCCCATCTCAGTTCTTCTGATGGTCACTACCACAGGCTGTGTTGTTAACATGAGCTACAGGAGTGTAACATTAACCCCAGCTCAGTTCTTCTGATGGTTACTATCACAGGCTGTGTTGTTAACATGAGCTGTAGGAGTGTAACATTACCCCCAGCTCAGTTCTTCTGATGGTCACTACCACAGGCCGTGTTGTTAACATGAGCTGTAGGAGCGTAACATTACCCCCAGCTCAGTTCTTCTGATGGTCAGTCACTACCACAGGCTGTGTTGTTAACATGAGCTACAGGAGTATAACATTAACCCCAGCTCAGTTCTTCTGATGGTCACTACCACAGGCTGTGTTGTTAACATGAGCTGTAGGAGCGTAACATTAACCCCAGCTCAGTTCTTGTGATGGTCACTACCACAGGCTGTGTTGTTAACATCAGCTACAGGAGTGTAACATTACCCCCAACTCAGTTCTTCTGATGGTCACTACCACAGGCTGTGTTGTTAACATGAGCTTTAGGAGTGTAACATTACCCCCAGCTCAGTTCTTGTGATGGTCACTACCACAGGCTGTGTTAACATGAGTTGTAGGAGCGTAACATTACCCCCAGCTCAGTTCTTCTGATGGTCAGTCATTAGCACAGGCTGTGTTGTTAACATGAGCTATAGGAGTATAACATTAACCCCAGCTCAGTTCTTCTAATGGTCACTACCACAGGCTGTGTTGTTAACATGAGCTGTAGGAGCGTAACATTACCCCCAGCTCAGTTCTTCTGATGGTCACTACCACAGGCTGTGTTGTTAACATGAGGTATAGGAGTGTAACATTACCCCCAGCTCAGTTCTTGTGATGGTCACTACCACAGACTGTGTTGTTAAAATGAGCTACAAAAGTGTAACATTACCCCCAGCTCAGTTCTTGTGATGGTCACTACCACAGGCTGTGTTGTTAACATGAGCTGTAGAAGTGTAACATTACCCCCAGCTCAGTTCTTCTGATGGTCACTACCACAGGCTGTGTTGTTAACATGAGCTGTAGAAGTGTAACATTACCCCCAGCTCAGTTCTTCTGATGGTCACTACCACAGGCTCTGTTGTTAACATGAGCTGTAGGAGTGTAACATTAACCCCAGCTCAGTTCTTCTGATGGTTACTATCACAGGCTGTGTTGTTAACATGAGCTGTAGGAGTGTAACATTACCCCCAGCTCAGTACTTGTGATGGTCACTACCACAGGCTGTGTTGTTAACATGAGCTGTAGGAGCGTAACATTACCCCCAGCTCAGTTCTTCTGATGGTCAGTCACTACCACAGGCTGTGTTGTTAACATGAGCTACAGGAGTATAACATTACCCCCAGCCCAGTTCTTCTGATGGTCACTACCACAGGCTGTGTTGTTAACATGAGCTGTAGGAGCGTAACATTAACCCCAGCTCAGTTCTTGTGATGGTCACTACCACAGGCTGTGTTGTTAACATGAGCTACAGGAGTATAACATTAACCCCAGCTCAGTTCTTCTGATGGTCACTACCACAGGCTGTGTTGTTAACATGAGCTGTAGGAGCGTAACATTACCCCCAGCTCAGTTCTTCTGATGGTCACTACCACAGGCTGTGTTGTTAACATGAGCTGTAGGAGCGTAACATTACTCCCAGCTCAGTTATTCTGATGGTCAGTCACTACCACAGGCTGTGTTGTTAACATGAGCTGTAGGAGTGTAACATTACCCCCAGCTCGGTTCTTGTGATGGTCACTACCACAGGCTGTGTTGTTAACATGAGGTGTAGGAGTGTAACATTACCCCCAGCTCAGTTCTTCTGATGGTCACTACCACAGGCTGTGTTGTTAACATGAGCTGTAGGAGTGTAACATTACCCCCATCTCAGTTCTTGTGATGGTCACTACCACAGGCTGTGTTAACATGAGCTGTAGGAGCGTAACATTACGCCCAGCTCAGTTCTTCTGATGGTCACTACCACAGGCTGTGTTGTTAACATGAGCTACAGGAGTATAACATTAACCCCAGCTCAGTTCTTCTGATGGTCACTACCACAGGCTGTTTTGTTAACATGAGCTGTAGGAGTGTAACATTAACCCCAGCTCAGTTCTTGTGATGGTCACTACCACAGGCTGTGTTGTTAACATGAGCTGTAGGAGTGTAACATTACCCCCAGCTCAGTTCTTCTGATGGTCACTACCACAGGCTGTGTTGTTAACATGAGCTGTAGGAGTGTAACATTACCCCCAGCTCAGTTCTTCTGATGGTCACTACCACAGGCTGTGTTGTTAACATGAGCTGTAGGAGTGTAACATTACCCCCAGCTCAGTTCTTCTGATGGTCACTACCACAGGCTGTGTTGTTAACATGAGCTGTAGGAGTGTAACATTATCCCAAGCTCAGTTCTTGTGATGGCCACTACCACAGGCTGTGTTGTTAACATGAGCTGTAGGAGTGTAACATTACCCCCAGCTCAGTTCTTGTGATGGTCACTACCACAGGCTGTGTTAACATGAGTTGTAGGAGCGTAACATTACCCCCAGCTCAGTTCTTCTGATGGTCAGTCATTAGCACAGGCTGTGTTGTTAACATGAGCTGTAGGAGCGTAACATTACCCCCAGCTCAGTTCTTCTGATGGTCACTACCACAGGCTGTGTTGTTAACATGAGGTATAGGAGTGTAACATTACCCCCAGCTCAGTTCTTGTGATGGTCACTACCACAGACTGTGTTGTTAAAATGAGCTACAGGAGTGTAACATTACCCCCAGCTCAGTTCTTGTGATGGTCACTACCACAGGCTGTGTTGTTAACATGAGCTGTAGGAGTGTAACATTACCCCCAGCTCAGTTCTTGTGATGGTCACTACCACAGGCTGTGTTGTTAACATGAGCTGTAGAAGTGTAACATTACCCCCAGCTCAGTTCTTCTGATGGTCACTACCACAGGCTGTGTTGTTAACATGAGCTGTAGGAGCGTAACATTACCCCCAGCTCAGTTCTTCTGATGGTCAGTCACTACCACAGGCTGTGTTGTTAACATGAGCTGTAGGAGTGTAACATTACCCCCAGCTCAGTTCTTCTGATGGTCACTACCACAGGCTGTGTTGTTAACATGAGCTGTAGGAGTGTAACATTACCCCCAGCTCAGTTCTTCTGATGGTCACTACCACAGGCTGTGTTGTTAACATGAGCTGTAGGAGCGTAACATTACCCCCAGCTCAGTTCTTCTGATGGTCAGTCACTACCACAAGCTGTGTTGTTAACATGAGCTGTAGGAGTGTAACATTACCCCCAGCTCGGTTCTTGTGATGGTCACTACCACAAGCTGTGTTGTTAACATGAGGTGTAGGAGTGTAACATTACCCCCAGCTCAGTTCTTCTGATGGTCACTACCACAGGCTGTGTTGTTAACATGAGCTACAGGAGTGTAACATTACCCCCTGCTCAGTTCTTCTGATGGTCACTACCACAGGCTGTGTTGTTAACATGAGGTGTAGGAGTGTAACATTACCCCAGCTCAGTTCTTCTTATGGTCACTACCACAGGCTGTGTTAACATGAGGTGTAGGAGTGTAACATTACCCCCAGCTCAGTTCTTGTGATGGTCACTACCACAGGCTGTGTTAACATGAGCTGCAGGAGTGTAACATTAACCCCAGCTCAGTTCTTCTGATGGTCACTACCACAGGCTGTGTTGTTAACATGAGCTGTAGGAGCGTAACATTACCCCCAGCTCAGTTCTTCTGATGGTCAGTCACTACCACAGGCTGTGTTGTTAACATGAGCTGTAGGAGTGTAACATTACCCCCAGCTCAGTTCTTCTGATGGTCACTACCACAGGCTGTGTTGTTAACATGAGCTGTAGGAGTGTAACATTACCCCCAGCTTAGTTCTTGTGATGGTCACTACCACAGGCTGTGTTGTTAACATGAGGTGTAGGAGTGTAACATTACCCCCTGCTCAGTTCTTCTGATGGTCACTACCACAGGCTGTGTTGTTAACATGAGCTGTAGGAGTGTAACATTACCCCCAGCTCGGTTCTTGTGATGGTCACTACCACAGGCTGTGTTGTTAACATGAGGTGTAGGAGTGTAACATTACCCCCAGCTCAGTTCTTCTGATGGTCACTACCACAGGCTGTGTTGTTAACATGAGCTACAGGAGTGTAACATTACCCCCTGCTCAGTTCTTCTGATGGTCACTACCACAGGCTGTGTTGTTAACATGAGGTGTAGGAGTGTAACATTACCCCCAGCTCAGTTCTTCTTATGGTCACTACCACAGGCTGTGTTAACATGAGGTGTAGGAGTGTAACATTACCCCCAGCTCAGTTCTTGTGATGGTCACTACCACAGGCTGTGTTAACATGAGCTGCAGGAGTGTAACATTAACTCCAGCTCAGTTCTTCTGATGGTCACTACCACAGGCTGTGTTGTTAACATGAGCTGTAGGAGCGTAACATTAACCCCAGCTCAGTTCTTGTGATGGTCACTACCACAGGCTGTGTTGTTAACATGAGCTGTAGAAGTGTAACATTAACCCCAGCTCAGTTCTTGTGATGGTCACTACCACAGGCTGTGTTGTTAACATGAGCTGTAGGAGCGTAACATTACCCCCAGCTCAGTTCTTGTGATGGTCACTACCACAGGCTGTGTTGTTAACATGAGCTACAGGAGTGTAACATTACCCCAGCTCAGTTCTTCTTATGGTCACTACCACAGGCTGTGTTAACATGAGGTGCAGGAGTGTAACATTACCCCCAGCTCAGTTCTTGTGATGGTCACAACCACAGGCTGTGTTGTTAACATGAGCTGCAGGAGTGTAACATTAACCCCAGCTCAGTTCTTCTGATGGTCACTACCACAGGCTGTGTTATTAACATGAGCTGTAGGAGCGTAACATTACCCCCAGCTCAGTTCTTCTGATGGTCAGTCACTACCACAGGCTGTGTTGTTAACATGAGCTGTAGGAGTGTAACATTACCCCCAGCTCAGTTCTTCTGATGGTCACTACCACAGGCTGTCTTGTTAACATGAGCTGTAGGAGTGTAACATTACCCCCAGCTCAGTTCTTCTGATGGTCACTACCACAGGCTGTGTTGTTAACATGAGCTGTAGGAGCGTAACATTACCCCCAGCTCAGTTCTTCTGATGGTCAGTCACTACCACAAGCTGTGTTGTTAACATGAGCTGTAGGAGTGTAACATTACCCCCAGCTCGGTTCTTGTGATGGTCACTACCACAGGCTGTGTTGTTAACATGAGGTGTAGGAGTGTAACATTACCCCCAGCTCAGTTCTTCTGATGGTCACTACCACAGGCTGTGTTGTTAACATGAGCTACAGGAGTGTAACATTACCCCCTGCTCAGTTCTTCTGATGGTCACTACCACAGGCTGTGTTGTTAACATGAGGTGTAGGAGTGTAACATTACCCCAGCTCAGTTCTTCTTATGGTCACTACCACAGGCTGTGTTAACATGAGGTGTAGGAGTGTAACATTACCCCCCGCTCAGTTCTTGTGATGGTCACTACCACAGGCTGTGTTAACATGAGCTGCAGGAGTGTAACATTACCCCCAGCTCAGTTCTTCTGATGGTCACTACCACAGGCTGTGTTGTTAACATGAGCTGCAGGAGTGTAACATTAACTCCAGCTCAGTTCTTCTGATGGTCACTACCACAGGCTGTGTTGTTAACATGAGCTGTAGGAGCGTAACATTAACCCCAGCTCAGTTCTTGTGATGGTCACTACCACAGGCTGTGTTGTTAACATGAGCTGTAGAAGTGTAACATTAACCCCAGCTCAGTTCTTGTGATGGTCACTACCACAGGCTGTGTTGTTAACATGAGCTGTAGGAGCGTAACATTACCCCCAGCTCAGTTCTTGTGATGGTCACTACCACAGGCTGTGTTGTTAACATGAGCTACAGGAGTGTAACATTACCCCAGCTCAGTTCTTCTTATGGTCACTACCACAGGCTGTGTTAACATGAGGTGCAGGAGTGTAACATTACCCCCAGCTCAGTTCTTGTGATGGTCACAACCACAGGCTGTGTTAACATGAGCTGCAGGAGTGTAACATTAACCCCAGCTCAGTTCTTCTGATGGTCACTACCACAGGCTGTGTTGTTAACATGAGCTGTAGGAGCGTAACATTACCCCCAGCTCAGTTCTTCTGATGGTCAGTCACTACCACAGGCTGTGTTGTTAACATGAGCTGTAGGAGTGTAACATTACCCCCAGCTCAGTTCTTCTGATGGTCACTACCACAGGCTGTCTTGTTAACATGAGCTGTAGGAGTGTAACATTACCCCCAGCTCAGTTCTTCTGATGGTCACTACCACAGGCTGTGTTGTTAACATGAGCTGTAGGAGCGTAACATTACCCCCAGCTCAGTTCTTCTGATGGTCAGTCACTACCACAAGCTGTGTTGTTAACATGAGCTGTAGGAGTGTAACATTACCCCCAGCTCGGTTCTTGTGATGGTCACTACCACAGGCTGTGTTGTTAACATGAGCTGTATGAGTGTAACATTACCCCCAGCTCAGTTCTTCTGATGGTCACTACCACAGGCTGTGTTGTTAACATGAGCTACAGGAGTGTAACATTACCCTCTGCTCAGTTCTTCTGATGGTCACTACCACAGGCTGTGTTGTTAACATGAGGTGTAGGAGTGTAACATTACCCCAGCTCAGTTCTTCTTATGGTCACTACCACAGGCTGTGTTAACATGAGGTGTAGGAGTGTAACATTACCCCCCGCTCAGTTCTTGTGATGGTCACTACCACAGGCTGTGTTAACATGAGCTGCAGGAGTGTAACATTAACTCCAGCTCAGTTCTTCTGATGGTCACTACCACAGGCTGTGTTGTTAACATGAGCTGTAGGAGCGTAACATTAACCCCAGCTCAGTTCTTGTGATGGTCACTACCACAGGCTGTGTTGTTAACATGAGCTGTAGAAGTGTAACATTAACCCCAGCTCAGTTCTTCTGATGGTCACTACCACAGGCTGTGTTGTTAACATGAGCTGTAGGAGCGTAACATTACCCCCAGCTCAGTTCTTGTGATGGTCACTACCACAGGCTGTGTTGTTAACATGAGCTACAGGAGTGTAACATTAACCCCAGCTCAGTTCTTCTGATGGTCACTACCACAGGCTGTGTTGTTAACATGAGGTATAGGAGTGTAACATTACCCCCAGCTCAGTTCTTGTGATGGTCACTACCACAGGCTGTGTTGTTAACATGAGGTGTAGGAGTGTAACATTACCCCCAGCTCAGTTCTTCTGATGGTCACTACCACAGGCTGTGTTGTTAACATGAGCTACAGGAGTGTAACATTACCCCCTGCTCAGTTCTTCTGATGGTCACTACCACAGGCTGTGTTGTTAACATGAGGTGTAGGAGTGTAACATTACCCCAGCTCAGTTCTTCTTATGGTCACTACCACAGGCTGTGTTAACATGAGGTGTAGGAGTGTAACATTACCCCCAGCTCAGTTCTTGTGATGGTCACTACCACAGGCTGTGTTAACATGAGCTGCAGGAGTGTAACATTAACTCCAGCTCAGTTCTTCTGATGGTGACTACCACAGGCTGTGTTGTTAACATGAGCTGTAGGAGCGTAACATTAACCCCAGCTCAGTTCTTGTGATGGTCACTACCACAGGCTGTGTTGTTAACATGAGCTGTAGAAGTGTAACATTAACCCCAGCTCAGTTCTTGTGATGGTCACTACCACAGGCTGTGTTGTTAACATGAGCTGTAGGAGCGTAACATTACCCCCAGCTCAGTTCTTGTGATGGTCACTACCACAGGCTGTGTTGTTAACATGAGCTACAGGAGTGTAACATTACCCCAGCTCAGTTCTTCTTATGGTCACTACCACAGGCTGTGTTAACATGAGGTGCAGGAGTGTAACATTACCCCCAGCTCAGTTCTTGTGATGGTCACTACCACAGGCTGTGTTAACATGAGCTGCAGGAGTGTAACATTAACCCCAGCTCAGTTCTTCTGATGGTCACTACCACAGGCTGTGTTGTTAACATGAGCTGTAGGAGCGTAACATTACCCCCAGCTCAGTTCTTCTGATGGTCAGTCACTACCACAGGCTGTGTTGTTAACATGAGCTGTAGGAGTGTAACATTACCCCCAGCTCAGTTCTTCTGATGGTCACTACCACAGGCTGTCTTGTTAACATGAGCTGTAGGAGTGTAACATTACCCCCAGCTCAGTTCTTCTGATGGTCACTACCACAGGCTGTGTTGTTAACATGAGCTGTAGGAGCGTAACATTACCCCCAGCTCAGTTCTTCTGATGGTCAGTCACTACCACAAGCTGTGTTGTTAACATGAGCTGTAGGAGTGTAACATTACCCCCAGCTCGGTTCTTGTGATGGTCACTATCACAGGCGGTGTTGTTAACATGAGGTGTAGGAGTGTAACATTACCCCCAGCTCAGTTCTTCTGATGGTCACTACCACAGGCTGTGTTGTTAACATGAGCTACAGGAGTGTAACATTACCCCCTGCTCAGTTCTTCTGATGGTCACTACCACAGGCTGTGTTGTTAACATGAGGTGTAGGAGTGTAACATTACCCCAGCTCAGTTCTTCTTATGGTCACTACCACAGGCTGTGTTAACATGAGGTGTAGGAGTGTAACATTACCCCCCGCTCAGTTCTTGTGATGGTCACTACCACAGGCTGTGTTGTTAACATGAGCTGTAGAAGTGTAACATTAACCCCAGCTCAGTTCTTGTGATGGTCACTACCACAGGCTGTGTTGTTAACATGAGCTGTAGGAGCGTAACATTACCCCCAGCTCAGTTCTTCTGATGGTCACTACCACAGGCTGTGTTGTTAACATGAGCTACAGGAGTGTAACATTAACCCCAGCTCAGTTCTTCTGATGGTCACTACCACAGGCTGTGTTGTTAACATGAGGTATAGGAGTGTAACATTACCCACAGCTCAGTTCTTGTGATGGTCAATACCACAGGCTGTGTTGTTAACATGAGCTACAGGAGTGTAACATTACCCCAGCTCAGTTCTTCTTATGGTCACTACCACAGGCTGTGTTAACATGAGGTGTAGGAGTGTAACATTACCCCCAGCTCAGTTCTTGTGATGGTCACTACCACAGGCTGTGTTAACATGAGCTGCAGGAGTGTAACATTAACCCCAGCTCAGTTCTTCTGATGGTCACTACCACAGGCTGTGTTGTTAACATGAGCTGTAGGAGCGTAACATTACCCCCAGCTCAGTTCTTCTGATGGTCAGTCACTACCACAGGCTGTGTTGTTAACATGAGCTGTAGGAGTGTAACATTACCCCCAGCTCAGTTCTTCTGATGGTCACTACCACAGGCTGTGTTGTTGACATGAGCTGTAGGAGTGTAACATTACCCCCAGCTCAGTTCTTCTGATGGACACTACCACAGGCTGTGTTGTTAACATGAGCTGTAGGAGCGTAACATTACCCCCAGCTCAGTTCTTCTGATGGTCAGTCACTACCACAAGCTGTGTTCTTAACATGAGCTGTAGGAGTGTAACATTACCCCCAGCTCGGTTCTTGTGATGGTCACTACCACAGGCTGTGTTGTTAACATGAGGTGTAGGAGTGTAACATTACCCCCAGCTCAGTTCTTCTGATGGTCACTACCACAGGCTGTGTTGTTAACATGAGCTACAGGAGTGTAACATTACCCCCTGCTCAGTTCTTCTGATGGTCACTACCACAGGCTGTGTTGTTAACATGAGGTGTAGGAGTGTAACATTACCCCAGCTCAGTTCTTCTTATGGTCACTACCACAGGCTGTGTTAACATGAGGTGTAGGAGTGTAACATTACCCCCAGCTCAGTTCTTGTGATGGTCACTACCACAGGCTGTGTTAACATGAGCTGCAGGAGTGTAACATTAACTCCAGCTCAGTTCTTGTGATGGTCACTACCACAGGCTGTGTTGTTAACATGAGCTGTAGGAGCGTAACATTAACCCCAGCTCAGTTCTTGTGATGGTCACTACCACAGGCTGTGTTGTTAACATGAGCTACAGGAGTGTAACATTACCCCCTGCTCAGTTCTTCTGATGGTCACTACCACAGGCTGTGTTGTTAACATGAGGTGTAGAAGTGTAACATTAACCCCAGCTCAGTTCTTGTGATGGTCACTACCACAGGCTGTGTTGTTAACATGAGCTGTAGGAGCGTAACATTAACCCCAGCTCAGTTCTTGTGATGGTCACTACCACAAGCTGTGTTGTTAACATGAGGTGTAGGAGTGTAACATTACCCCCAGCTCAGTTCTTCTGATGGTCACTACCACAGGCTGTGTTGTTAACATGAGCTACAGGAGTGTAACATTACCCCCTGCTCAGTTCTTCTGATGGTCACTACCACAGGCTGTGTTGTTAACATGAGCTACAGGAGTGTAACATTACCCCAGCTCAGTTCTTCTTATGGTCACTACCACAGGCTGTGTTAACATGAGGTGTAGGAGTGTAACATTACCCCCAGCTCAGTTCTTCTGATGGTCACTACCACATGCTGTGTTAACATGAGGTGCAGGAGTGTAACATTAACTCCAGCTCAGTTCTTCTGATGGTCACTACCACAGGCTGTGTTGTTAACATGAGCTGTAGGAGCGTAACATTAACCCCAGCTCAGTTCTTGTGATGGTCACTACCACAGGCTGTGTTGTTAACATGAGCTGTAGAAGTGTAACATTACCCCCAGCTCAGTTCTTGTGATGGTCACTACCACAGGCTGTGTTGTTAACATGAGCTGTAGGAGCGTAACATTACCCCCAGCTCAGTTCTTGTGATGGTCACTACCACAGGCTGTGTTGTTAACATGAGCTACAGGAGTGTAACATTACCCCAGCTCAGTTCTTCTTATGGTCACTACCACAGGCTGTGTTAACATGAGGTGCAGGAGTGTAACATTACCCCCAGCTCAGTTCTTGTGATGGTCACTACCACAGGCTGTGTTAACATGAGCTGCAGGAGTGTAACATTAAACCCAGCTCAGTTCTTCTGATGGTCACTACCACAGGCTGTGTTGTTAACATGAGCTGTAGGAGCGTAACATTACCCCCAGCTCAGTTCTTCTGATGGTAAGTCACTACCACAGGCTGTGTTGTTAACATGAGCTGTAGGAGTGTAACATTACCCCCAGCTCAGTTCTTCTGATGGTCACTACCACAGGCTGTCTTGTTAACATGAGCTGTAGGAGTGTAACATTACCCCCAGCTCAATTCTTCTGATGGTCACTACCACAGGCTGTGTTGTTAACATGAGCTGTAGGAGCGTAACATTACCCCCAGCTCAGTTCTTCTGATGGTCAGTCACTACCACAAGCTGTGTTGTTAACATGAGCTGTAGGAGTGTAACATTACCCCCAGCTCGGTTCTTGTGATGGTCACTACCACAGGCTGTGTTGTTAACATGAGGTGTAGGAGTGTAACATTACCCTCAGCTCAGTTCTTCTGATGGTCACTACCACAGGCTGTGTTGTTAACATGAGCTGTAGGAGTGTAACATTACCCCCTGCTCAGTTCTTCTGATGGTCACTACCACAGGCTGTGTTGTTAACATGAGGTGTAGGAGTGTAACATTACCCCAGCTCAGTTCTTCTTATGGTCACTAACATAGGCTGTGTTAACATGAGGTGTAGGAGTGTAACATTACCCCCCGCTCAGTTCTTGTGATGGTCACTACCACAGGCTGTGTTAACATGAGCTGCAGGAGTGTAACATTAACTCCAGCTCAGTTCTTCTGATGGTCACTACCACAGGCTGTGTTGTTAACATGAGCTGTAGGAGCGTAACATTACCCCCAGCTCAGTTCTTCTGATGGTCACTACCACAGGCTGTGTTGTTAACATGAGCTACAGGAGTGTAACATTAACCCCAGCTCAGTTCTTCTGATGGTTACTATCACAGGCTGTGTTGTTAACATGAGCTGTAGGAGTGTAACATTACCCCCAGCTCAGTACTTGTGATGGTCACTACAACAGGCTGTGTTGTTAACATGAGTTGTAGGAGCGTAACATTACCCCCAGCTCAGTTCTTCTGATGGTCAGTTACTACCACAGGCTGTGTTGTTAACATGAGCTACAGGAGTATAACATTACCCCCAGCCCAGTTCTTCTAATGGTCACTACCACAGGCTGTGTTGTTAACATGAGCTGTAGGAGCGTAACATTAACCCCAGCTCAGTTCTTGTGATGGTCAGTCATTACCACAGGCTGTGTTGTTAACATGAGCTACAGGAGTGTAACATTACCCCCAGCTCAGTTCTTCTAATGGTCACTACCACAGGCTGTGTTGTTAACATGAGCTGTAGGAGTGTAACATTACCCCCAGCTCAGTTCTTGTGATGGTCACTACCACAGGCTGTGTTAACATGAGCTGTAGGAGCGTAACATTACCCCCAGCTCAGTTCTTCTGATGGTCAGTCATTACCACAGGCTGTGTTTTTAACATGAGCTACAGGAGTATAACATTAACCCCAAGTCAGTTCTTCTGATGGTCACTACCACAGGCTGTGTTGTTAACATGAGCTGTAGGAGCGTAACATTACCCCCAGCTCAGTTCTTCTGATGGTCACTACCACAGGCTTTGTTGTTAACATGAGCTGTAGGAGCGTAACATTACCCCCAGCTCAGTTATTCTGATGGTCAGTCACTACCACAGGCTGTGTTGTTAACATGAGCTGTAGGAGTGTAACATTACCACCAGCTCGGTTCTTGTGATGGTCACTACCACAGGCTGTGTTGTTAACATGAGGTGTAGGAGTGTAACATTACCCCCAGCTCAGTTCTTCTGATGGTCACTACCACAGGCTGTGTTGTTAACATGAGCTGTAGGAGTGTAACATTACCCCCAGTTCAGTTCTTGTGATGGTCACTACCACAGGCTGTGTTAACATGAGCTGTAGGAGCGTAACATTACCCCCAGCTCAGTTCTTCTGATGGTCACTACCACAGGCTGTGTTAACATGAGCTGTAGGAGCGTAACATTACGCCCAGCTCAGTTCTTCTAATGGTCACTACCACAGGCTGTGTTGTTAACATGAGCTACAGGAGTGTAACATTACCCCCAGCTCAGTTCTTCTGATGGTCACTACCACAGGCTGTGTTGTTAACATGAGCTACAGGAGTGTAACATTAACCCCAGCTCAGTTCTTCTGATGGTTACTATCACAGGCTGTGTTGTTAACATGAGCTGTAGGAGTGTAACATTACCCCCAGCTCAGTACTTGTGATGGTCACTACAACAGGCTGTGTTGTTAACATGAGTTGTAGGAACGTAACATTACCCCCAGCTCAGTTCTTCTGATGGTCAGTTACTACCACAGGCTGTGTTGTTAACATGAGCTACAGGAGTATAACATTACCCCCAGCCCAGTTCTTCTGATGGTCACTACCACAGGCTGTGTTGTTAACATGAGCTGTAGGAGCGTAACATTAACCCCAGCTCAGTTCTTGTGATGGTCACTACCACAGGCTGTGTTGTTAACATGAGCTACAGGAGTGTAACATTACCCCCAGCTCAGTTCTTCTAATGGTCACTACCACAGGCTGTGTTGTTAACATGAGCTGTAGGAGTGTAACATTACCCCCAGCTCAGTTTTTGTGATAGTCACTACCACAGGCTGTGTTAACATGAGCTGTAGGAGCGTAACATTACCCCCAGCTCAGTTCTTGTGATGGTCACTACCACAGGCTGTGTTAACATGAGCTGCAGGAGTGTAACATTAACCCCAGCTCAGTTCTTCTGATGGTCACTACCACAGGCTGTGTTGTTAACATGAGCTGTAGGAGCGTAACATTAACCCCAGCTCAGTTCTTGTGATGGTCACTACCACAGGCTGTGTTGTTAACATGAGCTGTAGAAGTGTAACATTAACCCCAGCTCAGTTCTTGTGATGGTCACTACCACAGGCTGTGTTGTTAACATGAGCTGTAGGAGCATAACATTACCCCCAGCTCAGTTCTTGTGATGGTCACTACCACAGGCTGTGTTGTTAACATGAGCTACAGGAGTGTAACATTAACCCCAGCTCAGTTCTTCTGATGGTCACTACCACAGGCTGTGTTGTTAACATGAGGTATAAGAGTGTAACATAACCCCCAGCTCAGTTCTTGTGATGGTCACTACCACAGACTGTGTTGTTAACATGAGCTACAGGAGTGTAACATTACCGCCAGCTCAGTTCTTGTGATGGTCACTACCACAGGCTGTGTTGTTAACATGAGCTGTAGGAGTGTAACATTACCCCCAGCTCAGTTCTTGTGATGGTCACTACCACAGGCTGTGTTAACATGAGCTGTAGGAGCGTAACATTACCCCCAGCTCAGTTCTTGTGATGGTCAGTCATTACCACAGGCTGTGTTGTTAACATGAGCTACAGGAGTATAACATTAACCCCAGCTCAGTTCTTCTGATGGTCACTACCACAGGCTGTGTTGTTAACATGAGCTGTAGGAGCGTACCATTACCCCCAGCTCAGTTCTTGTGATGGTCACTACCACAGGCTGTGTTGTTAACATGAGCTGTAGGAGTGTAACATTACCCCCAGCTCAGTTCTTGTGATGGTCACTACCACAGGCTGTGTTAACATGAGCTGTAGGCGCGTAACATTACGCCCAGCTCAGTTCTTCTAATGGTCAGTCACTACCACAGGCTGTGTTGTTAACATGAGCTGTAGGAGCGTAACATTAACCCCAGCTCAGTTCTTGTGATGGTCACTACCACAGGCTGTGTTGTTAACATGAGCTACAGGAGTGTAACATTACCCCCAGCTCAGTTCTTCTGATGGTCACTACCACAGGCTGTGTTGTTAACATGAGCTACAGGAGTGTAACATTAACCCCAGCTCAGTTCTTCTGATGGTTACTATCACAGGCTGTGTTGTTAACCTGAGCTGTAGGAGTGTAACATTACCCCCAGCTCAGTTCTTGTGATGGTCACTACCACAGGCTGTGTTGTTAACATGAGCTGTAGGAGAGTAACATTACCCCCAGCTCAGTTCTTCTGATGGTCAGTCACTACCACAGGCTGTGTTGTTAACATGAGCTGTAGGAGCGTAACATTAACCCCAGCTCAGTTCTTGTGATGGTCACTACCACAGGCTGTGTTGTTAACATGAGCTACAGGAGTGTAACATTACCCCCAGCTCAGTTCTTCTAATGGTCACTACCACAGGCTGTGTTGTTAACATGAGCTGTAGGAGTGTAACATTACCCCCAGCTCAGTTTTTGTGATGGTCACTACCACAGGCTGTGTTAACATGAGCTGTAGGAGCGTAACATTACCCCCAGCTCAGTTCTTGTGATGGTCACTACCACAGGCTGTGTTAACATGAGCTGCAGGAGTGTAACATTAACCCCAGTTCAGTTCTTCTGATGGTCACTACCACAGGCTGTGTTGTTAACATGAGCTGTAGGAGCGTAACATTAACCCCAGCTCAGTTCTTGTGATGGTCACTACCACAGGCTGTGTTGTTAACATGAGCTGTAGAAGTGTAACATTAACCCCAGCTCAGTTCTTGTGATGGTCACTACCACAGGCTGTGTTGTTAACATGAGCTGTAGGAGCATAACATTACCCCCAGCTCAGTTCTTGTGATGGTCACTACCACAGGCTGTGTTGTTAACATGAGCTACAGGAGTGTAACATTAACCCCAGCTCAGTTCTTCTGATGGTCACTACCACAGGCTGTGTTGTTAACATGAGTTATAGGAGTGTAACATTACCCCCAGCTCAGTTCTTGTGATGGTCACTACCACAGGCTGTGTTGTTAACATGAGCTACAGGAGTGTAACATTAACCCCAGCTCAGTTCTTCTGATGGTTACTATCACAGGCTGTGTTGTTAACATGAGCTGTAGGAGTGTAACATTACCCCCAGCTCAGTTCTTGTGATGGTCACTACCACAGGCTGTGTTGTTAACATGAGCTGTAGGAGCGTAACATTACCCCCAGCTCAGTTCTTGTGATGGTCAGTCATTACCACAGGCTGTGTTGTTAACATGAGCTACAGGAGTATAACATTAACCCCAGCTCAGTTCTTCTGATGGTCACTACCACAGGCTGTGTTGTTAACATGAGCTGTAGGAGCGTAACATTACCCCCAGCTCAGTTATTCTGATGGTCAGTCACTACCACAGGCTGTGTTGTTAACATGAGCTGTAGGAGTGTAACATTACCACCAGCTCGGTTCTTGTGATGGTCACTACCACAGGCTGTGTTGTTAACATGAGGTGTAGGAGTGTAACATTACCCCCAGCTCAGTTCTTCTGATGGTCACTACCACAGGCTGTGTTGTTAACATGAGCTGTAGGAGTGTAACATTACCCCCAGCTCAGTTCTTGTGATGGTCACTACCACAGGCTGTGTTAACATGAGCTGTAGGAGCGTAACATTACCCCCAGCTCAGTTCTTCTGATGGTCACTACCACAGGCTGTGTTAACATGAGCTGTAGGAGCGTAACATTACGCCCAGCTCAGTTTTTCTAATGGTCACTACCACAGGCTGTGTTGTTAACATGAGCTACAGGAGTGTAACATTACCCCCAGCTCAGTTCTTCTGATGGTCACTACCACAGGCTGTGTTGTTAACATGAGCTACAGGAGTGTAACATTAACCCCAGCTAAGTTCTTCTGATGGTTACGATCACAGGCTGTGTTAACATGAGGTGTAGGAGTGTAACATTACCCCCAGCTCAGTTCTTGTGATGGTCACTACCACAGGCTGTGTTAACATGAGCTGCAGGAGTGTAACATTAACTCCAGCTCAGTTCTTCTGATGGTCACTACCACAGGCTGTGTTGTTAACATGAGGTGTAGGAGTGTAACATTACCCCAGCTCAGTTCTTCTTATGGTCACTACCACAGGCTGTGTTAACATGAGGTGTAGGAGTGTAACATTACCCCCAGCTCAGTTCTTGTGATGGTCACTACCACAGGCTGTGTTAACATGAGCTGCAGGAGTGTAACATTAACTCCAGCTCAGTTCTTCTGATGGTCACTACCACAGGCTGTGTTGTTAACATGAGCTACAGGAGTGTAACATTACCCCCAGCTCAGTTCTTCTAATGGTCACTACCACAGGCTGTGTTGTTAACATGATCTGTAGGAGTGTAACATTACCCCCAGCTCAGTTTTTGTGATAGTCACTACCACAGGCTGTGTTAACATGAGCTGTAGGAGCGTAACATTACCCCCAGCTCAGTTCTTGTGATGGTCACTACCACAGGCTGTGTTAACATGAGCTGCAGGAGTGTAACATTAACCCCAGCTCAGTTCTTCTGATGGTCACTACCACAGGCTGTGTTGTTAACATGAGCTGTAGGAGCGTAACATTAACCCCAGCTCAGTTCTTGTGATGGTCACTACCACAGGCTGTGTTGTTAACATGAGCTACAGGAGTGTAACATTACCCCAGCTCAGTTCTTGTGATGGTCACTACCACAGGCTGTGTTGTTAACATGAGCTGTAGGAGCATAACATTACCCCCAGCTCAGTTCTTGTGATGGTCACTACCACAGGCTGTGTTGTTAACATGAGCTACAGGAGTGTAACATTACCCCCAGCTCAGTTCTTCTAATGGTCACTACCACAGGCTGTGTTGTTAACATGAGGTGTAGGAGTGTAACATTACCCCCAGCTCAGTTTTTGTGATAGTCACTACCACAGGCTGTGTTAACATGAGCTGTAGGAGCGTAACATTACCCCCAGCTCAGTTCTTGTGATGGTCACTACCACAGGCTGTGTTAACATGAGCTGCAGGAGTGTAACATTAACCCCAGCTCAGTTCTTCTGATGGTCACTACCACAGGCTGTGTTGTTAACATGAGCTGTAGGAGCGTAACATTAACCCCAGCTCAGTTCTTGTGATGGTCACTACCACAGGCTGTGTTGTTAACATGAGCTGTAGAAGTGTAACATTAACCCCAGCTCAGTTCTTGTGATGGTCACTACCACAGGCTGTGTTGTTAACATGAGCTGTAGGAGCATAACATTACCCCCAGCTCAGTTCTTGTGATGGTCACTACCACAGGCTGTGTTGTTAACATGAGCTACAGGAGTGTAACATTAACCCCAGCTCAGTTCTTCTGATGGTCACTACCACAGGCTGTGTTGTTAACATGAGGTATAAGAGTGTAACATAACCCCCAGCTCAGTTCTTGTGATGGTCACTACCACAGACTGTGTTGTTAACATGAGCTACAGGAGTGTAACATTACCGCCAGCTCAGTTCTTGTGATGGTCACTACCACAGGCTGTGTTGTTAACATGAGCTGTAGGAGTGTAACATTACCCCCAGCTCAGTTCTTGTGATGGTCACTACCACAGGCTGTGTTAACATGAGCTGTAGGAGCGTAACATTACCCCCAGCTCAGTTCTTGTGATGGTCAGTCATTACCACAGGCTGTGTTGTTAACATGAGCTACAGGAGTATAACATTAACCCCAGCTCAGTTCTTCTGATGGTCACTACCACAGGCTGTGTTGTTAACATGAGCTGTAGGAGCGTACCATTACCCCCAGCTCAGTTATTCTGATGGTCAGTCACTACCACAGGCTGTGTTGTTAACATGAGCTGTAGGAGTGTAACATTACCACCAGCTCGGTTCTTGTGATGGTCACTACCGCAGGCTGTGTTGTTAACATGAGGTGTAGGAGTGTAACATTACCCCCAGCTCAGTTCTTCTGATGGTCACTACCACAGGCTGTGTTGTTAACATGAGCTGTAGGAGTGTAACATTACCCCCAGCTCAGTTCTTGTGATGGTCACTACCACAGGCTGTGTTAACATGAGCTGTAGGAGCGTAACATTACCCCCAGCTCAGTTATTGTGATGGTCACTACCACAGGCTGTGTTAACATGAGCTGTAGGAGCGTAACATTACGCCCAGCTCAGTTCTTCTAATGGTCACTACCACAGGCTGTGTTGTTAACATGAGCTACAGGAGTGTAACATTACCCCCAGCTCAGTTCTTCTGATGGTCACTACCACAGGCTGTGTTGTTAACATGAGCTACAGGAGTGTAACATTAACCCCAGCTCAGTTCTTCTGATGGTTACTATCACAGGCTGTGTTGTTAACCTGAGCTGTAGGAGTGTAACATTACCCCCAGCTCAGTTCTTGTGATGGTCACTACCACAGGCTGTGTTGTTAACATGAGCTGTAGGAGAGTAACATTACCCCCAGCTCAGTTCTTCTGATGGTCAGTCACTACCACAGGCTGTGTTGTTAACATGAGCTGTAGGAGCGTAACATTAACCCCAGCTCAGTTCTTGTGATGGTCACTACCACAGGCTGTGTTGTTAACATGAGCTACAGGAGTGTAACATTACCCCCAGCTCAGTTCTTCTAATGGTCACTACCACAGGCTGTGTTGTTAACATGAGCTGTAGGAGTGTAACATTACCCCCAGCTCAGTTTTTGTGATGGTCACTACCACAGGCTGTGTTAACATGAGCTGTAGGAGCGTAACATTACCCCCAGCTCAGTTCTTGTGATGGTCACTACCACAGGCTGTGTTAACATGAGCTGCAGGAGTGTAACATTAACCCCAGTTCAGTTCTTCTGATGGTCACTACCACAGGCTGTGTTGTTAACATGAGCTGTAGGAGCGTAACATTAACCCCAGCTCAGTTCTTGTGATGGTCACTACCACAGGCTGTGTTGTTAACATGAGCTGTAGAAGTGTAACATTAACCCCAGCTCAGTTCTTGTGATGGTCACTACCACAGGCTGTGTTGTTAACATGAGCTGTAGGAGCATAACATTACCCCCAGCTCAGTTCTTGTGATGGTCACTACCACAGGCTGTGTTGTTAACATGAGCTACAGGAGTGTAACATTAACCCCAGCTCAGTTCTTCTGATGGTCACTACCACAGGCTGTGTTGTTAACATGAGTTATAGGAGTGTAACATTACCCCCAGCTCAGTTCTTGTGATGGTCACTACCACAGGCTGTGTTGTTAACATGAGCTACAGGAGTGTAACATTAACCCCAGCTCAGTTCTTCTGATGGTTACTATCACAGGCTGTGTTGTTAACATGAGCTGTAGGAGTGTAACATTACCCCCAGCTCAGTTCTTGTGATGGTCACTACCACAGGCTGTGTTGTTAACATGAGCTGTAGGAGCGTAACATTACCCCCAGCTCAGTTCTTGTGATGGTCAGTCATTACCACAGGCTGTGTTGTTAACATGAGCTACAGGAGTATAACATTAACCCCAGCTCAGTTCTTCTGATGGTCACTACCACAGGCTGTGTTGTTAACATGAGCTGTAGGAGCGTAACATTACCCCCAGCTCAGTTATTCTGATGGTCAGTCACTACCACAGGCTGTGTTGTTAACATGAGCTGTAGGAGTGTAACATTATCCCCAGCTCAGTTCTTGTGATGGTCACTACCACAGGCTGTGTTAACATGAGCTGTAGGAGCGTAACATTACCCCCAGCTCAGTTCTTCTGATGGTCACTACCACAGGCTGTGTTAACATGAGCTGTAGGAGCGTAACATTACGCCCAGCTCAGTTTTTCTAATGGTCACTACCACAGGCTGTGTTGTTAACATGAGCTACAGGAGTGTAACATTACCCCCAGCTCAGTTCTTCTGATGGTCACTACCACAGGCTGTGTTGTTAACATGAGCTACAGGAGTGTAACATTAACCCCAGCTCAGTTCTTCTGATGGTTACTATCACAGGCTGTGTTGTTAACATGAGCTGTAGGAGTGTAACATTACCACCAGCTCGGTTCTTGTGATGGTCACTACCGCAGGCTGTGTTGTTAACATGAGCTGTAGGAGCGTAACATTACCCCAGCTCAGTTCTTCTGATGGTCACTACCACAGGCTGTGTTGTTAACATGAGGTGTAGGAGTGTAACATTACCCCAGCTCAGTTCTTCTTATGGTCACTACCACAGGCTGTGTTAACATGAGGTGTAGGAGTGTAACATTACCCCCAGCTCAGTTCTTGTGATGGTCACTACCACAGGCTGTGTTAACATGAGCTGCAGGAGTGTAACATTAACTCCAGCGAAGTTCTTCTGATGGTCACTACCACAGGCTGTGTTGTTAACATGAGCTGTAGGAGCGTAACATTAACCCCAGCTCAGTTCTTGTGATGGTCACTACCACAGGCTGTGTTGTTAACATGAGCTGTAGGAGTGTAACATTACCCCCAGCTCAGTTCTTCTGATGGTCACTACCACAGGCTGTGTTGTTAACATGAGCTGTAGGAGTGTAACATTAACCCCAGCTCAGTTCTTGTGATGGTCACTACCACAGGCTGTGTTGTTAACATGAGCTGTAGGAGCGTAACATTACCCCCAGCTCAGTTCTTGTGATGGTCACTACCACAGGCTGTGTTGTTAACATGAGCTGTAGGAGTGGAACATTACCCCCAGCTCAGTTCTTGTGATGGTCACTACCACAGGCTGTGTTGTTAACATGAGGTGTAGGAGTGTAACATTACCCCCAGCTCAGTTCTTCTGATGGTCACTACCACAGGCTGTGTTGTTAACATGAGCTACAGGAGTGTAACATTAACCCCAGCTCAGTTCTTCTGATGGTTACTATCACAGGCTGTGTTGTTAACATGAGCTGTAGGAGTGTAACATTACCCCCAGCTCAGTTCTTGTGATGGTCACTACCACAGGCTGTGTTGTTAACATGAGCTGTAGGAGCGTAACATTACCCCCAGCTCAGTTCTTGTGATGGTCAGTCATTACCACAGGCTGTGTTGTTAACATGAGCTACAGGAGTATAACATTAACCCCAGCTCAGTTCTTCTGATGGTCACTACCACAGGCTGTGTTGTTAACATGAGCTGTAGGAGCGTAACATTACCCCCAGCTCAGTTATTCTGATGGTCAGTCACTACCACAGGCTGTGTTGTTAACATGAGCTGTAGGAGTGTAACATTACCCCCAGCTCAGTTCTTGTGATGGTCACTACCACAGGCTGTGTTAACATGAGCTGTAGGAGCGTAACATTACCCCCAGCTCAGTTCTTCTGATGGTCACTACCACAGGCTGTGTTAACATGAGCTGTAGGAGCGTAACATTACGCCCAGCTCAGTTTTTCTAATGGTCAATACCACAGGCTGTGTTGTTAACATGAGCTACAGGAGTGTAACATTACCCCCAGCTCAGTTCTTCTGATGGTCACTACCACAGGCTGTGTTGTTAACATGAGCTACAGGAGTGTAACATTAACCCCAGCTCAGTTCTTCTGATGGTTACTATCACAGGCTGTGTTGTTAACATGAGCTGTAGGAGTGTAACATTACCCCCAGCTCAGTTCTTGTGATGGTCACTACCACAGGCTGTGTTAACATGAGCTGTAGGAGCGTAACATTACCCCAGCTCAGTTCTTCTGATGGTCACTACCACAGGCTGTGTTGTTAACATGAGGTGTAGGAGTGTAACATTACCCCAGCTCAGTTCTTCTTATGGTCACTACCACAGGCTGTGTTAACATGAGGTGTAGGAGTGTAACATTACCCCCAGCTCAGTTCTTGTGATGGTCACTACCACAGGCTGTGTTAACATGAGCTGCAGGAGTGTAACATTAACTCCAGCTCAGTTCTTCTGATGGTCACTACCACAGGCTGTGTTGTTAACATGAGCTGTAGGAGCGTAACATTAACCCCAGCTCAGTTCTTGTGATGGTCACTACCACAGGCTGTGTTGTTAACATGAGCTACAGGAGTGTAACATTACCCCCTGCTCAGTTCTTCTGATGGTCACTACCACAGGCTGTGTTGTTAACATGAGGTGTAGAAGTGTAACATTAACCCCAGCTCAGTTCTTGTGATGGTCACTACCACAGGCTGTGTTGTTAACATGAGCTGTAGGAGCGTAACATTACCCCCAGCTCAGTTCTTGTGATGGTCACTACCACAGGCTGTGTTGTTAACATGAGCTGTAGGAGTGGAACATTACCCCCAGCTCAGTTCTTGTGATGGTCACTACCACAGGCTGTGTTGTTAACATGAGGTGTAGGAGTGTAACATTACCCCCAGCTCAGTTCTTCTGATGGTCACTACCACAGGCTGTGTTGTTAACATGAGCTACAGGAGTGTAACATTACCCCCTGCTCAGTTCTTCTGATGGTCACTACCACAGGCTGTGTTGTTAACATGAGGTGTAGGAGTGTAACATTACCCCAGCTCAGTTCTTCTTATGGTCACTACCACAGGCTGTGTTAACATGAGGTGTAGGAGTGTAACATTACCCCCAGCTCAGTTCTTGTGATGGTCACTACCACAGGCTGTGTTAACATGAGCTGCAGGAGTGTAACATTAACTCCAGCTCAGTTCTTCTGATGGTCACTACCACAGGCTGTGTTGTTAACATGAGCTGTAGGAGCGTAACATTAACCCCAGCTCAGTTCTTGTGATGGTCACTACCACAGGCTGTGTTGTTAACATGAGCTGTAGAAGTGTAACATTACCCCCAGCTCAGTTCTTGTGATGGTCACTACCACAGGCTGTGTTGTTAACATGAGCTGTAGGAGCGTAACATTACCCCCAGCACAGTTCTTGTGATGGTCACTACCACAGGCTGTGTTGTTAACATGAGCTACAGGAGTGTAACATTACCCCAGCTCAGTTCTTCTTATGGTCACTACCACAGGCTGTGTTAACATGAGGTGCAGGAGTGTAACATTACCCCCAGCTCAGTTCTTGTGATGGTCACTACCACAGGCTGTGTTAACATGAGCTGCAGGAGTGTAACATTAAACCCAGCTCAGTTCTTCTGATGGTCACTACCACAGGCTGTGTTGTTAACATGAGCTGTAGGAGCGTAACATTACCCCCAGCTCAGTTCTTCTGATGGTCAGTCACTACCACAGGCTGTGTTGTTAACATGAGCTGTAGGAGTGTAACATTACCCCCAGCTCAGTTCTTCTGATGGTCACTACCACAGGCTGTCTTGTTAACATGAGCTGTAGGAGTGTAACATTACCCCCAGCTCAGTTCTTCTGATGGTCACTACCACAGGCTGTGTTGTTAACATGAGCTGTAGGAGCGTAACATTACCCCCAGCTCAGTTCTTCTGATGGTCAGTCACTACCACAAGCTGTGTTGTTAACATGAGCTGTAGGAGTGTAACATTACCCCCAGCTCGGTTCTTGTGATGATCACTACCACAGGCTGTGTTGTTAACATGAGCTGTAGGAGCGTAACATTACCCCCAGCTCAGTTCTTCTGATGGTCAGTCACTACCACAAGCTGTGTTGTTAACATGAGCTGTAGGAGTGTAACATTACCCCCAGCTCGGTTCTTGTGATGGTCACTACCACAGGCTGTGTTGTTAACATGAGGTGTAGGAGTGTAACATTACCCCCAGCTCAGTTCTTCTGATGGTCACTACCACAGGCTGTGTTGTTAACATGAGCTACAGGAGTGTAACATTACCCCCTGCTCAGTTCTTCTGATGGTCACTACCACAGGCTGTGTTGTTAACATGAGGTGTAGGAGTGTAACATTACCCCAGCTCAGTTCTTCTTATGGTCACTACCACAGGCTGTGTTAACATGAGGTGTAGGAGTGTAACATTACCCCCCGCTCAGTTCTTGTGATGGTCACTACCACAGGCTGTGTTAACATGAGGTGCAGGAGTGTAACATTAACTCCAGCTCAGTTCTTCTGATGGTCACTACCACAGGCTGTGTTGTTAACATGAGCTGTAGGAGCGTAACATTAACCCCAGCTCAGTTCTTGTGATGGTCACTACCACAGGCTGTGTTGTTAACATGAGCTGTAGAAGTGTAACATTAACCCCAGCTCAGTTCTTGTGATGGTCACTACCACAGGCTGTGTTGTTAACATGAGCTGTAGGAGCGTAACATTACCCCAGCTCAGTTCTTGTGATGGTCACTACCACAGGCTGTGTTGTTAACATGAGCTACAGGAGTGTAACATTAACCCCAGCTCAGTTCTTCTGATGGTCACTACCACAGGCTGTGTTGTTAACATGAGGTATAGGAGTGTAACATTACCCCCAGCTCAGTTCTTGTGATGGTCACTACCACAGGCTGTGTTGTTAACATGAGGTGTAGGAGTGTAACATTACCCCCAGCTCAGTTCTTCTGATGGTCACTACCACAGGCTGTGTTGTTAACATGAGCTACAGGAGTGTAACATTACCCCCTGCTCAGTTCTTCTGATGGTCACTACCACAGGCTGTGTTGTTAACATGAGGTGTAGGAGTGTAACATTACCCCAGCTCAGTTCTTCTTATGGTCACTACCACAGGCTGTGTTAACATGAGGTGTAGGAGTGTAACATTACCCCCAGCTCAGTTCTTGTGATGGTCACTACCACAGGCTGTGTTAACATGAGCTGCAGGAGTGTAACATTAACTCCAGCTCAGTTCTTCTGATGGTCACTACCACAGGCTGTGTTGTTAACATGAGCTGTAGGAGCGTAACATTAACCCCAGCTCAGTTCTTGTGATGGTCACTACCACAGGCTGTGTTGTTAACATGAGCTGTAGAAGTGTAACATTAACCCCAGCTCAGTTCTTGTGATGGTCACTACCACAGGCTGTGTTGTTAACATGAGCTGTAGGAGCGTAACATTACCCCCAGCTCAGTTCTTGTGATGGTCACTACCACAGGCTGTGTTGTTAACATGAGCTACAGGAGTGTAACATTACCCCAGCTCAGTTCTTCTTATGGTCACTACCACAGGCTGTGTTAACATGAGGTGCAGGAGTGTAACATTACCCCCAGCTCAGTTCTTGTGATGGTCACTACCACAGGCTGTGTTAACATGAGCTGCAGGAGTGTAACATTAACCCCAGCTCAGTTCTTCTGATGGTCACTACCACAGGCTGTGTTGTTAACATGAGCTGTAGGAGCGTAACATTACCCCCAGCTCAGTTCTTCTGATGGTCAGTCACTACCACAGGCTGTGTTGTTAACATGAGCTGTAGGAGTGTAACATTACCCCCAGCTCAGTTCTTCTGATGGTCACTACCACAGGCTGTCTTGTTAACATGAGCTGTAGGAGCATAACATTACCCCCAGCTCAGTTCTTGTGATGGTCACTACCACAGGCTGTGTTGTTAACATGAGCTGTAGGAGCGTAACATTACCCCCAGCTCAGTTCTTCTGATGGTCAGTCACTACCACAAGCTGTGTTGTTAACATGAGCTGTAGGAGTGTAACATTACCCCCAGCTCGGTTCTTGTGATGGTCACTACCACAGGCTGTGTTGTTAACATGAGGTGTAGGAGTGTAACATTACCCCCAGCTCAGTTCTTCTGATGGTCACTACCACAGGCTGTGTTGTTAACATGAGCTACAGGAGTGTAACATTACCCCCTGCTCAGTTCTTCTGATGGTCACTACCACAGGCTGTGTTGTTAACATGAGGTGTAGGAGTGTAACATTACCCCAGCTCAGTTCTTCTTATGGTCACTACCACAGGCTGTGTTAACATGAGGTGTAGGAGTGTAACATTACCCCCCGCTCAGTTCTTGTGATGGTCACTACCACAGGCTGTGTTGTTAACATGAGCTGTAGAAGTGTAACATTAACCCCAGCTCAGTTCTTGTGATGGTCACTACCACAGGCTGTGTTGTTAACATGAGCTGTAGGAGCGTAACATTACCCCCAGCTCAGTTCTTGTGATGGTCACTACCACAGGCTGTGTTGTTAACATGAGCTACAGGAGTGTAACATTAACCCCAGCTCAGTTCTTCTGATGGTCACTACCACAGGCTGTGTTGTTAACATGAGGTATAGGAGTGTAACATTACCCCCAGCTCAGTTCTTGTCATGGTCACTACCACAGGCTGTGTTGTTAACATGAGCTACAGGAGTGTAACATTACCCCAGCTCAGTTCTTCTTATGGTCACTACCACAGGCTGTGTTAACATGAGGTGTAGGAGTGTAACATTACCCCCAGCTCAGTTCTTGTGATGGTCACTACCACAGGCTGTGTTAACATGAGCTGCAGGAGTGTAACATTAACCCCAGCTCAGTTCTTCTGATGGTCACTACCACAGGCTGTGTTGTTAACATGAGCTGTAGGAGCGTAACATTACCCCCAGCTCAGTTCTTCTGATGGTCAGTCACTACCACAGGCTGTGTTGTTAACATGAGCTGTAGGAGTGTAACATTACCCCCAGCTCAGTTCTTCTGATGGTCACTACCACAGGCTGTGTTGTTAACATGAGCTGTAGGAGTGTAACATTACCCCCAGCTCAGTTCTTCTGATGGTCACTACCACAGGCTGTGTTGTTAACATGAGCTGTAGGAGCGTAACATTACCCCCAGCTCAGTTCTTCTGATGGTCAGTCACTACCACAAGCTGTGTTGTTAACATGAGCTGTAGGAGTGTAACATTGCCCCCAGCTCGGTTCTTGTGATGGTCACTACCACAGGCTGTGTTGTTAACATGAGGTGTAGGAGTGTAACATTACCCCCAGCTCAGTTGTTCTGATGGTCACTACCACAGGCTGTGTTGTTAACATGAGCTACAGGAGTGTAACATTATCCCCTGCTCAGTTCTTCTGATGGTCACTACCACAGGCTGTGTTAACATGAGGTGTAGGAGTGTAACATTAACCCCAGCTCAGTTCTTGTGATGGTCACTACCACAGGCTGTGTTAACATGAGCTGCAGGAGTGTAACATTAACTCCAGCTCAGTTCTTCTGATGGTCACTACCACAGGCTGTGTTGTTAACATGAGCTGTAGGAGCGTAACATTAACCCCAGCTCAGTTCTTGTGATGGTCAATACCACAGGCTGTGTTGTTAACATGAGCTACAGGAGTGTAACATTACCCCCTGCTCAGTTCTTCTGATGGTCACTACCACAGGCTGTGTTGTTAACATGAGGTGTAGAAGTGTAACATTAACCCCAGCTCAGTTCTTGTGATGGTCACTACCACAGGCTGTGTTGTTAACATGAGCTGTAGGAGCGTAACATTACCCCCAGCTCAGTTCTTGTGATGGTCACCACCACAGGCTGTGTTGTTAACATGAGCTATAGGAGTGGAACATTACCCCCAGCTCAGATCTTGTGATGGTCACTACCACAGGCTGTGTTGTTAACATGAGGTGTAGGAGTGTAACATTACCCCCAGCTCAGTTCTTCTGATGGTCACTACCACAGGCTGTGTTGTTAACATGAGCTACAGGAGTGTAACATTACCCCCTGCTCAGTTCTTCTGATGGTCACTACCACAGGCTGTGTTGTTAACATGAGGTGTAGGAGTGTAACATTACCCCAGCTCAGTTCTTCTTATGGTCACTACCACAGGCTGTGTTAACATGAGGTGTAGGAGTGTAACATTACCCCCAGCTCAGTTCTTGTGATGGTCACTACCACAGGCTGTGTTAACATGAGCTGCAGGAGTGTAACATTAACTCCAGCTCAGTTCTTCTGATGGTCACTACCACAGGCTGTGTTGTTAACATGAGCTGTAGGAGCGTAACATTAACCCCAGCTCAGTTCTTGTGATGGTCACTACCACAGGCTGTGTTGTTAACATGAGCTGTAGAAGTGTAACATTACCCCCAGCTCAGTTCTTGTGATGGTCACTACCACAGGCTGTGTTGTTAACATGAGCTGTAGGAGCATAACATTACCCCCAGCTCAGTTCTTGTGATGGTCACTACCACAGGCTGTGTTGTTAACATGAGCTACAGGAGTGTAACATTACCCCAGCTCAGTTCTTCTTATGGTCACTACCACAGGCTGTGTTAACATGAGGTGCAGGAGTGTAACATTACCCCCAGCTCAGTTCTTGTGATGGTCACTACCACAGGCTGTGTTAACATGAGCTGCAGGAGTGTAACATTAAACCCAGCTCAGTTCTTCTGATGGTCACTACCACAGGCTGTGTTGTTAACATGAGCTGTAGGAGCGTAACATTACCCCCAGCTCAGTTCTTCTGATGGTCAGTCACTACCACAGGCTGTGTTGTTAACATGAGCTGTAGGAGTGTAACATTACCCCCAGCTCAGTTCTTCTGATGGTCACTACCACAGGCTGTCTTGTTAACATGAGCTGTAGGAGTGTAACATTACCCCCAGCTCAGTTCTTCTGATGGTCACTACCACAGGCTGTGTTGTTAACATGAGCTGTAGGAGCGTAACATTACCCCCAGCTCAGTTCTTCTGATGGTCAGTCACTACCACAAGCTGTGTTGTTAACATGAGCTGTAGGAGTGTAACATTACCCCCAGCTCGGTTCTTGTGATGGTCACTACCACAGGCTGTGTTGTTAACATGAGGTGTAGGAGTGTAACATTACCCCCAGCTCAGTTCTTCTGATGGTCACTACCACAGGCTGTGTTGTTAACATGAGCTACAGGAGTGTAACATTACCCCCTGCTCAGTTCTTCTGATGGTCACTACCACAGGCTGTGTTGTTAACATGAGGTGTAGGAGTGTAACATTAACCCCAGCTCAGTTCTTGTGATGGTCACTACCACAGGCTGTGTTGTTAACATGAGCTGTAGAAGTGTAACATTAACCCCAGCTCAGTTCTTGTGATGGTCACTACCACAGGCTGTGTTGTTAACATGAGCTGTAGAAGTGTAACATTAACCCCAGCTCAGTTCTTGTGATGGTCACTACCACAGGCTGTGTTGTTAACATGAGCTGTAGGAGCGTAACATTACCCCCAGCTCAGTTCTTGTGATGGTCACTACCACAGGCTGTGTTGTTAACATGAGCTACAGGAGTGTAACATTAACCCCAGCTCAGTTCTTCTGATGGTCACTACCACAGGCTGTGTTGTTAACATGAGGTATAGGAGTGTAACATTACCCCCAGCTCAGTTCTTGTGATGGTCACTACCACAGGCTGTGTTGTTAACATGAGCTACAGGAGTGTAACATTACCCCAGCACAGTTCTTCTTATGGTCACTACCACAGGCTGTGTTAACATGAGGTGTAGGAGTGTAACATTACCCCCAGCTCAGTTCTTGTGATGGTCACTACCACAGGCTGTGTTAACATGAGCTGCAGGAGTGTAACATTAACCCCAGCTCAGTTCTTCTGATGGTCACTACCACAGGCTGTGTTGTTAACATGAGCTGTAGGAGCGTAACATTACCCCCAGCTCAGTTCTTCTGATGGTCAGTCACTACCACAGGCTGTGTTGTTAACATGAGCTGTAGGAGTGTAACATTACCCCCAGCTCAGTTCTTCTGATGGTCACTACCACAGGCTGTGTTGTTAACATGAGCTGTAGGAGTGTAACATTACCCCCAGCTCAGTTTTTCTGATGGTCACTACCACAGGCTGTGTTGTTAACATGAGCTATAGGAGCGTAACATTACCCCCAGCTCAGTTCTTCTGATGGTCAGTCACTACCACAAGCTGTGTTGTTAACATGAGCTGTAGGAGTGTAACATTACCCCCAGCTCGGTTCTTGTGATGGTCACTACCACAGGCTGTGTTGTTAACATGAGGTGTAGGAGTGTAACATTACCCCCAGCTCAGTTCTTCTGATGGTCACTACCACAGGCTGTGTTGTTAACATGAGCTACAGGAGTGTAACATTACCCCCTGCTCAGTTCTTCTGATGGTCACTACCACAGGCTGTGTTGTTAACATGAGGTGTAGGAGTGTAACATTACCCCAGCTCAGTTCTTCTTATGGTCACTACCACAGGCTGTGTTAACATGAGGTGTAGGAGTGTAACATTACCCCAGCTCTGTTCTTGTGATGGTCACTACCACAGGCTGTGTTAACATGAGCTGCAGGAGTGTAACATTAACTCCAGCTCAGTTCTTCTGATGGTCACTACCACAGGCTGTGTTGTTAACATGAGCTGTATGAGCGTAACATTAACCCCAGCTCAGTTCTTGTGATGGTCACTACCACAGGCTGTGTTGTTAACATGAGCTGTAGGAGTGGAACATTACCCCCAGCTCAGTTCTTGTGATGGTCACTACCACAGGCTGTGTTGTTAACATGAGCTACAGGAGTGTAACATTAACCCCAGCTCAGTTCTTCTGATGGTCACTACCACAGGCTGTGTTGTTAACATGAGGTATAGGAGTGTAACATTACCCCCAGCTCAGTTCTTGTGATGGTCACTACCACAGGCTGTGTTGTTAACATGAGCTACAGGAGTATAACATTACCCCAGCTCAGTTCTTCTTATGGTCACTACCACAGGCTGTGTTAACATGAGGTGTAGGAGTGTAACATTACCCCCAGCTCAGTTCTTGTGATGGTCACTACCACAGGCTGTGTTAACATGAGCTGCAGGAGTGTAACATTAACCCCAGCTCAGTTCTTCTGATGGTCACTACCACAGGCTGTGTTGTTAACATGAGCTGTAGGAGCGTAACATTACCCCCAGCTCAGTTCTTCTGATGGTCAGTCACTACCACAGGCTGTGTTGTTAACATGAGCTGTAGGAGTGTAACATTACCCCCAGCTCAGTTCTTCTGATGGTCACTACCACAGGCTGTGTTGTTAACATGAGCTGTAGGAGTGTAACATTACCCCCAGCTCAGTTCTTCTGATGGTCACTACCACAGGCTGTGTTGTTAACATGAGCTGTAGGAGCGTAACATTACCCCCAGCTCAGTTCTTCTGATGGTCAGTCACTACCACAAGCTGTGTTGTTAACATGAGCTGTAGGAGTGTAACATTACCCCCAGCTCGGTTCTTGTGATGGTCACTACCACAGGCTGTGTTGTTAACATGAGGTGTAGGAGTGTAACATTACCCCCAGCTCAGTTCTTGTGATGGTCACTACCACAGGCTGTGTTAACATGAGCTGCAGGAGTGTAACATTAACTCCAGCTCAGTTCTTCTGATGGTCACTACCACAGGCTGTGTTGTTAACATGAGCTGTAGGAGCGTAACATTAACCCCAGCTCAGTTCTTGTGATGGTCACTACCACAGGCTGTGTTGTTAACATGAGCTACAGGAGTGTAACATTACCCCCTGCTCAGTTCTTCTGATGGTCACTACCACAGGCTGTGTTGTTAACATGAGGTGTAGAAGTGTAACATTAACCCCAGCTCAGTTCTTGTGATGGTCACTACCACAGGCTGTGTTGTTAACATGAGCTGTAGGAGTGGAACATTACCCCCAGCTCAGTTCTTGTGATGGTCACTACCACAGGCTGTGTTGTTAACATGAGCTACAGGAGTGTAACATTAACCCCAGCTCAGTTCTTCTGATGGTCACTACCACAGGCTGTGTTGTTAACATGAGGTATAGGAGTGTAACATTACCCCCAGCTCAGTTCTTGTGATGGTCACTACCACAGGCTGTGTTGTTAACATGAGCTACAGGAGTATAACATTACCCCAGCTCAGTTCTTCTTATGGTCACTACCACAGGCTGTGTTAACATGAGCTGCAGGAGTGTAACATTAACCCCAGCTCAGTTCTTCTGATGGTCACTACCACAGGCTGTGTTGTTAACATGAGCTTTAGGAGCGTAACATTACCCCCAGCTCAGTTCTTCTGATGGTCAGTCACTACCACAGGCTGTGTTGTTAACATGAGCTGTAGGAGTGTAACATTACCCCCAGCTCAGTTCTTCTGATGGTCACTACCACAGGCTGTGTTGTTAACATGAGCTGTAGGAGTGTAACATTACCCCCAGCTCAGTTCTTCTGATGGTCACTACCACAGGCTGTGTTGTTAACATGAGCTGTAGGAGCGTAACATTACCCCCAGCTCAGTTCTTCTGATGGTCAGTCACTACCACAAGCTGTGTTGTTAACATGAGCTGTAGGAGTGTAACATTACCCCCAGCTCGGTTCTTGTGATGGTCACTACCACAGGCTGTGTTGTTAACATGAGGTGTAGGAGTGTAACATTACCCCCAGCTCAGTTCTTGTGATGGTCACTACCACAGGCTGTGTTAACATGAGCTGCAGGAGTGTAACATTAACTCCAGCTCAGTTCTTCTGATGGTCACTACCACAGGCTGTGTTGTTAACATGAGCTGTAGGAGCGTAACATTAACCCCAGCTCAGTTCTTGTGATGGTCACTACCACAGGCTGTGTTGTTAACATGAGCTACAGGAGTGTAACATTACCCCCTGCTCAGTTCTTCTGATGGTCACTACCACAGGCTGTGTTGTTAACATGAGGTGTAGAAGTGTAACATTAACCCCAGCTCAGTTCTTGTGATGGTCACTACCACAGGCTGTGTTGTTAACATGAGCTGTAGGAGCGTAACATTACCCCCAGCTCAGTTCTTGTGATGGTCACTACCACAGGCTGTGTTGTTAACATGAGCTGTAGGAGTGGAACATTACCCCCAGCTCAGTTCTTGTGATGGTCACTACCACAGGCTGTGTTGTTAACATGAGGTGTAGGAGTGTAACATTACCCCCAGCTCAGTTCTTCTGATGGTCACTACCACAGGCTGTGTTGTTAACATGAGCTACAGGAGTGTAACATTACCCCCTGCTCAGTTCTTCTGATGGTCACTACCACAGGCTGTGTTGTTAACATGAGGTGTAGGAGTGTAACATTACCCCAGCTCAGTTCTTCTTATGGTCACTACCACAGGCTGTGTTAACATGAGGTGTAGGAGTGTAACATTACCCCCAGCTCAGTTCTTCTGATGGTCACTACCACAGGCTGTGTTGTTAACATGAGCTGTAGGAGCGTAACATTAACCCCAGCTCAGTTCTTGTGATGGTCACTACCACAGGCTGTGTTGTTAACATGAGCTGTAGAAGTGTAACATTACCCCCAGCTCAGTTCTTGTGATGGTCACTACCACAGGCTGTGTTGTTAACATGAGCTGTAGGAGCGTAACATTACCCCCAGCTCAGTTCTTGTGATGGTCACTACCACAGGCTGTGTTGTTAACATGAGCTACAGGAGTGTAACATTACCCCAGCTCAGTTCTTCTTATGGTCACTACCACAGGCTGTGTTAACATGAGGTGCAGGAGTGTAACATTACCCCCAGCTCAGTTCTTGTGATGGTCACTACCACAGGCTGTGTTAACATGAGCTGCAGGAGTGTAACATTAAACCCAGCTCAGTTCTTCTGATGGTCACTACCACAGGCTGTGTTGTTAACATGAGCTGTAGGAGCGTAACATTACCCCCAGTTCAGTTCTTCTGATGGTCAGTCACTACCACAGGCTGTGTTGTTAACATGAGCTGTAGGAGTGTAACATTACCCCCAGCTCAGTTCTTCTGATGGTCACTACCACAGGCTGTGTTGTTAACATGAGCTGTAGGAGTGTAACATTACCCCCAGCTCAGTTCTTCTGATGGTCACTACCACAGGCTGTGTTGTTAACATGAGCTGTAGGAGCGTAACATTACCCCCAGCTCAGTTCTTCTGATGGTCAGTCACTACCACAAGCTGTGTTGTTAACATGAGCTGTAGGAGTGTAACATTACCCCCAGCTCGGTTCTTGTGATGGTCACTACCACAGGCTGTGTTGTTAACATGAGGTGTAGGAGTGTAACATTACCCCCAGCTCAGTTCTTCTGATGGTCACTACCACAGGCTGTGTTGTTAACATGAGCTACAGGAGTGTAACATTACCCCCTGCTCAGTTCTTCTGATGGTCACTACCACAGGCTGTGTTGTTAACATGAGGTGTAGGAGTGTAACATTACCCCAGCTCAGTTCTTCTTATGGTCACTACCATAGGCTGTGTTAACATGAGGTGTAGGAGTGTAACATTACCCCCCGCTCAGTTCTTGTGATGGTCACTACCACAGGCTGTGTTAACATGAGCTGCAGGAGTGTAACATTAACTCCAGCTCAGTTCTTCTGATGGTCACTACCACAGGCTGTGTTGTTAACATGAGCTGTAGGAGCGTAACATTAACCCCAGCTCAGTTCTTGTGATGGTCACTACCACAGGCTGTGTTGTTAACATGAGCTGTAGAAGTGTAACATTAACCCCAGCTCAGTTCTTGTGATGGTCACTACCACAGGCTGTGTTGTTAACATGAGCTGTAGGAGCGTAACATTACCCCCAGCTCAGTTCTTGTGATGGTCACTACCACAGGCTGTGTTGTTAACATGAGCTACAGGAGTGTAACATTAACCCCAGCTCAGTTCTTCTGATGGTCACTACCACAGGCTGTGTTGTTAACATGAGGTATAGGAGTGTAACATTACCCCCAGCTCAGTTCTTGTGATGGTCACTACCACAGGCTGTGTTGTTAACATGAGCTACAGGAGTGTAACATTACCCCAGCTCAGTTCTTCTTATGGTCACTACCACAGGCTGTGTTAACATGAGGTGTAGGAGTGTAACATTACCCCCAGCTCAGTTCTTGTGATGGTCACTACCACAGGCTGTGTTAACATGAGCTGCAGGAGTGTAACATTAACCCCAGCTCAGTTCTTCTGATGGTCACTACCACAGGCTGTGTTGTTAACATGAGCTGTAGGAGCGTAACATTACCCCCAGCTCAGTTCTTCTGATGGTCAGTCACTACCACAGGCTGTGTTGTTAACATGAGCTGTAGGAGTGTAACATTACCCCCAGCTCAGTTCTTGTGATGGTCACTACCACAGGCTGTGTTGTTAACATGAGCTGTAGGAGTGTAACATTACCTCCAGCTCAGTTCTTGTGATGGTCACTACCACAGGCTGTGTTAACATGAGCTGTAGGAGTGTAACATTACCCCCAGCTCAGTTCTTGTGATGGTCACTACCACAGGCTGTGTTAACATGAGCTGTAGGAGCGTAACATTAACCCCAGCTCAGTTCTTCTGATGGTCACTACCACAGGCTGTGTTGTTAACATGAGGTATAGGAGTGTAACATTACCCCCAGCTCAGTTCTTGTGATGGTCACTACCACAGGCTGCGTTGTTAACATGAGCTACAGGAGTGTAACATTACCCCAGCTCAGTTCTTCTTATGGTCACTACCACAGGCTGTGTTAACATGAGGTGTAGGAGTGTAACATTACCCCCAGCTCAGTTCTTGTGATGGTCACTACCACAGGCTGTGTTGTTAACATGAGCTGTAGGAGTGGAACATTACCCCCAGCTCAGTTCTTGTGATGGTCACTACCACAGGCTGTGTTGTTAACATGAGGTGTAGGAGTGTAACATTACCCCCAGCTCAGTTCTTCTGATGGTCACTACCACAGGCTGTGTTGTTAACATGAGCTACAGGAGTGTAACATTACCCCCTGCTCAGTTCTTCTGATGGTCACTACCACAGGCTGTGTTGTTAACATGAGGTGTAGGAGTGTAACATTACCCCAGCTCAGTTCTTCTTATGGTCACTACCACAGGCTGTGTTAACATGAGGTGTAGGAGTGTAACATTACCCCCAGCTCAGTTCTTGTGATGGTCACTACCACAGGCTGTGTTAACATGAGCTGCAGGAGTGTAACATTAACTCCAGCTCAGTTCTTCTGATGGTCACTACCACAGGCTGTGTTGTTAACATGAGCTGTAGGAGCGTAACATTAACCCCAGCTCAGTTCTTGTGATGGTCACTACCACAGGCTGTGTTGTTAACATGAGCTGTAGAAGTGTAACATTACCCCCAGCTCAGTTCTTGTGATGGTCACTACCACAGGCTGTGTTGTTAACATGAGCTGTAGGAGCGTAACATTACCCCCAGCACAGTTCTTGTGATGGTCACTACCACAGGCTGTGTTGTTAACATGAGCTACAGGAGTGTAACATTACCCCAGCTCAGTTCTTCTTATGGTCACTACCACAGGCTGTGTTAACATGAGGTGCAGGAGTGTAACATTACCCCCAGCTCAGTTCTTGTGATGGTCACTACCACAGGCTGTGTTAACATGAGCTGCAGGAGTGTAACATTAAACCCAGCTCAGTTCTTCTGATGGTCACTACCACAGGCTGTGTTGTTAACATGAGCTGTAGGAGCGTAACATTACCCCCAGCTCAGTTCTTCTGATGGTCAGTCACTACCACAGGCTGTGTTGTTAACATGAGCTGTAGGAGTGTAACATTACCCCCAGCTCAGTTCTTCTGATGGTCACTACCACAGGCTGTCTTGTTAACATGAGCTGTAGGAGTGTAACATTACCCCCAGCTCAGTTCTTCTGATGGTCACTACCACAGGCTGTGTTGTTAACATGAGCTGTAGGAGCGTAACATTACCCCCAGCTCAGTTCTTCTGATGGTCAGTCACTACCACAAGCTGTGTTGTTAACATGAGCTGTAGGAGTGTAACATTACCCCCAGCTCGGTTCTTGTGATGATCACTACCACAGGCTGTGTTGTTAACATGAGCTGTAGGAGCGTAACATTACCCCCAGCTCAGTTCTTCTGATGGTCAGTCACTACCACAAGCTGTGTTGTTAACATGAGCTGTAGGAGTGTAACATTACCCCCAGCTCGGTTCTTGTGATGGTCACTACCACAGGCTGTGTTGTTAACATGAGGTGTAGGAGTGTAACATTACCCCCAGCTCAGTTCTTCTGATGGTCACTACCACAGGCTGTGTTGTTAACATGAGCTACAGGAGTGTAACATTACCCCCTGCTCAGTTCTTCTGATGGTCACTACCACAGGCTGTGTTGTTAACATGAGGTGTAGGAGTGTAACATTACCCCAGCTCAGTTCTTCTTATGGTCACTACCACAGGCTGTGTTAACATGAGGTGTAGGAGTGTAACATTACCCCCCGCTCAGTTCTTGTGATGGTCACTACCACAGGCTGTGTTAACATGAGCTGCAGGAGTGTAACATTAACTCCAGCTCAGTTCTTCTGATGGTCACTACCACAGGCTGTGTTGTTAACATGAGCTGTAGGAGCGTAACATTAACCCCAGCTCAGTTCTTGTGATGGTCACTACCACAGGCTGTGTTGTTAACATGAGCTGTAGAAGTGTAACATTAACCCCAGCTCAGTTCTTGTGATGGTCACTACCACAGGCTGTGTTGTTAACATGAGCTGTAGGAGCGTAACATTACCCCAGCTCAGTTCTTGTGATGGTCACTACCACAGGCTGTGTTGTTAACATGAGCTACAGGAGTGTAACATTAACCCCAGCTCAGTTCTTCTGATGGTCACTACCACAGGCTGTGTTGTTAACATGAGGTATAGGAGTGTAACATTACCCCCAGCTCAGTTCTTGTGATGGTCACTACCACAGGCTGTGTTGTTAACATGAGGTGTAGGAGTGTAACATTACCCCCAGCTCAGTTCTTCTGATGGTCACTACCACAGGCTGTGTTGTTAACATGAGCTACAGGAGTGTAACATTACCCCCTGCTCAGTTCTTCTGATGGTCACTACCACAGGCTGTGTTGTTAACATGAGGTGTAGGAGTGTAACATTACCCCAGCTCAGTTCTTCTTATGGTCACTACCACAGGCTGTGTTAACATGAGGTGTAGGAGTGTAACATTACCCCCAGCTCAGTTCTTGTGATGGTCACTACCACAGGCTGTGTTAACATGAGCTGCAGGAGTGTAACATTAACTCCAGCTCAGTTCTTCTGATGGTCACTACCACAGGCTGTGTTGTTAACATGAGCTGTAGGAGCGTAACATTAACCCCAGCTCAGTTCTTGTGATGGTCACTACCACAGGCTGTGTTGTTAACATGAGCTGTAGAAGTGTAACATTAACCCCAGCTCAGTTCTTGTGATGGTCACTACCACAGGCTGTGTTGTTAACATGAGCTGTAGGAGCGTAACATTACCCCCAGCTCAGTTCTTGTGATGGTCACTACCACAGGCTGTGTTGTTAACATGAGCTGTAGGAGTGTAACATTACCCCCAGCTCAGTTCTTCTGATGGTCACTACCACAGGCTGTGTTGTTAACATGAGCTGTAGGAGTGTAACATTACCCCCAGCTCAGTTCTTCTGATGGTCACTACCACAGGCTGTGTTGTTAACATGAGCTATAGGAGCGTAACATTACCCCCAGCTCAGTTCTTCTGATGGTCAGTCACTACCACAAGCTGTGTTGTTAACATGAGCTGTAGGAGTGTAACATTACCCCCAGCTCGGTTCTTGTGATGGTCACTACCACAGGCTGTGTTGTTAACATGAGGTGTAGGAGTGTAACATTACCCCCAGCTCAGTTCTTCTGATGGTCACTACCACAGGCTGTGTTGTTAACATGAGCTACAGGAGTGTAACATTACCCCCTGCTCAGTTCTTCTGATGGTCACTACCACAGGCTGTGTTGTTAACATGAGGTGTAGGAGTGTAACATTACCCCAGCTCAGTTCTTCTTATGGTCACTACCACAGGCTGTGTTAACATGAGGTGTAGGAGTGTAACATTACCCCAGCTCTGTTCTTGTGATGGTCACTACCACAGGCTGTGTTAACATGAGCTGCAGGAGTGTAACATTAACTCCAGCTCAGTTCTTCTGATGGTCACTACCACAGGCTGTGTTGTTAACATGAGCTGTATGAGCGTAACATTAACCCCAGCTCAGTTCTTGTGATGGTCACTACCACAGGCTGTGTTGTTAACATGAGCTGTAGGAGTGGAACATTACCCCCAGCTCAGTTCTTGTGATGGTCACTACCACAGGCTGTGTTGTTAACATGAGCTGTAGGAGTGGAACATTACCCCCAGCTCAGTTCTTGTGATGGTCAGTCATTACCACAGACTGTGTTGTTATCATGAGCTACAGGAGTGTAACATTACCCCCAGCTCAGTTCTTGTGATGGTCACTACCACAGGCTGTGTTGTTAACATGAGCTGTAGGAGTGTAACATTACCTCCAGCTCAGTTCTTGTGATGGTCACTACCACAGGCTGTGTTAACATGAGCTGTAGGAGTGTAACATTACCCCCAGCTCAGTTCTTGTGATGGTCACTACCACAGGCTGTGTTAACATGAGCTGTAGGAGCGTAACATTACCCCCAGCTCAGTTCTTCTGATGGTCACTACCACAGGCTGTGTTGTTAACATGAGGTGTAGGAGTGTAACATTAACCCCAGCTCAGTTCTTCTGATGGTCACTACCACAGGCTGTGTTGTTAACATGAGGTATAGGAGTGTAACATTACCCCCAGCTCAGTTCTTGTGATGGTCACTACCACAGGCTGCGTTGTTAACATGAGCTACAGGAGTGTAACATTACCCCAGCTCAGTTCTTCTTATGGTCACTACCACAGGCTGTGTTAACATGAGGTGTAGGAGTGTAACATTACCCCCAGCTCAGTTCTTGTGATGGTCACTACCACAGGCTGTGTTGTTAACATGAGCTGTAGGAGTGGAACATTACCCCCAGCTCAGTTCTTGTGATGGTCACTACCACAGGCTGTGTTGTTAACATGAGGTGTAGGAGTGTAACATTACCCCCAGCTCAGTTCTTCTGATGGTCACTACCACAGGCTGTGTTGTTAACATGAGCTACAGGAGTGTAACATTACCCCCTGCTCAGTTCTTCTGATGGTCACTACCACAGGCTGTGTTGTTAACATGAGGTGTAGGAGTGTAACATTACCCCAGCTCAGTTCTTCTTATGGTCACTACCACAGGCTGTGTTAACATGAGGTGTAGGAGTGTAACATTACCCCCAGCTCAGTTCTTGTGATGGTCACTACCACAGGCTGTGTTAACATGAGCTGCAGGAGTGTAACATTAACTCCAGCTCAGTTCTTCTGATGGTCACTACCACAGGCTGTGTTGTTAACATGAGCTGTAGGAGCGTAACATTAACCCCAGCTCAGTTCTTGTGATGGTCACTACCACAGGCTGTGTTGTTAACATGAGCTGTAGAAGTGTAACATTACCCCCAGCTCAGTTCTTGTGATGGTCACTACCACAGGCTGTGTTGTTAACATGAGCTGTAGGAGCGTAACATTACCCCCAGCACAGTTCTTGTGATGGTCACTACCACAGGCTGTGTTGTTAACATGAGCTACAGGAGTGTAACATTACCCCAGCTCAGTTCTTCTTATGGTCACTACCACAGGCTGTGTTAACATGAGGTGCAGGAGTGTAACATTACCCCCAGCTCAGTTCTTGTGATGGTCACTACCACAGGCTGTGTTAACATGAGCTGCAGGAGTGTAACATTAAACCCAGCTCAGTTCTTCTGATGGTCACTACCACAGGCTGTGTTGTTAACATGAGCTGTAGGAGCGTAACATTACCCCCAGCTCAGTTCTTCTGATGGTCAGTCACTACCACAGGCTGTGTTGTTAACATGAGCTGTAGGAGTGTAACATTACCCCCAGCTCAGTTCTTCTGATGGTCACTACCACAGGCTGTCTTGTTAACATGAGCTGTAGGAGTGTAACATTACCCCCAGCTCAGTTCTTCTGATGGTCACTACCACAGGCTGTGTTGTTAACATGAGCTGTAGGAGCGTAACATTACCCCCAGCTCAGTTCTTCTGATGGTCAGTCACTACCACAAGCTGTGTTGTTAACATGAGCTGTAGGAGTGTAACATTACCCCCAGCTCGGTTCTTGTGATGATCACTACCACAGGCTGTGTTGTTAACATGAGCTGTAGGAGCGTAACATTACCCCCAGCTCAGTTCTTCTGATGGTCAGTCACTACCACAAGCTGTGTTGTTAACATGAGCTGTAGGAGTGTAACATTACCCCCAGCTCGGTTCTTGTGATGGTCACTACCACAGGCTGTGTTGTTAACATGAGGTGTAGGAGTGTAACATTACCCCCAGCTCAGTTCTTCTGATGGTCACTACCACAGGCTGTGTTGTTAACATGAGCTACAGGAGTGTAACATTACCCCCTGCTCAGTTCTTCTGATGGTCACTACCACAGGCTGTGTTGTTAACATGAGGTGTAGGAGTGTAACATTACCCCAGCTCAGTTCTTCTTATGGTCACTACCACAGGCTGTGTTAACATGAGGTGTAGGAGTGTAACATTACCCCCCGCTCAGTTCTTGTGATGGTCACTACCACAGGCTGTGTTAACATGAGCTGCAGGAGTGTAACATTAACTCCAGCTCAGTTCTTCTGATGGTCACTACCACAGGCTGTGTTGTTAACATGAGCTGTAGGAGCGTAACATTAACCCCAGCTCAGTTCTTGTGATGGTCACTACCACAGGCTGTGTTGTTAACATGAGCTGTAGAAGTGTAACATTAACCCCAGCTCAGTTCTTGTGATGGTCACTACCACAGGCTGTGTTGTTAACATGAGCTGTAGGAGTGTAACATTACCCCCAGCTCGGTTCTTGTGATGGTCACTACCACAGGCTGTGTTGTTAACATGAGGTGTAGGAGTGTAACATTACCCCCAGCTCAGTTCTTCTGATGGTCACTACCACAGGCTGTGTTGTTAACATGAGCTACAGGAGTGTAACATTACCCCCTGCTCAGTTCTTCTGATGGTCACTACCACAGGCTGTGTTGTTAACATGAGGTGTAGGAGTGTAACATTACCCCAGCTCAGTTCTTCTTATGGTCACTACCACAGGCTGTGTTAACATGAGGTGTAGGAGTGTAACATTACCCCAGCTCTGTTCTTGTGATGGTCACTACCACAGGCTGTGTTAACATGAGCTGCAGGAGTGTAACATTAACTCCAGCTCAGTTCTTCTGATGGTCACTACCACAGGCTGTGTTGTTAACATGAGCTGTATGAGCGTAACATTAACCCCAGCTCAGTTCTTGTGATGGTCACTACCACAGGCTGTGTTGTTAACATGAGCTGTAGGAGTGGAACATTACCCCCAGCTCAGTTCTTGTGATGGTCAGTCATTACCACAGACTGTGTTGTTATCATGAGCTACAGGAGTGTAACATTACCCCCAGCTCAGTTCTTGTGATGGTCACTACCACAGGCTGTGTTGTTAACATGAGCTGTAGGAGTGTAACATTACCTCCAGCTCAGTTCTTGTGATGGTCACTACCACAGGCTGTGTTAACATGAGCTGTAGGAGTGTAACATTACCCCCAGCTCAGTTCTTGTGATGGTCACTACCACAGGCTGTGTTAACATGAGCTGTAGGAGCGTAACATTACCCCCAGCTCAGTTCTTCTGATGGTCACTACCACAGGCTGTGTTGTTAACATGAGGTGTAGGAGTGTAACATTAACCCCAGCTCAGTTCTTCTGATGGTCACTACCACAGGCTGTGTTGTTAACATGAGGTATAGGAGTGTAACATTACCCCCAGCTCAGTTCTTGTGATGGTCACTACCACAGGCTGCGTTGTTAACATGAGCTACAGGAGTGTAACATTACCCCAGCTCAGTTCTTCTTATGGTCACTACCACAGGCTGTGTTAACATGAGGTGTAGGAGTGTAACATTACCCCCAGCTCAGTTCTTGTGATGGTCACTACCACAGGCTGTGTTGTTAACATGAGCTGTAGGAGTGGAACATTACCCCCAGCTCAGTTCTTGTGATGGTCACTACCACAGGCTGTGTTGTTAACATGAGGTGTAGGAGTGTAACATTACCCCCAGCTCAGTTCTTCTGATGGTCACTACCACAGGCTGTGTTGTTAACATGAGCTACAGGAGTGTAACATTACCCCCTGCTCAGTTCTTCTGATGGTCACTACCACAGGCTGTGTTGTTAACATGAGGTGTAGGAGTGTAACATTACCCCAGCTCAGTTCTTCTTATGGTCACTACCACAGGCTGTGTTAACATGAGGTGTAGGAGTGTAACATTACCCCCAGCTCAGTTCTTGTGATGGTCACTACCACAGGCTGTGTTAACATGAGCTGCAGGAGTGTAACATTAACTCCAGCTCAGTTCTTCTGATGGTCACTACCACAGGCTGTGTTGTTAACATGAGCTGTAGGAGCGTAACATTAACCCCAGCTCAGTTCTTGTGATGGTCACTACCACAGGCTGTGTTGTTAACATGAGCTGTAGAAGTGTAACATTACCCCCAGCTCAGTTCTTGTGATGGTCACTACCACAGGCTGTGTTGTTAACATGAGCTGTAGGAGCGTAACATTACCCCCAGCACAGTTCTTGTGATGGTCACTACCACAGGCTGTGTTGTTAACATGAGCTACAGGAGTGTAACATTACCCCAGCTCAGTTCTTCTTATGGTCACTACCACAGGCTGTGTTAACATGAGGTGCAGGAGTGTAACATTACCCCCAGCTCAGTTCTTGTGATGGTCACTACCACAGGCTGTGTTAACATGAGCTGCAGGAGTGTAACATTAAACCCAGCTCAGTTCTTCTGATGGTCACTACCACAGGCTGTGTTGTTAACATGAGCTGTAGGAGCGTAACATTACCCCCAGCTCAGTTCTTCTGATGGTCAGTCACTACCACAGGCTGTGTTGTTAACATGAGCTGTAGGAGTGTAACATTACCCCCAGCTCAGTTCTTCTGATGGTCACTACCACAGGCTGTCTTGTTAACATGAGCTGTAGGAGTGTAACATTACCCCCAGCTCAGTTCTTCTGATGGTCACTACCACAGGCTGTGTTGTTAACATGAGCTGTAGGAGCGTAACATTACCCCCAGCTCAGTTCTTCTGATGGTCAGTCACTACCACAAGCTGTGTTGTTAACATGAGCTGTAGGAGTGTAACATTACCCCCAGCTCGGTTCTTGTGATGATCACTACCACAGGCTGTGTTGTTAACATGAGCTGTAGGAGCGTAACATTACCCCCAGCTCAGTTCTTCTGATGGTCAGTCACTACCACAAGCTGTGTTGTTAACATGAGCTGTAGGAGTGTAACATTACCCCCAGCTCGGTTCTTGTGATGGTCACTACCACAGGCTGTGTTGTTAACATGAGGTGTAGGAGTGTAACATTACCCCCAGCTCAGTTCTTCTGATGGTCACTACCACAGGCTGTGTTGTTAACATGAGCTACAGGAGTGTAACATTACCCCCTGCTCAGTTCTTCTGATGGTCACTACCACAGGCTGTGTTGTTAACATGAGGTGTAGGAGTGTAACATTACCCCAGCTCAGTTCTTCTTATGGTCACTACCACAGGCTGTGTTAACATGAGGTGTAGGAGTGTAACATTACCCCCCGCTCAGTTCTTGTGATGGTCACTACCACAGGCTGTGTTAACATGAGCTGCAGGAGTGTAACATTAACTCCAGCTCAGTTCTTCTGATGGTCACTACCACAGGCTGTGTTGTTAACATGAGCTGTAGGAGCGTAACATTAACCCCAGCTCAGTTCTTGTGATGGTCACTACCACAGGCTGTGTTGTTAACATGAGCTGTAGAAGTGTAACATTAACCCCAGCTCAGTTCTTGTGATGGTCACTACCACAGGCTGTGTTGTTAACATGAGCTGTAGGAGCGTAACATTACCCCAGCTCAGTTCTTGTGATGGTCACTACCACAGGCTGTGTTGTTAACATGAGCTACAGGAGTGTAACATTAACCCCAGCTCAGTTCTTCTGATGGTCACTACCACAGGCTGTGTTGTTAACATGAGGTATAGGAGTGTAACATTACCCCCAGCTCAGTTCTTGTGATGGTCACTACCACAGGCTGTGTTGTTAACATGAGGTGTAGGAGTGTAACATTACCCCCAGCTCAGTTCTTCTGATGGTCACTACCACAGGCTGTGTTGTTAACATGAGCTACAGGAGTGTAACATTACCCCCTGCTCAGTTCTTCTGATGGTCACTACCACAGGCTGTGTTGTTAACATGAGGTGTAGGAGTGTAACATTACCCCAGCTCAGTTCTTCTTATGGTCACTACCACAGGCTGTGTTAACATGAGGTGTAGGAGTGTAACATTACCCCCAGCTCAGTTCTTGTGATGGTCACTACCACAGGCTGTGTTAACATGAGCTGCAGGAGTGTAACATTAACTCCAGCTCAGTTCTTCTGATGGTCACTACCACAGGCTGTGTTGTTAACATGAGCTGTAGGAGCGTAACATTAACCCCAGCTCAGTTCTTGTGATGGTCACTACCACAGGCTGTGTTGTTAACATGAGCTGTAGAAGTGTAACATTAACCCCAGCTCAGTTCTTGTGATGGTCACTACCACAGGCTGTGTTGTTAACATGAGCTGTAGGAGCGTAACATTACCCCCAGCTCAGTTCTTGTGATGGTCACTACCACAGGCTGTGTTGTTAACATGAGCTACAGGAGTGTAACATTACCCCAGCTCAGTTCTTCTTATGGTCACTACCACAGGCTGTGTTAACATGAGGTGCAGGAGTGTAACATTACCCCCAGCTCAGTTCTTGTGATGGTCACTACCACAGGCTGTGTTAACATGAGCTGCAGGAGTGTAACATTAACCCCAGCTCAGTTCTTCTGATGGTCACTACCACAGGCTGTGTTGTTAACATGAGCTGTAGGAGCGTAACATTACCCCCAGCTCAGTTCTTCTGATGGTCAGTCACTACCACAGGCTGTGTTGTTAACATGAGCTGTAGGAGTGTAACATTACCCCCAGCTCAGTTCTTCTGATGGTCACTACCACAGGCTGTCTTGTTAACATGAGCTGTAGGAGCATAACATTACCCCCAGCTCAGTTCTTGTGATGGTCACTACCACAGGCTGTGTTGTTAACATGAGCTGTAGGAGCGTAACATTACCCCCAGCTCAGTTCTTCTGATGGTCAGTCACTACCACAAGCTGTGTTGTTAACATGAGCTGTAGGAGTGTAACATTACCCCCAGCTCGGTTCTTGTGATGGTCACTACCACAGGCTGTGTTGTTAACATGAGGTGTAGGAGTGTAACATTACCCCCAGCTCAGTTCTTCTGATGGTCACTACCACAGGCTGTGTTGTTAACATGAGCTACAGGAGTGTAACATTACCCCCTGCTCAGTTCTTCTGATGGTCACTACCACAGGCTGTGTTGTTAACATGAGGTGTAGGAGTGTAACATTACCCCAGCTCAGTTCTTCTTATGGTCACTACCACAGGCTGTGTTAACATGAGGTGTAGGAGTGTAACATTACCCCCCGCTCAGTTCTTGTGATGGTCACTACCACAGGCTGTGTTGTTAACATGAGCTGTAGAAGTGTAACATTAACCCCAGCTCAGTTCTTGTGATGGTCACTACCACAGGCTGTGTTGTTAACATGAGCTGTAGGAGCGTAACATTACCCCCAGCTCAGTTCTTGTGATGGTCACTACCACAGGCTGTGTTGTTAACATGAGCTACAGGAGTGTAACATTAACCCCAGCTCAGTTCTTCTGATGGTCACTACCACAGGCTGTGTTGTTAACATGAGGTATAGGAGTGTAACATTACCCCCAGCTCAGTTCTTGTCATGGTCACTACCACAGGCTGTGTTGTTAACATGAGCTACAGGAGTGTAACATTACCCCAGCTCAGTTCTTCTTATGGTCACTACCACAGGCTGTGTTAACATGAGGTGTAGGAGTGTAACATTACCCCCAGCTCAGTTCTTGTGATGGTCACTACCACAGGCTGTGTTAACATGAGCTGCAGGAGTGTAACATTAACCCCAGCTCAGTTCTTCTGATGGTCACTACCACAGGCTGTGTTGTTAACATGAGCTGTAGGAGCGTAACATTACCCCCAGCTCAGTTCTTCTGATGGTCAGTCACTACCACAGGCTGTGTTGTTAACATGAGCTGTAGGAGTGTAACATTACCCCCAGCTCAGTTCTTCTGATGGTCACTACCACAGGCTGTGTTGTTAACATGAGCTGTAGGAGTGTAACATTACCCCCAGCTCAGTTCTTCTGATGGTCACTACCACAGGCTGTGTTGTTAACATGAGCTGTAGGAGCGTAACATTACCCCCAGCTCAGTTCTTCTGATGGTCAGTCACTACCACAAGCTGTGTTGTTAACATGAGCTGTAGGAGTGTAACATTGCCCCCAGCTCGGTTCTTGTGATGGTCACTACCACAGGCTGTGTTGTTAACATGAGGTGTAGGAGTGTAACATTACCCCCAGCTCAGTTGTTCTGATGGTCACTACCACAGGCTGTGTTGTTAACATGAGCTACAGGAGTGTAACATTATCCCCTGCTCAGTTCTTCTGATGGTCACTACCACAGGCTGTGTTAACATGAGGTGTAGGAGTGTAACATTAACCCCAGCTCAGTTCTTGTGATGGTCACTACCACAGGCTGTGTTAACATGAGCTGCAGGAGTGTAACATTAACTCCAGCTCAGTTCTTCTGATGGTCACTACCACAGGCTGTGTTGTTAACATGAGCTGTAGGAGCGTAACATTAACCCCAGCTCAGTTCTTGTGATGGTCAATACCACAGGCTGTGTTGTTAACATGAGCTACAGGAGTGTAACATTACCCCCTGCTCAGTTCTTCTGATGGTCACTACCACAGGCTGTGTTGTTAACATGAGGTGTAGAAGTGTAACATTAACCCCAGCTCAGTTCTTGTGATGGTCACTACCACAGGCTGTGTTGTTAACATGAGCTGTAGGAGCGTAACATTACCCCCAGCTCAGTTCTTGTGATGGTCACCACCACAGGCTGTGTTGTTAACATGAGCTATAGGAGTGGAACATTACCCCCAGCTCAGATCTTGTGATGGTCACTACCACAGGCTGTGTTGTTAACATGAGGTGTAGGAGTGTAACATTACCCCCAGCTCAGTTCTTCTGATGGTCACTACCACAGGCTGTGTTGTTAACATGAGCTACAGGAGTGTAACATTACCCCCTGCTCAGTTCTTCTGATGGTCACTACCACAGGCTGTGTTGTTAACATGAGGTGTAGGAGTGTAACATTACCCCAGCTCAGTTCTTCTTATGGTCACTACCACAGGCTGTGTTAACATGAGGTGTAGGAGTGTAACATTACCCCCAGCTCAGTTCTTGTGATGGTCACTACCACAGGCTGTGTTAACATGAGCTGCAGGAGTGTAACATTAACTCCAGCTCAGTTCTTCTGATGGTCACTACCACAGGCTGTGTTGTTAACATGAGCTGTAGGAGCGTAACATTAACCCCAGCTCAGTTCTTGTGATGGTCACTACCACAGGCTGTGTTGTTAACATGAGCTGTAGAAGTGTAACATTACCCCCAGCTCAGTTCTTGTGATGGTCACTACCACAGGCTGTGTTGTTAACATGAGCTGTAGGAGCATAACATTACCCCCAGCTCAGTTCTTGTGATGGTCACTACCACAGGCTGTGTTGTTAACATGAGCTACAGGAGTGTAACATTACCCCAGCTCAGTTCTTCTTATGGTCACTACCACAGGCTGTGTTAACATGAGGTGCAGGAGTGTAACATTACCCCCAGCTCAGTTCTTGTGATGGTCACTACCACAGGCTGTGTTAACATGAGCTGCAGGAGTGTAACATTAAACCCAGCTCAGTTCTTCTGATGGTCACTACCACAGGCTGTGTTGTTAACATGAGCTGTAGGAGCGTAACATTACCCCCAGCTCAGTTCTTCTGATGGTCAGTCACTACCACAGGCTGTGTTGTTAACATGAGCTGTAGGAGTGTAACATTACCCCCAGCTCAGTTCTTCTGATGGTCACTACCACAGGCTGTCTTGTTAACATGAGCTGTAGGAGTGTAACATTACCCCCAGCTCAGTTCTTCTGATGGTCACTACCACAGGCTGTGTTGTTAACATGAGCTGTAGGAGCGTAACATTACCCCCAGCTCAGTTCTTCTGATGGTCAGTCACTACCACAAGCTGTGTTGTTAACATGAGCTGTAGGAGTGTAACATTACCCCCAGCTCGGTTCTTGTGATGGTCACTACCACAGGCTGTGTTGTTAACATGAGGTGTAGGAGTGTAACATTACCCCCAGCTCAGTTCTTCTGATGGTCACTACCACAGGCTGTGTTGTTAACATGAGCTACAGGAGTGTAACATTACCCCCTGCTCAGTTCTTCTGATGGTCACTACCACAGGCTGTGTTGTTAACATGAGGTGTAGGAGTGTAACATTACCCCAGCTCAGTTCTTCTTATGGTCACTACCATAGGCTGTGTTAACATGAGGTGTAGGAGTGTAACATTACCCCCCGCTCAGTTCTTGTGATGGTCACTACCACAGGCTGTGTTAACATGAGCTGCAGGAGTGTAACATTAACCCCAGCTCAGTTCTTCTGATGGTCACTACCACAGGCTGTGTTGTTAACATGAGCTGTAGGAGCGTAACATTAACCCCAGCTCAGTTCTTGTGATGGTCACTACCACAGGCTGTGTTGTTAACATGAGCTGTAGAAGTGTAACATTAACCCCAGCTCAGTTCTTGTGATGGTCACTACCACAGGCTGTGTTGTTAACATGAGCTGTAGGAGCGTAACATTACCCCCAGCTCAGTTCTTGTGATGGTCACTACCACAGGCTGTGTTGTTAACATGAGCTACAGGAGTGTAACATTAACCCCAGCTCAGTTCTTCTGATGGTCACTACCACAGGCTGTGTTGTTAACATGAGGTATAGGAGTGTAACATTACCCCCAGCTCAGTTCTTGTGATGGTCACTACCACAGGCTGTGTTGTTAACATGAGCTACAGGAGTGTAACATTACCCCAGCACAGTTCTTCTTATGGTCACTACCACAGGCTGTGTTAACATGAGGTGTAGGAGTGTAACATTACCCCCAGCTCAGTTCTTGTGATGGTCACTACCACAGGCTGTGTTAACATGAGCTGCAGGAGTGTAACATTAACCCCAGCTCAGTTCTTCTGATGGTCACTACCACAGGCTGTGTTGTTAACATGAGCTGTAGGAGCGTAACATTACCCCCAGCTCAGTTCTTCTGATGGTCAGTCACTACCACAGGCTGTGTTGTTAACATGAGCTGTAGGAGTGTAACATTACCCCCAGCTCAGTTCTTCTGATGGTCACTACCACAGGCTGTGTTGTTAACATGAGCTGTAGGAGTGTAACATTACCCCCAGCTCAGTTTTTCTGATGGTCACTACCACAGGCTGTGTTGTTAACATGAGCTATAGGAGCGTAACATTACCCCCAGCTCAGTTCTTCTGATGGTCAGTCACTACCACAAGCTGTGTTGTTAACATGAGCTGTAGGAGTGTAACATTACCCCCAGCTCGGTTCTTGTGATGGTCACTACCACAGGCTGTGTTGTTAACATGAGGTGTAGGAGTGTAACATTACCCCCAGCTCAGTTCTTCTGATGGTCACTACCACAGGCTGTGTTGTTAACATGAGCTACAGGAGTGTAACATTACCCCCTGCTCAGTTCTTCTGATGGTCACTACCACAGGCTGTGTTGTTAACATGAGGTGTAGGAGTGTAACATTACCCCAGCTCAGTTCTTCTTATGGTCACTACCACAGGCTGTGTTAACATGAGGTGTAGGAGTGTAACATTACCCCAGCTCTGTTCTTGTGATGGTCACTACCACAGGCTGTGTTAACATGAGCTGCAGGAGTGTAACATTAACTCCAGCTCAGTTCTTCTGATGGTCACTACCACAGGCTGTGTTGTTAACATGAGCTGTATGAGCGTAACATTAACCCCAGCTCAGTTCTTGTGATGGTCACTACCACAGGCTGTGTTGTTAACATGAGCTGTAGGAGTGGAACATTACCCCCAGCTCAGTTCTTGTGATGGTCACTACCACAGGCTGTGTTGTTAACATGAGCTACAGGAGTGTAACATTAACCCCAGCTCAGTTCTTCTGATGGTCACTACCACAGGCTGTGTTGTTAACATGAGGTATAGGAGTGTAACATTACCCCCAGCTCAGTTCTTGTGATGGTCACTACCACAGGCTGTGTTGTTAACATGAGCTACAGGAGTATAACATTACCCCAGCTCAGTTCTTCTTATGGTCACTACCACAGGCTGTGTTAACATGAGGTGTAGGAGTGTAACATTACCCCCAGCTCAGTTCTTGTGATGGTCACTACCACAGGCTGTGTTAACATGAGCTGCAGGAGTGTAACATTAACCCCAGCTCAGTTCTTCTGATGGTCACTACCACAGGCTGTGTTGTTAACATGAGCTGTAGGAGCGTAACATTACCCCCAGCTCAGTTCTTCTGATGGTCAGTCACTACCACAGGCTGTGTTGTTAACATGAGCTGTAGGAGTGTAACATTACCCCCAGCTCAGTTCTTCTGATGGTCACTACCACAGGCTGTGTTGTTAACATGAGCTGTAGGAGTGTAACATTACCCCCAGCTCAGTTCTTCTGATGGTCACTACCACAGGCTGTGTTGTTAACATGAGCTGTAGGAGCGTAACATTACCCCCAGCTCAGTTCTTCTGATGGTCAGTCACTACCACAAGCTGTGTTGTTAACATGAGCTGTAGGAGTGTAACATTACCCCCAGCTCGGTTCTTGTGATGGTCACTACCACAGGCTGTGTTGTTAACATGAGGTGTAGGAGTGTAACATTACCCCCAGCTCAGTTCTTGTGATGGTCACTACCACAGGCTGTGTTAACATGAGCTGCAGGAGTGTAACATTAACTCCAGCTCAGTTCTTCTGATGGTCACTACCACAGGCTGTGTTGTTAACATGAGCTACAGGAGTGTAACATTATCCCCTGCTCAGTTCTTCTGATGGTCACTACCACAGGCTGTGTTAACATGAGGTGTAGGAGTGTAACATTAACCCCAGCTCAGTTCTTGTGATGGTCACTACCACAGGCTGTGTTAACATGAGCTGCAGGAGTGTAACATTAACTCCAGCTCAGTTCTTCTGATGGTCACTACCACAGGCTGTGTTGTTAACATGAGCTGTAGGAGCGTAACATTAACCCCAGCTCAGTTCTTGTGATGGTCAATACCACAGGCTGTGTTGTTAACATGAGCTACAGGAGTGTAACATTACCCCCTGCTCAGTTCTTCTGATGGTCACTACCACAGGCTGTGTTGTTAACATGAGGTGTAGAAGTGTAACATTAACCCCAGCTCAGTTCTTGTGATGGTCACTACCACAGGCTGTGTTGTTAACATGAGCTGTAGGAGCGTAACATTACCCCCAGCTCAGTTCTTGTGATGGTCACCACCACAGGCTGTGTTGTTAACATGAGCTATAGGAGTGGAACATTACCCCCAGCTCAGATCTTGTGATGGTCACTACCACAGGCTGTGTTGTTAACATGAGGTGTAGGAGTGTAACATTACCCCCAGCTCAGTTCTTCTGATGGTCACTACCACAGGCTGTGTTGTTAACATGAGCTACAGGAGTGTAACATTACCCCCTGCTCAGTTCTTCTGATGGTCACTACCACAGGCTGTGTTGTTAACATGAGGTGTAGGAGTGTAACATTACCCCAGCTCAGTTCTTCTTATGGTCACTACCACAGGCTGTGTTAACATGAGGTGTAGGAGTGTAACATTACCCCCAGCTCAGTTCTTGTGATGGTCACTACCACAGGCTGTGTTAACATGAGCTGCAGGAGTGTAACATTAACTCCAGCTCAGTTCTTCTGATGGTCACTACCACAGGCTGTGTTGTTAACATGAGCTGTAGGAGCGTAACATTAACCCCAGCTCAGTTCTTGTGATGGTCACTACCACAGGCTGTGTTGTTAACATGAGCTGTAGAAGTGTAACATTACCCCCAGCTCAGTTCTTGTGATGGTCACTACCACAGGCTGTGTTGTTAACATGAGCTGTAGGAGCATAACATTACCCCCAGCTCAGTTCTTGTGATGGTCACTACCACAGGCTGTGTTGTTAACATGAGCTACAGGAGTGTAACATTACCCCAGCTCAGTTCTTCTTATGGTCACTACCACAGGCTGTGTTAACATGAGGTGCAGGAGTGTAACATTACCCCCAGCTCAGTTCTTGTGATGGTCACTACCACAGGCTGTGTTAACATGAGCTGCAGGAGTGTAACATTAAACCCAGCTCAGTTCTTCTGATGGTCACTACCACAGGCTGTGTTGTTAACATGAGCTGTAGGAGCGTAACATTACCCCCAGCTCAGTTCTTCTGATGGTCAGTCACTACCACAGGCTGTGTTGTTAACATGAGCTGTAGGAGTGTAACATTACCCCCAGCTCAGTTCTTCTGATGGTCACTACCACAGGCTGTCTTGTTAACATGAGCTGTAGGAGTGTAACATTACCCCCAGCTCAGTTCTTCTGATGGTCACTACCACAGGCTGTGTTGTTAACATGAGCTGTAGGAGCGTAACATTACCCCCAGCTCAGTTCTTCTGATGGTCAGTCACTACCACAAGCTGTGTTGTTAACATGAGCTGTAGGAGTGTAACATTACCCCCAGCTCGGTTCTTGTGATGGTCACTACCACAGGCTGTGTTGTTAACATGAGGTGTAGGAGTGTAACATTACCCCCAGCTCAGTTCTTCTGATGGTCACTACCACAGGCTGTGTTGTTAACATGAGCTACAGGAGTGTAACATTACCCCCTGCTCAGTTCTTCTGATGGTCACTACCACAGGCTGTGTTGTTAACATGAGGTGTAGGAGTGTAACATTACCCCAGCTCAGTTCTTCTTATGGTCACTACCATAGGCTGTGTTAACATGAGGTGTAGGAGTGTAACATTACCCCCCGCTCAGTTCTTGTGATGGTCACTACCACAGGCTGTGTTAACATGAGCTGCAGGAGTGTAACATTAACCCCAGCTCAGTTCTTCTGATGGTCACTACCACAGGCTGTGTTGTTAACATGAGCTGTAGGAGCGTAACATTAACCCCAGCTCAGTTCTTGTGATGGTCACTACCACAGGCTGTGTTGTTAACATGAGCTGTAGAAGTGTAACATTAACCCCAGCTCAGTTCTTGTGATGGTCACTACCACAGGCTGTGTTGTTAACATGAGCTGTAGGAGCGTAACATTACCCCCAGCTCAGTTCTTGTGATGGTCACTACCACAGGCTGTGTTGTTAACATGAGCTACAGGAGTGTAACATTAACCCCAGCTCAGTTCTTCTGATGGTCACTACCACAGGCTGTGTTGTTAACATGAGGTATAGGAGTGTAACATTACCCCCAGCTCAGTTCTTGTGATGGTCACTACCACAGGCTGTGTTGTTAACATGAGCTACAGGAGTGTAACATTACCCCAGCACAGTTCTTCTTATGGTCACTACCACAGGCTGTGTTAACATGAGGTGTAGGAGTGTAACATTACCCCCAGCTCAGTTCTTGTGATGGTCACTACCACAGGCTGTGTTAACATGAGCTGCAGGAGTGTAACATTAACCCCAGCTCAGTTCTTCTGATGGTCACTACCACAGGCTGTGTTGTTAACATGAGCTGTAGGAGCGTAACATTACCCCCAGCTCAGTTCTTCTGATGGTCAGTCACTACCACAGGCTGTGTTGTTAACATGAGCTGTAGGAGTGTAACATTACCCCCAGCTCAGTTCTTCTGATGGTCACTACCACAGGCTGTGTTGTTAACATGAGCTGTAGGAGTGTAACATTACCCCCAGCTCAGTTTTTCTGATGGTCACTACCACAGGCTGTGTTGTTAACATGAGCTATAGGAGCGTAACATTACCCCCAGCTCAGTTCTTCTGATGGTCAGTCACTACCACAAGCTGTGTTGTTAACATGAGCTGTAGGAGTGTAACATTACCCCCAGCTCGGTTCTTGTGATGGTCACTACCACAGGCTGTGTTGTTAACATGAGGTGTAGGAGTGTAACATTACCCCCAGCTCAGTTCTTCTGATGGTCACTACCACAGGCTGTGTTGTTAACATGAGCTACAGGAGTGTAACATTACCCCCTGCTCAGTTCTTCTGATGGTCACTACCACAGGCTGTGTTGTTAACATGAGGTGTAGGAGTGTAACATTACCCCAGCTCAGTTCTTCTTATGGTCACTACCACAGGCTGTGTTAACATGAGGTGTAGGAGTGTAACATTACCCCAGCTCTGTTCTTGTGATGGTCACTACCACAGGCTGTGTTAACATGAGCTGCAGGAGTGTAACATTAACTCCAGCTCAGTTCTTCTGATGGTCACTACCACAGGCTGTGTTGTTAACATGAGCTGTATGAGCGTAACATTAACCCCAGCTCAGTTCTTGTGATGGTCACTACCACAGGCTGTGTTGTTAACATGAGCTGTAGGAGTGGAACATTACCCCCAGCTCAGTTCTTGTGATGGTCACTACCACAGGCTGTGTTGTTAACATGAGCTACAGGAGTGTAACATTAACCCCAGCTCAGTTCTTCTGATGGTCACTACCACAGGCTGTGTTGTTAACATGAGGTATAGGAGTGTAACATTACCCCCAGCTCAGTTCTTGTGATGGTCACTACCACAGGCTGTGTTGTTAACATGAGCTACAGGAGTATAACATTACCCCAGCTCAGTTCTTCTTATGGTCACTACCACAGGCTGTGTTAACATGAGGTGTAGGAGTGTAACATTACCCCCAGCTCAGTTCTTGTGATGGTCACTACCACAGGCTGTGTTAACATGAGCTGCAGGAGTGTAACATTAACCCCAGCTCAGTTCTTCTGATGGTCACTACCACAGGCTGTGTTGTTAACATGAGCTGTAGGAGCGTAACATTACCCCCAGCTCAGTTCTTCTGATGGTCAGTCACTACCACAGGCTGTGTTGTTAACATGAGCTGTAGGAGTGTAACATTACCCCCAGCTCAGTTCTTCTGATGGTCACTACCACAGGCTGTGTTGTTAACATGAGCTGTAGGAGTGTAACATTACCCCCAGCTCAGTTCTTCTGATGGTCACTACCACAGGCTGTGTTGTTAACATGAGCTGTAGGAGCGTAACATTACCCCCAGCTCAGTTCTTCTGATGGTCAGTCACTACCACAAGCTGTGTTGTTAACATGAGCTGTAGGAGTGTAACATTACCCCCAGCTCGGTTCTTGTGATGGTCACTACCACAGGCTGTGTTGTTAACATGAGGTGTAGGAGTGTAACATTACCCCCAGCTCAGTTCTTGTGATGGTCACTACCACAGGCTGTGTTAACATGAGCTGCAGGAGTGTAACATTAACTCCAGCTCAGTTCTTCTGATGGTCACTACCACAGGCTGTGTTGTTAACATGAGCTGTAGGAGCGTAACATTAACCCCAGCTCAGTTCTTGTGATGGTCACTACCACAGGCTGTGTTGTTAACATGAGCTACAGGAGTGTAACATTACCCCCTGCTCAGTTCTTCTGATGGTCACTACCACAGGCTGTGTTGTTAACATGAGGTGTAGAAGTGTAACATTAACCCCAGCTCAGTTCTTGTGATGGTCACTACCACAGGCTGTGTTGTTAACATGAGCTGTAGGAGTGGAACATTACCCCCAGCTCAGTTCTTGTGATGGTCACTACCACAGGCTGTGTTGTTAACATGAGCTACAGGAGTGTAACATTAACCCCAGCTCAGTTCTTCTGATGGTCACTACCACAGGCTGTGTTGTTAACATGAGGTATAGGAGTGTAACATTACCCCCAGCTCAGTTCTTGTGATGGTCACTACCACAGGCTGTGTTGTTAACATGAGCTACAGGAGTATAACATTACCCCAGCTCAGTTCTTCTTATGGTCACTACCACAGGCTGTGTTAACATGAGGTGTAGGAGTGTAACATTACCCCCAGCTCAGTTCTTGTGATGGTCACTACCACAGGCTGTGTTAACATGAGCTGCAGGAGTGTAACATTAACCCCAGCTCAGTTCTTCTGATGGTCACTACCACAGGCTGTGTTGTTAACATGAGCTTTAGGAGCGTAACATTACCCCCAGCTCAGTTCTTCTGATGGTCAGTCACTACCACAGGCTGTGTTGTTAACATGAGCTGTAGGAGTGTAACATTACCCCCAGCTCAGTTCTTCTGATGGTCACTACCACAGGCTGTGTTGTTAACATGAGCTGTAGGAGTGTAACATTACCCCCAGCTCAGTTCTTCTGATGGTCACTACCACAGGCTGTGTTGTTAACATGAGCTGTAGGAGCGTAACATTACCCCCAGCTCAGTTCTTCTGATGGTCAGTCACTACCACAAGCTGTGTTGTTAACATGAGCTGTAGGAGTGTAACATTACCCCCAGCTCGGTTCTTGTGATGGTCACTACCACAGGCTGTGTTGTTAACATGAGGTGTAGGAGTGTAACATTACCCCCAGCTCAGTTCTTGTGATGGTCACTACCACAGGCTGTGTTAACATGAGCTGCAGGAGTGTAACATTAACTCCAGCTCAGTTCTTCTGATGGTCACTACCACAGGCTGTGTTGTTAACATGAGCTGTAGGAGCGTAACATTAACCCCAGCTCAGTTCTTGTGATGGTCACTACCACAGGCTGTGTTGTTAACATGAGCTACAGGAGTGTAACATTACCCCCTGCTCAGTTCTTCTGATGGTCACTACCACAGGCTGTGTTGTTAACATGAGGTGTAGAAGTGTAACATTAACCCCAGCTCAGTTCTTGTGATGGTCACTACCACAGGCTGTGTTGTTAACATGAGCTGTAGGAGCGTAACATTACCCCCAGCTCAGTTCTTGTGATGGTCACTACCACAGGCTGTGTTGTTAACATGAGCTGTAGGAGTGGAACATTACCCCCAGCTCAGTTCTTGTGATGGTCACTACCACAGGCTGTGTTGTTAACATGAGGTGTAGGAGTGTAACATTACCCCCAGCTCAGTTCTTCTGATGGTCACTACCACAGGCTGTGTTGTTAACATGAGCTACAGGAGTGTAACATTACCCCCTGCTCAGTTCTTCTGATGGTCACTACCACAGGCTGTGTTGTTAACATGAGGTGTAGGAGTGTAACATTACCCCAGCTCAGTTCTTCTTATGGTCACTACCACAGGCTGTGTTAACATGAGGTGTAGGAGTGTAACATTACCCCCAGCTCAGTTCATGTGATGGTCACTACCACAGGCTGTGTTAACATGAGCTGCAGGAGTGTAACATTAACTCCAGCTCAGTTCTTCTGATGGTCACTACCACAGGCTGTGTTGTTAACATGAGCTGTAGGAGCGTAACATTAACCCCAGCTCAGTTCTTGTGATGGTCACTACCACAGGCTGTGTTGTTAACATGAGCTGTAGAAGTGTAACATTACCCCCAGCTCAGTTCTTGTGATGGTCACTACCACAGGCTGTGTTGTTAACATGAGCTGTAGGAGCGTAACATTACCCCCAGCTCAGTTCTTGTGATGGTCACTACCACAGGCTGTGTTGTTAACATGAGCTACAGGAGTGTAACATTACCCCAGCTCAGTTCTTCTTATGGTCACTACCACAGGCTGTGTTAACATGAGGTGCAGGAGTGTAACATTACCCCCAGCTCAGTTCTTGTGATGGTCACTACCACAGGCTGTGTTAACATGAGCTGCAGGAGTGTAACATTAAACCCAGCTCAGTTCTTCTGATGGTCACTACCACAGGCTGTGTTGTTAACATGAGCTGTAGGAGCGTAACATTACCCCCAGTTCAGTTCTTCTGATGGTCAGTCACTACCACAGGCTGTGTTGTTAACATGAGCTGTAGGAGTGTAACATTACCCCCAGCTCAGTTCTTCTGATGGTCACTACCACAGGCTGTGTTGTTAACATGAGCTGTAGGAGTGTAACATTACCCCCAGCTCAGTTCTTCTGATGGTCACTACCACAGGCTGTGTTGTTAACATGAGCTGTAGGAGCGTAACATTACCCCCAGCTCAGTTCTTCTGATGGTCAGTCACTACCACAAGCTGTGTTGTTAACATGAGCTGTAGGAGTGTAACATTACCCCCAGCTCGGTTCTTGTGATGGTCACTACCACAGGCTGTGTTGTTAACATGAGGTGTAGGAGTGTAACATTACCCCCAGCTCAGTTCTTCTGATGGTCACTACCACAGGCTGTGTTGTTAACATGAGCTACAGGAGTGTAACATTACCCCCTGCTCAGTTCTTCTGATGGTCACTACCACAGGCTGTGTTGTTAACATGAGGTGTAGGAGTGTAACATTACCCCAGCTCAGTTCTTCTTATGGTCACTACCATAGGCTGTGTTAACATGAGGTGTAGGAGTGTAACATTACCCCCCGCTCAGTTCTTGTGATGGTCACTACCACAGGCTGTGTTAACATGAGCTGCAGGAGTGTAACATTAACTCCAGCTCAGTTCTTCTGATGGTCACTACCACAGGCTGTGTTGTTAACATGAGCTGTAGGAGCGTAACATTAACCCCAGCTCAGTTCTTGTGATGGTCACTACCACAGGCTGTGTTGTTAACATGAGCTGTAGAAGTGTAACATTAACCCCAGCTCAGTTCTTGTGATGGTCACTACCACAGGCTGTGTTGTTAACATGAGCTGTAGGAGCGTAACATTACCCCCAGCTCAGTTCTTGTGATGGTCACTACCACAGGCTGTGTTGTTAACATGAGCTACAGGAGTGTAACATTAACCCCAGCTCAGTTCTTCTGATGGTCACTACCACAGGCTGTGTTGTTAACATGAGGTATAGGAGTGTAACATTACCCCCAGCTCAGTTCTTGTGATGGTCACTACCACAGGCTGTGTTGTTAACATGAGCTACAGGAGTGTAACATTACCCCAGCTCAGTTCTTCTTATGGTCACTACCACAGGCTGTGTTAACATGAGGTGTAGGAGTGTAACATTACCCCCAGCTCAGTTCTTGTGATGGTCACTACCACAGGCTGTGTTAACATGAGCTGCAGGAGTGTAACATTAACCCCAGCTCAGTTCTTCTGATGGTCACTACCACAGGCTGTGTTGTTAACATGAGCTGTAGGAGCGTAACATTACCCCCAGCTCAGTTCTTCTGATGGTCAGTCACTACCACAGGCTGTGTTGTTAACATGAGCTGTAGGAGTGTAACATTACCCCCAGCTCAGTTCTTCTGATGGTCACTACCACAGGCTGTGTTGTTAACATGAGCTGTAGGAGTGTAACATTACCCCCAGCTCAGTTCTTCTGATGGTCACTACCACAGGCTGTGTTGTTAACATGAGCTATAGGAGCGTAACATTACCCCCAGCTCAGTTCTTCTGATGGTCAGTCACTACCACAAGCTGTGTTGTTAACATGAGCTGTAGGAGTGTAACATTACCCCCAGCTCGGTTCTTGTGATGGTCACTACCACAGGCTGTGTTGTTAACATGAGGTGTAGGAGTGTAACATTACCCCCAGCTCAGTTCTTCTGATGGTCACTACCACAGGCTGTGTTGTTAACATGAGCTACAGGAGTGTAACATTACCCCCTGCTCAGTTCTTCTGATGGTCACTACCACAGGCTGTGTTGTTAACATGAGGTGTAGGAGTGTAACATTACCCCAGCTCAGTTCTTCTTATGGTCACTACCACAGGCTGTGTTAACATGAGGTGTAGGAGTGTAACATTACCCCAGCTCTGTTCTTGTGATGGTCACTACCACAGGCTGTGTTAACATGAGCTGCAGGAGTGTAACATTAACTCCAGCTCAGTTCTTCTGATGGTCACTACCACAGGCTGTGTTGTTAACATGAGCTGTATGAGCGTAACATTAACCCCAGCTCAGTTCTTGTGATGGTCACTACCACAGGCTGTGTTGTTAACATGAGCTGTAGGAGTGGAACATTACCCCCAGCTCAGTTCTTGTGATGGTCACTACCACAGGCTGTGTTAACATGAGCTGTAGGAGCGTAACATTACCCCCAGCTCAGTTCTTGTGATGGTCAGTCATTACCACAGACTGTGTTGTTATCATGAGCTACAGGAGTGTAACATTACCCCCAGCTCAGTTCTTGTGATGGTCACTACCACAGGCTGTGTTGTTAACATGAGCTGTAGGAGTGTAACATTACCTCCAGCTCAGTTCTTGTGATGGTCACTACCACAGGCTGTGTTAACATGAGCTGTAGGAGTGTAACATTACCCCCAGCTCAGTTCTTCTGATGGTCACTACCACAGGCTGTGTTGTTAACATGAGCTGTAGGAGCGTAACATTACCCCCAGCTCAGTTCTTCTGATGGTCAGTCACTACCACAAGCTGTGTTGTTAACATGAGCTGTAGGAGTGTAACATTACCCCCAGCTCGGTTCTTGTGATGGTCACTACCACAGGCTGTGTTGTTAACATGAGGTGTAGGAGTGTAACATTACCCCCAGCTCAGTTCTTGTGATGGTCACTACCACAGGCTGTGTTAACATGAGCTGCAGGAGTGTAACATTAACTCCAGCTCAGTTCTTCTGATGGTCACTACCACAGGCTGTGTTGTTAACATGAGCTGTAGGAGCGTAACATTAACCCCAGCTCAGTTCTTGTGATGGTCACTACCACAGGCTGTGTTGTTAACATGAGCTACAGGAGTGTAACATTACCCCCTGCTCAGTTCTTCTGATGGTCACTACCACAGGCTGTGTTGTTAACATGAGGTGTAGAAGTGTAACATTAACCCCAGCTCAGTTCTTGTGATGGTCACTACCACAGGCTGTGTTGTTAACATGAGCTGTAGGAGCGTAACATTACCCCCAGCTCAGTTCTTGTGATGGTCACTACCACAGGCTGTGTTGTTAACATGAGCTGTAGGAGTGGAACATTACCCCCAGCTCAGTTCTTGTGATGGTCACTACCACAGGCTGTGTTGTTAACATGAGGTGTAGGAGTGTAACATTACCCCCAGCTCAGTTCTTCTGATGGTCACTACCACAGGCTGTGTTGTTAACATGAGCTACAGGAGTGTAACATTACCCCCTGCTCAGTTCTTCTGATGGTCACTACCACAGGCTGTGTTGTTAACATGAGGTGTAGGAGTGTAACATTACCCCAGCTCAGTTCTTCTTATGGTCACTACCACAGGCTGTGTTAACATGAGGTGTAGGAGTGTAACATTACCCCCAGCTCAGTTCATGTGATGGTCACTACCACAGGCTGTGTTAACATGAGCTGCAGGAGTGTAACATTAACTCCAGCTCAGTTCTTCTGATGGTCACTACCACAGGCTGTGTTGTTAACATGAGCTGTAGGAGCGTAACATTAACCCCAGCTCAGTTCTTGTGATGGTCACTACCACAGGCTGTGTTGTTAACATGAGCTGTAGAAGTGTAACATTACCCCCAGCTCAGTTCTTGTGATGGTCACTACCACAGGCTGTGTTGTTAACATGAGCTGTAGGAGCGTAACATTACCCCCAGCTCAGTTCTTGTGATGGTCACTACCACAGGCTGTGTTGTTAACATGAGCTACAGGAGTGTAACATTACCCCAGCTCAGTTCTTCTTATGGTCACTACCACAGGCTGTGTTAACATGAGGTGCAGGAGTGTAACATTACCCCCAGCTCAGTTCTTGTGATGGTCACTACCACAGGCTGTGTTAACATGAGCTGCAGGAGTGTAACATTAAACCCAGCTCAGTTCTTCTGATGGTCACTACCACAGGCTGTGTTGTTAACATGAGCTGTAGGAGCGTAACATTACCCCCAGTTCAGTTCTTCTGATGGTCAGTCACTACCACAGGCTGTGTTGTTAACATGAGCTGTAGGAGTGTAACATTACCCCCAGCTCAGTTCTTCTGATGGTCACTACCACAGGCTGTGTTGTTAACATGAGCTGTAGGAGTGTAACATTACCCCCAGCTCAGTTCTTCTGATGGTCACTACCACAGGCTGTGTTGTTAACATGAGCTGTAGGAGCGTAACATTACCCCCAGCTCAGTTCTTCTGATGGTCAGTCACTACCACAAGCTGTGTTGTTAACATGAGCTGTAGGAGTGTAACATTACCCCCAGCTCGGTTCTTGTGATGGTCACTACCACAGGCTGTGTTGTTAACATGAGGTGTAGGAGTGTAACATTACCCCCAGCTCAGTTCTTCTGATGGTCACTACCACAGGCTGTGTTGTTAACATGAGCTACAGGAGTGTAACATTACCCCCTGCTCAGTTCTTCTGATGGTCACTACCACAGGCTGTGTTGTTAACATGAGGTGTAGGAGTGTAACATTACCCCAGCTCAGTTCTTCTTATGGTCACTACCATAGGCTGTGTTAACATGAGGTGTAGGAGTGTAACATTACCCCCCGCTCAGTTCTTGTGATGGTCACTACCACAGGCTGTGTTAACATGAGCTGCAGGAGTGTAACATTAACTCCAGCTCAGTTCTTCTGATGGTCACTACCACAGGCTGTGTTGTTAACATGAGCTGTAGGAGCGTAACATTAACCCCAGCTCAGTTCTTGTGATGGTCACTACCACAGGCTGTGTTGTTAACATGAGCTGTAGAAGTGTAACATTAACCCCAGCTCAGTTCTTGTGATGGTCACTACCACAGGCTGTGTTGTTAACATGAGCTGTAGGAGCGTAACATTACCCCCAGCTCAGTTCTTGTGATGGTCACTACCACAGGCTGTGTTGTTAACATGAGCTACAGGAGTGTAACATTAACCCCAGCTCAGTTCTTCTGATGGTCACTACCACAGGCTGTGTTGTTAACATGAGGTATAGGAGTGTAACATTACCCCCAGCTCAGTTCTTGTGATGGTCACTACCACAGGCTGTGTTGTTAACATGAGCTACAGGAGTGTAACATTACCCCAGCTCAGTTCTTCTTATGGTCACTACCACAGGCTGTGTTAACATGAGGTGTAGGAGTGTAACATTACCCCCAGCTCAGTTCTTGTGATGGTCACTACCACAGGCTGTGTTAACATGAGCTGCAGGAGTGTAACATTAACCCCAGCTCAGTTCTTCTGATGGTCACTACCACAGGCTGTGTTGTTAACATGAGCTGTAGGAGCGTAACATTACCCCCAGCTCAGTTCTTCTGATGGTCAGTCACTACCACAGGCTGTGTTGTTAACATGAGCTGTAGGAGTGTAACATTACCCCCAGCTCAGTTCTTCTGATGGTCACTACCACAGGCTGTGTTGTTAACATGAGCTGTAGGAGTGTAACATTACCCCCAGCTCAGTTCTTCTGATGGTCACTACCACAGGCTGTGTTGTTAACATGAGCTATAGGAGCGTAACATTACCCCCAGCTCAGTTCTTCTGATGGTCAGTCACTACCACAAGCTGTGTTGTTAACATGAGCTGTAGGAGTGTAACATTACCCCCAGCTCGGTTCTTGTGATGGTCACTACCACAGGCTGTGTTGTTAACATGAGGTGTAGGAGTGTAACATTACCCCCAGCTCAGTTCTTCTGATGGTCACTACCACAGGCTGTGTTGTTAACATGAGCTACAGGAGTGTAACATTACCCCCTGCTCAGTTCTTCTGATGGTCACTACCACAGGCTGTGTTGTTAACATGAGGTGTAGGAGTGTAACATTACCCCAGCTCAGTTCTTCTTATGGTCACTACCACAGGCTGTGTTAACATGAGGTGTAGGAGTGTAACATTACCCCAGCTCTGTTCTTGTGATGGTCACTACCACAGGCTGTGTTAACATGAGCTGCAGGAGTGTAACATTAACTCCAGCTCAGTTCTTCTGATGGTCACTACCACAGGCTGTGTTGTTAACATGAGCTGTATGAGCGTAACATTACCCCAGCTCAGTTCTTGTGATGGTCACTACCACAGGCTGTGTTGTTAACATGAGCTGTAGGAGTGGAACATTACCCCCAGCTCAGTTCTTGTGATGGTCACTACCACAGGCTGTGTTAACATGAGCTGTAGGAGCGTAACATTACCCCCAGCTCAGTTCTTGTGATGGTCAGTCATTACCACAGACTGTGTTGTTATCATGAGCTACAGGAGTGTAACATTACCCCCAGCTCAGTTCTTGTGATGGTCACTACCACAGGCTGTGTTGTTAACATGAGCTGTAGGAGTGTAACATTACCTCCAGCTCAGTTCTTGTGATGGTCACTACCACAGGCTGTGTTAACATGAGCTGTAGGAGTGTAACATTACCCCCAGCTCAGTTCTTGTGATGGTCACTACCACAGGCTGTGTTAACATGAGCTGTAGGAGCGTAACATTACCCCCAGCTCAGTTCTTCTGATGGTCACTACCACAGGCTGTGTTGTTAACATGAGGTGTAGGAGTGTAACATTAACCCCAGCTCAGTTCTTCTGATGGTCACTACCACAGGCTGTGTTGTTAACATGAGGTATAGGAGTGTAACATTACCCCCAGCTCAGTTCTTGTGATGGTCACTACCACAGGCTGCGTTGTTAACATGAGCTACAGGAGTGTAACATTACCCCAGCTCAGTTCTTCTTATGGTCACTACCACAGGCTGTGTTAACATGAGGTGTAGGAGTGTAACATTACCCCCAGCTCAGTTCTTGTGATGGTCACTACCACAGGCTGTGTTAACATGAGCTGCAGGAGTGTAACATTAACCCCAGCTCAGTTCTTCTGATGGTCACTACCACAGGCTGTGTTGTTAACATGAGCTGTAGGAGCGTAACATTACCCCCAGCTCAGTTCTTCTGATGGTCAGTCACTACCACAGGCTGTGTTGTTAACATGAGCTGTAGGAGTGTAACATTACCCCCAGCTCAGTTCTTCTGATGGTCACTACCACAGGCTGTGTTGTTAACATGAGCTGTAGGAGTGTAACATTACCCCCAGCTCAGTTCTTCTGATGGTCACTACCACAGGCTGTGTTGTTAACATGAGCTATAGGAGCGTAACATTACCCCCAGCTCAGTTCTTCTGATGGTCAGTCACTACCACAAGCTGTGTTGTTAACATGAGCTGTAGGAGTGTAACATTACCCCCAGCTCGGTTCTTGTGATGGTCACTACCACAGGCTGTGTTGTTAACATGAGGTGTAGGAGTGTAACATTACCCCCAGCTCAGTTCTTCTGATGGTCACTACCACAGGCTGTGTTGTTAACATGAGCTACAGGAGTGTAACATTACCCCCTGCTCAGTTCTTCTGATGGTCACTACCACAGGCTGTGTTGTTAACATGAGGTGTAGGAGTGTAACATTACCCCAGCTCAGTTCTTCTTATGGTCACTACCACAGGCTGTGTTAACATGAGGTGTAGGAGTGTAACATTACCCCAGCTCTGTTCTTGTGATGGTCACTACCACAGGCTGTGTTAACATGAGCTGCAGGAGTGTAACATTAACTCCAGCTCAGTTCTTCTGATGGTCACTACCACAGGCTGTGTTGTTAACATGAGCTGTATGAGCGTAACATTAACCCCAGCTCAGTTCTTGTGATGGTCACTACCACAGGCTGTGTTGTTAACATGAGCTGTAGGAGTGGAACATTACCCCCAGCTCAGTTCTTGTGATGGTCACTACCACAGGCTGTGTTAACATGAGCTGTAGGAGCGTAACATTACCCCCAGCTCAGTTCTTGTGATGGTCAGTCATTACCACAGACTGTGTTGTTATCATGAGCTACAGGAGTGTAACATTACCCCCAGCTCAGTTCTTGTGATGGTCACTACCACAGGCTGTGTTGTTAACATGAGCTGTAGGAGTGTAACATTACCTCCAGCTCAGTTCTTGTGATGGTCACTACCACAGGCTGTGTTAACATGAGCTGTAGGAGTGTAACATTACCCCCAGCTCAGTTCTTGTGATGGTCACTACCACAGGCTGTGTTAACATGAGCTGTAGGAGCGTAACATTACCCCCAGCTCAGTTCTTCTGATGGTCACTACCACAGGCTGTGTTGTTAACATGAGGTGTAGGAGTGTAACATTAACCCCAGCTCAGTTCTTCTGATGGTCACTACCACAGGCTGTGTTGTTAACATGAGGTATAGGAGTGTAACATTACCCCCAGCTCAGTTCTTGTGATGGTCACTACCACAGGCTGCGTTGTTAACATGAGCTACAGGAGTGTAACATTACCCCAGCTCAGTTCTTCTTATGGTCACTACCACAGGCTGTGTTAACATGAGGTGTAGGAGTGTAACATTACCCCCAGCTCAGTTCTTGTGATGGTCACTACCACAGGCTGTGTTAACATGAGCTGCAGGAGTGTAACATTAACCCCAGCTCAGTTCTTCTGATGGTCACTACCACAGGCTGTGTTGTTAACATGAGCTGTAGGAGCGTAACATTACCCCCAGCTCAGTTCTTCTGATGGTCAGTCACTACCACAGGCTGTGTTGTTAACATGAGCTGTAGGAGTGTAACATTACCCCCAGCTCAGTTCTTCTGATGGTCACTACCACAGGCTGTGTTGTTAACATGAGCTGTAGGAGTGTAACATTACCCCCAGCTCAGTTCTTCTGATGGTCACTACCACAGGCTGTGTTGTTAACATGAGCTATAGGAGCGTAACATTACCCCCAGCTCAGTTCTTCTGATGGTCAGTCACTACCACAAGCTGTGTTGTTAACATGAGCTGTAGGAGTGTAACATTACCCCCAGCTCGGTTCTTGTGATGGTCACTACCACAGGCTGTGTTGTTAACATGAGGTGTAGGAGTGTAACATTACCCCCAGCTCAGTTCTTCTGATGGTCACTACCACAGGCTGTGTTGTTAACATGAGCTACAGGAGTGTAACATTACCCCCTGCTCAGTTCTTCTGATGGTCACTACCACAGGCTGTGTTGTTAACATGAGGTGTAGGAGTGTAACATTACCCCAGCTCAGTTCTTCTTATGGTCACTACCACAGGCTGTGTTAACATGAGGTGTAGGAGTGTAACATTACCCCAGCTCTGTTCTTGTGATGGTCACTACCACAGGCTGTGTTAACATGAGCTGCAGGAGTGTAACATTAACTCCAGCTCAGTTCTTCTGATGGTCACTACCACAGGCTGTGTTGTTAACATGAGCTGTATGAGCGTAACATTAACCCCAGCTCAGTTCTTGTGATGGTCACTACCACAGGCTGTGTTGTTAACATGAGCTGTAGGAGTGGAACATTACCCCCAGCTCAGTTCTTGTGATGGTCACTACCACAGGCTGTGTTAACATGAGCTGTAGGAGCGTAACATTACCCCCAGCTCAGTTCTTGTGATGGTCAGTCATTACCACAGACTGTGTTGTTATCATGAGCTACAGGAGTGTAACATTACCCCCAGCTCAGTTCTTGTGATGGTCACTACCACAGGCTGTGTTGTTAACATGAGCTGTAGGAGTGTAACATTACCTCCAGCTCAGTTCTTGTGATGGTCACTACCACAGGCTGTGTTAACATGAGCTGTAGGAGTGTAACATTACCCCCAGCTCAGTTCTTGTGATGGTCACTACCACAGGCTGTGTTAACATGAGCTGTAGGAGCGTAACATTACCCCCAGCTCAGTTCTTCTGATGGTCACTACCACAGGCTGTGTTGTTAACATGAGGTGTAGGAGTGTAACATTAACCCCAGCTCAGTTCTTCTGATGGTCACTACCACAGGCTGTGTTGTTAACATGAGGTATAGGAGTGTAACATTACCCCCAGCTCAGTTCTTGTGATGGTCACTACCACAGGCTGCGTTGTTAACATGAGCTACAGGAGTGTAACATTACCCCAGCTCAGTTCTTCTTATGGTCACTACCACAGGCTGTGTTAACATGAGGTGTAGGAGTGTAACATTACCCCCAGCTCAGTTCTTGTGATGGTCACTACCACAGGCTGTGTTAACATGAGCTGCAGGAGTGTAACATTAACCCCAGCTCAGTTCTTCTGATGGTCACTACCACAGGCTGTGTTGTTAACATGAGCTGTAGGAGCGTAACATTACCCCCAGCTCAGTTCTTCTGATGGTCAGTCACTACCACAGGCTGTGTTGTTAACATGAGCTGTAGGAGTGTAACATTACCCCCAGCTCAGTTCTTCTGATGGTCACTACCACAGGCTGTGTTGTTAACATGAGCTATAGGAGCGTAACATTACCCCCAGCTCAGTTCTTCTGATGGTCAGTCACTACCACAAGCTGTGTTGTTAACATGAGCTGTAGGAGTGTAACATTACCCCCAGCTCGGTTCTTGTGATGGTCACTACCACAGGCTGTGTTGTTAACATGAGGTGTAGGAGTGTAACATTACCCCCAGCTCAGTTCTTGTGATGGTCACTACCACAGGCTGTGTTGTTAACATGAGCTGTAGGAGCGTAACATTACCCCCAGCTCAGTTCTTGTGATGGTCAGTCATTACCACAGACTGTGTTGTTATCATGAGCTACAGGAGTGTAACATTACCCCCAGCTCAGTTCTTGTGATGGTCACTACCACAGGCTGTGTTGTTAACATGAGCTGTAGGAGTGTAACATTACCTCCAGCTCAGTTCTTGTGATGGTCACTACCACAGGCTGTGTTAACATGAGCTGTAGGAGTGTAACATTACCCCCAGCTCAGTTCTTGTGATGGTCACTACCACAGGCTGTGTTAACATGAGCTGTAGGAGCGTAACATTACCCCCAGCTCAGTTCTTCTGATGGTCACTACCACAGGCTGTGTTGTTAACATGAGGTGTAGGAGTGTAACATTAACCCCAGCTCAGTTCTTCTGATGGTCACTACCACAGGCTGTGTTGTTAACATGAGGTATAGGAGTGTAACATTACCCCCAGCTCAGTTCTTGTGATGGTCACTACCACAGGCTGCGTTGTTAACATGAGCTACAGGAGTGTAACATTACCCCAGCTCAGTTCTTCTTATGGTCACTACCACAGGCTGTGTTAACATGAGGTGTAGGAGTGTAACATTACCCCCAGCTCAGTTCTTGTGATGGTCACTACCACAGGCTGTGTTAACATGAGCTGCAGGAGTGTAACATTAACCCCAGCTCAGTTCTTCTGATGGTCACTACCACAGGCTGTGTTGTTAACATGAGCTGTAGGAGCGTAACATTACCCCCAGCTCAGTTCTTCTGATGGTCAGTCACTACCACAGGCTGTGTTGTTAACATGAGCTGTAGGAGTGTAACATTACCCCCAGCTCAGTTCTTCTGATGGTCACTACCACAGGCTGTGTTGTTAACATGAGCTGTAGGAGTGTAACATTACCCCCAGCTCAGTTCTTCTGATGGTCACTACCACAGGCTGTGTTAACATGAGCTGCAGGAGTGTAACATTAACCCCAGCTCAGTTCTTCTGATGGTCACTACCACAGGCTGTGTTGTTAACATGAGCTGTAGGAGCGTAACATTACCCCCAGCTCAGTTCTTCTGATGGTCAGTCACTACCACAGGCTGTGTTGTTAACATGAGCTGTAGGAGTGTAACATTACCCCCAGCTCGGTTCTTGTGATGGTCACTACCACAGGCTGTGTTGTTAACATGAGGTGTAGGAGTGTAACATTACCCCCAGCTCAGTTCTTCTGATGGTCACTACCACAGGCTGTGTTGTTAACATGAGCTACAGGAGTGTAACATTACCCCCTGCTCAGTTCTTCTGATGGTCACTACCACAGGCTGTGTTGTTAACATGAAGTGTAGGAGTGTAACATTACCCCAGCTCAGTTCTTCTTATGGTCACTACCACAGGCTGTGTTAACATGAGGTGTAGGAGTGTAACATTACCCCAGCTCTGTTCTTGTGATGGTCACTACCACAGGCTGTGTTAACATGAGCTGCAGGAGTGTAACATTAACTCCAGCTCAGTTCTTCTGATGGTCACTACCACAGGCTGTGTTGTTAACATGAGCTGTATGAGCGTAACATTAACCCCAGCTCAGTTCTTGTGATGGTCACTACCACAGGCTGTGTTGTTAACATGAGCTGTAGGAGTGGAACATTACCCCCAGCTCAGTTCTTGTGATGGTCACTACCACAGGCTGTGTTAACATGAGGTGTAGGAGTGTAACATTACCCCCAGCTCAGTTCTTGTGATGGTCACTACCACAGGCTGTGTTAACATGAGCTGCAGGAGTGTAACATTAACCCCAGCTCAGTTCTTCTGATGGTCACTACCACAGGCTGTGTTGTTAACATGAGCTGTAGGAGCGTAACATTACCCCCAGCTCAGTTCTTCTGATGGTCAGTCACTACCACAGGCTGTGTTGTTAACATGAGCTGTAGGAGTGTAACATTACCCCCAGCTCAGTTCTTCTGATGGTCACTACCACAGGCTGTGTTGTTAACATGAGCTGTAGGAGTGTAACATTACCCCCAGCTCAGTTCTTCTGATGGTCACTACCACAGGCTGTGTTAACATGAGCTGCAGGAGTGTAACATTAACCCCAGCTCAGTTCTTCTGATGGTCACTACCACAGGCTGTGTTGTTAACATGAGCTGTAGGAGCGTAACATTACCCCCAGCTCAGTTCTTCTGATGGTCAGTCACTACCACAGGCTGTGTTGTTAACATGAGCTGTAGGAGTGTAACATTACCCCCAGCTCGGTTCTTGTGATGGTCACTACCACAGGCTGTGTTGTTAACATGAGGTGTAGGAGTGTAACATTACCCCCAGCTCAGTTCTTCTGATGGTCACTACCACAGGCTGTGTTGTTAACATGAGCTACAGGAGTGTAACATTACCCCCTGCTCAGTTCTTCTGATGGTCACTACCACAGGCTGTGTTGTTAACATGAAGTGTAGGAGTGTAACATTACCCCAGCTCAGTTCTTCTTATGGTCACTACCACAGGCTGTGTTAACATGAGGTGTAGGAGTGTAACATTACCCCAGCTCTGTTCTTGTGATGGTCACTACCACAGGCTGTGTTAACATGAGCTGCAGGAGTGTAACATTAACTCCAGCTCAGTTCTTCTGATGGTCACTACCACAGGCTGTGTTGTTAACATGAGCTGTATGAGCGTAACATTAACCCCAGCTCAGTTCTTGTGATGGTCACTACCACAGGCTGTGTTGTTAACATGAGCTGTAGGAGTGGAACATTACCCCCAGCTCAGTTCTTGTGATGGTCACTACCACAGGCTGTGTTAACATGAGCTGTAGGAGCGTAACATTACCCCCAGCTCAGTTCTTGTGATGGTCAGTCATTACCACAGACTGTGTTGTTATCATGAGCTACAGGAGTGTAACATTACCCCCAGCTCAGTTCTTGTGATGGTCACTACCACAGGCTGTGTTGTTAACATGAGCTGTAGGAGTGTAACATTACCCCCAGCTCAGTTCTTGTGATGGTCACTACCACAGGCTGTGTTAACATGAGCTGTAGGAGTGTAACATTACCCCCAGCTCAGTTCTTGTGATGGTCACTACCACAGGCTGTGTTAACATGAGCTGTAGGAGCGTAACATTACCCCCAGCTCAGTTCTTCTGATGGTCACTACCACAGGCTGTGTTGTTAACATGAGGTGTAGGAGTGTAACATTAACCCCAGCTCAGTTCTTCTGATGGTCACTACCACAGGCTGTGTTGTTAACATGAGGTATAGGAGTGTAACATTACCCCCAGCTCAGTTCTTGTGATGGTCACTACCACAGGCTGCGTTGTTAACATGAGCTACAGGAGTGTAACATTACCCCAGCTCAGTTCTTCTTATGGTCACTACCACAGGCTGTGTTAACATGAGGTGTAGGAGTGTAACATTACCCCCAGCTCAGTTCTTGTGATGGTCACTACCACAGGCTGTGTTAACATGAGCTGCAGGAGTGTAACATTAACCCCAGCTCAGTTCTTCTGATGGTCACTACCACAGGCTGTGTTGTTAACATGAGCTGTAGGAGCGTAACATTACCCCCAGCTCAGTTCTTCTGATGGTCAGTCACTACCACAGGCTGTGTTGTTAACATGAGCTGTAGGAGTGTAACATTACCCCCAGCTCAGTTCTTCTGATGGTCACTACCACAGGCTGTGTTGTTAACATGAGCTGTAGGAGTGTAACATTACCCCCAGCTCAGTTCTTCTAATGGTCACTACCACAGGCTGTGTTGTTAACATGAGCTATAGGAGCGTAACATTACCCCCAGCTCAGTTCTTCTGATGGTCAGTCACTACCACAAGCTGTGTTGTTAACATGAGCTGCAGGAGTGTAACATTACCCCCAGCTCGGTTCTTGTGATGGTCACTACCACAGGCTGTGTTGTTAACATGAGGTGTAGGAGTGTAACATTACCCCCAGCTCAGTTCTTCTGATGGTCACTACCACAGGCTGTGTTGTTAACATGAGCTACAGGAGTGTAACATTACCCCCTGCTCAGTTCTTCTGATGGGCACTACCACAGGCTGTGTTGTTAACATGAATTGTAGGAGTGTAACATTACCCCAGCTCAGTTCTTCTTATGGTCACTACCACAGGCTGTGTTAACATGAGGTGTAGGAGTGTAACATTACCCCAGCTCTGTTCTTGTGATGGTCACTACCACAGGCTGTGTTAACATGAGCTGCAGGAGTGTAACATTAACTCCAGCTCAGTTCTTCTGATGGTCACTACCACAGGCTGTGTTGTTAACATGAGCTGTATGAGCGTAACATTAACCCCAGCTCAGTTCTTGTGATGGTCACTACCACAGGCTGTGTTGTTAACATGAGGTATAGGAGTGTAACATTACCCCCAGCTCAGTTCTTGTGATGGTCACTACCACAGGCTGCGTTGTTAACATGAGCTACAGGAGTGTAACATTACCCCAGCTCAGTTCTTCTTATGGTCACTACCACAGGCTGTGTTAACATGAGGTGTAGGAGTGTAACATTACCCCCAGCTCAGTTCTTGTGATGGTCACTACCACAGGCTGTGTTAACATGAGCTGCAGGAGTGTAACATTAACCCCAGCTCAGTTCTTCTGATGGTCACTACCACAGGCTGTGTTGTTAACATGAGCTGTAGGAGCGTAACATTACCCCCAGCTCAGTTCTTCTGATGGTCAGTCACTACCACAGGCTGTGTTGTTAACATGAGCTGTAGGAGTGTAACATTACCCCCAGCTCAGTTCTTCTGATGGTCACTACCACAGGCTGTGTTGTTAACATGAGCTGTAGGAGTGTAACATTACCCCCAGCTCAGTTCTTCTAATGGTCACTACCACAGGCTGTGTTGTTAACATGAGCTATAGGAGCGTAACATTACCCCCAGCTCAGTTCTTCTGATGGTCAGTCACTACCACAAGCTGTGTTGTTAACATGAGCTGTAGGAGTGTAACATTACCCCCAGCTCGGTTCTTGTGATGGTCACTACCACAGGCTGTGTTGTTAACATGAGGTGTAGGAGTGTAACATTACCCCCAGCTCAGTTCTTCTGATGGTCACTACCACAGGCTGTGTTGTTTACATGAGCTACAGGAGTGTAACATTACCCCCTGCTCAGTTCTTCTGATGGGCACTACCACAGGCTGTGTTGTTAACATGAATTGTAGGAGTGTAACATTACCCCAGCTCAGTTCTTCTTATTGTCACTACCACAGGCTGTGTTAACATGAGGTGTAGGAGTGTAACATTACCCCAGCTCTGTTCTTGTGATGGTCACTACCACAGGCTGTGTTAACATGAGCTGCAGGAGTGTAACATTAACTCCAGCTCAGTTCTTCTGATGGTCACTACCACAGGCTGTGTTGTTAACATGAGCTGTATGAGCGTAACATTAACCCCAGCTCAGTTCTTGTGATGGTCACTACCACAGGCTGTGTTGTTAACATGAGCTGTAGGAGTGGAACATTACCCCCAGCTCAGTTCTTGTGATGGTCACTACCACAGGCTGTGTTAACATGAGCTGTAGGAGCGTAACATTACCCCCAGCTCAGTTCTTGTGATGGTCAGTCATTACCACAGACTGTGTTGTTATCATGAGCTACAGGAGTGTAACATTACCCCCAGCTCAGTTCTTGTGATGGTCACTACCACAGGCTGTGTTGTTAACATGAGGTGTAGGAGTGTAACATTACCCCCAGCTCAGTTCTTGTGATGGTCACTACCACAGGCTGTGTTAACATGAGCTGTAGGAGCGTAACATTACCCCCAGCTCAGTTCTTCTGATGGTCACTACCACAGGCTGTGTTGTTAACATGAGGTGTAGGAGTGTAACATTAACCCCAGCTCAGTTCTTCTGATGGTCACTACCACAGGCTGTGTTGTTAACATGAGGTATAGGAGTGTAACATTACCCCCAGCTCAGTTCTTGTGATGGTCACTACCACAGGCTGCGTTGTTAACATGAGCTACAGGAGTGTAACATTACCCCAGCTCAGTTCTTCTTATGGTCACTACCACAGGCTGTGTTAACATGAGGTGTAGGAGTGTAACATTACCCCCAGCTCAGTTCTTGTGATGGTCACTACCACAGGCTGTGTTAACATGAGCTGCAGGAGTGTAACATTAACCCCAGCTCAGTTCTTCTGATGGTCACTACCACAGGCTGTGTTGTTAACATGAGCTGTAGGAGCGTAACATTACCCCCAGCTCAGTTCTTCTGATGGTCAGTCACTACCACAGGCTGTGTTGTTAACATGAGCTGTAGGAGTGTAACATTACCCCCAGCTCAGTTCTTCTGATGGTCACTACCACAGGCTGTGTTGTTAACATGAGCTGTAGGAGTGTAACATTACCCCCAGCTCAGTTCTTCTAATGGTCACTACCACAGGCTGTGTTGTTAACATGAGCTATAGGAGCGTAACATTACCCCCAGCTCAGTTCTTCTGATGGTCAGTCACTACCACAAGCTGTGTTGTTAACATGAGCTGTAGGAGTGTAACATTACCCCCAGCTCGGTTCTTGTGATGGTCACTACCACAGGCTGTGTTGTTAACATGAGGTGTAGGAGTGTAACATTACCCCCAGCTCAGTTCTTCTGATGGTCACTACCACAGGCTGTGTTGTTAACATGAGCTACAGGAGTGTAACATTACCCCCTGCTCAGTTCTTCTGATGGGCACTACCACAGGCTGTGTTGTTAACATGAATTGTAGGAGTGTAACATTACCCCAGCTCAGTTCTTCTTATGGTCACTACCACAGGCTGTGTTAACATGAGGTGTAGGAGTGTAACATTACCCCAGCTCTGTTCTTGTGATGGTCACTACCACAGGCTGTGTTAACATGAGCTGCAGGAGTGTAACATTAACTCCAGCTCAGTTCTTCTGATGGTCACTACCACAGGCTGTGTTGTTAACATGAGCTGTATGAGCGTAACATTAACCCCAGCTCAGTTCTTGTGATGGTCACTACCACAGGCTGTGTTGTTAACATGAGGTATAGGAGTGTAACATTACCCCCAGCTCAGTTCTTGTGATGGTCACTACCACAGGCTGCGTTGTTAACATGAGCTACAGGAGTGTAACATTACCCCAGCTCAGTTCTTCTTATGGTCACTACCACAGGCTGTGTTAACATGAGGTGTAGGAGTGTAACATTACCCCCAGCTCAGTTCTTGTGATGGTCACTACCACAGGCTGTGTTAACATGAGCTGCAGGAGTGTAACATTAACCCCAGCTCAGTTCTTCTGATGGTCACTACCACAGGCTGTGTTGTTAACATGAGCTGTAGGAGCGTAACATTACCCCCAGCTCAGTTCTTCTGATGGTCAGTCACTACCACAGGCTGTGTTGTTAACATGAGCTGTAGGAGTGTAACATTACCCCCAGCTCAGTTCTTCTGATGGTCACTACCACAGGCTGTGTTGTTAACATGAGCTGTAGGAGTGTAACATTACCCCCAGCTCAGTTCTTCTAATGGTCACTACCACAGGCTGTGTTGTTAACATGAGCTATAGGAGCGTAACATTACCCCCAGCTCAGTTCTTCTGATGGTCAGTCACTACCACAAGCTGTGTTGTTAACATGAGCTGTAGGAGTGTAACATTACCCCCAGCTCGGTTCTTGTGATGGTCACTACCACAGGCTGTGTTGTTAACATGAGGTGTAGGAGTGTAACATTACCCCCAGCTCAGTTCTTCTGATGGTCACTACCACAGGCTGTGTTGTTAACATGAGCTACAGGAGTGTAACATTACCCCCTGCTCAGTTCTTCTGATGAGCACTACCACAGGCTGTGTTGTTAACATGAATTGTAGGAGTGTAACATTACCCCAGCTCAGTTCTTCTTATGGTCACTACCACAGGCTGTGTTAACATGAGGTGTAGGAGTGTAACATTACCCCAGCTCTGTTCTTGTGATGGTCACTACCACAGGCTGTGTTAACATGAGCTGCAGGAGTGTAACATTAACTCCAGCTCAGTTCTTCTGATGGTCACTACCACAGGCTGTGTTGTTAACATGAGCTGTATGAGCGTAACATTAACCCCAGCTCAGTTCTTGTGATGGTCACTACCACAGGCTGTGTTGTTAACATGAGCTGTAGGAGTGGAACATTACCCCCAGCTCAGTTCTTGTGATGGTCACTACCACAGGCTGTGTTAACATGAGCTGTAGGAGCGTAACATTACCCCCAGCTCAGTTCTTGTGATGGTCAGTCATTACCACAGACTGTGTTGTTATCATGAGCTACAGGAGTGTAACATTACCCCCAGCTCAGTTCTTGTGATGGTCACTACCACAGGCTGTGTTGTTAACATGAGGTGTAGGAGTGTAACATTACCCCCAGCTCAGTTCTTGTGATGGTCACTACCACAGGCTGTGTTGTTAACATGAGCTGTAGGAGTGTAACATTACCCCCAGTTCAGTTCTTGTGATGGTCACTACCACAGGCTGTGTTAACATGAGCTGTAGGAGCGTAACATTACCCCCAGCTCTGTTCTTCTGATGGTCACTACCACAGGCTGTGTTAACATGAGCTGTAGGAGCGTAACATTACGCCCAGCTCAGTTCTTCTAATGGTCACTACCACAGGCTGTGTTGTTAACATGAGCTACAGGAGTGTAACATTACCCCCAGCTCAGTTCTTCTGATGGTCACTACCACAGGCTGTGTTGTTAACATGAGCTACAGGAGTGTAACATTAACCCCAGCTCAGTTCTTCTGATGGTTACTATCACAGGCTGTGTTGTTAACATGAGCTGTAGGAGTGTAACATTACCCCCAGCTCAGTACTTGTGATGGTCACTACCACAGGCTGTGTTGTTAACATGAGCTGTAGGAGCGTAACATTACCCCCAGCTCAGTTCTTCTGATGGTCAGTCACTACCACAGGCTGTGTTGTTAACATGAGCTACAGGAGTATAACATTACCCCCAGCCCAGTTCTACTGATGGTCACTACCACAGGCTGTGTTGTTAACATGAGCTGTAGGAGCGTAACATTAACCCCAGCTCAGTTCTTGTGATGGTCACTACCACAGGCTGTGTTGTTAACATGAGCTACAGGAGTGTAACATTACCCCCAGCTCAGTTCTTCTAATGGTCACTACCACAGGCTGTGTTGTTAACATGAGCTGTTGGAGTGTAACATTACCCCCAGCTCAGTTTTTGTGATAGTCACTACCACAGGCTGTGTTAACATGAGCTGTAGGAGCGTAACATTACCCCCAGCTCAGTTCTTGTGATGGTCACTACCACAGGCTGTGTTAACATGAGCTGCAGGAGTGTAACATTAACCCCAGCTCAGTTCTTCTGATGGTCACTACCACAGGCTGTGTTGTTAACATGAGCTGTAGGAGCGTAACATTAACCCCAGCTCAGTTCTTGTGATGGTCACTACCACAGGCTGTGTTGTTAACATGAGCTGTAGAAGTGTAACATTAACCCCAGCTCAGTTCTTGTGATGGTCACTACCACAGGCTGTGTTGTTAACATGAGCTGTAGGAGCATAACATTACCCCCAGCTCAGTTCTTGTGATGGTCACTACCACAGGCTGTGTTGTTAACATGAGCTACAGGAGTGTAACATTAACCCCAGCTCAGTTCTTCTGATGGTCACTACCACAGGCTGTGTTGTTAACATGAGGTATAAGAGTGTAACATAACCCCCAGCTCAGTTCTTGTGATGGTCACTACCACAGACTGTGTTGTTAACATGAGCTTCAGGAGTGTAACATTACCGCCAGCTCAGTTCTTGTGATGGTCACTACCACAGGCTGTGTTGTTAACATGAGCTGTAGGAGCGTAACATTACCCCCAGCTCAGTTCTTCTGATGGTCAGTCACTACCACAGGCTGTGTTGTTAACATGAGCTACAGGAGTATAACATTACCCCCAGCCCAGTTCTACTGATGGTCACTACCACAGGCTGTGTTGTTAACATGAGCTGTAGGAGCGTAACATTAACCCCAGCTCAGTTCTTGTGATGGTCACTACCACAGGCTGTGTTGTTAACATGAGCTACAGGAGTGTAACATTACCCCCAGCTCAGTTCTTCTAATGGTCACTACCACAGGCTGTGTTGTTAACATGAGCTGTAGGAGCGTAACATTACCCCCAGCTCAGTTCTTCTGATGGTCAGTCACTACCACAGGCTGTGTTGTTAACATGAGCTACAGGAGTATAACATTACCCCCAGCCCAGTTCTACTGATGGTCACTACCACAGGCTGTGTTGTTAACATGAGCTGTAGGAGCGTAACATTAACCCCAGCTCAGTTCTTGTGATGGTCACTACCACAGGCTGTGTTGTTAACATGAGCTACAGGAGTGTAACATTACCCCCAGCTCAGTTCTTCTAATGGTCACTACCACAGGCTGTGTTGTTAACATGAGCTGTTGGAGTGTAACATTACCCCCAGCTCAGTTTTTGTGATAGTCACTACCACAGGCTGTGTTAACATGAGCTGTAGGAGCGTAACATTACCCCCAGCTCAGTTCTTGTGATGGTCACTACCACAGGCTGTGTTAACATGAGCTGCAGGAGTGTAACATTAACCCCAGCTCAGTTCTTCTGATGGTCACTACCACAGGCTGTGTTGTTAACATGAGCTGTAGGAGCGTAACATTAACCCCAGCTCAGTTCTTGTGATGGTCACTACCACAGGCTGTGTTGTTAACATGAGCTGTAGAAGTGTAACATTAACCCCAGCTCAGTTCTTGTGATGGTCACTACCACAGGCTGTGTTGTTAACATGAGCTGTAGGAGCATAACATTACCCCCAGCTCAGTTCTTGTGATGGTCACTACCACAGGCTGTGTTGTTAACATGAGCTACAGGAGTGTAACATTAACCCCAGCTCAGTTCTTCTGATGGTCACTACCACAGGCTGTGTTGTTAACATGAGGTATAAGAGTGTAACATAACCCCCAGCTCAGTTCTTGTGATGGTCACTACCACAGACTGTGTTGTTAACATGAGCTTCAGGAGTGTAACATTACCGCCAGCTCAGTTCTTGTGATGGTCACTACCACAGGCTGTGTTGTTAACATGAGCTGTAGGAGTGTAACATTACCCCCAGCTCAGTTCTTGTGATGGTCACTACCACAGGCTGTGTTAACATGAGCTGTAGGAGCGTAACATTACCCCCAGCTCAGTTCTTGTGATGGTCAGTCATTACCACAGGCTGTGTTGTTAACATGAGCTACAGGAGTATAACATTAACCCCAGCTCAGTTCTTCTGATGGTCACTACCACAGGCTGTGTTGTTAACATGAGCTGTAGGAGCGTACCATTACCCCCAGCTCAGTTATTCTGATGGTCAGTCACTACCACAGGCTGTGTTGTTAACATGAGCTGTAGGAGTGTAACATTACCACCAGCTCGGTTCTTGTGATGGTCACTACCGCAGGCTGTGTTGTTAACATGAGGTGTAGGAGTGTAACATTACCCCCAGCTCAGTTCTTCTGATGGTCACTACCACAGGCTGTGTTGTTAACATGAGCTGTAGGAGTGTAACATTACCCCCAGCTCAGTTCTTGTGATGGTCACTACCACAGGCTGTGTTAACATGAGCTGTAGGAGCGTAACATTACCCCCAGCTCAGTTATTGTGATGGTCACTACCACAGGCTGTGTTAACATGAGCTGTAGGAGCGTAACATTACGCCCAGCTCAGTTCTTCTAATGGTAACTACCACAGGCTGTGTTGTTAACATGAGCTACAGGAGTGTAACATTACCCCCAGCTCAGTTCTTCTGATGGTCACTACCACAGGCTGTGTTGTTAACATGAGCTACAGGAGTGTAACATTAACCCCAGCTCAGTTCTTCTGATGGTTACTATCACAGGCTGTGTTGTTAACCTGAGCTGTAGGAGTGTAACATTACCCCCAGCTCAGTTCTTGTGATGGTCACTACCACAGGCTGTGTTGTTAACATGAGCTGTAGGAGAGTAACATTACCCCCAGCTCAGTTCTTCTGATGGTCAGTCACTACCACAGGCTGTGTTGTTAACATGAGCTGTAGGAGCGTAACATTAACCCCAGCTCAGTTCTTGTGATGGTCACTACCACAGGCTGTGTTGTTAACATGAGCTACAGGAGTGTAACATTACCCCCAGCTCAGTTCTTCTAATGGTCACTACCACAGGCTGTGTTGTTAACATGAGCTGTAGGAGTGTAACATTACCCCCAGCTCAGTTTTTGTGATGGTCACTACCACAGGCTGTGTTAACATGAGCTGTAGGAGCGTAACATTACCCCCAGCTCAGTTCTTGTGATGGTCACTACCACAGGCTGTGTTAACATGAGCTGCAGGAGTGTAACATTAACCCCAGTTCAGTTCTTCTGATGGTCACTACCACAGGCTGTGTTGTTAACATGAGCTGTAGGAGCGTAACATTAACCCCAGCTCAGTTCTTGTGATGGTCACTACCACAGGATGTGTTGTTAACATGAGCTGTAGAAGTGTAACATTAACCCCAGCTCAGTTCTTGTGATGGTCACTACCACAGGCTGTGTTGTTAACATGAGCTGTAGGAGCATAACATTACCCCCAGCTCAGTTCTTGTGATGGTCACTACCACAGGCTGTGTTGTTAACATGAGCTACAGGAGTGTAACATTAACCCCAGCTCAGTTCTTCTGATGGTCACTACCACAGGCTGTGTTGTTAACATGAGTTATAGGAGTGTAACATTACCCCCAGCTCAGTTCTTGTGATGGTCACTACCACAGGCTGTGTTGTTAACATGAGCTACAGGAGTGTAACATTAACCCCAGCTCAGTTCTTCTGATGGTTACTATCACAGGCTGTGTTGTTAACATGAGCTGTAGGAGTGTAACATTACCCCTAGCTCAGTTCTTGTGATGGTCACTACCACAGGCTGTGTTGTTAACATGAGCTGTAGGAGCGTAACATTACCCCCAGCTCAGTTCTTGTGATGGTCAGTCATTACCACAGGCTGTGTTGTTAACATGAGCTGTAGGAGTATAACATTAACCCCAGCTCAGTTCTTCTGATGGTCACTACCACAGGCTGTGTTGTTAACATGAGCTGTAGGAGCGTAACATTACCCCCAGCTCAGTTATTCTGATGGTCAGTCACTACCACAGGCTGTGTTGTTAACATGAGCTGTAGGAGTGTAACATTACCACCAGCTCGGTTCTTGTGATGGTCACTACCACAGGCTGTGTTGTTAACATGAGGTGTAGGAGTGTAACATTACCCCCAGCTCAGTTCTTCTGATGGTCACTACCACAGGCTGTGTTGTTAACATGAGCTGTAGGAGTGTAACATTACCCCCAGCTCAGTTCTTGTGATGGTCACTACCACAGGCTGTGTTAACATGAGCTGTAGGAGCGTAACATTACCCCCAGCTCAGTTCTTCTGATGGTCACTACCACAGGCTGTGTTAACATGAGCTGTAGGAGTGTAACATTAACCCCCAGCTCAGTTCTTGTGATGGTCACTACCACAGGCTGTGTTAACATGAGCTGTAGGAGCGTAACATTACCCCCTGCTCAGTTCTTCTGATGGTCACTACCACAGGCTGTGTTGTTAACATGAGGTGTAGGAGTGTAACATTACCCCAGCTCAGTTCTTCTTATGGTCACTACCACAGGCTGTGTTAACATGAGGTGTAGGAGTGTAACATTACCCCCAGCTCAGTTCTTGTGATGGTCACTACCACAGGCTGTGTTAACATGAGCTGCAGGAGTGTAACATTAACTCCAGCTCAGTTCTTCTGATGGTCACTACCACAGGCTGTGTTGTTAACATGAGCTGTAGGAGCGTAACATTAACCCCAGCTCAGTTCTTGTGATGGTCACTACCACAGGCTGTGTTGTTAACATGAGCTACAGGAGTGTAACATTACCCCCTGCTCAGTTCTTCTGATGGTCACTACCACAGGCTGTGTTGTTAACATGAGGTGTAGAAGTGTAACATTAACCCCAGCTCAGTTCTTGTGATGGTCACTACCACAGGCTGTGTTGTTAACATGAGCTGTAGGAGCATAACATTACCCCCAGCTCAGTTCTTGTGATGGTCACTACCACAGGCTGTGTTGTTAACATGAGCTGTAGGAGTGGAACATTACCCCCAGCTCAGTTCTTGTGATGGTCACTACCACAGGCTGTGTTGTTAACATGAGGTGTAGGAGTGTAACATTACCCCCAGCTCAGTTCTTCTGATGGTCACTACCACAGGCTGTGTTGTTAACATGAGCTACAGGAGTGTAACATTACCCCCTGCTCAGTTCTTCTGATGGTCACTACCACAGGCTGTGTTGTTAACATGAGGTGTAGGTGTGTAACATTACCCCAGCTCAGTTCTTCTTATGGTCACTACCACAGGCTGTGTTAACATGAGGTGTAGGAGTGTAACATTACCCCCAGCTCAGTTCTTGTGATGGTCACTACCACAGGCTGTGTTAACATGAGCTGTAGAAGTGTAACATTAACCCCAGCTCAGTTCTTGTGATGGTCACTACCACAGGCTGTGTTGTTAACATGAGCTGTAGGAGCGTAACATTAACCCCAGCTCAGTTCTTGTGATGGTCACTACCACAGGCTGTGTTGTTAACATGAGCTGTAGAAGTGTAACATTACCCCCAGCTCAGTTCTTGTGATGGTCACTACCACAGGCTGTGTTGTTAACATGAGCTGTAGGAGCGTAACATTACCCCCAGCTCAGTTCTTGTGATGGTCACTACCACAGGCTGTGTTGTTAACATGAGCTACAGGAGTGTAACATTACCCCAGCTCAGGTCTTCTTATGGTCACTACCACAGGCTGTGTTAACATGAGGTGTAGGAGTGTAACATTACCCCCAGCTCAGTTCTTGTGATGGTCACTACCACAGGCTGTGTTAACATGAGCTGCAGGAGTGTAACATTAAACCCAGCTCAGTTCTTCTGATGGTCACTACCACAGGCTGTGTTGTTAACATGAGCTGTAGGAGCGTAACATTACCCCCAGCTCAGTTCTTCTGATGGTCAGTCACTACCACAGGCTGTGTTGTTAACATGAGCTGTAGGAGTGTAACATTACCCCCAGCTCAGTTCTTCTGATGGTCACTACCACAGGCTGTCTTGTTAACATGAGCTGTAGGAGTGTAACATTACCCCCAGCTCAGTTCTTCTGATGGTCACTACCACAGGCTGTGTTGTTAACATGAGCTGTAGGAGCGTAACATTACCCCCAGCTCAGTTCTTCTGATGGTCAGTCACTACCACAAGCTGTGTTGTTAACATGAGCTGTAGGAGTGTAACATTACCCCCAGCTCGGTTCTTGTGATGGTCACTACCACAGGCTGTGTTGTTAACATGAGGTGTAGGAGTGTAACATTACCCCCAGCTCAGTTCTTCTGATGGTCACTACCACAGGCTGTGTTGTTAACATGAGCTACAGGAGTGTAACATTACCTCCTGCTCAGTTCTTCTGATGGTCACTACCACAGGCTGTGTTGTTAACATGAGGTGTAGGAGTGTAACATTACCCCAGCTCAGTTCTTCTTATGGTCACTACCATAGGCTGTGTTAACATGAGGTGTAGGAGTGTAACATTACCCCCCGCTCAGTTCTTGTGATGGTCACTACCACAGGCTGTGTTAACATGAGCTGCAGGAGTGTAACATTAACTCCAGCTCAGTTCTTCTGATGGTCACTACCACAGGCTGTGTTGTTAACATGAGCTGTAGGAGCGTAACATTAACCCCAGCTCAGTTCTTGTGATGGTCACTACCACAGGCTGTGTTGTTAACATGAGCTGTAGAAGTGTAACATTAACCCCAGCTCAGTTCTTGTGATGGTCACTACCACAGGCTGTGTTGTTAACATGAGCTGTAGGAGCGTAACATTACCCCCAGCTCAGTTCTTCTGATGGTCAGTCACTACCACAGGCTGTGTTGTTAACATGAGCTGTAGGAGTGTAACATTACCCCCAGCTCAGTTCTTCTGATGGTCACTACCACAGGCTGTCTTGTTAACATGAGCTGTAGGAGTGTAACATTACCCCCAGCTCAGTTCTTGTGATGGTCACTACCACAGGCTGTGTTGTTAACATGAGCTGTAGGAGCGTAACATTACCCCCAGCTCAGTTCTTCTGATGGTCAGTCACTACCACAAGCTGTGTTGTTAACATGAGCTGTAGGAGTGTAACATTACCCCCAGCTCGGTTCTTGTGATGGTCACTACCACAGGCTGTGTTGTTAACATGAGGTGTAGGAGTGTAACATTACCCCCAGCTCAGTTCTTCTGATGGTCACTACCACAGGCTGTGTTGTTAACATGAGCTACAGGAGTGTAACATTACCCCCTGCTCAGTTCTTCTGATGGTCACTACCACAGGCTGTGTTGTTAACATGAGGTGTAGGAGTGTAACATTACCCCAGCTCAGTTCTTCTTATGGTCACTACCATAGGCTGTGTTAACATGAGGTGTAGGAGTGTAACATTACCCCCCGCTCAGTTCTTGTGATGGTCACTACCACAGGCTGTGTTAACATGAGCTGCAGGAGTGTAACATTAACTCCAGCTCAGTTCTTCTGATGGTCACTACCACAGGCTGTGTTGTTAACATGAGCTGTAGGAGCGTAACATTAACCCCAGCTCAGTTCTTGTGATGGTCACTACCACAGGCTGTGTTGTTAACATGAGCTGTAGAAGTGTAACATTAACCCCAGCTCAGTTCTTGTGATGGTCACTACCACAGGCTGTGTTGTTAACATGAGCTGTAGGAGCGTAACATTACCCCCAGCTCAGTTCTTGTGATGGTCACTACCACAGGCTGCGTTGTTAACATGAGCTACAGGAGTGTAACATTAACCCCAGCTCAGTTCTTCTGATGGTCACTACCACAGGCTGTGTTGTTAACATGAGGTATAGGAGTGTAACATTACCCCCAGCTCAGTTCTTGTGATGGTCACTACCACAGGCTGTGTTGTTAACATGAGCTACAGGAGTGTAACATTACCCCAGCTCAGTTCTTCTTATGGTCACTACCACAGGCTGTGTTAACATGAGGTGTAGGAGTGTAACATTACCCCCAGCTCAGTTCTTGTGATGGTCACTACCACAGGCTGTGTTAACATGAGCTGCAGGAGTGTAACATTAACCCCAGCTCAGTTCTTCTGATGGTCACTACCACAGGCTGTGTTGTTAACATGAGCTGTAGGAGCGTAACATTACCCCCAGCTCAGTTCTTCTGATGGTCAGTCACTACCACAGGCTGTGTTGTTAACATGAGCTGTAGGAGTGTAACATTACCCCCAGCTCAGTTCTTCTGATGGTCACTACCACAGGCTGTGTTGTTAACATGAGCTGTAGGAGTGTAACATTACCCCCAGCTCAGTTCTTCTGATGGTCACTACCACAGGCTGTGTTGTTAACATGAGCTATAGGAGCGTAACATTACCCCCAGCTCAGTTCTTCTGATGGTCACTACCACAGGCTGTGTTGTTAACATGAGCTACAGGAGTGTAACATTACCCCCTGCTCAGTTCTTCTGATGGTCACTACCACAGGCTGTGTTGTTAACATGAGGTGTAGGAGTGTAACATTACCCCAGCTCAGTTCTTCTTATGGTCACTACCACAGGCTGTGTTAACATGAGGTGTAGGAGTGTAACATTACCCCAGCTCAGTTCTTGTGATGGTCACTACCACAGGCTGTGTTAACATGAGCTGCAGGAGTGTAACATTAACTCCAGCTCAGTTCTTCTGATGGTCACTACCACAGGCTGTGTTGTTAACATGAGCTGTATAAGCGTAACATTAACCCCAGCTCAGTTCTTGTGATGGTCACTACCACAGGCTGTGTTGTTAACATGAGCTGTAGAAGTGTAACATTAACCCCAGCTCAGTTCTTGTTATGGTCACTACCACAGGCTGTGTTGTTAACATGAGCTGTAGGAGCGTAACATTACCCCCAGCTCAGTTCTTGTGATGGTCACTACCACAGGCTGTATTGTTAACATGAGCTGTAGGAGTGGAACATTACCCCCAGCTCAGTTCTTGTGATGGTCACTACCACAGGCTGTGTTAACATGAGCTGTAGGAGCGTAACATTACCCCCAGCTCAGTTCTTCTGATGGTCAGTCATTACCACAGGCTGTGTTTTTAACATGAGCTACAGGAGTATAACATTAACCCCAAGTCAGTTCTTCTGATGGTCACTACCACAGGCTGTGTTGTTAACATGAGCTGTAGGAGTGTAACATTACCCCCAGCTCAGTTCTTCTGATGGTCACTACCACAGGCTTTGTTGTTAACATGAGCTGTAGGAGCGTAACATTACCCCCAGCTCAGTTATTCTGATGGTCAGTCACTACCACAGGCTGTGTTGTTAACATGAGCTGTAGGAGTGTAACATTACCACCAGCTCGGTTCTTGTGATGGTCACTACCACAGGCTGTGTTGTTAACATGAGGTGTAGGAGTGTAACATTACCCCCAGCTCAGTTCTTCTGATGGTCACTACCACAGGCTGTGTTGTTAACATGAGCTGTAGGAGTGTAACATTACCCCCAGTTCAGTTCTTGTGATGGTCACTACCACAGGCTGTGTTAACATGAGCTGTAGGAGCGTAACATTACCCCCAGCTCAGTTCTTCTGATGGTCACTACCACAGGCTGTGTTAACATGAGCTGTAGGAGCGTAACATTACGCCCAGCTCAGTTCTTCTAATGGTCACTACCACAGGCTGTGTTGTTAACATGAGCTACAGGAGTGTAACATTACCCCCAGCTCAGTTCTTCTGATGGTCACTACCACAGGCTGTGTTGTTAACATGAGCTACAGGAGTGTAACATTAACCCCAGCTCAGTTCTTCTGATGGTTACTATCACAGGCTGTGTTGTTAACATGAGCTGTAGGAGTGTAACATTACCCCCAGCTCAGTACTTGTGATGGTCACTACCACAGGCTGTGTTGTTAACATGAGCTGTAGGAGCGTAACATTACCCCCAGCTCAGTTCTTCTGATGGTCAGTCACTACCACAGGCTGTGTTGTTAACATGAGCTACAGGAGTATAACATTACCCCCAGCCCAGTTCTTCTGATGGTCACTACCACAGGCTGTGTTGTTAACATGAGCTGTAGGAGCGTAACATTAACCCCAGCTCAGTTCTTGTGATGGTCACTACCACAGGCTGTGTTGTTAACATGAGCTACAGGAGTGTAACATTACCCCCAGCTCAGTTCTTCTAATGGTCACTACCACAGGCTGTGTTGTTAACATGAGCTGTAGGAGTGTAACATTACCCCCAGCTCAGTTTTTGTGATAGTCACTACCACAGGCTGTGTTAACATGAGCTGTAGGAGCGTAACATTACCCCCAGCTCAGTTCTTGTGATGGTCACTACCACAGGCTGTGTTAACATGAGCTGCAGGAGTGTAACATTAACCCCAGCTCAGTTCTTCTGATTGTCACTACCACAGGCTGTGTTGTTAACATGAGCTGTAGGAGCGTAACATTAACCCCAGCTCAGTTCTTGTGATGGTCACTACCACAGGCTGTGTTGTTAACATGAGCTGTAGAAGTGTAACATTAACCCCAGCTCAGTTCTTGTGATGGTCACTACCACAGGCTGTGTTGTTAACATGAGCTGTAGGAGCATAACATTACCCCCAGCTCAGTTCTTGTGATGGTCACTACCACAGGCTGTGTTGTTAACATGAGCTACAGGAGTGTAACATTAACCCCAGCTCAGTTCTTCTGATGGTCACTACCACAGGCTGTGTTGTTAACATGAGGTATAAGAGTGTAACATAACCCCCAGCTCAGTTCTTGTGATGGTCACTACCACAGACTGTGTTGTTAACATGAGCTACAGGAGTGTAACATTACCGCCAGCTCAGTTCTTGTGATGGTCACTACCACAGGCTGTGTTGTTAACATGAGCTGTAGGAGTGTAACATTACCCCCAGCTCAATTCTTGTGATGGTCACTACCACAGGCTGTGTTAACATGAGCTGTAGGAGCGTAACATTACCCCCAGCTCAGTTCTTGTGATGGTCAGTCATTACCACAGGCTGTGTTGTTAACATGAGCTACAGGAGTATAACATTAACCCCAGCTCAGTTCTTCTGATGGTCACTACCACAGGCTGTGTTGTTAACATGAGCTGTAGGAGCGTACCATTACCCCCAGCTCAGTTATTCTGATGGTCAGTCACTACCACAGGCTGTGTTGTTAACATGAGCTGTAGGAGTGTAACATTACCACCAGCTCGGTTCTTGTGATGGTCACTACCGCAGGCTGTGTTGTTAACATGAGGTGTAGGAGTGTAACATTACCCCCAGCTCAGTTCTTCTGATGGTCACTACCACAGGCTGTGTTGTTAACATGAGCTGTAGGAGTGTAACATTACCCCCAGCTCAGTTCTTGTGATGGTCACTACCACAGGCTGTGTTAACATGAGCTGTAGGAGCGTAACATTACCCCCAGCTCAGTTATTGTGATGGTCACTACCACAGGCTGTGTTAACATGAGCTGTAGGAGCGTAACATTACGCCCAGCTCAGTTCTTCTAATGGTCACTACCACAGGCTGTGTTGTTAACATGAGCTACAGGAGTGTAACATTACCCCCAGCTCAGTTCTTCTGATGGTCACTACCACAGGCTGTGTTGTTAACATGAGCTACAGGAGTGTAACATTAACCCCAGCTCAGTTCTTCTGATGGTTACTATCACAGGCTGTGTTGTTAACCTGAGCTGTAGGAGTGTAACATTACCCCCAGCTCAGTTCTTGTGATGGTCACTACCACAGGCTGTGTTGTTAACATGAGCTGTAGGAGAGTAACATTACCCCCAGCTCAGTTCTTCTGATGGTCAGTCACTACCACAGGCTGTGTTGTTAACATGAGCTGTAGGAGCGTAACATTAACCCCAGCTCAGTTCTTGTGATGGTCACTACCACAGGCTGTGTTGTTAACATGAGCTACAGGAGTGTAACATTACCCCCAGCTCAGTTCTTCTAATGGTCACTACCAAAGGCTGTGTTGTTAACATGAGCTGTAGGAGTGTAACATTACCCCCAGCTCAGTTTTTGTGATGGGCACTACCACAGGCTGTGTTAACATGAGCTGTAGGAGCGTAACATTACCCCCAGCTCAGTTCTTGTGATGGTCACTACCACAGGCTGTGTTAACATGAGCTGCAGGAGTGTAACATTAACCCCAGTTCAGTTCTTCTGATGGTCACTACCACAGGCTGTGTTGTTAACATGAGCTGTAGGAGCGTAACATTAACCCCAGCTCAGTTCTTGTGATGGTCACTACCACAGGCTGTGTTGTTAACATGAGCTGTAGAAGTGTAACATTAACCCCAGCTCAGTTCTTGTGATGGTCACTACCACAGGCTGTGTTGTTAACATGAGCTGTAGGAACATAACATTACCCCCAGCTCAGTTCTTGTGATGGTCACTACCACAGGCTGTGTTGTTAACATGAGCTACAGGAGTGTAACATTAACCCCAGCTCAGTTCTTCTGATGGTCACTACCACAGGCTGTGTTGTTAACATGAGCTGTAGGAGCGTAACATTACCCCCAGCTCAGTTATTCTGATGGTCAGTCACTACCACAGGCTGTGTTGTTAACATGAGCTGTAGGAGTGTAACATTACCACCAGCTCGGTTCTTGTGATGGTCACTACCACAGGCTGTGTTGTTAACATGAGGTGTAGGAGTGTAACATTACCCCCAGCTCAGTTCTTCTGATGGTCACTACCACAGGCTGTGTTGTTAACATGAGCTGTAGGAGTGTAACATTACCCCCAGCTCAGTTCTTGTGATGGTCACTACCACAGGCTGTGTTAACATGAGCTGTAGGAGCGTAACATTACCCCCAGCTCAGTTCTTCTGATGGTCAGTCATTACCACAGGCTGTGTTGTTAACATGAGCTACAGGAGTATAACATTAACCCCATTTCAGTTCTTGTGATGGTCACTACCACAGACTGTGTTGTTAACATGAGCTACAGGAGTGTAACATTACCCCCAGCTCAGTTCTTGTGATGGTCACTACCACAGACTGTGTTGTTAACATGAGCTGTAGGAGTGTAACATTACCCCCAGCTCAGTTCTTGTGATGGTCACTACCACAGGCTGTGTTAACATGAGCTGTAGGAGCGTAACATTACCCCCAGCACAGTTCTTCTGATGGTGAGTCATTACCACAGGCTGTGTTGTTAACATGAGCTACAGGAGTATAACATTAACCCCAGCTCAGTTCTTCTGATGGTCACTACCACAGGCTGTGTTGTTAACATGAGCTGTAGGAGCGTAACATTACCCCCAGCTCAGTTCTTCTGATGGTCACTACCACAGGCTGTGTTGTTAACATGAGCTGTAGGAGCGTAACATTACCCCCAGCTCCGTTATTCTGATGGTCAGTCACTACCACAGGCTGTGTTGTTAACATGAGCTGTAGGAGTGTAACATTACCACCAGCTCGGTTCTTGTGATGGTCACTACCACAGGCTGTGTTGTTAACATGAGCTGTAGGAGTGTAACATTACCCCCAGCTCAGTTCTTGTGATGGTCACTACCACAGGCTGTGTTAACATGAGCTGTAGGAGCGTAACATTACCCCCAGCTCAGTTCTTCTGATGGTCACTACAACAGGCTGTGTTGTTAACATGAGCTACAGGAGTATAACATTAACCCCAGCTCAGTTCTTCTGATGGTCACTACCACAGCTTGTGTTGTTAACATGAGCTGTAGGAGTGTAACATTAACCCCAGCTCAGTTCTTGTGATGGTCACTACCACAGGCTGTGTTGACATGAGGTGTGGGAGTGTAACATTACCCCTAGCTCAGTTCTTGTGATGGTCACTACCACAGGCTGTGTTAACATGAGCTGCAGGAGTGTAACATTAACCCCAGCTCAGTTCTTCTGATGGTCACTACCACAGGCTGTGTTGTTAACATGAGCTGTAGGAGTGTAACATTACCCCCAGCTCAGTTCTTGTGATGGTCACTACCACAGGCTGTGTTAACATGAGCTGTAGGAGCGTAACATTACCCCCAGCTCAGTTCTTCTGATGGTCAGTCATTACCACAGGCTGTGTTGTTAACATGAGCTACAGGAGTATAACATTAACCCCATTTCAGTTCTTGTGATGGTCACTACCACAGACTGTGTTGTTAACATGAGCTACAGGAGTGTAACATTACCCCCAGCTCAGTTCTTGTGATGGTCACTACCACAGACTGTGTTGTTAACATGAGCTGTAGGAGTGTAACATTACCCCCAGCTCAGTTCTTGTGATGGTCACTACCACAGGCTGTGTTAACATGAGCTGTAGGAGCGTAACATTACCCCCAGCACAGTTCTTCTGATGGTGAGTCATTACCACAGGCTGTGTTGTTAACATGAGCTACAGGAGTATAACATTAACCCCAGCTCAGTTCTTCTGATGGTCACTACCACAGGCTGTGTTGTTAACATGAGCTGTAGGAGCGTAACATTACCCCCAGCTCAGTTCTTCTGATGGTCACTACCACAGGCTGTGTTGTTAACATGAGCTGTAGGAGCGTAACATTACCCCCAGCTCCGTTATTCTGATGGTCAGTCACTACCACAGGCTGTGTTGTTAACATGAGCTGTAGGAGTGTAACATTACCACCAGCTCGGTTCTTGTGATGGTCACTACCACAGGCTGTGTTGTTAACATGAGCTGTAGGAGTGTAACATTACCCCCAGCTCAGTTCTTGTGATGGTCACTACCACAGGCTGTGTTAACATGAGCTGTAGGAGCGTAACATTACCCCCAGCTCAGTTCTTCTGATGGTCACTACAACAGGCTGTGTTGTTAACATGAGCTACAGGAGTATAACATTAACCCCAGCTCAGTTCTTCTGATGGTCACTACCACAGCTTGTGTTGTTAACATGAGCTGTAGGAGTGTAACATTAACCCCAGCTCAGTTCTTGTGATGGTCACTACCACAGGCTGTGTTGACATGAGGTGTGGGAGTGTAACATTACCCCTAGCTCAGTTCTTGTGATGGTCACTACCACAGGCTGTGTTAACATGAGCTGCAGGAGTGTAACATTAACCCCAGCTCAGTTCTTCTGATGGTCACTACCACAGGCTGTGTTGTTAACATGAGCTGTAGGAGTGTAACATTACCCCCAGCTCAGTTCTTGTGATGGTCACTACCACAGGCTGTGTTGTTAACATGAGCTACAGGAGTGTAACATTAACCCCAGCTCAGTTCTTCTGATGGTCACTACCACAGGCTGTGTTGTTAACATGAGTTATAGGAGTGTAACATTACCCCCAGCTCAGTTCTTGTGATGGTCACTACCACAGACTGTGTTGTTAACATGAGCTACAGGAGTGTAACATTACCCCCAGCTCAGTTCTTGTGATGGTCACTACCACAGGCTGTGTTGTTAACATGAGCTGTAGGAGTGTAACATTACCCCCAGCTCAGTTCTTGTGATGGTCACTACCACAGGCTGTGTTAACATGAGCTGTAGGAGCGTAACATTACCCCCAGCTCAGTTCTTGTGATGGTCAGTCATTACCACAGGCTGTGTTGTTAACATGAGCTACAGGAGTATAACATTAACCCCAGCTCAGTTCTTCTGATGGTCACTACCACAGAATGTGTTGTTAACATGAGCTGTAGGAGCGTAACATCACCCCCAGCTCAGTTATTCTGATGGTCAGTCACTACCACAGGCTGTGTTGTTAACATGAGCTGTAGGAGTGTAACATTACCACCAGCTCGGTTCTTGTGATGGTCACTACCACAGGCTGTGTTGTTAACATGAGGTGTAGGAGTGTAACATTACCCCCAGCTCAGTTCTTCTGATGGTCACTACCACAGGCTGTGTTGTTAACATGAGCTGTAGGAGTGTAACATTACCCCCAGCTCAGTTCTTGTGATGGTCACTACCACAGGCTGTGTTAACATGAGCTGTAGGAGCGTAACATTACCCCCAGCACAGTTCTTCTGATGGTGAGTCATTACCACAGGCTGTGTTGTTAACATGAGCTACAGGAGTATAACATTAACCCCAGCTCAGTTCTTCTGATGGTCACTACCACAGGCTGTGTTGTTAACATGAGCTGTAGGAGCGTAACATTACCCCCAGCTCAGTTCTTCTGATGGTCACTACCACAGGCTGTGTTGTTAACATGAGCTGTAGGAGCGTAACATTACCCCCAGCTCCGTTATTCTGATGGTCAGTCACTACCACAGGCTGTGTTGTTAACATGAGCTGTAGGAGTGTAACATTACCACCAGCTCGGTTCTTGTGATGGTCACTACCACAGGCTGTGTTGTTAACATGAGCTGTAGGAGTGTAACATTACCCCCAGCTCAGTTCTTGTGATGGTCACTACCACAGGCTGTGTTAACATGAGCTGTAGGAGCGTAACATTACCCCCAGCTCAGTTCTTCTGATGGTCACTACAACAGGCTGTGTTGTTAACATGAGCTACAGGAGTATAACATTAACCCCAGCTCAGTTCTTCTGATGGTCACTACCACAGCTTGTGTTGTTAACATGAGCTGTAGGAGTGTAACATTAACCCCAGCTCAGTTCTTGTGATGGTCACTACCACAGGCTGTGTTGACATGAGGTGTGGGAGTGTAACATTACCCCTAGCTCAGTTCTTGTGATGGTCACTACCACAGGCTGTGTTAACATGAGCTGCAGGAGTGTAACATTAACCCCAGCTCAGTTCTTCTGATGGTCACTACCACAGGCTGTGTTGTTAACATGAGCTGTAGGAGCGTAACATTACCCCCAGCTCAGTTCTTGTGATGGTCACTACCACAGGCTGTGTTGTTAACATGAGCTACAGGAGTGTAACATTAACCCCAGCTCAGTTCTTCTGATGGTCACTACCACAGGCTGTGTTGTTAACATGAGTTATAGGAGTGTAACATTACCCCCAGCTCAGTTCTTGTGATGGTCACTACCACAGACTGTGTTGTTAACATGAGCTACAGGAGTGTAACATTACCCCCAGCTCAGTTCTTGTGATGGTCACTACCACAGGCTGTGTTGTTAACATGAGCTGTAGGAGTGTAACATTACCCCCAGCTCAGTTCTTGTGATGGTCACTACCACAGGCTGTGTTAACATGAGCTGTAGGAGCGTAACATTACCCCCAGCTCAGTTCTTGTGATGGTCAGTCATTACCACAGGCTGTGTTGTTAACATGAGCTACAGGAGTATAACATTAACCCCAGCTCAGTTCTTCTGATGGTCACTACCACAGAATGTGTTGTTAACATGAGCTGTAGGAGCGTAACATCACCCCCAGCTCAGTTATTCTGATGGTCAGTCACTACCACAGGCTGTGTTGTTAACATGAGCTGTAGGAGAGTAACATTACCACCAGCTCGGTTCTTGTGATGGTCACTACCACAGGCTGTGTTGTTAACATGAGGTGTAGGAGTGTAACATTACCCCCAGCTCAGTTCTTCTGATGGTCACTACCACAGGCTGTGTTGTTAACATGAGCTGTAGGAGTGTAACATTACCCCCAGCTCAGTTCTTCTGATGGTCACTACCACAGGCTGTGTTAACATGAGCTGTAGGAGCGTAACATTACCCCCAGCTCAGTTCTTCTGATGGTCACTACCACAGGCTGTGTTAACATGAGCTGTAGGAGCGTAACATTACGCCCAGCTCAGTTTTTCTAATGGTCACTACCACAGGCTGTGTTGTTAACATGAGCTACAGGAGTGTAACATTACCCCCAGCTCAGTTCTTCTGATGGTCACTACCACAGGCTGTGTTGTTAACATGAGCTACAGGAGTGTAACATTAACCCCAGCTCAGTTCTTCTGATGGTTACTATCACAGGCTGTGTTGTTAACATGAGCTGTAGGAGTGTAACATTACCCCCAGCTCAGTTCTTGTGATGGTCACTACCACAGGCTGTGTTGTTAACATGAGCTGTAGGAGCGTAACATTACCCCCAGCTCAGTTCTTCTGATGGTCAGTCACTACCACAGGCTGTGTTGTTAACATGAGCTACAGGAGTATAACATTATCCCCAGCTCAGTTCTTCTGATGGTCACTACCACAGGCTGTGTTGTTAACATGAGCTGTAGGAGTGTAACATTACCCCCAGCTCAGTTCTTGTGATGGTCACTACCACAGGCTGTGTTAACATGAGCTGTAGGAGCGTAACATTACCCCCAGCTCAGTTCTTCTGATGGTCAGTCATTACCACAGGCTGTGTTGTTAACATGAGCTACAGGAGTATAACATTAACCCCATTTCAGTTCTTGTGATGGTCACTACCACAGACTGTGTTGTTAACATGAGCTACAGGAGTGTAACATTACCCCCAGCTCAGTTCTTGTGATGGTCACTACCACAGACTGTGTTGTTAACATGAGCTGTAGGAGTGTAACATTACCCCCAGCTCAGTTCTTGTGATGGTCACTACCACAGGCTGTGTTAACATGAGCTGTAGGAGCGTAACATTACCCCCAGCACAGTTCTTCTGATGGTGAGTCATTACCACAGGCTGTGTTGTTAACATGAGCTACAGGAGTATAACATTAACCCCAGCTCAGTTCTTCTGATGGTCACTACCACAGGCTGTGTTGTTAACATGAGCTGTAGGAGCGTAACATTACCCCCAGCTCAGTTCTTCTGATGGTCACTACCACAGGCTGTGTTGTTAACATGAGCTGTAGGAGCGTAACATTACCCCCAGCTCCGTTATTCTGATGGTCAGTCACTACCACAGGCTGTGTTGTTAACATGAGCTGTAGGAGTGTAACATTACCACCAGCTCGGTTCTTGTGATGGTCACTACCACAGGCTGTGTTGTTAACATGAGCTGTAGGAGTGTAACATTACCCCCAGCTCAGTTCTTGTGATGGTCACTACCACAGGCTGTGTTAACATGAGCTGTAGGAGCGTAACATTACCCCCAGCTCAGTTCTTCTGATGGTCACTACAACAGGCTGTGTTGTTAACATGAGCTGTAGGAGCGTAACATTACCCCCAGCTCAGTTCTTGTGATGGTCACTACCACAGGCTGTGTTGTTAACATGAGCTACAGGAGTGTAACATTAACCCCAGCTCAGTTCTTCTGATGGTCACTACCACAGGCTGTGTTGTTAACATGAGTTATAGGAGTGTAACATTACCCCCAGCTCAGTTCTTGTGATGGTCACTACCACAGACTGTGTTGTTAACATGAGCTACAGGAGTGTAACATTACCCCCAGCTCAGTTCTTGTGATGGTCACTACCACAGGCTGTGTTGTTAACATGAGCTGTAGGAGTGTAACATTACCCCCAGCTCAGTTCTTGTGATGGTCACTACCACAGGCTGTGTTAACATGAGCTGTAGGAGCGTAACATTACCCCCAGCTCAGTTCTTGTGATGGTCAGTCATTACCACAGGCTGTGTTGTTAACATGAGCTACAGGAGTATAACATTAACCCCAGCTCAGTTCTTCTGATGGTCACTACCACAGGCTGTGTTGTTAACATGAGCTGTAGGAGCGTAACATCACCCCCAGCTCAGTTATTCTGATGGTCAGTCACTACCACAGGCTGTGTTGTTAACATGAGCTGTAGGAGTGTAACATTACCACCAGCTCGGTTCTTGTGATGGTCACTACCACAGGCTGTGTTGTTAACATGAGGTGTAGGAGTGTAACATTACCCCCAGCTCAGTTCTTATGATGGTCACTACCACAGGCTGTGTTGTTAACATGAGCTGTAGGAGTGTAACATTACCCCCAGCTCAGTTCTTGTGATGGTCACTACCACAGGCTGTGTTAACATGAGCTGTAGGAGCGTAACATTACCCCCAGCTCAGTTCTTGTGATGGTCACTACCACAGGCTGTGTTAACATGAGCTGTAGGAGCGTAACATTACCCCCAGCTCAGTTCTTGTGATGGTCAGTCATTACCACAGGCTGTGTTGTTAACATGAGCTACAGGAGTATAACATTAACCCCAGCTCAGTTCTTCTGATGGTCACTACCACAGGCTGTGTTGTTAACATGAGCTGTAGGAGCGTACCATTACCCCCAGCTCAGTTATTCTGATGGTCAGTCACTACCACAGGCTGTGTTGTTAACATGAGCTGTAGGAGTGTAACATTACCACCAGCTCGGTTCTTGTGATGATCACTACCGCAGGCTGTGTTGTTAACATGAGGTGTAGGAGTGTAACATTACCCCCAGCTCAGTTCTTCTGATGGTCACTACCACAGGCTGTGTTGTTAACATGAGCTGTAGGAGTGTAACATTACCCCCAGCTCAGTTCTTGTGATGGTCACTACCACAGGCTGTGTTAACATGAGCTGTAGGAGCGTAACATTACCCCCAGCTCAGTTATTGTGATGGTCACTACCACAGGCTGTGTTAACATGAGCTGTAGGAGCGTAACATTACGCCCAGCTCAGTTCTTCTAATGGTCACTACCACAGGCTGTGTTGTTAACATGAGCTACAGGAGTGTAACATTACCCCCAGCTCAGTTCTTCTGATGGTCACTACCACAGGCTGTGTTGTTAACATGAGCTACAGGAGTGTAACGTTAACCCCAGCTCAGTTCTTCTGATGGTTACTATCACAGGCTGTGTTGTTAACCTGAGCTGTAGGAGTGTAACATTACCCCCAGCTCAGTTCTTGTGATGGTCACTACCACAGGCTGTGTTGTTAACATGAGCTGTAGGAGCGTAACATTACCCCCAGCTCAGTTCTTCTGATGGTCAGTCACTAACACAGGCTGTGTTGTTAACATGAGCTGTAGGAGCGTAACATTAACCCCAGCTCAGTTCTTGTGATGGTCACTTCCACAGGCTGTGTTGTTAACATGAGCTACAGGAGTGTAACATTACCCCCAGCTCAGTTCTTCTAATGGTCACTACCACAGGCTGTGTTGTTAACATGAGCTGTAGGAGTGTAACGTTACCCCCAGCTCAGTTTTTGTGATGGTCACTACCACAGGCTGTGTTAACATGAGCTGTAGGAGCGTAACATTACCCCCAGCTCAGTTCTTGTGATGGTCACTACCACAGGCTGTGTTAACATGAGCTGTAGGAGCGTAACATTACCCCCAGCTCAGTTCTTCTGATGGTCAGTCATTACCACAGGCTGTGTTGTTAACATGAGCTACAGGAGTATAACATTAACCCCAGCTCAGTTCTTCTGATGGTCACTACCACAGGCTGTGTTGTTAACATGAGCTGTAAGAGCGTAACATTACCCCCAGCTCAGTTCTTCTGATGGTCACTACCACAGGCTGTGTTGTTAACATGAGCTGTAGGAGCGTAACATTACCCCCAGCTCCGTTATTCTGATGGTCAGTCACTACCACAGGCTGTGTTGTTAACATGAGCTGTAGGAGTGTAACATTACCACCAGCTCGGTTCTTGTGATGGTCACTACCACAGGCTGTGTTGTTAACATGAGGTGTAGGAGTGTAACATTACCCCCAGCTCAGTTCTTCTGATGGTCACTACCACAGGCTGTGTTGTTAACATGAGCTGTAGGAGTGTAACATTACCCCCAGCTCAGTTCTTGTGATGGTCACTACCACAGGCTGTGTTAACATGAGCTGTAGGAGCGTAACATTACCCCCAGCTCAGTTCTTCTGATGGTCACTACCACAGGCTGTGTTGTTAACATGAGCTGTAGGAGTGTAACATTAACCCCAGCTCAGTTCTTGTGATGGTCACTACCACAGGCTGTGTTGACATGAGGTGTGGGAGTGTAACATTACCCCTAGCTCAGTTCTTGTGATAGTCACTACCACAGGCTGTGTTAACATGAGCTACAGGAGTGTAACATTAACCCCAGCTCAGTTCTTCTGATGGTCACTACCACAGGCTGTGTTGTTAACATGAGCTGTAGGAGCGTAACATTACCCCCAGCTCAGTTCTTGTGATGGTCACTACCACAGGCTGTGTTGTTAACATGAGCTACAGGAGTGTAACATTAACCCCAGCTCAGTTCTTCTGATGGTCACTACCACAAGCTGTGTTGTTAACATGAGTTATAGGAGTGTAACATTACCCCCAGCTCAGTTCTTGTGATGGTCACTACCACAGACTGTGTTGTTAACATGAGCTACAGGAGTGTAACATTACCCCCAGCTCAGTTCTTGTGATGGTCACTACCACAGGCTGTGTTGTTAACATGAGCTGTAGGAGTGTAACATTACCCCCAGCTCAGTTCTTGTGATGGTCACTACCACAGGCTGTGTTAACATGAGCTGTAGGAGCGTAACATTACCCCCAGCTCAGTTCTTGTGATGGTCAGTCATTACCACAGGCTGTGTTGTTAACATGAGCTACAGGAGTATAACATTAACCCCAGCTCAGTTCTTCTGATGGTCACTACCACAGGCTGTGTTGTTAACATGAGCTGTAGGAGCGTAACATTACCCCCAGCTCAGTTATTCTGATGGTCAGTCACTACCACAGGCTGTGTTGTTAACATGAGCTGTAGGAGTGTAACATTACCACCAGCTCGGTTCTTGTGATGGTCACTACCACAGGCTGTGTTGTTAACATGAGGTGTAGGAGTGTAACATTACACCCAGCTCAGTTCTTCTGATGGTCACTACCACAGGCTGTGTTGTTAACATGAGCTGTAGGAGTGTAACATTACCCCCAGCTCAGTTCTTGTGATGGTCACTACCACAGGCTGTGTTAACATGAGCTGTAGGAGCGTAACATTACCCCCAGCTCAGTTCTTCTGATGGTCACTACCACAGGCTGTGTTAACATGAGCTGTAGGAGCGTAACATTACGCCCAGCTCAGTTTTTCTAATGGTCACTACCACAGGCTGTGTTGTTAACATGAGCTACAGGAGTGTAACATTACCCCCAGCTCAGTTCTTCTGATGGTCACTACCACAGGCTGTGTTGTTAACATGAGCTACAGGAGTGTAACATTAACCCCAGCTCAGTTCTTCTGATGGTTACTATCACAGGCTGTGTTGTTAACATGAGCTGTAGGAGTGTAACATTACCCCCAGCTCAGTTCTTGTGATGGTCACTACCACAGGCTGTGTTGTTAACATGAGCTGTAGGAGCGTAACATTACCCCCAGCTCAGTTCTTCTGATGGTCAGTCACTACCACAGGCTGTGTTGTTAACATGAGCTACAGGAGTATAACATTATCCCCAGCTCAGTTCTTCTGATGGTCACTACCACAGGTTTTGTTGTTAACATGAGCTGTAGGAGTGTAACATTACCCCCAGCTCAGTTCTTGTGATGGTCACTACCACAGGCTGTGTTAACATGAGCTGTAGGAGCGTAACATTACCCCCAGCTCAGTTCTTCTGATGGTAGGTCATTACCACAGGCTGTGTTGTTAACATGAGCTACAGGAGTATAACATTAACCCCAGCTCAGTTCTTCTGATGGTCACTACCACAGACTGTGTTGTTAACATGAGCTACAGGAGTGTAACATTACCCCCAGCTCAGTTCTTGTGATGGTCACTACCACAGGCTGTGTTGTTAACATGAGCTGTAGGAGTGTAACATTACCCCCAGCTCAGTTCTTGTGATGGTCACTACCACAGGCTGTGTTAACATGAGCTGTAGGAGCGTAACATTACCCCCAGCTCAGTTCTTCTGATGGTCAGTCATTACCACAGGCTGTGTTGTTAACATGAGCTACAGGAGTATAACATTAACCCCAGCTCAGTTCTTCTGATGGTCACTACCACAGGCTGTGTTGTTAACATGAGCTGTAGGAGCGTAACATTACCCCCAGCTCAGTTCTTCTGATGGTCACTACCACAGGCTGTGTTGTTAACATGAGCTGTAGGAGCGTAACATTACCCCCAGCTCCGTTATTCTGATGGTCAGTCACTACCACAGGCTGTGTTGTTAACATGAGCTGTAGGAGTGTAACATTACCACCAGCTCGGTTCTTGTGATGGTCACTACCACAGGCTGTGTTAACATGAGCTGTAGGAGCGTAACATTACGCCCAGCTCAGTTCTTCTAATGGTCACTACCACAGGCTGTGTTGTTAACATGAGCTACAGGAGTGTAACATTACCCCCAGCTCAGTTCTTCTGATGGTCACTACCACAGGCTGTGTTGTTAACATGAGCTACAGGAGTGTAACGTTAACCCCAGCTCAGTTCTTCTGATGGTTACTATCACAGGCTGTGTTGTTAACCTGAGCTGTAGGAGTGTAACATTACCCCCAGCTCAGTTCTTGTGATGGTCACTACCACAGGCTGTGTTGTTAACATGAGCTGTAGGAGCGTAACATTACCCCCAGCTCAGTTCTTCTGATGGTCAGTCACTACCACAGGCTGTGTTGTTAACATGAGCTGTAGGAGCGTAACATTAACCCCAGCTCAGTTCTTGTGATGGTCACTACCACAGGCTGTGTTGTTAACATGAGCTACAGGAGTGTAACATTACCCCCAGCTCAGTTCTTCTAATGGTCACTACCACAGGCTGTGTTGTTAACATGAGCTGTAGGAGTGTAACGTTACCCCCATCTCAGTTTTTGTGATGGTCACTACCACAGGCTGTGTTAACATGAGCTGTAGGAGCGTAACATTACCCCCAGCTCAGTTCTTGTGATGGTCACTACCACAGGCTGTGTTAACATGAGCTGCAGGAGTGTAACATTAACCCCAGCTCAGTTCTTCTGATGGTCACTACCACAGGCTGTGTTGTTAACATGAGGTGTAGGAGCGTAACATTAACCCCAGCTCAGTTCTTGTGATGGTCACTACCACAGGCTGTGTTGTTAACATGAGCTGTAGAAGTGTAACATTAACCCCAGCTCAGTTCTTGTGATGGTCACTACCACAGGCTGTGTTGTTAACATGAGCTGTAGGAGCATAACATTACCCCCAGCTCAGTTCTTGTGATGGTCACTACCACAGGCTGTGTTGTTAACATGAGCTACAGGAGTGTAACATTACCCCCAGCTCAGTTCTTCTGATGGTCACTACCACAGGCTGTGTTGTTAACATGAGTTATAGGAGTGTAACATTACCCCCAGCTCAGTTCTTGTGATGGTCACTACCACAGACTGTGTTGTTAACATGAGCTACAGGAGTGTAACATTACCCCCAGCTCAGTTCTTGTGATGGTCACTACCACAGGCTGTGTTGTTAACATGAGCTACAGGAGTGTAACATTAACCCCAGCTCAGTTCTTGTGATGGTCACTACCACAGGCTGTGTTAACATGAGCTGTAGGAGCGTAACATTACCCCCAGCTCAGTTCTTGTGATGGTCACTACCACAGACTGTGTTGTTAACATGAGCTACAGGAGTATAACATTAACCCCAGCTCAGTTCTTCTGATGGTCACTACCACAGGCTGTGTTGTTAACATGAGCTGTAGGAGCGTAACATTACCCCCAGCTCAGTTATTCTGATGGTCAGTCACTACCACAGGCTGTGTTGTTAACATGAGCTGTAGGAGTGTAACATTACCACCAGCTCGGTTCTTGTGATGGTCACTACCACAGGCTGTGTTGTTGACATGAGGTGTAGGAGTGTAACATTACCCCCAGCTCAGTTCTTCTGATGGTCACTACCACAGGCTGTGTTGTTAACATGAGCTGTAGGAGTGTAACATTACCCCCAGCTCAGTTCTTGTGATGGTCACTACCACAGGCTGTGTTAACATGAGCTGTAGGAGCGTAACATTACCCCCAGCTCAGTTCTTCTGATGGTCACCACCACAGGCTGTGTTAACATGAGCTGTAGGAGCGTAACATTACGCCCAGCTCAGTTTTTCTAATGGTCACTACCACAGGCTGTGTTGTTAACATGAGCTACAGGAGTGTAACATTACCCCCAGCTCAGTTCTTCTGATGGTCACTACCACAGGCTGTGTTGTTAACATGAGCTACAGGAGTGTAACATTAACCCCAGCTCAGTTCTTCTGATGGTTACTATCACAGGCTGTGTTGTTAACATGAGCTGTAGGAGTGTAACATTACCCCCAGCTCAGTTCTTGTGATGGTCACTACCACAGGCTGTGTTAACATGAGCTGTAGGAGCGTAACATTACCCCCAGCTCAGTTCTTCTGATGGTCAGTCATTACCACAGGCTGTGTTGTTAACATGAGCTACAGGAGTATAACATTAACCCCAGCTCAGTTCTTGTGATGGTCACTACCACAGACTGTGTTGTTAACATGAGCTACAGGAGTGTAACATTACCCCCAGCTCAGTTCTTGTGATGGTCACTACCACAGGCTGTGTTGTTAACATGAGCTGTAGGAGTGTAACATTACCCCCAGCTCAGTTCTTGTGATGGTCACTACCACAGGCTGTGTTAACATGAGCTGTAGGAGCGTAACATTACCCCCAGCTCAGTTCTTCTGATGGTCAGTCATTACCACAGGCTGTGTTGTTAACATGAGCTACAGGAGTATAACATTAACCCCAGCTCAGTTCTTCTGATGGTCACTACCACAGGCTGTGTTGTTAACATGAGCTGTAAGAGCGTAACATTACCCCCAGCTCAGTTCTTCTGATGGTCACTACCACAGGCTGTGTTGTTAACATGAGCTGTAGGAGCGTAACATTACCCCCAGCTCCGTTATTCTGATGGTCAGTCACTACCACAGGCTGTGTTGTTAACATGAGCTGTAGGAGTGTAACATTACCACCAGCTCGGTTCTTGTGATGGTCACTACCACAGGCTGTGTTGTTAACATGAGGTGTAGGAGTGTAACATTACCCCCAGCTCAGTTCTTCTGATGGTCACTACCACAGGCTGTGTTGTTAACATGAGCTGTAGGAGTGTAACATTACCCCCAGCTCAGTTCTTGTGATGGTCACTACCACAGGCTGTGTTAACATGAGCTGTAGGAGCGTAACATTACCCCCAGCTCAGTTCTTCTGATGGTCACTACCACAGGCTGTGTTGTTAACATGAGCTGTAGGAGTGTAACATTAACCCCAGCTCAGTTCTTGTGATGGTCACTACCACAGGCTGTGTTGACATGAGGTGTGGGAGTGTAACATTACCCCTAGCTCAGTTCTTGTGATGGTCACTACCACAGGCTGTGTTAACATGAGCTGCAGGAGTGTAACATTAACCCCAGCTCAGTTCTTCTGATGGTCACTACCACAGGCTGTGTTGTTAACATGAGCTGTAGGAGCGTAACATTACCCCCAGCTCAGTTCTTGTGATGGTCACTACCACAGGCTGTGTTGTTAACATGAGCTACAGGAGTGTAACATTAACCCCAGCTCAGTTCTTCTGATGGTCACTACCACAGGCTGTGTTGTTAACATGAGTTATAGGAGTGTAACATTACCCCCAGCTCAGTTCTTGTGATGGTCACTACCACAGACTGTGTTGTTAACATGAGCTACAGGAGTGTAACATTACCCCCAGCTCAGTTCTTGTGATGGTCACTACCACAGGCTGTGTTGTTAACATGAGCTGTAGGAGTGTAACATTACCCCCAGCTCAGTTCTTGTGATGGTCACTACCACAGGCTGTGTTAACATGAGCTGTAGGAGCGTAACATTACCCCCAGCTCAGTTCTTGTGATGGTCAGTCATTACCACAGGCTGTGTTGTTAACATGAGCTACAGGAGTATAACATTAACCCCAGCTCAGTTCTTCTGATGGTCACTACCACAGGCTGTGTTGTTAACATGAGCTGTAGGAGCGTAACATTACCCCCAGCTCAGTTATTCTGATGGTCAGTCACTACCACAGGCTGTGTTGTTAACATGAGCTGTAGGAGTGTAACATTACCACCAGCTCGGTTCTTGTGATGGTCACTACCACAGGCTGTGTTGTTAACATGAGGTGTAGGAGTGTAACATTACACCCAGCTCAGTTCTTCTGATGGTCACTACCACAGGCTGTGTTGTTAACATGAGCTGTAGGAGTGTAACATTACCCCCAGCTCAGTTCTTGTGATGGTCACTACCACAGGCTGTGTTAACATGAGCTGTAGGAGCGTAACATTACCCCCAGCTCAGTTCTTCTGATGGTCACTACCACAGGCTGTGTTAACATGAGCTGTAGGAGTGTAACATTACGCCCAGCTCAGTTTTTCTAATGGTCACTACCACAGGCTGTGTTGTTAACATGAGCTACAGGAGTGTAACATTACCCCCAGCTCAGTTCTTCTGATGGTCACTACCACAGGCTGTGTTGTTAACATGAGCTACAGGAGTGTAACATTACCCCCAGCTCAGTTCTTCTGATGGTTACTATCACAGGCTGTGTTGTTAACATGAGCTGTAGGAGTGTAACATTACCCCCAGCTCAGTTCTTGTGATGGTCACTACCACAGGCTGTGTTGTTAACATGAGCTGTAGGAGCGTAACATTACCCCCAGCTCAGTTCTTCTGATGGTCAGTCACTACCACAGGCTGTGTTGTTAACATGAGCTACAGGAGTATAACATTATCCCCAGCTCAGTTCTTCTGATGGTCACTACCACAGGTTTTGTTGTTAACATGAGCTGTAGGAGTGTAACATTACCCCCAGCTCAGTTCTTGTGATGGTCACTACCACAGGCTGTGTTAACATGAGCTGTAGGAGCGTAACATTACCCCCAGCTCAGTTCTTCTGATGGTAGGTCATTACCACAGGCTGTGTTGTTAACATGAGCTACAGGAGTATAACATTAACCCCAGCTCAGTTCTTGTGATGGTCACTACCACAGACTGTGTTGTTAACATGAGCTACAGGAGTGTAACATTACCCCCAGCTCAGTTCTTGTGATGGTCACTACCACAGGCTGTGTTGTTAACATGAGCTGTAGGAGTGTAACATTACCCCCAGCTCAGTTCTTGTGATGGTCACTACCACAGGCTGTGTTAACATGAGCTGTAGGAGCGTAACATTACCCCCAGCTCAGTTCTTCTGATGGTCAGTCATTACCACAGGCTGTGTTGTTAACATGAGCTACAGGAGTATAACATTAACCCCAGCTCAGTTCTTCTGATGGTCACTACCACAGGCTGTGTTGTTAACATGAGCTGTAGGAGCGTAACATTACCCCCAGCTCAGTTCTTCTGATGGTCACTACCACAGGCTGTGTTGTTAACATGAGCTGTAGGAGCGTAACATTACCCCCAGCTCCGTTATTCTGATGGTCAGTCACTACCACAGGCTGTGTTGTTAACATGAGCTGTAGGAGTGTAACATTACCACCAGCTCGGTTCTTGTGATGGTCACTACCACAGGCTGTGTTGTTAACATGAGGTGTAGGAGTGTAACATTACCCCCAGCTCAGTTCTTCTGATGGTCACTACCACAGGCTGTGTTGTTAACATGAGCTGTAGGAGTGTAACATTACCCCCAGCTCAGTTCTTGTGATGGTCACTACCACAGGCTGTGTTAACATGAGCTGTAGGAGCGTAACATTAACCCCAGCTCAGTTCTTCTGATGGTCACTACCACAGGCTGTGTTGTTAACATGAGCTACAGGAGTATAACATTAACCCCAGCTCAGTTCTTCTGATGGTCACTACCACAGCTTGTGTTGTTAACATGAGCTGTAGGAGTGTAACATTAACCCCAGCTCAGTTCTTGTGATGGTCAGTACCACAGGCTGTGTTGACATGAGGTGTGGGAGTGTAACATTACCCCTAGCTCAGTTCTTGTGATGGTCACTACCACAGGCTGTGTTAACATGAGCTGCAGGAGTGTAACATTAACCCCAGCTCAGTTCTTCTGATGGTCACTACCACAGGCTGTGTTGTTAACATGAGCTGTAGGAGCGTAACATTAACCCCAGCTCAGTTCTTGTGATGGTCACTACCACAGGCTGTGTTGTTAACATGAGCTGTAGAAGTGTAACATTAACCCCAGCTCAGTTCTTGTGATGGTCACTACCACAGGCTGTGTTGTTAACATGAGCTGTAGGAGCGTAACATTACCCCCAGCTCAGTTCTTGTGATGGTCACTACCACAGGCTTTGTTGTTAACATGAGCTACAGGAGTGTAACTTTAACCCCAGCTCAGTTCTTCTGATGGTCACTACCACAGGCTGTGTTGTTAACATGAGGTATAGGAGTGTAACATTACCCCCAGCTCAGTTCTTGTGATGGTCACTACCACAGACTGTGTTGTTAACATGAGCTACAGGAGTGTAACCTTACCCCCAGCTCAGTTCTTGTGATGGTCACTACCACAGGCTGTGTTGTTAACATGAGCTGTAGGAGTGTAACATTACCCCAGGCTCAGTTCTTGTGATGGTCACTACCACAGGCTGTGTTGTTAACATGAGCTGTAGAAGTGTAACATTACCCCCAGCTCAGTTCTTCTGATGGTCACTACCACAGGCTGTGTTGTTAACATGAGCTGTAGGAGCGTAACATTACCCCCAGCTCAGTTCTTCTGATGGTCAGTCACTACCACAAGGCTGTGTTGTTAACATGAGCTTTAGGAGTGTAACATTACCCCCAGCTCGGTTCTTTTGATGGTCACTACCACAGGCTGTGTTGTTAACATGAGCTACAGGAGTGTAACATTACCCCCAGCTCAGTTCTTCTGATGGTTACTATCACAGGCTGTGTTGTTAACATGAGCTGTAGGAGTGTAACATTACCCCCAGCTCAGTTCTTGTGATGGTCACTACCACAGGCTGTGTTGTTAACATGAGCTGTAGGAGCGTAACATTACCCCCAGCTCAGTTCTTCTGATGGTCAGTCACTACCACAGGCTGTGTTGTTAACATGAGCTACAGGAGTATAACATTATCCCCAGCTCAGTTCTTCTGATGGTCACTACCACAGGTTTTGTTGTTAACATGAGCTGTAGGAGTGTAACATTACCCCCAGCTCAGTTCTTGTGATGGTCACTACCACAGGCTGTGTTAACATGAGCTGTAGGAGCGTAACATTACCCCCAGCTCAGTTCTTCTGATGGTAGGTCATTACCACAGGCTGTGTTGTTAACATGAGCTACAGGAGTATAACATTAACCCCAGCTCAGTTCTTGTGATGGTCACTACCACAGACTGTGTTGTTAACATGAGCTACAGGAGTGTAACATTACCCCCAGCTCAGTTCTTGTGATGGTCACTACCACAGGCTGTGTTGTTAACATGAGCTGTAGGAGTGTAACATTACCCCCAGCTCAGTTCTTGTGATGGTCACTACCACAGGCTGTGTTAACATGAGCTGTAGGAGCGTAACATTACCCCCAGCTCAGTTCTTCTGATGGTCAGTCATTACCACAGGCTGTGTTGTTAACATGAGCTACAGGAGTATAACATTAACCCCAGCTCAGTTCTTCTGATGGTCACTACCACAGGCTGTGTTGTTAACATGAGCTGTAGGAGCGTAACATTACCCCCAGCTCAGTTCTTCTGATGGTCACTACCACAGGCTGTGTTGTTAACATGAGCTGTAGGAGCGTAACATTACCCCCAGCTCCGTTATTCTGATGGTCAGTCACTACCACAGGCTGTGTTGTTAACATGAGCTGTAGGAGTGTAACATTACCACCAGCTCGGTTCTTGTGATGGTCACTACCACAGGCTGTGTTGTTAACATGAGGTGTAGGAGTGTAACATTACCCCCAGCTCAGTTCTTCTGATGGTCACTACCACAGGCTGTGTTGTTAACATGAGCTGTAGGAGTGTAACATTACCCCCAGCTCAGTTCTTGTGATGGTCACTACCACAGGCTGTGTTAACATGAGCTGTAGGAGCGTAACATTAACCCCAGCTCAGTTCTTCTGATGGTCACTACCACAGGCTGTGTTGTTAACATGAGCTACAGGAGTATAACATTAACCCCAGCTCAGTTCTTCTGATGGTCACTACCACAGCTTGTGTTGTTAACATGAGCTGTAGGAGTGTAACATTAACCCCAGCTCAGTTCTTGTGATGGTCAGTACCACAGGCTGTGTTGACATGAGGTGTGGGAGTGTAACATTACCCCTAGCTCAGTTCTTGTGATGGTCACTACCACAGGCTGTGTTAACATGAGCTGCAGGAGTGTAACATTAACCCCAGCTCAGTTCTTCTGATGGTCACTACCACAGGCTGTGTTGTTAACATGAGCTGTAGGAGCGTAACATTAACCCCAGCTCAGTTCTTGTGATGGTCACTACCACAGGCTGTGTTGTTAACATGAGCTGTAGAAGTGTAACATTAACCCCAGCTCAGTTCTTGTGATGGTCACTACCACAGGCTGTGTTGTTAACATGAGCTGTAGGAGCGTAACATTACCCCCAGCTCAGTTCTTGTGATGGTCACTACCACAGGCTTTGTTGTTAACATGAGCTACAGGAGTGTAACTTTAACCCCAGCTCAGTTCTTCTGATGGTCACTACCACAGGCTGTGTTGTTAACATGAGGTATAGGAGTGTAACATTACCCCCAGCTCAGTTCTTGTGATGGTCACTACCACAGACTGTGTTGTTAACATGAGCTACAGGAGTGTAACCTTACCCCCAGCTCAGTTCTTGTGATGGTCACTACCACAGGCTGTGTTGTTAACATGAGCTGTAGGAGTGTAACATTACCCCAGGCTCAGTTCTTGTGATGGTCACTACCACAGGCTGTGTTGTTAACATGAGCTGTAGAAGTGTAACATTACCCCCAGCTCAGTTCTTCTGATGGTCACTACCACAGGCTGTGTTGTTAACATGAGCTGTAGGAGCGTAACATTACCCCCAGCTCAGTTCTTCTGATGGTCAGTCACTACCACAAGGCTGTGTTGTTAACATGAGCTTTAGGAGTGTAACATTACCCCCAGCTCGGTTCTTTTGATGGTCACTACCACAGGCTGTGTTGTTAACATGAGCTGTAGGAGTGTAACATTACCCCCAGCTCAGTTCTTCTGATGGTCACTACCACGGGCTGTGTTAACATGAGCTGTAGGAGCGTAACATTACCCCCAGCTCAGTTCTTCTGATGGTCACTACCACAGGCTGTGTTGTTAACATGAGGTGTAGGAGTGTAACATTACCCCAGCTCAGTTCTTCTTATGGTCACTACCACAGGCTGTGTTAACATGAGGTGTAGGAGTGTAACATTACCCCCAGCTCAGTTCTTGTGATGGTCACTACTACAGGCTGTGTTAACATGAGCTGCAGGAGTGTAACATTAACCCCAGCTCAGTTCTTCTGATGGTCACTACCACAGGCTGTGTTGTTAACATGAGCTGTAGGAGCGTAACATTACCCCCAGCTCAGTTCTTCTGATGGTCAGTCACTACCACAGGCTGTGTTGTTAACATGAGCTGTAGGAGTGTAACATTACCCCCAGCTCAGTTCTTCTGATGGTCACTACCACAGGCTGTGTTGTTAACATGAGCTGTAGGAGTGTAACATTACCCCCAGCTCAGTTCTTCTGATGGTCACTACCACAGGCTGTGTTGTTAACATGAGCTGTAGGAGCGTAACATTACCCCCAGCTCAGTTCTTCTGATGGTCACTACCACAGGCTGTGTTGTTAACATGAGCTGTAGGAGTGTAACATTACCCCCAGCTCAGTTCTTCTGATGGTCACTACCACAGGCTGTGTTGTTAACATGAGCTGTAGGAGCGTAACATTAACCCCAGCTCAGTTCTTGTGATGGTCACTACCACAGGCTGTGTTGTTAACATGAGCTACAGGAGTGTAACATTACCCCCAGCTCAGTTCTTCTAATGGTCACTACCACAGGCTGTGTTGTTAACATGAGCTGTAGGAGTGTAACATTACCCCCAGCTCAGTTCTTGTGATAGTCACTACCACAGGCTGTGTTAACATGAGCTGTAGGAGCGTAACATTACCCCCAGCTCAGTTCTTGTGATGGTCACTACCACAGGCTGTGTTAACATGAGCTGCAGGAGTGTAACATTAACCCCAGCTCAGTTCTTCTGATGGTCACTACCACAGGCTGTGTTGTTAACATGAGTTGTAGGAGCGTAACATTAACCCCAGCTCAGTTCTTGTGATGGTCACTACCACAGGCTGTGTTGTTAACATGAGCTGTAGGAGCGTAACATTAACCCCAGCTCAGTTCTTGTGATGGTCACTACCACAGGCTGTGTTGTTAACATGAGCTGTAGAAGTGTAACATTAACCCCAGCTCAGTTCTTGTGATGGTCACTACCACAGGCTGTGTTGTTAACATGAGCTGTAGGAGCATAACATTACCCCCAGCTCAGTTCTTGTGATGGTCACTACCACAGGCTGTGTTGTTAACATGAGCTACAGGAGTGTAACATTAACCCCAGCTCAGTTCTTCTGATGGTCACTACCACAGGCTGTGTTGTTAACATGAGGTATAGGAGTGTAACATTACCCCCAGCTCAGTTCTTGTGATGGTCACTACCACAGACTGTGTTGTTAACATGAGCTACAGGAGTGTAACATTACCCCCAGCTCAGTTCTTGTGATGGTCACTACCACAGGCTGTGTTGTTAACATGAGCTGTAGGAGTGTAACATTACCCCCAGCTCAGTTCTTGTGATGGTCACTACCACAGGCTGTGTTAACATGAGCTGTAGGAGCGTAACATTACCCCCAGCTCAGTTCTTGTGATGGTCAGTCATTACCACAGGCTGTGTTGTTAACATGAGCTACAGGAGTATAACATTAACCCCAGCTCAGTTCTTCTTATGGTCACTACCACAGGCTGTGTTGTTAACATGAGCTGTAGGAGCGTAACATTACCCCCAGCTCAGTTATTCTGATGGTCAGTCACTACCACAGGCTGTGTTGTTAACATGAGCTGTAGGAGTGTAACATTACCACCAGCTCGGTTCTTGTGATGGTCACTACCACAGGCTGTGTTGTTAACATGAGGTGTATGAGTGTAACATTACCCCCAGCTCAGTTCTTCTGATGGTCACTACCACAGGCTGTGTTGTTAACATGAACTGTAGGAGTGTAACATTACCCCCAGCTCAGTTCTTGTGATGGTCACTACCACAGGCTGTGTTAACATGAGCTGTAGGAGCGTAACATTACCCCCAGCTCAGTTCTCCTGATGGTCACTACCACAGGCTGTGTTAACATGAGCTGTAGGAGCGTAACATTACGCCCAGCTCAGTTCTTCTAATGGTCACTACCACAGGCTGTGTTGTTAACATGAGCTACAGGAGTGTAACATTACCCCCAGCTCAGTTCTTCTGATGGTCACTACCACAGGCTGTGTTGTTAACATGAGCTACAGGAGTGTAACATTAACCCCAGCTCAGTTCTTCTGATGGTTACTATCACAGGCTGTGTTGTTAACATGAGCTGTAGGAGTGTAACATTACCCCCAGCTCAGTTCTTGTGATGGTCACTACCATAGGCTGTGTTGTTAACATGAGCTGTAGGAGCGTAACATTACCCCCAGCTCAGTTCTTCTGATGGTCAGTCACTACCACAGGCTGTGTTGTTAACATGAGCTACAGGAGTATAACATTATCCCCAGCTCAGTTCTTCTGATGGTCACTACCACAGGCTGTGTTGTTAACATGAGCTGTAGGAGCGTAACATTAACCCCAGCTCAGTTCTTGTGATGGTCACTACCACAGGCTGTGTTGTTAACATGAGCTACAGGAGTGTAACATTACCCCCAGCTCAGTTCTTCTAATGGTCACTACCACAGGCTGTGTTGTTAACATGAGCTGTAGGAGTGTAACATTACCCCCAGCTCAGTTTTTGTGATAGTCACTACCACAGGCTGTGTTAACATGAGCTGTAGGAGCGTAACATTACCCCCAGCTCAGTTCTTGTGATGGTCACTACCACAGGCTGTGTTAACATGAGCTGCAGGAGTGTAACATTAACCCCAGCTCAGTTCTTCTGATGGTCACTACCACAGGCTGTGTTGTTAACATGAGCTGTAGGAGCGTAACATTAACCCCAGCTCAGTTCTTGTGATGGTCACTACCACAGGCTGTGTTGTTAACATGAGCTGTAGAAGTGTAACATTAACCCCAGCTCAGTTCTTGTGATGGTCACTACCACAGGCTGTGTTGTTAACATGAGCTGTAGGAGCGTAACATTACCCCCAGCTCAGTTCTTGTGATGGTCACTACCACAGGCTGTGTTGTTAACATGAGCTACAGGAGTGTAACATTAACCCCAGCTCAGTTCTTCTGATGGTCAGTACCACAGGCTGTGTTGTTAACATGAGGTATAGGAGTTTAACATTACCCTCAGCTCAGTTCTTGTGATGGTCACTACCACAGACTGTGTTGTTAACATGAGCTGTAGGAGTGTAACATTACCCTCAGCTCAGTTCTTCTGATGGTCACTACCACAGGCTGTGTTGTTAACATGAGCTGTAGGATTGTAACATTACCCCCAGCTCAGTTCTTGTGATGGTCACTACCACAGGCTGTGTTAACATGAGCTGTAGGAGCGTAACATTACCCCCAGCTCAGTTCTTCTGATGGTCAGTCATTACCACAGGCTGTGTTGTTAACATGAGCTACAGGAGTATAACATTAACCCCAGCTCAGTTCTTCTGATGGTCACTACCACAGGCTGTGTTGTTAACATGAGCTGTAGGAGCGTAACATTACCCCCAGCTCAGTTATTCTGATGGTCAGTCACTACCACAGGCTGTGTTGTTAACATGAGCTGTAGGAGTGTAACATTACCACCAGCTCGGTTCTTGTGATGGTCACTACCACAGGCTGTGTTGTTAACATGAGGTGTAGGAGTGCAACATTACCCCCAGCTCAGTTCTTCTGATGGTCACTACCACAGGCTGTGTTGTTAACATGAGCTGTAGGAGTGTAACATTACCCCCAGCTCAGTTCTTGTGATGGTCACTACCACAGGCTGTGTTAACATGAGCTGTAGGAGCGTAACATTACCCCCAGCTCAGTTCTTCTGATGGTCACTACCACAGGCTGTGTTGTTAACATGAGCTGTAGGAGTGTAACATTAACCCCAGCTCAGTTCTTCTGATGGTCACTACCACAGGCTGTGTTGTTAACATGAGCTGTAGGAGCGTAACATTAACCCCAGCTCAGTTCTTGTGATGGTCACTACCACAGGCTGTGTTGTTAACATGAGCTACAGGAGTGTAACATTACCCCTAGCTCAGTTCTTCTAATGGTCACTACCACAGGCTGTGTTGTTAACATGAGCTGTAGGAGTGTAACATTACCCCCAGCTCAGTTCTTGTGATAGTCACTACCACAGGCTGTGTTAACATGAGCTGTAGGAGCGTAACATTACCCCCAGCTCAGTTCTTGTGATGGTCACTACCACAGGCTGTGTTAACATGAGCTGCAGGAGTGTAACATTAACCCCAGCTCAGTTCTTCTGATGGTCACTACCACAGGCTGTGTTGTTAACATGAGCTGTAGGAGCGTAACATTAACCCCAGCTCAGTTCTTGTGATGGTCACTACCACAGGCTGTGTTGTTAACATGAGCTGTAGAAGTGTAACATTAACCCCAGCTCAGTTCTTGTGATGGTCACTACCACAGGCTGTGTTGTTAACATGAGCTGTAGGAGCATAACATTACCCCCAGCTCAGTTCTTGTGATGGTCACTACCACAGGCTGTGTTGTTAACATGAGCTACAGGAGTGTAACATTAACCCCAGCTCAGTTCTTCTGATGGTCACTACCACAGGCTGTGTTGTTAACATGAGGTATAGGAGTGTAACATTACCCCCAGCTCAGTTCTAGTGATGGTCACTACCACAGACTGTGTTGTTAACATGAGCTACAGGAGTGTAACATTACCCCCAGCTCAGTTCTTGTGATGGTCACTACCACAGGCTGTGTTGTTAACATGAGCTGTAGGAGTGTAACATTACCCCCAGCTCAGTTCTTGTGATTGTCACTACCACAGGCTGTGTTAACATGAGCTGTAGGAGCGTAACATTACCCCCAGCTCAGTTCTTGTGATGGTCAGTCATTACCACAGGCTGTGTTGTTAACATGAGCTACAGGAGTATAACATTAACCCCAGCTCAGTTCTTCTTATGGTCACTACCACAGGCTGTGTTGTTAACATGAGCTGTAGGAGCGTAACATTACCCCCAGCTCAGTTATTCTGATGGTCACTACCACAGGTTGTGTTGTTAACATGAGGTATAGGAGTGTAACATTACCCCCAGCTCAGTTCTTCTGATGGTCACTACCACAGACTGTGTTGTTAACATGAGCTACAGGAGTGTAACATTACCCCCAGCTCAGTTCTTGTGATGGTCACTACCACAGGCTGTGTTGTTAACATGAGCTGTAGGAGTGTAACATTACCCCCAGCTCAGTTCTTGTGATGGTCACTACCACAGGCTGTGTTAACATGAGCTGTAGGAGCGTAACATTACCCCCAGCTCAGTTCTTGTGATGGTCAGTCATTACCACAGGCTGTGTTGTTAACATGAGCTACAGGAGTATAACATTAACCCCAGCTCAGTTCTTCTTATGGTCACTACCACAGGCTGTGTTGTTAACATGAGCTGTAGGAGCGTAACATTACCCCCAGCTCAGTTATTCTGATGGTCAGTCACTACCACAGGCTGTGTTGTTAACATGAGCTGTAGGAGTGTAACATTACCACCAGCTCGGTTCTTGTGATGGTCACTACCACAGGCTGTGTTGTTAACATGAGGTGTAGGAGTGTAACATTACCCCCAGCTCAGTTCTTCTGATGGTCACTACCACAGGCTGTGTTGTTAACATGAGCTGTAGGAGTGTAACATTACCCCCAGCTCAGTTCTTGTGATGGTCACTACCACAGGCTGTGTTAACATGAGCTGTAGGAGCGTAACATAACCCCCAGCTCAATTCTTCTGATGGTCACTACCACAGGCTGTGTTAACATGAGCTGTAGGAGCGTAACATTACGCCCAGCTCAGTTCTTCTAATGGTCACTACCACAGGCTGTGTTGTTAACATGAGCTACAGGAGTGTAACATTACCCCCAGCACAGTTCTTCTGATGGTCACTACCACAGGCTGTGTTGTTAACATGAGCTACAGGAGTGTAACATTAACCCCAGCTCAGTTCTTCTGATGGTTACTATCACAGGCTGTGTTGTTAACATGAGCTGTAGGAGTGTAACATTACCCCCAGCTCAGTTCTTGTGATGGTCACTACCATAGGCTGTGTTGTTAACATGAGCTGTAGGAGCGTAACATTACCCCCAGCTCAGTTCTTCTGATGGTCAGTCACTACCACAGGCTGTGTTGTTAACATGAGCTACAGGAGTATAACATTATCCCCAGCTCAGTTCTTCTGATGGTCACTACCACAGGCTGTGTTGTTAACATGAGCTGTAGGAGCGTAACATTAACCCCAGCTCAGTTCTTGTTATGGTCACTACCACAGGCTGTGTTGTTAACATGAGCTACAGGAGTGTAACATTACCCCCAGCTCAGTTCTTCTAATGGTCACTACCACAGGCTGTGTTGTTAACATGAGCTGTAGGAGCGTAACATTACCCCCAGCTCAGTTCTTGTGATGGTCACTACCACAGGCTGTGTTAACATGAGCTGCAGGAGTGTAACATTAACCCCAGCTCAGTTCTTCTGATGGTCACTACCACAGGCTGTGTTGTTAACATGAGCTGTAGGAGCGTAACATTAACCCCAGCTCAGTTCTTGTGATGGTCACTACCACAGGCTGTGTTGTTAACATGAGCTGTAGAAGTGTAACATTAACCCCAGCTCAGTTCTTGTGATGGTCACTACCACAGGCTGTGTTGTTAACATGAGGTGTAGGAGTGTAACATTACCCCCAGCTCAGTTATTCTGATGGTCACTACCACAGGTTGTGTTGTTAACATGAGGTATAGGAGTGTAACATTACCCCCAGCTCAGTTCTTGTGATGGTCACTACCACAGACTGTGTTGTTAACATGAGCTACAGGAGTGTAACATTACCCCCAGCTCAGTTCTTGTGATGGTCACTACCACAGGCTGTGTTGTTAACATGAGCTGTAGGAGTGTAACATTACCCCCAGCTCAGTTCTTGTGATGGTCACTACCACAGGCTGTGTTAACATGAGCTGTAGGAGCGTAACATTACCCCCAGCTCAGTTCTTGTGATGGTCAGTCATTACCACAGGCTGTGTTGTTAACATGAGCTACAGGAGTATAACATTAACCCCAGCTCAGTTCTTCTTATGGTCACTACCACAGGCTGTGTTGTTAACATGAGCTGTAGGAGCGTAACATTACCCCCAGCTCAGTTATTCTGATGGTCAGTCACTACCACAGGCTGTGTTGTTAACATGAGCTGTAGGAGTGTAACATTACCACCAGCTCGGTTCTTGTGATGGTCACTACCACAGGCTGTGTTGTTAACATGAGGTGTAGGAGTGTAACATTACCCCCAGCTCAGTTCTTCTGATGGTCACTACCACAGGCTGTGTTGTTAACATGAGCTGTAGGAGTGTAACATTACCCCCAGCTCAGTTCTTGTGATGGTCACTACCACAGGCTGTGTTAACATGAGCTGTAGGAGCGTAACATTACCCCCAGCTCAGTTCTTCTGATGGTCACTACCACAGGCTGTGTTAACATGAGCTGTAGGAGCGTAACATTACGCCCAGCTCAGTTCTTCTAATGGTCACTACCACAGGCTGTGTTGTTAACATGAGCTGTAGGAGCGTAACATTAACCCCAGCTCAGTTCTTGTGATGGTCACTACCACAGGTTGTGTTGTTAACATGAGCTACAGGAGTGTAACATTACCCCCAGCTCAGTTCTTCTAATGGTCACTACCACAGGCTGTGTTGTTAACATGAGCTGTAGGAGCGTAACATTACCCCCAGCTCAGTTCTTGTGATGGTCACTACCACAGGCTGTGTTAACATGAGCTGCAGGAGTGTAACATTAACCCCAGCTCAGTTCTTCTGATGGTCACTACCACAGGCTGTGTTGTTAACATGAGCTGTAGGAGCGTAACATTAACCCCAGCTCAGTTCTTGTGATGGTCACTACCACAGGCTGTGTTGTTAACATGAGCTGTAGAAGTGTAACATTAACCCCAGCTCAGTTCTTGTGATGGTCACTACCACAGGCTGTGTTGTTAACATGAGCTGTAGGAGCGTAATATTACCCCCAGCTCAGTTCTTGTGATGGTCACTACCACAGGCTGTGTTGTTAACATGAGCTACAGGAGTGTAACATTAACCCCAGCTCAGTTCTTCTGATGGTCACTACCACAGGCTGTGTTGTTAACATTAGGTATAGGAGTGTAACATTACCCCCAGCTCAGTTCTTGTGATGGTCACTCCCACAGACTGTGTTGTTAACATGAGCTGTAGGAGTGTAACATTACCCCCAGCTCAGTTCTTCTGATGGTCACTACCACAGGCTGTGTTGTTAACATGAGCTGTAGGAGTGTAACATTACCCCCAGCTCAGTTCTTGTGATGGTCACTACCACAGGCTGTGTTGTTAACATGAGCTGTAGGAGCGTAACATTACCCCCAGCTCAGTTCTTCTGATGGTCAGTCATTACCACAGGCTGTGTTGTTAACATGAGCTACAGGAGTATAACATTAACCCCAGCTCAGTTCTTCTGATGGTCACTACCACAGGCTGTGTTGTTAACATGAGCTGTAGGAGCGTAACATTACCCCCAGCTCAGTTCTTCTGATGGTCACTACCACAGGCTGTGTTGTTAACATGAGCTGTAGGAGCGTAACATTACCCCCAGCTCAGTTATTCTGATGGTCAGTCACTACCACAGGCTGTGTTGTTAACATGAGCTGTAGGAGTGTAACATTACCACCAGCTCGGTTCTTGTGATGGTCACTACCACAGGCTGTGTTGTTAACATGAGGTTTAGGAGTGCAACATTACCCCCAGCTCAGTTCTTCTGATGGTCACTACCACAGGCTGTGTAGTTAACATGAGCTGTAGGAGTGTAACATTACCCCCAGCTCAGTTCTTGTGATGGTCACTACCACAGGCTGTGTTAACATGAGCTGTAGGAGCGTAACATTACCCCCACCTCAGTTCTTCTGATGGTCACTACCACAGGCTGTGTTGTTAACATGAGCTGTAGGAGTGTAACATTACCCCCAGCTCAGTTCTTCTGATGGTCACTACCACAGGCTGTGTTGTTAACATGAGCTGTAGGAGCGTAACATTAACCCCAGCTCAGTTCTTGTGATGGTCACTACCACAGGCTGTGTTGTTAACATGAGCTACAGGAGTGTAACATTACCCCCAGCTCAGTTCTTCTAATGGTCACTACCACAGGCTGTGTTGTTAACATGAGCTGTAGGAGTGTAACATTACCCCCAGCTCAGTTCTTGTGATAGTCACTACCACAGGCTGTGTTAACATGAGCTGTAGGAGCGTAACATTACCCCCAGCTCAGTTCTTGTGATGGTCACTACCACAGGCTGTGTTAACATGAGCTGCAGGAGTGTAACATTAACCCCAGCTCAGTTCTTCTGATGGTCACTACCACAGGCTGTGTTGTTAACATGAGCTGTAGGAGCGTAACATTAACCCCAGCTCAGTTCTTGTGATGGTCACTACCACAGGCTGTGTTGTTAACATGAGCTGTAGAAGTGTAACATTAACCCCAGCTCAGTTCTTGTGATGGTCACTACCACAGGCTGTGTTGTTAACATGAGCTGTAGGAGCATAACATTACCCCCAGCTCAGTTCTTGTGATGGTCACTACCACAGGCTGTGTTGTTAACATGAGCTACAGGAGTGTAACATTAACCCCAGCTCAGTTCTTCTGATGGTCACTACCACAGGCTGTGTTGTTAACATGAGGTATAGGAGTGTAACATTACCCCCAGCTCAGTTCTTGTGATGGTCACTACCACAGACTGTGTTGTTAACATGAGCTACAGGAGTGTAACATTACCCCCAGCTCAGTTCTTGTGATGGTCACTACCACAGGCTGTGTTGTTAACATGAGCTGTAGGAGTGTAACATTACCCCCAGCTCAGTTCTTGTGATGGTCACTACCACAGGCTGTGTTAACATGAGCTGTAGGAGCGTAACATTACCCCCAGCTCAGTTCTTGTGATGGTCAGTCATTACCACAGGCTGTGTTGTTAACATGAGCTACAGGAGTGTAACATTACCCCCAGCTCAGTTCTTCTAATGGTCACTACCACAGGCTGTGTTGTTAACATGAGCTGTAGGAGCGTAACATTACCCCCAGCTCAGTTCTTGTGATGGTCACTACCACAGGCTGTGTTAACATGAGCTGCAGGAGTGTAACATTAACCCCAGCTCAGTTCTTCTGATGGTCACTACCACAGGCTGTGTTGTTAACATGAGCTGTAGGAGCGTAACATTAACCCCAGCTCAGTTCTTGTGATGGTCACTACCACAGGCTGTGTTGTTAACATGAGCTGTAGAAGTGTAACATTAACCCCAGCTCAGTTCTTGTGATGGTCACTACCACAGGCTGTGTTGTTAACATGAGCTGTAGGAGCGTAATATTACCCCCAGCTCAGTTCTTGTGATGGTCACTACCACAGGCTGTGTTGTTAACATGAGCTACAGGAGTGTAACATTAACCCCAGCTCAGTTCTTCTGATGGTCACTACCACAGGCTGTGTTGTTAACATTAGGTATAGGAGTGTAACATTACCCCCAGCTCAGTTCTTGTGATGGTCACTCCCACAGACTGTGTTGTTAACATGAGCTGTAGGAGTGTAACATTACCCCCAGCTCAGTTCTTCTGATGGTCACTACCACAGGCTGTGTTGTTAACATGAGCTGTAGGAGTGTAACATTACCCCCAGCTCAGTTCTTGTGATGGTCACTACCACAGGCTGTGTTGTTAACATGAGCTGTAGGAGCGTAACATTACCCCCAGCTCATTTCTTCTGATGGTCAGTCATTACCACAGGCTGTGTTGTTAACATGAGCTACAGGAGTATAACATTAACCCCAGCTCAGTTCTTCTGATGGTCACTACCACAGGCTGTGTTGTTAACATGAGCTGTAGGAGCGTAACATTACCCCCAGCTCAGTTCTTCTGATGGTCACTACCACAGGCTGTGTTGTTAACATGAGCTGTAGGAGCGTAACATTACCCCCAGCTCAGTTATTCTGATGGTCAGTCACTACCACAGGCTGTGTTGTTAACATGAGCTGTAGGAGTGTAACATTACCACCAGCTCGGTTCTTGTGATGGTCACTACCACAGGCTGTGTTGTTAACATGAGGTGTAGGAGTGCAACATTACCCCCAGCTCAGTTCTTCTGATGGTCACTACCACAGGCTGTGTTGTTAACATGAGCTGTAGGAGTGTAACATTACCCCCAGCTCAGTTCTTGTGATGGTCACTACCACAGGCTGTGTTAACATGAGCTGTAGGAGCGTAACATTACCCCCACCTCAGTTCTTCTGATGGTCACTACCACAGGCTGTGTTGTTAACATGAGCTGTAGGAGTGTAACATTACCCCCAGCTCAGTTCTTCTGATGGTCACTACCACAGGCTGTGTTGTTAACATGAGCTGTAGGAGCGTAACATTAACCCCAGCTCAGTTCTTGTGATGGTCACTACCACAGGCTGTGTTGTTAACATGAGCTACAGGAGTGTAACATTACCCCCAGCTCAGTTCTTCTAATGGTCACTACCACAGGCTGTGTTGTTAACATGAGCTGTAGGAGTGTAACATTACCCCCAGCTCAGTTCTTGTGATAGTCACTACCACAGGCTGTGTTAACATGAGCTGTAGGAGCGTAACATTACCCCCAGCTCAGTTCTTGTGATGGTCACTACCACAGGCTGTGTTAACATGAGCTGCAGGAGTGTAACATTAACCCCAGCTCAGTTCTTCTGATGGTCACTACCACAGGCTGTGTTGTTAACATGAGCTGTAGGAGCGTAACATTAACCCCAGCTCAGTTCTTGTGATGGTCACTACCACAGGCTGTGTTGTTAACATGAGCTGTAGAAGTGTAACATTAACCCCAGCTCAGTTCTTGTGATGGTCACTACCACAGGCTGTGTTGTTAACATGAGCTGTAGGAGCATAACATTACCCCCAGCTCAGTTCTTGTGATGGTCACTACCACAGGCTGTGTTGTTAACATGAGCTACAGGAGTGTAACATTAACCCCAGCTCAGTTCTTCTGATGGTCACTACCACAGGCTGTGTTGTTAACATGAGGTATAGGAGTGTAACATTACCCCCAGCTCAGTTCTTGTGATGGTCACTACCACAGACTGTGTTGTTAACATGAGCTACAGGAGTGTAACATTACCCCCAGCTCAGTTCTTGTGATGGTCACTACCACAGGCTGTGTTGTTAACATGAGCTGTAGGAGTGTAACATTACCCCCAGCTCAGTTCTTGTGATGGTCACTACCACAGGCTGTGTTAACATGAGCTGTAGGAGCGTAACATTACCCCCAGCTCAGTTCTTGTGATGGTCAGTCATTACCACAGGCTGTGTTGTTAACATGAGCTACAGGAGTATAACATTAACCCCAGCTCAGTTCTTCTTATGGTCACTACCACAGGCTGTGTTGTTAACATGAGCTGTAGGAGCGTAACATTACCCCCAGCTCAGTTATTCTGATGGTCAGTCACTACCACAGGCTGTGTTGTTAACATGAGCTACAGGAGTATAACATTATCCCCAGCTCAGTTCTTGTGATGGTCACCACCACAGGCTGTGTTGTTAACATGAGGTGTAGGAGTGTAACATTACCCCCAGCTCAGTTCTTCTGATGGTCACTACCACAGGCTGTGTTGTTAACATGAGCTGTAGGAGTGTAACATTACCCCCAGCTCAGTTCTTGTGATGGTCACTACCACAGGCTGTGTTAACATGAGCTGTAGGAGCGTAACATTACCCCCAGCTCAGTTCTTCTGATGGTCACTACCACAGGCTGTGTTAACATGAGCTGTAGGAGCGTAACATTACGCCCAGCTCAGTTCTTCTAATGGTCACTACCACAGGCTGTGTTGTTAACATGAGCTACAGGAGTGTAACATTACCCCCAGCTCAGTTCTTCTGATGGTCACTACCACAGGCTGTGTTGTTAACATGAGCTACAGGAGTGTAACATTAACCCCAGCTCAGTTCTTCTGATGGTTACTATCACAGGCTGTGTTGTTAACATGAGCTGTAGGAGTGTAACATTACCCCCAGCTCAGTTCTTGTGATGGTCACTACCACAGGCTGTGTTGTTAACATGAGCTGTAGGAGTGTAACATTACCCCCAGCTCAGTTCTTGTGATGGTCACTACCACAGGCTGTGTTGTTAACATGAGCTGTAGGAGCGTAACATTACCCCCAGCTCATTTCTTCTGATGGTCAGTCATTACCACAGGCTGTGTTGTTAACATGAGCTACAGGAGTATAACATTAACCCCAGCTCAGTTCTTCTGATGGTCACTACCACAGGCTGTGTTGTTAACATGAGCTGTAGGAGCGTAACATTACCCCCAGCTCAGTTCTTCTGATGGTCACTACCACAGGCTGTGTTGTTAACATGAGCTGTAGGAGCGTAACATTACCCCCAGCTCAGTTATTCTGATGGTCAGTCACTACCACAGGCTGTGTTGTTAACATGAGCTGTAGGAGTGTAACATTACCACCAGCTCGGTTCTTGTGATGGTCACTACCACAGGCTGTGTTGTTAACATGAGGTGTAGGAGTGCAACATTACCCCCAGCTCAGTTCTTCTGATGGTCACTACCACAGGCTGTGTTGTTAACATGAGCTGTAGGAGTGTAACATTACCCCCAGCTCAGTTCTTGTGATGGTCACTACCACAGGCTGTGTTAACATGAGCTGTAGGAGCGTAACATTACCCCCACCTCAGTTCTTCTGATGGTCACTACCACAGGCTGTGTTGTTAACATGAGCTGTAGGAGTGTAACATTACCCCCAGCTCAGTTCTTCTGATGGTCACTACCACAGGCTGTGTTGTTAACATGAGCTGTAGGAGCGTAACATTAACCCCAGCTCAGTTCTTGTGATGGTCACTACCACAGGCTGTGTTGTTAACATGAGCTACAGGAGTGTAACATTACCCCCAGCTCAGTTCTTCTAATGGTCACTACCACAGGCTGTGTTTTTAACATGAGCTGTAGGAGTGTAACATTACCCCCAGCTCAGTTCTTGTGATAGTCACTACCACAGGCTGTGTTAACATGAGCTGTAGGAGCGTAACATTACCCCCAGCTCAGTTCTTGTGATGGTCACTACCACAGGCTGTGTTAACATGAGCTGCAGGAGTGTAACATTAACCCCAGCTCAGTTCTTCTGATGGTCACTACCACAGGCTGTGTTGTTAACATGAGCTGTAGGAGCGTAACATTAACCCCAGCTCAGTTCTTGTGATGGTCACTACCACAGGCTGTGTTGTTAACATGAGCTGTAGAAGTGTAACATTAACCCCAGCTCAGTTCTTGTGATGGTCACTACCACAGGCTGTGTTGTTAACATGAGCTGTAGGAGCATAACATTACCCCCAGCTCAGTTCTTGTGATGGTCACTACCACAGGCTGTGTTGTTAACATGAGCTACAGGAGTGTAACATTAACCCCAGCTCAGTTCTTCTGATGGTCACTACCACAGGCTGTGTTGTTAACATGAGGTATAGGAGTGTAACATTACCCCCAGCTCAGTTCTTGTGATGGTCACTACCACAGACTGTGTTGTTAACATGAGCTACAGGAGTGTAACATTACCCCCAGCTCAGTTCTTGTGATGGTCACTACCACAGGCTGTGTTGTTAACATGAGCTGTAGGAGTGTAACATTACCCCCAGCTCAGTTCTTGTGATGGTCACTACCACAGGCTGTGTTAACATGAGCTGTAGGAGCGTAACATTACCCCCAGCTCAGTTCTTGTGATGGTCAGTCATTACCACAGGCTGTGTTGTTAACATGAGCTACAGGAGTATAACATTAACCCCAGCTCAGTTCTTCTTATGGTCACTACCACAGGCTGTGTTGTTAACATGAGCTGTAGGAGCGTAACATTACCCCCAGCTCAGTTATTCTGATGGTCAGTCACTACCACAGGCTGTGTTGTTAACATGAGCTACAGGAGTATAACATTATCCCCAGCTCAGTTCTTGTGATGGTCACCACCACAGGCTGTGTTGTTAACATGAGGTGTAGGAGTGTAACATTACCCCCAGCTCAGTTCTTCTGATGGTCACTACCACAGGCTGTGTTGTTAACATGAGCTGTAGGAGTGTAACATTACCCCCAGCTCAGTTCTTGTGATGGTCACTACCACAGGCTGTGTTAACATGAGCTGTAGGAGCGTAACATTACCCCCAGCTCAGTTCTTCTGATGGTCACTACCACAGGCTGTGTTAACATGAGCTGTAGGAGCGTAACATTACGCCCAGCTCAGTTCTTCTAATGGTCACTACCACAGGCTGTGTTGTTAACATGAGCTACAGGAGTGTAACATTACCCCCAGCTCAGTTCTTCTGATGGTCACTACCACAGGCTGTGTTGTTAACATGAGCTACAGGAGTGTAACATTAACCCCAGCTCAGTTCTTCTGATGGTTACTATCACAGGCTGTGTTGTTAACATGAGCTGTAGGAGTGTAACATTACCCCCAGCTCAGTTCTTGTGATGGTCACTACCATAGGCTGTGTTGTTAACATGAGCTGTAGGGGCGTAACATTAACCCCAGCTCAGTTCTTGTGATGGTCACTACCACAGGCTGTGTTGTTAACATGAGCTACAGGAGTGTAACATTACCCCCAGCTCAGTTCTTCTAATGGTCACTACCACAGGCTGTGTTGTTAACATGAGCTGTAGGAGTGTAACATTACCCCCAGCTCAGTTTTTGTGATAGTCACTACCACAGGCTGTGTTAACATGAGCTGTAGGAGCGTAACATTACCCCCAGCTCAGTTCTTGTGATGGTCACTACCACAGGCTGTGTTAACATGAGCTGCAGGAGTGTAACATTAACCCCAGCTCAGTTCTTCTGATGGTCACTACCACAGGCTGTGTTGTTAACATGAGCTGTAGGAGCGTAACATTAACCCCAGCTCAGTTCTTGTGATGGTCACTACCACAGGCTGTGTTGTTAACATGAGCTGTAGAAGTGTAACATTAACCCCAGCTCAGTTCTTGTGATGGTCACTACCACAGGCTGTGTTGTTAACATGAGCTGTAGGAGCGTAACATTACCCCCAGCTCAGTTCTTGTGATGGTCACTACCACAGGCTGTGTTGTTAACATGAGCTGTAGGAGTGTAACATTAACCCCAGCTCAGTTCTTCTGATGGTCACTACCACAGGCTGTGTTGTTAACATGAGGTATAGGAGTGTAACATTACCCCCAGCTCAGTTCTTGTGATGGTCACTACCACAGACTGTGTTGTTAACATGAGCTGTAGGAGTGTAACATTACCCCCAGCTCAGTTCTTCTGATGGTCACTACCACAGGCTGTGTTGTTAACATGAGCTGTAGGAGTGTAACATTACCCCCAGCTCAGTTCTTGTGATGGTCACTACCACAGGCTGTGTTAACATGAGCTGTAGGAGCGTAGAATTACCCCCAGCTCAGTTCTTCTGATGGTCAGTCATTACCACAGGCTGTGTTGTTAACATGAGCTACAGGAGTATAACATTAACCCCAGCTCAGTTCTTCTGATGGTCACTACCACAGGCTGTGTTGTTAACATGAGCTGTAGGAGCGTAACATTACCCCCAGCTCAGTTCTTCTGATGGTCACTACCACAGGCTGTGTTGTTAACATGAGCTGTAGGAGCGTAACATTACCCCCAGCTCAGTTATTCTGATGGTCAGTCACTACCACAGGCTGTGTTGTTAACATGAGCTGTAGGAGTGTAACATTACCACCAGCTCAGTTCTTCTGATGGTCACTACCACAGGCTGTGTTGTTAACATGAGGTGTAGGAGTGCAACATTACCCCCAGCTCAGTTCTTCTGATGGTCACTACCACAGGCTGTGTTGTTAACATGAGCTGTAGGAGTGTAACATTACCCCCAGCTCAGTTCTTGTGATGGTCACTACCACAGGCTGTGTTAACATGAGCTGTAGGAGCGTAACATTACCCCCAGCTCAGTTCTTCTGATGGTCACTACCACAGGCTGTGTTGTTAACATGAGCTACAGGAGTATAACATTAACCCCAGCTCAGTTCTTCTGATGGTCACTACCACAGGCTGTGTTGTTAACATGAGCTGTAGGAGTGTAACATTAACCCCAGCTCAGTTCTTGTGATGGTCACTACCACAGGCTGTGTTGACATGAGGTGTGGGAGTGTAACATTACCCCTAGCTCAGTTCTTGTGATGGTCACTACCACAGGCTGTGTTAACATGAGCTGCAGGAGTGTAACATTAACCCCAGCTCAGTTCTTCTGATGGTCACTACCACAGGCTGTGTTGTTAACATGAGCTGTAGAAGTGTAACATTAACCCCAGCTCAGTTCTTGTGATGGTCACTACCACAGGCTGTGTTGTTAACATGAGCTGTAGGAGCGTAACATTACCCCCAGCTCAGTTCTTGTGATGGTCACTATCACAGGCTGTGTTGTTAACATGAGCTACAGGAGTGTAACATTAACCCCAGCTCAGTTCTTCTGATGGTCACTACCACAGGCTGTGTTGTTAACATGAGGTATAGGAGTGTAACATTACCCCCAGCTCAGTTCTTGTGATGGTCACTACCACAGACTGTGTTGTTAACATGAGCTACAGGAGTGTAACATTACCCCTAGCTCAGTTCTTCTGATGGTCACTACCACAGGCTGTGTTGTTAACATGAGCTGTAGGGGCGTAACATTAACCCCAGCTCAGTTCTTGTGATGGTCACTACCACAGGCTGTGTTGTTAACATGAGCTACAGGAGTGTAACATTACCCCCAGCTCAGTTCTTCTAATGGTCACTACCACAGGCTGTGTTGTTAACATGAGCTGTAGGAGTGTAACATTACCCCCAGCTCAGTTTTTGTGATAGTCACTACCACAGGCTGTGTTAACATGAGCTGTAGGAGCGTAACATTACCCCCAGCTCAGTTCTTGTGATGGTCACTACCACAGGCTGTGTTAACATGAGCTGCAGGAGTGTAACATTAACCCCAGCTCAGTTCTTCTGATGGTCACTACCACAGGCTGTGTTGTTAACATGAGCTGTAGGAGCGTAACATTAACCCCAGCTCAGTTCTTGTGATGGTCACTACCACAGGCTGTGTTGTTAACATGAGCTGTAGAAGTGTAACATTAACCCCAGCTCAGTTCTTGTGATGGTCACTACCACAGGCTGTGTTGTTAACATGAGCTGTAGGAGCGTAACATTACCCCCAGCTCAGTTCTTGTGATGGTCACTACCACAGGCTGTGTTGTTAACATGAGCTACAGGAGTGTAACATTAACCCCAGCTCAGTTCTTCTGATGGTCACTACCACAGGCTGTGTTGTTAACATGAGGTATAGGAGTGTAACATTACCCCCAGCTCAGTTCTTGTGATGGTCACTACCACAGACTGTGTTGTTAACATGAGCTGTAGGAGTGTAACATTACCCCCAGCTCAGTTCTTCTGATGGTCACTACCACAGGCTGTGTTGTTAACATGAGCTGTAGGAGTGTAACATTACCCCCAGCTCAGTTCTTGTGATGGTCACTACCACAGGCTGTGTTAACATGAGCTGTAGGAGCGTAGAATTACCCCCAGCTCAGTTCTTCTGATGGTCAGTCATTACCACAGGCTGTGTTGTTAACATGAGCTACAGGAGTATAACATTAACCCCAGCTCAGTTCTTCTGATGGTCACTACCACAGGCTGTGTTGTTAACATGAGCTGTAGGAGCGTAACATTACCCCCAGCTCAGTTTTTCTGATGGTCACTACCACAGGCTGTGTTGTTAACATGAGCTGTAGGAGCGTAACATTACCCCCAGCTCAGTTATTCTGATGGTCAGTCACTACCACAGGCTGTGTTGTTAACATGAGCTGTAGGAGTGTAACATTACCACCAGCTCGGTTCTTGTGATGGTCACTACCACAGGCTGTGTTGTTAACATGAGGTGTAGGAGTGCAACATTACCCCCAGCTCAGTTCTTCTGATGGTCACTACCACAGGCTGTGTTGTTAACATGAGCTGTAGGAGTGTAACATTACCCCCAGCTCAGTTCTTGTGATGGTCACTACCACAGGCTGTGTTAACATGAGCTGTAGGAGCGTAACATTACCCCCAGCTCAGTTCTTCTGATGGTCACTACCACAGGCTGTGTTGTTAACATGAGCTACAGGAGTATAACATTAACCCCAGCTCAGTTCTTCTGATGGTCACTACCACAGGCTGTGTTGTTAACATGAGCTGTAGGAGTGTAACATTAACCCCAGCTCAGTTCTTGTGATGGTCACTACCACAGGCTGTGTTGACATGAGGTGTGGGAGTGTAACATTACCCCTAGCTCAGTTCTTGTGATGGTCACTATCACAGGCTGTGTTAACATGAGCTGCAGGAGTGTAACATTAACCCCAGCTCAGTTCTTCTGATGGTCACTACCACAGGCTGTGTTGTTAACATGAGCTGTAGAAGTGTAACATTAACCCCAGCTCAGTTCTTGTGATGGTCACTACCACAGGCTGTGTTGTTAACATGAGCTGTAGGAGCGTAACATTACCCCCAGCTCAGTTCTTGTGATGGTCACTACCACAGGCTGTGTTGTTAACATGAGCTGTAGGAGTGTAACATTACCCCCAGCTCAGTTCTTGTGATGGTCACTACCACAGGCTGTGTTAACATGAGCTGTAGGAGCGTAACATTACCCCCACCTCAGTTCTTCTGATGGTCACTACCACAGGCTGTGTTGTTAACATGAGCTGTAGGAGTGTAACATTACCCCCAGCTCAGTTCTTCTGATGGTCACTACCACAGGCTGTGTTGTTAACATGAGCTGTAGGAGCGTAACATTAACCCCAGCTCAGTTCTTGTGATGGTCACTACCACAGGCTGTGTTGTTAACATGAGCTACAGGAGTGTAACATTACCCCCAGCTCAGTTCTTCTAATGGTCACTACCACAGACTGTGTTGTTAACATGAGCTGTAGGAGTGTAACATTACCCCCAGCTCAGTTCTTGTGATAGTCACTACCACAGGCTGTGTTAACATGAGCTGTAGGAGCGTAACATTACCCCCAGCTCAGTTCTTGTGATGGTCACTACCACAGGCTGTGTTAACATGAGCTGCAGGAGTGTAACATTAACCCCAGCTCAGTTCTTCTGATGGTCACTACCACAGGCTGTGTTGTTAACATGAGCTGTAGGAGCGTAACATTAACCCCAGCTCAGTTCTTGTGATGGTCACTACCACAGGCTGTGTTGTTAACATGAGCTGTAGAAGTGTAACATTAACCCCAGCTCAGTTCTTGTCTGGTCACTACCACAGGCTGTGTTGTTAACATGAGGTGTAGGAGCATAACATTACCCCCAGCTCAGTTCTTGTGATGGTCACTACCACAGGCTGTGTTGTTAACATGAGCTACAGGAGTGTAACATTAACCCCAGCTCAGTTCTTCTGATGGTCACTACCACAGGCTGTGTTGTTAACATGAGGTATAGGAGTGTAACATTACCCCCAGCTCAGTTCTTGTGATGGTCACTACCACAGACTGTGTTGTTAACATGAGCTACAGGAGTGTAACATTACCCCCAGCTCAGTTCTTGTGATGGTCACTACCACAGGCTGTGTTGTTAACATGAGCTGTAGGAGTGTAACATTACCCCCAGCTCAGTTCTTGTGATGGTCACTACCACAGGCTGTGTTAACATGAGCTGTAGGAGCGTAACATTACCCCCAGCTCAGTTCTTGTGATGGTCAGTCATTACCACAGGCTGTGTTGTTAACATGAGCTACAGGAGTATAACATTAACCCCAGCTCAGTTCTTCTTATGGTCACTACCACAGGCTGTGTTGTTAACATGAGCTGTAGGAGCGTAACATTACCCCCAGCTCAGTTATTCTGATGGTCAGTCACTACCACAGGCTGTGTTGTTAACATGAGCTACAGGAGTATAACATTATCCCCAGCTCAGTTCTTGTGATGGTCACTACCACAGGCTGTGTTGTTAACATGAGGTGTAGGAGTGTAACATTACCCCCAGCTCAGTTCTTCTGATGGTCACTACCACAGGCTGTGTTGTTAACATGAGCTGTAGGAGTGTAACATTACCCCCAGCTCAGTTCTTGTGATGGTCACTACCACAGGCTGTGTTAACATGAGCTGTAGGAGCGTAACATTACCCGCAGCTCAGTTCTTCTGATGGTCACTACCACAGGCTGTGTTAACATGAGCTGTAGGAGCGTAACATTACGCCCAGCTCAGTTCTTCTAATGGTCACTACCACAGGCTGTGTTGTTAACATGAGCTACAGGAGTGTAACATTACCCCCAGCTCAGTTCTTCTGATGGTCACTACCACAGGCTGTGTTGTTAACATGAGCTACAGGAGTGTAACATTAACCCCAGCTCAGTTCTTCTGATGGTTACTATCACAGGCTGTGTTGTTAACATGAGCTGTAGGAGTGTAACATTACCCCCAGCTCAGTTCTTGTGATGGTCACTACCATAGGCTGTGTTGTTAACATGAGCTGTAGGGGCGTAACATTAACCCCAGCTCAGTTCTTGTGATGGTCACTACCACAGGCTGTGTTGTTAACATGAGCTACAGGAGTGTAACATTACCCCCAGCTCAGTTCTTCTAATGGTCACTACCACAGGCTGTGTTGTTAACATGAGCTGTAGGAGTGTAACATTACCCCCAGCTCAGTTTTTGTGATAGTCACTACCACAGGCTGTGTTAACATGAGCTGTAGGAGCGTAACATTACCCCCAGCTCAGTTCTTGTGATGGTCACTACCACAGGCTGTGTTAACATGAGCTGCAGGAGTGTAACATTAACCCCAGCTCAGTTCTTCTGATGGTCACTACCACAGGCTGTGTTGTTAACATGAGCTGTAGGAGCGTAACATTAACCCCAGCTCAGTTCTTGTGATGGTCACTACCACAGGCTGTGTTGTTAACATGAGCTGTAGAAGTGTAACATTAACCCCAGCTCAGTTCTTGTGATGGTCACTACCACAGGCTGTGTTGTTAACATGAGCTGTAGGAGCGTAACATTACCCCCAGCTCAGTTCTTGTGATGGTCACTACCACAGGCTGTGTTGTTAACATGAGCTGTAGGAGTGTAACATTACCCCCAGCTCAGTTCTTGTGATGGTCACTACCACAGGCTGTGTTAACATGAGCTGTAGGAGCGTAACATTACCCCCACCTCAGTTCTTCTGATGGTCACTACCACAGGCTGTGTTGTTAACATGAGCTGTAGGAGTGTAACATTACCCCCAGCTCAGTTCTTCTGATGGTCACTACCACAGGCTGTGTTGTTAACATGAGCTGTAGGAGCGTAACATTAACCCCAGCTCAGTTCTTGTGATGGTCACTACCACAGGCTGTGTTGTTAACATGAGCTACAGGAGTGTAACATTACCCCCAGCTCAGTTCTTCTAATGGTCACTACCACAGACTGTGTTGTTAACATGAGCTGTAGGAGTGTAACATTACCCCCAGCTCAGTTCTTCTGATGGTCACTACCACAGGCTGTGTTAACATGAGCTGCAGGAGTGTAACATTAACCCCAGCTCAGTTCTTCTGATGGTCACTACCACAGGCTGTGTTGTTAACATGAGCTGTAGGAGCGTAACATTAACCCCAGCTCAGTTCTTGTGATGGTCACTACCACAGGCTGTGTTGTTAACATGAGCTGTAGAAGTGTAACATTAACCCCAGCTCAGTTCTTGTCTGGTCACTACCACAGGCTGTGTTGTTAACATGAGGTGTAGGAGCATAACATTACCCCCAGCTCAGTTCTTGTGATGGTCACTACCACAGGCTGTGTTGTTAACATGAGCTACAGGAGTGTAACATTAACCCCAGCTCAGTTCTTCTGATGGTCACTACCACAGGCTGTGTTGTTAACATGAGGTATAGGAGTGTAACATTACCCCCAGCTCAGTTCTTGTGATGGTCACTACCACAGACTGTGTTGTTAACATGAGCTACAGGAGTGTAACATTACCCCCAGCTCAGTTCTTGTGATGGTCACTACCACAGGCTGTGTTGTTAACATGAGCTGTAGGAGTGTAACATTACCCCCAGCTCAGTTCTTGTGATGGTCACTACCACAGGCTGTGTTAACATGAGCTGTAGGAGCGTAACATTACCCCCAGCTCAGTTCTTGTGATGGTCAGTCATTACCACAGGCTGTGTTGTTAACATGAGCTACAGGAGTATAACATTAACCCCAGCTCAGTTCTTCTTATGGTCACTACCACAGGCTGTGTTGTTAACATGAGCTGTAGGAGCGTAACATTACCCCCAGCTCAGTTATTCTGATGGTCAGTCACTACCACAGGCTGTGTTGTTAACATGAGCTACAGGAGTATAACATTATCCCCAGCTCAGTTCTTGTGATGGTCACTACCACAGGCTGTGTTGTTAACATGAGGTGTAGGAGTGTAACATTACCCCCAGCTCAGTTCTTCTGATGGTCACTACCACAGGCTGTGTTGTTAACATGAGCTGTAGGAGTGTAACATTACCCCCAGCTCAGTTCTTGTGATGGTCACTACCACAGGCTGTGTTAACATGAGCTGTAGGAGCGTAACATTACCCGCAGCTCAGTTCTTCTGATGGTCACTACCACAGGCTGTGTTAACATGAGCTGTAGGAGCGTAACATTACGCCCAGCTCAGTTCTTCTAATGGTCACTACCACAGACTGTGTTGTTAACATGAGCTGTAGGAGTGTAACATTACCCCCAGCTCAGTTCTTGTGATAGTCACTACCACAGGCTGTGTTAACATGAGCTGTAGGAGCGTAACATTACCCCCAGCTCAGTTCTTGTGATGGTCACTACCACAGGCTGTGTTAACATGAGCTGCAGGAGTGTAACATTACCCCCAGCTCAGTTCTTGTGATGGTCACTACCACAGGCTGTGTTGTTAACATGAGCTGTAGGAGCGTAACATTAACCCCAGCTCAGTTCTTGTGATGGTCACTACCACAGGCTGTGTTGTTAACATGAGCTGTAGAAGTGTAACATTAACCCCAGCTCAGTTCTTGTCTGGTCACTACCACAGGCTGTGTTGTTAACATGAGGTGTAGGAGCATAACATTACCCCCAGCTCAGTTCTTGTGATGGTCACTACCACAGGCTGTGTTGTTAACATGAGCTACAGGAGTGTAACATTAACCCCAGCTCAGTTCTTCTGATGGTCACTACCACAGGCTGTGTTGTTAACATGAGGTATAGGAGTGTAACATTACCCCCAGCTCAGTTCTTGTGATGGTCACTACCACAGACTGTGTTGTTAACATGAGCTACAGGAGTGTAACATTACCCCCAGCTCAGTTCTTGTGATGGTCACTACCACAGGCTGTGTTGTTAACATGAGCTGTAGGAGTGTAACATTACCCCCAGCTCAGTTCTTGTGATGGTCACTACCACAGGCTGTGTTAACATGAGCTGTAGGAGCGTAACATTACCCCCAGCTCAGTTCTTGTGATGGTCAGTCATTACCACAGGCTGTGTTGTTAACATGAGCTACAGGAGTATAACATTAACCCCAGCTCAGTTCTTCTTATGGTCACTACCACAGGCTGTGTTGTTAACATGAGCTGTAGGAGCGTAACATTACCCCCAGCTCAGTTATTCTGATGGTCAGTCACTACCACAGGCTGTGTTGTTAACATGAGCTACAGGAGTATAACATTATCCCCAGCTCAGTTCTTGTGATGGTCACTACCACAGGCTGTGTTGTTAACATGAGGTGTAGGAGTGTAACATTACCCCCAGCTCAGTTCTTCTGATGGTCACTACCACAGGCTGTGTTGTTAACATGAGCTGTAGGAGTGTAACATTACCCCCAGCTCAGTTCTTGTGATGGTCACTACCACAGGCTGTGTTAACATGAGCTGTAGGAGCGTAACATTACCCGCAGCTCAGTTCTTCTGATGGTCACTACCACAGGCTGTGTTAACATGAGCTGTAGGAGCGTAACATTACGCCCAGCTCAGTTCTTCTAATGGTCACTACCACAGGCTGTGTTGTTAACATGAGCTACAGGAGTGTAACATTACCCCCAGCTCAGTTCTTCTGATGGTCACTACCACAGGCTGTGTTGTTAACATGAGCTACAGGAGTGTAACATTAACCCCAGCTCAGTTCTTCTGATGGTTACTATCACAGGCTGTGTTGTTAACATGAGCTGTAGGAGTGTAACATTACCCCCAGCTCAGTTCTTGTGATGGTCACTACCATAGGCTGTGTTGTTAACATGAGCTGTAGGGGCGTAACATTAACCCCAGCTCAGTTCTTGTGATGGTCACTACCACAGGCTGTGTTGTTAACATGAGCTACAGGAGTGTAACATTACCCCCAGCTCAGTTCTTCTAATGGTCACTACCACAGGCTGTGTTGTTAACATGAGCTGTAGGAGTGTAACATTACCCCCAGCTCAGTTTTTGTGATAGTCACTACCACAGGCTGTGTTAACATGAGCTGTAGGAGCGTAACATTACCCCCAGCTCAGTTCTTGTGATGGTCACTACCACAGGCTGTGTTAACATGAGCTGCAGGAGTGTAACATTAACCCCAGCTCAGTTCTTCTGATGGTCACTACCACAGGCTGTGTTGTTAACATGAGCTGTAGGAGCGTAACATTAACCCCAGCTCAGTTCTTGTGATGGTCACTACCACAGGCTGTGTTGTTAACATGAGCTGTAGAAGTGTAACATTAACCCCAGCTCAGTTCTTGTGATGGTCACTACCACAGGCTGTGTTGTTAACATGAGCTGTAGGAGCGTAACATTACCCCCAGCTCAGTTCTTGTGATGGTCACTACCACAGGCTGTGTTGTTAACATGAGCTACAGGAGTGTAACATTAACCCCAGCTCAGTTCTTCTGATGGTCACTACCACAGGCTGTGTTGTTAACATGAGGTATAGGAGTGTAACATTACCCCCAGCTCAGTTCTTGTGATGGTCACTACCACAGACTGTGTTGTTAACATGAGCTGTAGGAGTGTAACATTACCCCCAGCTCAGTTCTTCTGATGGTCACTACCACAGGCTGTGTTGTTAACATGAGCTGTAGGAGTGTAACATTACCCCCAGCTCACTTCTTGTGATGGTCACTACCACAGGCTGTGTTAACATGAGCTGTAGGAGCGTAGAATTACCCCCAGCTCAGTTCTTCTGATGGTCAGTCATTACCACAGGCTTTGTTGTTAACATGAGCTACAGGAGTATAACATTAACCCCAGCTCAGTTCTTCTGATGGTCACTACCACAGGCTGTGTTGTTAACATGAGCTGTAGGAGCGTAACATTACCCCCAGCTCAGTTCTTCTGATGGTCACTACCACAGGCTGTGTTGTTAACATGAGCTGTAGGAGCGTAACATTACCCCCAGCTCAGTTATTCTGATGGTCAGTCACTACCACAGGCTGTGTTGTTAACATGAGCTGTAGGAGTGTAACATTACCACCAGCTCGGTTCTTGTGATGGTCACTACCACAGGCTGTGTTGTTAACATGAGGTGTAGGAGTGCAACATTACCCCCAGCTCAGTTCTTCTGATGGTCACTACCACAGGCTGTGTTGTTAACATGAGCTGTAAGAGTGTAACATTACCCCCAGCTCAGTTCTTGTGATGGTCACTACCACAGGCTGTGTTAACATGAGCTGTAGGAGCGTAACATTACCCCCAGCTCAGTTCTTCTGATGGTCACTACCACAGGCTGTGTTGTTAACATGAGCTACAGGAGTATAACATTAACCCCAGCTCAGTTCTTCTGATGGTCACTACCACAGGCTGTGTTGTTAACATGAGCTGTAGGAGTGTAACATTAACCCCAGCTCAGTTCTTGTGATTGTCACTACCACAGGCTGTGTTGACATGAGGTGTGGGAGTGTAACATTACCCCTAGCTCAGTTCTTGTGATGGTCACTACCACAGGCTGTGTTAACATGAGCTGCAGGAGTGTAACATTAACCCCAGCTCAGTTCTTCTGATGGTCACTACCACAGGCTGTGTTGTTAACATGAGCTGTAGAAGTGTAACATTAACCCCAGCTCAGTTCTTGTGATGGTCACTACCACAGGCTGTGTTGTTAACATGAGCTGTAGGAGCGTAACATTACCCCCAGCTCAGTTCTTGTGATGGTCACTATCACAGGCTGTGTTGTTAACATGAGCTACAGGAGTGTAACATTAACCCCAGCTCAGTTCTTCTGATGGTCACTACCACAGGCTGTGTTGTTAACATGAGGTATAGGAGTGTAACATTACCCCCAGCTCAGTTCTTGTGATGGTCACTACCACAGACTGTGTTGTTAACATGAGCTACAGGAGTGTAACATTACCCCTAGCTCAGTTCTTCTGATGGTCACTACCACAGGCTGTGTTGTTAACATGAGCTGTAGGGGCGTAACATTAACCCCAGCTCAGTTCTTGTGATGGTCACTACCACAGGCTGTGTTGTTAACATGAGCTACAGGAGTGTAACATTACCCCCAGCTCAGTTCTTCTAATGGTCACTACCACAGGCTGTGTTGTTAACATGAGCTGTAGGAGTGTAACATTACCCCCAGCTCAGTTTTTGTGATAGTCACTACCACAGGCTGTGTTAACATGAGCTGTAGGAGCGTAACATTACCCCCAGCTCAGTTCTTGTGATGGTCACTACCACAGGCTGTGTTAACATGAGCTGCAGGAGTGTAACATTAACCCCAGCTCAGTTCTTCTGATGGTCACTACCACAGGCTGTGTTGTTAACATGAGCTGTAGGAGCGTAACATTAACCCCAGCTCAGTTCTTGTGATGGTCACTACCACAGGCTGTGTTGTTAACATGAGCTGTAGAAGTGTAACATTAACCCCAGCTCAGTTCTTGTGATGGTCACTACCACAGGCTGTGTTGTTAACATGAGCTGTAGGAGCGTAACATTACCCCCAGCTCAGTTCTTGTGATGGTCACTACCACAGGCTGTGTTGTTAACATGAGCTACAGGAGTGTAACATTAACCCCAGCTCAGTTCTTCTGATGGTCACTACCACAGGCTGTGTTGTTAACATGAGGTATAGGAGTGTAACATTACCCCCAGCTCAGTTCTTGTGATGGTCACTACCACAGACTGTGTTGTTAACATGAGCTGTAGGAGTGTAACATTACCCCCAGCTCAGTTCTTCTGATGGTCACTACCACAGGCTGTGTTGTTAACATGAGCTGTAGGAGTGTAACATTACCCCCAGCTCAGTTCTTGTGATGGTCACTACCACAGGCTGTGTTAACATGAGCTGTAGGAGCGTAGAATTACCCCCAGCTCAGTTCTTCTGATGGTCAGTCATTACCACAGGCTGTGTTGTTAACATGAGCTACAGGAGTATAACATTAACCCCAGCTCAGTTCTTCTGATGGTCACTACCACAGGCTGTGTTGTTAACATGAGCTGTAGGAGCGTAACATTACCCCAGCTCAGTTTTTCTGATGGTCACTACCACAGGCTGTGTTGTTAACATGAGCTGTAGGAGCGTAACATTACCCCCAGCTCAGTTATTCTGATGGTCAGTCACTACCACAGGCTGTGTTGTTAACATGAGCTGTAGGAGTGTAACATTACCACCAGCTCGGTTCTTGTGATGGTCACTACCACAGGCTGTGTTGTTAACATGAGGTGTAGGAGTGCAACATTACCCCCAGCTCAGTTCTTCTGATGGTCACTACCACAGGCTGTGTTGTTAACATGAGCTGTAGGAGTGTAACATTACCCCCAGCTCAGTTCTTGTGATGGTCACTACCACAGGCTGTGTTAACATGAGCTGTAGGAGCGTAACATTACCCCCAGCTCAGTTCTTCTGATGGTCACTACCACAGGCTGTGTTGTTAACATGAGCTACAGGAGTATAACATTAACCCCAGCTCAGTTCTTCTGATGGTCACTACCACAGGCTGTGTTGTTAACATGAGCTGTAGGAGTGTAACATTAACCCCAGCTCAGTTCTTGTGATGGTCACTACCACAGGCTGTGTTGACATGAGGTGTGGGAGTGTAACATTACCCCTAGCTCAGTTCTTGTGATGGTCACTACCACAGGCTGTGTTAACATGAGCTGCAGGAGTGTAACATTAACCCCAGCTCAGTTCTTCTGATGGTCACTACCACAGGCTGTGTTGTTAACATGAGCTGTAGAAGTGTAACATTAACCCCAGCTCAGTTCTTGTGATGGTCACTACCACAGGCTGTGTTGTTAACATGAGCTGTAGGAGCGTAACATTACCCCCAGCTCAGTTCTTGTGATGGTCACTACCACAGGCTGTGTTGTTAACATGAGCTACAGGAGTGTAACATTAACCCCAGCTCAGTTCTTCTGATGGTCACTACCACAGGCTGTGTTGTTAACATGAGGTATAGGAGTGTAACATTACCCCCAGCTCAGTTCTTGTGATGGTCACTACCACAGACTGTGTTGTTAACATGAGCTACAGGAGTGTAACATTACCCCTAGCTCAGTTCTTCTGATGGACAGTCACTACCACAGGCTGTGTTGTTAACATGAGCTGTAGGAGTGTAACATTACCCCCAGCTCGGTTCTTGTGATGGTCACTACCACAGGCTGTGTTGTTAACATGAGCTGTAGGAGTGTAACATTACCCCCAGCTCAGTTCTTCTGATGGTCACTACCACAGGCTGTGTTAACATGAGCTGTAGGAGCGTAACATTACCCCCAGCTCAGTTCTTCTGATGGTCACTACCACAGGCTGTGTTGTTAACATGAGGTGTAGGAGTGTAACATTACCCCAGCTCAGTTCTTCTTATGGTCACTACCACAGGCTGTGTTAACATGAGGTGTAGGAGTGTAACATTACCCCCAGCTCAGTTCTTGTGATGGTCACTACCACAGGCTGTGTTAACATGAGCTGCAGGAGTGTAACATTAACCCCAGCTCAGTTCTTCTGATGGTCACTACCACAGGCTGTGTTGTTAACATGAGCTGTAGGAGTGTAACATTACCCCCAGCTCAGTTCTTCTGATGGTCAGTCACTACCACAGGCTGTGTTGTTAACATGAGCTGTAGGAGTGTAACATTACCCCCAGCTCAGTTCTTCTGATGGTCACTACCACAGGCTGTGTTGTTAACATGAGCTGTAGGAGTGTAACATTACCCCCAGCTCAGTTCTTCTGGTGGTCACTACCACAGGCTGTGTTGTTAACATGAGCTGTAGGAGCGTAACATTACCCCCAGTTCAGTTCTTCTGATGGTCAGTCACTACCACAAGCTGTGTTGTTAACATGAGCTGTAGGAGTGTAACATTACCCCCAGCTCGGTTCTTGTGATGGTCACTACCACAGGCTGTGTTGTTAACATGAGGTGTAGGAGTGTAACATTACCCCCAGCTCAGTTCTTCTGATGGTCACTACCACAGGCTGTGTTGTTAACATGAGCTGTAGGAGTGTAACATTACCCCCTGCTCAGTTCTTCTGATGGTCACTACCACAGGCTGTGTTGTTAACATGAGGTGTAGGAGTGTAACATTACCCCAGCTCAGTTCTTCTTATGGTCACTACCACAGGCTGTGTTAACATGAGGTGTAGGAGTGTAACATTACCCCCAGCTCAGTTCTTGTGATGGTCACTACCACAGGCTGTGTTAACATGAGCTGCAGGAGTGTAACATTAACTCCAGCTCAGTTCTTCTGATGGTCACTACCACAGGCTGTGTTGTTAACATGAGGTATAGGAGTGTAACATTACCCCCAGCTCAGTTCTTCTTATGGTCACTACCACAGGCTGTGTTAACATGATGTGTAGGAGCGTAACATTACCCCCAGCTCAGTTCTTGTGATGGGCACTACCACAGGCTGTGTTGTTAACATGAGCTACAGGAGTGTAACATTAACCCCAGCTCAGTTCTTCTGATGGTCACTACCACAGGCTGTGTTGTTAACATGAGGTATAGGAGTGTAACATTACCCCCAGCTCAGTTCTTGTGATGGTCACTACCACAGACTGTGTTGTTATCATGAGCTACAGGAGTGTAACATTACCCCCAGCTCAGTTCTTGTGATGGTCACTACCACAGGCTGTGTTGTTAACATGAGCTGTAGGAGTGTAACATTACCCCCAGCTCAGTTCTTGTGATGGTCACTACCACAGGCTGTGTTAACATGAGCTGTAGGAGCGTAACATTACCCCCAGCTCACTTCTTCTGATGGTCAGTCATTACCACAGGCTGTGTTGTTAACATGAGCTACAGGAGTATAACATTAACCCCAGCTCAGTTCTTCTGATGGTCACTACCACAGGCTGTGTTGTTAACATGAGCTGTAGGAGCGTAACATTACCCCCAGCTCAGTTCTTCTGATGGTCACTACCACAGGCTGTGTTGTTAACATGAGCTGTAGGAGCGTAACATTACCCCCAGCTCCGTTATTCTGATGGTCAGTCACTACCACAGGCTGTGTTGTTAACATGAGCTGTAGGAGTGTAACATTACCACCAGCTCGGTTCTTGTGATGGTCACTACCACAGGCTGTGTTGTTAACATGAGGTGTAGGAGTGTAACATTACCCCCAGCTCAGTTCTTCTGATGGTCACTACCACAGGCTGTGTTGTTAACATGAGCTGTAGGAGTGTAACATTACCCCCAGCTCAGTTCTTGTGATGGTCACTACCACAGGCTGTGTTAACATGAGCTGTAGGAGCGTAACATTACCCCCAGCTCAGTTCTTCTGATGGTCACTACCACAGGCTGTGTTGTTAACATGAGCTACAGGAGTATAACATTAACCCCAGCTCAGTTCTTCTGATGGTCACTACCACAGCTTGTGTTGTTAACATGAGCTGTAGGAGTGTAACATTAACCCCAGCTCAGTTCTTGTGATGGTCACTACCACAGGCTGTGTTGACATGAGGTGTGGGAGTGTAACATTACCCCTAGCTCAGTTCTTATGATGGTCACTACCACAGGCTGTGTTAACATGAGCTGCAGGAGTGTAACATTAACCCCAGCTCAGTTCTTCTGATGGTCACTACCACAGGCTGTGTTGTTAACATGAGCTGTAGGAGCGTAACATTACCCCCAGCTCAGTTCTTGTGATGGTCACTACCACAGGCTGTGTTGTTAACATGAGCTACAGGAGTGTAACTTTAACCCCAGCTCAGTTCTTCTGATGGTCACTACCACAGGCTGTGTTGTTAACATGAGGTATAGGAGTGTAACATTACCCCCAGCTCAGTTCTTGTGATGGTCACTACCACAGACTGTGTTGTTAACATGAGCTACAGGAGTGTAACATTACCCCCAGCTCAGTTCTTGTGATGGTCACTACCACAGGCTGTGTTGTTAACATGAGCTGTAGGAGTGTAACATTACCCCCAGCTCAGTTCTTGTGATGGTCACTACCACAGGCTGTGTTGTTAAGATGAGCTGTAGAAGTGTAACATTACCCCCAGCTCAGTTCTTCTGATGGTCACTACCACAGGCTGTGTTGTTAACATGAGCTGTAGGAGCGTAACATTACCCCCAGCTCAGTTCTTCTGATGGTCAGTCACTACCACAGGCTGTGTTGTTAACATGAGGTGTAGGAGTGCAACATTACCCCCAGCTCAGTTCTTCTGATGGTCACTACCACAGGCTGTGTTGTTAACATGAGCTGTAGGAGTGTAACATTACCCCCAGCTCAGTTCTTGTGATGGTCACTACCACAGGCTGTGTTAACATGAGCTGTAGGAGCGTAACATTACCCCCAGCTCAGTTCTTCTGATGGTCACTACCACAGGCTGTGTTGTTAACATGAGCTACAGGAGTATAACATTAACCCCAGCTCAGTTCTTCTGATGGTCACTACCACAGGCTGTGTTGTTAACATGAGCTGTAGGAGTGTAACATTAACCCCAGCTCAGTTCTTGTGATGGTCACTACCACAGGCTGTGTTGACATGAGGTGTGGGAGTGTAACATTACCCCTAGCTCAGTTCTTGTGATGGTCACTACCACAGGCTGTGTTAACATGAGCTGCAGGAGTGTAACATTAACCCCAGCTCAGTTCTTCTGATGGTCACTACCACAGGCTGTGTTGTTAACATGAGCTGTAGGAGCGTAACATTAACCCCAGCTCAGTTCTTGTGATGGTCACTACCACAGGCTGTGTTGTTAACATGAGCTGTAGAAGTGTAACATTAACCCCAGCTCAGTTCTTGTGATGGTCACTACCACAGGCTGTGTTGTTAACATGAGCTGTAGGAGCGTAACATTACCCCCAGCTCAGTTCTTGTGATGGTCACTACCACAGGCTGTGTTGTTAACATGAGCTACAGGAGTGTAACATTAACCCCAGCTCAGTTCTTCTGATGGTCACTACCACAGGCTGTGTTGTTAACATGAGGTATAGGAGTGTAACATTACCTCCAGCTCAGTTCTTGTGATGGTCACTACCACAGACTGTGTTGTTATCATGAGCTACAGGAGTGTAACATTACCCCCAGCTCAGTTCTTGTGATGGTCACTACCACAGGCTGTGTTGTTAACATGAGCTGTAGGAGTGTAACATTACCCCCAGCTCAGTTCTTGTGATGGTCACTACCACAGGCTGTGTTAACATGAGCTGTAGGAGCGTAACATTACCCCCAGCTCAGTTCTTCTGATGGTCAGTCATTACCACAGGCTGTGTTGTTAACATGAGCTACAGGAGTATAACATTAACCCCAGCTCAGTTCTTCTGATGGTCACTACCACAGGCTGTGTTGTTAACATGAGGTGTAGGAGTGTAACATTACCCCAGCTCAGTTCTTCTTATGGTCACTACCACAGGCTGTGTTAACATGAGGTGTAGGAGTGTAACATTACCCCCAGCTCAGTTCTTGTGATGGTCACTACCACAGGCTGTGTTAACATGAGCTGCAGGAGTGTAACATTAACCCCAGCTCAGTTCTTCTGATGGTCACTACCACAGGCTGTGTTGTTAACATGAGCTGTAGGAGCGTAACATTACCCCCAGCTCAGTTCTTCTGATGGTCAGTCACTACCACAGGCTGTGTTGTTAACATGAGCTGTAGGAGTGTAACATTACCCCCAGCTCAGTTCTTGTGATGGTCACTACCACAGATTGTGTTGTTAACATGAGCTGTAGAAGTGTAACATTACCCCCAGCTCAGTTCTTCTGATGGTCACTACCACAGGCTGTGTTGTTAACATGAGCTGTAGGAGCGTAACATTACCCCCAGCTCAGTTCTTCTGATGGTCAGTCACTACCACAAGGCTGTGTTGTTAACATGAGCTGTAGGAGTGTAACATTACCCCCAGCTCGGTTCTTTTGATGGTCACTACCACAGGCTGTGTTGTTAACATGAGCTGTAGGAGTGTAACATTACCCCCAGCTCAGTTCTTCTGATGGTCACTACCACAGGCTGTGTTAACATGAGCTGTAGGAGCGTAACATTACCCCCAGCTCAGTTCTTCTGATGGTCACTACCACAGGCTGTGTTGTTAATATGAGGTGTAGGAGTGTAACATTACCCCAGCTCAGTTCTTCTTATGGTCACTACCACAGGCTGTGTTAACATGAGGTGTAGGAGTGTAACATTACCCCCAGCTCAGTTCTTGTGATGGTCACTACCACAGGCTGTGTTAACATGAGCTGCAGGAGTGTAACATTAACCCCAGCTCAGTTCTTGTGATGGTCACTACCACAGGCTGTGTTGTTAACATGAGCTGTAGGAGTGTAACATTACCCCCAGCTCAGTTCTTGTGATGGTCACTACCACAGGCTGTGTTGTTAACATGAGCTGTAGAAGTGTAACATTACCCCCAGCTCAGTTCTTCTGATGGTCACTACCACAGGCTGTGTTGTTAACATGAGCTGTAGGAGCGTAACATTACCCCCAGCTCAGTTCTTCTGATGGTCAGTCACTACCACAAGGCTGTGTTGTTAACATGAGCTGTAGGAGTGTAACATTACCCCCAGCTCGGTTCTGTTGATGGTCACTACTACAGGCTGTGTTGTTAACATGAGCTGTAGGAGTGTAACATTACCCCCAGCTCAGTTCTTCTGATGGTCACTACCACAGGCTGTGTTAACATGAGCTGTAGGAGCGTAACATTACCCCCAGCTCAGTTCTTCTGATGGTCACTACCACAGGCTGTGTTGTTAATATGAGGTGTAGGAGTGTAACATTACCCCAGCTCAGTTCTTCTTATGGTCACTACCACAGGCTGTGTTAACATGAGGTGTAGGAGTGTAACATTACCCCCAGCTCAGTTCTTGTGATGGTCACTACCACAGGCTGTGTTAACATGAGCTGCAGGAGTGTAACATTAACCCCAGCTCAGTTCTTGTGATGGTCACTACCACAGGCTGTGTTGTTAACATGAGCTGTAGGAGTGTAACATTACCCCCAGCTCAGTTCTTGTGATGGTCACTACCACAGGCTGTGTTGTTAACATGAGCTGTAGAAGTGTAACATTACCCCCAGCTCAGTTCTTCTGATGGTCACTACCACAGGCTGTGTTGTTAACATGAGCTGTAGGAGCGTAACATTACCCCCAGCTCAGTTCTTCTGATGGTCAGTCACTACCACAAGGCTGTGTTGTTAACATGAGCTGTAGGAGTGTAACATTACCCCCAGCTCAGTTCTTCTGATGGTCAGTCACTACCACAGGCTGTGTTGTTAACATGAGCTGTAGGAGTGTAACATTACCCCCAGCTCAGTTCTTCTGATGGTCACTACCACAGGCTGTGTTGTTAACATGAGCTGTAGGAGTGTAACATTACCCCCAGCTCAGTTCTTCTGATGGTCACTACCACAGGCTGTGTTGTTAACATGAGCTGTAGGAGCGTAACATTACCCCCAGCTCAGTTCTTCTGATGGTCACTACCACAGGCTGTGTTGTTAACATGAGCTGTAGGAGTGTAACATTACCCCCAGCTCAGTTCTTCTGATGGTCACTACCACAGGCTGTGTTGTTAACATGAGCTGTAGGAGCGTAACATTAACCCCAGCTCAGTTCTTGTGATGGTCACTACCACAGGCTGTGTTGTTAACATGAGCTACAGGAGTGTAACATTACCCCCAGCTCAGTTCTTCTAATGGTCACTACCACAGGCTGTGTTGTTAACATGAGTTGTAGGAGTGTAACATTACCCCCAGCTCAGTTTTTGTGATAGTCACTACCACAGGCTGTGTTAACATGAGCTGTAGGAGCGTAACATTACCCCCAGCTCAGTTCTTGTGATGGTCACTACCACAGGCTGTGTTAACATGAGCTGCAGGAGTGTAACATTAACCCCAGCTCAGTTCTTCTGATGGTCACTACCACAGGCTGTGTTGTTAACATGAGCTGTAGGAGCGTAACATTAACCCCAGCTCAGTTCTTGTGATGGTCACTACCACAGGCTGTGTTGTTAACATGAGCTGTAGAAGTGTAACATTAACCCCAGCTCAGTTCTTGTGATGGTCACTACCACAGGCTGTGTTGTTAACATGAGCTGTAGGAGCGTAACATTACCCCCAGCTCAGTTCTTGTGATGGTCACTACCACAGGCTGTGCTGTTAACATGAGCTACAGGAGTGTAACTTTAACCCCAGCTCAGTTCTTCTGATGGTCACTACCACAGGCTGTGTTGTTAACATGAGGTATAGGAGTGTAACATTACCCCCAGCTCAGTTCTTGTGATGGTCACTACCACAGACTGTGTTGTTAACATGAGCTACAGGAGTGTAACATTACCCCCAGCTCAGTTCTTGTGATGGTCACTACCACAGGCTGTGTTGTTAACATGAGCTGTAGGAGTGTAACATTACCCCCAGCTCAGTTCTTGTGATGGTCACTACCACAGGCTGTGTTGTTAACATGAGCTGTAGAAGTGTAACATTACCCCCAGCTCAGTTCTTCTGATGGTCACTACCACAGGCTGTGTTGTTAACATGAGCTGTAGGAGCGTAACATTACCCCCAGCTCAGTTCTTCTGATGGTCAGTCACTACCACAAGGCTGTGTTGTTAACATGAGCTGTAGGAGTGTAACATTACCCCCAGCTCGGTTCTTTTGATGGTCACTACCACAGGCTGTGTTGTTAACATGAGCTGTAGGAGTGTAACATTACCCCCAGCTCAGTTCTTCTGATGGTCACTACCACAGGCTGTGTTAACATGAGCTGTAGGAGCGTAACATTACCCCCAGCTCAGTTCTTCTGATGGTCACTACCACAGGCTGTGTTGTTAATATGAGGTGTAGGAGTGTAACATTACCCCAGCTCAGTTCTTCTTATGGTCACTACCACAGGCTGTGTTAACATGAGGTGTAGGAGTGTAACATTACACCCAGCTCAGTTCTTGTGATGGTCACTACCACAGGCTGTGTTAACATGAGCTGCAGGAGTGTAACATTAACCCCAGCTCAGTTCTTCTGATGGTCACTACCACAGGCTGTGTTGTTAACATGAGCTGTAGGAGCGTAACATTACCCCCAGCTCAGTTCTTCTGATGGTCAGTCACTACCACAGGCTGTGTTGTTAACATGAGCTGTAGGAGTGTAACATTACCCCCAGCTCAGTTCTTCTGATGGTCACTACCACAGGCTGTGTTGTTAACATGAGCTGTAGGAGTGTAACATTACCCCCAGCTCAGTTCTTCTGATGGTCACTACCACAGGCTGTGTTGTTAACATGAGCTGTAGGAGCGTAACATTACCCCCAGCTCAGTTCTTCTGATGGTCACTACCACAGGCTGTGTTGTTAACATGAGCTGTAGGAGTGTAACATTACCCCCAGCTCAGTTCTTCTGATGGTCACTACCACAGGCTGTGTTGTTAACATGAGCTGTAGGAGCGTAACATTAACCCCAGCTCAGTTCTTGTGATGGTCACTACCACAGGCTGTGTTGTTAACATGAGCTACAGGAGTGTAACATTACCCCCAGCTCAGTTCTTCTAATGGTCACTACCACAGGCTGTGTTGTTAACATGAGCTGTAGGAGTGTAACATTACCCCCAGCTCAGTTTTTGTGATAGTCACTACCACAGGCTGTGTTAACATGAGCTGTAGGAGCGTAACATTACCCCCAGCTCAGTTCTTGTGATGGTCACTACCACAGGCTGTGTTAACATGAGCTGCAGGAGTGTAACATTAACCCCAGCTCAGTTCTTCTGATGTTCACTACCACAGGCTGTGTTGTTAACATGAGCTGTAGGAGCGTAACATTAACCCCAGCTCAGTTCTTGTGATGGTCACTACCACAGGCTGTGTTGTTAACATGAGCTGTAGAAGTGTAACATTAACCCCAGCTCAGTTCTTGTGATGGTCACTACCACAGGCTGTGTTGTTAACATGAGCTGTAGGAGCATAACATTACCCCCAGCTCAGTTCTTGTGATGGTCACTACCACAGGCTGTGTTGTTAACATGAGCTACAGGAGTGTAACATTAACCCCAGCTCAGTTCTTCTGATGGTCACTACCACAGGCTGTGTTGTTAACATGAGGTATAGGAGTGTAATATTACCCCCAGCTCAGTTCTTGTGATGGTCACTACCACAGACTGTGTTGTTAACATGAGCTACAGGGGTGTAACATTACCCCCAGCTCAGTTCTTGTGATGGTCACTACCAAAGGCTGTGTTGTTAACATGAGCTGTAGGAGTGTAACATTACCCCCAGCTCAGTTCTTGTGATGGTCACTACCACAGGCTGTGTTAACATGAGCTGTAGGAGCGTAACATTACCCCCAGCTCAGTTCTTGTGATGGTCAGTCATTACCACAGGCTGTGTTGTTAACATGAGCTACAGGAGTATAACATTAACCCCAGCTCAGTTCTTCTTATGGTCACTACCACAGGCTGTGTTGTTAACATGAGCTGTAGGAGCGTAACATTACCCCCAGCTCAGTTCTTCTAATGGTCACTACCACAGGCTGTGTTGTTAACATGAGGTGTAGGAGTGTAACATTACCCCCAGCTCAGTTCTTCTGATGGTCACTACCACAGGCTGTGTTGTTAACATGAGCTGTAGGAGTGTAACATTACCCCCAGCTCAGTTCTTGTGATGGTCACTACCACAGGCTGTGTTAACATGAGCTGTAGGAGCGTAACATTACCCCCAGCTCAGTTCTTCTGATGGTCACTACCACAGGCTGTGTTAACATAAGCTGTAGGAGCGTAACATTACGCCCAGCTCAGTTCTTCTAATGGTCACTACCACAGGCTGTGTTGTTAACATGAGCTACAGGAGTGTAACATTACCCCCAGCTCAGTTCTTCTGATGGTCACTACCACAGGCTGTGTTGTTAACATGAGCTACAGGAGTGTAACATTAACCCCAGCTCAGTTCTTCTGATGGTCACTACCACAGGCTGTGTTGTTAACATGAGCTGTAGGAGCGTAACATTAACCCCAGCTCAGTTCTTGTGATGGTCACTACCACAGGCTGTGTTGTTAACATGAGCTACAGGAGTGTAACATTACCCCCAGCTCAGTTCTTCTAATGGTCACTACCACAGGCTGTGTTGTTAACATGAGCTGTAGGAGTGTAACATTACCCCCAGCTCAGTTTTTGTGATAGTCACTACCACAGGCTGTGTTAACATGAGCTGTAGGAGCGTAACATTACCCCCAGCTCAGTTCTTGTGATGGTCACTACCACAGGCTGTGTTAACATGAGCTGCAGGAGTGTAACATTAACCCCAGCTCAGTTCTTCTGATGGTCACTACCACAGGCTGTGTTGTTAACATGAGCTGTAGGAGCGTAACATTAACCCCAGCTCAGTTCTTGTGATGGTCACTACCACAGGCTGTGTTGTTAACATGAGCTGTAGAAGTGTAACATTAACCCCAGCTCAGTTCTTGTGATGGTCACTACCACAGGCTGTGTTGTTAACATGAGCTGTAGGAGCATAACATTACCCCCAGCTCAGTTCTTGTGATGGTCACTACCACAGGCTGTGTTGTTAACATGAGCTACAGGAGTGTAACATTAACCCCAGCTCAGTTCTTCTGATGGTCACTACCACAGGCTGTGTTGTTAACATGAGGTATAGGAGTGTAACATTACCCCCAGGTCAGTTCTTGTGATGGTCACTACCACAGACTGTGTTGTTAACATGAGCTACAGGGGTGTAACATTACCCCCAGCTCAGTTCTTGTGATGGTCACTACCACAGGCTGTGTTGTTAACATGAGCTGTAGGAGTGTAACATTACCCCCAGCTCAGTTCTTGTGATGGATACTACCACAGGCTGTGTTAACATGAGCTGTAGGAGCGTAACAATACCCCCAGCTCAGTTCTTGTGATGGTCAGTCATTACCACAGGCTGTGTTGTTAACATGAGGTGTAGGAGTGTAACATTACCCCCAGCTCAGTTCTTCTGATGGTCACTACCACAGGCTGTGTTGTTAACATGAGCTGTAGGAGTGTAACATTACCCCCAGCTCAGTTCTTGTGATGGTCACTACCACAGGCTGTGTTAACATGAGCTGTAGGAGCGTAACATTACCCCCAGCTCAGTTCTTCTGATGGTCACTACCACAGGCTGTGTTAACATGAGCTGTAGGAGCGTAACATTACGCCCAGCTCAGTTCTTCTAATGGTCACTACCACAGGCTGTGTTGTTAACATGAGCTACAGGAGTGTAACATTACCCCCAGCTCAGTTCTTCTGATGGTCACTACCACAGGCTGTGTTGTTAACATGAGCTACAGGAGTGTAACATTAACCCCAGCTCAGTTCTTCTGATGGTTACTACCACAGTCTGTGTTAACATGAGCTGTAGGAGTGTAACATTACCCCCAGCTCAGTTCTTGTGATGGTCACTACCATAGGCTGTGTTGTTAACATGAGCTGTAGGAGCGTAACATTACCCCCAGCTCAGTTCTTCTGATGGTCAGTCACTACCACAGGCTGTGTTGTTAACATGAGCTACAGGAGTATAACATTATCCCCAGCTCAGTTCTTCTGATGGTCACTACCACAGGCTGTGTTGTTAACATGAGCTGTAGGAGCGTAACATTAACCCCAGCTCAGTTCTTGTGATGGTCACTACCACAGGCTGTGTTGTTAACATGAGCTACAGGAGTGTAACATTACCCCCAGCTCAGTTCTTCTAATGGTCACTACCACAGGCTGTGTTGTTAACATGAGCTGTAGGAGTGTAACATTACCCCCAGCTCAGTTCTTGTGATGGTCACTACCACAGGCTGTGTTAACATGAGCTGCAGGAGTGTAACATTAACCCCAGCTCAGTTCTTCTGATGGTCACTACCACAGGCTGTGTTGTTAACATGAGCTGTAGGAGCGTAACATTAACCCCAGCTCAGTTCTTGTGATGGTCACTACCACAGGCTGTGTTGTTAACATGAGCTGTAGGAGCGTAACATTACCCCCAGCTCAGTTCTTGTGATGGTCACTACCACAGGCTGTGCTGTTAACATGAGCTACAGGAGTGTAACATTAACCCCAGCTCAGTTCTTCTGATGGTCACTACCACAGGCTGTGTTGTTAACATGAGGTATAGGAGTGTAACATTACCCCCAGCTCAGTTCTTGTGATTGTCACTACCACAGACTGTGTTGTTAACATGAGCTACAGGAGTGTAACATTACCCCCAGCTCAGTTCTTCTGATGGTAAGTACCACAGGCTGTGTTGTTAACATGAGCTGTAGGAGTGTAACATTACCCCCAGCTCAGTTCTTGTGATGGTCACTACCACAGGCTGTGTTAACATGAGCTGTAGGAGCGTAACATTACCCCCAGCTCAGTTCTTCTGATGGTCAGTCATTACCACAGGCTGTGTTGTTAACATGAGCTACAGGAGTATAACATTAACCCCAGCTCAGTTCTTCTGATGGTCACTACCACAGGCTGTGTTGTTAACATGAGCTGTAGGAGCGTAACATTACCCCCAGCTCAGTTCTTCTGATGGTCACTACCACAGGCTGTGTTGTTAACATGAGCTGTAGGAGCGTAACATTACCCCCAGCTCAGTTATTCTGATGGTCAGTCACTACCACAGGCTGTGTTGTTAACATGAGCTGTAGGAGTGTAACATTACCACCAGCTCGGTTCTTGTGATGGTCACTACCACAGGCTGTGTTGTTAACATGAGGTGTAGGAGTGTAACATTACCCCCAGCTCAGTTCTTCTGATGGTCACTACCACAGGCTGTGTTGTTAACATGAGCTGTAGGAGTGTAACATTACCCCCAGCTCAGTTCTTGTGATGGTCACTACCACAGGCTGTGTTAACATGAGCTGTAGGAGCGTAACATTACCCCCAGCTCAGTTCTTCTGATGGTCACTACCACAGGCTGTGTTGTTAACATGAGCTGTAGGAGCGTAACATTAACCCCAGCTCAGTTCTTGTGATGGTCACTACCACAGGCTGTGTTGTTAACATGAGCTGTAGAAGTGTAACATTAACCCCAGCTCAGTTCTTCTGATGGTCACTACCACAGGCTGTGTTGTTAACATGAGCTGTAGGAGCGTAACATTACCCCCAGCTCAGTTCTTGTGATGGTCACTACCACAGGCTGTGTTGTTAACATGAGCTACAGGAGTGTAACATTAACCCCAGCTCAGTTCTTCTGATGGTCACTACCACAGGCTGTGTTGTTAACATGAGGTATAGGAGTGTAACATTACCCCCAGCTCAGTTCTTGTGATGGTCACTACCACAGACTGTGTTGTTAACATGAGCTACAGGAGTGTAACATTACCCCTAGCTCAGTTCTTCTGATGGACAGTCACTACCACAGGCTGTGTTGTTAACATGAGCTGTAGGAGTGTAACATTACCCCCAGCTCGGTTCTTGTGATGGTCACTACCACAGGCTGTGTTGTTAACATGAGCTGTAGGAGTGTAACATTACCCCCAGCTCAGTTCTTCTGATGGTCACTACCACAGGCTGTGTTAACATGAGCTGTAGGAGCGTAACATTACCCCCAGCTCAGTTCTTGTGATGGTCACTACCACAGGCTGTGTTGTTAACATGAGGTGTAGGAGTGTAACATTACCCCAGCTCAGTTCTTCTTATGGTCACTACCACAGGCTGTGTTAACATGAGGTGTAAGAGTGTAACATTACCCCCAGCTCAGTTCTTGTGATGGTCACTACCACAGGCTGTGTTAACATGAGCTGCAGGAGTGTAACATTAACCCCAGCTCAGTTCTTCTGATGGTCACTACCACAGGCTGTGTTGTTAACATGAGCTGTAGGAGCGTAACATTACCCCCAGCTCAGTTCTTCTGATGGTCAGTCACTACCACAGGCTGTGTTGTTAACATGAGCTGTAGGAGTGTAACATTACCCCCAGCTCAGTTCTTCTGATGGTCACTACCACAGGCTGTGTTGTTAACATGAGCTGTAGGAGTGTAACATTACCCCCAGCTCAGTTCTTCTGATGGTCACTACCACAGGCTGTGTTGTTAACATGAGCTGTAGGAGCGTAACATTACCCCCAGTTCAGTTCTTCTGATGGTCAGTCACTACCACAAGCTGTGTTGTTAACATGAGCTGTAGGAGTGTAACATTACCCCCAGCTCGGTTCTTCTGATGGTCACTACCACAGGCTGTGTTGTTAACATGAGTTGTAGGAGCGTAACATTACCCCCATCTCAGTTCTTCTGATGGTCAGTCACTACCACAGGCTGTGTTGTTAACATGAGGTGTAGGAGTGTAACATTACCCCCAGCTCAGTTCTTCTGATGGTCACTACCACAGGCTGTGTTGTTAACATGAGCTGTAGGAGTGTAACATTACCCCCAGCTCAGTTCTTGTGATGGTCACTACCACAGGCTGTGTTAACATGAGCTGTAGGAGCGTAACATTACCCCCAGCTCAGTTCTTCTGATGGTCACTACCACAGGCTCTGTTGTTAACATGAGCTACAGGAGTATAACATTAACCCCAGCTCAGTTCTTCTGATGGTCACTACCACAGCTTGTGTTGTTAACATGAGCTGTAGGAGTGTAACATTAACCCCAGCTCAGTTCTTGTGATGGTCACTACCACAGGCTGTGTTGACATGAGGTGTGGGAGTGTAACATTACCCCTAGCTCAGTTCTTGTGATGGTCACTACCACAGGCTGTGTTAACATGAGCTGCAGGAGTGTAACATTAACCCCAGCTCAGTTCTTCTGATTGTCACTACCACAGGCTGTGTTGTTAACATGAGCTGTAGGAGCGTAACATTATCCCCAGCTCAGTTCTTGTGATGGTCACTACCACAGGCTGTGTTGTTAACATGAGCTGTAGAAGTGTAACATTAACCCCAGCTCAGTTCTTGTGATGGTCACTACCACAGGCTGTGTTGTTAACATGAGCTGTAGGAGCGTAACATTAACCCCAGCTCAGTTCTTGTGATGGTCACTACCACAGGCTGTGTTGTTAACATGAGCTACAGGAGTGTAACTTTAACCCCAGCTCAGTTCTTCTGATGGTCACTACCACAGGCTGTGTTGTTAACATGAGGTATAGGAGTGTAACATTACCCCCAGCTCAGTTCTTGTGATGGTCACTACCACAGACTGTGTTGTTAACATGAGCTACAGGAGTGTAACATTACCCCCAGCTCAGTTCTTGTGATGGTCACTACCACAGGCTGTGTTGTTAACATGAGCTGTAGGAGTGTAACATTACCCCCAGCTCAGTTCTTGTGATGGTCACTACCACAGGCTGTGTTGTTAACATGAGCTGTAGAAGTGTAACATTACCCCCAGCTCAGTTCTTCTGATGGTCACTACCACAGGCTGTGTTGTTAACATGAGCTGTAGGAGCGTAACATTACCCCCAGCTCAGTTCTTCTGATGGTCAGTCACTACCACAAGGCTGTGTTGTTAACATGAGCTGTAGGAGTGTAACATTACCCCCAGCTCGGTTCTTTTGATGGTCACTACCACAGGCTGTGTTGTTAACATGAGCTGTAGGAGTGTAACATTACCCCCAGCTCAGTTCTTCTGATGGTCACTACCACAGGCTGTGTTAACATGAGCTGTAGGAGCGTAACATTACCCCCAGCTCAGTTCTTCTGATGGTCACTACCACAGGCTGTGTTGTTAACATGAGGTGTAGGAGTGTAACATTACCCCAGCTCAGTTCTTCTTATGGTCACTACCACAGGCTGTGTTAACATGAGGTGTAGGAGTGTAACATTACCCCCAGCTCAGTTCTTGTGATGGTCACTACCACAGGCTGTGTTAACATGAGCTGCAGGAGTGTAACATTAACCCCAGCTCAGTTCTTCTGATGGTCACTACCACAGGCTGTGTTGTTAACATGAGCTGTAGGAGCGTAACATTACCCCCAGCTCAGTTCTTCTGATGGTCAGTCACTACCACAGGCTGTGTTGTTAACATGAGCTGTAGGAGTGTAACATTACCCCCAGCTCAGTTCTTCTGATGGTCACTACCACAGGCTGTGTTGTTAACATGAGCTGTAGGAGTGTAACATTACCCCCAGCTCAGTTCTTCTGATGGTCACTACCACAGGCTGTGTTGTTAACATGAGCTGTAGGAGCGTAACATTACCCCCAGCTCAGTTCTTCTGATGGTCACTACCACAGGCTGTGTTGTTAACATGAGCTGTAGGAGTGTAACATTACCCCCAGCTCAGTTCTTCTGATGGTCACTACCACAGGCTGTGTTGTTAACATGAGCTGTAGGAGCGTAACATTAACCCCAGCTCAGTTCTTGTGATGGTCACTACCACAGGCTGTGTTGTTAACATGAGCTACAGGAGTGTAACATTACCCCCAGCTCAGTTCTTCTAATGGTCACTACCACAGGCTGTGTTGTTAACATGAGCTGTAGGAGTGTAACATTACCCCCAGCTCAGTTTTTGTGATAGTCACTACCACAGGCTGTGTTAACATGAGCTGTAGGAGCGTAACATTACCCCCAGCTCAGTTCTTGTGATGGTCACTACCACAGGCTGTGTTAACATGAGCTGCAGGAGTGTAACATTAACCCCAGCTCAGTTCTTCTGATGGTCACTACCACAGGCTGTGTTGTTAACATGAGCTGTAGGAGCGTAACATTAACCCCAGCTCAGTTCTTGTGATGGTCACTACCACAGGCTGTGTTGTTAACATGAGCTGTAGAAGTGTAACATTAACCCCAGCTCAGTTCTTGTGATGGTCACTACCACAGGCTGTGTTGTTAACATGAGCTACAGGAGTGTAACATTAACCCCAGCTCAGTTCTTCTGATGGTCACTACCACAGGCTGTGTTGTTAACATGAGGTATAGGAGTGTAACATTACCCCCAGCTCAGTTCTTGTGATGGTCACTACCACAGACTGTGTTGTTAACATGAGCTACAGGAGTGTAACATTACCCCCAGCTCAGTTCTTGTGATGGTCACTACCACAGGCTGTGTTGTTAACATGAGCTGTAGGAGTGTAACATTACCCCCAGCTCAGTTCTTGTGATGGTCACTACCACAGGCTGTGTTAACATGAGCTGTAGGAGCGTAACATTACCCCCAGCTCAGTTCTTGTGATGGTCAGTCATTACCACAGGCTGTGTTGTTAACATGAGCTACAGGAGTATAACATTAACCCCAGCTCAGTTCTTCTTATGGTCACTACCACAGGCTGTGTTGTTAACATGAGCTGTAGGAGCGTAACATTACCCCCAGCTCAGTTATTCTGATGGTCAGTCACTACCACAGGCTGTGTTGTTAACATGAGCTGTAGGAGTGTAACATTACCACCAGCTCGGTTCTTGTGATGGTCACTACCACAGGCTGTGTTGTTAACATGAGGTGTAGGAGTGTAACATTACCCCCAGCTCAGTTCTTCTGATGGTCACTACCACAGGCTGTGTTGTTAACATGAGCTGTAGGAGTGTAACATTACCCCCAGCTCAGTTCTTGTGATGGTCACTACCACAGGCTGTGTTAACATGAGCTGTAGGAGCGTAACATTACCCCCAGCTCAGTTCTTCTGATGGTCACTACCACAGGCTGTGTTAACATGAGCTGTAGGAGCGTAACATTACGCCCAGCTCAGTTCTTCTAATGGTCACTACCACAGGCTGTGTTGTTAACATGAGCTACAGGAGTGTAACATTACCCCCAGCTCAGTTCTTCTGATGGTCACTACCACACGCTGTGTTGTTAACATGAGCTACAGGAGTGTAACATTAACCCCAGCTCAGTTCTTCTGATGGTTACTATCACAGGCTGTGTTGTTAACATGAGCTGTAGGAGTGTAACATTACCCCCAGCTCAGTTCTTGTGATGGTCACTACCATAGGCTGTGTTGTTAACATGAGCTGTAGGAGCGTAACATTACCCCCAGCTCAGTTCTTCTGATGGTCAGTCACTACCACAGGCTGTGTTGTTAACATGAGCTACAGGAGTATAACATTATCCCCAGCTCAGTTCTTCTGATGGTCACTACCACAGGCTGTGTTGTTAACATGAGCTGTAGGATCGTAACATTAACCCCAGCTCAGTTCTTGTGATGGTCACTACCACAGGCTTTGTTGTTAACATGAGCTACAGGAGTGTAACATTACCCCCAGCTCAGTTCTTCTAATGGTCACTACCACAGGCTGTGTTGTTAACATGAGCTGTAGGAGTGTAACATTACCCCCAGCTCAGTTTTTGTGATAGTCACTACCACAGGCTGTGTTAACATGAGCTGTAGGAGTGTAACATTACCCCCAGCTCAGTTCTTGTGATGGTCACTACCACAGGCTGTGTTAACATGAGCTGCAGGAGTGTAACATTACCCCCAGCTCAGTTCTTCTGATGGTCACTACCACAGGCTGTGTTGTTAACATGAGCTGTAGGAGTGTAACATTACCCCCAGCTCAGTTCTTGTGATGGTCACTACCACAGGCTGTGTTGTTAACATGAGCTGTAGGAGCGTAACATTAACCCCAGCTCAGTTCTTGTGATGGTCACTACCACAGGCTGTGTTGTTAACATGAGCTGTAGGAGCGTAACATTACCCCCAGCTCAGTTCTTCTGATGGTCACTACCACAGGCTGTGTTGTTAACATGAGCTACAGGAGTGTAACATTAACCCCAGCTCAGTTCTTCTGATGGTCACTACCACAGGCTGTGTTGTTAACATGAGGTATAGGAGTGTAACATTACCCCCAGCTCAGTTCTTGTGATTGTCACTACCACAGACTGTGTTGTTAACATGAGCTACAGGAGTGTAACATTACCCCCAGCTCAGTTCTTCTGATGGTCACTACCACAGGCTGTGTTGTTAACATGAGCTGTAGGAGTGTAACATTACCCCCAGCTCAGTTCTTGTGATGGTCACTACCACAGGCTGTGTTAACATGAGCTGTAGGAGCGTAACATTACCCCCAGCTCAGTTCTTCTGATGGTCACTACCACAGGCTGTGTTAACATGAGCTGTAGGAGCGTAACATTACCCCCAGCTCAGTTCTTCTGATGGTCAGTCATTACCACAGGCTGTGTTGTTAACATGAGCTACAGGAGTATAACATTAACCCCAGCTCAGTTCTTCTGATGGTCACTACCACAGGCTGTGTTGTTAACATGAGCTGTAGGAGCGTAACATTACCCCCAGCTCAGTTCTTCTGATGGTCACTACCACAGGCTGTGTTGTTAACATGAGCTGTAGGAGCGTAACATTACCCCCAGCTCAGTTATTCTGATGGTCAGTCACTACCACAGGCTGTGTTGTTAACATGAGCTGTAGGAGTGTAACATTACCACCAGCTCGGTTCTTGTGATGGTCACTACCACAGGCTGTGTTGTTAACATGAGGTGTAGGAGTGTAACATTACCCCCTGCTCACTTCTTCTGATGGTCACTACCACAGGCTGTGTTGTTAACATGAGCTGTAGGAGTGTAACATTACCCCCAGCTCAGTTCTTGTGATGGTCACTACCACAGGCTGTGTTAACATGAGCTGTAGGAGCGTAACATTACCATCAGCTCAGTTCTTCTGATGGTCACTACCACAGGCTGTGTTGTTAACATGAGCTACAGGAGTATAACATTAACCCCAGCTCAGTTCTTCTGATGGTCACTACCACAGGCTGTGTTGTTAACATGAGCTACAGGAGTGTAACATTACCCCCAGCTCAGTTCTTCTGATGGTCACTACCATAGGCTGTGTTGTTAACATGAGCTGTAGGAGCGTAACATTGCCCCCAGCTCAGTTCTTCTGATGGTCAGTCACTACCACAGGCTGTGTTGTTAACATGAGCTACAGGAGTATAACATTATCCCCAGCTCAGTTCTTCTGATGGTCACTACCACAGGCTGTGTTGTTAACATGAGCTGTAGGAGCGTAACATTAACCCCAGCTCAGTTCTTGTGATGGTCACTACCACAGGCTGTGTTGTTAACATGAGCTACAGGAGTGTAACATTACCCCCAGCTCAGTTCTTCTAATGGTCACTACCACAGGCTGTGTTGTTAACATGAGCTGTAGGAGTGTAACATTACCCCCAGCTCAGTTTTTGTGATAGTCACTACCACAGGCTGTGTTAACATGAGCTGTAGGAGCGTAACATTACCCCCAGCTCAGTTCTTGTGATGGTCACTACCACAGGCTGTGTTAACATGAGCTGCAGGAGTGTAACATTAACCCCAGCTCATTTCTTCTGATGGTCACTACCACACGCTGTGTTGTTAACATGAGCTGTAGGAGTGTAACATTACCCCCAGCTCGGTTCTTTTGATGGTCACTACCACAGGCTGTGTTGTTAACATGAGCTGTAGGAGTGTAACATTACCCCCAGCTCAGTTCTTCTGATGGTCACTACCACAGGCTGTGTTAACATGAGCTGTAGGAGCGTAACATTACCCCCAGCTCAGTTCTTCTGATGGTCACTACCACAGGCTGTGTTGTTAATATGAGGTGTAGGAGTGTAACATTACCCCAGCTCAGTTCTTCTTATGGTCACTACCACAGGCTGTGTTAACATGAGGTGTAGGAGTGTAACATTACCCCCAGCTCAGTTCTTGTGATGGTCACTACCACAGGCTGTGTTAACATGAGCTGCAGGAGTGTAACATTAACCCCAGCTCAGTTCTTCTGATGGTCACTACCACAGGCTGTGTTGTTAACATGAGCTGTAGGAGCGTAACATTACCCCCAGCTCAGTTCTTCTGATGGTCAGTCACTACCACAGGCTGTGTTGTTAACATGAGCTGTAGGAGTGTAACATTACCCCCAGCTCAGTTCTTCTGATGGTCACTACCACAGGCTGTGTTGTTAACATGAGCTGTAGGAGTGTAACATTACCCCCAGCTCAGTTCTTCTGATGGTCACTACCACAGGCTGTGTTGTTAACATGAGCTACAGGAGTATAACATTAACCCCAGCTCAGTTCTTCTGATGGTCACTACCACAGGCTGTGTTGTTAACATGAGCTGTAGGAGTGTAACATTACCCCCAGCTCAGTTCTTCTGATGGTCACTACCACAGGCTGTGTTGTTAACATGAGCTGTAGGAGCGTAACATTAACCCCAGCTCAGTTCTTGTGATGGTCACTACCACAGGCTGTGTTGTTAACATGAGCTACAGGAGTGTAACATTACCCCCAGCTCAGTTCTTCTAATGGTCACTACCACAGGCTGTGTTGTTAACATGAGCTGTAGGAGTGTAACATTACCCCCAGCTCAGTTTTTGTGATAGTCACTACCACAGGCTGTGTTAACATGAGCTGTAGGAGCGTAACATTACCCCCAGCTCAGTTCTTGTGATGGTCACTACCACAGGCTGTGTTAACATGAGCTGCAGGAGTGTAACATTAACCCCAGCTCAGTTCTTCTGATGTTCACTACCACAGGCTGTGTTGTTAACATGAGCTGTAGGAGCGTAACATTAACCCCAGCTCAGTTCTTGTGATGGTCACTACCACAGGCTGTGTTGTTAACATGAGCTGTAGAAGTGTAACATTAACCCCAGCTCAGTTCTTGTGATGGTCACTACCACAGGCTGTGTTGTTAACATGAGCTGTAGGAGCATAACATTACCCCCAGCTCAGTTCTTGTGATGGTCACTACCACAGGCTGTGTTGTTAACATGAGCTACAGGAGTGTAACATTAACCCCAGCTCAGTTCTTCTGATGGTCACTACCACAGGCTGTGTTGTTAACATGAGGTATAGGAGTGTAACATTACCCCCAGCTCAGTTCTTGTGATGGTCACTACCACAGACTGTGTTGTTAACATGAGCTACAGGGGTGTAACATTACCCCCAGCTCAGTTCTTGCGATGGTCACTACCACAGGCTGTGTTTTTAACATGAGCTGTAGGAGTGTAACATTACCCCCAGCTCAGTTCTTCTGATGGTCAGTCACTACCACAGGCTGTGTTAACATGAGCTGTAGGAGCGTAACATTACCCCCAGCTCAGTTCTTGTGATGGTCAGTCATTACCACAGGCTGTGTTGTTAACATGAGCTAAAGGAGTATAACATTAACCCCAGCTCAGTTCTTCTTATGGTCACTACCACAGGCTGTGTTGTTAACATGAGCTGTAGGAGCGTAACATTACCCCCAGCTCAGTTCTTCTAATGGTCACTACCACAGGCTGTGTTGTTAACATGAGCTGTAGGAGTGTAACATTACCACCAGCTCGGTTCTTGTGATGGTCACTACCACAGGCTGTGTTGTTAACATGAGGTGTAGGAGTGTAACATTACCCCCAGCTCAGTTCTTCTGATGGTCACTACCACAGGCTGTGTTGTTAACATGAGCTGTAGGAGTGTAACATTACCCCCAGCTCAGTTCTTGTGATGGTCACTACCACAGGCTGTGTTAACATGAGCTGTAGGAGCGTAACATTACCCCCAGCTCAGTTCTTCTGATGGTCACTACCACAGGCTGTGTTAACATAAGCTGTAGGAGCGTAACATTACGCCCAGCTCAGTTCTTCTAATGGTCACTACCACAGGCTGTGTTGTTAACATGAGCTACAGGAGTGTAACATTACCCCCAGCTCAGTTCTTCTGATGGTCACTACCACAGGCTGTGTTGTTAACATGAGCTACAGGAGTGTAACATTAACCCCAGCTCAGTTCTTCTGATGGTCACTACCACAGGCTGTGTTGTTAACATGAGCTGTAGGAGCGTAACATTAACCCCAGCTCAGTTCTTGTGATGGTCACTACCACAGGCTGTGTTGTTAACATGAGCTACAGGAGTGTAACATTACCCCCAGCTCAGTTCTTCTAATGGTCACTACCACAGGCTGTGTTGTTAACATGAGCTGTAGGAGTGTAACATTACCCCCAGCTCAGTTTTTGTGATAGTCACTACCACAGGCTGTGTTAACATGAGCTGTAGGAGCGTAACATTACCCCCAGCTCAGTTCTTGTGATGGTCACTACCACAGGCTGTGTTAACATGAGCTGCAGGAGTGTAACATTAACCCCAGCTCAGTTCTTCTGATGGTCACTACCACAGGCTGTGTTGTTAACATGAGCTGTAGGAGCGTAACATTAACCCCAGCTCAGTTCTTGTGATGGTCACTACCACAGGCTGTGTTGTTAACATGAGCTGTAGAAGTGTAACATTAACCCCAGCTCAGTTCTTGTGATGGTCACTACCACAGGCTGTGTTGTTAACATGAGCTGTAGGAGCATAACATTACCCCCAGCTCAGTTCTTGTGATGGTCACTACCACAGGCTGTGTTGTTAACATGAGCTACAGGAGTGTAACATTAACCCCAGCTCAGTTCTTCTGATGGTCACTACCACAGGCTGTGTTGTTAACATGAGGTATAGGAGTGTAACATTACCCCCAGGTCAGTTCTTGTGATGGTCACTACCACAGACTGTGTTGTTAACATGAGCTACAGGGGTGTAACATTACCCCCAGCTCAGTTCTTGTGATGGTCACTACCACAGGCTGTGTTTTTAACATGAGCTGTAGGAGTGTAACATTACCCCCAGCTCAGTTCTTGTGATGGATACTACCACAGGCTGTGTTAACATGAGCTGTAGGAGCGTAACAATACCCCCAGCTCAGTTCTTGTGATGGTCAGTCATTACCACAGGCTGTGTTGTTAACATGAGGTGTAGGAGTGTAACATTACCCCCAGCTCAGTTCTTCTGATGGTCACTACCACAGGCTGTGTTGTTAACATGAGCTGTAGGAGTGTAACATTACCCCCAGCTCAGTTCTTGTGATGGTCACTACCACAGGCTGTGTTAACATGAGCTGTAGGAGCGTAACATTACCCCCAGCTCAGTTCTTCTGATGGTCACTACCACAGGCTGTGTTAACATGAGCTGTAGGAGCGTAACATTACGCCCAGCTCAGTTCTTCTAATGGTCACTACCACAGGCTGTGTTGTTAACATGAGCTACAGGAGTGTAACATTACCCCCAGCTCAGTTCTTCTGATGGTCACTACCACAGGCTGTGTTGTTAACATGAGCTACAGGAGTGTAACATTAACCCCAGCTCAGTTCTTCTGATGGTTACTACCACAGTCTGTGTTAACATGAGCTGTAGGAGTGTAACATTACCCCCAGCTCAGTTCTTGTGATGGTCAGTCACTACCATAGGCTGTGTTGTTAACATGAGCTGTAGGAGCGTAACATTACCCCCAGCTCAGTTCTTCTGATGGTCAGTCACTACCACAGGCTGTGTTGTTAACATGAGCTGTAGGAGTGTAACATTACCCCCAGCTCAGTTTTTGTGATAGTCACTACCACAGGCTGTGTTAACATGAGCTGTAGGAGCGTAACATTAACCCCAGCTCAGTTCTTGTGATGGTCACTACCACAGGCTGTGTTGTTAACATGAGCTGTAGGAGCGTAACATTACCCCCAGCTCAGTTCTTGTGATGGTCACTACCACAGGCTGTGTTGTTAACATGAGCTGTAGGAGCGTAACATTACCCCCAGCTCAGTTCTTCTGATGGTCACTACCACAGGCTGTGTTGTTAACATGAGGTATAGGAGTGTAACATTACCCCCAGCTCAGTTCTTGTGATTGTCACTACCACAGACTGTGTTGTTAACATGAGCTACAGGAGTGTAACATTACCCCCAGCTCAGTTCTTCTGATGGTCACTACCACAGGCTGTGTTGTTAACATGAGCTGTAGGAGTGTAACATTACCCCCAGCTCAGTTCTTGTGATGGTCACTACCACAGGCTGTGTTAACATGAGCTGTAGGAGCGTAACATTACCCCCAGCTCAGTTCTTCTGATGGTCACTACCACAGGCTGTGTTGTTAACATGAGGTATAGGAGTGTAACATTACCCCCAGGTCAGTTCTTGTGATGGTCACTACCACAGACTGTGTTGTTAACATGAGCTACAGGGGTGTAACATTACCCCCAGCTCAGTTCTTGTGATGGTCACTACCACAGGCTGTGTTGTTAACATGAGCTGTAGGAGTGTAACATTACCCCCAGCTCAGTTCTTGTGATGGATACTACCACAGGCTGTGTTAACATGAGCTGTAGGAGCGTAACAATACCCCCAGCTCAGTTCTTGTGATGGTCAGTCATTACCACAGGCTGTGTTGTTAACATGAGGTGTAGGAGTGTAACATTACCCCCAGCTCAGTTCTTCTGATGGTCACTACCACAGGCTGTGTTGTTAACATGAGCTGTAGGAGTGTAACATTACCCCCAGCTCAGTTCTTGTGATGGTCACTACCACAGGCTGTGTTAACATGAGCTGTAGGAGCGTAACATTACCCCCAGCTCAGTTCTTCTGATGGTCACTACCACAGGCTGTGTTAACATGAGCTGTAGGAGCGTAACATTACGCCCAGCTCAGTTCTTCTAATGGTCACTACCACAGGCTGTGTTGTTAACATGAGCTACAGGAGTGTAACATTACCCCCAGCTCAGTTCTTCTGATGGTCACTACCACAGGCTGTGTTGTTAACATGAGCTACAGGAGTGTAACATTAACCCCAGCTCAGTTCTTCTGATGGTTACTACCACAGTCTGTGTTAACATGAGCTGTAGGAGTGTAACATTACCCCCAGCTCAGTTCTTGTGATGGTCACTACCATAGGCTGTGTTGTTAACATGAGCTGTAGGAGCGTAACATTACCCCCAGCTCAGTTCTTCTGATGGTCAGTCACTACCACAGGCTGTGTTGTTAACATGAGCTACAGGAGTATAACATTATCCCCAGCTCAGTTCTTCTGATGGTCACTACCACAGGCTGTGTTGTTAACATGAGCTGTAGGAGCGTAACATTAACCCCAGCTCAGTTCTTGTGATGGTCACTACCACAGGCTGTGTTGTTAACATGAGCTACAGGAGTGTAACATTACCCCCAGCTCAGTTCTTCTAATGGTCACTACCACAGGCTGTGTTGTTAACATGAGCTGTAGGAGTGTAACATTACCCCCAGCTCAGTTTTTGTGATAGTCACTACCACAGGCTGTGTTAACATGAGCTGTAGGAGCGTAACATTACCCCCAGCTCAGTTCTTGTGATGGTCACTACCACAGGCTGTGTTAACATGAGCTGCAGGAGTGTAACATTAACCCCAGCTCAGTTCTTCTGATGGTCACTACCACAGGCTGTGTTGTTAACATGAGCTGTAGGAGCGTAACATTAACCCCAGCTCAGTTCTTGTGATGGTCACTACCACAGGCTGTGTTGTTAACATGAGCTGTAGGAGCGTAACATTACCCCCAGCTCAGTTCTTGTGATGGTCACTACCACAGGCTGTGTTGTTAACATGAGCTACAGGAGTGTAACATTAACCCCAGCTCAGTTCTTCTGATGGTCACTACCACAGGCTGTGTTGTTAACATGAGGTATAGGAGTGTAACATTACCCCCAGCTCAGTTCTTGTGATTGTCACTACCACAGACTGTGTTGTTAACATGAGCTACAGGAGTGTAACATTACCCCCAGCTCAGTTCTTCTGATGGTCACTACCACAGGCTGTGTTGTTAACATGAGCTGTAGGAGTGTAACATTATCCCCAGCTCAGTTCTTGTGATGGTCACTACCACAGGCTGTGTTAACATGAGCTGTAGGAGCGTAACATTACCCCCAGCTCAGTTCTTCTGATGGTCAGTCATTACCACAGGCTGTGTTGTTAACATGAGCTACAGGAGTATAACATTAACCCCAGCTCAGTTCTTCTGATGGTCACTACCACAGGCTGTGTTGTTAACATGAGCTGTAGGAGCGTAACATTACCCCCAGCTCAGTTCTTCTGATGGTCACTACCACAGGCTGTGTTGTTAACATGAGCTGTAGGAGCGTAACATTACCCCCAGCTCAGTTATTCTGATGGTCAGTCACTACCACAGGCTGTGTTGTTAACATGAGCTGTAGGAGTGTAACATTACCACCAGCTCGGTTCTTGTGATGGTCACTACCACAGGCTGTGTTGTTAACATGAGGTGTAGGAGTGTAACATTACCCCCAGCTCAGTTCTTCTGATGGTCACTACCACAGGCTGTGTTGTTAACATGAGCTGTAGGAGTGTAACATTACCCCCAGCTCAGTTCTTGTGATGGTCACTACCACAGGCTGTGTTAACATGAGCTGTAGGAGCGTAACATTACCCCCAGCTCAGTTCTTCTGATGGTCACTACCACAGGCTGTGTTGTTAACATGAGCTGTAGGAGCGTAACATTAACCCCAGCTCAGTTCTTGTGATGGTCACTACCACAGGCTGTGTTGTTAACATGAGCTGTAGAAGTGTAACATTAACCCCAGCTCAGTTCTTGTGATGGTCACTACCACAGGCTGTGTTGTTAACATGAGCTGTAGGAGCGTAACATTACCCCCAGCTCAGTTCTTGTGATGGTCACTACCACAGGCTGTGTTGTTAACATGAGCTACAGGAGTGTAACATTAACCCCAGCTCAGTTCTTCTGATGGTCACTACCACAGGCTGTGTTGTTAACATGAGGTATAGGAGTGTAACATTACCCCCAGCTCAGTTCTTGTGATGGTCACTACCACAGACTGTGTTGTTAACATGAGCTACAGGAGTGTAACATTACCCCTAGCTCAGTTCTTCTGATGGACAGTCACTACCACAGGCTGTGTTGTTAACATGAGCTGTAGGAGTGTAACATTACCCCCAGCTCGGTTCTTGTGATGGTCACTACCACAGGCTGTGTTGTTAACATGAGCTGTAGGAGTGTAACATTACCCCCAGCTCAGTTCTTCTGATGGTCACTACCACAGGCTGTGTTAACATGAGCTGTAGGAGCGTAACATTACCCCCAGCTCAGTTCTTCTGATGGTCACTACCACAGGCTGTGTTGTTAACATGAGGTGTAGGAGTGTAACATTACCCCAGCTCAGTTCTTCTTATGGTCACTACCACAGGCTGTGTTAACATGAGGTGTAGGAGTGTAACATTACCCCCAGCTCAGTTCTTGTGATGGTCACTACCACAGGCTGTGTTAACATGAGCTGCAGGAGTGTAACATTAACCCCAGCTCAGTTCTTCTGATGGTCACTACCACAGGCTGTGTTGTTAACATGAGCTGTAGGAGCGTAACATTACCCCCAGCTCAGTTCTTCTGATGGTCAGTCACTACCACAGGCTGTGTTGTTAACATGAGCTGTAGGAGTGTAACATTACCCCCAGCTCAGTTCTTCTGATGGTCACTACCACAGGCTGTGTTGTTAACATGAGCTGTAGGAGTGTAACATTACCCCCAGCTCAGTTCTTCTGATGGTCACTACCACAGGCTGTGTTGTTAACATGAGCTGTAGGAGCGTAACATTACCCCCAGTTCAGTTCTTCTGATGGTCAGTCACTACCACAAGCTGTGTTGTTAACATGAGCTGTAGGAGTGTAACATTACCCCCAGCTCGGTTCTTCTGATGGTCACTACCACAGGCTGTGTTGTTAACATGAGTTGTAGGAGCGTAACATTACCCCCATCTCAGTTCTTCTGATGGTCAGTCACTACCACAGGCTGTGTTGTTAACATGAGGTGTAGGAGTGTAACATTACCCCCAGCTCAGTTCTTCTGATGGTCACTACCACAGGCTGTGTTGTTAACATGAGCTGTAGGAGTGTAACATTACCCCCAGCTCAGTTCTTGTGATGGTCACTACCACAGGCTGTGTTAACATGAGCTGTAGGAGCGTAACATTACCCCCAGCTCAGTTCTTCTGATGGTCACTACCACAGGCTCTGTTGTTAACATGAGCTACAGGAGTATAACATTAACCCCAGCTCAGTTCTTCTGATGGTCACTACCACAGCTTGTGTTGTTAACATGAGCTGTAGGAGTGTAACATTAACCCCAGCTCAGTTCTTGTGATGGTCACTACCACAGGCTGTGTTGACATGAGGTGTGGGAGTGTAACATTACCCCTAGCTCAGTTCTTGTGATGGTCACTACCACAGGCTGTGTTAACATGAGCTGCAGGAGTGTAACATTAACCCCAGCTCAGTTCTTCTGATTGTCACTACCACAGGCTGTGTTGTTAACATGAGCTGTAGGAGCGTAACATTATCCCCAGCTCAGTTCTTGTGATGGTCACTACCACAGGCTGTGTTGTTAACATGAGCTGTAGAAGTGTAACATTAACCCCAGCTCAGTTCTTGTGATGGTCACTACCACAGGCTGTGTTGTTAACATGAGCTGTAGGAGCGTAACATTACCCCCAGCTCAGTTCTTGTGATGGTCACTACCACAGGCTGTGTTGTTAACATGAGCTACAGGAGTGTAACTTTAACCCCAGCTCAGTTCTTCTGATGGTCACTACCACAGGCTGTGTTGTTAACATGAGGTATAGGAGTGTAACATTACCCCCAGCTCAGTTCTTGTGATGGTCACTACCACAGACTGTGTTGTTAACATGAGCTACAGGAGTGTAACATTACCCCCAGCTCAGTTCTTGTGATGGTCACTACCACAGGCTGTGTTGTTAACATGAGCTGTAGGAGTGTAACATTACCCCCAGCTCAGTTCTTGTGATGGTCACTACCACAGGCTGCGTTGTTAACATGAGCTGTAGAAGTGTAACATTACCCCCAGCTCAGTTCTTCTGATGGTCACTACCACAGGCTGTGTTGTTAACATGAGCTGTAGGAGCGTAACATTACCCCCAGCTCAGTTCTTCTGATGGTCAGTCACTACCACAAGGCTGTGTTGTTAACATGAGCTGTAGGAGTGTAACATTACCCCCAGCTCGGTTCTTTTGATGGTCACTACCACAGGCTGTGTTGTTAACATGAGCTGTAGGAGTGTAACATTACCCCCAGCTCAGTTCTTCTGATGGTCACTACCACAGGCTGTGTTAACATGAGCTGTAGGAGCGTAACATTACCCCCAGCTCAGTTCTTCTGATGGTCACTACCACAGGCTGTGTTGTTAACATGAGGTGTAGGAGTGTAACATTACCCCAGCTCAGTTCTTCTTATGGTCACTACCACAGGCTGTGTTAACATGAGGTGTAGGAGTGTAACATTACCCCCAGCTCAGTTCTTGTGATGGTCACTACCACAGGCTGTGTTAACATGAGCTGCAGGAGTGTAACATTAACCCCAGCTCAGTTCTTCTGATGGTCACTACCACAGGCTGTGTTGTTAACATGAGCTGTAGGAGCGTAACATTACCCCCAGCTCAGTTCTTCTGATGGTCAGTCACTAACACAGGCTGTGTTGTTAACATGAGCTGTAGGAGTGTAACATTACCCCCAGCTCAGTTCTTCTGATGGTCACTACCACAGGCTGTGTTGTTAACATGAGCTGTAGGAGCGTAACATTACCCCCAGCTCAGTTCTTGTGCTGGTCACTACCACAGGCTGTGTTAACATGAGCTGCAGGAGTGTAACATTAACCCCAGCTCAGTTCTTCTGATGGTTACTACCACAGTCTGTGTTAACATGAGCTGTAGGAGTGTAACATTACCCCCAGCTCAGTTCTTGTGATGGTCACTACCATAGGCTGTGTTGTTAACATGAGCTGTAGGAGCGTAACATTACCCCCAGCTCAGTTCTTCTGATGGTCAGTCACTACCACAGGCTGTGTTGTTAACATGAGCTACAGGAGTATAACATTATCCCCAGCTCAGTTCTTCTGATGGTCACTACCACAGGCTGTGTTGTTAACATGAGCTGTAGGAGCGTAACATTAACCCCAGCTCAGTTCTTGTGATGGTCACTACCACAGGCTGTGTTGTTAACATGAGCTACAGGAGTGTAACATTACCCCCAGCTCAGTTCTTCTAATGGTCACTACCACAGGCTGTGTTGTTAACATGAGCTGTAGGAGTGTAACATTACCCCCAGCTCAGTTTTTGTGATAGTCACTACCACAGGCTGTGTTAACATAAGCTGTAGGAGCGTAACATTACCCCCAGCTCAGTTCTTGTGATGGTCACTACCACAGGCTGTGTTAACATGAGCTGCAGGAGTGTAACATTAACCCCAGCTCAGTTCTTCTGATGGTCACTACCACAGGCTGTGTTGTTAACATGAGCTGTAGGAGCGTAACATTAACCCCAGCTCAGTTCTTGTGATGGTCACTACCACAGGCTGTGTTGTTAACATGAGCTGTAGGAGCGTAACATTACCCCCAGCTCAGTTCTTGTGATGGTCACTACCACAGGCTGTGTTGTTAACATGAGCTACAGGAGTGTAACATTAACCCCAGCTCAGTTCTTCTGATGGTCACTACCACAGGCTGTGTTGTTAACATGAGGTATAGGAGTGTAACATTACCCCCAGCTCAGTTCTTGTGATTGTCACTACCACAGACTGTGTTGTTAACATGAGCTACAGGAGTGTAACATTACCCCCAGCTCAGTTCTTCTGATGGTCACTACCACAGGCTGTGTTGTTAACATGAGCTGTAGGAGTGTAACATTATCCCCAGCTCAGTTCTTGTGATGGTCACTACCACAGGCTGTGTTAACATGAGCTGTAGGAGCGTAACATTACCCCCAGCTCAGTTCTTCTGATGGTCAGTCATTACCACAGGCTGTGTTGTTAACATGAGCTACAGGAGTATAACATTAACCCCAGCTCAGTTCTTCTGATGGTCACTACCACAGGCTGTGTTGTTAACATGAGCTGTAGGAGCGTAACATTACCCCCAGCTCAGTTCTTCTGATGGTCACTACCACAGGCTGTGTTGTTAACATGAGCTGTAGGAGCGTAACATTACCCCCAGCTCAGTTATTCTGATGGTCAGTCACTACCACAGGCTGTGTTGTTAACATGAGCTGTAGGAGTGTAACATTACCACCAGCTCGGTTCTTGTGATGGTCACTACCACAGGCTGTGTTGTTAACATGAGGTGTAGGAGTGTAACATTACCCCCAGCTCAGTTCTTCTGATGGTCACTACCACAGGCTGTGTTGTTAACATGAGCTGTAGGAGTGTAACATTACCCCCAGCTCAGTTCTTGTGATGGTCACTACCACAGGCTGTGTTAACATGAGCTGTAGGAGCGTAACATTACCCCCAGCTCAGTTCTTCTGATGGTCACTACCACAGGCTGTGTTGTTAACATGAGCTGTAGGAGCGTAACATTAACCCCAGCTCAGTTCTTGTGATGGTCACTACCACAGGCTGTGTTGTTAACATGAGCTGTAGAAGTGTAACATTAACCCCAGCTCAGTTCTTGTGATGGTCACTACCACAGGCTGTGTTGTTAACATGAGCTGTAGGAGCGTAACATTACCCCCAGCTCAGTTCTTGTGATGGTCACTACCACAGGCTGTGTTGTTAACATGAGCTACAGGAGTGTAACATTAACCCCAGCTCAGTTCTTCTGATGGTCACTACCACAGGCTGTGTTGTTAACATGAGGTATAGGAGTGTAACATTACCCCCAGCTCAGTTCTTGTGATGGTCACTACCACAGACTGTGTTGTTAACATGAGCTACAGGAGTGTAACATTACCCCTAGCTCAGTTCTTCTGATGGACAGTCACTACCACAGGCTGTGTTGTTAACATGAGCTGTAGGAGTGTAACATTACCCCCAGCTCGGTTCTTGTGATGGTCACTACCACAGGCTGTGTTGTTAACATGAGCTGTAGGAGTGTAACATTACCCCCAGCTCAGTTCTTCTGATGGTCACTACCACAGGCTGTGTTAACATGAGCTGTAGGAGCGTAACATTACCCCCAGCTCAGTTCTTCTGATGGTCACTACCACAGGCTGTGTTGTTAACATGAGGTGTAGGAGTGTAACATTACCCCAGCTCAGTTCTTCTTATGGTCACTACCACAGGCTGTGTTAACATGAGGTGTAGGAGTGTAACATTACCCCCAGCTCAGTTCTTGTGATGGTCACTACCACAGGCTGTGTTAACATGAGCTGCAGGAGTGTAACATTAACCCCAGCTCAGTTCTTCTGATGGTCACTACCACAGGCTGTGTTGTTAACATGAGCTGTAGGAGCGTAACATTACCCCCAGCTCAGTTCTTCTGATGGTCAGTCACTACCACAGGCTGTGTTGTTAACATGAGCTGTAGGAGTGTAACATTACCCCCAGCTCAGTTCTTCTGATGGTCACTACCACAGGCTGTGTTGTTAACATGAGCTGTAGGAGTGTAACATTACCCCCAGCTCAGTTCTTCTGATGGTCACTACCACAGGCTGTGTTGTTAACATGAGCTGTAGGAGCGTAACATTACCCCCAGTTCAGTTCTTCTGATGGTCAGTCACTACCACAAGCTGTGTTGTTAACATGAGCTGTAGGAGTGTAACATTACCCCCAGCTCGGTTCTTCTGATGGTCACTACCACAGGCTGTGTTAACATGAGCTGTAGGAGTGTAACATTACCCCCAGCTCAGTTCTTGTGATGGTCACTACCACAGGCTGTGTTAACATGAGCTGCAGGAGTGTAACATTAACCCCAGCTCAGTTCTTCTGATGGTCACTACCACAGGCTGTGTTGTTAACATGAGCTGTAGGAGCGTAACATTACCCCCAGCTCAGTTCTTCTGATGGTCAGTCACTAACACAGGCTGTGTTGTTAACATGAGCTGTAGGAGTGTAACATTACCCCCAGCTCAGTTCTTCTGATGGTCACTACCACAGGCTGTGTTGTTAACATGAGCTGTAGGAGCGTAACATTACCCCCAGCTCAGTTCTTGTGCTGGTCACTACCACAGGCTGTGTTAACATGAGCTGCAGGAGTGTAACATTAACCCCAGCTCAGTTCTTCTGATGGTTACTACCACAGTCTGTGTTAACATGAGCTGTAGGAGTGTAACATTACCCCCAGCTCAGTTCTTGTGATGGTCACTACCATAGGCTGTGTTGTTAACATGAGCTGTAGGAGCGTAACATTACCCCCAGCTCAGTTCTTCTGATGGTCAGTCACTACCACAGGCTGTGTTGTTAACATGAGCTACAGGAGTATAACATTATCCCCAGCTCAGTTCTTCTGATGGTCACTACCACAGGCTGTGTTGTTAACATGAGCTGTAGGAGCGTAACATTAACCCCAGCTCAGTTCTTGTGATGGTCACTACCACAGGCTGTGTTGTTAACATGAGCTACAGGAGTGTAACATTACCCCCAGCTCAGTTCTTCTAATGGTCACTACCACAGGCTGTGTTGTTAACATGAGCTGTAGGAGTGTAACATTACCCCCAGCTCAGTTTTTGTGATAGTCACTACCACAGGCTGTGTTAACATAAGCTGTAGGAGCGTAACATTACCCCCAGCTCAGTTCTTGTGATGGTCACTACCACAGGCTGTGTTAACATGAGCTGCAGGAGTGTAACATTAACCCCAGCTCAGTTCTTCTGATGGTCACTACCACAGGCTGTGTTGTTAACATGAGCTGTAGGAGCGTAACATTAACCCCAGCTCAGTTCTTGTGATGGTCACTACCACAGGCTGTGTTGTTAACATGAGCTGTAGGAGCGTAACATTACCCCCAGCTCAGTTCTTGTGATGGTCACTACCACAGGCTGTGTTGTTAACATGAGCTACAGGAGTGTAACATTAACCCCAGCTCAGTTCTTCTGATGGTCACTACCACAGGCTGTGTTGTTAACATGAGGTATAGGAGTGTAACATTACCCCCAGCTCAGTTCTTGTGATTGTCACTACCACAGACTGTGTTGTTAACATGAGCTACAGGAGTGTAACATTACCCCCAGCTCAGTTCTTCTGATGGTCACTACCACAGGCTGTGTTGTTAACATGAGCTGTAGGAGTGTAACATTATCCCCAGCTCAGTTCTTGTGATGGTCACTACCACAGGCTGTGTTAACATGAGCTGTAGGAGCGTAACATTACCCCCAGCTCAGTTCTTCTGATGGTCAGTCATTACCACAGGCTGTGTTGTTAACATGAGCTACAGGAGTATAACATTAACCCCAGCTCAGTTCTTCTGATGGTCACTACCACAGGCTGTGTTGTTAACATGAGCTGTAGGAGCGTAACATTACCCCCAGCTCAGTTCTTCTGATGGTCACTACCACAGGCTGTGTTGTTAACATGAGCTGTAGGAGCGTAACATTACCCCCAGCTCAGTTATTCTGATGGTCAGTCACTACCACAGGCTGTGTTGTTAACATGAGCTGTAGGAGTGTAACATTACCACCAGCTCGGTTCTTGTGATGGTCACTACCACAGGCTGTGTTGTTAACATGAGGTGTAGGAGTGTAACATTACCCCCAGCTCAGTTCTTCTGATGGTCACTACCACAGGCTGTGTTGTTAACATGAGCTGTAGGAGTGTAACATTACCCCCAGCTCAGTTCTTGTGATGGTCACTACCACAGGCTGTGTTAACATGAGCTGTAGGAGCGTAACATTACCCCCAGCTCAGTTCTTCTGATGGTCACTACCACAGGCTGTGTTGTTAACATGAGCTGTAGGAGCGTAACATTAACCCCAGCTCAGTTCTTGTGATGGTCACTACCACAGGCTGTGTTGTTAACATGAGCTGTAGAAGTGTAACATTAACCCCAGCTCAGTTCTTGTGATGGTCACTACCACAGGCTGTGTTGTTAACATGAGCTGTAGGAGCGTAACATTACCCCCAGCTCAGTTCTTGTGATGGTCACTACCACAGGCTGTGTTGTTAACATGAGCTACAGGAGTGTAACATTAACCCCAGCTCAGTTCTTCTGATGGTCACTACCACAGGCTGTGTTGTTAACATGAGGTATAGGAGTGTAACATTACCCCCAGCTCAGTTCTTGTGATGGTCACTACCACAGACTGTGTTGTTAACATGAGCTACAGGAGTGTAACATTACCCCTAGCTCAGTTCTTCTGATGGACAGTCACTACCACAGGCTGTGTTGTTAACATGAGCTGTAGGAGTGTAACATTACCCCCAGCTCGGTTCTTGTGATGGTCACTACCACAGGCTGTGTTGTTAACATGAGCTGTAGGAGTGTAACATTACCCCCAGCTCAGTTCTTCTGATGGTCACTACCACAGGCTGTGTTAACATGAGCTGTAGGAGCGTAACATTACCCCCAGCTCAGTTCTTCTGATGGTCACTACCACAGGCTGTGTTGTTAACATGAGGTGTAGGAGTGTAACATTACCCCAGCTCAGTTCTTCTTATGGTCACTACCACAGGCTGTGTTAACATGAGGTGTAGGAGTGTAACATTACCCCCAGCTCAGTTCTTGTGATGGTCACTACCACAGGCTGTGTTAACATGAGCTGCAGGAGTGTAACATTAACCCCAGCTCAGTTCTTCTGATGGTCACTACCACAGGCTGTGTTGTTAACATGAGCTGTAGGAGCGTAACATTACCCCCAGCTCAGTTCTTCTGATGGTCAGTCACTACCACAGGCTGTGTTGTTAACATGAGCTGTAGGAGTGTAACATTACCCCCAGCTCAGTTCTTCTGATGGTCACTACCACAGGCTGTGTTGTTAACATGAGCTGTAGGAGTGTAACATTACCCCCAGCTCAGTTCTTCTGATGGTCACTACCACAGGCTGTGTTGTTAACATGAGCTGTAGGAGCGTAACATTACCCCCAGTTCAGTTCTTCTGATGGTCAGTCACTACCACAAGCTGTGTTGTTAACATGAGCTGTAGGAGTGTAACATTACCCCCAGCTCGGTTCTTCTGATGGTCACTACCACAGGCTGTGTTGTTAACATGAGTTGTAGGAGCGTAACATTACCCCCATCTCAGTTCTTCTGATGGTCAGTCACTACCACAGGCTGTGTTGTTAACATGAGGTGTAGGAGTGTAACATTACCCCCAGCTCAGTTCTTCTGATGGTCACTACCACAGGCTGTGTTGTTAACATGAGCTGTAGGAGTGTAACATTACCCCCAGCTCAGTTCTTGTGATGGTCACTACCACAGGCTGTGTTAACATGAGCTGTAGGAGCGTAACATTACCCCCAGCTCAGTTCTTCTGATGGTCACTACCACAGGCTCTGTTGTTAACATGAGCTACAGGAGTATAACATTAACCCCAGCTCAGTTCTTCTGATGGTCACTACCACAGCTTGTGTTGTTAACATGAGCTGTAGGAGTGTAACATTAACCCCAGCTCAGTTCTTGTGATGGTCACTACCACAGGCTGTGTTGATATGAGGTGTGGGAGTGTAACATTACCCCTAGCTCAGTTCTTGTGATGGTCACTACCACAGGCTGTGTTAACATGAGCTGCAGGAGTGTAACATTAACCCCAGCTCAGTTCTTCTGATTGTCACTACCACAGGCTGTGTTGTTAACATGAGCTGTAGGAGCGTAACATTATCCCCAGCTCAGTTCTTGTGATGGTCACTACCACAGGCTGTGTTGTTAACATGAGCTGTAGAAGTGTAACATTAACCCCAGCTCAGTTCTTGTGATGGTCACTACCACAGGCTGTGTTGTTAACATGAGCTGTAGGAGCGTAACATTACCCCCAGCTCAGTTCTTGTGATGGTCACTACCACAGGCTGTGTTGTTAACATGAGCTACAGGAGTGTAACTTTAACCCCAGCTCAGTTCTTCTGATGGTCACTACCACAGGCTGTGTTGTTAACATGAGCTGTAGGAGCGTAACATTACCCCCAGCTCAGTTCTTGTGATGGTCACTACCACAGGCTGTGTTGTTAACATGAGCTGTAGGAGTGTAACATTACCCCCAGCTCAGTTCTTGTGATGGTCACTACCACAGGCTGCGTTGTTAACATGAGCTGTAGAAGTGTAACATTACCCCCAGCTCAGTTCTTCTGATGGTCACTACCACAGGCTGTGTTGTTAACATGAGCTGTAGGAGCGTAACATTACCCCCAGCTCAGTTCTTCTGATGGTCAGTCACTACCACAAGGCTGTGTTGTTAACATGAGCTGTAGGAGTGTAACATTACCCCCAGCTCGGTTCTTTTGATGGTCACTACCACAGGCTGTGTTGTTAACATGAGCTGTAGGAGTGTAACATTACCCCCAGCTCAGTTCTTCTGATGGTCACTACCACAGGCTGTGTTAACATGAGCTGTAGGAGCGTAACATTACCCCCAGCTCAGTTCTTCTGATGGTCACTACCACAGGCTGTGTTGTTAACATGAGGTGTAGGAGTGTAACATTACCCCAGCTCAGTTCTTCTTATGGTCACTACCACAGGCTGTGTTAACATGAGGTGTAGGAGTGTAACATTACCCCCAGCTCAGTTCTTGTGATGGTCACTACCACAGGCTGTGTTAACATGAGCTGCAGGAGTGTAACATTAACCCCAGCTCAGTTCTTCTGATGGTCACTACCACAGGCTGTGTTGTTAACATGAGCTGTAGGAGCGTAACATTACCCCCAGCTCAGTTCTTCTGATGGTCAGTCACTACCACAGGCTGTGTTGTTAACATGAGCTGTAGGAGTGTAACATTACCACCAGCTCGGTTCTTGTGATGGTCACTACCACAGGCTGTGTTGTTAACATGAGGTGTAGGAGTGTAACATTACCCCCAGCTCAGTTCTTCTGATGGTCACTACCACAGGCTGTGTTGTTAACATGAGCTGTAGGAGTGTAACATTACCCCCAGCTCAGTTCTTGTGATGGTCACTACCACAGACTGTGTTAACATGAGCTGTAGGAGCGTAACATTACCCCCAGCTCAGTTCTTCTGATGGTCACTACCACAGGCTGTGTTAACATAAGCTGTAGGAGCGTAACATTACGCCCAGCTCAGTTCTTCTAATGGTCACTACCACAGGCTGTGTTGTTAACATGAGCTACAGGAGTGTAACATTACCCCCAGCTCAGTTCTTCTGATGGTCACTACCACAGGCTGTGTTGTTAACATGAGCTACAGGAGTGTAACATTAACCCCAGCTCAGTTCTTCTGATGGTCACTACCACAGGCTGTGTTGTTAACATGAGCTGTAGGAGCGTAACATTAACCCCAGCTCAGTTCTTGTGATGGTCACTACCACAGGCTGTGTTGTTAACATGAGCTACAGGAGTGTAACATTACCCCCAGCTCAGTTCTTCTAATGGTCACTACCACAGGCTGTGTTGTTAACATGAGCTGTAGGAGTGTAACATTACCCCCAGCTCAGTTTTTGTGATAGTCACTACCACAGGCTGTGTTAACATGAGCTGTAGGAGCGTAACATTACCCCCAGCTCAGTTCTTGTGATGGTCACTACCACAGGCTGTGTTAACATGAGCTGCAGGAGTGTAACATTAACCCCAGCTCAGTTCTTCTGATGGTCACTACCACAGGCTGTGTTGTTAACATGAGCTGTAGGAGCGTAACATTAACCCCAGCTCAGTTCTTGTGATGGTCACTACCACAGGCTGTGTTGTTAACATGAGCTGTAGAAGTGTAACATTAACCCCAGCTCAGTTCTTGTGATGGTCACTACCACAGGCTGTGTTGTTAACATGAGCTGTAGGAGCATAACATTACCCCCAGCTCAGTTCTTGTGATGGTCACTACCACAGGCTGTGTTGTTAACATGAGCTACAGGAGTGTAACATTAACCCCAGCTCAGTTCTTCTGATGGTCACTACCACAGGCTGTGTTGTTAACATGAGGTATAGGAGTGTAACATTACCCCCAGGTCAGTTCTTGTGATGGTCACTACCACAGACTGTGTTGTTAACATGAGCTACAGGGGTGTAACATTACCCCCAGCTCAGTTCTTGTGATGGTCACTACCACAGGCTGTGTTGTTAACATGAGCTGTAGGAGTGTAACATTACCCCCAGCTCAGTTCTTGTGATGGATACTACCACAGGCTGTGTTAACATGAGCTGTAGGAGCGTAACAATACCCCCAGCTCAGTTCTTGTGATGGTCAGTCATTACCACAGGCTGTGTTGTTAACATGAGGTGTAGGAGTGTAACATTACCCCCAGCTCAGTTCTTCTGATGGTCACTACCACAGGCTGTGTTGTTAACATGAGGTGTAGGAGTGTAACATTACCCCCAGCTCAGTTCTTCTGATGGTCACTACCACAGGCTGTGTTGTTAACATGAGCTGTAGGAGTGTAACATTACCCCCAGCTAAGTTCTTGTGATGGTCACTACCACAGGCTGTGTTAACATGAGCTGTAGGAGCGTAACATTACCCCCAGCTCAGTTCTTCTGATGGTCACTACCACAGGCTGTGTTAACATGAGCTGTAGGAGCGTAACATTACGCCCAGCTCAGTTCTTCTAATGGTCACTACCACAGGCTGTGTTGTTAACATGAGCTACAGGAGTGTAACATTACCCCCAGCTCAGTTCTTCTGATGGTCACTACCACAGGCTGTGTTGTTAACATGAGCTACAGGAGTGTAACATTAACCCCAGCTCAGTTCTTCTGATGGTAACTACCACAGTCTGTGTTAACATGAGCTGTAGGAGTGTAACATTACCCCCAGCTCAGTTCTTGTGATGGTCACTACCATAGGCTGTGTTGTTAACATGAGCTGTAGGAGCGTAACATTACCCCCAGCTCAGTTCTTCTGATGGTCAGTCACTACCACAGGCTGTGTTGTTAACATGAGCTACAGGAGTATAACATTATCCCCAGCTCAGTTCTTCTGATGGTCACTACCACAGGCTGTGTTGTTAACATGAGCTGTAGGAGCGTAACATTAACCCCAGCTCAGTTCTTGTGATGGTCACTACCACAGGCTGTGTTGTTAACATGAGCTACAGGAGTGTAACATTACCCCCAGCTCAGTTCTTCTAATGGTCACTACCACAGGCTGTGTTGTTAACATGAGCTGTAGGAGTGTAACATTACCCCCAGCTCAGTTTTTGTGATAGTCACTACCACAGGCTGTGTTAACATGAGCTGTAGGAGCGTAACATTACCCCCAGCTCAGTTCTTGTGATGGTCACTACCACAGGCTGTGTTAACATGAGCTGCAGGAGTGTAACATTAACCCCAGCTCAGTTCTTCTGATGGTCACTACCACAGGCTGTGTTGTTAACATGAGCTGTAGGAGCGTAACATTAACCCCAGCTCAGTTCTTGTGATGGTCACTACCACAGGCTGTGTTGTTAACATGAGCTGTAGGAGCGTAACATTACCCCCAGCTCAGTTCTTGTGATGGTCACTACCACAGGCTGTGTTGTTAACATGAGCTGTAGGAGCGTAACATTACCCCCAGCTCAGTTCTTCTGATGGTCACTACCACAGGCTGTGTTGTTAACATGAGGTATAGGAGTGTAACATTACCCCCAGCTCAGTTCTTGTGATTGTCACTACCACAGACTGTGTTGTTAACATGAGCTACAGGAGTGTAACATTACCCCCAGCTCAGTTCTTCTGATGGTCACTACCACAGGCTGTGTTGTTAACATGAGCTGTAGGAGTGTAACATTACCCCCAGCTCAGTTCTTGTGATGGTCACTACCACAGGCTGTGTTAACATGAGCTGTAGGAGCGTAACATTACCCCCAGCTCAGTTCTTCTGATGGTCACTACCACAGGCTGTGTTGTTAACATGAGGTATAGGAGTGTAACATTACCCCCAGGTCAGTTCTTGTGATGGTCACTACCACAGACTGTGTTGTTAACATGAGCTACAGGGGTGTAACATTACCCCCAGCTCAGTTCTTGTGATGGTCACTACCACAGGCTGTGTTGTTAACATGAGCTGTAGGAGTGTAACATTACCTCCAGCTCAGTTCTTGTGATGGATACTACCACAGGCTGTGTTAACATGAGCTGTAGGAGCGTAACAATACCCCCAGCTCAGTTCTTGTGATGGTCAGTCATTACCACAGGCTGTGTTGTTAACATGAGGTGTAGGAGTGTAACATTACCCCCAGCTCAGTTCTTCTGATGGTCACTACCACAGGCTGTGTTGTTAACATGAGCTGTAGGAGTGTAACATTACCCCCAGCTCAGTTCTTGTGATGGTCACTACCACAGGCTGTGTTAACATGAGCTGTAGGAGCGTAACATTACCCCCAGCTCAGTTCTTCTGATGGTCACTACCACAGGCTGTGTTAACATGAGCTGTAGGAGCGTAACATTACGCCCAGCTCAGTTCTTCTAATGGTCACTACCACAGGCTGTGTTGTTAACATGAGCTACAGGAGTGTAACATTACCCCCAGCTCAGTTCTTCTGATGGTCACTACCACAGGCTGTGTTGTTAACATGAGCTACAGGAGTGTAACATTAACCCCAGCTCAGTTCTTCTGATGGTTACTACCACAGTCTGTGTTAACATGAGCTGTAGGAGTGTAACATTACCCCCAGCTCAGTTCTTGTGATGGTCACTACCATAGGCTGTGTTGTTAACATGAGCTGTAGGAGCGTAACATTACCCCCAGCTCAGTTCTTCTGATGGTCAGTCACTACCACAGGCTGTGTTGTTAACATGAGCTACAGGAGTATAACATTATCCCCAGCTCAGATCTTCTGATGGTCACTACCACAGGCTGTGTTGTTAACATGAGCTGTAGGAGCGTAACATTAACCCCAGCTCAGTTCTTGTGATGGTCACTACCACAGGCTGTGTTGTTAACATGAGCTACAGGAGTGTAACATTACCCCCAGCTCAGTTCTTCTAATGGTCACTACCACAGGCTGTGTTGTTAACATGAGCTGTAGGAGTGTAACATTACCCCCAGCTCAGTTTTTGTGATAGTCACTACCACAGGCTGTGTTAACATGAGCTGTAGGAGCGTAACATTACCCCCAGCTCAGTTCTTGTGATGGTCACTACCACAGGCTGTGTTAACATGAGCTGCAGGAGTGTAACATTAACCCCAGCTCAGTTCTTCTGATGGTCACTACCACAGGCTGTGTTGTTAACATGAGCTGTAGGAGCGTAACATTAACCCCAGCTCAGTTCTTGTGATGGTCACTACCACAGGCTGTGTTGTTAACATGAGCTGTAGGAGCGTAACATTACCCCCAGCTCAGTTCTTGTGATGGTCACTACCACAGGCTGTGTTGTTAACATGAGCTACAGGAGTGTAACATTAACCCCAGCTCAGTTCTTCTGATGGTCACTACCACAGGCTGTGTTGTTAACATGAGGTATAGGAGTGTAACATTACCCCCAGCTCAGTTCTTGTGATTGTCACTACCACAGACTGTGTTGTTAACATGAGCTACAGGAGTGTAACATTACCCCCAGCTCAGTTCTTCTGATGGTCACTACCACAGGCTGTGTTGTTAACATGAGCTGTAGGAGTGTAACATTATCCCCAGCTCAGTTCTTGTGATGGTCACTACCACAGGCTGTGTTAACATGAGCTGTAGGAGCGTAACATTACCCCCAGCTCAGTTCTTCTGATGGTCAGTCATTACCACAGGCTGTGTTGTTAACATGAGCTACAGGAGTATAACATTAACCCCAGCTCAGTTCTTCTGATGGTCACTACCACAGGCTGTGTTGTTAACATGAGCTGTAGGAGCGTAACATTACCCCCAGCTCAGTTCTTCTGATGGTCACTACCACAGGCTGTGTTGTTAACATGAGCTGTAGGAGCGTAACATTACCCCCAGCTCAGTTATTCTGATGGTCAGTCACTACCACAGGCTGTGTTGTTAACATGAGCTGTAGGAGTGTAACATTACCACCAGCTCGGTTCTTGTGATGGTCACTACCACAGGCTGTGTTGTTAACATGAGCTACAGGAGTGTAACATTACCCCCAGCTCAGTTCTTCTGATGGTCACTACCACAGGCTGTGTTGTTAACATGAGCTGTAGGAGTGTAACATTACCCCCAGCTCAGTTCTTGTGATGGTCACTACCACAGGCTGTGTTAACATGAGCTGTAGGAGCGTAACATTACCCCCAGCTCAGTTCTTCTGATGGTCACTACCACAGGCTGTGTTGTTAACATGAGCTGTAGGAGTGTAACATTACCCCCAGCTCAGTTCTTCTGATGGTCACTACCACAGGCTGTGTTAACATGAGCTGTAGGAGCGTAACATTACCCCCAGCTCAGTTCTTCTGATGGTCACTACCACAGGCTGTGTTGTTAACATGAGGTGTAGGAGTGTAACATTACCCCAGCTCAGTTCTTCTTATGGTCACTACCACAGGCTGTGTTAACATGAGGTGTAGGAGTGTAACATTACCCCCAGCTCAGTTCTTGTGATGGTCACTACCACAGGCTGTGTTAACATGAGCTGCAGGAGTGTAACATTAACCCCAGCTCAGTTCTTCTGATGGTCACTACCACAGGCTGTGTTGTTAACATGAGCTGTAGGAGCGTAACATTACCCCCAGCTCAGTTCTTCTGATGGTCAGTCACTACCACAGGCTGTGTTGTTAACATGAGCTGTAGGAGTGTAACATTACCCCCAGCTCAGTTCTTCTGATGGTCACTACCACAGGCTGTGTTGTTAACATGAGCTGTAGGAGTGTAACATTACCCCCAGCTCAGTTCTTCTGATGGTCACTACCACAGGCTGTGTTGTTAACATGAGCTGTAGGAGCGTAACATTACCCCCAGTTCAGTTCTTCTGATGGTCAGTCACTACCACAAGCTGTGTTGTTAACATGAGCTGTAGGAGTGTAACATTACCCCCAGCTCGGTTCTTCTGATGGTCACTACCACAGGCTGTGTTGTTAACATGAGTTGTAGGAGCGTAACATTACCCCCATCTCAGTTCTTCTGATGGTCAGTCACTACCACAGGCTGTGTTGTTAACATGAGGTGTAGGAGTGTAACATTACCCCCAGCTCAGTTCTTCTGATGGTCACTACCACAGGCTGTGTTGTTAACATGAGCTGTAGGAGTGTAACATTACCCCCAGCTCAGTTCTTGTGATGGTCACTACCACAGGCTGTGTTAACATGAGCTGTAGGAGCGTAACATTACCCCCAGCAGAGTTCTTCTGATGGTCACTACCACAGGCTCTGTTGTTAACATGAGCTACAGGAGTATAACATTAACCCCAGCTCAGTTCTTCTGATGGTCACTACCACAGCTTGTGTTGTTAACATGAGCTGTAGGAGTGTAACATTAACCCCAGCTCAGTTCTTGTGATGGTCACTACCACAGGCTGTGTTGACATGAGGTGTGGGAGTGTAACATTACCCCTAGCTCAGTTCTTGTGATGGTCACTACCACAGGCTGTGTTAACATGAGCTGCAGGAGTGTAACATTAACCCCAGCTCAGTTCTTCTGATTGTCACTACCACAGGCTGTGTTGTTAACATGAGCTGTAGGAGCGTAACATTATCCCCAGCTCAGTTCTTGTGATGGTCACTACCACAGGCTGTGTTGTTAACATGAGCTGTAGAAGTGTAACATTAACCCCAGCTCAGTTCTTGTGATGGTCACTACCACAGGCTGTGTTGTTAACATGAGCTGTAGGAGTGTAACATTACCCCCAGCTCAGTTCTTGTGATGGATACTACCACAGGCTGTGTTAACATGAGCTGTAGGAGCGTAACAATACCCCCAGCTCAGTTCTTGTGATGGTCAGTCATTACCACAGGCTGTGTTGTTAACATGAGGTGTAGGAGTGTAACATTACCCCCAGCTCAGTTCTTCTGATGGTCACTACCACAGGCTGTGTTGTTAACATGAGCTGTAGGAGTGTAACATTACCCCCAGCTCAGTTCTTGTGATGGTCACTACCACAGGCTGTGTTAACATGAGCTGTAGGAGCGTAACATTACCCCCAGCTCAGTTCTTCTGATGGTCACTACCACAGGCTGTGTTAACATGAGCTGTAGGAGCGTAACATTACGCCCAGCTCAGTTCTTCTAATGGTCACTACCACAGGCTGTGTTGTTAACATGAGCTACAGGAGTGTAACATTACCCCCAGCTCAGTTCTTCTGATGGTCACTACCACAGGCTGTGTTGTTAACATGAGCTACAGGAGTGTAACATTAACCCCAGCTCAGTTCTTCTGATGGTAACTACCACAGTCTGTGTTAACATGAGCTGTAGGAGTGTAACATTACCCCCAGCTCAGTTCTTGTGATGGTCACTACCATAGGCTGTGTTGTTAACATGAGCTGTAGGAGCGTAACATTACCCCCAGCTCAGTTCTTCTGATGGTCAGTCACTACCACAGGCTGTGTTGTTAACATGAGCTACAGGAGTATAACATTATCCCCAGCTCAGTTCTTCTGATGGTCACTACCACAGGCTGTGTTGTTAACATGAGCTGTAGGAGCGTAACATTAACCCCAGCTCAGTTCTTGTGATGGTCACTACCACAGGCTGTGTTGTTAACATGAGCTACAGGAGTGTAACATTACCCCCAGCTCAGTTCTTCTAATGGTCACTACCACAGGCTGTGTTGTTAACATGAGCTGTAGGAGTGTAACATTACCCCCAGCTCAGTTTTTGTGATAGTCACTACCACAGGCTGTGTTAACATGAGCTGTAGGAGCGTAACATTACCCCCAGCTCAGTTCTTGTGATGGTCACTACCACAGGCTGTGTTAACATGAGCTGCAGGAGTGTAACATTAACCCCAGCTCAGTTCTTCTGATGGTCACTACCACAGGCTGTGTTGTTAACATGAGCTGTAGGAGCGTAACATTAACCCCAGCTCAGTTCTTGTGATGGTCACTACCACAGGCTGTGTTGTTAACATGAGCTGTAGGAGCGTAACATTACCCCCAGCTCAGTTCTTGTGATGGTCACTACCACAGGCTGTGTTGTTAACATGAGCTGTAGGAGCGTAACATTACCCCCAGCTCAGTTCTTCTGATGGTCACTACCACAGGCTGTGTTGTTAACATGAGGTATAGGAGTGTAACATTACCCCCAGCTCAGTTCTTGTGATTGTCACTACCACAGACTGTGTTGTTAACATGAGCTACAGGAGTGTAACATTACCCCCAGCTCAGTTCTTCTGATGGTCACTACCACAGGCTGTGTTGTTAACATGAGCTGTAGGAGTGTAACATTACCCCCAGCTCAGTTCTTGTGATGGATACTACCACAGGCTGTGTTAACATGAGCTGTAGGAGCGTAACAATACCCCCAGCTCAGTTCTTGTGATGGTCAGTCATTACCACAGGCTGTGTTGTTAACATGAGGTGTAGGAGTGTAACATTACCCCCAGCTCAGTTCTTCTGATGGTCACTACCACAGGCTGTGTTGTTAACATGAGCTGTAGGAGTGTAACATTACCCCCAGCTCAGTTCTTGTGATGGTCACTACCACAGGCTGTGTTAACATGAGCTGTAGGAGCGTAACATTACCCCCAGCTCAGTTCTTCTGATGGTCACTACCACAGGCTGTGTTAACATGAGCTGTAGGAGCGTAACATTACGCCCAGCTCAGTTCTTCTAATGGTCACTACCACAGGCTGTGTTGTTAACATGAGCTACAGGAGTGTAACATTACCCCCAGCTCAGTTCTTCTGATGGTCACTACCACAGGCTGTGTTGTTAACATGAGCTACAGGAGTGTAACATTAACCCCAGCTCAGTTCTTCTGATGGTTACTACCACAGTCTGTGTTAACATGAGCTGTAGGAGTGTAACATTACCCCCAGCTCAGTTCTTGTGATGGTCACTACCATAGGCTGTGTTGTTAACATGAGCTGTAGGAGCGTAACATTACCCCCAGCTCAGTTCTTCTGATGGTCAGTCACTACCACAGGCTGTGTTGTTAACATGAGCTACAGGAGTATAACATTATCCCCAGCTCAGTTCTTCTGATGGTCACTACCACAGGCTGTGTTGTTAACATGAGCTGTAGGAGCGTAACATTAACCCCAGCTCAGTTCTTGTGATGGTCACTACCACAGGCTGTGTTGTTAACATGAGCTACAGGAGTGTAACATTACCCCCAGCTCAGTTCTTCTAATGGTCACTACCACAGGCTGTGTTGTTAACATGAGCTGTAGGAGTGTAACATTACCCCCAGCTCAGTTTTTGTGATAGTCACTACCACAGGCTGTGTTAACATGAGCTGTAGGAGCGTAACATTACCCCCAGCTCAGTTCTTGTGATGGTCACTACCACAGGCTGTGTTAACATGAGCTGCAGGAGTGTAACATTAACCCCAGCTCAGTTCTTCTGATGGTCACTACCACAGGCTGTGTTGTTAACATGAGCTGTAGGAGCGTAACATTAACCCCAGCTCAGTTCTTGTGATGGTCACTACCACAGGCTGTGTTGTTAACATGAGCTGTAGGAGCGTAACATTACCCCCAGCTCAGTTCTTGTGATGGTCACTACCACAGGCTGTGTTGTTAACATGAGCTACAGGAGTGTAACATTAACCCCAGCTCAGTTCTTCTGATGGTCACTACCACAGGCTGTGTTGTTAACATGAGGTATAGGAGTGTAACATTACCCCCAGCTCAGTTCTTGTGATTGTCACTACCACAGACTGTGTTGTTAACATGAGCTACAGGAGTGTAACATTACCCCCAGCTCAGTTCTTCTGATGGTCACTACCACAGGCTGTGTTGTTAACATGAGCTGTAGGAGTGTAACATTATCCCCAGCTCAGTTCTTGTGATGGTCACTACCACAGGCTGTGTTAACATGAGCTGTAGGAGCGTAACATTACCCCCAGCTCAGTTCTTCTGATGGTCAGTCATTACCACAGGCTGTGTTGTTAACATGAGCTACAGGAGTATAACATTAACCCCAGCTCAGTTCTTCTGATGGTCACTACCACAGGCTGTGTTGTTAACATGAGCTGTAGGAGCGTAACATTACCCCCAGCTCAGTTCTTCTGATGGTCACTACCACAGGCTGTGTTGTTAACATGAGCTGTAGGAGCGTAACATTACCCCCAGCTCAGTTATTCTGATGGTCAGTCACTACCACAGGCTGTGTTGTTAACATGAGCTGTAGGAGTGTAACATTACCACCAGCTCGGTTCTTGTGATGGTCACTACCACAGGCTGTGTTGTTAACATGAGCTACAGGAGTGTAACATTACCCCCAGCTCAGTTCTTCTGATGGTCACTACCACAGGCTGTGTTGTTAACATGAGCTGTAGGAGTGTAACATTACCCCCAGCTCAGTTCTTGTGATGGTCACTACCACAGGCTGTGTTAACATGAGCTGTAGGAGCGTAACATTACCCCCAGCTCAGTTCTTCTGATGGTCACTACCACAGGCTGTGTTGTTAACATGAGCTGTAGGAGCGTAACATTAACCCCAGCTCAGTTCTTGTGATGGTCACTACCACAGGCTGTGTTGTTAACATGAGCTGTAGAAGTGTAACATTAACCCCAGCTCAGTTCTTGTGATGGTCACTACCACAGGCTGTGTTGTTAACATGAGCTGTAGGAGCGTAACATTACCCCCAGCTCAGTTCTTGTGATGGTCACTACCACAGGCTGTGTTGTTAACATGAGCTACAGGAGTGTAACATTAACCCCAGCTCAGTTCTTCTGATGGTCACTACCACAGGCTGTGTTGTTAACATGAGGTATAGGAGTGTAACATTACCCCCAGCTCAGTTCTTGTGATGGTCACTACCACAGACTGTGTTGTTAACATGAGCTACAGGAGTGTAACATTACCCCTAGCTCAGTTCTTCTGATGGACAGTCACTACCACAGGCTGTGTTGTTAACATGAGCTGTAGGAGTGTAACATTACCCCCAGCTCGGTTCTTGTGATGGTCACTACCACAGGCTGTGTTGTTAACATGAGCTGTAGGAGTGTAACATTACCCCCAGCTCAGTTCTTCTGATGGTCACTACCACAGGCTGTGTTAACATGAGCTGTAGGAGCGTAACATTACCCCCAGCTCAGTTCTTCTGATGGTCACTACCACAGGCTGTGTTGTTAACATGAGGTGTAGGAGTGTAACATTACCCCAGCTCAGTTCTTCTTATGGTCACTACCACAGGCTGTGTTAACATGAGGTGTAGGAGTGTAACATTACCCCCAGCTCAGTTCTTGTGATGGTCACTACCACAGGCTGTGTTAACATGAGCTGCAGGAGTGTAACATTAACCCCAGCTCAGTTCTTCTGATGGTCACTACCACAGGCTGTGTTGTTAACATGAGCTGTAGGAGCGTAACATTACCCCCAGCTCAGTTCTTCTGATGGTCAGTCACTACCACAGGCTGTGTTGTTAACATGAGCTGTAGGAGTGTAACATTACCCCCAGCTCAGTTCTTCTGATGGTCACTACCACAGGCTGTGTTGTTAACATGAGCTGTAGGAGTGTAACATTACCCCCAGCTCAGTTCTTCTGATGGTCACTACCACAGGCTGTGTTGTTAACATGAGCTGTAGGAGCGTAACATTACCCCCAGTTCAGTTCTTCTGATGGTCAGTCACTACCACAGGCTGTGTTGTTAACATGAGGTGTAGGAGTGTAACATTACCCCCAGCTCAGTTCTTCTGATGGTCACTACCACAGGCTGTGTTGTTAACATGAGCTGTAGGAGTGTAACATTACCCCCAGCTCAGTTCTTGTGATGGTCACTACCACAGGCTGTGTTAACATGAGCTGTAGGAGCGTAACATTACCCCCAGCAGAGTTCTTCTGATGGTCACTACCACAGGCTCTGTTGTTAACATGAGCTACAGGAGTATAACATTAACCCCAGCTCAGTTCTTCTGATGGTCACTACCACAGCTTGTGTTGTTAACATGAGCTGTAGGAGTGTAACATTAACCCCAGCTCAGTTCTTGTGATGGTCACTACCACAGGCTGTGTTGACATGAGGTGTGGGAGTGTAACATTACCCCTAGCTCAGTTCTTGTGATGGTCACTACCACAGGCTGTGTTAACATGAGCTGCAGGAGTGTAACATTAACCCCAGCTCAGTTCTTCTGATTGTCACTACCACAGGCTGTGTTGTTAACATGAGCTGTAGGAGCGTAACATTATCCCCAGCTCAGTTCTTGTGATGGTCACTACCACAGGCTGTGTTGTTAACATGAGCTGTAGAAGTGTAACATTAACCCCAGCTCAGTTCTTGTGATGGTCACTACCACAGGCTGTGTTGTTAACATGAGCTGTAGGAGCGTAACATTACCCCCAGCTCAGTTCTTGTGATGGTCACTACCACAGGCTGTGTTGTTAACATGAGCTACAGGAGTGTAACTTTAACCCCAGCTCAGTTCTTCTGATGGTCACTACCACAGGCTGTGTTGTTAACATGAGGTATAGGAGTGTAACATTACCCCCAGCTCAGTTCTTGTGATGGTCACTACCACAGACTGTGTTGTTAACATGAGCTACAGGAGTGTAACATTACCCCCAGCTCAGTTCTTGTGATGGTCACTACCACAGGCTGTGTTGTTAACATGAGCTGTAGGAGTGTAACATTACCCCCAGCTCAGTTCTTGTGATGGTCACTACCACAGGCTGCGTTGTTAACATGAGCTGTAGAAGTGTAACATTACCCCCAGCTCAGTTCTTCTGATGGTCACTACCACAGGCTGTGTTGTTAACATGAGCTGTAGGAGCGTAACATTACCCCCAGCTCAGTTCTTCTGATGGTCAGTCACTACCACAAGGCTGTGTTGTTAACATGAGCTGTAGGAGTGTAACATTACCCCCAGCTCGGTTCTTTTGATGGTCACTACCACAGGCTGTGTTGTTAACATGAGCTGTAGGAGTGTAACATTACCCCCAGCTCAGTTCTTCTGATGGTCACTACCACAGGCTGTGTTAACATGAGCTGTAGGAGCGTAACATTACCCCCAGCTCAGTTCTTCTGATGGTCACTACCACAGGCTGTGTTGTTAACATGAGGTGTAGGAGTGTAACATTACCCCAGCTCAGTTCTTCTTATGGTCACTACCACAGGCTGTGTTAACATGAGGTGTAGGAGTGTAACATTACCCCCAGCTCAGTTCTTGTGATGGTCACTACCACAGGCTGTGTTAACATGAGCTGCAGGAGTGTAACATTAACCCCAGCTCAGTTCTTGTGATGGTCACTACCACAGGCTGTGTTGTTAACATGAGCTGTAGAAGTGTAACATTAACCCCAGCTCAGTTCTTGTGATGGTCACTACCACAGGCTGTGTTGTTAACATGAGCTGTAGGAGCGTAACATTACCCCCAGCTCAGTTCTTGTGATGGTCACTACCACAGGCTGTGTTGTTAACATGAGCTACAGGAGTGTAACTTTAACCCCAGCTCAGTTCTTCTGATGGTCACTACCACAGGCTGTGTTGTTAACATGAGGTATAGGAGTGTAACATTACCCCCAGCTCAGTTCTTGTGATGGTCACTACCACAGACTGTGTTGTTAACATGAGCTACAGGAGTGTAACATTACCCCCAGCTCAGTTCTTGTGATGGTCACTACCACAGGCTGTGTTGTTAACATGAGCTGTAGGAGTGTAACATTACCCCCAGCTCAGTTCTTGTGATGGTCACTACCACAGGCTGCGTTGTTAACATGAGCTGTAGAAGTGTAACATTACCCCCAGCTCAGTTCTTCTGATGGTCACTACCACAGGCTGTGTTGTTAACATGAGCTGTAGGAGCGTAACATTACCCCCAGCTCAGTTCTTCTGATGGTCAGTCACTACCACAAGGCTGTGTTGTTAACATGAGCTGTAGGAGTGTAACATTACCCCCAGCTCGGTTCTTTTGATGGTCACTACCACAGGCTGTGTTGTTAACATGAGCTGTAGGAGTGTAACATTACCCCCAGCTCAGTTCTTCTGATGGTCACTACCACAGGCTGTGTTAACATGAGCTGTAGGAGCGTAACATTACCCCCAGCTCAGTTCTTCTGATGGTCACTACCACAGGCTGTGTTGTTAACATGAGGTGTAGGAGTGTAACATTACCCCAGCTCAGTTCTTCTTATGGTCACTACCACAGGCTGTGTTAACATGAGGTGTAGGAGTGTAACATTACCCCCAGCTCAGTTCTTGTGATGGTCACTACCACAGGCTGTGTTAACATGAGCTGCAGGAGTGTAACATTAACCCCAGCTCAGTTCTTCTGATGGTCACTACCACAGGCTGTGTTGTTAACATGAGCTGTAGGAGCGTAACATTACCCCCAGCTCAGTTCTTCTGATGGTGAGTCACTACCACAGGCTGTGTTGTTAACATGAGCTGTAGGAGTGTAACATTACCCCCAGCTCAGTTCTTCTGATGGTCACTACCACAGGCTGTGTTGTTAACATGAGCTGTAGGAGCGTAACATTACCCCCAGCTCAGTTCTTCTGATGGTCAGTCACTACCACAGGCTGTGTTGTTAACATGAGCTGTAGGAGCGTAACATTAACCCCAGCTCAGTTCTTGTGATGGTCACTACCACAGGCTGTGTTGTTAACATGAGCTACAGGAGTGTAACATTACCCCCAGCTCAGTTCTTCTAATGGTCACTACCACAGGCTGTGTTGTTAACATGAGCTGTAGGAGTGTAACATTACCCCCAGCTCAGTTTTTGTGATAGTCACTACCACAGGCTGTGTTAACATGAGCTGTAGGAGCGTAACATTACCCCCAGCTCAGTTCTTGTGATGGTCACTACCACAGGCTGTGTTAACATGAGCTGCAGGAGTGTAACATTAACCCCAGCTCAGTTCTTCTGATGGTCACTACCACAGGCTGTGTTGTTAACATGAGCTGTAGGAGCGTAACATTAACCCCAGCTCAGTTCTTGTGATGGTCACTACCACAGGCTGTGTTGTTAACATGAGCTGTAGAAGTGTAACATTAACCCCAGCTCAGTTCTTGTGATGGTCACTACCACAGGCTGTGTTGTTAACATGAGCTGTAGGAGCATAACATTACCCCCAGCTCAGTTCTTGTGATGGTCACTACCACAGGCTGTGTTGTTAACATGAGCTACAGGAGTGTAACATTAACCCCAGCTCAGTTCTTCTGATGGTCACTACCACAGGCTGTGTTGTTAACATGAGGTATAGGAGTGTAACATTACCCCCAGCTCAGTTCTTGTGATGGTCACTACCACAGACTGTGTTGTTAACATGAGCTACAGGAGTGTAACATTACCCCCAGCTCAGTTCTTGTGATGGTCACTACCACAGGCTGTGTTGTTAACATGAGCTGTAGGAGTGTAACATTACCCCCAGCTCAGTTCTTGTGATGGTCACTACCACAGGCTGTGTTAACATGAGCTGTAGGAGCGTAACATTACCCCCAGCTCAGTTCTTGTGATGGTCAGTCATTACCACAGGCTGTGTTGTTAACATGAGCTACAGGAGTATAACATTAACCCCAGCTCAGTTCTTCTTATGGTCACTACCACAGGCTGTGTTGTTAACATGAGCTGTAGGAGCGTAACATTACCCCCAGCTCAGTTATTCTGATGGTCAGTCACTACCACAGGCTGTGTTGTTAACATGAGCTGTAGGAGTGTAACATTACCACCAGCTCGGTTCTTGTGATGGTCACTACCACAGGCTGTGTTGTTAACATGAGCTACAGGAGTGTAACATTACCCCCAGCTCAGTTCTTCTGATGGTCACTACCACAGGCTGTGTTGTTAACATGAGCTACAGGAGTGTAACATTAACCCCAGCTCAGTTCTTCTGATGGTTACTACCACAGTCTGTGTTAACATGAGCTGTAGGAGTGTAACATTACCCCCAGCTCAGTTCTTGTGATGGTCACTACCATAGGCTGTGTTGTTAACATGAGCTGTAGGAGCGTAACATTACCCCCAGCTCAGTTCTTCTGATGGTCAGTCACTACCACAGGCTGTGTTGTTAACATGAGCTACAGGAGTATAACATTATCCCCAGCTCAGTTCTTCTGATGGTCACTACCACAGGCTGTGTTGTTAACATGAGCTGTAGGAGCGTAACATTAACCCCAGCTCAGTTCTTGTGATGGTCACTACCACAGGCTGTGTTGTTAACATGAGCTACAGGAGTGTAACATTACCCCCAGCTCAGTTCTTCTAATGGTCACTACCACAGGCTGTGTTGTTAACATGAGCTGTAGGAGTGTAACATTACCCCCAGCTCAGTTTTTGTGATAGTCACTACCACAGGCTGTGTTAACATGAGCTGTAGGAGCGTAACATTACCCCCAGCTCAGTTCTTGTGATGGTCACTACCACAGGCTGTGTTAACATGAGCTGCAGGAGTGTAACATTAACCCCAGCTCAGTTCTTCTGATGGTCACTACCACAGGCTGTGTTGTTAACATGAGCTGTAGGAGCGTAACATTAACCCCAGCTCAGTTCTTGTGATGGTCACTACCACAGGCTGTGTTGTTAACATGAGCTGTAGGAGCGTAACATTACCCCCAGCTCAGTTCTTGTGATGGTCACTACCACAGGCTGTGTTGTTAACATGAGCTACAGGAGTGTAACATTAACCCCAGCTCAGTTCTTCTGATGGTCACTACCACAGGCTGTGTTGTTAACATGAGGTATAGGAGTGTAACATTACCCCCAGCTCAGTTCTTGTGATTGTCACTACCACAGACTGTGTTGTTAACATGAGCTACAGGAGTGTAACATTACCCCCAGCTCAGTTCTTCTGATGGTCACTACCACAGGCTGTGTTGTTAACATGAGCTGTAGGAGTGTAACATTACCCCCAGCTCAGTTCTTGTGTTGGTCACTACCACAGGCTGTGTTAACATGAGCTGTAGGAGCGTAACATTACCCCCAGCTCAGTTCTTCTGATGGTCAGTCATTACCACAGGCTGTGTTGTTAACATGAGCTACAGGAGTATAACATTAACCCCAGCTCAGTTCTTCTGATGGTCACTACCACAGGCTGTGTTGTTAACATGAGCTGTAGGAGCGTAACATTACCCCCAGCTCAGTTCTTCTGATGGTCACTACCACAGGCTGTGTTGTTAACATGAGCTGTAGGAGCGTAACATTACCCCCAGCTCAGTTATTCTGATGGTCAGTCACTACCACAGGCTGTGTTGTTAACATGAGCTGTAGGAGTGTAACATTACCACCAGCTCGGTTCTTGTGATGGTCACTACCACAGGCTGTGTTAACATGAGCTGTAGGAGCGTAACATTACCCCCAGCTCAGTTCTTCTGATGGTCACTACCACAGGCTGTGTTGTTAACATGAGCTGTAGGAGCGTAACATTAACCCCAGCTCAGTTCTTGTGATGGTCACTACCACAGGCTGTGTTGTTAACATGAGCTGTAGAAGTGTAACATTAACCCCAGCTCAGTTCTTGTGATGGTCACTACCACAGGCTGTGTTGTTAACATGAGCTGTAGGAGCGTAACATTACCCCCAGCTCAGTTCTTCTGATGGTCACTACCACAGGCTGTGTTGTTAACATGAGCTACAGGAGTGTAACATTAACCCCAGCTCAGTTCTTCTGATGGTCACTACCACAGGCTGTGTTGTTAACATGAGGTATAGGAGTGTAACATTACCCCCAGCTCAGTTCTTGTGATGGTCACTACCACAGACTGTGTTGTTAACATGAGCTACAGGAGTGTAACATTACCCCTAGCTCAGTTCTTCTGATGGACAGTCACTACCACAGGCTGTGTTGTTAACATGAGCTGTAGGAGTGTAACATTACCCACAGCTCGGTTCTTGTGATGGTCACTACCACAGGCTGTGTTGTTAACATGAGCTGTAGGAGTGTAACATTACCCCCAGCTCAGTTCTTCTGATGGTCACTACCACAGGCTGTGTTAACATGAGCTGTAGGAGCGTAACATTACCCCCAGCTCAGTTCTTCTGATGGTCACTACCACAGGCTGTGTTGTTAACATGAGGTGTAGGAGTGTAACATTACCCCAGCTCAGTTCTTCTTATGGTCACTACCACAGGCTGTGTTAACATGAGGTGTAGGAGTGTAACATTACCCCCAGCTCAGTTCTTGTGATGGTCACTACCACAGGCTGTGTTAACATGAGCTGCAGGAGTGTAACATTAACCCCAGCTCAGTTCTTCTGATGGTCACTACCACAGGCTGTGTTGTTAACATGAGCTGTAGGAGCGTAACATTACCCCCAGCTCAGTTCTTCTGATGGTCAGTCACTACCACAGGCTGTGTTGTTAACATGAGCTGTAGGAGTGTAACATTACCCCCAGCTCAGTTCTTCTGATGGTCACTACCACAGGCTGTGTTGTTAACATGAGCTGTAGGAGTGTAACATTACCCCCAGCTCAGTTCTTCTGATGGTCACTACCACAGGCTGTGTTGTTAACATGAGCTGTAGGAGCGTAACATTACCCCCAGTTCAGTTCTTCTGATGGTCACTACCACAAGCTGTGTTGTTAACATGAGCTGTAGGAGTGTAACATTACCCCCAGCTCGGTTCTTCTGATGGTCACTACCACAGGCTGTGTTGTTAACATGAGCTGTAGGAGCGTAACATTACCCCCAGTTCAGTTCTTCTGATGGTCACTACCACAGGCTGTGTTGTTAACATGAGGTGTAGGAGTGTAACATTACCCCCAGCTCAGTTCTTCTGATGGTCACTACCACAGGCTGTGTTGTTAACATGAGCTGTAGGAGTGTAACATTACCCCCAGCTCAGTTCTTGTGATGGTCACTACCACAGGCTGTGTTAACATGAGCTGTAGGAGCGTAACATTACCCCCAGCTCAGTTCTTCTGATGGTCACTACCACAGGCTCTGTTGTTAACATGAGCTACAGGAGTATAACATTAACCCCAGCTCAGTTCTTCTGATGGTCACTACCACAGCTTGTGTTGTTAACATGAGCTGTAGGAGTGTAACATTAACCCCAGCTCAGTTCTTGTGATGGTCACTACCACAGGCTGTGTTGACATGAGGTGTGGGAGTGTAACATTACCCCTAGCTCAGTTCTTGTGATGGTCACTACCACAGGCTGTGTTAACATGAGCTGCAGGAGTGTAACATTAACCCCAGCTCAGTTCTTCTGATTGTCACTACCACAGGCTGTGTTGTTAACATGAGCTGTAGGAGCGTAACATTATCCCCAGCTCAGTTCTTGTGATGGTCACTACCACAGGCTGTGTTGTTAACATGAGCTGTAGAAGTGTAACATTAACCCCAGCTCAGTTCTTGTGATGGTCACTACCACAGGCTGTGTTGTTAACATGAGCTGTAGGAGCGTAACATTACCCCCAGCTCAGTTCTTGTGATGGTCACTACCACAGGCTGTGTTGTTAACATGAGCTACAGGAGTGTAACTTTAACCCCAGCTCAGTTCTTCTGATGGTCACTACCACAGGCTGTGTTGTTAACATGAGGTATAGGAGTGTAACATTACCCCCAGCTCAGTTCTTGTGATGGTCACTACCACAGACTGTGTTGTTAACATGAGCTACAGGAGTGTAACATTACCCCCAGCTCAGTTCTTGTGATGGTCACTACCACAGGCTGTGTTGTTAACATGAGCTGTAGGAGTGTAACATTACCCCCAGCTCAGTTCTTGTGATGGTCACTACCACAGGCTGCGTTGTTAACATGAGCTGTAGAAGTGTAACATTACCCCCAGCTCAGTTCTTCTGATGGTCACTACCACAGGCTGTGTTGTTAACATGAGCTGTAGGAGCGTAACATTACCCCCAGCTCAGTTCTTCTGATGGTCAGTCACTACCACAAGGCTGTGTTGTTAACATGAGCTGTAGGAGTGTAACATTACCCCCAGCTCGGTTCTTTTGATGGTCACTACCACAGGCTGTGTTGTTAACATGAGCTGTAGGAGTGTAACATTACCCCCAGCTCAGTTCTTCTGATGGTCACTACCACAGGCTGTGTTAACATGAGCTGTAGGAGCGTAACATTACCCCCAGCTCAGTTCTTCTGATGGTCACTACCACAGGCTGTGTTGTTAACATGAGGTGTAGGAGTGTAACATTACCCCAGCTCAGTTCTTCTTATGGTCACTACCACAGGCTGTGTTAACATGAGGTGTAGGAGTGTAACATTACCCCCAGCTCAGTTCTTGTGATGGTCACTACCACAGGCTGTGTTAACATGAGCTGCAGGAGTGTAACATTAACCCCAGCTCAGTTCTTCTGATGGTCACTACCACAGGCTGTGTTGTTAACATGAGCTGTAGGAGCGTAACATTACCCCCAGCTCAGTTCTTCTGATGGTCAGTCACTACCACAGGCTGTGTTGTTAACATGAGCTGTAGGAGTGTAACATTACCCCCAGCTCAGTTCTTCTGATGGTCACTACCACAGGCTGTGTTGTTAACATGAGCTGTAGGAGCGTAACATTACCCCCAGCTCAGTTCTTCTGATGGTCAGTCACTACCACAGGCTGTGTTGTTAACATGAGCTGTAGGAGCGTAACATTAACCCCAGCTCAGTTCTTGTGATGGTCACTACCACAGGCTGTGTTGTTAACATGAGCTACAGGAGTGTAACATTACCCCCAGCTCAGTTCTTCTAATGGTCACTACCACAGGCTGTGTTGTTAACATGAGCTGTAGGAGTGTAACATTACCCCCAGCTCAGTTTTTGTGATAGTCACTACCACAGGCTGTGTTAACATGAGCTGTAGGAGCGTAACATTACCCCCAGCTCAGTTCTTGTGATGGTCACTACCACAGGCTGTGTTAACATGAGCTGCAGGAGTGTAACATTAACCCCAGCTCAGTTCTTCTGATGGTCACTACCACAGGCTGTGTTGTTAACATGAGCTGTAGGAGCGTAACATTAACCCCAGCTCAGTTCTTGTGATGGTCACTACCACAGGCTGTGTTGTTAACATGAGCTGTAGAAGTGTAACATTAACCCCAGCTCAGTTCTTGTGATGGTCACTACCACAGGCTGTGTTGTTAACATGAGCTGTAGGAGCATAACATTACCCCCAGCTCAGTTCTTGTGATGGTCACTACCACAGGCTGTGTTGTTAACATGAGCTACAGGAGTGTAACATTAACCCCAGCTCAGTTCTTCTGATGGTCACTACCACAGGCTGTGTTGTTAACATGAGGTATAGGAGTGTAACATTACCCCCAGCTCAGTTCTTGTGATGGTCACTACCACAGACTGTGTTGTTAACATGAGCTACAGGAGTGTAACATTACCCCCAGCTCAGTTCTTGTGATGGTCACTACCACAGGCTGTGTTGTTAACATGAGCTGTAGGAGTGTAACATTACCCCCAGCTCAGTTCTTGTGATGGTCACTACCACAGGCTGTGTTAACATGAGCTGTAGGAGCGTAACATTACCCCCAGCTCAGTTCTTGTGATGGTCAGTCATTACCACAGGCTGTGTTGTTAACATGAGCTACAGGAGTATAACATTAACCCCAGCTCAGTTCTTCTTATGGTCACTACCACAGGCTGTGTTGTTAACATGAGCTGTAGGAGCGTAACATTACCCCCAGCTCAGTTATTCTGATGGTCAGTCACTACCACAGGCTGTGTTGTTAACATGAGCTGTAGGAGTGTAACATTACCACCAGCTCGGTTCTTGTGATGGTCACTACCACAGGCTGTGTTGTTAACATGAGCTACAGGAGTGTAACATTACCCCCAGCTCAGTTCTTCTGATGGTCACTACCACAGGCTGTGTTGTTAACATGAGCTACAGGAGTGTAACATTAACCCCAGCTCAGTTCTTCTGATGGTTACTACCACAGTCTGTGTTAACATGAGCTGTAGGAGTGTAACATTACCCCCAGCTCAGTTCTTGTGATGGTCACTACCATAGGCTGTGTTGTTAACATGAGCTGTAGGAGCGTAACATTACCCCCAGCTCAGTTCTTCTGATGGTCAGTCACTACCACAGGCTGTGTTGTTAACATGAGCTACAGGAGTATAACATTATCCCCAGCTCAGTTCTTCTGATGGTCACTACCACAGGCTGTGTTGTTAACATGAGCTGTAGGAGCGTAACATTAACCCCAGCTCAGTTCTTGTGATGGTCACTACCACAGGCTGTGTTGTTAACATGAGCTACAGGAGTGTAACATTACCCCCAGCTCAGTTCTTCTAATGGTCACTACCACAGGCTGTGTTGTTAACATGAGCTGTAGGAGTGTAACATTACCCCCAGCTCAGTTTTTGTGATAGTCACTACCACAGGCTGTGTTAACATGAGCTGTAGGAGCGTAACATTACCCCCAGCTCAGTTCTTGTGATGGTCACTACCACAGGCTGTGTTAACATGAGCTGCAGGAGTGTAACATTAACCCCAGCTCAGTTCTTCTGATGGTCACTACCACAGGCTGTGTTGTTAACATGAGCTGTAGGAGCGTAACATTAACCCCAGCTCAGTTCTTGTGATGGTCACTACCACAGGCTGTGTTGTTAACATGAGCTGTAGGAGCGTAACATTACCCCCAGCTCAGTTCTTGTGATGGTCACTACCACAGGCTGTGTTGTTAACATGAGCTACAGGAGTGTAACATTAACCCCAGCTCAGTTCTTCTGATGGTCACCACCACAGGCTGTGTTGTTAACATGAGGTATAGGAGTGTAACATTACCCCCAGCTCAGTTCTTGTGATTGTCACTACCACAGACTGTGTTGTTAACATGAGCTACAGGAGTGTAACATTACCCCCAGCTCAGTTCTTCTGATGGTCACTACCACAGGCTGTGTTGTTAACATGAGCTGTAGGAGTGTAACATTACCCCCAGCTCAGTTCTTGTGATGGTCACTACCACAGGCTGTGTTAACATGAGCTGTAGGAGCGTAACATTACCCCCAGCTCAGTTCTTCTGATGGTCAGTCATTACCACAGGCTGTGTTGTTAACATGAGCTACAGGAGTATAACATTAACCCCAGCTCAGTTCTTCTGATGGTCACTACCACAGGCTGTGTTGTTAACATGAGCTGTAGGAGCGTAACATTACCTCCAGCTCAGTTCTTCTGATGGTCACTACCACAGGCTGTGTTGTTAACATGAGCTGTAGGAGCGTAACATTACCCCCAGCTCAGTTATTCTGATGGTCAGTCACTACCACAGGCTGTGTTGTTAACATGAGCTGTAGGAGTGTAACATTACCACCAGCTCGGTTCTTGTGATGGTCACTACCACAGGCTGTGTTGTTAACATGAGGTGTAGGAGTGTAACATTACCCCCAGCTCAGTTCTTCTGATGGTCACTACCACAGGCTGTGTTGTTAACATGAGCTGTAGGAGTGTAACATTACCCCCAGCTCAGTTCTTGTGATGGTCACTACCACAGGCTGTGTTAACATGAGCTGTAGGAGCGTAACATTACCCCCAGCTCAGTTCTTCTGATGGTCACTACCACAGGCTGTGTTGTTAACATGAGCTGTAGGAGCGTAACATTAACCCCAGCTCAGTTCTTGTGATGGTCACTACCACAGGCTGTGTTGTTAACATGAGCTGTAGAAGTGTAACATTAACCCCAGCTCAGTTCTTGTGATGGTCACTACCACAGGCTGTGTTGTTAACATGAGCTACAGGAGTGTAACATTAACCCCAGCTCAGTTCTTCTGATGGTCACTACCACAGGCTGTGTTGTTAACATGAGGTATAGGAGTGTAACATTACCCCCAGCTCAGTTCTTGTGATGGTCACTACCACAGACTGTGTTGTTAACATGAGCTACAGGAGTGTAACATTACCCCTAGCTCAGTTCTTCTGATGGACAGTCACTACCACAGGCTGTGTTGTTAACATGAGCTGTAGGAGTGTAACATTACCCCCAGCTCGGTTCTTGTGATGGTCACTACCACAGGCTGTGTTGTTAACATGAGCTGTAGGAGTGTAACATTACCCCCAGCTCAGTTCTTCTGATGGTCACTACCACAGGCTGTGTTAACATGAGCTGTAGGAGCGTAACATTACCCCCAGCTCAGTTCTTCTGATGGTCACTACCACAGGCTGTGTTGTTAACATGAGGTGTAGGAGTGTAACATTACCCCAGCTCAGTTCTTCTTATGGTCACTACCACAGGCTGTGTTAACATGAGGTGTAGGAGTGTAACATTACCCCCAGCTCAGTTCTTGTGATGGTCACTACCACAGGCTGTGTTAACATGAGCTGCAGGAGTGTAACATTAACCCCAGCTCAGTTCTTCTGATGGTCACTACCACAGGCTGTGTTGTTAACATGAGCTGTAGGAGCGTAACATTACCCCCAGCTCAGTTCTTCTGATGGTCAGTCACTACCACAGGCTGTGTTGTTAACATGAGCTGTAGGAGTGTAACATTACCCCCAGCTCAGTTCTTCTGATGGTCACTACCACAGGCTGTGTTGTTAACATGAGCTGTAGGAGTGTAACATTACCCCCAGCTCAGTTCTTCTGATGGTCACTACCACAGGCTGTGTTGTTAACATGAGCTGTAGGAGCGTAACATTACCCCCAGTTCAGTTCTTCTGATGGTCAGTCACTACCACAAGCTGTGTTGTTAACATGAGCTGTAGGAGTGTAACATTACCCCCAGCTCGGTTCTTCTGATGGTCACTACCACAGGCTGTGTTGTTAACATGAGTTGTAGGAGCGTAACATTACCCCCATCTCAGTTCTTCTGATGGTCAGTCACTACCACAGGCTGTGTTGTTAACATGAGGTGTAGGAGTGTAACATTACCCCCAGCTCAGTTCTTCTGATGGTCACTACCACAGGCTGTGTTGTTAACATGAGCTGTAGGAGTGTAACATTACCCCCAGCTCAGTTCTTGTGATGGTCACTACCACAGGCTGTGTTAACATGAGCTGTAGGAGCGTAACATTACCCCCAGCTCAGTTCTTCTGATGGTCACTACCACAGGCTCTGTTGTTAACATGAGCTACAGGAGTATAACATTAACCCCAGCTCAGTTCTTCTGATGGTCACTACCACAGCTTGTGTTGTTAACATGAGCTGCAGGAGTGTAACATTAACCCCAGCTCAGTTCTTGTGATGGTCACTACCACAGGCTGTGTTGACATGAGGTGTGGGAGTGTAACATTACCCCTAGCTCAGTTCTTGTGATGGTCACTACCACAGGCTGTGTTAACATGAGCTGCAGGAGTGTAACATTAACCCCAGCTCAGTTCTTCTGATTGTCACTACCACAGGCTGTGTTGTTAACATGAGCTGTAGGAGCGTAACATTATCCCCAGCTCAGTTCTTGTGATGGTCACTACCACAGGCTGTGTTGTTAACATGAGCTGTAGAAGTGTAACATTAACCCCAGCTCAGTTCTTGTGATGGTCACTACCACAGGCTGTGTTGTTAACATGAGCTGTAGGAGCGTAACATTACCCCCAGCTCAGTTCTTGTGATGGTCACTACCACAGGCTGTGTTGTTAACATGAGCTACAGGAGTGTAACATTACCCCCAGCTCAGTTCTTCTGATGGTCACTACCACAGGCTGTGTTGTTAACATGAGCTGTAGCAGCGTAACATTACCCCCAGCTCAGTTCTTCTGATGGTCAGTCACTACCACAGGCTGTGTTGTTAACATGAGCTGTAGGAGCGTAACATTAACCCCAGCTCAGTTCTTGTGATGGTCACTACCACAGGCTGTGTTGTTAACATGAGCTACAGGAGTGTAACATTACCCCCAGCTCAGTTCTTCTAATGGTCACTACCACAGGCTGTGTTGTTAACATGAGCTGTAGGAGTGTAACATTACCCCCAGCTCAGTTTTTGTGATAGTCACTACCACAGGCTGTGTTAACATGAGCTGTAGGAGCGTAACATTACCCCCAGCTCAGTTCTTGTGATGGTCACTACCACAGGCTGTGTTAACATGAGCTGCAGGAGTGTAACATTAACCCCAGCTCAGTTCTTCTGATGGTCACTACCACAGGCTGTGTTGTTAACATGAGCTGTAGGAGCGTAACATTAACCCCAGCTCAGTTCTTGTGATGGTCACTACCACAGGCTGTGTTGTTAACATGAGCTGTAGAAGTGTAACATTAACCCCAGCTCAGTTCTTGTGATGGTCACTACCACAGGCTGTGTTGTTAACATGAGCTGTAGGAGCATAACATTACCCCCAGCTCAGTTCTTGTGATGGTCACTACCACAGGCTGTGTTGTTAACATGAGCTACAGGAGTGTAACATTAACCCCAGCTCAGTTCTTCTGATGGTCACTACCACAGGCTGTGTTGTTAACATGAGGTATAGGAGTGTAACATTACCCCCAGCTCAGTTCTTGTGATGGTCACTACCACAGACTGTGTTGTTAACATGAGCTACAGGAGTGTAACATTACCCCCAGCTCAGTTCTTGTGATGGTCACTACCACAGGCTGTGTTGTTAACATGAGCTGTAGGAGTGTAACATTACCCCCAGCTCAGTTCTTGTGATGGTCACTACCACAGGCTGTGTTAACATGAGCTGTAGGAGCGTAACATTACCCCCAGCTCAGTTCTTGTGATGGTCAGTCATTACCACAGGCTGTGTTGTTAACATGAGCTACAGGAGTATAACATTAACCCCAGCTCAGTTCTTCTTATGGTCACTACCACAGGCTGTGTTGTTAACATGAGCTGTAGGAGCGTAACATTACCCCCAGCTCAGTTATTCTGATGGTCAGTCACTACCACAGGCTGTGTTGTTAACATGAGCTGTAGGAGTGTAACATTACCACCAGCTCGGTTCTTGTGATGGTCACTACCACAGGCTGTGTTGTTAACATGAGCTACAGGAGTGTAACATTACCCCCAGCTCAGTTCTTCTGATGGTCACTACCACAGGCTGTGTTGTTAACATGAGCTACAGGAGTGTAACATTAACCCCAGCTCAGTTCTTCTGATGGTTACTACCACAGTCTGTGTTAACATGAGCTGTAGGAGTGTAACATTACCCCCAGCTCAGTTCTTGTGATGGTCACTACCATAGGCTGTGTTGTTAACATGAGCTGTAGGAGCGTAACATTACCCCCAGCTCAGTTCTTCTGATGGTCAGTCACTACCACAGGCTGTGTTGTTAACATGAGCTACAGGAGTATAACATTATCCCCAGCTCAGTTCTTCTGATGGTCACTACCACAGGCTGTGTTGTTAACATGAGCTGTAGGAGCGTAACATTAACCCCAGCTCAGTTCTTGTGATGGTCACTACCACAGGCTGTGTTGTTAACATGAGCTACAGGAGTGTAACATTACCCCCAGCTCAGTTCTTCTAATGGTCACTACCACAGGCTGTGTTGTTAACATGAGCTGTAGGAGTGTAACATTACCCCCAGCTCAGTTTTTGTGATAGTCACTACCACAGGCTGTGTTAACATGAGCTGTAGGAGCGTAACATTACCCCCAGCTCAGTTCTTGTGATGGTCACTACCACAGGCTGTGTTAACATGAGCTGCAGGAGTGTAACATTAACCCCAGCTCAGTTCTTCTGATGGTCACTACCACAGGCTGTGTTGTTAACATGAGCTGTAGGAGCGTAACATTAACCCCAGCTCAGTTCTTGTGATGGTCACTACCACAGGCTGTGTTGTTAACATGAGCTGTAGGAGCGTAACATTACCCCCAGCTCAGTTCTTGTGATGGTCACTACCACAGGCTGTGTTGTTAACATGAGCTACAGGAGTGTAACATTAACCCCAGCTCAGTTCTTCTGATGGTCACCACCACAGGCTGTGTTGTTAACATGAGGTATAGGAGTGTAACATTACCCCCAGCTCAGTTCTTGTGATTGTCACTACCACAGACTGTGTTGTTAACATGAGCTACAGGAGTGTAACATTACCCCCAGCTCAGTTCTTCTGATGGTCACTACCACAGGCTGTGTTGTTAACATGAGCTGTAGGAGTGTAACATTACCCCCAGCTCAGTTCTTGTGATGGTCACTACCACAGGCTGTGTTAACATGAGCTGTAGGAGCGTAACATTACCCCCAGCTCAGTTCTTCTGATGGTCAGTCATTACCACAGGCTGTGTTGTTAACATGAGCTACAGGAGTATAACATTAACCCCAGCTCAGTTCTTCTGATGGTCACTACCACAGGCTGTGTTGTTAACATGAGCTGTAGGAGCGTAACATTACCTCCAGCTCAGTTCTTCTGATGGTCACTACCACAGGCTGTGTTGTTAACATGAGCTGTAGGAGCGTAACATTACCCCCAGCTCAGTTATTCTGATGGTCAGTCACTACCACAGGCTGTGTTGTTAACATGAGCTGTAGGAGTGTAACATTACCACCAGCTCGGTTCTTGTGATGGTCACTACCACAGGCTGTGTTGTTAACATGAGGTGTAGGAGTGTAACATTACCCCCAGCTCAGTTCTTCTGATGGTCACTACCACAGGCTGTGTTGTTAACATGAGCTGTAGGAGTGTAACATTACCCCCAGCTCAGTTCTTGTGATGGTCACTACCACAGGCTGTGTTAACATGAGCTGTAGGAGCGTAACATTACCCCCAGCTCAGTTCTTCTGATGGTCACTACCACAGGCTGTGTTGTTAACATGAGCTGTAGGAGCGTAACATTAACCCCAGCTCAGTTCTTGTGATGGTCACTACCACAGGCTGTGTTGTTAACATGAGCTGTAGAAGTGTAACATTAACCCCAGCTCAGTTCTTGTGATGGTCACTACCACAGGCTGTGTTGTTAACATGAGCTACAGGAGTGTAACATTAACCCCAGCTCAGTTCTTCTGATGGTCACTACCACAGGCTGTGTTGTTAACATGAGGTATAGGAGTGTAACATTACCCCCAGCTCAGTTCTTGTGATGGTCACTACCACAGACTGTGTTGTTAACATGAGCTACAGGAGTGTAACATTACCCCTAGCTCAGTTCTTCTGATGGACAGTCACTACCACAGGCTGTGTTGTTAACATGAGCTGTAGGAGTGTAACATTACCCCCAGCTCGGTTCTTGTGATGGTCACTACCACAGGCTGTGTTGTTAACATGAGCTGTAGGAGTGTAACATTACCCCCAGCTCAGTTCTTCTGATGGTCACTACCACAGGCTGTGTTAACATGAGCTGTAGGAGCGTAACATTACCCCCAGCTCAGTTCTTCTGATGGTCACTACCACAGGCTGTGTTGTTAACATGAGGTGTAGGAGTGTAACATTACCCCAGCTCAGTTCTTCTTATGGTCACTACCACAGGCTGTGTTAACATGAGGTGTAGGAGTGTAACATTACCCCCAGCTCAGTTCTTGTGATGGTCACTACCACAGGCTGTGTTAACATGAGCTGCAGGAGTGTAACATTAACCCCAGCTCAGTTCTTCTGATGGTCACTACCACAGGCTGTGTTGTTAACATGAGCTGTAGGAGCGTAACATTACCCCCAGCTCAGTTCTTCTGATGGTCAGTCACTACCACAGGCTGTGTTGTTAACATGAGCTGTAGGAGTGTAACATTACCCCCAGCTCAGTTCTTCTGATGGTCACTACCACAGGCTGTGTTGTTAACATGAGCTGTAGGAGTGTAACATTACCCCCAGCTCAGTTCTTCTGATGGTCACTACCACAGGCTGTGTTGTTAACATGAGCTGTAGGAGCGTAACATTACCCCCAGTTCAGTTCTTCTGATGGTCAGTCACTACCACAAGCTGTGTTGTTAACATGAGCTGTAGGAGTGTAACATTACCCCCAGCTCGGTTCTTCTGATGGTCACTACCACAGGCTGTGTTGTTAACATGAGTTGTAGGAGCGTAACATTACCCCCATCTCAGTTCTTCTGATGGTCAGTCACTACCACAGGCTGTGTTGTTAACATGAGGTGTAGGAGTGTAACATTACCCCCAGCTCAGTTCTTCTGATGGTCACTACCACAGGCTGTGTTGTTAACATGAGCTGTAGGAGTGTAACATTACCCCCAGCTCAGTTCTTGTGATGGTCACTACCACAGGCTGTGTTAACATGAGCTGTAGGAGCGTAACATTACCCCCAGCTCAGTTCTTCTGATGGTCACTACCACAGGCTCTGTTGTTAACATGAGCTACAGGAGTATAACATTAACCCCAGCTCAGTTCTTCTGATGGTCACTACCACAGCTTGTGTTGTTAACATGAGCTGCAGGAGTGTAACATTAACCCCAGCTCAGTTCTTGTGATGGTCACTACCACAGGCTGTGTTGACATGAGGTGTGGGAGTGTAACATTACCCCTAGCTCAGTTCTTGTGATGGTCACTACCACAGGCTGTGTTAACATGAGCTGCAGGAGTGTAACATTAACCCCAGCTCAGTTCTTCTGATTGTCACTACCACAGGCTGTGTTGTTAACATGAGCTGTAGGAGCGTAACATTATCCCCAGCTCAGTTCTTGTGATGGTCACTACCACAGGCTGTGTTGTTAACATGAGCTGTAGAAGTGTAACATTAACCCCAGCTCAGTTCTTGTGATGGTCACTACCACAGGCTGTGTTGTTAACATGAGCTGTAGGAGCGTAACATTACCCCCAGCTCAGTTCTTGTGATGGTCACTACCACAGGCTGTGTTGTTAACATGAGCTACAGGAGTGTAACTTTAACCCCAGCTCAGTTCTTCTGATGGTCACTACCACAGGCTGTGTTGTTAACATGAGGTATAGGAGTGTAACATTACCCCCAGCTCAGTTCTTGTGATGGTCACTACCACAGACTGTGTTGTTAACATGAGCTACAGGAGTGTAACATTACCCCCAGCTCAGTTCTTGTGATGGTCACTACCACAGGCTGTGTTGTTAACATGAGCTGTAGGAGTGTAACATTACCCCCAGCTCAGTTCTTGTGATGGTCACTACCACAGGCTGTGTTGTTAACATGAGCTGTAGAAATGTAACATTACCCCCAGCTCAGTTCTTCTGATGGTCACTACCACAGGCTGTGTTGTTAACATGAGCTGTAGGAGCGTAACATTACCCCCAGCTCAGTTCTTCTGATGGTCAGTCACTACCACAAGGCTGTGTTGTTAACATGAGCTGTAGGAGTGTAACATTACCCCCAGCTCGGTTCTTTTGATGGTCACTACCACAGGCTGTGTTGTTAACATGAGCTGTAGGAGTGTAACATTACCCCCAGCTCAGTTCTTCTGATGGTCACTACCACAGGCTGTGTTAACATGAGCTGTAGGAGCGTAACATTACCCCCAGCTCAGTTCTTCTGATGGTCACTACCACAGGCTGTGTTGTTAACATGAGGTGTAGGAGTGTAACATTACCCCAGCTCAGTTCTTCTTATGGTCACTACCACAGGCTGTGTTAACATGAGGTGTAGGAGTGTAACATTACCCCCAGCTCAGTTCTTGTGATGGTCACTACCACAGGCTGTGTTAACATGAGCTGCAGGAGTGTAACATTAACCCCAGCTCAGTTCTTCTGATGGTCACTACCACAGGCTGTGTTGTTAACATGAGCTGTAGGAGCGTAACATTACCCCCAGCTCAGTTCTTCTGATGGTCAGTCACTACCACAGGCTGTGTTGTTAACATGAGCTGTAGGAGTGTAACATTACCCCCAGCTCAGTTCTTCTGATGGTCACTACCACAGGCTGTGTTGTTAACATGAGCTGTAGGAGTGTAACATTACCCCCAGCTCAGTTCTTCTGATGGTCACTACCACAGGCTGTGTTGTTAACATGAGCTGTAGGAGCGTAACATTACCCCCAGCTCAGTTCTTCTGATGGTCACTACCACAGGCTGTGTTGTTAACATGAGCTGTAGGAGTGTAACATTACCCCCAGCTCAGTTCTTCTGATGGTCACTACCACAGGCTGTGTTGTTAACATGAGCTGTAGGAGCGTAACATTAACCCCAGCTCAGTTCTTGTGATGGTCACTACCACAGGCTGTGTTGTTAACATGAGCTACAGGAGTGTAACATTACCCCCAGCTCAGTTCTTCTAATGGTCACTACCACAGGCTGTGTTGTTAACATGAGCTGTAGGAGTGTAACATTACCCCCAGCTCAGTTTTTGTGATAGTCACTACCACAGGCTGTGTTAACATGAGCTGTAGGAGCGTAACATTACCCCCAGCTCAGTTCTTGTGATGGTCACTACCACAGGCTGTGTTAACATGAGCTGCAGGAGTGTAACATTAACCCCAGCTCAGTTCTTCTGATGGTCACTACCACAGGCTGTGTTGTTAACATGAGCTGTAGGAGCGTAACATTAACCCCAGCTCAGTTCTTGTGATGGTCACTACCACAGGCTGTGTTGTTAACATGAGCTGTAAAAGTGTAACATTAACCCCAGCTCAGTTCTTGTGATGGTCACTACCACAGGCTGTGTTGTTAACATGAGCTGTAGGAGCATAACATTACCCCCAGCTCAGTTCTTGTGATGGTCACTACCACAGGCTGTGTTGTTAACATGAGCTACAGGAGTGTAACATTAACCCCAGCTCAGTTCTTCTGATGGTCACTACCACAGGCTGTGTTGTTAACATGAGGTATAGGAGTGTAACATTACCCCCAGCTCAGTTCTTGTGATGGTCACTACCACAGACTGTGTTGTTAACATGAGCTACAGGAGTGTAACATTACCCCCAGCTCAGTTCTTGTGATGGTCACTACCACAGGCTGTGTTGTTAACATGAGCTGTAGGAGTGTAACATTACCCCCAGCTCAGTTCTTGTGATGGTCACTACCACAGGCTGTGTTAACATGAGCTGTAGGAGCGTAACATTACCCCCAGCTCAGTTCTTGTGATGGTCAGTCATTACCACAGACTGTGTTGTTAACATGAGCTACAGGAGTATAACATTAACCCCAGCTCAGTTCTTCTTATGGTCACTACCACAGGCTGTGTTGTTAACATGAGCTGTAGGAGCGTAACATTACCCCCAGCTCAGTTATTCTGATGGTCAGTCACTACCACAGGCTGTGTTGTTAACATGAGCTGTAGGAGTGTAACATTACCACCAGCTCGGTTCTTGTGATGGTCACTACCACAGGCTGTGTTGTTAACATGAGGTGTAGGAGTGTAACATTACCCCCAGCTCAGTTCTTCTGATGGTCACTACCACAGGCTGTGTTGTTAACATGAGCTGTAGGAGTGTAACATTACCCCCAGCTCAGTTCTTGTGATGGTCACTACCACAGGCTGTGTTAACATGAGCTGTAGGAGCGTAACATTACCCCCAGCTCAGTTCTTCTGATGGTCACTACCACAGGCTGTGTTAACATGAGCTGTAGGAGCGTAACATTACGCCCAGCTCAGTTCTTCTAATGGTCACTACCACAGGCTGTGTTGTTAACATGAGCTACAGGAGTGTAACATTACCCCCAGCTCAGTTCTTCTGATGGTCACTACCACACGCTGTGTTGTTAACATGAGCTACAGGAGTGTAACATTAACCCCAGCTCAGTTCTTCTGATGGTTACTATCACAGGCTGTGTTGTTAACATGAGCTGTAGGAGTGTAACATTACCCCCAGCTCAGTTCTTGTGATGGTCACTACCATAGGCTGTGTTGTTAACATGAGCTGTAGGAGCGTAACATTACCCCCAGCTCAGTTCTTCTGATGGTCAGTCACTACCACAGGCTGTGTTGTTAACATGAGCTACAGGAGTATAACATTACCCCCAGCTCAGTTCTTGTGATGGTCACTACCACAGGCTGTGTTGTTAACATGAGCTGCAGGAGTGTAACATTAACCCCAGCTCAGTTCTTCTGATGGTCACTACCACAGGCTGTGTTGTTAACATGAGCTGTAGGAGCGTAACATTAACCCCAGCTCAGTTCTTGTGATGGTCACTACCACAGGCTGTGTTGTTAACATGAGCTGTAGGAGCGTAACATTACCCCCAGCTCAGTTCTTCTGATGGTCACTACCACAGGCTGTGTTGTTAACATGAGCTACAGGAGTGTAACATTAACCCCAGCTCAGTTCTTCTGATGGTCACTACCACAGGCTGTGTTGTTAACATGAGGTATAGGAGTGTAACATTACCCCCAGCTCAGTTCTTGTGATTGTCACTACCACAGACTGTGTTGTTAACATGAGCTACAGGAGTGTAACATTACCCCCAGCTCAGTTCTTCTGATGGTCACTACCACAGGCTGTGTTGTTAACATGAGCTGTAGGAGTGTAACATTACCCCCAGCTCAGTTCTTGTGATGGTCACTACCACAGGCTGTGTTAACATGAGCTGTAGGAGCGTAACATTACCCCCAGCTCAGTTCTTCTGATGGTCACTACCACAGGCTGTGTTAACATGAGCTGTAGGAGCGTAACATTACCCCCAGCTCAGTTCTTCTGATGGTCAGTCATTACCACAGGCTGTGTTGTTAACATGAGCTACAGGAGTATAACATTAACCCCAGCTCAGTTCTTCTGATGGTCACTACCACAGGCTGTGTTGTTAACATGAGCTGTAGGAGCGTAACATTACCCCCAGCTCAGTTCTTCTGATGGTCACTACCACAGGCTGTGTTGTTAACATGAGCTGTAGGAGCGTAACATTACCCCCAGCTCAGTTATTCTGATGGTCAGTCACTACCACAGGCTGTGTTGTTAACATGAGCTGTAGGAGTGTAACATTACCACCAGCTCGGTTCTTGTGATGGTCACTACCACATGCTGTGTTGTTAACATGAGGTGTAGGAGTGTAACATTACCCCCTGCTCACTTCTTCTGATGGTCACTACCACAGGCTGTGTTGTTAACATGAGCTGTAGGAGTGTAACATTACCCCCAGCTCAGTTCTTGTGATGGTCACTACCACAGGCTGTGTTAACATGAGCTGTAGGAGCGTAACATTACCATCAGCTCAGTTCTTCTGATGGTCACTACCACAGGCTGTGTTGTTAACATGAGCTACAGGAGTATAACATTAACCCCAGCTCAGTTCTTCTGATGGTCACTACCACAGGCTGTGTTGTTAACATGAGCTACAGGAGTGTAACATTACCCCCAGCTCAGCTCTTGTGATGGTCACTACCATAGGCTGTGTTGTTAACATGAGCTGTAGGAGCGTAACATTGCCCCCAGCTCAGTTCTTCTGATGGTCAGTCACTACCACAGGCTGTGTTGTTAACATGAGCTACAGGAGTATAACATTATCCCCAGCTCAGTTCTTCTGATGGTCACTACCACAGGCTGTGTTGTTAACATGAGCTGTAGGAGCGTAACATTAACCCCAGCTCAGTTCTTGTGATGGTCACTACCACAGGCTGTGTTGTTAACATGAGCTACAGGAGTGTAACATTACCCCCAGCTCAGTTCTTCTAATGGTCACTACCACAGGCTGTGTTGTTAACATGAGCTGTAGGAGTGTAACATTACCCCCAGCTCAGTTTTTGTGATAGTCACTACCACAGGCTGTGTTAACATGAGCTGTAGGAGCGTAACATTACCCCCAGCTCAGTTCTTGTGATGGTCACTACCACAGGCTGTGTTAACATGAGCTGCAGGAGTGTAACATTAACCCCAGCTCAGTTCTTCTGATGGTCACTACCACACGCTGTGTTGTTAACATGAGCTGTAGGAGTGTAACATTACCCCCAGCTCAGTTCTTGTGATGGTCACTACCATAGGCTGTGTTGTTAACATGAGCTGTAGGAGCGTAACATGACCCCCAGCTCAGTTCTTCTGATGGTCAGTCACTACCACAGGCTGTGTTGTTAACATGAGCTACAGGAGTATAACATTATCCCCAGCTCAGTTCTTCTGATGGTCACTACCACAGGCTGTGTTGTTAACATGAGCTGTAGGAGCGTAACATTAACCCCAGCTCAGTTCTTGTGATGGTCACTACCACAGGCTGTGTTGTTAACATGAGCTACAGGAGTGTAACATTACCCCCAGCTCAGTTCTTCTAATGGTCACTACCACAGGCTGTGTTGTTAACATGAGCTGTAGGAGTGTAACATTACCCCCAGCTCAGTTTTTGTGATAGTCACTACCACAGGCTGTGTTAACATGAGCTGTAGGAGCGTAACATTACCCCCAGCTCAGTTCTTGTGATGGTCACTACCACAGGCTGTGTTAACATGAGCTGCAGGAGTGTAACATTAACCCCAGCTCAGTTCTTCAGATGGTCACTACCACAGGCTGTGTTGTTAACATGAGCTGTAGGAGCGTAACATTAACCCCAGCTCAGTTCTTGTGATGTCACTACCACAGGCTGTGTTAACATGAGCTGTAGGAGCGTAACATTACCCCCAGCTCAGTTCTTGTGATGGTCACTACCACAGGCTGTGTTAACATGAGCTGCAGGAGTGTAACATTAACCCCAGCTCAGTTCTTCTGATGGTCACTACCACACGCTGTGTTGTTAACATGAGCTGTAGGAGTGTAACATTACCCCCAGCTCAGTTCTTGTGATGGTCACTACCATAGGCTGTGTTGTTAACATGAGCTGTAGGAGCGTAACATGACCCCCAGCTCAGTTCTTCTGATGGTCAGTCACTACCACAGGCTGTGTTGTTAACATGAGCTACAGGAGTATAACATTATCCCCAGCTCAGTTCTTCTGATGGTCACTACCACAGGCTGTGTTGTTAACATGAGCTGTAGGAGCGTAACATTAACCCCAGCTCAGTTCTTGTGATGGTCACTACCACAGGCTGTGTTGTTAACATGAGCTACAGGAGTGTAACATTACCCCCAGCTCAGTTCTTCTAATGGTCACTACCACAGGCTGTGTTGTTAACATGAGCTGTAGGAGTGTAACATTACCCCCAGCTCAGTTTTTGTGATAGTCACTACCACAGGCTGTGTTAACATGAGCTGTAGGAGCGTAACATTACCCCCAGCTCAGTTCTTGTGATGGTCACTACCACAGGCTGTGTTAACATGAGCTGCAGGAGTGTAACATTAACCCCAGCTCAGTTCTTCAGATGGTCACTACCACAGGCTGTGTTGTTAACATGAGCTGTAGGAGCGTAACATTAACCCCAGCTCAGTTCTTGTGATGTCACTACCACAGGCTGTGTTGTTAACATGAGCTGTAGGAGCGTAACATTACCCCCAGCTCAGTTCTTGTGATGGTCACTACCACAGGCTGTGTTGTTAACATGAGCTACAGGAGTGTAACATTAACCCCAGCTCAGTTCTTCTGATGGTCACTACCACAGGCTGTGTTGTTAACATGAGGTATAGGAGTGTAACATTACCCCCAGCTCAGTTCTTGTGATTGTCACTACCACAGACTGTGTTGTTAACATGAGCTACAGGAGTGTAACATTACCCTCAGCTCAGTTCTTCTGATGGTCACTACCACAGGCTGTGTTGTTAACATGAGCTGTAGGAGCGTAACATTACCCCCAGCTCAGTTCTTCTGATGGTCAGTCACTACCACAGGCTGTGTTGTTAACATGAGCTGTAGGAGTGTAACATTACCCCCAGCTCAGTTCTTCTGATGGTCAGTCATTACCACAGGCTGTGTTGTTAACATGAGCTACAGGAGTGTAACATTACCCCCAGCTCAGTTCTTGTGATGGTCACTACCATAGGCTGTGTTGTTAACATGAGCTGTAGGAGCGTAACATTGCCCCCAGCTCAGTTCTTCTGATGGTCAGTCACTACCACAGGCTGTGTTGTTAACATGAGCTACAGGAGTATAACATTATCCCCAGCTCAGTTCTTCTGATGGTCACTACCACAGGCTGTGTTGTTAACATGAGCTGTAGGAGCGTAACATTAACCCCAGCTCAGTTCTTGTGATGGTCACTACCACAGGCTGTGTTGTTAACATGAGCTACAGGAGTGTAACATTACCCCCAGCTCAGTTCTTCTAATGGTCACTACCACAGGCTGTGTTGTTAACATGAGCTGTAGGAGTGTAACATTACCCCCAGCTCAGTTTTTGTGATAGTCACTACCACAGGCTGTGTTAACATGAGCTGTAGGAGCGTAACATTACCCCCAGCTCAGTTCTTGTGATGGTCACTACCACAGGCTGTGTTAACATGAGCTGCAGGAGTGTAACATTAACCCCAGCTCAGTTCTTCTGATGGTCACTATCACACGCTGTGTTGTTAACATGAGCTGTAGGAGTGTAACATTACCCCCAGCTCAGTTCTTGTGATGGTCACTACCATAGGCTGTGTTGTTAACATGAGCTGTAGGAGCGTAACATGACCCCCAGCTCAGTTCTTCTGATGGTCAGTCACTACCACAGGCTGTGTTGTTAACATGAGCTACAGGAGTATAACATTTGCCCCAGCTCAGTTCTTCTAATGGTCACTACCACAGGCTGTGTTGTTAACATGAGCTGTAGGAGTGTAACATTACCCCCAGCTCAGTTTTTGTGATAGTCACTACCACAGGCTGTGTTAACATGAGCTGTAGGAGCGTAACATTACCCCCAGCTCAGTTCTTGTGATGGTCACTACCACAGGCTGTGTTAACATGAGCTGCAGGAGTGTAACATTAACCCCAGCTCAGTTCTTCAGATGGTCACTACCACAGGCTGTGTTGTTAACATGAGCTGTAGGAGCGTAACATTAACCCCAGCTCAGTTCTTGTGATGGTCACTACCACAGGCTGTGTTGTTAACATGAGCTGTAGGAGCGTAACATTACCCCCAGCTCAGTTCTTGTGATGGTCACTACCACAGGCTGTGTTGTTAACATGAGCTACAGGAGTGTAACATTAACCCCAGCTCAGTTCTTCTGATGGTCACTACCACAGGCTGTGTTGTTAACATGAGGTATAGGAGTGTAACATTACCCCCAGCTCAGTTCTTGTGATTGTCACTACCACAGACTGTGTTGTTAACATGAGCTACAGGAGTGTAACATTACCCTCAGCTCAGTTCTTCTGATGGTCACTACCACAGGCTGTGTTGTTAACATGAGCTGTAGGAGTGTAACATTACCCCCAGCTCAGTTCTTCTGATGGTCACTACCACAGGCTGTGTTAACATGAGCTGTAGGAGCGTAACATTACCCCCAGCTCAGTTCTTCTGATGGTCAGTCATTACCACAGGCTGTGTTGTTAACATGAGCTACAGGAGTATAACATTAACCCCAGCTCAGTTCTTCTGATGGTCACTACCACAGGCTGTGTTGTTAACATGAGCTGTAGGAGCGTAACATTACCCCCAGCTCAGTTCTTCTGATGGTCACTACCACAGGCTGTGTTGTTAACATGAGCTGTAGGAGCGTAACATTACCCCCAGTTCAGTTCTTCTGATGGTCAGTCACTACCACAAGCTGTGTTGTTAACATGAGCTGTAGGAGTGTAACATTACCCCCAGCTCGGTTCTTGTGATGGTCACTACCACAGGCTGTGTTGTTAACATGAGGTGTAGGAGTGTAACATTACCCCCAGCTCAGTTCTTCTGATGGTCACTACCACAGGCTGTGTTGTTAACATGAGCTGTAGGAGTGTAACATTACACCCTGCTCAGTTCTTCTGATGGTCACTACCACAGGCTGTGTTGTTAACATGAGGTGTAGGAGTGTAACATTACCCCAGCTCAGTTCTTCTTATGGTCACTACCACAGGCTGTGTTGTTAACATGAGGTGTAGGAGTGTAACATTACCCCCAGCTCAGTTCTTGTGATGGTCACTACCACAGGCTGTGTTAACATGAGCTGCAGGAGTGTAACATTAACTCCAGCTCAGTTCTTCTGATGGTCACTACCACAGGCTGTGTTGTTAACATGAGGTATAGGAGTGTAACATTACCCCCAGCTCAGTTCTTCTTATGGTCACTACCACAGGCTGTGTTAACATGATGTGTAGGAGCGTAACATTACCCCCAGCTCAGTTCTTGTGATGGTCACTACCACAGGCTGTGTTGTTAACATGAGCTACAGGAGTGTAACATTAACCCCAGCTCAGTTCTTCTGATGGTCACTACCACAGGCTGTGTTGTTAACATGAGGTATAGGAGTGTAACATTACCCCCAGCTCAGTTCTTGTGATGGGCACTACCACAGACTGTGTTGTTATCATGAGCTACAGGAGTGTAACATTACCCCCAGCTCAGTTCTTGTGATGGTCACTACCACAGGCTGTGTTGTTAACATGAGCTGTAGGAGTGTAACATTACCCCCAGCTCAGTTCTTGTGATGGTCACTACCACAGGCTGTGTTAACATGAGCTGTAGGAGCGTAACATTACCCCCAGCTCAGTTCTTCTGATGGTCAGTCATTACCACAGGCTGTGTTGTTAACATGAGCTGTAGGAGTATAACATTAACCCCAGCTCAGTTCTTCTGATGGTCACTACCACAGGCTGTGTTGTTAACATCAGCTGTAGGAGCGTAACATTACCCCCAGCTCAGTTCTTCTGATGGTCACTAACACAGGCTGTGTTGTTAACATGAGCTGTAGGAGCGTAACATTACCCCCAGCTCAGTTATTCTGATGGTCAGTCACTACCACAGGCTGTGTTGTTAACATGAGCTGTAGGAGTGTAACATTACCTCCAGCTCGGTTCTTGTGATGGTCACTACCACAGGCTGTGTTGTTAACATGAGGTGAAGGAGTGTAACATTACACCCAGCTCAGTTCTTCTGATGGTCACTACCACAGGCTGTGTTGTTAACATGAGCTGTAGGAGTGTAACATTACCCCCAGCTCAGTTCTTGTGATGGTCACTACCACAGGCTGTGTTAACATGAGCTGTAGGAGCGTAACATTACCCCCAGCTCAGTTCTTCTGATGGTCACTACCACAGGCTGTGTTGTTAACATGAGCTGTAGGAGCATAACATTACGCCCAGCTCAGTTCTTCTGATGGTTACTATCACAGGCTGTGTTGTTAACATGAGCTGTAGGAGTGTAACATTACCCCCAGCTCAGTTCTTCTGATGGTCACTACCACAGGCTGTGTTGTTAACATGAGCTGTAGGAGCGTAACATTACCCCCAGCTCAGTTCTTCTGATGGTCAGTCACTACCACAGGCTGTGTTGTTAACATGAGCTAGAGGAGTATAACATTAACCCCAGCTCAGTTCTTCTGATGGTCACTACCACAGGCTGTGTTGTTAACATGAGCTGTAGGAGCGTAACTTTAACCCCAGCTCAGTTCTTGTGATGGTCACTACCACAGGCTGTGTTGTTAACATGAGCTACAGGAGTGTAACATTACCCCCATCTCAGTTCTTCTAATGGTCACTACCACAGGCTGTGTTGTTAACATGAGCTGTAGGAGTGTAACATTACCCCCAGCTCAGTTTTTGTGATAGTCACTACCACAGGCTGTGTTAACATGAGCTGTAGGAGCGTAACATTACCCCCAGCTCAGTTCTTCTGATGGTCAATACCACAGGCTGTGTTGTTAACATGAGCTACAGGAGTATAACATTAACCCCAGCTCAGTTCTTCTGATGGTCACTACCAAAGGCTGTGTTGTTAACATGAGCTGTAGGAGTGTAACATTAACCCCAGCTCAGTTCTTGTGATGGTCACTACCACAGGCTGTGTTGTTAACATGAGCTGTCGGAGCGTACCATTACCCCCAGCTCAGTTCTTGTGATGGTCACTACCACAGGCTGTGTTGTTAATATGAGCTACAGGAGTATAACATTAACCCCAGCTCAGTTCTTCTGATGGTCACTACCACAGGCTGTGTTGTTAACATGAGCTGTAGAAGTGTAACATTAACCCCAGCTCAGTTCTTGTGATGGTCACTACCACAGGCTGTGTTGTTAACATGAGCTGTAGGAGCGTAACATTACCCCCAGCTCAGTTCTTGTGATGGTCACTACCACAGGCTGTGTTGTTAACATGAGCTACAGGAGTGTAACATTAACCCCAGCTCAGTTCTTCTGATGGTCACTACCACAGGCTGTGTTGTTAACATGAGGTATAGGAGTGTAACATTACCCCCAGCTCAGTTCTTGTGATGGTCAATACCACAGACTGTGTTGTTATCATGAGCTACAGGAGTGTAACATTACCCCCAGCTCAGTTCTTGTGATGGTCACTACCACAGACTGTGTTGTTAACATGAGCTGTAGGAGTGTAACATTACCCCCAGCTCAGTTCTTGTGATGGTCACTACCACAGGCTGTGCTAACATGAGCTGTAGGAGCGTAACATTACCCCCAGCTCAGTTATTCTGATGGTCAGTCACTACAACAGGCTGTGTTGTTAACATGGGGTGTAGGAGTGTAACATTACACCCAGCTCAGTTCTTGTGATGGTCACTACCACAGGCTGTGTTGTTAACATGAGCTGTAGGAGTGTAACATTACCCCCAGCTCAGTTCTTGTGATGGTCACTACCACAGGCTGTGTTGTTAACATGAGCTGTAGGAGCGTAATATTACCCCCAGCTCAGTTCTTCTGATGGTCAGTCACTACCACAGGCTGTGTTGTTAACATGAGCTAGAGGAGTGTAACATTAACCCCAGCTCAGTTCTTCTGATGGTCACTACCACAGGCTGTGTTGTTAACATGAGCTGTAGGAGCGTAACATTAACCCCAGCTCAGTTCTTGAGATGGTCACTACCACAGGCTGTGTTGTTAACATGAGCTACAGGAGTGTAACATTACCCCCAGCTCAGTTCTTCTAATGGTCACTACCACAGGCTGTGTTGTTAACATGAGCTGTAGGAGTGTAACATTACCCCCAGCTCAGTTTTTGTGATAGTCACTACCACAGGCTGTGTTAACATGAGCTGTAGGAGCGTAACATTACCCCCAGCTCAGTTCTTGTGATGGTCACTACCACAGGCTGTGTTAACATGAGCTGCAGGAGTGTAACATTAACCCCAGCTCAGTTCTTCTGATGGTCACTACCACAGGCTGTGTTGTTAACATGAGCTGTAGGAGCGTAACATTAACCCCAGCTCAGTTCTTGTGATGGTCACTACCACAGGCTGTGTTGTTAACATGAGCTGTAGGAGCGTAACATTACCCCCAGCTCAGTTCTTCTGATGGTCACTACCACAGGCTGTGTTGTTAACATGAGCTACAGGAGTGTAACATTAACCCCAGCTCAGTTCTTCTGATGGTCACTACCACAGGCTGTGTTGTTAACATGAGGTATAGGAGTGTAACATTACCCCCAGCTCAGTTCTTGTGATTGTCACTACCACAGACTGTGTTGTTAACATGAGCTACAGGAGTGTAACATTACCCCCAGCTCAGTTCTTCTGATGGTCACTACCACAGGCTGTGTTGTTAACATGAGCTGTAGGAGTGTAACATTACCCCCAGCTCAGTTCTTGTGATGGTCACTACCACAGGCTGTGTTAACATGAGCTGTAGGAGCGTAACATTACCCCCAGCTCAGTTCTTCTGATGGTCACTACCACAGGCTGTGTTAACATGAGCTGTAGGAGCGTAACATTACCCCCAGCTCAGTTCTTCTGATGGTCAGTCATTACCACAGGCTGTGTTGTTAACATGAGCTACAGGAGTATAACATTAACCCCAGCTCAGTTCTTCTGATGGTCACTACCACAGGCTGTGTTGTTAACATGAGCTGTAGGAGCGTAACATTACCCCCAGCTCAGTTCTTCTGATGGTCACTACCACAGGCTGTGTTGTTAACATGAGCTGTAGGAGCGTAACATTACCCCCAGCTCAGTTATTCTGATGGTCAGTCACTACCACAGGCTGTGTTGTTAACATGAGCTGTAGGAGTGTAACATTACCACCAGCTCGGTTCTTGTGATGGTCACTACCACAGGCTGTGTTGTTAACATGAGGTGTAGGAGTGTAACATTACCCCCTGCTCACTTCTTCTGATGGTCACTACCACAGGCTGTGTTGTTAACATGAGCTGTAGGAGTGTAACATTACCCCCAGCTCAGTTCTTGTGATGGTCACTACCACAGGCTGTGTTAACATGAGCTGTAGGAGCGTAACATTACCATCAGCTCAGTTCTTCTGATGGTCACTACCACAGGCTGTGTTGTTAACATGAGCTACAGGAGTATAACATTAACCCCAGCTCAGTTCTTCTGATGGTCACTACCACAGGCTGTGTTGTTAACATGAGCTACAGGAGTGTAACATTACCCCCAGCTCAGTTCTTGTGATGGTCACTACCATAGGCTGTGTTGTTAACATGAGCTGTAGGAGTGTAACATTACCCCCAGCTCAGTTCTTCTGATGGTCACTACCACAGGCTGTGTTAACATGAGCTGTAGGAGCGTAACATTACCCCCAGCTCAGTTCTTGTGATGGTCACTACCACAGGCTGTGTTGTTAACATGAGCTGTAGGAGCGTAACATTACCCCCAGCTCAGTTCTTCTGATGGTCACTACCACAGGCTGTGTTGTTAACATGAGCTGTAGGAGCGTAACATTAACCCCAGCTCAGTTCTTGAGATGGTCACTACCACAGGCTGTGTTGTTAACATGAGCTACAGGAGTGTAACATTACCCCCAGCTCAGTTCTTCTAATGGTCACTACCACAGGCTGTGTTGTTAACATGAGCTGTAGGAGTGTAACATTACCCCCAGCTCAGTTTTTGTGATAGTCACTACCACAGGCTGTGTTAACATGAGCTGTAGGAGCGTAACATTACCCCCAGCTCAGTTCTTGTGATGGTCACTACCACAGGCTGTGTTAACATGAGCTGCAGGAGTGTAACATTAACCCCAGCTCAGTTCTTCTGATGGTCACTACCACAGGCTGTGTTGTTAACATGAGCTGTAGGAGCGTAACATTAACCCCAGCTCAGTTCTTGTGATGGTCACTACCACAGGCTGTGTTGTTAACATGAGCTGTAGGAGCGTAACATTACCCCCAGCTCAGTTCTTCTGATGGTCACTACCACAGGCTGTGTTGTTAACATGAGCTACAGGAGTGTAACATTAACCCCAGCTCAGTTCTTCTGATGGTCACTACCACAGGCTGTGTTGTTAACATGAGGTATAGGAGTGTAACATTACCCCCAGCTCAGTTCTTGTGATTGTCACTACCACAGACTGTGTTGTTAACATGAGCTACAGGAGTGTAACATTACCCCCAGCTCAGTTCTTCTGATGGTCACTACCACAGGCTGTGTTGTTAACATGAGCTGTAGGAGTGTAACATTACCCCCAGCTCAGTTCTTGTGATGGTCACTACCACAGGCTGTGTTAACATGAGCTGTAGGAGCGTAACATTACCACCAGCTCGGTTCTTGTGATGGTCACTACCACAGGCTGTGTTGTTAACATGAGGTGTAGGAGTGTAACATTACCCCCTGCTCACTTCTTCTGATGGTCACTACCACAGGCTGTGTTGTTAACATGAGCTGTAGGAGTGTAACATTACCCCCAGCTCAGTTCTTGTGATGGTCACTACCACAGGCTGTGTTAACATGAGCTGTAGGAGCGTAACATTACCATCAGCTCAGTTCTTCTGATGGTCACTACCACAGGCTGTGTTGTTAACATGAGCTACAGGAGTATAACATTAACCCCAGCTCAGTTCTTCTGATGGTCACTACCACAGGCTGTGTTGTTAACATGAGCTACAGGAGTGTAACATTACCCCCAGCTCAGTTCTTGTGATGGTCACTACCATAGGCTGTGTTGTTAACATGAGCTGTAGGAGCGTAACATTGCCCCCAGCTCAGTTCTTCTGATGGTCAGTCACTACCACAGGCTGTGTTGTTAACATGAGCTACAGGAGTATAACATTATCCCCAGCTCAGTTCTTCTGATGGTCACTACCACAGGCTGTGTTGTTAACATGAGCTGTAGGAGCGTAACATTAACCCCAGCTCAGTTCTTGTGATGGTCACTACCACAGGCTGTGTTGTTAACATGAGCTACAGGAGTGTAACATTACCCCCAGCTCAGTTCTTCTAATGGTCACTACCACAGGCTGTGTTGTTAACATGAGCTGTAGGAGTGTAACATTACCCCCAGCTCAGTTTTTGTGATAGTCACTACCACAGGCTGTGTTAACATGAGCTGTAGGAGCGTAACATTACCCCCAGCTCAGTTCTTGTGATGGTCACTACCACAGGCTGTGTTAACATGAGCTGCAGGAGTGTAACATTAACCCCAGCTCAGTTCTTCTGATGGTCACTACCACACGCTGTGTTGTTAACATGAGCTGTAGGAGTGTAACATTACCCCCAGCTCAGTTCTTGTGATGGTCACTACCATAGGCTGTGTTGTTAACATGAGCTGTAGGAGCGTAACATGACCCCCAGCTCAGTTCTTCTGATGGTCAGTCACTACCACAGGCTGTGTTGTTAACATGAGCTACAGGAGTATAACATTATCCCCAGCTCAGTTCTTCTAATGGTCACTACCACAGGCTGTGTTGTTAACATGAGCTGTAGGAGTGTAACATTACCCCCAGCTCAGTTTTTGTGATAGTCACTACCACAGGCTGTGTTAACATGAGCTGTAGGAGCGTAACATTACCCCCAGCTCAGTTCTTGTGATGGTCACTACCACAGGCTGTGTTAACATGAGCTGCAGGAGTGTAACATTAACCCCAGCTCAGTTCTTCAGATGGTCACTACCACAGGCTGTGTTGTTAACATGAGCTGTAGGAGCGTAACATTAACCCCAGCTCAGTTCTTGTGATGGTCACTACCACAGGCTGTGTTGTTAACATGAGCTGTAGGAGCGTAACATTACCCCCAGCTCAGTTCTTGTGATGGTCACTACCACAGGCTGTGTTGTTAACCTGAGCTACAGGAGTGTAACATTAACCCCAGCTCAGTTCTTCTGATGGTCACTACCACAGGCTGTGTTGTTAACATGAGGTATAGGAGTGTAACATTACCCCCAGCTCAGTTCTTGTGATTGTCACTACCACAGACTGTGTTGTTAACATGAGCTACAGGAGTGTAACATTACCCTCAGCTCAGTTCTTCTGATGGTCACTACCACAGGCTGTGTTGTTAACATGAGCTGTAGGAGTGTAACATTACCCCCAGCTCAGTTCTTCTGATGGTCACTACCACAGGCTGTGTTAACATGAGCTGTAGGAGCGTAACATTACCCCCAGCTCAGTTCTTCTGATGGTCAGTCATTACCACAGGCTGTGTTGTTAACATGAGCTACAGGAGTGTAACATTACCCCCAGCTCAGTTCTTGTGATGGTCACTACCATAGGCTGTGTTGTTAACATGAGCTGTAGGAGCGTAACATTGCCCCCAGCTCAGTTCTTCTGATGGTCAGTCACTACCACAGGCTGTGTTGTTAACATGAGCTACAGGAGTATAACATTATCCCCAGCTCAGTTCTTCTGATGGTCACTACCACAGGCTGTGTTGTTAACATGAGCTGTAGGAGCGTAACATTAACCCCAGCTCAGTTCTTGTGATGGTCACTACCACAGGCTGTGTTGTTAACATGAGCTACAGGAGTGTAACATTACCCCCAGCTCAGTTCTTCTAATGGTCACTACCACAGGCTGTGTTGTTAACATGAGCTGTAGGAGTGTAACATTACCCCCAGCTCAGTTTTTGTGATAGTCACTACCACAGGCTGTGTTAACATGAGCTGTAGGAGCGTAACATTACCCCCAGCTCAGTTCTTGTGATGGCCACTACCACAGGCTGTGTTAACATGAGCTGCAGGAGTGTAACATTAACCCCAGCTCAGTTCTTCTGATGGTCACTACCACACGCTGTGTTGTTAACATGAGCTGTAGGAGTGTAACATTACCCCCAGCTCAGTTCTTGTGATGGTCACTACCATAGGCTGTGTTGTTAACATGAGCTGTAGGAGCGTAACATGACCCCCAGCTCAGTTCTTCTGATGGTCAGTCACTACCACAGGCTGTGTTGTTAACATGAGCTACAGGAGTATAACATTACCCCCAGCTCATTTCTTCTAATGGTCACTACCACAGGCTGTGTTGTTAACATGAGCTGTAGGAGTGTAACATTACCCCCAGCTCAGTTTTTGTGATAGTCACTACCACAGGCTGTGTTAACATGAGCTGTAGGAGCGTAACATTACCCCCAGCTCAGTTCTTGTGATGGTCACTACCACAGGCTGTGTTAACATGAGCTGCAGGAGTGTAACATTAACCCCAGCTCAGTTCTTCAGATGGTCACTACCACAGGCTGTGTTGTTAACATGAGCTGTAGGAGCGTAACATTAACCCCAGCTCAGTTCTTGTGATGGTCACTACCACAGGCTGTGTTGTTAACATGAGCTGTAGGAGCGTAACATTACCCCCAGCTCAGTTCTTGTGATGGTCACTACCACAGGCTGTGTTGTTAACATGAGCTACAGGAGTGTAACATTAACCCCAGCTCAGTTCTTCTGATGGTCACTACCACAGGCTGTGTTGTTAACATGAGGTATAGGAGTGTAACATTACCCCCAGCTCAGTTCTTGTGATTGTCACTACCACAGACTGTGTTGTTAACATGAGCTACAGGAGTGTAACATTACCCTCAGCTCAGTTCTTCTGATGGTCACTACCACAGGCTGTGTTGTTAACATGAGCTGTAGGAGTGTAACATTACCCCCAGCTCAGTTCTTCTGATGGTCACTACCACAGGCTGTGTTAACATGAGCTGTAGGAGCGTAACATTACCCCCAGCTCAGTTCTTCTGATGGTCAGTCATTACCACAGGCTGTGTTGTTAACATGAGCTACAGGAGTATAACATTAACCCCAGCTCAGTTCTTCTGATGGTCACTACCACAGGCTGTGTTGTTAACATGAGCTGTAGGAGCGTAACATTACCCCCAGCTAGGTTCTTCTGATGGTCACTACCACAGGCTGTGTTGTTAACATGAGCTGTAGGAGCGTAACATTACCCCCAGTTCAGTTCTTCTGATGGTCAGTCACTACCACAAGCTGTGTTGTTAACATGAGCTGTAGGAGTGTAACATTACCCCCAGCTCGGTTCTTGTGATGGTCACTACCACAGGCTGTGTTGTTAACATGAGCTGTAGGAGTGTAACATTACCCCCTGCTCAGTTCTTCTGATGGTCACTACCACAGGCTGTGTTGTTAACATGAGGTGTAGGAGTGTAACATTACCCCAGCTCAGTTCTTCTTATGGTCACTACCACAGGCTGTGTTGTTAACATGAGGTGTAGGAGTGTAACATTACCCCCAGCTCAGTTCTTTTGATGGTCACTACCACAGGCTGTGTTAACATGAGCTGCAGGAGTGTAACATTAACTCCAGCTCAGTTCTTCTGATGGTCACTACCACAGGCTGTGTTGTTAACATGAGGTATAGGAGTGTAACATTACCCCCAGCTCAGTTCTTCTTATGGTCACTACCACAGGCTGTGTTAACATGATGTGTAGGAGCGTAACATTACCCCCAGCTCAGTTCTTGTGATGGTCACTACCACAGGCTGTGTTGTTAACATGAGCTACAGGAGTGTAACATTACCCCCAGCTCAGTTCTTGTGATGGTCACTACCACAGGCTGTGTTGTTAACATGAGCTGTAGGAGTGTAACATTACCCCCAGCTCAGTTCTTGTGATGGTCACTACCACAGGCTGTGTTAACATGAGCTGTAGGAGCGTAACATTACCCCCAGCTCAGTTCTTCTGATGGTCAGTCATTACCACAGGCTGTGTTGTTAACATGAGCTGTAGGAGTATAACATTAACCCCAGCTCAGTTCTTCTGATGGTCACTACCACAGGCTGTGTTGTTAACATCAGCTGTAGGAGCGTAACATTACCCCCAGCTCAGTTCTTCTGATGGTCACTAACACAGGCTGTGTTGTTAACATGAGCTGTAGGAGCGTAACATTACCCCCAGCTCAGTTATTCTGATGGTCAGTCACTACCACAGGCTGTGTTGTTAACATGAGCTGTAGGAGTGTAACATTACCTCCAGCTCGGTTCTTGTGATGGTCACTACCACAGGCTGTGTTGTTAAGATGAGGTGAAGGAGTGTAACATTACACCCAGCTCAGTTCTTCTGATGGTCACTACCACAGGCTGTGTTGTTAACATGAGCTGTAGGAGTGTAACATTACCCCCAGCTCAGTTCTTGTGATGGTCACTACCACAGGCTGTGTTAACATGAGCTGTAGGAGCGTAACATTACCCCCAGCTCAGTTCTTCTGATGGTCACTACCACAGGCTGTGTTGTTAACATGAGCTGTAGGAGCATAACATTACGCCCAGCTCAGTTCTTCTGATGGTTACTATCACAGGCTGTGTTGTTAACATGAGCTGTAGGAGTGTAACATTACCCCCAGCTCAGTTCTTCTGATGGTCACTACCACAGGCTGTGTTGTTAACATGAGCTGTAGGAGCGTAACATTACCCCCAGCTCAGTTCTTCTGATGGTCAGTCACTACCACAGGCTGTGTTGTTAACATGAGCTAGAGGAGTATAACATTAACCCCAGCTCAGTTCTTCTGATGGTCACTACCACAGGCTGTGTTGTTAACATGAGCTGTAGGAGCGTAACATTAACCCCAGCTCAGTTCTTGTGATGGTCACTACCACAGGCTGTGTTGTTAACATGAGCTACAGGAGTGTAACATTACCCCCATCTCAGTTCTTCTAATGGTCACTACCACAGGCTGTGTTGTTAACATGAGCTGTAGGAGTGTAACATTACCCCCAGCTCAGTTTTTGTGATAGTCACTACCACAGGCTGTGTTAACATGAGCTGTAGGAGCGTAACATTACCCCCAGCTCAGTTCTTCTGATGGTCAATACCACAGGCTGTGTTGTTAACATGAGCTACAGGAGTATAACATTAACCCCAGCTCAGTTCTTCTGATGGTCACTACCAAAGGCTGTGTTGTTAACATGAGCTGTAGGAGTGTAACATTAACCCCAGCTCAGTTCTTGTGATGGTCACTACCACAGGCTGTGTTGTTAACATGAGCTGTAGGAGCGTACCATTACCCCCAGCTCAGTTCTTGTGATGGTCACTACCACAGGCTGTGTTGTTAATATGAGCTACAGGAGTATAACATTAACCCCAGCTCAGTTCTTCTGATGGTCACTACCACAGGCTGTGTTGTTAACATGAGCTGTAGAAGTGTAACATTAACCCCAGCTCAGTTCTTGTGATGGTCACTACCACAGGCTGTGTTGTTAACATGAGCTGTAGGAGCGTAACATTACCCCCAGCTCAGTTCTTGTGATGGTCACTACCACAGGCTGTGTTGTTAACATGAGCTACAGGAGTGTAACATTAACCCCAGCTCAGTTCTTCTGATGGTCACTACCACAGGCTGTGTTGTTAACATGAGGTATAGGATTGTAACATTACCCCCAGCTCAGTTCTTGTGATGGTCAATACCACAGACTGTGTTGTTATCATGAGCTACAGGAGTGTAACATTACCCCCAGCTCAGTTCTTGTGATGGTCACTACCACAGGCTGTGTTGTTAACATGAGCTGTAGGAGTGTAACATTACCCCCAGCTCAGTTCTTGTGATGGTCACTACCACAGGCTGTGCTAACATGAGCTGTAGGAGCGTAACATTACCCCCAGCTCAGTTATTCTGATGGTCAGTCACTACAACAGGCTGTGTTGTTAACATGAGGTGTAGGAGTGTAACATTACACCCAGCTCAGTTCTTCTGATGGTCACTACCACAGGCTGTGTTGTTAACATGAGCTGTAGGAGTGTAACATTACCCCCAGCTCAGTTCTTGTGATGGTCACTACCACAGGCTGTGTTGTTAACATGAGCTGTAGGAGCGTAATATTACCCCCAGCTCAGTTCTTCTGATGGTCAGTCACTACCACAGGCTGTGTTGTTAACATGAGCTAGAGGAGTGTAACATTAACCCCAGCTCAGTTCTTCTGATGGTCACTACCACAGGCTGTGTTGTTAACATGAGCTGTAGGAGCGTAACATTAACCCCAGCTCAGTTCTTGAGATGGTCACTACCACAGGCTGTGTTGTTAACATGAGCTACAGGAGTGTAACATTACCCCCAGCTCAGTTCTTCTAATGGTCACTACCACAGGCTGTGTTGTTAACATGAGCTGTAGGAGTGTAACATTACCCCCAGCTCAGTTTTTGTGATAGTCACTACCACAGGCTGTGTTAACATGAGCTGTAGGAGCGTAACATTACCCCCAGCTCAGTTCTTCTGATGGTCAATACCACAGGCTGTGTTGTTAACATGAGCTACAGGAGTATAACATTAACCCCTGCTCAGTTCTTGTGATGGTCACTACCACAGGCTGTGTTGTTAAAATGAGCTGTAGGAGTGTAACATTAACCCCAGCTCAATTCTTGTGATGGTCACTACCACAGGCTGTGTTGTTAACATGAGCTGTAGGAGCGTACCATTACCCCCAGCTCAGTTCTTCTGTTGGTCACTACCACAGGCTGTGTTGTTAACATGAGCTGTAGGAGCGTAACATTACCCCCAGCTCAGTTCTTGTGATGGTCACTACCACAGGCTGTGTTGTTAACATGAGCTACAGGAGTATAACATTAACACCAGCTCAGTTCTTCTGATGGTCACTACCACAGGCTGTGTTGTTAACATGAGCTGTAGAAGTGTAACATTAACCCCAGCTCAGTTCTTGTGATGGTCACTACCACAGGCTGTGTTGTTAACATGAGCTTTAGGAGCGTAACATTACCCCCAGCTCAGTTCTTGTGATGGTCACTACCACAGGCTGTGTTGTTAACATGAGCTACAGGAGTGTAACATTAACCCCAGCTCAGTTCTTCTGATGGTCACTACCACAGGCTGTGTTGTTAACATGAGGTATAGGAGTGTAACATTACCCCCAGCTCAGTTCTTCTGATGGTCACTACCACAGACTGTGTTGTTATCATGAGCTACAGGAGTGTAACATTACCCCCAGCTCAGTTCTTGTGATGGTCACTACCACAGGCTGTGTTGTTAACATGAGCTGTAGGAGTGTAACATTACCCCCAGCTCAGTTCTTGTGATGGTCACTACAACAGGCTGTGTTAACATGAGCTGTAGGAGCTTAACATTACCCCCAGCTCAGTTCTTCTGATGGTCAGCCATTACCACAGGCTGTGTTGTTAACATGAGCTACAGGAGTATAACATTAACCCCAGTTCAGTTCTTCTGATGGTCACTACCACAGGCTGTGTTGTTAACATGAGCTGTAGGAGCGTAACATTACCCCCAGCTCAGTTCTTCTGATGGTCACTACCACAGGCTGTGTTGTTAACATGAGCTGTAGGAGCGTAACATTACCCCCAGCTCAGTTATTCTGATGGTCAGTCACTACCACAGGCTGTGTTGTTAACATGAGCTGTAGGAGTTTAACATTACCCGCAGCTCAGTTCTTGTGATGGTCACTACCACAGGCTGTGTTAGCATGAGCTGTAGGAGCGTAACATTACCCCCAGCTCAGTTCTTCTGATGGTCACTACCACAGGCTGCGTTAACATGAGCTGTAGGAGCGTAACATTACGCCTAGCTCAGTTCTTCTAATGGTCACTACCACAGGCTGTGTTGTTAACATGAGCTACAGGAGTGTAACATTACCCCCAGCTCAGTTCTTCTGATGGTCACTACCACAGGCTGTGTTGTTAACATGAGCTACAGGAGTGTAACATTAACCCCAGCTCAGTTCTTCTGATGGTTACTATCACAGGCTGTGTTGTTAACATGAGCTGTAGGAGTGTAACATTACCCCCAGCTCAGTTCTTGTGATGGTCACTACCACAGGCTGTGTTGTTAACATGAGCTGTAGGAGCGTAACATTACCCCCACCTCAGTTCTTCTGATGGTCAGTCACTACCACAGGCTGTGTTGTTAACATGAGCTAGAGGAGTATAACATTAACCCCAGCTCAGTTCTTCTGATGGTCACTACCACAGGCTGTGTTGTTAACATGAGCTGTAGGAGCGTAACATTAACCCCAGCTCAGTTCTTGTGATGGTCACTACCACAGGCTGTGTTGTTAACATGAGCTACAGGAGTGTAACATTACCCCCAGCTCAGTTCTTCTAATGGTCACTACCACAGGCTGTGTTGTTAACATGAGCTGTAGGAGTGTAACATTACCCCCAGCTCAGTTTTTGTGATAGTCACTACCACAGGCTGTGTTAACATGAGCTGTAGGAGCGTAACATTACCCCCAGCTCAGTTCTTCTGATGGTCAATACCACAGGCTGTGTTGTTAACATGAGCTACAGGAGTATAACATTAACCCCAGCTCAGTTCTTCTGATGGTCACTACCAAAGGCTGTGTTGTTAACATGAGCTGTAGGAGTGTAACATTAACCCCTGCTCAGTTCTTGTGATGGTCACTACCACAGGCTGTGTTGTTAACATGAGCTGTAGGAGCGTACCATTACCCCCAGCTCAGTTCTTCTGATGGTCACTACCACAGGCTGTGTTGTTAACATGAGCTACAGGAGTATAACATTAACCCCAGCTCAGTTCTTCTGATGGTCACTACCACAGGCTGTGTTGTTAACATGAGCTGTAGGAGCGTAACATTAACCCCAGCTCAGTTCTTCTGATGGTCACTACCACAGGCTGTGTTGTTAACATGAGCTGTAGGAGCGTAACATTAACCCCAGCTCAGTTCTTGTGATGGTCACTACCACAGGCTGTGTTGTTAACATGAGCTACAGGAGTGTAACATTACCCCCAGCTCAGTTCTTGTGATGGTCACTACCACAGGCTGTGTTGTTAACATGAGCTGTAGGAGTGTAACATTAACCCCAGCTCAGTTCTTGTGATGGTCACTACCACAGGCTGTGTTGTTAACATGAGCTGTAGGAGTGTAACATTATCCCCAGCTAAGTTCTTCTGATGGTCACTACCACAGGCTGTGTTGTTAACATGAGCTGTAGGAGTGTAACATTATCCCCAGCTCAGTTCTTCTGATGGTCACTACCACAGGCTGTGTTGTTAACATGAGCTACAGGAGTGTAACATTAACCCCAGCTCAGTTCTTCTGATGGTCACTACCACAGGCTGTGTTGTTAACATGAGCTGTAGCAGCGTAACATTACCCCCAGCTCAGTTCTTGTGATGGTCACTACCACAGGCTGTGTTGTTAACATGAGCTGTAGGAGTGTAACATTACCCCCAGCTCAGTTCTTCTGATGGTCACTACCACAGGCTGTGTTGTTAACATGAGCTGTAGGAGCGTAACATTACCCCCAGCTCAGTTCTTGTGATGGTCAGTACCACAGGCTGTGTTTTTAACATGAGCTACAGGAGTATAACATTAATCCCAGCTCAGTTCTTCTGATGGTAACTACCACAGGCTGTGTTGTTAACATGAGCTGTAGGAGCGTAACTTTAACCCCAGCTCAGTTCTTGTGATGGTCACTACCACAGGCTGTGTTGTTAACATGAGCTGTAGGAGTGTAACATTACCCCCAGGTCAGTTCTTCTGTTGGTCACTACCACAGGCTGTGTTGTTAACATGAGCTGTAGGAGTGTAACATTACCCCCAGCTCAGTTCTTCTGATGGTCACTACCACAGGCTGTGTTGTTAACATGAGCTGTAGGAGCGTAACATTACCCCCAGCTCAGTTATTCTGATGGTCAGTCACTACCACAGGCTGTGTTGTTAACATGAGCTGTAGGAGTGTAACATTACCACCAGCTCGGTTCTTGTGATGGTCACTACCACAGGCTGTGTTGTTAACATGAGGTGTAGGAGTGTAACATTACCCCCAGCTCAGTTCTTCTGATGGTCACTACCACAGGCTGTGTTGTTAACATGAGCTGTAGGAGCGTAACATTAACCCCAGCTCAGTTCTTGTGATGGTCACTACCACAGGCTGTGTTGTTAACATGAGCTGTAGGAGCGTAACATTACGCCCAGCTCAGTTCTTCTAATGGTCACTACCACAGGCTGTGTTGTTAACATGAGCTACAGGAGTGTAACATTACCCCCAGCTCAGTTCTTCTGATGGTCACTACCACAGGCTGTGTTGTTAACATGAGCTACAGGAGTGTAACATTAACCCCAGCTCAGTTCTTCTGATGGTTACTATCACAGGCTGTGTTGTTAACATGAGCTGTAGGAGCGTAACATTACCCCCAGCTCAGTTCTTCTGATGGTCAGTCACTACAACAGGCTGTGTTGTTAACATGAGCTAGAGGAGTATAACATTAACCCCAGCTCAGTTCTTCTGATGGTCACTACAACAGGCTGTGTTGTTAACATGAGCTGTAGGAGCGTAACATTACCCCCAGCTCAGTTTTTGTGATAGTCACTACCACAGGCTGTGTTAACATGAGCTGTAGGAGCGTAACATTACCCCCAGCTCAGTTCTTCTGATGGTCAATACCACAGGCTGTGTTGTTAACATGAGCTACAGGAGTATAACATTAACCCCAGCTCAGTTCTTCTGATGGTCACTACCAAAGGCTGTGTTGTTAACATGAGCTGTAGGAGTGTAACATTAACCCCAGCTCAGTTCTTGTGATGGTCACTACCACAGGCTGTGTTGTTAACATGAGCTGTAGGAGCGTACCATTACCCCCAGCTCAGTTCTTCTGATGGTCACTACCACAGGCTGTGTTGTTAACATGAGCTACAGGAGTATAACATTAACCCCAGCTCAGTTCTTCTGATGGTCACTACCACAGGCTGTGTTGTTAACATGAGCTGTAGGAGCGTAACATTAACCCCAGCTCAGTTCTTCTGATGGTCACTACCACAGGCTGTGTTGTTAACATGAGCTGTAGGAGCGTAACATTAACCCCAGTTCAGTTCTTGTGATGGTCACTACCACAGGCTGTGTTGTTAACATGAGCTGCAGGAGTGTAACATTACCCCCAGCTCAGTTCTTGTGATTGTCACTACCTCAGGCTGTGTTGTTAACATGAGCTGTAGGAGTGTAACATTACCCCCAGCTCAGTTCTTCTGATGGTCACTACCACAGGCTGTGTTTTTAACATGAGCTACAGGAGTATAACATTAACCCCAGCTCAGTTCTTCTGATGGTCACTACCACAGGCTGTGTTGTTAACATGAGCTACAGGAGTGTAACATTACCCCCAGCTCAGTTCTTCTGATGGTCACTACCACAGGCTGTGTTGTTAACATGAGCTGTAGCAGCGTAACACTAACACCAGCTCAGTTCTTGTGATGGTCACTACCACAGGCTGTGTTGTTAACATGAGCTGTAGGAGTGTAACATTACCCCCAGCTCAGTTCTTCTGATGGTCACTACCACAGGCTGTGTTGTTAACATGAGCTGTAGGAGCGTAACATTAACCCCAGCTCAGTTCTTGTGATGGTCACTACCACAGGCTGTGTTGTTAATATGAGCTGTAGGAGCGTAACATTACCCCCAGCTCAGTTCTTCTGATGGTCAGTACCACAGGCTGTGTTTTTAACATGAGCTACTGGAGTTTAACATTAATCCCAGCTCAGTTCTTCTGATGGTCACTACCACAGGCTGTGTTGTTAACATGAGCTGTAGGAGCGTAACTTTAACCCCAGCTCAGTTCTTGTGATGGTCACTACCACAGGCTGTGTTGTTAACATGAGCTGTAGGAGTGTAACATTACCCCCAGGTCAGTTCTTCTGATGGTCACTACCACAGGCTGTGTTGTTAACATGAGCTGTAGGAGTGTAACATTACCCCAGCTCAGTTCTTCTGATGATCACTACCACAGGCTGTGTTGTTAACATGAGCTGTAGGAGTGTAACATTACCCCCAGCTCAGTTCTTCTGATGGTCACTACCACAGGCTGTGTTGTTAACATGAGCTGCAGGAGTGTAACATTACCCCCAGCTCAGTTCTTCTGATGGTCACTACCACAGGCTGTGTTGTTAACATGAGCTGTAGGAGCGTAACATTACCCCCAGCTCAGTTCTTCTGATGGTCAATACCACAGGCTGTGTTGTTAACATGAGCTACAGGAGTATAACATTAACCCCAGCTCAGTTCTTCTGATGGTCACTACCAAAGGCTGTGTTGTTAACATGAGCTGTAGGAGTGTAACATTAACCCCTGCTCAGTTCTTGTGATGGTCACTACCACAGGCTGTGTTGTTAACATGAGCTGTAGGAGCGTACCATTACCCCCAGCTCAGTTCTTCTGATGGTCACTACTACAGGCTGTGTTGTTAACATGAGCTACAGGAGTATAACATTAACCCCAGCTCAGTTCTTCTGATGGTCACTACCACAGGCTGTGTTGTTAACATGAGCTTTAGGAGCGTAACATTAACCCCAGCTCAGTTCTTCTGATGGTCACTACCACAGGCTGTGTTGTTAACATGAGCTGTAGGAGTGTAACATTAACCCCAGCTCAGTTTTTGTGATGGTCACTACCACAGGCTGTGTTGTTAACATGAGCTGTAGGAGCGTACCATTACCCCCAGCTCAGTTCTTCTGATGGTCACTACCACAGGCTGTGTTGTTAATATGAGCTACAGGAGTATAACATTAACCCCAGCTCAGTTCTTCTGATGGTCACTACCACAGGCTGTGTTGTTAACATGAGCTGTAGAAGTGTAACATTAACCCCAGCTCAGTTCTTGTAATGGTCACTACCACAGGCTGTGTTGTTAACATGAGCTGTAGGAGCGTAACATTACCCCCAGCTCAGTTCTTGTGATGGTCACTACCACAGGCTGTGTTGTTAACATGAACTACAGGAGTGTAACATTAACCCCAGCTCAGTTCTTCTGATGGTCACTACCACAGGCTGTGTTGTTAACATGAGGTATAGGAGTGTAACATTACCCCCAGCTCAGTTCTTGTGATGGTCAATACCACAGACTGTGTTGTTATCATGAGCTACAGGAGTGTAACATTACCCCCAGCTCAGTTCTTGTGATGGTCACTACCACAGGCTGTGTTGTTAACATGAGCTGTAGGAGTGTAACATTACCCCCAGCTCAGTTCTTGTGATGGTCACTACCACAGGCTGTGTTAACATGAGCTGTAGGAGCGTAACATTACCCCCAGCTCAGTTATTCTGATGGTCAGTCACTACCACAGGCTGTGTTGTTAACATGAGGTGTAGGAGTGTAACATTACACCCAGCTCAGTTCTTCTGATGGTCACTACCACAGGCTGTGTTGTTAACATGAGCTGTAGGAGTGTAACATTACCCCCAGCTCAGTTCTTGTGATGGTCACTACCACAGTCTGTGTTAACATGAGCTGTAGGAGCGTAACATTACCCCCAGCTCAGTTCTTCTGATGGTCACTACCACAGGCTGTGTTGTTAACATGAGCTGTAGGAGCGTAACATTACGCCCAGCTCAGTTCTTCTAATGGTCACTACCACAGGCTGTGTTGTTAACATGAGCTACAGGAGTGTAACATTACCCCCAGCTCAGTTCTTCTGATGGTCACTACCACAGGCTGTGTTGTTAACATGAGCTACAGGAGTGTAACATTAACCCCAGCTCAGTTCTTCTGATGGTTACTATCACAGGCTGTGTTGTTAACATGAGCTGTAGGAGTGTAACATTACCCCCAGCTCAGTTCTTGTGATGGTCACTACCACAGGCTGTGATGTTAACATGAGCTGTAGGAGCGTAATATTACCCCCAGCTCAGTTCTTCTGATGGTCAGTCACTACCACAGGCTGTGTTGTTAACATGAGCTAGAGGAGTGTAACATTAACCCCAGCTCAGTTCTTCTGATGGTCACTACCACAGGCTGTGTTGTTAACATGAGCTGTAGGAGCGTAACATTAACCCCAGCTCAGTTCTTGAGATGGTCACTACCACAGGCTGTGTTGTTAACATGAGCTACGGGAGTGTAACATTACCCCCAGCTCAGTTCTTCTAATGGTCACTACCACAGGCTGTGTTGTTAACATGAGCTGTAGGAGTGTAACATTACCCCCAGCTCAGTTTTTGTGATAGTCACTACCACAGGCTGTGTTAACATGAACTGTAGGAGCGTAACATTACCCCCAGCTCAGTTCTTCTGATGGTCACTACCACAGGCTGTGTTGTTAACATGAGCTGTAGGGGCGTAACATTACCCCCAGCTCAGTTCTTCTGATGGTCAGTCACTACCACAGGCTGTGTTGTTAACATGAGCTAGAGGAGTATAACATTAACCCCAGCTCAGTTCTTCTGATGGTCACTACCACAGGCTGTGTTGTTAACATGAGCTGTAGGAGCGTAACATTAACCCCAGCTCAGTTCTTGTGATGGTCACTACCACAGGCTGTGTTGTTAACATGAGCTACAGGAGTGTAACATTACCCCCATCTCAGTTCTTCTAATGGTCACTACCACAGGCTGTGTTGTTAACTTGAGCTGTAGGAGTGTAACATTACCCCCAGCTCAGTTTTTGTGATAGTCACTACCACAGGCTGTGTTAACATGAGCTGTAGGAGCGTAACATTACCCCCAGCTCAGTTCTTCTGATGGTCAATACCACAGGCTGTGTTGTTAACATGAGCTACAGGAGTATAACATTAACCCCAGCTCAGTTCTTCTGATGGTCACTACCAAAGGCTGTGTTGTTAACATGAGCTGTAGGAGTGTAACATTAACCCCAGCTCAGTTCTTGTGATGGTCACTACCACAGGCTGTGTTGTTAACATGAGCTGTAGGAGCATACCATTACCCCCAGCTCAGTTCGTGTGATGGTCACTACCACAGGCTGTGTTGTTAATATGAGCTACAGGAGTATAACATTAACCCCAGCTCAGTTCTTCTGATGGTCACTACCACAGGCTGTGTTGTTAACATGAGCTGTAGAAGTGTAACATTAACCCCAGCTCAGTTCTTGTGATGGTCACTACCACAGGCTGTGTTGTTAACATGAGCTGTAGGAGTGTAACATTACCCCCAGCTCAGTTCTTGTGATGGTCACTACCACAGGCTGTGTTGTTAACATGAGCTACAGGAGTGTAACATTAACCCCAGCTCAGTTCTTCTGATGGTCACTACCACAGGCTGTGTTGTTAACATGAGGTATAGGAGTGTAACATTACCCCCAGCTCAGTTCTTGTGATGGTCAATACCACAGACTGTGTTGTTATCATGAGCTACAGGAGTGTAACATTACCCCCAGCTCAGTTCTTGTGATGGTCACTACCACAGGCTGTGTTGTTAACATGAGCTGTAGGAGTGTAACATTACCCCCAGCTCAGTTCTTGTGATGGTCACTACCACAGGCTGTGTTAACATGAGCTGTAGGAGCGTAACATTACCCCCAGCTCAGTTATTCTGATGGTCAGTCACTACCACAGGCTGTGTTGTTAACATGAGGTGTAGGAGTGTAACATTACACCCAGCTCAGTTCTTCTGATGGTCACTACCACAGGCTGTGTTGTTAACATGAGCTGTAGGAGTGTAACATTACCCCCAGCTCAGTTCTTGTGATGGTCACTACCACAGTCTGTGTTAACATGAGCTGTAGGAGCGTAACATTACCCCCAGCTCAGTTCTTCTGATGGTCACTACCACAGGCTGTGTTGTTAACATGAGCTGTAGGAGCGTAACATTACGCCCAGCTCAGTTCTTCTAATGGTCACTACCAAAGGCTGTGTTGTTAACATGAGCTACAGGAGTGTAACATTACCCCCAGCTCAGTTCTTCTGATGGTCACTACCACAGGCTGTGTTGTTAACATGAGCTACAGGAGTGTAACATTAACCCCAGCTCAGTTCTTCTGATGGTTACTATCACAGGCTGTGTTGTTAACATGAGCTGTAGGAGTGTAACATTACCCCCAGCTCAGTTCTTGTGATGGTCACTACCACAGACTGTGTTGTTAACATGAGCTGTAGGAGCGTAACATTAACCCCAGCTCAGTTCTTGAGATGGTCACTACCACAGGCTGTGTTGTTAACATGAGCTACAGGAGTGTAACATTACCCCCAGCTCAGTTCTTCTAATGGTCACTACCACAGGCTGTGTTGTTAACATGAGCTGTAGGAGTGTAACATTACCCCCAGCTCAGTTTTTGTGATAGTCACTACCACAGGCTGTGTTAACATGAGCTGTAGGAGCGTAACATTACCCCCAGCTCAGTTCTTCTGATGGTCAATACCACAGGCTGTGTTGTTAACATGAGCTACAGGAGTATAACATTAACCCCTGCTCAGTTCTTGTGATGGTCACTACCACAGGCTGTGTTGTTAAAATGAGCTGTAGGAGTGTAACATTAACCCCAGCTCAATTCTTGTGATGGTCACTACCACAGGCTGTGTTGTTAACATGAGCTGTAGGAGCGTACCATTACCCCCAGCTCAGTTCTTCTGATGGTCACTACCACAGGCTGTGTTGTTAATATGAGCTACAGGAGTATAACATTAACCCCAGCTCAGTTCTTCTGATGGTCACTACCACAGGCTGTGTTGTTAACATGAGCTGTAGAAGTGTAACATTAACCCCAGCTCAGTTCTTGTGATGGTCACTACCACAAGCTGTGTTGTTAACATGAGCTGTAGGAGCGTAACATTACCCCCAGCTCAGTTCTTGTGATGGTCACTACCACAGGCTGTGTTGTTAACATGAGCTACAGGAGTGTAACATTAACCCCAGCTCAGTTCTTCTGATGGTCACTACCACAGGCTGTGTTGTTAACATGAGGTATAGGAGTGTAACATTACCCCCAGCTCAGTTCTTGTGATGGTCACTACCACAGACTGTGTTGTTATCATGAGCTACAGGAGTGTAACATTACCCCCAGCTCAGTTCTTGTGATGGTCACTACCACAGGCTGTGTTGTTAACATGAGCTGTAGGAGTGTAACATTACCCCCAGCTCAGTTCTTGTGATGGTCACTACCACAGGCTGTGTTAACATGAGCTGTAGGAGCGTAACATTACCCCCAGCTCAGTTCTTCTGATGGTCAGCCATTACCACAGGCTGTGTTGTTAACATGAGCTACAGGAGTATAACATTAACCCCAGCTCAGTTCTTCTGATGGTCACTACCACAGGCTGTGTTGTTAACATGAGCTGTAGGAGCGTAACATTACCCCCAGCTCAGTTCTTCTGATGGTCACTACCACAGGCTGTGTTGTTAACATGAGCTGTAGGAGCGTAACATTACCCCCAGCTCAGTTATTCTGATGGTCAGTCACTACCACAGGCTGTGTTGTTAACATGAGCTGTAGGAGTGTAACATTACCCCCAGCTCAGTTCTTGTGATGGTCACTACCACAGGCTGTGTTAACATGAGCTGTAGGAGCGTAACATTACCCCCAGCTCAGTTCTTCTGATGGTCACTACCACAGGCTGTGTTAACATGAGCTGTAGGAGCGTAACATTACGCCTAGCTCAGTTCTTCTAATGGTCACTACCACAGGCTGTGTTGTTAACATGAGCTACAGGAGTGTAACATTACCCCCACCTCAGTTCTTCTGATGGTCAGTCACTACCACAGGCTGTGTTGTTAACATGAGCTAGAGGAGTATAACATTAACCCCAGCTCAGTTCTTCTGATGGTCACTACAACAGGCTGTGTTGTTAACATGAGCTGTAGGAGTGTAACATTACCCCCAGCTCAGTTTTTGTGATAGTCACTACCACAGGCTGTGTTAACATGAGCTGTAGGAGCGTAACATTACCCCCAGCTCAGTTCTTCTGATGCTCAATACCACAGGCTGTGTTGTTAACATGAGCTACAGGAGTATAACATTAACCCCAGCTCAGTTCTTCTGATGGTCACTACCACAGGCTGTGTTGTTAACATGAGCTGTAGGAGTGTAACATTAACCCCAGCTCAGTTCTTGTGATGGTCACTACCACAGGCTGTGTTGTTAACATGAGCTGTAGGAGCGTACCATTACCCCCAGCTCAGTTCTTCTGATGGTCACTACCACAGGCTGTGTTGTTAACATGAGCTACAGGAGTGTAACATTACCCCCAGCTCAGTTCTTGTGATGGTCACTACCACAGGCTGTGTTGTTAACATGAGCTGTAGGAGTGTAACATTACCCACAGCTCAGTTCTTCTGATGGTCACTACCACAGGCTGTGTTTTTAACATGAGCTACAGGAGTATAACATTAACCCCAGCTCAGTTCTTCTGATGGTCACTACCACAGGCTGTGTTGTTAACATGAGCTGTAGGAGCGTAACATTAACCCCAGCTCAGTTCTTGTGATGGTCACTACCACAGGCTGTGTTGTTAACATGAGCTGTAGGAGTGTAACATTATCCCCAGCTAAGTTCTTCTGATGGTCACTACCACAGGCTGTGTTGTTAACATGAGCTGTAGGAGTGTAACATTATCCCCAGCTCAGTTCTTCTGATGGTCACTACCACAGGCTGTGTTGTTAACATGAGCTACAGGAGTGTAACATTACCCCCAGCTCAGTTCTTCTGATGGTCACTACCACAGGCTGTGTTGTTAACATGAGCTGTAGCAGCGTAACATTAACACCAGCTCAGTTCTTGTGATGGTCACTACCACAGGCTGTGTTGTTAACATGAGCTGTAGGAGTGTAACATTACCCCCAGCTCAGTTCTTCTGATGGTCACTACCACAGGCTGTGTTGTTAACATGAGCTGTAGGAGCATATCATTACCCCCAGCTCAGTTCTTGTGATGGTCAGTACCACAGGCTGTGTTTTTAACATGAGCTACAGGAGTATAACATTAATCCCAGCTCAGTTCTTCTGATGGTAACTACCACAGGCTGTGTTGTTAACATGAGCTGTAGGAGCGTAACTTTAACCCCAGCTCAGTTCTTGTGATGGTCACTACCACAGGCTGTGTTGTTAACATGAGCTGTAGGAGTGTAACATTACCCCCAGGTCAGTTCTTCTGTTGGTCACTACCACAGGCTGTGTTGTTAACATGAGCTGTAGGAGTGTAACATTACCCCCAGCTCAGTTCTTCTGATGGTCACTACCACAGGCTGTGTTGTTAACATGAGCTGTAGGAGCGTAACATTACCCCCAGCTCAGTTATTCTGATGGTGAGTCACTACCACAGGCTGTGTTGTTAACATGAGCTGTAGGAGTGTAACATTACCACCAGCTCGGTTCTTGTGATGGTCACTACCACAGGCTGTGTTGTTAACATGAGGTGTAGGAGTGTAACATTACCCCCAGCTCAGTTCTTCTGATGGTCACTACCACAGGCTGTGTTGTTAACATGAGCTGTAGGAGTGTAACATTACCCCCAGCTCAGTTCTTGTGATGGTCACTACCACAGGCTGTGTTGTTAACATGAGCTGTAGGAGCGTAACATTACGCCCAGCTCAGTTCTTCTAATGGTCACTACCACAGGCTGTGTTGTTAACATGAGCTACAGGAGTCTAACATTACCCCCAGCTCAGTTCTTCTGATGGTCACTACCACAGGCTGTGTTGTTAACATGAGCTACAGGAGTGTAACATTAACCCCAGCTCAGTTCTTCTGATGGTTACTATCACAGGCTGTGTTGTTAACATGAGCTGTAGGAGCGTAACATTACCCCCAGCTCAGTTCTTCTGATGGTCAGTCACTACCACAGGCTGTGTTGTTAACATGAGCTAGAGGAGTATAACATTAACCCCAGCTCAGTTCTTCTGATGGTCACTACAACAGGCTGTGTTGTTAACATGAGCTGTAGGAGCGTAACATTAACCCCAGCTCAGTTCTTGTGATGGTCACTACCACAGGCTGTGTTGTTAACATGAGCTACAGGAGTGTAACATTACCCCCAGCTCAGTTCTTCTAATGGTCACTACCACAGGCTGTGTTGTTAACATGAGCTGTAGGAGTGTAACATTACCCCCAGCTCAGTTTTTGTGATAGTCACTACCACAGGCTGTGTTAACATGAGCTGTAGGAGCGTAACATTAATCCCAGCTCAGTTCTTCTGATGGTAACTACCACAGGCTGTGTTGTTAACATGAGCTGTAGGAGCGTAACTTTAACCCCAGCTCAGTTCTTGTGATGGTCACTACCACAGGCTGTGTTGTTAACATGAGCTGTAGGAGTGTAACATTACCCCCAGGTCAGTTCTTCTGTTGGTCACTACCACAGGCTGTGTTGTTAACATGAGCTGTAGGAGTGTAACATTACCCCCAGCTCAGTTCTTCTGATGGTCACTACCACAGGCTGTGTTGTTAACATGAGCTGTAGGAGCGTAACATTACCCCCAGCTCAGTTATTCTGATGGTGAGTCACTACCACAGGCTGTGTTGTTAACATGAGCTGTAGGAGTGTAACATTACCACCAGCTCGGTTCTTGTGATGGTCACTACCACAGGCTGTGTTGTTAACATGAGGTGTAGGAGTGTAACATTACCCCCAGCTCAGTTCTTCTGATGGTCACTACCACAGGCTGTGTTGTTAACATGAGCTGTAGGAGTGTAACATTACCCCCAGCTCAGTTCTTGTGATGGTCACTACCACAGGCTGTGTTGTTAACATGAGCTGTAGGAGCGTAACATTACGCCCAGCTCAGTTCTTCTAATGGTCACTACCACAGGCTGTGTTGTTAACATGAGCTACAGGAGTCTAACATTACCCCCAGCTCAGTTCTTCTGATGGTCACTACCACAGGCTGTGTTGTTAACATGAGCTACAGGAGTGTAACATTAACCCCAGCTCAGTTCTTCTGATGGTTACTATCACAGGCTGTGTTGTTAACATGAGCTGTAGGAGCGTAACATTACCCCCAGCTCAGTTCTTCTGATGGTCAGTCACTACCACAGGCTGTGTTGTTAACATGAGCTAGAGGAGTATAACATTAACCCCAGCTCAGTTCTTCTGATGGTCACTACAACAGGCTGTGTTGTTAACATGAGCTGTAGGAGCGTAACATTAACCCCAGCTCAGTTCTTGTGATGGTCACTACCACAGGCTGTGTTGTTAACATGAGCTACAGGAGTGTAACATTACCCCCAGCTCAGTTCTTCTAATGGTCACTACCACAGGCTGTGTTGTTAACATGAGCTGTAGGAGTGTAACATTACCCCCAGCTCAGTTTTTGTGATAGTCACTACCACAGGCTGTGTTAACATGAGCTGTAGGAGCGTAACATTACCCCCAGCTCAGTTCTTGTGATGGTCACTACCACAGGCTGTGTTGTTAACATGAGCTACAGGAGTGTAACATTAACCCCAGCTCAGTTCTTCTGATGGTCACTACCACAGGCTGTGTTGTTAACATGAGGTATAGGAGTGTAACATTACCCCCAGCTCAGTTCTTGTGATGGTCAATACCACAGACTGTGTTGTTATCATGAGCTACAGGAGTGTAACATTACCCCCAGCTCAGTTCTTGTGATGGTCACTACCACAGGCTGTGTTGTTAACATGAGCTGTAGGAGTGTAACATTACCCCCAGCTCAGTTCTTGTGATGGTCACTACCACAGGCTGTGTTAACATGAGCTGTAGGAGCGTAACATTACCCCCAGCTCAGTTATTCTGATGGTCAGTCACTACCACAGGCTGTGTTGTTAACATGAGGTGTAGGAGTGTAACATTACACCCAGCTCAGTTCTTCTGATGGTCACTACCACAGGCTGTGTTGTTAACATGAGCTGTAGGAGTGTAACATTACCCCCAGCTCAGTTCTTGTGATGGTCACTACCACAGTCTGTGTTAACATGAGCTGTAGGAGCGTAACATTACCCCCAGCTCAGTTCTTCTGATGGTCACTACCACAGGCTGTGTTGTTAACATGAGCTGTAGGAGCGTAACATTACGCCCAGCTCAGTTCTTCTAATGGTCACTACCACAGGCTGTGTTGTTAACATGAGCTACAGGAGTGTAACATTACCCCCAGCTCAGTTCTTCTGATGGTCACTACCACAGGCTGTGTTGTTAACATGAGCTACAGGAGTGTAACATTAACCCCAGCTCAGTTCTTCTGATGGTTACTATCACAGGCTGTGTTGTTAACATGAGCTGTAGGAGTGTAACATTACCCCCAGCTCAGTTCTTGTGATGGTCACTACCACAGGCTGTGTTGTTAACATGAGCTGTAGGAGCGTAACATTAACCCCAGCTCAGTTCTTGAGATGGTCACTACCACAGGCTGTGTTGTTAACATGAGCTACAGGAGTGTAACATTACCCCCAGCTCAGTTCTTCTAATGGTCACTACCACAGGCTGTGTTGTTAACATGAGCTGTAGGAGTGTAACATTACCCCCAGCTCAGTTTTTGTGATAGTCACTACCACAGGCTGTGTTAACATGAGCTGTAGGAGCGTAACATTACCCCCAGCTCAGTTCTTCTGATGGTCAATACCACAGGCTGTGTTGTTAACATGAGCTACAGGAGTATAACATTAACCCCTGCTCAGTTCTTGTGATGGTCACTACCACAGGCTGTGTTGTTAAAATGAGCTGTAGGAGTGTAACATTAACCCCAGCTCAATTCTTGTGATGGTCACTACCACAGGCTGTGTTGTTAACATGAGCTGTAGGAGCGTACCATTACCCCCAGCTCAGTTCTTCTGATGGTCACTACCACAGGCTGTGTTGTTAATATGAGCTACAGGAGTATAACATTAACCCCAGCTCAGTTCTTCTGATGGTCACTACCACAGGCTGTGTTGTTAACATGAGCTGTAGAAGTGTAACATTAACCCCAGCTCAGTTCTTGTGATGGTCACTACCACAGGCTGTGTTGTTAACATGAGCTGTAGGAGCGTAACATTACCCCCAGCTCAGTTCTTGTGATGGTCACTACCACAGGCTGTGTTGTTAACATGAGCTGTAGGAGTGTAACATTAACCCCAGCTCAGTTCTTCTGATGGTCACTACCACAGGCTGTGTTGTTAACATGAGGTATAGGAGTGTAACATTACCCCCAGCTCAGTTCTTGTGATGGTCACTACCACAGACTGTGTTGTTATCATGAGCTACAGGAGTGTAACATTACCCCCAGCTCAGTTCTTGTGATGGTCACTACCACAGGCTGTGTTGTTAACATGAGCTGTAGGAGTGTAACATTACCCCCAGCTCAGTTCTTGTGATGGTCACTACCACAGGCTGTGTTAACATGAGCTGTAGGAGCGTAACATTACCCCCAGCTCAGTTCTTCTGATGGTCAGCCATTACCACAGGCTGTGTTGTTAACATGAGCTACAGGAGTATAACATTAACCCCAGCTCAGTTCTTCTGATGGTCACTACCACAGGCTGTGTTGTTAACATGAGCTGTAGGAGCGTAACATTACCCCCAGCTCAGTTCTTCTGATGGTCACTACCACAGGCTGTGTTGTTAACATGAGCTGTAGGAGCGTAACATTACCCCAAACTCAGTTATTCTGATGGTCAGTCACTACCACAGGCTGTGTTGTTAACATGAGCTGTAGGAGTGTAACATTACCCCCACCTCAGTTCTTGTGATGGTCACTACCACAGGCTGTGTTAACATGAGCTGTAGGAGCGTAACATTACCCCCAGCTCAGTTCTTCTGATGGTCACTACCACAGGCTGTGTTAACATGAGCTGTAGGAGCGTAACATTACGCCTAGCTCAGTTCTTCTAATGGTCACTACCACAGGCTGTGTTGTTAACATGAGCTACAGGAGTGTAACATTACCCCCACCTCAGTTCTTCTGATGGTCAGTCACTACCACAGGCTGTGTTGTTAACATGAGCTAGAGGAGTATAACATTAACCCCAGCTCAGTTCTTCTGATGGTCACTACAACAGGCTGTGTTGTTAACATGAGCTGTAGGAGCGTAACATTAACCCCAGCTCAGTTCTTGTGATGGTCACTACCACAGGCTGTGTTGTTAACATGAGCTACAGGAGTGTAACATTACCCCCAGCTCAGTTCTTCTAATGGTCACTACCACAGGCTGTGTTGTTAACATGAGCTGTAGGAGTGTAACATTACCCCCAGCTCAGTTTTTGTGATAGTCACTACCACAGGCTGTGTTAACATGAGCTGTAGGAGCGTAACATTACCCCCAGCTCAGTTCTTCTGATGCTCAATACCACAGGCTGTGTTGTTAACATGAGCTACAGGAGTATAACATTAACCCCAGCTCAGTTCTTCTGATGGTCACTACCAAAGGCTGTGTTGTTAACATGAGCTGTAGGAGTGTAACATTAACCCCAGCTCAGTTCTTGTGATGGTCACTACCACAGGCTGTGTTGTTAACATGAGCTGTAGGAGCGTACCATTACCCCCAGCTCAGTTCTTCTGATGGTCACTACCACAGGCTGTGTTGTTAACATGAGCTACAGGAGTGTAACATTACCCCCAGCTCAGTTCTTGTGATGGTCACTACCACAGGCTGTGTTGTTAACATGAGCTGTAGGAGTGTAACATTACCCCCAGCTCAGTTCTTCTGATGGTCACTACCACAGGCTGTGTTTTTAACATGAGCTACAGGAGTATAACATTAACCCCAGCTCAGTTCTTCTGATGGTCACTACCACAGGCTGTGTTGTTAACATGAGCTGTAGGAGCGTAACATTAACCCCAGCTCAGTTCTTGTGATGGTCACTACCACAGGCTGTGTTGTTAACATGAGCTGTAGGAGTGTAACATTATCCCCAGCTAAGTTCTTCTGATGGTCACTACCACAGGCTGTGTTGTTAACATGAGCTGTAGGAGTGTAACATTATCCCCAGCTCAGTTCTTCTGATGGTCACTACCACAGGCTGTGTTGTTAACATGAGCTACAGGAGTGTAACATTACCCCCAGCTCAGTTCTTCTGATGGTCACTACCACAGGCTGTGTTGTTAACATGAGCTGTAGCAGCGTAACATTAACACCAGCTCAGTTCTTGTGATGGTCACTACCACAGGCTGTGTTGTTAACATGAGCTGTAGGAGTGTAACATTACCCCCAGCTCAGTTCTTCTGATGGTCACTACCACAGGCTGTGTTGTTAACATGAGCTGTAGGAGCATATCATTACCCCCAGCTCAGTTCTTCTGATGGTCAGTACCACAGGCTGTGTTTTTAACATGAGCTACAGGAGTATAACATTAATCCCAGCTCAGTTCTTCTGATGGTAACTACCACAGGCTGTGTTGTTAACATGAGCTGTAGGAGCGTAACTTTAACCCCAGCTCAGTTCTTGTGATGGTCACTACCACAGGCTGTGTTGTTAACATGAGCTGTAGGAGTGTAACATTACCCCCAGGTCAGTTCTTCTGTTGGTCACTACCACAGGCTGTGTTGTTAACATGAGCTGTAGGAGTGTAACATTACCCCCAGCTCAGTTCTTCTGATGGTCACTACCACAGGCTGTGTTGTTAACATGAGCTGTAGGAGCGTAACATTACCCCCAGCTCAGTTATTCTGATGGTGAGTCACTACCACAGGCTGTGTTGTTAACATGAGCTGTAGGAGTGTAACATTACCACCAGCTCGGTTCTTGTGATGGTCACTACCACAGGCTGTGTTGTTAACATGAGGTGTAGGAGTGTAACATTACCCCCAGCTCAGTTCTTCTGATGGTCACTACCACAGGCTGTGTTGTTAACATGAGCTGTAGGAGTGTAACATTACCCCCAGCTCAGTTCTTGTGATGGTCACTACCACAGGCTGTGTTGTTAACATGAGCTGTAGGAGCGTAACATTACGCCCAGCTCAGTTCTTCTAATGGTCACTACCACAGGCTGTGTTGTTAACATGAGCTACAGGAGTCTAACATTACCCCCAGCTCAGTTCTTCTGATGGTCACTACCACAGGCTGTGTTGTTAACATGAGCTACAGGAGTGTAACATTAACCCCAGCTCAGTTCTTCTGATGGTTACTATCACAGGCTGTGTTGTTAACATGAGCTGTAGGAGCGTAACATTACCCCCAGCTCAGTTCTTCTGATGGTCAGTCACTACCACAGGCTGTGTTGTTAACATGAGCTAGAGGAGTATAACATTAACCCCAGCTCAGTTCTTGTGATGGTCACTACCACAGGCTGTGTTGTTAACATGAGCTACAGGAGTGTAACATTACCCCCAGCTCAGTTCTTCTAATGGTCACTACCACAGGCTGTGTTGTTAACATGAGCTGTAGGAGTGTAACATTACCCCCAGCTCAGTTTTTGTGATAGTCACTACCACAGGCTGTGTTAACATGAGCTGTAGGAGCGTAACATTAATCCCAGCTCAGTTCTTCTGATGGTAACTACCACAGGCTGTGTTGTTAACATGAGCTGTAGGAGCGTAACTTTAACCCCAGCTCAGTTCTTGTGATGGTCACTACCACAGGCTGTGTTGTTAACATGAGCTGTAGGAGTGTAACATTACCCCCAGGTCAGTTCTTCTGTTGGTCACTACCACAGGCTGTGTTGTTAACATGAGCTGTAGGAGTGTAACATTACCCCCAGCTCAGTTCTTCTGATGGTCACTACCACAGGCTGTGTTGTTAACATGAGCTGTAGGAGCGTAACATTACCCCCAGCTCAGTTATTCTGATGGTGAGTCACTACCACAGGCTGTGTTGTTAACATGAGCTGTAGGAGTGTAACATTACCACCAGCTCGGTTCTTGTGATGGTCACTACCACAGGCTGTGTTGTTAACATGAGGTGTAGGAGTGTAACATTACCCCCAGCTCAGTTCTTCTGATGGTCACTACCACAGGCTGTGTTGTTAACATGAGCTGTAGGAGTGTAACATTACCCCCAGCTCAGTTCTTGTGATGGTCACTACCACAGGCTGTGTTGTTAACATGAGCTGTAGGAGCGTAACATTACGCCCAGCTCAGTTCTTCTAATGGTCACTACCACAGGCTGTGTTGTTAACATGAGCTACAGGAGTCTAACATTACCCCCAGCTCAGTTCTTCTGATGGTCACTACCACAGGCTGTGTTGTTAACATGAGCTACAGGAGTGTAACATTAACCCCAGCTCAGTTCTTCTGATGGTTACTATCACAGGCTGTGTTGTTAACATGAGCTGTAGGAGCGTAACATTACCCCCAGCTCAGTTCTTCTGATGGTCAGTCACTACCACAGGCTGTGTTGTTAACATGAGCTAGAGGAGTATAACATTAACCCCAGCTCAGTTCTTCTGATGGTCACTACAACAGGCTGTGTTGTTAACATGAGCTGTAGGAGCGTAACATTAACCCCAGCTCAGTTCTTGTGATGGTCACTACCACAGGCTGTGTTGTTAACATGAGCTACAGGAGTGTAACATTACCCCCAGCTCAGTTCTTCTAATGGTCACTACCACAGGCTGTGTTGTTAACATGAGCTGTAGGAGTGTAACATTACCCCCAGCTCAGTTTTTGTGATAGTCACTACCACAGGCTGTGTTAACATGAGCTGTAGGAGCGTAACATTACCCCCAGCTCAGTTCTTCTGATGGTCAATACCACAGGCTGTGTTGTTAACATGAGCTACAGGAGTATAACATTAACCCCAGCTCAGTTCTTCTGATGGTCACTACCAAAGGCTGTGTTGTTAACATGAGCTGTAGGAGTGTAACATTAACCCCAGCTCAGTTCTTGTGATGGTCACTACCACAGGCTGTGTTGTTAACATGAGCTGTAGGAGCGTACCATTACCCCCAGCTCAGTTCTTCTGATGGTCACTACCACAGGCTGTGTTGTTAACATGAGCTACAGGAGTATAACATTAACCCCAGCTCAGTTCTTCTGATGGTCACTACCACAGGCTGTGTTGTTAACATGAGCTGTAGGAGTGTAACATTAACCCCAGCTCAGTTCTTCTGATGGTCACTACCACAGGCTGTGTTGTTAACATGAGCTGTAGGAGCGTAACATTAACCCCAGTTCAGTTCTTGTGATGGTCACTACCACAGGCTGTGTTGTTAACATGAGCTGCAGGAGTGTAACATTACCCCCAGCTCAGTTCTTGTGATTGTCACTACCTCAGGCTGTGTTGTTAACATGAGCTGTAGGAGTGTAACATTACCCCCAGCTCAGTTCTTCTGATGGTCACTACCACAGGCTGTGTTTTTAACATGAGCTACAGGAGTATAACATTAACCCCAGCTCAGTTCTTCTGATGGTCACTACCACAGGCTGTGTTGTTAACATGAGCTACAGGAGTGTAACATTACCCCCAGCTCAGTTCTTCTGATGGTCACTACCACAGGCTGTGTTGTTAACATGAGCTGTAGCAGCGTAACATTAACACCAGCTCAGTTCTTGTGATGGTCACTACCACAGGCTGTGTTGTTAACATGAGCTGTAGGAGTGTAACATTACCCCCAGCTCAGTTCTTCTGATGGTCACTACCACAGGCTGTGTTGTTAACATGAGCTGTAGGAGCGTAACATTAACCCCAGCTCAGTTCTTGTGATGGTCACTACCACAGGCTGTGTTGTTAATATGAGCTGTAGGAGCGTAACATTACCCCCAGCTCAGTTCTTGTGATGGTCAGTACCACAGGCTGTGTTTTTAACATGAGCTACTGGAGTTTAACATTAATCCCAGCTCAGTTCTTCTGATGGTCACTACCACAGGCTGTGTTGTTAACATGAGCTGTAGGAGCGTAACTTTAACCCCAGCTCAGTTCTTGTGATGGTCACTACCACAGGCTGTGTTGTTAACATGAGCTGTAGGAGTGTAACATTACCCCCAGCTCAGTTCTTCTGATGCTCACTACCACAGGCTGTGTTGTTAACATGAGCTGTAGGAGTGTAACATTACCCCAGCTCAGTTCTTCTGATGATCACTACCACAGGCTGTGTTGTTAACATGAGGTGTAGGAGTGTAACATTACCCCCAGCTCAGTTCTTCTGATGGTCACTACCACAGGCTGTGTTGTTAACATGAGCTGCAGGAGTGTAACATTACCCCCAGCTCAGTTCTTGTGATGGTCACTACCACAGGCTGTGTTGTTAACATGAGCTGTAGAAGTGTAACATTACCCCCAGCTCAGTTCTTCTGATGGTCAATACCACAGGCTGTGTTGTTAACATGAGCTACAGGAGTATAACATTAACCCCAGCTCAGTTCTTCTGATGGTCACTACCAAAGGCTGTGTTGTTAACATGAGCTGTAGGAGTGTAACATTAACCCCTGCTCAGTTCTTGTGATGGTCACTACCACAGGCTGTGTTGTTAACATGAGCTGTAGGAGTGTAACATTAACCCCTGCTCAGTTCTTGTGATGGTCACTACCACAGGCTGTGTTGTTAACATGAGCTACAGGAGTATAACATTAACCCCAGCTCAGTTCTTCTGATGGTCACTACCACAGGCTGTGTTGTTAACATGAGCTGTAGGAGCGTAACATTAACCCCAGCTCAGTTCTTCTGATGGTCACTACCACAGGCTGTGTTGTTAACATGAGCTGTAGGAGTGTAACATTAACCCCAGCTCAGTTCTTGTGATGGTCACTACCACAGGCTGTGTTGTTAACATGAGCTGTAGGAGCGTACCATTACCCCCAGCTCAGTTCTTCTGATGGTCACTACCACAGGCTGTGTTGTTAATATGAGCTACAGGAGTATAACATTAACCCCAGCTCAGTTCTTCTGATGGTCACTACCACAGGCTGTGTTGTTAACATGAGCTGTAGAAGTGTAACATTAACCCCAGCTCAGTTCTTGTAATGGTCACTACCACAGGCTGTGTTGTTAACATGAGCTGTAGGAGCGTAACATTACCCCCAGCTCAGTTCTTGTGATGGTCACTACCACAGGCTGTGTTGTTAACATGAGCTACAGGAGTGTAACATTACCCCCAGCTCAGTTCTTCTGATGGTCACTACCACAGGCTGTGTTGTTAACATGAGCTACAGGAGTGTAACATTACCCCCAGCTCAGTTCTTGTGATGGTCAATACCACAGACTGTGTTGTTATCATGAGCTACAGGAGTGTAACATTACCCCCAGCTCAGTTCTTGTGATGGTCACTACCACAGGCTGTGTTGTTAACATGAGCTGTAGGAGTGTAACATTACCCCCAGCTCAGTTCTTCTGATGGTCACTACCACAGGCTGTGTTAACATGAGCTGTAGGAGCGTAACATTACCCCCAGCTCAGTTATTCTGATGGTCAGTCACTACCACAGGCTGTGTTGTTAACATGAGGTGTAGGAGTGTAACATTACACCCAGCTCAGTTCTTCTGATGGTCACTACCACAGGCTGTGTTGTTAACATGAGCTGTAGGAGTGTAACATTACCCCCAGCTCAGTTCTTGTGATGGTCACTACCACAGTCTGTGTTAACATGAGCTGTAGGAGCGTAACATTACCCCCAGCTCAGTTCTTCTGATGGTCACTACCACAGGCTGTGTTGTTAACATGAGCTGTAGGAGCGTAACATTACGCCCAGCTCAGTTCTTCTAATGGTCACTACCACAGGCTGTGTTGTTAACATGAGCTACAGGAGTGTAACATTACCCCCAGCTCAGTTCTTCTGATGGTCACTACCACAGGCTGTGTTGTTAACATGAGCTACAGGAGTGTAACATTAACCCCAGCTCAGTTCTTCTGATGGTTACTATCACAGGCTGTGTTGTTAACATGAGCTGTAGGAGTGTAACATTACCCCCAGCTCAGTTCTTGTGATGGTCACTACCACAGGCTGTGATGTTAACATGAGCTGTAGGAGCGTAATATTACCCCGAGCTCAGTTCTTCTGATGGTCAGTCACTACCACAGGCTGTGTTGTTAACATGAGCTAGAGGAGTGTAACATTAACCCCAGCTCAGTTCTTCTGATGGTCACTACCACAGGCTGTGTTGTTAACATGAGCTGTAGGAGCGTAACATTAACCCCAGCTCAGTTCTTGAGATGGTCACTACCACAGGCTGTGTTGTTAACATGAGCTACAGGAGTGTAACATTACCCCCAGCTCAGTTCTTCTAATGGTCACTACCACAGGCTGTGTTGTTAACATGAGCTGTAGGAGTGTAACATTACCCCCAGCTCAGTTTTTGTGATAGTCACTACCACAGGCTGTGTTAACATGAGCTGTAGGAGCGTAACATTACCCCCAGCTCAGTTCTTCTGATGGTCAATACCACAGGCTGTGTTGTTAACATGAGCTACAGGAGTATAACATTAACCCCAGCTCAGTTCTTCTGATGGTCACTACCAAAGGCTGTGTTGTTAACATGAGCTGTAGGAGTGTAACATTAACCCCAGCTCAGTTCTTGTGATGGTCACTACCACAGGCTGTGTTGTTAACATGAGCTGTAGGAGCGTACCATTACCCCCAGCTCAGTTCTTCTGATGGTCACTACCACAGGCTGTGTTGTTAACATGAGCTACAGGAGTATAACATTAACCCCAGCTCAGTTCTTCTGATGGTCACTACCACAGGCTGTGTTGTTAACATGAGCTGTAGGAGTGTAACATTAACCCCAGCTCAGTTCTTCTGATGGTCACTACCACAGGCTGTGTTGTTAACATGAGCTGTAGGAGCGTAACATTAACCCCAGTTCAGTTCTTGTGATGGTCACTACCACAGGCTGTGTTGTTAACATGAGCTGCAGGAGTGTAACATTACCCCCAGCTCAGTTCTTGTGATTGTCACTACCTCAGGCTGTGTTGTTAACATGAGCTGTAGGAGTGTAACATTACCCCCAGCTCAGTTCTTCTGATGGTCACTACCACAGGCTGTGTTTTTAACATGAGCTACAGGAGTATAACATTAACCCCAGCTCAGTTCTTCTGATGGTCACTACCACAGGCTGTGTTGTTAACATGAGCTACAGGAGTGTAACATTACCCCCAGCTCAGTTCTTCTGATGGTCACTACCACAGGCTGTGTTGTTAACATGAGCTGTAGCAGCGTAACATTAACACCAGCTCAGTTCTTGTGATGGTCACTACCACAGGCTGTGTTGTTAACATGAGCTGTAGGAGTGTAACATTACCCCCAGCTCAGTTCTTCTGATGGTCACTACCACAGGCTGTGTTGTTAACATGAGCTGTAGGAGCGTAACATTAACCCCAGCTCAGTTCTTGTGATGGTCACTACCACAGGCTGTGTTGTTAATATGAGCTGTAGGAGCGTAACATTACCCCCAGCTCAGTTCTTGTGATGGTCAGTACCACAGGCTGTGTTTTTAACATGAGCTACTGGAGTTTAACATTAATCCCAGCTCAGTTCTTCTGATGGTCACTACCACAGGCTGTGTTGTTAACATGAGCTGTAGGAGCGTAACTTTAACCCCAGCTCAGTTCTTGTGATGGTCACTACCACAGGCTGTGTTGTTAACATGAGCTGTAGGAGTGTAACATTACCCCCAGCTCAGTTCTTCTGATGCTCACTACCACAGGCTGTGTTGTTAACATGAGCTGTAGGAGTGTAACATTACCCCAGCTCAGTTCTTCTGATGATCACTACCACAGGCTGTGTTGTTAACATGAGGTGTAGGAGTGTAACATTACCCCCAGCTCAGTTCTTCTGATGGTCACTACCACAGGCTGTGTTGTTAACATGAGCTGCAGGAGTGTAACATTACCCCCAGCTCAGTTCTTGTGATGGTCACTACCACAGGCTGTGTTGTTAACATGAGCTGTAGAAGTGTAACATTACCCCCAGCTCAGTTCTTCTGATGGTCAATACCACAGGCTGTGTTGTTAACATGAGCTACAGGAGTATAACATTAACCCCAGCTCAGTTCTTCTGATGGTCACTACCAAAGGCTGTGTTGTTAACATGAGCTGTAGGAGTGTAACATTAACCCCTGCTCAGTTCTTGTGATGGTCACTACCACAGGCTGTGTTGTTAACATGAGCTGTAGGAGTGTAACATTAACCCCTGCTCAGTTCTTGTGATGGTCACTACCACAGGCTGTGTTGTTAACATGAGCTACAGGAGTATAACATTAACCCCAGCTCAGTTCTTCTGATGGTCACTACCACAGGCTGTGTTGTTAACATGAGCTGTAGGAGCGTAACATTAACCCCAGCTCAGTTCTTCTGATGGTCACTACCACAGGCTGTGTTGTTAACATGAGCTGTAGGAGTGTAACATTAACCCCAGCTCAGTTCTTGTGATGGTCACTACCACAGGCTGTGTTGTTAACATGAGCTGTAGGAGCGTACCATTACCCCCAGCTCAGTTCTTCTGATGGTCACTACCACAGGCTGTGTTGTTAATATGAGCTACAGGAGTATAACATTAACCCCAGCTCAGTTCTTCTGATGGTCACTACCACAGGCTGTGTTGTTAACATGAGCTGTAGAAGTGTAACATTAACCCCAGCTCAGTTCTTGTAATGGTCACTACCACAGGCTGTGTTGTTAACATGAGCTGTAGGAGCGTAACATTACCCCCAGCTCAGTTCTTGTGATGGTCACTACCACAGGCTGTGTTGTTAACATGAGCTACAGGAGTGTAACATTACCCCCAGCTCAGTTCTTCTGATGGTCACTACCACAGGCTGTGTTGTTAACATGAGCTACAGGAGTGTAACATTACCCCCAGCTCAGTTCTTGTGATGGTCAATACCACAGACTGTGTTGTTATCATGAGCTACAGGAGTGTAACATTACCCCCAGCTCAGTTCTTGTGATGGTCACTACCACAGGCTGTGTTGTTAACATGAGCTGTAGGAGTGTAACATTACCCCCAGCTCAGTTCTTCTGATGGTCACTACCACAGGCTGTGTTAACATGAGCTGTAGGAGCGTAACATTACCCCCAGCTCAGTTATTCTGATGGTCAGTCACTACCACAGGCTGTGTTGTTAACATGAGGTGTAGGAGTGTAACATTACACCCAGCTCAGTTCTTCTGATGGTCACTACCACAGGCTGTGTTGTTAACATGAGCTGTAGGAGTGTAACATTACCCCCAGCTCAGTTCTTGTGATGGTCACTACCACAGTCTGTGTTAACATGAGCTGTAGGAGCGTAACATTACCCCCAGCTCAGTTCTTCTGATGGTCACTACCACAGGCTGTGTTGTTAACATGAGCTGTAGGAGCGTAACATTACGCCCAGCTCAGTTCTTCTAATGGTCACTACCACAGGCTGTGTTGTTAACATGAGCTACAGGAGTGTAACATTACCCCCAGCTCAGTTCTTCTGATGGTCACTACCACAGGCTGTGTTGTTAACATGAGCTACAGGAGTGTAACATTAACCCCAGCTCAGTTCTTCTGATGGTTACTATCACAGGCTGTGTTGTTAACATGAGCTGTAGGAGTGTAACATTACCCCCAGCTCAGTTCTTGTGATGGTCACTACCACAGGCTGTGATGTTAACATGAGCTGTAGGAGCGTAATATTACCCCGAGCTCAGTTCTTCTGATGGTCAGTCACTACCACAGGCTGTGTTGTTAACATGAGCTAGAGGAGTGTAACATTAACCCCAGCTCAGTTCTTCTGATGGTCACTACCACAGGCTGTGTTGTTAACATGAGCTGTAGGAGCGTAACATTAACCCCAGCTCAGTTCTTGAGATGGTCACTACCACAGGCTGTGTTGTTAACATGAGCTACAGGAGTGTAACATTACCCCCAGCTCAGTTCTTCTAATGGTCACTACCACAGGCTGTGTTGTTAACATGAGCTGTAGGAGTGTAACATTACCCCCAGCTCAGTTTTTGTGATAGTCACTACCACAGGCTGTGTTAACATGAACTGTAGGAGCGTAACATTACCCCCAGCTCAGTTCTTCTGATGGTCAATACCACAGGCTGTGTTGTTAACATGAGCTACAGGAGTATAACATTAACCCCAGCTCAGTTCTTCTGATGGTCACTACCAAAGGCTGTGTTGTTAACATGAGCTGTAGGAGTGTAACATTAACCCCAGCTCAATTCTTGTGATGGTCACTACCACAGGCTGTGTTGTTAACATGAGCTGTAGGAGCGTACCATTACCCCCAGCTCAGTTCTTCTGATGGTCACTACCACAGGCTGTGTTGTTAATATGAGCTACAGGAGTATAACATTAACCCCAGCTCAGTTCTTCTGATGGTCACTACCACAGGCTGTGTTGTTAACATGAGCTTTAGAAGTGTAACATTAACCCCAGCTCAGTTCTTGTGATGGTCACTACCACAGGCTGTGTTGTTAACATGAGCTGTAGGAGCGTAACATTACCCCCAGCTCAGTTCTTGTGATGGTCACTACCACAGGCTGTGTTGTTAACATGAGCTACAGGAGTGTAACATTAACCCCAGCTCAGTTCTTCTGATGGTCACTACCACAGGCTGTGTTGTTAACATGAGGTATAGGAGTGTAACATTACCCCCAGCTCAGTTCTTGTGATGGTCACTACCACAGACTGTGTTGTTAACATGAGCTGTAGGAGTGTAACATTACCCCCAGCTCAGTTCTTGTGATGGTCACTACCACAGGCTGTGTTAACATGAGCTGTAGGAGCGAACATTACCCCCAGCTCAGTTCTTCTGATGGTCAGCCATTACCACAGGCTGTGTTGTTAACATGAGCTACAGGAGTATAACATTAACCCCAGCTCAGTTCTTCTGATGGTCACTACCACAGGCTGTGTTGTTAACATGAGCTGTAGGAGCGTAACATTACCCCCAGCTCAGTTCTTCTGATGGTCACTACCACAGCCTGTGTTGTTAACATGAGCTGTAGGAGCGTAACATTACCCCCAGCTCAGTTATTCTGATGGTCAGTCACTACCACAGGCTGTGTTGTTAACATGAGCTGTAGGAGTGTAACATTACCCCCAGCTCAGTTCTTGTGATGGTCACTACCACAGGCTGTGTTAACATGAGCTGTAGGAGCGTAACATTACGCCCAGCTCAGTTCTTCTGATGGTCACTACCACAGGCTGTGTTAACATGAGCTGTAGGAGCGTAACATTACGCCTAGCTCAGTTCTTCTAATGGTCACTACCACAGGCTGTGTTGTTAACATGAGCTACAGGAGTGTAACATTACCCCCAGCTCAGTTCTTCTGATGGTCACTACCACAGGCTGTGTTGTTAACATGAGCTACAGGAGTGTAACATTAACCCCAGCTCAGTTCTTCTGATGGTTACTATCACAGGCTGTGTTGTTAACATGAGCTGTAGGAGTGTAACATTACCCCCAGCTCAGTTCTTGTGATGGTCACTACCACAGGCTGTGTTGTTAACATGAGCTGTAGGAGCGTAACATTACCCCCAGCTCAGTTCTTCTGATGGTCAGTCACTACCACAGGCTGTGTTGTTAACATGAGCTAGAGGAGTATAACATTAACCCCAGCTCAGTTCTTCTGATGGTCACTACCACAGGCTGTGTTGTTAACATGAGCTGTAGGAGCGTAACATTAACCCCAGCTCAGTTCTTGTGATGGTCACTACCACAGGCTGTGTTGTTAACATGAGCTACAGGAGTGTAACATTACCCCCAGCTCAGTTCTTCTAATGGTCACTACCACAGGCTGTGTTGTTAACATGAGCTGTAGGAGCGTAACATTAACCCCAGCTCAGTTCTTGTGATGGTCACTACCACAGGCTGTGTTGTTAACATGAGCTACAGGAGTGTAACATTACCCCCAGCTCAGTTCTTCTGATGGTCAATACCACAGGCTGTGTTGTTAACATGAGCTACAGGAGTATAACATTAACCCCAGCTCAGTTCTTCTGATGGTCACTACCAAAGGCTGTGTTAACATGAGCTGTAGGAGTGTAACATTAACCCCTGCTCAGTTCTTGTGATGGTCACTACCACAGGCTGTGTTGTTAACATGAGCTGTAGGAGCGTACCATTACCCCCAGCTCAGTTCTTCTGATGGTCACTACTACAGGCTGTGTTGTTAACATGAGCTACAGGAGTATAACATTAACCCCAGCTCAGTTCTTCTGATGGTCACTACCAAAGGCTGTGTTGTTAACATGAGCTGTAGGAGCGTAACATTAACCCCAGCTCAGTTCTTCTGATGGTCACTACCACAGGCTGTGTTGTTAACATGAGCTGTAGGAGTGTAACATTAACCCCAGCTCAGTTCTTGTGATGGTCACTACCACAGGCTGTGTTGTTAACATGAGCTGTAGGAGCGTACCATTACCCCCAGCTCAGTTCTTCTGATGGTCACTACCACAGGCTGTGTTGTTAATATGAGCTACAGGAGTATAACATTAACCCCAGCTCAGTTCTTCTGATGGTCACTACCACAGGCTGTGTTGTTAACATGAGCTGTAGAAGTGTAACATTAACCCCAGCTCAGTTCTTGTAATGGTCACTACCACAGGCTGTGTTGTTAACATGAGCTGTAGGAGCGTAACATTACCCCCAGCTCAGTTCTTGTGATGGTCACTACCACAGGCTGTGTTGTTAACATGAGCTACAGGAGTGTAACATTAACCCCAGCTCAGTTCTTCTGATGGTCACTACCACAGGCTGTGTTGTTAACATGAGGTATAGGAGTGTAACATTACCCCCAGCTCAGTTCTTGTGATGGTCAATACCACAGACTGTGTTGTTATCATGAGCTACAGGAGTGTAACATTACCCCCAGCTCAGTTCTTGTGATGGTCACTACCACAGGCTGTGTTGTTAACATGAGCTGTAGGAGTGTAACATTACCCCCAGCTCAGTTCTTGTGATGGTCACTACCACAGGCTGTGTTAACATGAGCTGTAGGAGCGTAACATTACCCCCAGCTCAGTTATTCTGATGGTCAGTCACTACCACAGGCTGTGTTGTTAACATGAGGTGTAGGAGTGTAACATTACACCCAGCTCAGTTCTTCTTATGGTCACTACCACAGGCTGTGTTGTTAACATGAGCTGTAGGAGTGTAACATTACCCCCAGCTCAGTTCTTGTGATGGTCACTACCACAGTCTGTGTTAACATGAGCTGTAGGAGCATAACATTACCCCCAGCTCAGTTCTTGTGATGGTCACTACCACAGGCTGTGTTGTTAACATGAGCTGTAGGAGCGTAACATTACGCCCAGCTCAGTTCTTCTAATGGTCACTACCACAGGCTGTGTTGTTAACATGAGCTACAGGAGTGTAACATTACCCCCAGCTCAGTTCTTCTGATGGTCACTACCACAGGCTGTGTTGTTAACATGAGCTACAGGAGTGTAACATTAACCCCAGCTCAGTTCTTCTGATGGTTACTATCACAGGCTGTGTTGTTAACATGAGCTGTAGGAGTGTAACATTACCCCCAGCTCAGTTCTTGTGATGGTCACTACCACAGGCTGTGATGTTAACATGAGCTGTAGGAGCGTAATATTACCCCCAGCTCAGTTCTTCTGATGGTCAGTCACTACCACAGGCTGTGTTGTTAACATGAGCTAGAGGAGTGTAACATTAACCCCAGCTCAGTTCTTCTGATGGTCACTACCACAGGCTGTGTTGTTAACATGAGCTGTAGGAGCGTAACATTAACCCCAGCTCAGTTCTTGAGATGGTCACTACCACAGGCTGTGTTGTTAACATGAGCTACAGGAGTGTAACATTACCCCCAGCTCAGTTCTTCTAATGGTCACTACCACAGGCTGTGTTGTTAACATGAGCTGTAGGAGTGTAACATTACCCCCAGCTCAGTTTTTGTGATAGTCACTACCACAGGCTGTGTTAACATGAACTGTAGGAGCGTAACATTACCCCCAGCTCAGTTCTTCTGATGGTCAATACCACAGACTGTGTTGTTAACATGAGCTACAGGAGTATAACACTAACCCCAGCTCAGTTCTTCTGATGGTCACTACCAAAGGCTGTGTTGTTAACATGAGCTGTAGGAGTGTAACATTAACCCCAGCTCAATTCTTGTGATGGTCACTACCACAGGCTGTGTTGTTAATATGAGCTACAGGAGTATAACATTAACCCCAGCTCAGTTCTTCTGATGGTCACTACCAAAGGCTGTGTTGTTAACATGAGCTGTAGGAGCGTACCATTACCCCCAGCTCAGTTCTTCTGATGGTCACTACCACAGGCTGTGTTGTTAATATGAGCTACAGGAGTATAACATTAACCCCAGCTCAGTTCTTCTGATGGTCACTACCACAGGCTGTGTTGTTAACATGAGCTGTAGAAGTGTAACATTAACCCCAGCTCAGTTCTTGTGATGGTCACTACCACAGGCTGTGTTGTTAACATGAGCTGTAGGAGCGTAACATTACCCCCAGCTCAGTTCTTGTGATGGTCACTACCACAGGCTGTGTTGTTAACATGAGCTACAGGAGTGTAACATTAACCCCAGCTCAGTTCTTCTGATGGTCACTACCACAGGCTGTGTTGTTAACATGAGGTATAGGAGTGTAACATTACCCCCAGCTCAGTTCTTGTGATGGTCACTACCACAGACTGTGTTGTTATCATGAGCGACAGGAGTGTAACATTACCCCCAGCTCAGTTCTTGTGATGGTCACTACCACAGGCTGTGTTGTTAACATGAGCTGTAGGAGTGTAACATTACCCCCAGCTCAGTTCTTGTGATGGTCACTACCACAGGCTGTGTTAACATGAGCTGTAGGAGCGAACATTACCCCCAGCTCAGTTCTTCTGATGGTCAGCCATTACCACAGGCTGTGTTGTTAACATGAGCTACAGGAGTATAACATTAACCCCAGCTCAGTTCTTCTGATGGTCACTACCACAGGCTGTGTTGTTAACATGAGCTGTAGGAGCGTAACATTACCCCCAGCTCAGTTCTTCTGATGGTCACTACCACAGCCTGTGTTGTTAACATGAGCTGTAGGAGCGTAACATTACCCCCAGCTCAGTTATTCTGATGGTCAGTCACTACCACAGGCTGTGTTGTTAACATGAGCTGTAGGAGTGTAACATTACCCCCAGCTCAGTTCTTGTGATGGTCACTACCACAGGCTGTGTTAACATGAGCTGTAGGAGCGTAACATTACCCCCAGCTCAGTTCTTCTGATGGTCACTACCACAGGCTGTGTTAACATGAGCTGTAGGAGCGTAACATTACGCCTAGCTCAGTTCTTCTAATGGTCACTACCACAGGCTGTGTTGTTAACATGAGCTACAGGAGTGTAACATTACCCCCAGCTCAGTTCTTCTGATGGTCACTACCACAGGCTGTGTTGTTAACATGAGCTACAGGAGTGTAACATTAACCCCAGCTCAGTTCTTCTGATGGTTACTATCACAGGCTGTGTTGTTAACATGAGCTGTAGGAGTGTAACATTACCTCCAGCTCAGTTCTTGTGATGGTCACTACCACAGGCTGTGTTGTTAACATGAGCTGTAGGAGCGTAACATTACCCCCAGCTCAGTTCTTCTGATGGTCAGTCACTACCACAGGCTGTGTTGTTAACATGAGCTAGAGGAGTATAACATTAACCCCAGCTCAGTTCTTGTGATGGTCACTACCACAGGCTGTGTTGTTAACATGAGCTGTAGGAGCGTAACATTAACCCCAGCTCAGTTCTTGTGATGGTCACTACCACAGGCTGTGTTGTTAACATGAGCTACAGGAGTGTAACATTACCCCCAGCTCAGTTCTTCTAATGGTCACTACCACAGGCTGTGTTGTTAACATGAGCTGTAGGAGTGTAACATTACCCCCAGCTCAGTTTTTGTGATAGTCACTACCACAGGCTGTGTTAACATGAGCTGTAGGAGCGTAACATTACCCCCAGCTCAGTTCTTCTGATGGTCAATACCACAGGCTGTGTTGTTAACATGAGCTACAGGAGTATAACATTAACCCCAGCTCAGTTCTTCTGATGGTCACTACCAAAGGCTGTGTTGTTAACATGAGCTGTAGGAGTGTAACATTAACCCCTGCTCAGTTCTTGTGATGGTCACTACCACAGGCTGTGTTGTTAACATGAGCTGTAGGAGCGTACCATTACCCCCAGCTCAGTTCTTCTGATGGTCACTACCACAGGCTGTGTTGTTAACATGAGCTACAGGAGTATAACATTAACCCCAGCTCAGTTCTTCTGATGGTCACTACCACAGGCTGTGTTGTTAACATGAGCTGTAGGAGCGTAACATTAACCCCAGCTCAGTTCTTCTGATGGTCACTACCACAGGCTGTGTTGTTATCATGAGCTGTAGGAGCGTAACATTAACCCCAGCTCAGTTCTTGTGATGGTCACTACCACAGGCTGTGTTGTTAACATGAGCTACAGGAGTGTAACATTACCCCCAGCTCAGTTCTTGTGATGGTCACTACCACAGGCTGTGTTGTTAACATGAGCTGTAGGAGTGTAACATTAACCCCAGCTCAGTTCTTGTGATGGTCACTACCACAGGCTGTGTTGTTAACATGAGCTGTAGGAGTGTAACATTATCCCCAGCTAAGTTCTTCTGATGGTCACTACCACAGGCTGTGTTGTTAACATGAGCTGTAGGAGTGTAACATTATCCCCAGCTCAGTTCTTCTGATGGTCACTACCACAGGCTGTGTTGTTAACATGAGCTACAGGAGTGTAACATTACCCCCAGCTCAGTTCTTCTGATGGTCACTACCACAGGCTGTGTTGTTAACATGAGCTGTAGCAGCGTAACATTAACACCAGCTCAGTTCTTGTGATGGTCACTACCACAGGCTGTGTTGTTAACATGAGCTGTAGGAGTGTAACATTACCCCCAGCTCAGTTCTTCTGATGGTCACTACCACAGGCTGTGTTGTTAACATGAGCTGTAGGAGCGTAACATTACCCCCAGCTCAGTTCTTGTGATGGTCAGTACCACAGGCTGTGTTTTTAACATGAGCTACAGGAGTATAACATTAATCCCAGCTCAGTTCTTCTGATGGTAACTACCACAGGCTGTGTTGTTAACATGAGCTGTAGGAGCGTAACTTTAACCCCAGCTCAGTTCTTGTGATGGTCACTACCACAGGCTGTGTTGTTAACATGAGCTGTAGGAGTGTAACATTACCCCCAGGTCAGTTCTTCTGTTGGTCACTACCACAGGCTGTGTTGTTAACATGAGCTGTAGGAGTGTAACATTACCCCCAGCTCAGTTCTTGTGATGGTCACTACCACAGACTGTGTTGTTATCATGAGCTACAGGAGTGTAACATTACCCCCAGCTCAGTTCTTGTGATGGTCACTACCACAGGCTGTGTTGTTAACATGAGCTGTAGGAGTTTAACATTACCCCCAGCTCAGTTCTTGTGATGGTCACTACCACAGGCTGTGTTAACATGAGCTGTAGGAGCGTAACATTACCCCCAGCTCAGTTCTTCTGATGGTCACTACCACAGTCTGTGTTAACATGAGTTGTAGGAGCGTAACATTACCCCCAGCTCAGTTCTTCTGATGGTCACTACCACAGGCTGTGTTGTTAACATGAGCTGTAGGAGCGTAACATTACGCCCAGCTCAGTTCTTCTAATGGTCACTACCACAGGCTGTGTTGTTAACATGAGCTACAGGAGTGTAACATTACCCCCAGCTCAGTTCTTCTGATGGTCACTACCACAGGCTGTGTTGTTAACATGAGCTACAGGAGTGTAACATTAACCCCAGCTCAGTTCTTCTGATGGTTACTATCACAGGCTGTGTTGTTAACATGAGCTGTAGGAGTGTAACATTACCCCCAGCTCAGTTCTTGTGATGGTCACTACCACAGGCTGTGATGTTAACATGAGCTGTAGGAGCGTAATATTACCCCCAGCTCAGTTCTTCTGATGGTCAGTCACTACCACAGGCTGTGTTGTTAACATGAGCTAGAGGAGTGTAACATTAACCCCAGCTCAGTTCTTCTGATGGTCACTACCACAGGCTGTGTTGTTAACATGAGCTGTAGGAGCGTAACATTAACCCCAGCTCAGTTCTTGAGATGGTCACTACCACAGGCTGTGTTGTTAACATGAGCTACAGGAGTGTAACATTACCCCCAGCTCAGTTCTTCTAATGGTCACTACCACAGGCTGTGTTGTTAACATGAGCTGTAGGAGTGTAACATTAAGCCCCAGCTCAGTTTTTGTGATAGTCACTACCACAGGCTGTGTTAACATGAACTGTAGGAGCGTAACATTACCCCCAGCTCAGTTCTTCTGATGGTCAATACCACAGGCTGTGTTGTTAACATGAGCTACAGGAGTATAACATTAACCCCAGCTCAGTTCTTCTTATGGTCACTACCAAAGGCTGTGTTGTTAACATGAGCTGTAGGAGTGTAACATTAACCCCAGCTCAATTCTTGTGATGGTCACTACCACAGGCTGTGTTGTTAACATGAGCTGTAGGAGCGTACCATTACCCCCAGCTCAGTTCTTCTGATGGTCACTACCACAGGCTGTGTTGTTAATATGAGCTACAGGAGTATAACATTTACCCCAGCTCGGTTCTTCTGATGGTCACTACCACAGGCTGTGTTGTTAACATGAGCTGTAGAAGTGTAACATTAACCCCAGCTCAGTTCTTGTGATGGTCACTACCACAGGCTGTGTTGTTAACATGAGCTGTAGGAGCGTAACATTACCCCCAGCTCAGTTCTTGTGATGGTCACTACCACAGGCTGTGTTGTTAACATGAGCTACAGGAGTGTAACATTAACCCCAGCTCAGTTCTTCTGATGGTCACTACCACAGGCTGTGTTGTTAACATGAGGTATAGGAGTGTAACATTACCCCCAGCTCAGTTCTTGTGATGGTCACTACCACAGACTGTGTTGTTATCATGAGCTACAGGAGTGTAACATTACCCCCAGCTCAGTTCTTGTGATGGTCACTACCACAGGCTGTGTTGTTAACATGAGCTGTAGGAGTGTAACATTACCCCCAGCTCAGTTCTTGTGATGGTCACTACCACAGGCTGTGTTAACATGAGCTGTAGGAGCGAACATTACCCCCAGCTCAGTTCTTCTGATGGTCAGCCATTACCACAGGCTGTGTTGTTAACATGAGCTACAGGAGTATAACATTAACCCCAGCTCAGTTCTTCTGATGGTCACTACCACAGGCTGTGTTGTTAACATGAGCTGTAGGAGCGTAACATTACCCCCAGCTCAGTTCTTCTGATGGTCACTACCACAGCCTGTGTTGTTAACATGAGCTGTAGGAGCGTAACATTACCCCCAGCTCAGTTATTCTGATGGTCAGTCACTACCACAGGCTGTGTTGTTAACATGAGCTGTAGGAGTGTAACATTACCCCCAGCTCAGTTCTTGTGATGGTCACTACCACAGGCTGTGTTAACATGAGCTGTAGGAGCGTAACATTACCCCCAGCTCAGTTCTTCTGATGGTCACTACCACAGGCTGTGTTAACATGAGCTGTAGGAGCGTAACATTACCCCCAGCTCAGTTATTCTGATGGTCAGTCACTACCACAGGCTGTGTTGTTAACATGAGCTGTAGGAGTGTAACATTACCCCCAGCTCAGTTCTTGTGATGGTCACTACCACAGGCTGTGTTAACATGAGCTGTAGGAGCGTAACATTACCCCCAGCTCAGTTCTTCTGATGGTCACTACCACAGGCTGTGTTAACATGAGCTGTAGGAGCGTAACATTACGCCTAGCTCAGTTCTTCTAATGGTCACTACCACAGGCTGTGTTGTTAACATGAGCTACAGGAGTGTAACATTACCCCCAGCTCAGTTCTTCTGATGGTCACTACCACAGGCTGTGTTGTTAACATGAGCTACAGGAGTGTAACATTAACCCCAGCTCAGTTCTTCTGATGGTTACTATCACAGGCTGTGTTGTTAACATGAGCTGTAGGAGTGTAACATTACCTCCAGCTCAGTTCTTGTGATGGTCACTACCACAGGCTGTGTTGTTAACATGAGCTGTAGGAGCGTAACATTACCCCCAGCTCAGTTCTTCTGATGGTCAGTCACTACCACAGGCTGTGTTGTTAACATGAGCTAGAGGAGTATAACATTAACCCCAGCTCAGTTCTTGTGATGGTCACTACCACAGGCTGTGTTGTTAACATGAGCTGTAGGAGCGTAACATTAACCCCAGCTCAGTTCTTGTGATGGTCACTACCACAGGCTGTGTTGTTAACATGAGCTACAGGAGTGTAACATTACCCCCAGCTCAGTTCTTCTAATGGTCACTACCACAGGCTGTGTTGTTAACATGAGCTGTAGGAGTGTAACATTACCCCCAGCTCAGTTTTTGTGATAGTCACTACCACAGGCTGTGTTAACATGAGCTGTAGGAGCGTAACATTACCCCCAGCTCAGTTCTTCTGATGGTCAATACCACAGGCTGTGTTGTTAACATGAGCTACAGGAGTATAACATTAACCCCAGCTCAGTTCTTCTGATGGTCACTACCAAAGGCTGTGTTGTTAACATGAGCTGTAGGAGTGTAACATTAACCCCTGCTCAGTTCTTGTGATGGTCACTACCACAGGCTGTGTTGTTAACATGAGCTGTAGGAGCGTACCATTACCCCCAGCTCAGTTCTTCTGATGGTCACTACCACAGGCTGTGTTGTTAACATGAGCTACAGGAGTATAACATTAACCCCAGCTCAGTTCTTCTGATGGTCACTACCACAGGCTGTGTTGTTAACATGAGCTGTAGGAGCGTAACATTAACCCCAGCTCAGTTCTTCTGATGGTCACTACCACAGGCTGTGTTGTTATCATGAGCTGTAGGAGCGTAACATTAACCCCAGCTCAGTTCTTGTGATGGTCACTACCACAGGCTGTGTTGTTAACATGAGCTACAGGAGTGTAACATTACCCCCAGCTCAGTTCTTGTGATGGTCACTACCACAGGCTGTGTTGTTAACATGAGCTGTAGGAGTGTAACATTAACCCCAGCTCAGTTCTTGTGATGGTCACTACCACAGGCTGTGTTGTTAACATGAGCTGTAGGAGTGTAACATTATCCCCAGCTAAGTTCTTCTGATGGTCACTACCACAGGCTGTGTTGTTAACATGAGCTGTAGGAGTGTAACATTATCCCCAGCTCAGTTCTTCTGATGGTCACTACCACAGGCTGTGTTGTTAACATGAGCTACAGGAGTGTAACATTACCCCCAGCTCAGTTCTTCTGATGGTCACTACCACAGGCTGTGTTGTTAACATGAGCTGTAGCAGCGTAACATTAACACCAGCTCAGTTCTTGTGATGGTCACTACCACAGGCTGTGTTGTTAACATGAGCTGTAGGAGTGTAACATTACCCCCAGCTCAGTTCTTCTGATGGTCACTACCACAGGCTGTGTTGTTAACATGAGCTGTAGGAGCGTAACATTACCCCCAGCTCAGTTCTTGTGATGGTCAGTACCACAGGCTGTGTTTTTAACATGAGCTACAGGAGTATAACATTAATCCCAGCTCAGTTCTTCTGATGGTAACTACCACAGGCTGTGTTGTTAACATGAGCTGTAGGAGCGTAACTTTAACCCCAGCTCAGTTCTTGTGATGGTCACTACCACAGGCTGTGTTGTTAACATGAGCTGTAGGAGTGTAACATTACCCCCAGGTCAGTTCTTCTGTTGGTCACTACCACAGGCTGTGTTGTTAACATGAGCTGTAGGAGTGTAACATTACCCCCAGCTCAGTTCTTGTGATGGTCACTACCACAGACTGTGTTGTTATCATGAGCTACAGGAGTGTAACATTACCCCCAGCTCAGTTCTTGTGATGGTCACTACCACAGGCTGTGTTGTTAACATGAGCTGTAGGAGTTTAACATTACCCCCAGCTCAGTTCTTGTGATGGTCACTACCACAGGCTGTGTTAACATGAGCTGTAGGAGCGTAACATTACCCCCAGCTCAGTTCTTCTGATGGTCACTACCACAGTCTGTGTTAACATGAGTTGTAGGAGCGTAACATTACCCCCAGCTCAGTTCTTCTGATGGTCACTACCACAGGCTGTGTTGTTAACATGAGCTGTAGGAGCGTAACATTACGCCCAGCTCAGTTCTTCTAATGGTCACTACCACAGGCTGTGTTGTTAACATGAGCTACAGGAGTGTAACATTACCCCCAGCTCAGTTCTTCTGATGGTCACTACCACAGGCTGTGTTGTTAACATGAGCTACAGGAGTGTAACATTAACCCCAGCTCAGTTCTTCTGATGGTTACTATCACAGGCTGTGTTGTTAACATGAGCTGTAGGAGTGTAACATTACCCCCAGCTCAGTTCTTGTGATGGTCACTACCACAGGCTGTGATGTTAACATGAGCTGTAGGAGCGTAATATTACCCCCAGCTCAGTTCTTCTGATGGTCAGTCACTACCACAGGCTGTGTTGTTAACATGAGCTAGAGGAGTGTAACATTAACCCCAGCTCAGTTCTTCTGATGGTCACTACCACAGGCTGTGTTGTTAACATGAGCTGTAGGAGCGTAACATTAACCCCAGCTCAGTTCTTGAGATGGTCACTACCACAGGCTGTGTTGTTAACATGAGCTACAGGAGTGTAACATTACCCCCAGCTCAGTTCTTCTAATGGTCACTACCACAGGCTGTGTTGTTAACATGAGCTGTAGGAGTGTAACATTAAGCCCCAGCTCAGTTTTTGTGATAGTCACTACCACAGGCTGTGTTAACATGAACTGTAGGAGCGTAACATTACCCCCAGCTCAGTTCTTCTGATGGTCAATACCACAGGCTGTGTTGTTAACATGAGCTACAGGAGTATAACATTAACCCCAGCTCAGTTCTTCTTATGGTCACTACCAAAGGCTGTGTTGTTAACATGAGCTGTAGGAGTGTAACATTAACCCCAGCTCAATTCTTGTGATGGTCACTACCACAGGCTGTGTTGTTAACATGAGCTGTAGGAGCGTACCATTACCCCCAGCTCAGTTCTTCTGATGGTCACTACCACAGGCTGTGTTGTTAATATGAGCTACAGGAGTATAACATTTACCCCAGCTCGGTTCTTCTGATGGTCACTACCACAGGCTGTGTTGTTAACATGAGCTGTAGAAGTGTAACATTAACCCCAGCTCAGTTCTTGTGATGGTCACTACCACAGGCTGTGTTGTTAACATGAGCTGTAGGAGCGTAACATTACCCCCAGCTCAGTTCTTGTGATGGTCACTACCACAGGCTGTGTTGTTAACATGAGCTACAGGAGTGTAACATTAACCCCAGCTCAGTTCTTCTGATGGTCACTACCACAGGCTGTGTTGTTAACATGAGGTATAGGAGTGTAACATTACCCCCAGCTCAGTTCTTGTGATGGTCACTACCACAGACTGTGTTGTTATCATGAGCTACAGGAGTGTAACATTACCCCCAGCTCAGTTCTTGTGATGGTCACTACCACAGGCTGTGTTGTTAACATGAGCTGTAGGAGTGTAACATTACCCCCAGCTCAGTTCTTGTGATGGTCACTACCACAGGCTGTGTTAACATGAGCTGTAGGAGCGAACATTACCCCCAGCTCAGTTCTTCTGATGGTCAGCCATTACCACAGGCTGTGTTGTTAACATGAGCTACAGGAGTATAACATTAACCCCAGCTCAGTTCTTCTGATGGTCACTACCACAGGCTGTGTTGTTAACATGAGCTGTAGGAGCGTAACATTACCCCCAGCTCAGTTCTTCTGATGGTCACTACCACAGCCTGTGTTGTTAACATGAGCTGTAGGAGCGTAACATTACCCCCAGCTCAGTTATTCTGATGGTCAGTCACTACCACAGGCTGTGTTGTTAACATGAGCTGTAGGAGTGTAACATTACCCCCAGCTCAGTTCTTGTGATGGTCACTACCACAGGCTGTGTTAACATGAGCTGTAGGAGCGTAACATTACCCCCAGCTCAGTTCTTCTGATGGTCACTACCACAGGCTGTGTTAACATGAGCTGTAGGAGCGTAACATTACGCCTAGCTCAGTTCTTCTAATGGTCACTACCACAGGCTGTGTTGTTAACATGAGCTACAGGAGTGTAACATTACCCCCAGCTCAGTTCTTCTGATGGTCACTACCACAGGCTGTGTTGTTAACATGAGCTACAGGAGTGTAACATTAACCCCAGCTCAGTTCTTCTGATGGTTACTATCACAGGCTGTGTTGTTAACATGAGCTGTAGGAGTGTAACATTACCCCCAGCTCAGTTCTTGTGATGGTCACTACCACAGGCTGTGTTGTTAACATAAGCTGTAGGAGCGTAACATTACCCCCAGCTCAGTTCTTCTGATGGTCAGTCACTACCACAGGCTGTGTTGTTAACATGAGCTAGAGGAGTATAACATTAACCCCAGCTCAGTTCTTCTGATGGTCACTACCACAGGCTGTGTTGTTAACATGAGCTGTAGGAGCGTAACATTAACCCCAGCTCAGTTCTTGTGATGGTCACTACCACAGGCTGTGTTGTTAACATGAGCTACAGGAGTGTAACATTACCCCCAGCTCAGTTCTTCTAATGGTCACTACCACAGGCTGTGTTGTTAACATGAGCTGTAGGAGTGTAACATTGCCCCCAGCTCAGTTTTTGTGATAGTCACTACCACAGGCTGTGTTAACATGAGCTGTAGGAGCGTAACATTACCCCCAGCTCAGTTCTTCTGATGGTCAATACCACAGGCTGTGTTGTTAACATGAGCTACAGGAGTATAACATTAACCCCAGCTCAGTTCTTCTGATGGTCACTACCAAAGGCTGTGTTGTTAACATGAGCTGTAGGAGTGTAACATTAACCCCTGCTCAGTTCTTGTGATGGTCACTACCACAGGCTGTGTTGTTAACATGAGCTGTAGGAGCATACCATTACCCCCAGCTCAGTTCTTCTGATGGTCACTACCACAGGCTGTGTTGTTAACATGAGCTACAGGAGTATAACATTAACCCCAGCTCAGTTCTTCTGATGGTCACTACCACAGGCTGTGTTGTTAACATGAGCTGTAGGAGCGTAACATTAACCCCAGCTCAGTTCTTCTGATGGTCACTACCACAGGCTGTGTTGTTATCATGAGCTGTAGGAGCGTAACATTAACCCCAGCTCAGTTCTTGTGATGGTCACTACCACAGGCTGTGTTGTTAACATGAGCTACAGGAGTGTAACATTACCCCCAGCTCAGTTCTTGTGATGGTCACTACCACAGGCTGTGTTGTTAACATGAGCTGTAGGAGTGTAACATTACCCCCAGCTCAGTTCTTCTGATGGTCACTACCACAGGCTGTGTTTTTAACATGAGCTACAGGAGTATAACATTAACCCCAGCTCAGTTCTTCTGATGGTCACTACCACAGGCTGTGTTGTTAACATGAGCTGTAGGAGCGTAACATTAACCCCAGCTCAGTTCTTGTGATGGTCACTACCACAGGCTGTGTTGTTAACATGAGCTGTAGGAGTGTAACATTATCCCCAGCTAAGTTCTTCTGATGGTCACTACCACAGGCTGTGTTGTTAACATGAGCTGTAGGAGTGTAACATTATCCCCAGCTCAGTTCTTCTGATGGTCACTACCACAGGCTGTGTTGTTAACATGAGCTACAGGAGTGTAACATTACCCCCAGCTCAGTTCTTCTGATGGTCACTACCACAGGCTGTGTTGTTAACATGAGCTGTAGCAGCGTAACATTAACACCAGCTCAGTTCTTGTGATGGTCACTACCACAGGCTGTGTTGTTAACATGAGCTGTAGGAGTGTAACATTACCCCCAGCTCAGTTCTTCTGATGGTCACTACCACAGGCTGTGTTGTTAACATGAGCTGTAGGAGCGTAACATTACCCCCAGCTCAGTTCTTGTGATGGTCAGTACCACAGGCTGTGTTTTTAACATGAGCTACAGGAGTATAACATTAATCCCAGCTCAGTTCTTCTGATGGTAACTACCACAGGCTGTGTTGTTAACATGAGCTGTAGGAGCGTAACTTTAACCCCAGCTCAGTTCTTGTGATGGTCACTACCACAGGCTGTGTTGTTAACATGAGCTGTAGGAGTGTAACATTACCCCCAGGTCAGTTCTTCTGTTGGTCACTACCACAGGCTGTGTTGTTAACATGAGCTGTAGGAGTGTAACATTACCCCCAGCTCAGTTCTTGTGATGGTCACTACCACAGACTGTGTTGTTATCATGAGCTACAGGAGTGTAACATTACCCCCAGCTCAGTTCTTGTGATGGTCACTACCACAGGCTGTGTTGTTAACATGAGCTGTAGGAGTGTAACATTACCCCCAGCTCAGTTCTTGTGATGGTCACTACCACAGGCTGTGTTAACATGAGCTGTAGGAGCGTAACATTACCCCCAGCTCAGTTCTTCTGATGGTCACTACCACAGTCTGTGTTAACATGAGTTGTAGGAGCGTAACATTATCCCCAGCTCAGTTCTTCTGATGGTCACTACCACAGGCTGTGTTGTTAACATGAGCTGTAGGAGCGTAACATTACGCCCAGCTCAGTTCTTCTAATGGTCACTACCACAGGCTGTGTTGTTAACATGAGCTACAGGAGTGTAACATTACCCCCAGCTCAGTTCTTCTGATGGTCACTACCACAGGCTGTGTTGTTAACATGAGCTACAGGAGTGTAACATTAACCCCAGCTCAGTTCTTCTGATGGTTACTATCACAGGCTGTGTTGTTAACATGAGCTGTAGGAGTGTAACATTACCCCCAGCTCAGTTCTTGTGATGGTCACTACCACAGGCTGTGATGTTAACATGAGCTGTAGGAGCGTAATATTACCCCCAGCTCAGTTCTTCTGATGGTCAGTCACTACCACAGGCTGTGTTGTTAACATGAGCTAGAGGAGTGTAACATTAACCCCAGCTCAGTTCTTCTGATGGTCACTACCACAGGCTGTGTTGTTAACATGAGCTGTAGGAGCGTAACATTAACCCCAGCTCAGTTCTTGAGATGGTCACTACCACAGGCTGTGTTGTTAACATGAGCTACAGGAGTGTAACATTACCCCCAGCTCAGTTCTTCTAATGGTCACTACCACAGGCTGTGTTGTTAACATGAGCTGTAGGAGTGTAACATTAACCCCCAGCTCAGTTTTTGTGATAGTCACTACCACAGGCTGTGTTAACATGAACTGTAGGAGCGTAACATTACCCCCAGCTCAGTTCTTCTGATGGTCACTACCACAGGCTGTGTTGTTAACATGAGCTACAGGAGTATAACATTAACCCCAGCTCAGTTCTTCTGATGGTCACTACCAAAGGCTGTGTTGTTAACATGAGCTGTAGGAGTGTAACATTAACCCCAGCTCAATTCTTGTGATGGTCACTACCACAGGCTGTGTTGTTAACATGAGCTGTAGGAGCGTACCATTACCCCCAGCTCAGTTCTTCTGATGGTCACTACCACAGGCTGTGTTGTTAATATGAGCTACAGGAGTATAACATTAACCCCAGCTCAGTTCTTCTGATGGTCACTACCACAGGCTGTGTTGTTAACATTAGCTGTAGAAGTGTAACATTAACCCCAGCTCAGTTCTTGTGATGGTCACTACCACAGGCTGTGTTGTTAACATGAGCTGTAGGAGCGTAACATTACCCCCAGCTCAGTTCTTGTGATGGTCACTACCACAGGCTGTGTTGTTAACATGAGCTACAGGAGTGTAACATTAACCCCAGCTCAGTTCTTCTGATGGTCACTACCACAGGCTGTGTTGTTAACATGAGGTATAGGAGTGTAACATTACCCCCAGCTCAGTTCTTGTGATGGTCACTACCACAGACTGTGTTGTTATCATGAGCTACAGGAGTGTAACATTACCCCCAGCTCAGTTCTTGTGATGGTCACTACCACAGGCTGTGTTGTTAACATGAGCTGTAGGAGTGTAACATTACCCCCAGCTCAGTTCTTGTGATGGTCACTACCACAGGCTGTGTTAACATGAGCTGTAGGAGCGAACATTACCCCCAGCTCAGTTCTTCTGATGGTCAGCCATTACCACAGGCTGTGTTGTTAACATGAGCTACAGGAGTATAACATTAACCCCAGCTCAGTTCTTCTGATGGTCACTACCACAGGCTGTGTTGTTAACATGAGCTGTAGGAGCGTAACATTACCCCCAGCTCAGTTCTTCTGATGGTCACTACCACAGCCTGTGTTGTTAACATGAGCTGTAGGAGCGTAACATTACCCCCAGCTCAGTTATTCTGATGGTCAGTCACTACCACAGGCTGTGTTGTTAACATGAGCTGTAGGAGTGTAACATTACCCCCAGCTCAGTTCTTGTGATGGTCACTACCACAGGCTGTGTTAACATGAGCTGTAGGAGCGTAACATTACCCCCAGCTCAGTTCTTCTGATGGTCACTACCACAGGCTGTGTTAACATGAGCTGTAGGAGCGTAACATTACGCCTAGCTCAGTTCTTCTAATGGTCACTACCACAGGCTGTGTTGTTAACATGAGCTACAGGAGTGTAACATTACCCCCAGCTCAGTTCTTCTGATGGTCACTACCACAGGCTGTGTTGTTAACATGAGCTACAGGAGTGTAACATTAACCCCAGCTCAGTTCTTCTGATGGTTACTATCACAGGCTGTGTTGTTAACATGAGCTGTAGGAGTGTAACATTACCCCCAGCTCAGTTCTTGTGATGGTCACTACCACAGGCTGTGTTGTTAACATGAGCTGTAGGAGCGTAACATTACCCCCAGCTCAGTTCTTCTGATGGTCAGTCACTACCACAGGCTGTGTTGTTAACATGAGCTAGAGGAGTATAACATTAACCCCAGCTCAGTTCTTCTGATGGTCACTACCACAGGCTGTGTTGTTAACATGAGCTGTAGGAGCGTAACATTAACCCCAGCTCAGTTCTTGTGATGGTCACTACCACAGGCTGTGTTGTTAACATGAGCTACAGGAGTGTAACATTACCCCCAGCTCAGTTCTTCTAATGGTCACTACCACAGGCTGTGTTGTTAACATGAGCTGTAGGAGTGTATCATTACCCCCAGCTCAGTTTTTGTGATAGTCACTACCACAGGCTGTGTTAACATGAGCTGTAGGAGCGTAACATTACCCCCAGCTCAGTTCTTCTGATGGTCAATACCACAGGCTGTGTTGTTAACATGAGCTACAGGAGTATAACATTAACCCCAGCTCAGTTCTTCTGATGGTCACTACCAAAGGCTGTGTTGTTAACATGAGCTGTAGGAGTGTAACATTAACCCCTGCTCAGTTCTTGTGATGGTCACTACCACAGGCTGTGTTGTTAACATGAGCTGTAGGAGCGTACCATTACCCCCAGCTCAGTTCTTCTGATGGTCACTACTACAGGCTGTGTTGTTAACATGAGCTACAGGAGTATAACATTAACCCCAGCTCAGTTCTTCTGATGGTCACTACCACAGGCTGTGTTGTTAACATGAGCTGTAGGAGCGTAACATTAACCCCAGCTCAGTTCTTCTGATGGTCACTACCACAGGCTGTGTTGTTAACATGAGCTGTAGGAGTGTAACATTAACCCCAGCTCAGTTCTTGTGATGGTCACTACCACAGGCTGTGTTGTTAACATGAGCTGTAGGAGCGTACCATTACCCCCAGCTCAGTTCTTCTGATGGTCACTACCACAGGCTGTGTTGTTAATATGAGCTACAGGAGTATAACATTAACCCCAGCTCAGTTCTTCTGATGGTCACTACCACAGGCTGTGTTGTTAACATGAGCTGTAGAAGTGTAACATTAACCCCAGCTCAGTTCTTGTAATGGTCACTACCACAGGCTGTGTTGTTAACATGAGCTGTAGGAGCGTAACATTACCCCCAGCTCAGTTCTTGTGATGGTCACTACCACAGGCTGTGTTGTTAACATGAGCTACAGGAGTGTAACATTAACCCCAGCTCAGTTCTTCTGATGGTCACTACCACAGGCTGTGTTGTTAACATGAGGTATAGGAGTGTAACATTACCCCCAACTCAGTTCTTGTGATGGTCAATACCACAGACTGTGTTGTTATCATGAGCTACAGGAGTGTAACATTACCCCCAGCTCAGTTCTTGTGATGGTCACTACCACAGGCTGTGTTGTTAACATGAGCTGTAGGAGTGTAACATTACCCCCAGCTCAGTTCTTGTGATGGTCACTACCACAGGCTGTGTTAACATGAGCTGTAGGAGCGTAACATTACCCCCAGCTCAGTTATTCTGATGGTCAGTCACTACCACAGGCTGTGTTGTTAACATGAGGTGTAGGAGTGTAACATTACACCCAGCTCAGTTCTTCTGATGGTCACTACCACAGGCTGTGTTGTTAACATGAGCTGTAGGAGTGTAACATTACCCCCAGCTCAGTTCTTGTGATGGTCACTACCACAGTCTGTGTTAACATGAGCTGTAGGAGCGTAACATTACCCCCAGCTCAGTTCTTCTGATGGTCACTACCACAGGCTGTGTTGTTAACATGAGCTGTAGGAGCGTAACATTACGCCCAGCTCAGTTCTTCTAATGGTCACTACCACAGGCTGTGTTGTTAACATGAGCTACAGGAGTGTAACATTACCCCCAGCTCAGTTCTTCTGATGGTCACTACCACAGGCTGTGTTGTTAACATGAGCTACAGGAGTGTAACATTAACCCCAGCTCAGTTCTTCTGATGGTTACTATCACAGGCTGTGTTGTTAACATGAGCTGTAGGAGTGTAACATTACCCCCAGCTCAGTTCTTGTGATGGTCACTACCACAGGCTGTGATGTTAACATGAGCTGTAGGAGCGTAATATTACCCCCAGCTCAGTTCTTCTGATGGTCAGTCACTACCACAGGCTGTGTTGTTAACATGAGCTAGAGGAGTGTAACATTAACCCCAGCTCAGTTCTTCTGATGGTCACTACCACAGGCTGTGTTGTTAACATGAGCTGTAGGAGCGTAACATTAACCCCAGCTCAGTTCTTGAGATGGTCACTACCACAGGCTGTGTTGTTAACATGAGCTACAGGAGTGTAACATTACCCCCAGCTCAGTTCTTCTAATGGTCACTACCACAGGCTGTGTTGTTAACATGAGCTGTAGGAGTGTAACATTACCCCCAGCTCAGTTTTTGTGATAGTCACTACCACAGGCTGTGTTAACATGAACTGTAGGAGCGTAACATTACCCCCAGCTCAGTTCTTCTGATGGTCAATACCACAGGCTGTGTTGTTAACATGAGCTACAGGAGTATAACATTAACCACAGCTCAGTTCTTCTGATGTTCACTACCAAAGGCTGTGTTGTTAACATGAGCTGTAGGAGTGTAACATTAACCCCAGCTCAATTCTTGTGATGGTCACTACCACAGGCTGTGTTGTTAACATGAGCTGTAGAAGTGTAACATTAACCCCAGCTCAGTTCTTGTGATGGTCACTACCACAGGCTGTGTTGTTAACATGAGCTGTAGGAGCGTAACATTACCCCCAGCTCAGTTCTTGTGATGGTCACTACCAGAGGCTGTGTTGTTAACATGAGCTACAGGAGTGTAACATTAACCCCAGCTCAGTTCTTCTGATGGTCACTACCACAGGCTGTGTTGTTAACATGAGGTATAGGAGTGTAACATTACCCCCAGCTCAGTTCTTGTGATGGTCACTACCACAGACTGTGTTGTTATCATGAGCTACAGGAGTGTAACATTACCCCCAGCTCAGTTCTTGTGATGGTCACTACCACAGGCTGTGTTGTTAACATGAGCTGTAGGAGTGTAACATTACGCCCAGCTCAGTTCTTGTGATGGTCACTACCACAGGCTGTGTTAACATGAGCTGTAGGAGCGAACATTAACCCCAGCTCAGTTCTTCTGATGGTCAGCCATTACCACAGGCTGTGTTGTTAACATGAGCTACAGGAGTATAACATTAACCCCAGCTCAGTTCTTCTGATGGTCACTACCACAGGCTGTGTTGTTAACATGAGCTGTAGGAGCGTAACATTACCCCCAGCTCAGTTCTTCTGATGGTCACTACCACAGCCTGTGTTGTTAACATGAGCTGTAGGAGCGTAACATTACCCCCAGCTCAGTTATTCTGATGGTCAGTCACTACCACAGGCTGTGTTGTTAACATGAGCTGTAGGAGTGTAACATTACCCCCAGCTCAGTTCTTGTGATGGTCACTACCACAGGCTGTGTTAACATGAGCTGTAGGAGCGTAACATTACCCCCAGCTCAGTTCTTCTGATGGTCACTACCACAGGCTGTGTTAACATGAGCTGTAGGAGCGTAACATTACGCCTAGCTCAGTTCTTCTAATGGTCACTACCACAGGCTGTGTTGTTAACATGAGCTACAGGAGTGTAACATTACCCCCAGCTCAGTTCTTCTGATGGTCACTACCACAGGCTGTGTTGTTAACATGAGCTACAGGAGTGTAACATTAACCCCAGCTCAGTTCTTCTGATGGTTACTATCACAGGCTGTGTTGTTAACATGAGCTGTAGGAGTGTAACATTACCCCCAGCTCAGTTCTTCTGATGGTCACTACCACAGGCTGTGTTGTTAACATGAGCTGTAGGAGCGTAAAATTAACCCCAGCTCAGTTCTTGTGATGGTCACTACCACAGGCTGTGTTGTTAACATGAGCTACAGGAGTGTAACATTACCCCCAGCTCAATTCTTCTAATGGTCACTACCACAGGCTGTGTTGTTAACATGAGCTGTAGGAGTGTAACATTACCCCCAGCTCAGTTTTTGTGATAGTCACTACCACAGGCTGTGTTAACATGAGCTGTAGGAGCGTAACATTAACCCCAGCTCAGTTCTTCTGATGGTCAATACCACAGGCTGTGTTGTTAACATGAGCTACAGGAGTATAACATTAACCCCAGCTCAGTTCTTCTGATGGTCACTACCAAAGGCTGTGTTGTTAACATGAGCTGTAGGAGTGTAACATTAACCCCTGCTCAGTTCTTGTGATGGTCACTACCACAGGCTGTGTTGTTAACATGAGCTGTAGGAGCGTACCATTACCCCCAGCTCAGTTCTTCTGATGGTCACTACCACAGGCTGTGTTGTTAACATGAGCTACAGGAGTATAACATTAACCCCAGCTCAGTTCTTCTGATGGTCACTACCACAGGCTGTGTTGTTAACATGAGCTGTAGGAGCGTAACATTAACCCCAGCTCAGTTCTTCTGATAGTCACTACCACAGGCTGTGTTGTTAACATGAGCTGTAGGAGCGTAACATTAACCCCAGCTCAGTTCTTCTGATGGTCACTACCACAGGCTGTGTTGTTAACATGAGCTACAGGAGTGTAACATTACCCCCAGCTCAGTTCTTGTGATGGTCACTACCACAGGCTGTGTTGTTAACATGAGCTGTAGGAGTGTAACATTACCCCCAGCTCAGTTCTTCTGATGGTCACTACCACAGGCTGTGTTTTTAACATGAGCTACAGGAGTATAACATTAACCCCAGCTCAGTTCTTCTGATGGTCACTACCACAGGCTGTGTTGTTAACATGAGCTGTAGGAGCGTAACATTAACCCCAGCTCAGTTCTTGTGATGGTCACTACCACAGGCTGTGTTGTTAACATGAGCTGTAGGAGTGTAACATTATCCCCAGCTAAGTTCTTCTGATGGTCACTACCACAGGCTGTGTTGTTAACATGAGCTGTAGGAGTGTAACATTATCCCCAGCTCAGTTCTTGTGATGGTCAGTACCACAGGCTGTGTTTTTAACATGAGCTACAGGAGTATAACATTAATCCCAGCTCAGTTCTTCTGATGGTAACTACCACAGGCTGTGTTGTTAACATGAGCTGTAGGAGCGTAACTTTAACCCCAGCTCAGTTCTTGTGATGGTCACTACCACAGGCTGTGTTGTTAACATGAGCTGTAGGAGTGTAACATTACCCCCAGGTCAGTTCTTCTGTTGGTCACTACCACAGGCTGTGTTGTTAACATGAGCTTTAGGAGTGTAACATTACCCCCAGCTCAGTTCTTGTGATGGTCACTACCACAGACTGTGTTGTTATCATGAGCTACAGGAGTGTAACATTACCCCCAGCTCAGTTCTTGTGATGGTCACTACCACAGGCTGTGTTGTTAACATGAGCTGTAGGAGTGTAACATTACCCCCAGCTCAGTTCTTGTGATGGTCACTACCACAGGCTGTGTTAACATGAGCTGTAGGAGCGTAACATTACCCCCAGCTCAGTTCTTCTGATGGTCAGCCATTACCACAGGCTGTGTTGTTAACATGAGCTACAGGAGTATAACATTAACCCCAGCTCAGTTCTTCTGATGGTCACTACCACAGGCTGTGTTGTTAACATGAGCTGTAGGAGCGTAACATTACCCCCAGCTCAGTTCTTCTGATGGTCACTACCACACGCTGTGTTGTTAACATGAGCTGTAGGAGCGTAACATTACCCCCAGCTCAGTTATTCTGATGGTCAGTCACTACCACAGGCTGTGTTGTTAACATGAGCTGTAGGAGTGTAACATTACCCCCAGCTCAGTTCTTGTGATGGTCACTACCACAGGCTGTGTTAACATGAGCTGTAGGAGCGTAACATTACCCCCAGCTCAGTTCTTCTGATGGTCACTCCCACAGGCTGTGTTAACATGAGCTGTAGGAGCGTAACATTACGCCTAGCTCAGTTCTTCTAATGGTCACTACCACAGGCTGTGTTGTTAACATGAGCTACAGGAGTGTAACATTACCCCCAGCTCAGTTCTTGTGATGGTCACTACCACAGGCTGTGTTGTTAACATGAGCTGTAGGAGCGTAACATTACCCCCAGCTCAGTTCTTCTGATGGTCAGTCACTACCACAGGCTGTGTTGTTAACATGAGCTAGAGGAGTATAACATTAACCCCAGCTCAGTTCTTCTGATGGTCACTACCACAGGCTGTGTTGTTAACATGAGCTGTAGGAGCGTAACATTAACCCCAGCTCAGTTCTTCTGATGGTCACTACCACAGGCTGTGTTGTTAACATGAGCTGTAGGAGTGTAACATTACCCCCAGCTCAGTTCTTCTAATGGTCACTACCACAGGCTGTGTTGTTAACATGAGCTGTAGGAGTGTAACATTACCCCCAGCTCAGTTTTTGTGATAGTCACTACCACAGGCTGTGTTAACATGAGCTGTAGGAGCGTAACATTACCCCCAGCTCAGTTCTTCTGATGGTCAATACCACAGGCTGTGTTGTTAACATCAGCTACAGGAGTATAACATTAACCCCAGCTCAGTTCTTCTGATGGTCACTACCAAAGGCTGTGTTGTTAACATGAGCTGTAGGAGTGTAACATTAACCCCTGCTCAGTTCTTGTGATGGTCACTACCACAGGCTGTGTTGTTAACATGAGCTGTAGGAGCGTACCATTACCCCCAGCTCAGTTCTTCTGATGGTCACTACCACAGGCTGTGTTGTTAACATGAGCTACAGGAGTATAACATTAACCCCAGCTCAGTTCTTCTGATGGTCACTACCACAGGCTGTGTTGTTAACATGAGCTGTAGGAGCGTAACATTAACCCCAGCTCAGTTCTTCTGATGGTCACTACCACAGGCTGTGTTGTTAACATGAGCTGTAGGAGCGTAACATTAACCCCAGCTCAGTTCTTGTGATGGTCACTACCACAGGCTGTGTTGTTAACATGAGCTACAGGAGTGTAACATTACCCCCAGCTCAGTTCTTGTGATGGTCACTACCACAGGCTGTGTTGTTAACATGAGCTGTAGGAGTGTAACATTACCCCCAGCTCAGTTCTTCTGATGGTCACTACCACAGGCTGTGTTTTTAACATGAGCTACAGGAGTATAACATTAACCCCAGCTCAGTTCTTCTGATGGTCACTACCACAGGCTGTGTTGTTAACATGAGCTGTAGGAGCGTAACATTAACCCCAGCTCAGTTCTTGTGATGGTCACTACCACAGGCTGTGTTGTTAACATGAGCTGTAGGAGTGTAACATTATCCCCAGCTAAGTTCTTCTGATGGTCACTACCACAGGCTGTGTTGTTAACATGAGCTGTAGGAGTGTAACATTATCCCCAGCTCAGTTCTTCTGATGGTCACTACCACAGGCTGTGTTGTTAACATGAGCTACAGGAGTGTAACATTACGCCCAGCTCAGTTCTTCTGATGGTCACTACCACAGGCTGTGTTGTTAACATGAGCTGTAGCAGCGTAACATTAACACCAGCTCAGTTCTTGTGATGGTCACTACCACAGGCTGTGTTGTTAACATGAGCTGTAGGAGTGTACCATTACCCCCAGCTCAGTTCTTCTGATGGTCACTACCACAGGCTGTGTTGTTAACATGAGCTGTAGGAGCGTAACATTACCCCCAGCTCAGTTCTTGTGATGGTCAGTACCACAGGCTGTGTTTTTAACATGAGCTACAGGAGTATAACATTAATCCCAGCTCAGTTCTTCTGATGGTAACTACCACAGGCTGTGTTGTTAACATGAGCTGTAGGAGCGTAACTTTAACCCCAGCTCAGTTCTTGTGATGGTCACTACCACAGGCTGTGTTGTTAACATGAGCTGTAGGAGTGTAACATTACCCCCAGGTCAGTTCTTCTGTTGGTCACTACCACAGGCTGTGATGTTAACATGAGCTGTAGGAGTGTAACATTACCCCCAGCTCAGTTCTTCTGATGGTCACTACCACAGGCTGTGTTGTTAACATGAGCTGTAGGAGCGTAACATTACCCCCAGCTCAGTTATTCTGATGGTCAGTCACTACCACAGGCTGTGTTGTTAACATGAGCTGTAGGAGTGTAACATTACCACCAGCTCGGTTCTTGTGATGGTCACTACCACAGGCTGTGTTGTTAACATGAGGTGTAGGAGTGTAACATTACCCCCAGCTCAGTTCTTCTGATGGTCACTACCACAGGCTGTGTTGTTAACATGAGCTGTATGAGTGTAACATTACCCCCAGCTCAGTTCTTGTGATGGTCACTACCACAGGCTGTGTTGTTAACATGAGCTGTAGGAGCGTAACATTAACCCCAGCTCAGTTCTTCTGATGGTCACTACCACAGGCTGTGTTATTAACATGAGCTGTAGGAGCGTAACATTACGCCCAGCTCAGTTCTTCTAATGGTCACTACCACAGGCTGTGTTGTTAACATGAGCTACAGGAGTGTAACATTACCCCCAGCTCAGTTCTTCTGATGGTCACTACCACAGGCTGTGTTGTTAACATGAGCTACAGGAGTGTAACATTAACCCCAGCTCAGTTCTTCTGATGGTTACTATCACAGGCTGTGTTGTTAACATGAGCTGTAGGAGCGTAACATTACCCCCAGCTCAGTTCTTCTGATGGTCAGTCACTACCACAGGCTGTGTTGTTAACATGAGCTAGAGGAGTATAACATTAACCCCAGCTCAGTTCTTCTGATGGTCACTACCACAGGCTGTGTTGTTAACATGAGCTGTAGGAGTGTAACATTACCCCCAGCTCAGTTCTTGTGATGGTCACTACCACAGACTGTGTTGTTATCATGAGCTACAGGAGTGTAACATTACCCCCAGCTCAGTTCTTGTGATGGTCACTACCACAGGCTGTGTTGTTAACATGAGCTGTAGGAGTGTAACATTACCCCCAGCTCAGTTCTTGTGATGGTCACTACCACAGGCTGTGTTAACATGAGCTAGAGGAGTATAACATTAACCCCAGCTCAGTTCTTCTGATGGTCACTACCACAGGCTGTGTTGTTAACATGAGCTGTAGGAGCGTAACATTAACCCCAGCTCAGTTCTTGTGATGGTCACTACCACAGGCTGTGTTGTTAACATGAGCTACAGGAGTGTAACATTACCCCCAGCTCAGTTCTTCTAATGGTCACTACCACAGGCTGTGTTGTTAACATGAGCTGTAGGAGTGTAACATTACCCCCAGCTCAGTTTTTGTGATAGTCACTACCACAGGCTGTGTTAACATGAGCTGTAGGAGCGTAACATTACCCCCAGCTCAGTTCTTCTGATGGTCAATACCACAGGCTGAGTTGTTAACATGAGCTACAGGAGTATAACATTAACCCCAGCTCAGTTCTTCTGATGGTCACTACCAAAGGCTGTGTTGTTAACATGAGCTGTAGGAGTGTAACATTAACCCCTGCTCAGTTCTTGTGATGGTCACTACCACAGGCTGTGTTGTTAACATGAGCTGTAGGACCGTACCATTACCCCCAGCTCAGTTCTTCTGATGGTCACTACCACAGGCTGTGTTGTTAACATGAGCTACAGGAGTATAACATTAACCCCAGCTCAGTTCTTCTGATGGTCACTACCACAGGCTGTGTTGTTAACATGAGCTGTAGGAGCGTAACATTAACCCCAGCTCAGTTCTTCTGATGGTCACTACCACAGGCTGTGTTGTTAACATGAGCTGTAGGAGCGTAACATTAACCCCAGCTCAGTTCTTGTGATGGTCACTACCACAGGCTGTGTTGTTAACATGAGCTACAGGAGTGTAACATTACCCCCAGCTCAGTTCTTGTGATGGTCACTACCACAGGCTGTGTTGTTAACATGAGCTGTAGGAGTGTAACATTACCCCCAGCTCAGTTCTTCTGATGGTCACTACCACAGGCTGTGTTTTTAACATGAGCTACAGGAGTATAACATTAACCCCAGCTCAGTTCTTCTGATGGTCACTACCACAGGCTGTGTTGTTAACATGAGCTGTAGGAGCGTAACATTAACCCCAGCTCAGTTCTTGTGATGGTCACTACCACAGGCTGTGTTGTTAACATGAGCTGTAGGAGTGTAACATTATCCCCAGCTAAGTTCTTCTGATGGTCACTACCACAGGCTGTGTTGTTAACATGAGCTGTAGGAGTGTAACATTATCCCCAGCTCAGTTCTTCTGATGGTCACTACCACAGGCTGTGTTGTTAACATGAGCTACAGGAGTGTAACATTACGCCCAGCTCAGTTCTTCTGATGGTCACTACCACAGGCTGTGTTGTTAACATGAGCTGTAGCAGCGTAACATTAACACCAGCTCAGTTCTTGTGATGGTCACTACCACAGGCTGTGTTGTTAACATGAGCTGTAGGAGTGTAACATTACCCCCAGCTCAGTTCTTCTGATGGTCACTACCACAGGCTGTGTTGTTAACATGAGCTGTAGGAGCGTAACATTACCCCCAGCTCAGTTCTTGTGATGGTCAGTACCACAGGCTGTGTTTTTAACATGAGCTACAGGAGTATAACATTAATCCCAGCTCAGTTCTTCTGATGGTAACTACCACAGGCTGTGTTGTTAACATGAGCTGTAGGAGCGTAACTTTAACCCCAGCTCAGTTCTTGTGATGGTCACTACCACAGGCTGTGTTGTTAACATGAGCTGTAGGAGTGTAACATTACCACCAGCTCGGTTCTTGTGATGGTCACTACCACAGGCTGTGTTGTTAACATGAGGTGTAGGAGTGTAACATTACCCCCAGCTCAGTTCTTCTGATGGTCACTACCACAGGCTGTGTTGTTAACATGAGCTGTAGGAGTGTAACATTACCCCCAGCTCAGTTCTTGTGATGGTCACTACCACAGGCTGTGTTGTTAACATGAGCTGTAGGAGCGTAACATTAACCCCAGCTCAGTTCTTGTGATGGTCACTACCACAGGCTGTGTTGTTAACATGAGCTGTAGGAGCGTAACATTACGCCCAGCTCAGTTCTTCTAATGGTCACTACCACAGGCTGTGTTGTTAACATGAGCTACAGGAGTGTAACATTACCCCCAGCTCAGTTCTTCTGATGGTCAGTACCACAGGCTGTGTTGTTAACATGAGCTACAGGAGTGTAACATTAACCCCAGCTCAGTTCTTCTGATGGTCAGTCACTACCACAGGCTGTGTTGTTAACATGAGCTAGAGGAGTATAACATTAACCCCAGCTCAGTTCTTCTGATGGTCACTACCACAGGCTGTGTTGTTAACATGAGCTGTAGGAGCGTAACATTAACCCCAGCTCAGTTCTTGTGATGGTCACTACCACAGGCTGTGTTGTTAACATGAGCTACAGGAGTGTAACATTACCCCCAGCTCAGTTCTTCTAATGGTCACTACCACAGGCTGTGTTGTTAACATGAGCTGTAGGAGTGTAACATTACCCCCAGCTCAGTTTTTGTGATAGTCACTACCACAGGCTGTGTTAACATGAGCTGTAGGAGCGTAACATTACCCCCAGCTCAGTTCTTCTGATGGTCACTACCACAGGCTGTGTTGTTAACATGAGCTACAGGAGTATAACATTAACCCCAGCTCAGTTCTTCTGATGGTCACTACCAAAGGCTGTGTTGTTAACATGAGCTGTAGGAGTGTAACATTAACCCCAGCTCAGTTCTTGTGATGGTCACTACCACAGGCTGTGTTGTTAACATGAGCTGTAGGAGCGTACCATTACCCCCAGCTCAGTTCTTCTGATGGTCACTACCACAGGCTGTGTTGTTAACATGAGCTACAGGAGTATAACATTAACCCCAGCTCAGTTCTTCTGATGGTCACTACCACAGGCTGTGTTGTTAACATGAGCTGTAGGAGCGTAACATTAACCCCAGCTCAGTTCTTCTGATGGTCACTACCACAGGCTGTGTTGTTAACATGAGCTGTAGGAGCGTAACATTAACCCCAGCTCAGTTCTTGTGATGGTCACTACCACAGGCTGTGTTGTTAACATGAGCTGTAGGAGCGTACCATTACCCCCAGCTCAGTTCTTCTGATGGTCACTACCACAGGCTGTGTTGTTAACATGAGCTGTAGGAGCGTAACATTACCCCCAGCTCAGATCTTCTGATGGTCAGTCATTACCACAAGCTGTGTTGTTAACATGAACTACAGGAGTATAACATTAACCCCAGCTCAGTTCTTGTGATGGTCACTACCACAGGCTGTGTTGTTAACATGAGCTGTAGGAATGTAACATTACCCCCAGCTCAGTTCTTCTGATGGTCACTACCACAGGCTGTGTTGTTAACATGAGCTGTAGGAGCGTAACATTAACCCCAGCTCAGTTCTTGTGATGGTCACTACCACAGGCTGTGTTGTTAACATGAGCTACAGGAGTGTAACATTACCCCCAGCTCAGTTCTTGTGATGGTCACTACCACAGGCTGTGTTGTTAACATGAGCTGTAGGAGTGTAACATTACCCCCAGCTCAGTTCTTCTGATGGTCACTACCACAGGCTGTGTTTTTAACATGAGCTACAGGAGTATAACATTAACCCCAGCTCAGTTCTTCTGATGGTCACTACCACAGGCTGTGTTGTTAACATGAGCTGTAGGAGCGTAACATTAACCCCAGCTCAGTTCTTGTGATGGTCACTACCACAGGCTGTGTTGTTAACATGAGCTGTAGGAGTGTAACATTATCCCCAGCTAAGTTCTTCTGATGGTCACTACCACAGGCTGTGTTGTTAACATGAGCTGTAGGAGTGTAACATTAACCCCAGCTCAGTTCTTCTGATGGTCACTACCACAGGCTGTGTTGTTAACATGAGCTACAGGAGTGTAACATTACGCCCAGCTCAGTTCTTCTGATGGTCACTACCACAGGCTGTGTTGTTAACATGAGCTGTAGCAGCGTAACATTAACACCAGCTCAGTTCTTGTGATGGTCACTACCACAGGCTGTGTTGTTAACATGAGCTGTAGGAGTGTAACATTACCCCCAGCTCAGTTCTTCTGATGGTCACTACCACAGGCTGTGTTGTTAACATGAGCTGTAGGAGCGTAACATTACCCCCAGCTCAGTTCTTGTGATGGTCAGTACCACAGGCTGTGTTTTTAACATGAGCTACAGGAGTATAACATTAATCCCAGCTCAGTTCTTCTGATGGTAACTACCACAGGCTGTGTTGTTAACATGAGCTGTAGGAGCGTAACTTTAACCCCAGCTCAGTTCTTGTGATGGTCACTACCACAGGCTGTGTTGTTAACATGAGCTGTAGGAGTGTAACATTACCACCAGCTCGGTTCTTGTGATGGTCACTACCACAGGCTGTGTTGTTAACATGAGGTGTAGGAGTGTAACATTACCCCCAGCTCAGTTCTTCTGATGGTCACTACCACAGGCTGTGTTGTTAACATGAGCTGTAGGAGTGTAACATTACCCCCAGCTCAGTTCTTGTGATGGTCACTACCACAGGCTGTGTTGTTAACATGAGCTGTAGGAGCGTAACATTAACCCCAGCTCAGTTCTTGTGATGGTCACTACCACAGGCTGTGTTGTTAACATGAGCTGTAGGAGCGTAACATTACGCCCAGCTCAGTTCTTCTAATGGTCACTACCACAGGCTGTGTTGTTAACATGAGCTACAGGAGTGTAACATTACCCCCAGCTCAGTTCTTCTGATGGTCAGTACCACAGGCTGTGTTGTTAACATGAGCTACAGGAGTGTAACATTAACCCCAGCTCAGTTCTTCTGATGGTCAGTCACTACCACAGGCTGTGTTGTTAACATGAGCTAGAGGAGTATAACATTAACCCCAGCTCAGTTCTTCTGATGGTCACTACCACAGGCTGTGTTGTTAACATGAGCTGTAGGAGCGTAACATTAACCCCAGCTCAGTTCTTGTGATGGTCACTACCACAGGCTGTGTTGTTAACATGAGCTACAGGAGTGTAACATTACCCCCAGCTCAGTTCTTCTAATGGTCACTACCACAGGCTGTGTTGTTAACATGAGCTGTAGGAGTGTAACATTACCCCCAGCTCAGTTTTTGTGATAGTCACTACCACAGGCTGTGTTAACATGAGCTGTAGGAGCGTAACATTACCCCCAGCTCAGTTCTTCTGATGGTCACTACCACAGGCTGTGTTGTTAACATGAGCTACAGGAGTATAACATTAACCCCAGCTCAGTTCTTCTGATGGTCACTACCAAAGGCTGTGTTGTTAACATGAGCTGTAGGAGTGTAACATTAACCCCAGCTCAGTTCTTGTGATGGTCACTACCACAGGCTGTGTTGTTAACATGAGCTGTAGGAGCGTACCATTACCCCCAGCTCAGTTCTTCTGATGGTCACTACCACAGGCTGTGTTGTTAACATGAGCTACAGGAGTATAACATTAACCCCAGCTCAGTTCTTCTGATGGTCACTACCACAGGCTGTGTTGTTAACATGAGCTGTAGGAGCGTAACATTAACCCCAGCTCAGTTCTTCTGATGGTCACTACCACAGGCTGTGTTGTTAACATGAGCTGTAGGAGCGTAACATTAACCCCAGTTCAGTTCTTGTGATGGTCACTACCACAGGCTGTGTTGTTAACATGAGCTGCAGGAGTGTAACATTACCCCCAGCTCAGTTCTTGTGATGGTCACTACCACAGGCTGTGTTGTTAACATGAGCTGTAGGAGTGTAACATTACCCCCAGCTCAGTTCTTCTGATGGTCACTACCACAGGCTGTGTTTTTAACATGAGCTACAGGAGTATAACATTAACCCCAGCTCAGTTCTTCTGATGGTCACTACCACAGGCTGTGTTGTTAACATGAGCTACAGGAGTGTAACATTACCCCCAGCTCAGTTCTTCTGATGGTCACTACCACAGGCTGTGTTGTTAACATGAGCTGTAGCAGCGTAACATTAACACCAGCTCAGTTCTTGTGATGGTCACTACCACAGGCTGTGTTGTTAACATGAGCTGTAGGAGTGTAACATTACCCCCAGCTCAGTTCTTCTGATGGTCACTACCACAGGCTGTGTTGTTAACATGAGCTGTAGGAGCGTAACATTAACCCCAGCTCAGTTCTTGTGATGGTCACTACCACAGGCTGTGTTGTTAATATGAGCTGTAGGAGCGTAACATTACCCCCAGCTCAGTTCTTCTGATGGTCAGTACCACAGGCTGTGTTGTTAACATGAGCTGTAGGAGCGTAACTTTAACCCCAGCTCAGTTCTTGTGATGGTCACTACCACAGGCTGTGTTGTTAACATGAGCTGTAGGAGTGTAACATTACCCCCAGGTCAGTTCTTCTGATGGTCACTACCACAGGCTGTGTTGTTAACATGAGCTGTAGGAGTGTAACATTACCCCAGCTCAGTTCTTCTGATGATCACTACCACAGGCTGTGTTGTTAACATGAGGTGTAGGATTGTAACATTACCCCCAGCTCAGTTCTTCTGATGGTCACTACCACAGGCTGTGTTGTTAACATGAGCTGCAGGAGTGTAACATTACCCCCAGCTCAGTTCTTCTGATGGTCACTACCACAGGCTGTGTTGTTAACATGAGCTGTAGGAGCGTAACATTACCCCCAGCTCAGTTCTTCTGATGGTCAATACCACAGGCTGTGTTGTTAACATGAGCTACAGGAGTATAACATTAACCCCAGCTCAGTTCTTCTGATGGTCACTACCAAAGGCTGTGTTGTTAACATGAGCTGTAGGAGTGTAACATTAACCCCTGCTCAGTTCTTGTGATGGTCACTACCACAGGCTGTGTTGTTAACATGAGCTGTAGGAGCGTACCATTACCCCCAGCTCAGTTCTTCTGATGGTCACTACCACAGGCTGTGTTGTTAACATGAGCTACAGGAGTATAACATTAACCCCAGCTCAGTTCTTCTGATGGTCACTACCACAGGCTGTGTTGTTAACATGAGCTGTAGGAGCGTAACATTAACCCCAGCTCAGTTCTTCTGATGGTCACTACCACAGGCTGTGTTGTTAACATGAGCTGTAGGAGCGTAACATTAACCCCAGCTCAGTTCTTGTGATGGTCACTACCACAGGCTGTGTTGTTAACATGAGCTACAGGAGTGTAACATTACCCCCAGCTCAGTTCTTGTGATGGTCACTACCACAGGCTGTGTTGTTAACATGAGCTGTAGGAGTGTAACATTACCCCCAGCTCAGTTCTTCTGATGGTCACTACCACAGGCTGTGTTGTTAACATGAGCTGTAGCAGCGTAACATTAACACCAGCTCAGTTCTTGTGATGGTCACTACCACAGGCTGTGTTGTTAACATGAGCTGTAGGAGCGTAACATTAACCCCAGCTCAGTTCTTGTGATGGTCACTACCACAGGCTGTGTTGTTAACATGAGCTGTAGGAGTGTAACATTATCCCCAGCTAAGTTCTTCTGATGGTCACTACCACAGGCTGTGTTGTTAACATGAGCTGTAGGAGTGTAACATTATCCCCAGCTCAGTTCTTCTGATGGTCACTACCACAGGCTGTGTTGTTAACATGAGCTACAGGAGTGTAACATTACCCCCAGCTCAGTTCTTCTGATGGTCACTACCACAGGCTGTGTTGTTAACATGAGCTGTAGCAGCGTAACATTAACACCAGCTCAGTTCTTGTGATGGTCACTACCACAGGCTGTGTTGTTAACATGAGCTGTAGGAGTGTAACATTACCCCCAGCTCAGTTCTTCTGATGGTCACTACCACAGGCTGTGTTGTTAACATGAGCTGTAGGAGCGTAACATTACCCCCAGCTCAGTTCTTGTGATGGTCAGTACCACAGGCTGTGTTTTTAACATGAGCTACAGGAGTATAACATTAATCCCAGCTCAGTTCTTCTGATGGTAACTACCACAGGCTGTGTTGTTAACATGAGCTGTAGGAGCGTAACTTTAACCCCAGCTCAGTTCTTGTGATGGTCACTACCACAGGCTGTGTTGTTAACATGAGCTGTAGGAGTGTAACATTACCCCCAGCTCAGTTATTCTGATGGTCAGTCACTACCACAGGCTGTGTTGTTAACATGAGCTGTAGGAGTGTAACATTACCACCAGCTCGGTTCTTGTGATGGTCACTACCACAGGCTGTGTTGTTAACATGAGGTGTAGGAGTGTAACATTACCCCCAGCTCAGTTCTTCTGATGGTCACTACCACAGGCTGTGTTGTTAACATGAGCTGTAGGAGTGTAACATTACCCCCAGCTCAGTTCTTGTGATGGTCACTACCACAGGCTGTGTTAACATGAGCTGTAGGAGCGTAACATTACCCCCAGCTCAGTTCTTCTGATGGTCACTACCACAGGCTGTGTTAACATGAGCTGTAGGAGCGTAACATTACGCCCAGCTCAGTTCTTCTAATGGTCACTACCACAGGCTGTGTTGTTAACATGAGCTACAGGAGTGTAACATTACCCCCAGCTCAGTTCTTCTGATGGTCACTACCACAGGCTGTGTTGTTAACATGAGCTACAGGAATGTAACATTAACCCCAGCTCAGTTCTTCTGATGGTTACTATCACAGGCTGTGTTGTTAACATGAGCTGTAGGAGCGTAACATTACCCCCAGCTCAGTTCTTCTGATGGTCAGTCACTACCACAGGCTGTGTTGTTAACATGAGCTAGAGGAGTATAACATTAACCCCAGCTCAGTTCTTCTGATGGTCACTACCACAGGCTGTGTTGTTAACATGAGCTGTAGGAGCGTAACATTAACCCCAGCTCAGTTCTTGTGATGGTCACTACCACAGGCTGTGTTGTTAACATGAGCTACAGGAGTGTAACATTACCCCCAGCTCAGTTCTTCTAATGGTCACTACCACAGGCTGTGTTGTTAACATGAGCTGTAGGAGTGTAACATTACCCCCAGCTCAGTTTTTGTGATAGTCACTACCACAGGCTGTGTTAACATGAGCTGTAGGAGCGTAACATTACCCCCAGCTCAGTTCTTCTGATGGTCAATACCACAGGCTGTGTTGTTAACATGAGCTACAGGAGTATAACATTAACCCCAGCTCAGTTCTTCTGATGGTCACTACCAAAGGCTGTGTTGTTAACATGAGCTGTAGGAGTGTAACATTAACCCCAGCTCAGTTCTTGTGATGGTCACTACCACAGGCTGTGTTGTTAACATGAGCTGTAGGAGCGTACCATTACCCCCAGCTCAGTTCTTCTGATGGTCACTACCACAGGCTGTGTTGTTAACATGAGCTACAGGAGTATAACATTAACCCCAGCTCAGTTCTTCTGATGGTCACTACCACAGGCTGTGTTGTTAACATGAGCTGTAGGAGCGTAACATTAACCCCAGCTCAGTTCTTCTGATGGTCACTACCACAGGCTGTGTTGTTAACATGAGCTGTAGGAGTGTAACATTACCCCAGCTCAGTTCTTCTGATGATCACTACCACAGGCTGTGTTGTTAACATGAGGTGTAGGAGTGTAACATTACCCCCAGCTCAGTTCTTCTGATGGTCACTACCACAGGCTGTGTTGTTAACATGAGCTGCAGGAGTGTAACATTACCCCCAGCTCAGTTCTTCTGATGGTCACTACCACAGGCTGTGTTGTTAACATGAGCTGTAGGAGCGTAACATTACCCCCAGCTCAGTTCTTCTGATGGTCAATACCAAAGGCTGTGTTGTTAACATGAGCTGTAGGAGCGTAACATTAACCCCAGCTCAGTTCTTGTGATGGTCACTACCACAGGCTGTGTTGTTAACATGAGCTACAGGAGTGTAACATTACCCCCAGCTCAGTTCTTGTGATGGTCACTACCACAGGCTGTGTTGTTAACATGAGCTGTAGGAGTGTAACATTACCCCCAGCTCAGTTCTTCTGATGGTCACTACCACAGGCTGTGTTGTTAACATGAGCTGTAGCAGCGTAACATTAACACCAGCTCAGTTCTTGTGATGGTCACTACCACAGGCTGTGTTGTTAACATGAGCTGTAGGAGCGTAACATTAACCCCAGCTCAGTTCTTGTGATGGTCACTACCACAGGCTGTGTTGTTAACATGAGCTGTAGGAGTGTAACATTATCCCCAGCTAAGTTCTTCTGATGGTCACTACCACAGGCTGTGTTGTTAACATGAGCTGTAGGAGTGTAACATTATCCCCAGCTCAGTTCTTCTGATGGTCACTACCACAGGCTGTGTTGTTAACATGAGCTACAGGAGTGTAACATTACCCCCAGCTCAGTTCTTCTGATGGTCACTACCACAGGCTGTGTTGTTAACATGAGCTGTAGCAGCGTAACATTAACACCAGCTCAGTTCTTGTGATGGTCACTACCACAGGCTGTGTTGTTAACATGAGCTGTAGGAGTGTAACATTACCCCCAGCTCAGTTCTTCTGATGGTCACTACCACAGGCTGTGTTGTTAACATGAGCTGTAGGAGCGTAACATTACCCCCAGCTCAGTTCTTGTGATGGTCAGTACCACAGGCTGTGTTTTTAACATGAGCTACAGGAGTATAACATTAATCCCAGCTCAGTTCTTCTGATGGTAACTACCACAGGCTGTGTTGTTAACATGAGCTGTAGGAGCGTAACTTTAACCCCAGCTCAGTTCTTGTGATGGTCACTACCACAGGCTGTGTTGTTAACATGAGCTGTAGGAGTGTAACATTACCCCCAGCTCAGTTATTCTGATGGTCAGTCACTACCACAGGCTGTGTTGTTAACATGAGCTGTAGGAGTGTAACATTACCACCAGCTCGGTTCTTGTGATGGTCACTACCACAGGCTGTGTTGTTAACATGAGGTGTAGGAGTGTAACATTACCCCCAGCTCAGTTCTTCTGATGGTCACTACCACAGGCTGTGTTGTTAACATGAGCTGTAGGAGTGTAACATTACCCCCAGCTCAGTTCTTGTGATGGTCACTACCACAGGCTGTGTTAACATGAGCTGTAGGAGCGTAACATTACCCCCAGCTCAGTTCTTCTGATGGTCACTACCACAGGCTGTGTTAACATGAGCTGTAGGAGCGTAACATTACGCCCAGCTCAGTTCTTCTAATGGTCACTACCACAGGCTGTGTTGTTAACATGAGCTACAGGAGTGTAACATTACCCCCAGCTCAGTTCTTCTGATGGTCACTACCACAGGCTGTGTTGTTAACATGAGCTACAGGAGTGTAACATTAACCCCAGCTCAGTTCTTCTGATGGTTACTATCACAGGCTGTGTTGTTAACATGAGCTGTAGGAGCGTAACATTACCCCCAGCTCAGTTCTTCTGATGGTCAGTCACTACCACAGGCTGTGTTGTTAACATGAGCTAGAGGAGTATAACATTAACCCCAGCTCAGTTCTTCTGATGGTCACTACCACAGGCTGTGTTGTTAACATGAGCTGTAGGAGCGTAACATTAACCCCAGCTCAGTTCTTGTGATGGTCACTACCACAGGCTGTGTTGTTAACATGAGCTACAGGAGTGTAACATTACCCCCAGCTCAGTTCTTCTAATGGTCACTACCACAGGCTGTGTTGTTAACATGAGCTGTAGGAGTGTAACATTACCCCCAGCTCAGTTTTTGTGATAGTCACTACCACAGGCTGTGTTAACATGAGCTGTAGGAGCGTAACATTACCCCCAGCTCAGTTCTTCTGATGGTCAATACCACAGGCTGTGTTGTTAACATGAGCTACAGGAGTATAACATTAACCCCAGCTCAGTTCTTCTGATGGTCACTACCAAAGGCTGTGTTGTTAACATGAGCTGTAGGAGTGTAACATTAACCCCAGCTCAGTTCTTGTGATGGTCACTACCACAGGCTGTGTTGTTAACATGAGCTGTAGGAGCGTACCATTACCCCCAGCTCAGTTCTTCTGATGGTCACTACCACAGGCTGTGTTGTTAACATGAGCTACAGGAGTATAACATTAACCCCAGCTCAGTTCTTCTGATGGTCACTACCACAGGCTGTGTTGTTAACATGAGCTGTAGGAGCGTAACATTAACCCCAGCTCAGTTCTTCTGATGGTCACTACCACAGGCTGTGTTGTTAACATGAGCTGTAGGAGTGTAACATTACCCCAGCTCAGTTCTTCTGATGATCACTACCACAGGCTGTGTTGTTAACATGAGGTGTAGGAGTGTAACATTACCCCCAGCTCAGTTCTTCTGATGGTCACTACCACAGGCTGTGTTGTTAACATGAGCTGCAGGAGTGTAACATTACCCCCAGCTCAGTTCTTCTGATGGTCACTACCACAGGCTGTGTTGTTAACATGAGCTGTAGGAGCGTAACATTACCCCCAGCTCAGTTCTTCTGATGGTCAATACCACAGGCTGTGTTGTTAACATGAGCTGTAGGAGCGTAACATTAACCCCAGCTCAGTTCTTGTGATGGTCACTACCACAGGCTGTGTTGTTAACATGAGCTACAGGAGTGTAACATTACCCCCAGCTCAGTTCTTGTGATGGTCACTACCACAGGCTGTGTTGTTAACATGAGCTGTAGGAGTGTAACATTACCCCCAGCTCAGTTCTTCTGATGGTCACTACCACAGGCTGTGTTGTTAACATGAGCTGTAGCAGCGTAACATTAACACCAGCTCAGTTCTTGTGATGGTCACTACCACAGGCTGTGTTGTTAACATGAGCTGTAGGAGCGTAACATTAACCCCAGCTCAGTTCTTGTGATGGTCACTACCACAGGCTGTGTTGTTAACATGAGCTGTAGGAGTGTAACATTATCCCCAGCTAAGTTCTTCTGATGGTCACTACCACAGGCTGTGTTGTTAACATGAGCTGTAGGAGTGTAACATTATCCCCAGCTCAGTTCTTCTGATGGTCACTACCACAGGCTGTGTTGTTAACATGAGCTACAGGAGTGTAACATTACCCCCAGCTCAGTTCTTCTGATGGTCACTACCACAGGCTGTGTTGTTAACATGAGCTGTAGCAGCGTAACATTAACACCAGCTCAGTTCTTGTGATGGTCACTACCACAGGCTGTGTTGTTAACATGAGCTGTAGGAGTGTAACATTACCCCCAGCTCAGTTCTTCTGATGGTCACTACCACAGGCTGTGTTGTTAACATGAGCTGTAGGAGCGTAACATTACCCCCAGCTCAGTTCTTGTGATGGTCAGTACCACAGGCTGTGTTTTTAACATGAGCTACAGGAGTATAACATTAATCCCAGCTCAGTTCTTCTGATGGTAACTACCACAGGCTGTGTTGTTAACATGAGCTGTAGGAGCGTAACTTTAACCCCAGCTCAGTTCTTGTGATGGTCACTACCACAGGCTGTGTTGTTAACATGAGCTGTAGGAGTGTAACATTACCCCCAGCTCAGTTATTCTGATGGTCAGTCACTACCACAGGCTGTGTTGTTAACATGAGCTGTAGGAGTGTAACATTACCACCAGCTCGGTTCTTGTGATGGTCACTACCACAGGCTGTGTTGTTAACATGAGGTGTAGGAGTGTAACATTACCCCCAGCTCAGTTCTTCTGATGGTCACTACCACAGGCTGTGTTGTTAACATGAGCTGTAGGAGTGTAACATTACCCCCAGCTCAGTTCTTGTGATGGTCACTACCACAGGCTGTGTTAACATGAGCTGTAGGAGCGTAACATTACCCCCAGCTCAGTTCTTCTGATGGTCACTACCACAGGCTGTGTTAACATGAGCTGTAGGAGCGTAACATTACGCCCAGCTCAGTTCTTCTAATGGTCACTACCACAGGCTGTGTTGTTAACATGAGCTACAGGAGTGTAACATTACCCCCAGCTCAGTTCTTCTGATGGTCACTACCACAGGCTGTGTTGTTAACATGAGCTACAGGAGTGTAACATTAACCCCAGCTCAGTTCTTCTGATGGTTACTATCACAGGCTGTGTTGTTAACATGAGCTGTAGGAGCGTAACATTACCCCCAGCTCAGTTCTTCTGATGGTCAGTCACTACCACAGGCTGTGTTGTTAACATGAGCTAGAGGAGTATAACATTAACCCCAGCTCAGTTCTTCTGATGGTCACTACCACAGGCTGTGTTGTTAACATGAGCTGTAGGAGCGTAACATTAACCCCAGCTCAGTTCTTGTGATGGTCACTACCACAGGCTGTGTTGTTAACATGAGCTACAGGAGTGTAACATTACCCCCAGCTCAGTTCTTCTAATGGTCACTACCACAGGCTGTGTTGTTAACATGAGCTGTAGGAGTGTAACATTACCCCCAGCTCAGTTTTTGTGATAGTCACTACCACAGGCTGTGTTAACATGAGCTGTAGGAGCGTAACATTACCCCCAGCTCAGTTCTTCTGATGGTCAATACCACAGGCTGTGTTGTTAACATGAGCTACAGGAGTATAACATTAACCCCAGCTCAGTTCTTCTGATGGTCACTACCAAAGGCTGTGTTGTTAACATGACCTGTAGGAGTGTAACATTAACCCCAGCTCAGTTCTTGTGATGGTCACTACCACAGGCTGTGTTGTTAACATGAGGTGTAGGAGTGTAACATTACCCCCAGCTCAGTTCTTCTGATGGTCACTACCACAGGCTGTGTTGTTAACATGAGCTACAGGAGTATAACATTAACCCCAGCTCAGTTATTATGATGGTCACTACCACAGGCTGTGTTGTTAACATGAGCTGTAGGAGCGTAACATTAACCCCAGCTCAGTTCTTCTGATGGTCACTACCACAGGCTGTGTTGTTAACATGAGCTGTAGGAGTGTAACATTACCCCAGCTCAGTTCTTCTGATGATCACTACCACAGGCTGTGTTGTTAACATGAGGTGTAGGAGTGTAACATTACCCCCAGCTCAGTTCTTCTGATGGTCACTACCACAGGCTGTGTTGTTAACATGAGCTGCAGGAGTGTAACATTACCCCCAGCTCAGTTCTTCTGATGGTCACTACCACAGGCTGTGTTGTTAACATGAGCTGTAGGAGCGTAACATTACCCCCAGCTCAGTTCTTCTGATGGTCAATACCACAGGCTGTGTTGTTAACATGAGCTACAGGAGTATAACATTAACCCCAGCTCAGTTCTTCTGATGGTCACTACCAAAGGCTGTGTTGTTAACATGAGCTGTAGGAGCGTAACATTACCCCCAGCTCAGTTCTTCTGATGGTCAGTCACTACCACAGGCTGTGTTGTTAACATGAGCTAGAGGAGTATAACATTAACCCCAGCTCAGTTCTTCTGATGGTCACTACCACAGGCTGTGTTGTTAACATGAGCTGTAGGAGCGTAACATTAACCCCAGCTCAGTTCTTGTGATGGTCACTACCACAGGCTGTGTTGTTAACATGAGCTACAGGAGTGTAACATTACCCCCAGCTCAGTTCTTCTAATGGTCACTACCACAGGCTGTGTTGTTAACATGAGCTGTAGGAGTGTAACATTACCCCCAGCTCAGTTTTTGTGATAGTCACTACCACAGGCTGTGTTAACATGAGCTGTAGGAGCGTAACATTACCCCCAGCTCAGTTCTTCTGATGGTCAATACCACAGGCTGTGTTGTTAACATGAGCTACAGGAGTATAACATTAACCCCAGCTCAGTTCTTCTGATGGTCACTACCAAAGGCTGTGTTGTTAACATGAGCTGTAGGAGTGTAACATTAACCCCAGCTCAGTTCTTGTGATGGTCACTACCACAGGCTGTGTTGTTAACATGAGCTGTAGGAGCGTACCATTACCCCCAGCTCAGTTCTTCTGATGGTCACTACCACAGGCTGTGTTGTTAACATGAGCTACAGGAGTATAACATTAACCCCAGCTCAGTTCTTCTGATGGTCACTACCACAGGCTGTGTTGTTAACATGAGCTGTAGGAGCGTAACATTAACCCCAGCTCAGTTCTTCTGATGGTCACTACCACAGGCTGTGTTGTTAACATGAGCTGTAGGAGTGTAACATTACCCCAGCTCAGTTCTTCTGATGATCACTACCACAGGCTGTGTTGTTAACATGAGGTGTAGGAGTGTAACATTACCCCCAGCTCAGTTCTTCTGATGGTCACTACCACAGGCTGTGTTGTTAACATGAGCTGCAGGAGTGTAACATTACCCCCAGCTCAGTTCTTCTGATGGTCACTACCACAGGCTGTGTTGTTAACATGAGCTGTAGGAGCGTAACATTACCCCCAGCTCAGTTCTTCTGATGGTCAATACCACAGGCTGTGTTGTTAACATGAGCTACAGGAGTATAACATTAACCCCAGCTCAGTTCTTCTGATGGTCACTACCAAAGGCTGTGTTGTTAACATGAGCTGTAGGAGTGTAACATTAACCCCTGCTCAGTTCTTGTGATGGTCACTACCACAGGCTGTGTTGTTAACATGAGCTGTAGGAGCGTACCATTACCCCCAGCTCAGTTCTTCTGATGGTCACTACCACAGGCTGTGTTGTTAACATGAGCTACAGGAGTATAACATTAACCCCAGCTCAGTTCTTCTGATGGTCACTACCACAGGCTGTGTTGTTAACATGAGCTGTAGGAGCGTAACATTAACCCCAGCTCAGTTCTTCTGATGGTCACTACCACAGGCTGTGTTGTTAACATGAGCTGTAGGAGCGTAACATTAACCCCAGCTCAGTTCTTGTGATGGTCACTACCACAGGCTGTGTTGTTAACATGAGCTGTAGGAGTGTAACATTACCCCCAGCTCAGTTCTTCTGATGGTCACTACCACAGGCTGTGTTTTTAACATGAGCTACAGGAGTATAACATTAACCCCATCTCAGTTCTTCTGATGGTCACTACCACAGGCTGTGTTGTTAACATGAGCTGTAGGAGCGTAACATTAACCCCAGCTCAGTTCTTGTGATGGTCACTACCACAGGCTGTGTTGTTAACATGAGCTGTAGGAGTGTAACATTATCCCCAGCTAAGTTCTTCTGATGGTCACTACCACAGGCTGTGTTGTTAACATGAGCTGTAGGAGTGTAACATTATCCCCAGCTCAGTTCTTCTGATGGTCACTACCACAGGCTGTGTTGTTAACATGAGCTACAGGAGTGTAACATTACCCCCAGCTCAGTTCTTCTGATGGTCACTACCACAGGCTGTGTTGTTAACATGAGCTGTAGGAGTGTAACATTATCCCCAGCTCAGTTCTTCTGATGGTCACTACCACAGGCTGTGTTGTTAACATGAGCTACAGGAGTGTAACATTACCCCCAGCTCAGTTCTTCTGATGGTCACTACCACAGGCTGTGTTGTTAACATGAGCTGTAGCAGCGTAACATTAACACCAGCTCAGTTCTTGTGATGGTCACTACCACAGGCTGTGTTGTTAACATGAGCTGTAGGAGTGTAACATTACCCCCAGCTCAGTTCTTCTGATGGTCACTACCACAGGCTGTGTTGTTAACATGAGCTGTAGGAGCGTAACATTACCCCCAGCTCAGTTCTTGTGATGGTCAGTACCACAGGCTGTGTTTTTAACATGAGCTACAGGAGTATAACATTAATCCCAGCTCAGTTCTTCTGATGGTAACTACCACAGGCTGTGTTGTTAACATGAGCTGTAGGAGCGTAACTTTAACCCCAGCTCAGTTCTTGTGATGGTCACTACCACAGGCTGTGTTGTTAACATGAGCTGTAGGAGTGTAACATTACCCCCAGGTCAGTTCTTCTGTTGGTCACTACCACAGGCTGTGTTGTTAACATGAGCTGTAGGAGTGTAACATTACCCCCAGCTCAGTTCTTCTGATGGTCACTACCACAGGCTGTGTTGTTAACATGAGCTGTAGGAGCATAACATTACCCCCAGCTCAGTTATTCTGATGGTCAGTCACTACCACAGGCTGTGTTGTTAACATGAGCTGTAGGAGTGTAACATTACCACCAGCTCGGTTCTTGTGATGGTCACTACCACAGGCTGTGTTGTTAACATGAGGTGTAGGAGTGTAACATTACCCCCAGCTCAGTTCTTCTGATGGTCACTACCACAGGCTGTGTTGTTAACATGAGCTGTAGCAGCGTAACATTAACACCAGCTCAGTTTTTGTGATAGTCACTACCACAGGCTGTGTTAACATGAGCTGTAGGAGCGTAACATTACCCCCAGCTCAGTTCTTCTGATGGTCAATACCACAGGCTGTGTTGTTAACATGAGCTACAGGAGTATAACATTAACCCCAGCTCAGTTCTTCTGATGGTCACTACCAAAGGCTGTGTTGTTAACATGAGCTGTAGGAGTGTAACATTAACCCCAGCTCAGTTCTTGTGATGGTCACTACCACAGGCTGTGTTGTTAACATGAGCTGTAGGAGCGTACCATTACCCCCAGCTCAGTTCTTCTGATGGTCACTACCACAGGCTGTGTTGTTAACATGAGCTACAGGAGTATAACATTAACCCCAGCTCAGTTCTTCTGATGGTCACTACCACAGGCTGTGTTGTTAACATGAGCTGTAGGAGCGTAACATTAACCCCAGCTCAGTTCTTCTGATGGTCACTACCACAGGCTGTGTTGTTAACATGAGCTGTAGGAGCGTAACATTAACCCCAGCTCAGTTCTTCTGATGGTCACTACCACAGGCTGTGTTGTTAACATGAGCTGTAGGAGCGTAACATTAACCCCAGCTCAGTTCTTGTGATGGTCACTACCACAGGCTGTGTTGTTAACATGAGCTGTAGGAGTGTAACATTACCCCCAGCTCAGTTCTTCTGATGGTCACTACCACAGGCTGTGTTTTTAACATGAGCTACAGGAGTATAACATTAACCCCAGCTCAGTTCTTCTGATGGTCACTACCACAGGCTGTGTTGTTAACATGAGCTACAGGAGTGTAACATTACCCCCAGCTCAGTTCTTCTGATGGTCACTACCACAGGCTGTGTTGTTAACATGAGCTGTAGCAGCGTAACATTAACACCAGCTCAGTTCTTGTGATGGTCACTACCACAGGCTGTGTTGTTAACATGAGCTGTAGGAGTGTAACATTACCCCCAGCTCAGTTCTTCTGATGGTCACTACCACAGGCTGTGTTGTTAACATGAGCTGTAGGAGCGTAACATTAACCCCAGCTCAGTTCTTGTGATGGTCACTACCACAGGCTGTGTTGTTAATATGAGCTGTAGGAGCGTAACATTACCCCCAGCTCAGTTCTTGTGATGGTCAGTACCACAGGCTGTGTTTTTAACATGAGCTACAGGAGTATAACATTAATCCCAGCTCAGTTCTTCTGATGGTAACTACCACAGGCTGTGTTGTTAACATGAGCTGTAGGAGCGTAACTTTAACCCCAGCTCAGTTCTTGTGATGGTCACTACCACAGGCTGTGTTGTTAACATGAGCTGTAGGAGTGTAACATTACCCCCAGGTCAGTTCTTCTGTTGGTCACTACCACAGGCTGTGTTGTTAACATGAGCTGTAGGAGTGTAACATTACCCCCAGCTCAGTTCTTCTGATGGTCACTACCACAGGCTGTGTTGTTAACATGAGCTGTAGGAGCGTAACATTACCCCCAGCTCAGTTATTCTGATGGTCAGTCACTACCACAGGCTGTGTTGTTAACATGAGCTGTAGGAGTGTAACATTACCACCAGCTCGGTTCTTGTGATGGTCACTACCACAGGCTGTGTTGTTAACATGAGGTGTAGGAGTGTAACATTACCCCCAGCTCAGTTCTTCTGATGGTCACTACCACAGGCTGTGTTGTTAACATGAGCTACAGGAGTATAACATTAATCCCAGCTCAGTTCTTCTGATGGTCAATACCACAGGCTGTGTTGTTAACATGAGCTACAGGAGTATAACATTAACCCCAGCTCAGTTCTTCTGATGGTCACTACCAAAGGCTGTGTTGTTAACATGAGCTGTAGGAGTGTAACATTAACCCCAGCTCAGTTCTTGTGATGGTCACTACCACAGGCTGTGTTGTTAACATGAGCTGTAGGAGCGTACCATTACCCCCAGCTCAGTTCTTCTGATGGTCACTACCACAGGCTGTGTTGTTAACATGAGCTACAGGAGTATAACATTAACCCCAGCTCAGTTCTTCTGATGGTCACTACCACAGGCTGTGTTGTTAACATGAGCTGTAGGAGCGTAACATTAACCCCAGCTCAGTTCTTCTGATGGTCACTACCACAGGCTGTGTTGTTAACATGAGCTGTAGGAGCGTAACATTAACCCCAGCTCAGTTCTTCTGATGGTTACTATCACAGGCTGTGTTGTTAACATGAGCTGCAGGAGTGTAACATTACCCCCAGCTCAGTTCTTGTGATGGTCACTACCACAGGCTGTGTTGTTAACATGAGCTGTAGGAGTGTAACATTACCCCCAGCTCAGTTCTTCTGATGGTCACTACCACAGGCTGTGTTTTTAACATGAGCTACAGGAGTATAACATTAACCCCAGCTCAGTTCTTCTGATGGTCACTACCACAGGCTGTGTTGTTAACATGAGCTACAGGAGTGTAACATTACCCCCAGCTCAGTTCTTCTGATGGTCACTACCACAGGCTGTGTTGTTAACATGAGCTGTAGCAGCGTAACATTAACACCAGCTCAGTTCTTGTGATGGTCACTACCACAGGCTGTGTTGTTAACATGAGCTGTAGGAGTGTAACATTACCCCCAGCTCAGTTCTTCTGATGGTCACTACCACAGGCTGTGTTGTTAACATGAGCTGTAGGAGCGTAACATTAACCCCAGCTCAGTTCTTGTGATGGTCACTACCACAGGCTGTGTTGTTAATATGAGCTGTAGGAGCGTAACATTACCCCCAGCTCAGTTCTTCTGATGGTCAGTACCACAGGCTGTGTTGTTAACATGAGCTACTGGAGTTTAACATTAATCCCAGCTCAGTTCTTCTGATGGTCACTACCACAGGCTGTGTTGTTAACATGAGCTGTAGGAGCGTAACTTTAACCCCAGCTCAGTTCTTGTGATGGTCACTACCACAGGCTGTGTTGTTAACATGAGCTACAGGAGTGTAACATTACCCCCAGCTCAGTTCTTCTGATGGTCACTACCACAGGCTGTGTTGTTAACATGAGCTGTAGCAGCGTAACATTAACACCAGCTCAGTTCTTGTGATGGTCACTACCACAGGCTGTGTTGTTAACATGAGCTGTAGGAGCGTAACTTTAACCCCAGCTCAGTTCTTGTGATGGTCACTACCACAGGCTGTGTTGTTAACATGAGCTGTAGGAGTGTAACATTACCCCCAGGTCAGTTCTTCTGTTGGTCACTACCACAGGCTGTGTTGTTAACATGAGCTGTAGGAGTGTAACATTACCCCCAGCTCAGTTCTTCTGATGGTCACTACCACAGGCTGTGTTGTTAACATGAGCTGTAGGAGCGTAACATTACCCCCAGCTCAGTTATTCTGATGGTCAGTCACTACCACAGGCTGTGTTGTTAACATGAGCTGTAGGAGCGTACCATTACCCCCAGCTCAGTTCTTCTGATGGTCACTACCACAGGCTGTGTTGTTAACATGAGCTACAGGAGTATAACATTAACCCCAGCTCAGTTCTTCTGATGGTCACTACCACAGGCTGTGTTGTTAACATGAGCTGTAGGAGCGTAACATTAACCCCAGCTCAGTTCTTCTGATGGTCACTACCACAGGCTGTGTTGTTAACATGAGCTGTAGGAGCGTAACATTAACCCCAGTTCAGTTCTTGTGATGGTCACTACCACAGGCTGTGTTGTTAACATGAGCTGCAGGAGTGTAACATTACCCCCAGCTCAGTTCTTGTGATGGTCACTACCACAGGCTGTGTTGTTAACATGAGCTGTAGGAGTGTAACATTACCCCCAGCTCAGTTCTTCTGATGGTCACTACCACAGGCTGTGTTTTTAACATGAGCTACAGGAGTATAACATTAACCCCAGCTCAGTTCTTCTGATGGTCACTACCACAGGCTGTGTTGTTAACATGAGCTACAGGAGTGTAACATTACCCCCAGCTCAGTTCTTCTGATGGTCACTACCACAGGCTGTGTTGTTAACATGAGCTGTAGCAGCGTAACATTAACACCAGCTCAGTTCTTGTGATGGTCACTACCACAGGCTGTGTTGTTAACATGAGCTGTAGGAGTGTAACATTACCCCCAGCTCAGTTCTTCTGATGGTCACTACCACAGGCTGTGTTGTTAACATGAGCTGTAGGAGCGTAACATTAACCCCAGCTCAGTTCTTGTGATGGTCACTACCACAGGCTGTGTTGTTAATATGAGCTGTAGGAGCGTAACATTACCCCCAGCTCAGTTCTTCTGATGGTCAGTACCACAGGCTGTGTTGTTAACATGAGCTACTGGAGTTTAACATTAATCCCAGCTCAGTTCTTCTGATGGTCACTACCACAGGCTGTGTTGTTAACATGAGCTGTAGGAGCGTAACTTTAACCCCAGCTCAGTTCTTGTGATGGTCACTACCACAGGCTGTGTTGTTAACATGAGCTACAGGAGTGTAACATTACCCCCAGCTCAGTTCTTCTGATGGTCACTACCACAGGCTGTGTTGTTAACATGAGCTGTAGCAGCGTAACATTAACACCAGCTCAGTTCTTCTGATGGTCACTACCACAGGCTGTGTTGTTAACATGAGCTGTAGGAGCGTAACTTTAACCCCAGCTCAGTTCTTGTGATGGTCACTACCACAGGCTGTGTTGTTAACATGAGCTGTAGGAGTGTAACATTACCCCCAGGTCAGTTCTTCTGTTGGTCACTACCACAGGCTGTGTTGTTAACATGAGCTGTAGGAGTGTAACATTACCCCCAGCTCAGTTCTTCTGATGGTCACTACCACAGGCTGTGTTGTTAACATGAGCTGTAGGAGCGTAACATTACCCCCAGCTCAGTTATTCTGATGGTCAGTCACTACCACAGGCTGTGTTGTTAACATGAGCTGTAGGAGTGTAACATTACCACCAGCTCGGTTCTTGTGATGGTCACTACCACAGGCTGTGTTGTTAACATGAGGTGTAGGAGTGTAACATTACCCCCAGCTCAGTTCTTCTGATGGTCACTACCACAGGCTGTGTTGTTAACATGAGCTACAGGAGTATAACATTAATCCCAGCTCAGTTCTTCTGATGGTCAATACCACAGGCTGTGTTGTTAACATGAGCTACAGGAGTATAACATTAACCCCAGCTCAGTTCTTCTGATGGTCACTACCAAAGGCTGTGTTGTTAACATGAGCTGTAGGAGTGTAACATTAACCCCAGCTCAGTTCTTGTGATGGTCACTACCACAGGCTGTGTTGTTAACATGAGCTGTAGGAGCGTACCATTACCCCCAGCTCAGTTCTTCTGATGGTCACTACCACAGGCTGTGTTGTTAACATGAGCTACAGGAGTATAACATTAACCCCAGCTCAGTTCTTCTGATGGTCACTACCACAGGCTGTGTTGTTAACATGAGCTGTAGGAGCGTAACATTAACCCCAGCTCAGTTCTTCTGATGGTCACTACCACAGGCTGTGTTGTTAACATGAGCTGTAGGAGCGTAACATTAACCCCAGTTCAGTTCTTGTGATGGTCACTACCACAGGCTGTGTTGTTAACATGAGCTGCAGGAGTGTAACATTACCCCCAGCTCAGTTCTTGTGATGGTCACTACCACAGGCTGTGTTGTTAACATGAGCTGTAGGAGTGTAACATTACCCCCAGCTCAGTTCTTCTGATGGTCACTACCACAGGCTGTGTTTTTAACATGAGCTACAGGAGTATAACATTAACCCCAGCTCAGTTCTTCTGATGGTCACTACCACAGGCTGTGTTGTTAACATGAGCTACAGGAGTGTAACATTACCCCCAGCTCAGTTCTTCTGATGGTCACTACCACAGGCTGTGTTGTTAACATGAGCTGTAGCAGCGTAACATTAACACCAGCTCAGTTCTTGTGATGGTCACTACCACAGGCTGTGTTGTTAACATGAGCTGTAGGAGCGTACCATTACCCCCAGCTCAGTTCTTCTGATGGTCACTACCACAGGCTGTGTTGTTAACATGAGCTGTAGGAGCGTAACATTAACCCCAGCTCAGTTCTTGTGATGGTCACTACCACAGGCTGTGTTGTTAATATGAGCTGTAGGAGCGTAACATTACCCCCAGCTCAGTTCTTCTGATGGTCAGTACCACAGGCTGTGTTGTTAACATGAGCTACTGGAGTTTAACATTAATCCCAGCTCAGTTCTTCTGATGGTCACTACCACAGGCTGTGTTGTTAACATGAGCTGTAGGAGCGTAACATTACCCCCAGCTCAGTTCTTCTGATGGTCACTACCACAGGCTGTGTTGTTAACATGAGCTGTAGCAGCGTAACATTAACACCAGCTCAGTTCTTGTGATGGTCACTACCACAGGCTGTGTTGTTAACATGAGCTGTAGGAGTGTAACATTACCCCCAGCTCAGTTCTTCTGATGGTCACTACCACAGGCTGTGTTGTTAACATGAGCTGTAGGAGCGTAACATTACCCCCAGCTCAGTTCTTGTGATGGTCAGTACCACAGGCTGTGTTTTTAACATGAGCTACAGGAGTATAACATTAATCCCAGCTCAGTTCTTCTGATGGTAACTACCACAGGCTGTGTTGTTAACATGAGCTGTAGGAGCGTAACTTTAACCCCAGCTCAGTTCTTGTGATGGTCACTACCACAGGCTGTGTTGTTAACATGAGCTGTAGGAGTGTAACATTACCCCCAGGTCAGTTCTTCTGTTGGTCACTACCACAGGCTGTGTTGTTAACATGAGCTGTAGGAGTGTAACATTACCCCCAGCTCAGTTCTTCTGATGGTCACTACCACAGGCTGTGTTGTTAACATGAGCTGTAGGAGCGTAACATTACCCCCAGCTCAGTTCTTCTGATGGTCAGTCACTACCACAGGCTGTGTTGTTAACATGAGCTGTAGGAGTGTAACATTACCACCAGCTCGGTTCTTGTGATGGTCACTACCACAGGCTGTGTTGTTAACATGAGGTGTAGGAGTGTAACATTACCCCCAGCTCAGTTCTTCTGATGGTCACTACCACAGGCTGTGTTGTTAACATGAGCTGTAGGAGTATAATATTAATCCCAGCTCAGTTCTTCTGATGGTAACTACCACAGGCTGTGTTGTTAACATGAGCTGTAGGAGCGTAACTTTAACCCCAGCTCAGTTCTTGTGATGGTCACTACCACAGGCTGTGTTGTTAACATGAGCTGTAGGAGTGTAACATTACCCCCAGGTCAGTTCTTCTGTTGGTCACTACCACAGGCTGTGTTGTTAACATGAGCTGTAGGAGTGTAACATTACCCCCAGCTCAGTTCTTCTGATGGTCACTACCACAGGCTGTGTTGTTAACATGAGCTGTAGGAGCGTAACATTACCCCCAGCTCAGTTATTCTGATGGTCAGTCACTACCACAGGCTGTGTTGTTAACATGAGCTGTAGGAGTGTAACATTACCACCAGCTCGGTTCTTGTGATGGTCACTACCACAGGCTGTGTTGTTAACATGAGGTGTAGGAGTGTAACATTACCCCCAGCTCAGTTCTTCTGATGGTCACTACCACAGGCTGTGTTGTTAACATGAGCTGTAGGAGTGTAACATTACCCCCAGCTCAGTTCTTGTGATGGTCACTACCACAGGCTGTGTTAACATGAGCTGTAGGAGCGTAACATTACCCCCAGCTCAGTTCTTGTGATGGTCACTACCACAGGCTGTGTTGTTAACATGAGCTGTAGGAGTGTAACATTACCCCCAGGTCAGTTCTTCTGTTGGTCACTACCACAGGCTGTGTTGTTAACATGAGCTGTAGGAGCGTAACATTACCCCCAGCTCAGTTCTTCTGATGGTCAGTCACTACCACAGGCTGTGTTGTTAACATGAGCTGTAGGAGTGTAACATTACCACCAGCTCGGTTCTTGTGATGGTCACTACCACAGGCTGTGTTGTTAACATGAGGTGTAGGAGTGTAACATTACCCCCAGCTCAGTTCTTCTGATGGTCACTACCACAGGCTGTGTTGTTAACATGAGCTGTAGGAGTATAATATTAATCCCAGCTCAGTTCTTCTGATGGTAACTACCACAGGCTGTGTTGTTAACATGAGCTGTAGGAGCGTAACTTTAACCCCAGCTCAGTTCTTGTGATGGTCACTACCACAGGCTGTGTTGTTAACATGAGCTGTAGGAGTGTAACATTACCCCCAGGTCAGTTCTTCTGTTGGTCACTACCACAGGCTGTGTTGTTAACATGAGCTGTAGGAGTGTAACATTACCCCCAGCTCAGTTCTTCTGATGGTCACTACCACAGGCTGTGTTGTTAACATGAGCTGTAGGAGCGTAACATTACCCCCAGCTCAGTTATTCTGATGGTCAGTCACTACCACAGGCTGTGTTGTTAACATGAGCTGTAGGAGTGTAACATTACCACCAGCTCGGTTCTTGTGATGGTCACTACCACAGGCTGTGTTGTTAACATGAGGTGTAGGAGTGTAACATTACCCCCAGCTCAGTTCTTCTGATGGTCACTACCACAGGCTGTGTTGTTAACATGAGCTGTAGGAGTGTAACATTACCCCCAGCTCAGTTCTTGTGATGGTCACTACCACAGGCTGTGTTAACATGAGCTGTAGGAGCGTAACATTACCCCCAGCTCAGTTCTTGTGATGGTCACTACCACAGGCTGTGTTAACATGAGCTGTAGGAGCGTAACATTACCCCCAGCTCAGTTCTTCTGATGGTCACTACCACAGGCTGTGTTGTTAACATGAGCTACAGGAGTGTAACATTAACCCCAGCTCAGTTCTTCTGATGGTTACTATCACAGGCTGTGTTGTTAACATGAGCTGTAGGAGCGTAACATTACCCCCAGCTCAGTTCTTCTGATGGTCAGTCACTACCACAGGCTGTGTTGTTAACATGAGCTAGAGGAGTATAACATTAACCCCAGCTCAGTTCTTCTGATGGTCACTACCACAGGCTGTGTTGTTAACATGAGCTGTAGGAGCGTAACATTAACCCCAGCTCAGTTCTTGTGATGGTCACTACCACAGGCTGTGTTGTTAACATGAGCTACAGGAGTGTAACATTACCCCCAGCTCAGTTCTTCTAATGGTCACTACCACAGGCTGTGTTGTTAACATGAGCTGTAGGAGTGTAACATTACCCCCAGCTCAGTTTTTGTGATAGTCACTACCACAGGCTGTGTTAACATGAGCTGTAGGAGCGTAACATTACCCCCAGCTCAGTTCTTCTGATGGTCAATACCACAGGCTGTGTTGTTAACATGAGCTACAGGAGTATAACATTAACCCCAGCTCAGTTCTTCTGATGGTCACTACCAAAGGCTGTGTTGTTAACATGAGCTGTAGGAGTGTAACATTAACCCCAGCTCAGTTCTTGTGATGGTCACTACCACAGGCTGTGTTGTTAACATGAGCTGTAGGAGCGTACCATTACCCCCAGCTCAGTTCTTCTGATGGTCACTACCACAGGCTGTGTTGTTAACATGAGCTACAGGAGTATAACATTAACCCCAGCTCAGTTCTTCTGATGGTCACTACCACAGGCTGTGTTGTTAACATGAGCTGTAGGAGCGTAACATTAACCCCAGCTCAGTTCTTCTGATGGTCACTACCACAGGCTGTGTTGTTAACATGAGCTGTAGGAGTGTAACATTACCCCAGCTCAGTTCTTCTGATGATCACTACCACAGGCTGTGTTGTTAACATGAGGTGTAGGAGTGTAACATTACCCCCAGCTCAGTTCTTCTGATGGTCACTACCACAGGCTGTGTTGTTAACATGAGCTGCAGGAGTGTAACATTACCCCCAGCTCAGTTCTTCTGATGGTCACTACCACAGGCTGTGTTGTTAACATGAGCTGTAGGAGCGTAACATTACCCCCAGCTCAGTTCTTCTGATGGTCAATACCACAGGCTGTGTTGTTAACATGAGCTGTAGGAGCGTAACATTAACCCCAGCTCAGTTCTTGTGATGGTCACTACCACAGGCTGTGTTGTTAACATGAGCTACAGGAGTGTAACATTACCCCCAGCTCAGTTCTTGTGATGGTCACTACCACAGGCTGTGTTGTTAACATGAGCTGTAGGAGTGTAACATTACCCCCAGCTCAGTTCTTCTGATGGTCACTACCACAGGCTGTGTTGTTAACATGAGCTGTAGCAGCGTAACATTAACACCAGCTCAGTTCTTGTGATGGTCACTACCACAGGCTGTGTTGTTAACATGAGCTGTAGGAGCGTAACATTAACCCCAGCTCAGTTCTTGTGATGGTCACTACCACAGGCTGTGTTGTTAACATGAGCTGTAGGAGTGTAACATTATCCCCAGCTAAGTTCTTCTGATGGTCACTACCACAGGCTGTGTTGTTAACATGAGCTGTAGGAGTGTAACATTATCCCCAGCTCAGTTCTTCTGATGGTCACTACCACAGGCTGTGTTGTTAACATGAGCTACAGGAGTGTAACATTACCCCCAGCTCAGTTCTTCTGATGGTCACTACCACAGGCTGTGTTGTTAACATGAGCTGTAGCAGCGTAACATTAACACCAGCTCAGTTCTTGTGATGGTCACTACCACAGGCTGTGTTGTTAACATGAGCTGTAGGAGTGTAACATTACCCCCAGCTCAGTTCTTCTGATGGTCACTACCACAGGCTGTGTTGTTAACATGAGCTGTAGGAGCGTAACATTACCCCCAGCTCAGTTCTTGTGATGGTCAGTACCACAGGCTGTGTTTTTAACATGAGCTACAGGAGTATAACATTAATCCCAGCTCAGTTCTTCTGATGGTAACTACCACAGGCTGTGTTGTTAACATGAGCTGTAGGAGCGTAACTTTAACCCCAGCTCAGTTCTTGTGATGGTCACTACCACAGGCTGTGTTGTTAACATGAGCTGTAGGAGTGTAACATTACCCCCAGCTCAGTTATTCTGATGGTCAGTCACTACCACAGGCTGTGTTGTTAACATGAGCTGTAGGAGTGTAACATTACCACCAGCTCGGTTCTTGTGATGGTCACTACCACAGGCTGTGTTGTTAACATGAGGTGTAGGAGTGTAACATTACCCCCAGCTCAGTTCTTCTGATGGTCACTACCACAGGCTGTGTTGTTAACATGAGCTGTAGGAGTGTAACATTACCCCCAGCTCAGTTCTTGTGATGGTCACTACCACAGGCTGTGTTAACATGAGCTGTAGGAGCGTAACATTACCCCCAGCTCAGTTCTTCTGATGGTCACTACCACAGGCTGTGTTAACATGAGCTGTAGGAGCGTAACATTACGCCCAGCTCAGTTCTTCTAATGGTCACTACCACAGGCTGTGTTGTTAACATGAGCTACAGGAGTGTAACATTACCCCCAGCTCAGTTCTTCTGATGGTCACTACCACAGGCTGTGTTGTTAACATGAGCTACAGGAGTGTAACATTAACCCCAGCTCAGTTCTTCTGATGGTTACTATCACAGGCTGTGTTGTTAACATGAGCTGTAGGAGCGTAACATTACCCCCAGCTCAGTTCTTCTGATGGTCAGTCACTACCACAGGCTGTGTTGTTAACATGAGCTAGAGGAGTATAACATTAACCCCAGCTCAGTTCTTCTGATGGTCACTACCACAGGCTGTGTTGTTAACATGAGCTGTAGGAGCGTAACATTAACCCCAGCTCAGTTCTTGTGATGGTCACTACCACAGGCTGTGTTGTTAACATGAGCTACAGGAGTGTAACATTACCCCCAGCTCAGTTCTTCTAATGGTCACTACCACAGGCTGTGTTGTTAACATGAGCTGTAGGAGTGTAACATTACCCCCAGCTCAGTTTTTGTGATAGTCACTACCACAGGCTGTGTTAACATGAGCTGTAGGAGCGTAACATTACCCCCAGCTCAGTTCTTCTGATGGTCAATACCACAGGCTGTGTTGTTAACATGAGCTACAGGAGTATAACATTAACCCCAGCTCAGTTCTTCTGATGGTCACTACCAAAGGCTGTGTTGTTAACATGACCTGTAGGAGTGTAACATTAACCCCAGCTCAGTTCTTGTGATGGTCACTACCACAGGCTGTGTTGTTAACATGAGGTGTAGGAGTGTAACATTACCCCCAGCTCAGTTCTTCTGATGGTCACTACCACAGGCTGTGTTGTTAACATGAGCTACAGGAGTATAACATTAACCCCAGCTCAGTTATTATGATGGTCACTACCACAGGCTGTGTTGTTAACATGAGCTGTAGGAGCGTAACATTAACCCCAGCTCAGTTCTTCTGATGGTCACTACCACAGGCTGTGTTGTTAACATGAGCTGTAGGAGTGTAACATTACCCCAGCTCAGTTCTTCTGATGATCACTACCACAGGCTGTGTTGTTAACATGAGGTGTAGGAGTGTAACATTACCCCCAGCTCAGTTCTTCTGATGGTCACTACCACAGGCTGTGTTGTTAACATGAGCTGCAGGAGTGTAACATTACCCCCAGCTCAGTTCTTCTGATGGTCACTACCACAGGCTGTGTTGTTAACATGAGCTGTAGGAGCGTAACATTACCCCCAGCTCAGTTCTTCTGATGGTCAATACCACAGGCTGTGTTGTTAACATGAGCTACAGGAGTATAACATTAACCCCAGCTCAGTTCTTCTGATGGTCACTACCAAAGGCTGTGTTGTTAACATGAGCTGTAGGAGCGTAACATTACCCCCAGCTCAGTTCTTCTGATGGTCAGTCACTACCACAGGCTGTGTTGTTAACATGAGCTAGAGGAGTATAACATTAACCCCAGCTCAGTTCTTCTGATGGTCACTACCACAGGCTGTGTTGTTAACATGAGCTGTAGGAGCGTAACATTAACCCCAGCTCAGTTCTTGTGATGGTCACTACCACAGGCTGTGTTGTTAACATGAGCTACAGGAGTGTAACATTACCCCCAGCTCAGTTCTTCTAATGGTCACTACCACAGGCTGTGTTGTTAACATGAGCTGTAGGAGTGTAACATTACCCCCAGCTCAGTTTTTGTGATAGTCACTACCACAGGCTGTGTTAACATGAGCTGTAGGAGCGTAACATTACCCCCAGCTCAGTTCTTCTGATGGTCAATACCACAGGCTGTGTTGTTAACATGAGCTACAGGAGTATAACATTAACCCCAGCTCAGTTCTTCTGATGGTCACTACCAAAGGCTGTGTTGTTAACATGAGCTGTAGGAGTGTAACATTAACCCCAGCTCAGTTCTTGTGATGGTCACTACCACAGGCTGTGTTGTTAACATGAGCTGTAGGAGCGTACCATTACCCCCAGCTCAGTTCTTCTGATGGTCACTACCACAGGCTGTGTTGTTAACATGAGCTACAGGAGTATAACATTAACCCCAGCTCAGTTCTTCTGATGGTCACTACCACAGGCTGTGTTGTTAACATGAGCTGTAGGAGCGTAACATTAACCCCAGCTCAGTTCTTCTGATGGTCACTACCACAGGCTGTGTTGTTAACATGAGCTGTAGGAGTGTAACATTACCCCAGCTCAGTTCTTCTGATGATCACTACCACAGGCTGTGTTGTTAACATGAGGTGTAGGAGTGTAACATTACCCCCAGCTCAGTTCTTCTGATGGTCACTACCACAGGCTGTGTTGTTAACATGAGCTGCAGGAGTGTAACATTACCCCCAGCTCAGTTCTTCTGATGGTCACTACCACAGGCTGTGTTGTTAACATGAGCTGTAGGAGCGTAACATTACCCCCAGCTCAGTTCTTCTGATGGTCAATACCACAGGCTGTGTTGTTAACATGAGCTACAGGAGTATAACATTAACCCCAGCTCAGTTCTTCTGATGGTCACTACCAAAGGCTGTGTTGTTAACATGAGCTGTAGGAGTGTAACATTAACCCCTGCTCAGTTCTTGTGATGGTCACTACCACAGGCTGTGTTGTTAACATGAGCTGTAGGAGCGTACCATTACCCCCAGCTCAGTTCTTCTGATGGTCACTACCACAGGCTGTGTTGTTAACATGAGCTACAGGAGTATAACATTAACCCCAGCTCAGTTCTTCTGATGGTCACTACCACAGGCTGTGTTGTTAACATGAGCTGTAGGAGCGTAACATTAACCCCAGCTCAGTTCTTCTGATGGTCACTACCACAGGCTGTGTTGTTAACATGAGCTGTAGGAGCGTAACATTAACCCCAGCTCAGTTCTTGTGATGGTCACTACCACAGGCTGTGTTGTTAACATGAGCTGTAGGAGTGTAACATTACCCCCAGCTCAGTTCTTCTGATGGTCACTACCACAGGCTGTGTTTTTAACATGAGCTACAGGAGTATAACATTAACCCCATCTCAGTTCTTCTGATGGTCACTACCACAGGCTGTGTTGTTAACATGAGCTGTAGGAGCGTAACATTAACCCCAGCTCAGTTCTTGTGATGGTCACTACCACAGGCTGTGTTGTTAACATGAGCTGTAGGAGTGTAACATTATCCCCAGCTAAGTTCTTCTGATGGTCACTACCACAGGCTGTGTTGTTAACATGAGCTGTAGGAGTGTAACATTATCCCCAGCTCAGTTCTTCTGATGGTCACTACCACAGGCTGTGTTGTTAACATGAGCTACAGGAGTGTAACATTACCCCCAGCTCAGTTCTTCTGATGGTCACTACCACAGGCTGTGTTGTTAACATGAGCTGTAGGAGTGTAACATTATCCCCAGCTCAGTTCTTCTGATGGTCACTACCACAGGCTGTGTTGTTAACATGAGCTACAGGAGTGTAACATTACCCCCAGCTCAGTTCTTCTGATGGTCACTACCACAGGCTGTGTTGTTAACATGAGCTGTAGCAGCGTAACATTAACACCAGCTCAGTTCTTGTGATGGTCACTACCACAGGCTGTGTTGTTAACATGAGCTGTAGGAGTGTAACATTACCCCCAGCTCAGTTCTTCTGATGGTCACTACCACAGGCTGAGTTGTTAACATGAGCTGTAGGAGCGTAACATTACCCCCAGCTCAGTTCTTGTGATGGTCAGTACCACAGGCTGTGTTTTTAACATGAGCTACAGGAGTATAACATTAATCCCAGCTCAGTTCTTCTGATGGTAACTACCACAGGCTGTGTTGTTAACATGAGCTGTAGGAGCGTAACTTTAACCCCAGCTCAGTTCTTGTGATGGTCACTACCACAGGCTGTGTTGTTAACATGAGCTGTAGGAGTGTAACATTACCCCCAGGTCAGTTCTTCTGTTGGTCACTACCACAGGCTGTGTTGTTAACATGAGCTGTAGGAGTGTAACATTACCCCCAGCTCAGTTCTTCTGATGGTCACTACCACAGGCTGTGTTGTTAACATGAGCTGTAGGAGCGTAACATTACCCCCAGCTCAGTTATTCTGATGGTCAGTCACTACCACAGGCTGTGTTGTTAACATGAGCTGTAGGAGTGTAACATTACCACCAGCTCGGTTCTTGTGATGGTCACTACCACAGGCTGTGTTGTTAACATGAGGTGTAGGAGTGTAACATTACCCCCAGCTCAGTTCTTCTGATGGTCACTACCACAGGCTGTGTTGTTAACATGAGCTGTAGCAGCGTAACATTAACACCAGCTCAGTTTTTGTGATAGTCACTACCACAGGCTGTGTTAACATGAGCTGTAGGAGCGTAACATTACCCCCAGCTCAGTTCTTCTGATGGTCAATACCACAGGCTGTGTTGTTAACATGAGCTACAGGAGTATAACATTAACCCCAGCTCAGTTCTTCTGATGGTCACTACCAAAGGCTGTGTTGTTAACATGAGCTGTAGGAGTGTAACATTAACCCCAGCTCAGTTCTTGTGATGGTCACTACCACAGGCTGTGTTGTTAACATGAGCTGTAGGAGCGTACCATTACCCCCAGCTCAGTTCTTCTGATGGTCACTACCACAGGCTGTGTTGTTAACATGAGCTACAGGAGTATAACATTAACCCCAGCTCAGTTCTTCTGATGGTCACTACCACAGGCTGTGTTGTTAACATGAGCTGTAGGAGCGTAACATTAACCCCAGCTCAGTTCTTCTGATGGTCACTACCACAGGCTGTGTTGTTAACATGAGCTGTAGGAGCGTAACATTAACCCCAGCTCAGTTCTTCTGATGGTCACTACCACAGGCTGTGTTGTTAACATGAGCTGTAGGAGCGTAACATTAACCCCAGCTCAGTTCTTGTGATGGTCACTACCACAGGCTGTGTTGTTAACATGAGCTGTAGGAGTGTAACATTACCCCCAGCTCAGTTCTTCTGATGGTCACTACCACAGGCTGTGTTTTTAACATGAGCTACAGGAGTATAACATTAACCCCAGCTCAGTTCTTCTGATGGTCACTACCACAGGCTGTGTTGTTAACATGAGCTACAGGAGTGTAACATTACCCCCAGCTCAGTTCTTCTGATGGTCACTACCACAGGCTGTGTTGTTAACATGAGCTGTAGCAGCGTAACATTAACACCAGCTCAGTTCTTGTGATGGTCACTACCACAGGCTGTGTTGTTAACATGAGCTGTAGGAGTGTAACATTACCCCCAGCTCAGTTCTTCTGATGGTCACTACCACAGGCTGTGTTGTTAACATGAGCTGTAGGAGCGTAACATTAACCCCAGCTCAGTTCTTGTGATGGTCACTACCACAGGCTGTGTTGTTAATATGAGCTGTAGGAGCGTAACATTACCCCCAGCTCAGTTCTTGTGATGGTCAGTACCACAGGCTGTGTTTTTAACATGAGCTACAGGAGTATAACATTAATCCCAGCTCAGTTCTTCTGATGGTAACTACCACAGGCTGTGTTGTTAACATGAGCTGTAGGAGCGTAACTTTAACCCCAGCTCAGTTCTTGTGATGGTCACTACCACAGGCTGTGTTGTTAACATGAGCTGTAGGAGTGTAACATTACCCCCAGGTCAGTTCTTCTGTTGGTCACTACCACAGGCTGTGTTGTTAACATGAGCTGTAGGAGTGTAACATTACCCCCAGCTCAGTTCTTCTGATGGTCACTACCACAGGCTGTGTTGTTAACATGAGCTGTAGGAGCGTAACATTACCCCCAGCTCAGTTATTCTGATGGTCAGTCACTACCACAGGCTGTGTTGTTAACATGAGCTGTAGGAGTGTAACATTACCACCAGCTCGGTTCTTGTGATGGTCACTACCACAGGCTGTGTTGTTAACATGAGGTGTAGGAGTGTAACATTACCCCCAGCTCAGTTCTTCTGATGGTCACTACCACAGGCTGTGTTGTTAACATGAGCTACAGGAGTATAACATTAATCCCAGCTCAGTTCTTCTGATGGTCAATACCACAGGCTGTGTTGTTAACATGAGCTACAGGAGTATAACATTAACCCCAGCTCAGTTCTTCTGATGGTCACTACCAAAGGCTGTGTTGTTAACATGAGCTGTAGGAGTGTAACATTAACCCCAGCTCAGTTCTTGTGATGGTCACTACCACAGGCTGTGTTGTTAACATGAGCTGTAGGAGCGTACCATTACCCCCAGCTCAGTTCTTCTGATGGTCACTACCACAGGCTGTGTTGTTAACATGAGCTACAGGAGTATAACATTAACCCCAGCTCAGTTCTTCTGATGGTCACTACCACAGGCTGTGTTGTTAACATGAGCTGTAGGAGCGTAACATTAACCCCAGCTCAGTTCTTCTGATGGTCACTACCACAGGCTGTGTTGTTAACATGAGCTGTAGGAGCGTAACATTAACCCCAGCTCAGTTCTTCTGATGGTTACTATCACAGGCTGTGTTGTTAACATGAGCTGCAGGAGTGTAACATTACCCCCAGCTCAGTTCTTGTGATGGTCACTACCACAGGCTGTGTTGTTAACATGAGCTGTAGGAGTGTAACATTACCCCCAGCTCAGTTCTTCTGATGGTCACTACCACAGGCTGTGTTTTTAACATGAGCTACAGGAGTATAACATTAACCCCAGCTCAGTTCTTCTGATGGTCACTACCACAGGCTGTGTTGTTAACATGAGCTACAGGAGTGTAACATTACCCCCAGCTCAGTTCTTCTGATGGTCACTACCACAGGCTGTGTTGTTAACATGAGCTGTAGCAGCGTAACATTAACACCAGCTCAGTTCTTGTGATGGTCACTACCACAGGCTGTGTTGTTAACATGAGCTGTAGGAGTGTAACATTACCCCCAGCTCAGTTCTTCTGATGGTCACTACCACAGGCTGTGTTGTTAACATGAGCTGTAGGAGCGTAACATTAACCCCAGCTCAGTTCTTGTGATGGTCACTACCACAGGCTGTGTTGTTAATATGAGCTGTAGGAGCGTAACATTACCCCCAGCTCAGTTCTTCTGATGGTCAGTACCACAGGCTGTGTTGTTAACATGAGCTACTGGAGTTTAACATTAATCCCAGCTCAGTTCTTCTGATGGTCACTACCACAGGCTGTGTTGTTAACATGAGCTGTAGGAGCGTAACTTTAACCCCAGCTCAGTTCTTGTGATGGTCACTACCACAGGCTGTGTTGTTAACATGAGCTACAGGAGTGTAACATTACCCCCAGCTCAGTTCTTCTGATGGTCACTACCACAGGCTGTGTTGTTAACATGAGCTGTAGCAGCGTAACATTAACACCAGCTCAGTTCTTGTGATGGTCACTACCACAGGCTGTGTTGTTAACATGAGCTGTAGGAGCGTAACTTTAACCCCAGCTCAGTTCTTGTGATGGTCACTACCACAGGCTGTGTTGTTAACATGAGCTGTAGGAGTGTAACATTACCCCCAGGTCAGTTCTTCTGTTGGTCACTACCACAGGCTGTGTTGTTAACATGAGCTGTAGGAGTGTAACATTACCCCCAGCTCAGTTCTTCTGATGGTCACTACCACAGGCTGTGTTGTTAACATGAGCTGTAGGAGCGTAACATTACCCCCAGCTCAGTTATTCTGATGGTCAGTCACTACCACAGGCTGTGTTGTTAACATGAGCTGTAGGAGCGTACCATTACCCCCAGCTCAGTTCTTCTGATGGTCACTACCACAGGCTGTGTTGTTAACATGAGCTACAGGAGTATAACATTAACCCCAGCTCAGTTCTTCTGATGGTCACTACCACAGGCTGTGTTGTTAACATGAGCTGTAGGAGCGTAACATTAACCCCAGCTCAGTTCTTCTGATGGTCACTACCACAGGCTGTGTTGTTAACATGAGCTGTAGGAGCGTAACATTAACCCCAGTTCAGTTCTTGTGATGGTCACTACCACAGGCTGTGTTGTTAACATGAGCTGCAGGAGTGTAACATTACCCCCAGCTCAGTTCTTGTGATGGTCACTACCACAGGCTGTGTTGTTAACATGAGCTGTAGGAGTGTAACATTACCCCCAGCTCAGTTCTTCTGATGGTCACTACCACAGGCTGTGTTTTTAACATGAGCTACAGGAGTATAACATTAACCCCAGCTCAGTTCTTCTGATGGTCACTACCACAGGCTGTGTTGTTAACATGAGCTACAGGAGTGTAACATTACCCCCAGCTCAGTTCTTCTGATGGTCACTACCACAGGCTGTGTTGTTAACATGAGCTGTAGCAGCGTAACATTAACACCAGCTCAGTTCTTGTGATGGTCACTACCACAGGCTGTGTTGTTAACATGAGCTGTAGGAGTGTAACATTACCCCCAGCTCAGTTCTTCTGATGGTCACTACCACAGGCTGTGTTGTTAACATGAGCTGTAGGAGCGTAACATTAACCCCAGCTCAGTTCTTGTGATGGTCACTACCACAGGCTGTGTTGTTAATATGAGCTGTAGGAGCGTAACATTACCCCCAGCTCAGTTCTTCTGATGGTCAGTACCACAGGCTGTGTTGTTAACATGAGCTACTGGAGTTTAACATTAATCCCAGCTCAGTTCTTCTGATGGTCACTACCACAGGCTGTGTTGTTAACATGAGCTGTAGGAGCGTAACTTTAACCCCAGCTCAGTTCTTGTGATGGTCACTACCACAGGCTGTGTTGTTAACATGAGCTACAGGAGTGTAACATTACCCCCAGCTCAGTTCTTCTGATGGTCACTACCACAGGCTGTGTTGTTAACATGAGCTGTAGCAGCGTAACATTAACACCAGCTCAGTTCTTGTGATGGTCACTACCACAGGCTGTGTTGTTAACATGAGCTGTAGGAGCGTAACTTTAACCCCAGCTCAGTTCTTGTGATGGTCACTACCACAGGCTGTGTTGTTAACATGAGCTGTAGGAGTGTAACATTACCCCCAGGTCAGTTCTTCTGTTGGTCACTACCACAGGCTGTGTTGTTAACATGAGCTGTAGGAGTGTAACATTACCCCCAGCTCAGTTCTTCTGATGGTCACTACCACAGGCTGTGTTGTTAACATGAGCTGTAGGAGCGTAACATTACCCCCAGCTCAGTTATTCTGATGGTCAGTCACTACCACAGGCTGTGTTGTTAACATGAGCTGTAGGAGTGTAACATTACCACCAGCTCGGTTCTTGTGATGGTCACTACCACAGGCTGTGTTGTTAACATGAGGTGTAGGAGTGTAACATTACCCCCAGCTCAGTTCTTCTGATGGTCACTACCACAGGCTGTGTTGTTAACATGAGCTACAGGAGTATAACATTAATCCCAGCTCAGTTCTTCTGATGGTCAATACCACAGGCTGTGTTGTTAACATGAGCTACAGGAGTATAACATTAACCCCAGCTCAGTTCTTCTGATGGTCACTACCAAAGGCTGTGTTGTTAACATGAGCTGTAGGAGTGTAACATTAACCCCAGCTCAGTTCTTGTGATGGTCACTACCACAGGCTGTGTTGTTAACATGAGCTGTAGGAGCGTACCATTACCCCCAGCTCAGTTCTTCTGATGGTCACTACCACAGGCTGTGTTGTTAACATGAGCTACAGGAGTATAACATTAACCCCAGCTCAGTTCTTCTGATGGTCACTACCACAGGCTGTGTTGTTAACATGAGCTGTAGGAGCGTAACATTAACCCCAGCTCAGTTCTTCTGATGGTCACTACCACAGGCTGTGTTGTTAACATGAGCTGTAGGAGCGTAACATTAACCCCAGTTCAGTTCTTGTGATGGTCACTACCACAGGCTGTGTTGTTAACATGAGCTGCAGGAGTGTAACATTACCCCCAGCTCAGTTCTTGTGATGGTCACTACCACAGGCTGTGTTGTTAACATGAGCTGTAGGAGTGTAACATTACCCCCAGCTCAGTTCTTCTGATGGTCACTACCACAGGCTGTGTTTTTAACATGAGCTACAGGAGTATAACATTAACCCCAGCTCAGTTCTTCTGATGGTCACTACCACAGGCTGTGTTGTTAACATGAGCTACAGGAGTGTAACATTACCCCCAGCTCAGTTCTTCTGATGGTCACTACCACAGGCTGTGTTGTTAACATGAGCTGTAGCAGCGTAACATTAACACCAGCTCAGTTCTTGTGATGGTCACTACCACAGGCTGTGTTGTTAACATGAGCTGTAGGAGTGTAACATTACCCCCAGCTCAGTTCTTCTGATGGTCACTACCACAGGCTGTGTTGTTAACATGAGCTGTAGGAGCGTAACATTAACCCCAGCTCAGTTCTTGTGATGGTCACTACCACAGGCTGTGTTGTTAATATGAGCTGTAGGAGCGTAACATTACCCCCAGCTCAGTTCTTCTGATGGTCAGTACCACAGGCTGTGTTGTTAACATGAGCTACTGGAGTTTAACATTAATCCCAGCTCAGTTCTTCTGATGGTCACTACCACAGGCTGTGTTGTTAACATGAGCTGTAGGAGCGTAACTTTAACCCCAGCTCAGTTCTTGTGATGGTCACTACCACAGGCTGTGTTGTTAACATGAGCTACAGGAGTGTAACATTACCCCCAGCTCAGTTCTTCTGATGGTCACTACCACAGGCTGTGTTGTTAACATGAGCTGTAGCAGCGTAACATTAACACCAGCTCAGTTCTTGTGATGGTCACTACCACAGGCTGTGTTGTTAACATGAGCTGTAGGAGTGTAACATTACCCCCAGCTCAGTTCTTCTGATGGTCACTACCACAGGCTGTGTTGTTAACATGAGCTGTAGGAGCGTAACATTACCCCCAGCTCAGTTCTTGTGATGGTCAGTACCACAGGCTGTGTTTTTAACATGAGCTACAGGAGTATAACATTAATCCCAGCTCAGTTCTTCTGATGGTAACTACCACAGGCTGTGTTGTTAACATGAGCTGTAGGAGCGTAACTTTAACCCCAGCTCAGTTCTTGTGATGGTCACTACCACAGGCTGTGTTGTTAACATGAGCTGTAGGAGTGTAACATTACCCCCAGGTCAGTTCTTCTGTTGGTCACTACCACAGGCTGTGTTGTTAACATGAGCTGTAGGAGTGTAACATTACCCCCAGCTCAGTTCTTCTGATGGTCACTACCACAGGCTGTGTTGTTAACATGAGCTGTAGGAGCGTAACATTACCCCCAGCTCAGTTCTTCTGATGGTCAGTCACTACCACAGGCTGTGTTGTTAACATGAGCTGTAGGAGTGTAACATTACCACCAGCTCGGTTCTTGTGATGGTCACTACCACAGGCTGTGTTGTTAACATGAGGTGTAGGAGTGTAACATTACCCCCAGCTCAGTTCTTCTGATGGTCACTACCACAGGCTGTGTTGTTAACATGAGCTGTAGGAGTATAATATTAATCCCAGCTCAGTTCTTCTGATGGTAACTACCACAGGCTGTGTTGTTAACATGAGCTGTAGGAGCGTAACTTTAACCCCAGCTCAGTTCTTGTGATGGTCACTACCACAGGCTGTGTTGTTAACATGAGCTGTAGGAGTGTAACATTACCCCCAGGTCAGTTCTTCTGTTGGTCACTACCACAGGCTGTGTTGTTAACATGAGCTGTAGGAGTGTAACATTACCCCCAGCTCAGTTCTTCTGATGGTCACTACCACAGGCTGTGTTGTTAACATGAGCTGTAGGAGCGTAACATTACCCCCAGCTCAGTTATTCTGATGGTCAGTCACTACCACAGGCTGTGTTGTTAACATGAGCTGTAGGAGTGTAACATTACCACCAGCTCGGTTCTTGTGATGGTCACTACCACAGGCTGTGTTGTTAACATGAGGTGTAGGAGTGTAACATTACCCCCAGCTCAGTTCTTCTGATGGTCACTACCACAGGCTGTGTTGTTAACATGAGCTGTAGGAGTGTAACATTACCCCCAGCTCAGTTCTTGTGATGGTCACTACCACAGGCTGTGTTAACATGAGCTGTAGGAGCGTAACATTACCCCCAGCTCAGTTCTTCTGATGGTCACTACCACAGGCTGTGTTAACATGAGCTGTAGGAGCGTAACATTACGCCCAGCTCAGTTCTTCTAATGGTCACTACCACAGGCTGTGTTGTTAACATGAGCTACAGGAGTGTAACATTACCCCCAGCTCAGTTCTTCTGATGGTCACTACCACAGGCTGTGTTGTTAACATGAGCTACAGGAGTGTAACATTAACCCCAGCTCAGTTCTTCTGATGGTTACTATCACAGGCTGTGTTGTTAACATGAGCTGTAGGAGCGTAACATTACCCCCAGCTCAGTTCTTCTGATGGTCAGTCACTACCACAGGCTGTGTTGTTAACATGAGCTAGAGGAGTATAACATTAACCCCATCTCAGTTCTTCTGATGGTCACTACCACAGGCTGTGTTGTTAACATGAGCTGTAGGAGCGTAACATTAACCCCAGCTCAGTTCTTGTGATGGTCACTACCACAGGCTGTGTTGTTAACATGAGCTACAGGAGTGTAACATTACCCCCAGCTCAGTTCTTCTAATGGTCACTACCACAGGCTGTGTTGTTAACATGAGCTGTAGGAGTGTAACATTACCCCCAGCTCAGTTTTTGTGATAGTCACTACCACAGGCTGTGTTAACATGAGCTGTAGGAGCGTAACATTACCCCCCACTCAGTTCTTCTGATGGTCAATACCACAGGCTGTGTTGTTAACATGAGCTACAGGAGTATAACATTAACCCCAGCTCAGTTCTTCTGATGGTCACTACCACAGGCTGTGTTGTTAACATGAGCTACAGGAGTGTAACATTAACCCCAGCTCAGTTCTTCTGATGGTTACTATCACAGGCTGTGTTGTTAACATGAGCTGTAGGAGCGTAACATTACCCCCAGCTCAGTTCTTCTGATGGTCAGTCACTACCACAGGCTGTGTTGTTAACATGAGCTAGAGGAGTATAACATTAACCCCAGCTCAGTTCTTCTGATGGTCACTACCACAGGCTGTGTTGTTAACATGAGCTGTAGGAGCGTAACATTAACCCCAGCTCAGTTCTTGTGATGGTCACTACCACAGGCTGTGTTGTTAACATGAGCTACAGGAGTGTAACATTAACCCCAGCTCAGTTCTTCTGATGGTTACTATCACAGGCTGTGTTGTTAACATGAGCTGTAGGAGCGTAACATTACCCCCAGCTCAGTTCTTCTGATGGTCAGTCACTACCACAGGCTGTGTTGTTAACATGAGCTAGAGGAGTATAACATTAACCCCAGCTCAGTTCTTCTGATGGTCACTACCACAGGCTGTGTTGTTAACATGAGCTGTAGGAGCGTAACATTAACCCCAGCTCAGTTCTTGTGATGGTCACTACCACAGGCTGTGTTGTTAACATGAGCTACAGGAGTGTAACATTACGCCTAGCTCAGTTCTTCTGATGGTCACTACCACAGGCTGTGTTGTTAACATGAGCTACAGGAGTGTAACATTACCCCCAGCTCAGTTCTTCTGATGGTCACTACCACAGGCTGTGTTGTTAACATGAGCTGTAGCAGCGTAACATTAACACCAGCTCAGTTCTTGTGATGGTCACTACCACAGGCTGTGTTGTTAACATGAGCTGTAGGAGTGTAACATTACCCCCAGCTCAGTTCTTCTGATGGTCACTACCACAGGCTGTGTTGTTAACATGAGCTGTAGGAGCGTAACATTAACCCCAGCTCAGTTCTTGTGATGGTCACTACCACAGGCTGTGTTGTTAATATGAGCTGTAGGAGCGTAACATTACCCCCAGCTCAGTTCTTCTGATGGTCAGTACCACAGGCTGTGTTGTTAACATGAGCTACTGGAGTTTAACATTAATCCCAGCTCAGTTCTTCTGATGGTCACTACCACAGGCTGTGTTGTTAACATGAGCTGTAGGAGCGTAACTTTAACCCCAGCTCAGTTCTTGTGATGGTCACTACCACAGGCTGTGTTGTTAACATGAGCTACAGGAGTGTAACATTACCCCCAGCTCAGTTCTTCTGATGGTCACTACCACAGGCTGTGTTGTTAACATGAGCTGTAGCAGCGTAACATTAACACCAGCTCAGTTCTTGTGATGGTCACTACCACAGGCTGTGTTGTTAACATGAGCTGTAGGAGTGTAACATTACCCCCAGCTCAGTTCTTCTGATGGTCACTACCACAGGCTGTGTTGTTAACATGAGCTGTAGGAGCGTAACATTACCCCCAGCTCAGTTCTTGTGATGGTCAGTACCACAGGCTGTGTTTTTAACATGAGCTACAGGAGTATAACATTAATCCCAGCTCAGTTCTTCTGATGGTAACTACCACAGGCTGTGTTGTTAACATGAGCTGTAGGAGCGTAACTTTAACCCCAGCTCAGTTCTTGTGATGGTCACTACCACAGGCTGTGTTGTTAACATGAGCTGTAGGAGTGTAACATTACCCCCAGGTCAGTTCTTCTGTTGGTCACTACCACAGGCTGTGTTGTTAACATGAGCTGTAGGAGTGTAACATTACCCCCAGCTCAGTTCTTCTGATGGTCACTACCACAGGCTGTGTTGTTAACATGAGCTGTAGGAGCGTAACATTACCCCCAGCTCAGTTCTTCTGATGGTCAGTCACTACCACAGGCTGTGTTGTTAACATGAGCTGTAGGAGTGTAACATTACCACCAGCTCGGTTCTTGTGATGGTCACTACCACAGGCTGTGTTGTTAACATGAGGTGTAGGAGTGTAACATTACCCCCAGCTCAGTTCTTCTGATGGTCACTACCACAGGCTGTGTTGTTAACATGAGCTGTAGGAGTATAATATTAATCCCAGCTCAGTTCTTCTGATGGTAACTACCACAGGCTGTGTTGTTAACATGAGCTGTAGGAGCGTAACTTTAACCCCAGCTCAGTTCTTGTGATGGTCACTACCACAGGCTGTGTTGTTAACATGAGCTGTAGGAGTGTAACATTACCCCCAGGTCAGTTCTTCTGTTGGTCACTACCACAGGCTGTGTTGTTAACATGAGCTGTAGGAGTGTAACATTACCCCCAGCTCAGTTCTTCTGATGGTCACTACCACAGGCTGTGTTGTTAACATGAGCTGTAGGAGCGTAACATTACCCCCAGCTCAGTTATTCTGATGGTCAGTCACTACCACAGGCTGTGTTGTTAACATGAGCTGTAGGAGTGTAACATTACCACCAGCTCGGTTCTTGTGATGGTCACTACCACAGGCTGTGTTGTTAACATGAGGTGTAGGAGTGTAACATTACCCCCAGCTCAGTTCTTCTGATGGTCACTACCACAGGCTGTGTTGTTAACATGAGCTGTAGGAGTGTAACATTACCCCCAGCTCAGTTCTTGTGATGGTCACTACCACAGGCTGTGTTAACATGAGCTGTAGGAGCGTAACATTACCCCCAGCTCAGTTCTTCTGATGGTCACTACCACAGGCTGTGTTAACATGAGCTGTAGGAGCGTAACATTACGCCCAGCTCAGTTCTTCTAATGGTCACTACCACAGGCTGTGTTGTTAACATGAGCTACAGGAGTGTAACATTACCCCCAGCTCAGTTCTTCTGATGGTCACTACCACAGGCTGTGTTGTTAACATGAGCTACAGGAGTGTAACATTAACCCCAGCTCAGTTCTTCTGATGGTTACTATCACAGGCTGTGTTGTTAACATGAGCTGTAGGAGCGTAACATTACCCCCAGCTCAGTTCTTCTGATGGTCAGTCACTACCACAGGCTGTGTTGTTAACATGAGCTAGAGGAGTATAACATTAACCCCATCTCAGTTCTTCTGATGGTCACTACCACAGGCTGTGTTGTTAACATGAGCTGTAGGAGCGTAACATTAACCCCAGCTCAGTTCTTGTGATGGTCACTACCACAGGCTGTGTTGTTAACATGAGCTACAGGAGTGTAACATTACCCCCAGCTCAGTTCTTCTAATGGTCACTACCACAGGCTGTGTTGTTAACATGAGCTGTAGGAGTGTAACATTACCCCCAGCTCAGTTTTTGTGATAGTCACTACCACAGGCTGTGTTAACATGAGCTGTAGGAGCGTAACATTACCCCCCACTCAGTTCTTCTGATGGTCAATACCACAGGCTGTGTTGTTAACATGAGCTACAGGAGTATAACATTAACCCCAGCTCAGTTCTTCTGATGGTCACTACCACAGGCTGTGTTGTTAACATGAGCTACAGGAGTGTAACATTAACCCCAGCTCAGTTCTTCTGATGGTTACTATCACAGGCTGTGTTGTTAACATGAGCTGTAGGAGCGTAACATTACCCCCAGCTCAGTTCTTCTGATGGTCAGTCACTACCACAGGCTGTGTTGTTAACATGAGCTAGAGGAGTATAACATTAACCCCAGCTCAGTTCTTCTGATGGTCACTACCACAGGCTGTGTTGTTAACATGAGCTGTAGGAGCGTAACATTAACCCCAGCTCAGTTCTTGTGATGGTCACTACCACAGGCTGTGTTGTTAACATGAGCTACAGGAGTGTAACATTAACCCCAGCTCAGTTCTTCTGATGGTTACTATCACAGGCTGTGTTGTTAACATGAGCTGTAGGAGCGTAACATTACCCCCAGCTCAGTTCTTCTGATGGTCAGTCACTACCACAGGCTGTGTTGTTAACATGAGCTAGAGGAGTATAACATTAACCCCAGCTCAGTTCTTCTGATGGTCACTACCACAGGCTGTGTTGTTAACATGAGCTGTAGGAGCGTAACATTAACCCCAGCTCAGTTCTTGTGATGGTCACTACCACAGGCTGTGTTGTTAACATGAGCTACAGGAGTGTAACATTACCCCCAGCTCAGTTCTTCTAATGGTCACTACCACAGGCTGTGTTGTTAACATGAGCTGTAGGAGTGTAACATTACCCCCAGCTCAGTTTTTGTGATAGTCACTACCACAGGCTGTGTTAACATGAGCTGTAGGAGCGTAACATTACCCCCAGCTCAGTTCTTCTGATGGTCAATACCACAGGCTGTGTTGTTAACATGAGCTACAGGAGTATAACATTAACCCCAGCTCAGTTCTTCTGATGGTCACTACCAAAGGCTGTGTTGTTAACATGAGCTGTAGGAGTGTAACATTAACCCTGGCTCAGTTCTTGTGATGGTCACTACCACAGGCTGTGTTGTTAACATGAGCTGTAGGAGTGTAACATTACCCCCAGCTCAGTTCTTCTGATGGTCACTACCACAGGCTGTGTTTTTAACATGAGCTACAGGAGTATAACATTAACCCCAGCTCAGTTCTTCTGATGGTCACTACCACAGGCTGTGTTGTTAACATGAGCTACAGGAGTGTAACATTACCCCCAGCTCAGTTCTTCTGATGGTCACTACCACAGTCTGTGTTGTTAACATGAGCTGTAGCAGCGTAACATTAACACCAGCTCAGTTCTTGTGATGGTCACTACCACAGGCTGTGTTGTTAACATGAGCTGTAGGAGTGTAACATTACCCCCAGCTCAGTTCTTCTGATGGTCACTACCACAGGCTGTGTTGTTAACATGAGCTGTAGGAGCGTAACATTAACCCCAGCTCAGTTCTTGTGATGGTCACTACCACAGGCTGTGTTGTTAATATGAGCTGTAGGAGCGTAACATTACGCCCAGCTCAGTTCTTCTGATGGTCAGTACCACAGGCTGTGTTGTTAACATGAGCTACTGGAGTTTAACATTAATCCCAGCTCAGTTCTTCTGATGGTCACTACCACAGGCTGTGTTGTTAACATGAGCTGTAGGAGCGTAACTTTAACCCCAGCTCAGTTCTTGTGATGGTCACTACCACAGGCTGTGTTGTTAACATGAGCTGTAGGAGAGTAACATTACCCCCAGGTCAGTTCTTCTGATGGTCACTACCACAGGCTGTGTTGTTAACATGAGCTGTAGGAGTGTAACATTACCCCAGCTCAGTTCTTCTGATGATCACTACCACAGGCTGTGTTGTTAACATGAGGTGTAGGAGTGTAACATTACCCCCAGCTCAGTTCTTCTGATGGTCACTACCACAGGCTGTGTTGTTAACATGAGCTGCAGGAGTGTAACATTAACCCCAGCTCAGTTCTTCTGATGGTCACTACGACAGGCTGTGTTGTTAACATGAGCTGTAGGAGTGTAACATTAACCCCAGCTCAGTTCTTGTGATGGTCACTACCACAGGCTGTGCTGTTAACATGAGGTATAGGAGTGTAACATTACCCCCAGCTCAGTTCTTGTGATGGTCACTACCACAGACTGTGTTGTTAACATGAGCTACAGGAGTGTAACATTACCCCCAGCTCAGTTCTTGTGATGGTCACTACCACAGGCTGTATTGTTAACATGAGCTGTAGGAGTGTAACATTAACCCCAGCTCAATTGTTGTGATGGTCACTACCACAGGCTGTGTTGTTAACATGAGCTGTAGGAGCGTACCATTACCCCCAGCTCAGTTCTTCTGATGGTCACTACCACAGGCTGTGTTGTTAATATGAGCTACAGGAGTATAACATTAACCCCAGCTCAGTTCTTCTGATGGTCACTACCACAGGCTGTGTTGTTAACATGAGCTGTAGAAGTGTAACATTAACCCCAGCTCAGTTCTTGTGATGGTCACTACCACAGGCTGTGTTGTTAACATGAGCTGTAGGAGCGTAACATTACCCCCAGCTCAGTTCTTGTGATGGTCACTACCACAGGCTGTGTTGTTAACATGAGCTACAGGAGTGTAACATTAACCCCAGCTCAGTTCTTCTGATGGTCACTACCACAGGCTGTGTTGTTAACATGAGGTATAGGAGTGTAACATTACCCCCAGCTCAGTTCTTGTGATGGTCACTACCACAGACTGTGTTGTTATCATGAGCTACAGGAGTGTAACATTACCCCCAGCTCAGTTCTTGTGATGGTCACTACCACAGGCTGTGTTGTTAACATGAGCTGTAGGAGTGTAACATTACCCCCAGCTCAGTTCTTGTGATGGTCACTACCACAGGCTGTGTTAACATGAGCTGTAGGAGCGTAACATTACCCCCAGCTCAGTTCTTCTGATGGTCAGCCATTACCACAGGCTGTGTTGTTAACATGAGCTACAGGAGTATAACATTAACCCCAGCTCAGTTCTTCTGATGGTCACTACCACAGGCTGTGTTGTTAACATGAGCTGTAGGAGCGTAACATTACCCCCAGCTCAGTTCTTGTGATGGTCACTACCACAGGCTGTGTTGTTAACATGAGCTGTAGGAGCGTAACATTACCCCCAGCTCAGTTATTCTGATGGTCAGTCACTACCACAGGCTGTGTTGTTAACATGAGCTGTAGGAGTGTAACATTACCCCCAGCTCAGTTCTTCTGATGGTCAGTCACTACCACAGGCTGTGTTGTTAACATGAGCTAGAGGAGTATAACATTAACCCCAGCTCAGTTCTTCTGATGGTCACTACCACAGGCTGTGTTGTTAACATGAGCTGTAGGAGCGTAACATTAACCCCAGCTCAGTTCTTGTGATGGTCACTACCACAGGCTGTGTTGTTAACGTGAGCTACAGGAGTGTAACATTACCCCCAGCTCAGTTCTTCTAATGGTCACTACCACAGGCTGTGTTGTTAACATGAGCTGTAGGAGTGTAACATTACCCCCAGCTCAGTTTTTGTGATAGTCACTACCACAGGCTGTGTTAACATGAGCTGTAGGAGCGTAACATTACCCCCAGCTCAGTTCTTCTGATGGTCACTACCAAAGGCTGTGTTGTTAACATGAGCTGTAGGAGTGTAACATTAACCCCAGCTCAGTTCTTGTGATGGTCACTACCACAGGCTGTGTTGTTAACATGAGCTGTAGGAGCGTACCATTACCCCCAGCTCAGTTCTTCTGATGGTCACTACCACAGGCTGTGTTGTTAACATGAGCTACAGGAGTATAACATTAACCCCAGCTCAGTTCTTCTGATGGTCACTACCACAGGCTGTGTTGTTAACATGAGCTGTAGGAGCGTAACATTAACCCCAGCTCAGTTCTTCTGATGGTCACTACCACAGGCTGTGTTGTTAACATGAGCTGTAGGAGCGTAACATTAACCCCAGTTCAGTTCTTGTGATGGTCACTACCACAGGCTGTGTTGTTAACATGAGCTGCAGGAGTGTAACATTACCCCCAGCTCAGTTCTTGTGATGGTCACTACCACAGGCTGTGTTGTTAACATGAGCTGTAGGAATGTAACATTACCCCCAGCTCAGTTCTTCTGATGGTCACTACCACAGGCTGTGTTTTTAACATGAGCTACAGGAGTATAACATTAACCCCAGCTCAGTTCTTCTGATGGTCACTACCACAGGCTGTGTTGTTAACATGAGCTACAGGAGTGTAACATTACCCCCAGCTCAGTTCTTCTGATGGTCACTACCACAGGCTGTGTTGTTAACATGAGCTGTAGCAGCGTAACATTAACACCAGCTCAGTTCTTGTGATGGTCACTACCACAGGCTGTGTTGTTAACATGAGCTGTAGGAGTGTAACATTACCCCCAGCTCAGTTCTTCTGATGGTCACTACCAGAGGCTGTGTTGTTAACATGAGCTGTAGGAGCGTAACATTAACCCCAGCTCAGTTCTTGTGATGGTCACTACCACAGGCTGTGTTGTTAACATGAGCTGTAGGAGTGTAACATTACCCCCAGCTCAGTTCTTCTGATGGTCACTACCAAAGGCTGTGTTGTTAACATGAGCTGTAGGAGTGTAACATTAACCCCAGCTCAGTTCTTGTGATGGTCATTACCACAGGCTGTGTTGTTAACATGAGCTGTAGGAGCGTACCATTACCCCCAGCTCAGTTCTTCTGATGGTCACTACCACAGGCTGTGTTGTTAACATGAGCTACAGGAGTATAACATTAACCCCAGCTCAGTTCTTCTGATGGTCACTACCACAGGCTGTGTTGTTAACATGAGCTGTAGGAGCGTAACATTAACCCCAGCTCAGTTCTTCTGATGGTCACTACCACAGGCTGTGTTGTTAACATGAGCTGTAGGAGCGTAACATTAACCCCAGTTCAGTTCTTGTGATGGTCACTACCACAGGCTGTGTTGTTAACATGAGCTGCAGGAGTGTAACATTACCCCCAGCTCAGTTCTTGTGATGGTCACTACCACAGGCTGTGTTGTTAACATGAGCTGTAGGAGTGTAACATTACCCCCAGCTCAGTTCTTCTGATGGTCACTACCACAGGCTGTGTTTTTAACATGAGCTACAGGAGTATAACATTAACCCCAGCTCAGTTCTTCTGATGGTCACTACCACAGGCTGTGTTGTTAACATGAGCTACAGGAGTGTAACATTACCCCCAGCTCAGTTCTTCTGATGGTCACTACCACAGGCTGTGTTGTTAACATGAGCTGTAGCAGCGTACCATTACCCCCAGCTCAGTTCTTCTGATGGTCACTACCACAGGCTGTGTTGTTAACATGAGCTACAGGAGTATAACATTAACCCCAGCTCAGTTCTTCTGATGGTCACTACCACAGGCTGTGTTGTTAACATGAGCTGTAGGAGCGTAACATTAACCCCAGCTCAGTTCTTCTGATGGTCACTACCACAGGCTGTGTTGTTAACATGAGCTGTAGGAGCGTAACATTAACCCCAGTTCAGTTCTTGTGATGGTCACTACCACAGGCTGTGTTGTTAACATGAGCTGCAGGAGTGTAACATTACCCCCAGCTCAGTTCTTGTGATGGTCACTACCACAGGCTGTGTTGTTAACATGAGCTGTAGGAGTGTAACATTACCCCCAGCTCAGTTCTTCTGATGGTCACTACCACAGGCTGTGTTTTTAACATGAGCTACAGGAGTATAACATTAACCCCAGCTCAGTTCTTCTGATGGTCACTACCACAGGCTGTGTTGTTAACATGAGCTACAGGAGTGTAACATTACCCCCAGCTCAGTTCTTCTGATGGTCACTACCACAGGCTGTGTTGTTAACATGAGCTGTAGCAGCGTAACATTAACACCAGCTCAGTTCTTGTGATGGTCACTACCACAGGCTGTGTTGTTAACATGAGCTGTAGGAGTGTAACATTACCCCCAGCTCAGTTCTTCTGATGGTCACTACCACAGGCTGTGTTGTTAACATGAGCTGTAGGAGCGTAACATTAACCCCAGCTCAGTTCTTGTGATGGTCACTACCACAGGCTATGTTGTTAATATGAGCTGTAGGAGCGTAACATTACCCCCAGCTCAGTTCTTCTGATGGTCAGTACCACAGGCTGTGTTTTTAACATGAGGTACTGGAGTTTAACATTAATCCCAGCTCAGTTCTTCTGATGGTCACTACCACAGGCTGTGTTGTTAACATGAGCTGTAGGAGCGTAACTTTAACCCCAGCTCAGTTCTTGTGATGGTCACTACCACAGGCTGTGTTGTTAACATGAGCTGTAGGAGTGTAACATTACCCCCAGGTCAGTTCTTCTGATGGTCACTACCACAGGCTGTGTTGTTAACATGAGCTGTAGGAGTGTAACATTACCCCAGCTCAGTTCTTCTGATGATCACTACCACAGGCTGTGTTGTTAACATGAGGTGTAGGAGTGTAACATTACCCCCAGCTCAGTTCTTCTGATGGTCACTACCACAGGCTGTGTTGTTAACATGAGCTGCAGGAGTGTAACATTAACCCCAGCTCAGTTCTTCTGATGGTCACTACGACAGGCTGTGTTGTTAACATGAGCTGTAGGAGTGTAACATTAACCCCAGCTCAGTTCTTGTGATGGTCACTACCACAGGCTGTGCTGTTAACATGAGGTATAGGAGTGTAACATTACCCCCAGCTCAATTGTTGTGATGGTCACTACCACAGGCTGTGTTGTTAACATGAGCTGTAGGAGCGTACCATTACCCCCAGCTCAGTTCTTCTGATGGTCACTACCACAGGCTGTGTTGTTAATATGAGCTACAGGAGTATAACATTAACCCCAGCTCAGTTCTTCTGATGGTCACTACCACAGGCTGTGTTGTTAACATGAGCTGTAGAAGTGTAACATTAACCCCAGCTCAGTTCTTGTGATGGTCACTACCACAGGCTGTGTTGTTAACATGAGCTGTAGGAGCGTAACATTACCCCCAGCTCAGTTCTTGTGATGGTCACTACCACAGGCTGTGTTGTTAACATGAGCTACAGGAGTGTAACATTAACCCCAGCTCAGTTCTTCTGATGGTCACTACCACAGGCTGTGTTGTTAACATGAGGTATAGGAGTGTAACATTACCCCCAGCTCAGTTCTTGTGATGGTCACTACCACAGACTGTGTTGTTATCATGAGCTACAGGAGTGTAACATTACCCCCAGCTCAGTTCTTGTGATGGTCACTACCACAGGCTGTGTTGTTAACATGAGCTGCAGGAGTGTAACATTACCCCCAGCTCAGTTATTCTGATGGTCAGTCACTACCACAGGCTGTGTTGTTAACATGAGCTGTAGGAGTGTAACATTACCCCCAGCTCAGTTCTTCTGATGGTCAGTCACTACCACAGGCTGTGTTGTTAACATGAGCTAGAGGAGTATAACATTAACCCCAGCTCAGTTCTTCTGATGGTCACTACCACAGGCTGTGTTGTTAACATGAGCTGTAGGAGCGTAACATTAACCCCAGCTCAGTTCTTGTGATGGTCACTACCACAGGCTGTGTTGTTAACGTGAGCTACAGGAGTGTAACATTACCCCCAGCTCAGTTCTTCTAATGGTCACTACCACAGGCTGTGTTGTTAACATGAGCTGTAGGAGTGTAACATTACCCCCAGCTCAGTTTTTGTGATAGTCACTACCACAGGCTGTGTTAACATGAGCTGTAGGAGCGTAACATTACCCCCAGCTCAGTTCTTCTGATGGTCACTACCAAAGGCTGTGTTGTTAACATGAGCTGTAGGAGTGTAACATTAACCCCAGCTCAGTTCTTGTGATGGTCACTACCACAGGCTGTGTTGTTAACATGAGCTGTAGGAGCGTACCATTACCCCCAGCTCAGTTCTTCTGATGGTCACTACCACAGGCTGTGTTGTTAACATGAGCTACAGGAGTATAACATTAACCCCAGCTCAGTTCTTCTGATGGTCACTACCACAGGCTGTGTTGTTAACATGAGCTGTAGGAGCGTAACATTAACCCCAGCTCAGTTCTTCTGATGGTCACTACCACAGGCTGTGTTGTTAACATGAGCTGTAGGAGCGTAACATTAACCCCAGTTCAGTTCTTGTGATGGTCACTACCACAGGCTGTGTTGTTAACATGAGCTGCAGGAGTGTAACATTACCCCCAGCTCAGTTCTTGTGATGGTCACTACCACAGGCTGTGTTGTTAACATGAGCTGTAGGAATGTAACATTACCCCCAGCTCAGTTCTTCTGATGGTCACTACCACAGGCTGTGTTTTTAACATGAGCTACAGGAGTATAACATTAACCCCAGCTCAGTTCTTCTGATGGTCACTACCACAGGCTGTGTTGTTAACATGAGCTACAGGAGTGTAACATTACCCCCAGCTCAGTTCTTCTGATGGTCACTACCACAGGCTGTGTTGTTAACATGAGCTGTAGCAGCGTAACATTAACACCAGCTCAGTTCTTGTGATGGTCACTACCACAGGCTGTGTTGTTAACATGAGCTGTAGGAGTGTAACATTACCCCCAGCTCAGTTCTTCTGATGGTCACTACCAGAGGCTGTGTTGTTAACATGAGCTGTAGGAGCGTAACATTAACCCCAGCTCAGTTCTTGTGATGGTCACTACCACAGGCTGTGTTGTTAACATGAGCTGTAGGAGTGTAACATTACCCCCAGCTCAGTTCTTCTGATGGTCACTACCAAAGGCTGTGTTGTTAACATGAGCTGTAGGAGTGTAACATTAACCCCAGCTCAGTTCTTGTGATGGTCACTACCACAGGCTGTGTTGTTAACATGAGCTGTAGGAGCGTACCATTACCCCCAGCTCAGTTCTTCTGATGGTCACTACCACAGGCTGTGTTGTTAACATGAGCTACAGGAGTATAACATTAACCCCAGCTCAGTTCTTCTGATGGTCACTACCACAGGCTGTGTTGTTAACATGAGCTGTAGGAGCGTAACATTAACCCCAGCTCAGTTCTTCTGATGGTCACTACCACAGGCTGTGTTGTTAACATGAGCTGTAGGAGCGTAACATTACGCCCAGCTCAGTTCTTCTAATGGTCACTACCACAGGCTGTGTTGTTAACATGAGCTGCAGGAGTGTAACATTACCCCCAGCTCAGTTCTTGTGATGGTCACTACCACAGGCTGTGTTGTTAACATGAGCTGTAGGAGTGTAACATTACCCCCAGCTCAGTTCTTCTGATGGTCACTACCACAGGCTGTGTTTTTAACATGAGCTACAGGAGTATAACATTAACCCCAGCTCAGTTCTTCTGATGGTCACTACCACAGGCTGTGTTGTTAACATGAGCTACAGGAGTGTAACATTACCCCCAGCTCAGTTCTTCTGATGGTCACTACCACAGGCTGTGTTGTTAACATGAGCTGTAGCAGCGTAACATTAACACCAGCTCAGTTCTTGTGATGGTCACTACCACAGGCTGTGTTGTTAACATGAGCTGTAGGAGTGTAACATTACCCCCAGCTCAGTTCTTCTGATGGTCACTACCACAGGCTGTGTTGTTAACATGAGCTGTAGGAGCGTAACATTAACCCCAGCTCAGTTCTTGTGATGGTCACTACCACAGGCTATGTTGTTAATATGAGCTGTAGGAGCGTAACATTACCCCCAGCTCAGTTCTTCTGATGGTCAGTACCACAGGCTGTGTTTTTAACATGAGGTACTGGAGTTTAACATTAATCCCAGCTCAGTTCTTCTGATGGTCACTACCACAGGCTGTGTTGTTAACATGAGCTGTAGGAGCGTAACTTTAACCCCAGCTCAGTTCTTGTGATGGTCACTACCACAGGCTGTGTTGTTAACATGAGCTGTAGGAGTGTAACATTACCCCCAGGTCAGTTCTTCTGATGGTCACTACCACAGGCTGTGTTGTTAACATGAGCTGTAGGAGTGTAACATTACCCCAGCTCAGTTCTTCTGATGATCACTACCACAGGCTGTGTTGTTAACATGAGGTGTAGGAGTGTAACATTACCCCCAGCTCAGTTCTTCTTATGGTCACTACCACAGGCTGTGTTGTTAACATGAGCTGCAGGAGTGTAACATTAACCCCAGCTCAGTTCTTCTGATGGTCACTACGACAGGCTGTGTTGTTAACATGAGCTGTAGGAGTGTAACATTAACCCCAGCTCAGTTCTTGTGATGGTCACTACCACAGGCTGTGCTGTTAACATGAGGTATAGGAGTGTAACATTACCCCCAGCTCAGTTCTTGTGATGGTCACTACCACAGACTGTGTTGTTAACATGAGCTACAGGAGTGTAACATTACCCCCAGCTCAGTTCTTGTGATGGTCACTACCACAGGCTGTATTGTTAACATGAGCTGTAGGAGTGTAACATTAACCCCAGCTCAATTGTTGTGATGGTCACTACCACAGGCTGTGTTGTTAACATAAGCTGTAGGAGCGTACCATTACCCCCAGCTCAGTTCTTCTGATGGTCACTACCACAGGCTGTGTTGTTAATATGAGCTACAGGAGTATAACATTAACCCCAGCTCAGTTCTTCTGATGGTCACTACCACAGGCTGTGTTGTTAACATGAGCTGTAGAAGTGTAACATTAACCCCAGCTCAGTTCTTCTGATGGTCACTACCACAGGCTGTGTTGTTAACATGAGCTGTAGGAGCGTAACATTACCCCCAGCTCAGTTCTTGTGATGGTCACTACCACAGGCTGTGTTGTTAACATGAGCTACAGGAGTGTAACATTAACCCCAGCTCAGTTCTTCTGATGGTCACTACCACAGGCTGTGTTGTTAACATGAGGTATAGGAGTGTAACATTACCCCCAGCTCAGTTCTTGTGATGGTCACTACCACAGACTGTGTTGTTATCATGAGCTACAGGAGTGTAACATTACCCCCAGCTCAGTTCTTGTGATGGTCACTACCACAGGCTGTGTTGTTAACATGAGCTGTAGGAGTGTAACATTACCCCCAGCTCAGTTCTTGTGATGGTCACTACCACAGGCTGTGTTAACATGAGCTGTAGGAGCGTAACATTACCCCCAGCTCAGTTCTTCTGATGGTCAGCCATTACCACAGGCTGTGTTGTTAACATGAGCTACAGGAGTATAACATTAACCCCAGCTCAGTTCTTCTGATGGTCACTACCACAGGCTGTGTTGTTAACATGAGCTGTAGGAGCGTAACATTACCCCCAGCTCAGTTCTTGTGATGGTCACTACCACAGGCTGTGTTGTTAACATGAGCTGTAGGAGCGTAACATTACCCCCAGCTCAGTTATTCTGATGGTCAGTCACTACCACAGGCTGTGTTGTTAACATGAGCTGTAGGAGTGTAACATTACCCCCAGGTCAGTTCTTCTGATGGTCACTACCACAGGCTGTGTTGTTAACATGAGCTGTAGGAGTGTAACATTACCCCAGCTCAGTTCTTCTGATGATCACTACCACAGGCTGTGTTGTTAACATGAGGTGTAGGAGTGTAACATTACCCCCAGCTCAGTTCTTCTGATGGTCACTACCACAGGCTGTGTTGTTAACATGAGCTGCAGGAGTGTAACATTAACCCCAGCTCAGTTCTTCTGATGGTCACTACGACAGGCTGTGTTGTTAACATGAGCTGTAGGAGTGTAACATTAACCCCAGCTCAGTTCTTGTGATGGTCACTACCACAGGCTGTGCTGTTAACATGAGGTATAGGAGTGTAACATTACCCCCAGCTCAATTGTTGTGATGGTCACTACCACAGGCTGTGTTGTTAACATGAGCTGTAGGAGCGTACCATTACCCCCAGCTCAGTTCTTCTGATGGTCACTACCACAGGCTGTGTTGTTAATATGAGCTACAGGAGTATAACATTAACCCCAGCTCAGTTCTTCTGATGGTCACTACCACAGGCTGTGTTGTTAACATGAGCTGTAGAAGTGTAACATTAACCCCAGCTCAGTTCTTGTGATGGTCACTACCACAGGCTGTGTTGTTAACATGAGCTGTAGGAGCGTAACATTACCCCCAGCTCAGTTCTTGTGATGGTCACTACCACAGGCTGTGTTGTTAACATGAGCTACAGGAGTGTAACATTAACCCCAGCTCAGTTCTTCTGATGGTCACTACCACAGGCTGTGTTGTTAACATGAGGTATAGGAGTGTAACATTACCCCCAGCTCAGTTCTTGTGATGGTCACTACCACAGACTGTGTTGTTATCATGAGCTACAGGAGTGTAACATTACCCCCAGCTCAGTTCTTGTGATGGTCACTACCACAGGCTGTGTTGTTAACATGAGCTGCAGGAGTGTAACATTACCCCCAGCTCAGTTATTCTGATGGTCAGTCACTACCACAGGCTGTGTTGTTAACATGAGCTGTAGGAGTGTAACATTACCCCCAGCTCAGTTCTTCTGATGGTCAGTCACTACCACAGGCTGTGTTGTTAACATGAGCTAGAGGAGTATAACATTAACCCCAGCTCAGTTCTTCTGATGGTCACTACCACAGGCTGTGTTGTTAACATGAGCTGTAGGAGCGTAACATTAACCCCAGCTCAGTTCTTGTGATGGTCACTACCACAGGCTGTGTTGTTAACGTGAGCTACAGGAGTGTAACATTACCCCCAGCTCAGTTCTTCTAATGGTCACTACCACAGGCTGTGTTGTTAACATGAGCTGTAGGAGTGTAACATTACCCCCAGCTCAGTTTTTGTGATAGTCACTACCACAGGCTGTGTTAACATGAGCTGTAGGAGCGTAACATTACCCCCAGCTCAGTTCTTCTGATGGTCACTACCAAAGGCTGTGTTGTTAACATGAGCTGTAGGAGTGTAACATTAACCCCAGCTCAGTTCTTGTGATGGTCACTACCACAGGCTGTGTTGTTAACATGAGCTGTAGGAGCGTACCATTACCCCCAGCTCAGTTCTTCTGATGGTCACTACCACAGGCTGTGTTGTTAACATGAGCTACAGGAGTATAACATTAACCCCAGCTCAGTTCTTCTGATGGTCACTACCACAGGCTGTGTTGTTAACATGAGCTGTAGGAGCGTAACATTAACCCCAGCTCAGTTCTTCTGATGGTCACTACCACAGGCTGTGTTGTTAACATGAGCTGTAGGAGCGTAACATTAACCCCAGTTCAGTTCTTGTGATGGTCACTACCACAGGCTGTGTTGTTAACATGAGCTGCAGGAGTGTAACATTACCCCCAGCTCAGTTCTTGTGATGGTCACTACCACAGGCTGTGTTGTTAACATGAGCTGTAGGAATGTAACATTACCCCCAGCTCAGTTCTTCTGATGGTCACTACCACAGGCTGTGTTTTTAACATGAGCTACAGGAGTATAACATTAACCCCAGCTCAGTTCTTCTGATGGTCACTACCACAGGCTGTGTTGTTAACATGAGCTACAGGAGTGTAACATTACCCCCAGCTCAGTTCTTCTGATGGTCACTACCACAGGCTGTGTTGTTAACATGAGCTGTAGCAGCGTAACATTAACACCAGCTCAGTTCTTGTGATGGTCACTACCACAGGCTGTGTTGTTAACATGAGCTGTAGGAGTGTAACATTACCCCCAGCTCAGTTCTTCTGATGGTCACTACCAGAGGCTGTGTTGTTAACATGAGCTGTAGGAGCGTAACATTAACCCCAGCTCAGTTCTTGTGATGGTCACTACCACAGGCTGTGTTGTTAACATGAGCTGTAGGAGTGTAACATTACCCCCAGCTCAGTTCTTCTGATGGTCACTACCAAAGGCTGTGTTGTTAACATGAGCTGTAGGAGTGTAACATTAACCCCAGCTCAGTTCTTGTGATGGTCACTACCACAGGCTGTGTTGTTAACATGAGCTGTAGGAGCGTACCATTACCCCCAGCTCAGTTCTTCTGATGGTCACTACCACAGGCTGTGTTGTTAACATGAGCTACAGGAGTATAACATTAACCCCAGCTCAGTTCTTCTGATGGTCACTACCACAGGCTGTGTTGTTAACATGAGCTGTAGGAGCGTAACATTAACCCCAGCTCAGTTCTTCTGATGGTCACTACCACAGGCTGTGTTGTTAACATGAGCTGTAGGAGCGTAACATTAACCCCAGTTCAGTTCTTGTGATGGTCACTACCACAGGCTGTGTTGTTAACATGAGCTGCAGGAGTGTAACATTACCCCCAGCTCAGTTCTTGTGATGGTCACTACCACAGGCTGTGTTGTTAACATGAGCTGTAGGAGTGTAACATTACCCCCAGCTCAGTTCTTCTGATGGTCACTACCACAGGCTGTGTTTTTAACATGAGCTACAGGAGTATAACATTAACCCCAGCTCAGTTCTTCTGATGGTCACTACCACAGGCTGTGTTGTTAACATGAGCTACAGGAGTGTAACATTACCCCCAGCTCAGTTCTTCTGATGGTCACTACCACAGGCTGTGTTGTTAACATGAGCTGTAGCAGCGTAACATTAACACCAGCTCAGTTCTTGTGATGGTCACTACCACAGGCTGTGTTGTTAACATGAGCTGTAGGAGTGTAACATTACCCCCAGCTCAGTTCTTCTGATGGTCACTACCACAGGCTGTGTTGTTAACATGAGCTGTAGGAGCGTAACATTAACCCCAGCTCAGTTCTTGTGATGGTCACTACCACAGGCTATGTTGTTAATATGAGCTGTAGGAGCGTAACATTACCCCCAGCTCAGTTCTTCTGATGGTCAGTACCACAGGCTGTGTTTTTAACATGAGGTACTGGAGTTTAACATTAATCCCAGCTCAGTTCTTCTGATGGTCACTACCACAGGCTGTGTTGTTAACATGAGCTGTAGGAGCGTAACTTTAACCCCAGCTCAGTTCTTGTGATGGTCACTACCACAGGCTGTGTTGTTAACATGAGCTGTAGGAGTGTAACATTACCCCCAGGTCAGTTCTTCTGATGGTCACTACCACAGGCTGTGTTGTTAACATGAGCTGTAGGAGTGTAACATTACCCCAGCTCAGTTCTTCTGATGATCACTACCACAGGCTGTGTTGTTAACATGAGGTGTAGGAGTGTAACATTACCCCCAGCTCAGTTCTTCTGATGGTCACTACCACAGGCTGTGTTGTTAACATGAGCTGCAGGAGTGTAACATTAACCCCAGCTCAGTTCTTCTGATGGTCACTACGACAGGCTGTGTTGTTAACATGAGCTGTAGGAGTGTAACATTAACCCCAGCTCAGTTCTTGTGATGGTCACTACCACAGGCTGTGCTGTTAACATGAGGTATAGGAGTGTAACATTACCCCCAGCTCAGTTCTTGTGATGGTCACTACCACAGACTGTGTTGTTAACATGAGCTACAGGAGTGTAACATTACCCCCAGCTCAGTTCTTGTGATGGTCACTACCACAGGCTGTATTGTTAACATGAGCTGTAGGAGTGTAACATTAACCCCAGCTCAATTGTTGTGATGGTCACTACCACAGGCTGTGTTGTTAACATGAGCTGTAGGAGCGTACCATTACCCCCAGCTCAGTTCTTCTGATGGTCACTACCACAGGCTGTGTTGTTAATATGAGCTACAGGAGTATAACATTAACCCCAGCTCAGTTCTTCTGATGGTCACTACCACAGGCTGTGTTGTTAACATGAGCTGTAGAAGTGTAACATTAACCCCAGCTCAGTTCTTGTGATGGTCACTACCACAGGCTGTGTTGTTAACATGAGCTGTAGGAGCGTAACATTACCCCCAGCTCAGTTCTTGTGATGGTCACTACCACAGGCTGTGTTGTTAACATGAGCTACAGGAGTGTAACATTAACCCCAGCTCAGTTCTTCTGATGGTCACTACCACAGGCTGTGTTGTTAACATGAGGTATAGGAGTGTAACATTACCCCCAGCTCAGTTCTTGTGATGGTCACTACCACAGACTGTGTTGTTATCATGAGCTACAGGAGTGTAACATTACCCCCAGCTCAGTTCTTGTGATGGTCACTACCACAGGCTGTGTTGTTAACATGAGCTGTAGGAGTGTAACATTACCCCCAGCTCAGTTCTTGTGATGGTCACTACCACAGGCTGTGTTAACATGAGCTGTAGGAGCGTAACATTACCCCCAGCTCAGTTCTTCTGATGGTCAGCCATTACCACAGGCTGTGTTGTTAACATGAGCTACAGGAGTATAACATTAACCCCAGCTCAGTTCTTCTGATGGTCACTACCACAGGCTGTGTTGTTAACATGAGCTGTAGGAGCGTAACATTACCCCCAGCTCAGTTCTTGTGATGGTCACTACCACAGGCTGTGTTGTTAACATGAGCTGTAGGAGCGTAACATTACCCCCAGCTCAGTTATTCTGATGGTCAGTCACTACCACAGGCTGTGTTGTTAACATGAGCTGTAGGAGTGTAACATTACCCCCAGCTCAGTTCTTCTGATGGTCAGTCACTACCACAGGCTGTGTTGTTAACATGAGCTAGAGGAGTATAACATTAACCCCAGCTCAGTTCTTCTGATGGTCACTACCACAGGCTGTGTTGTTAACATGAGCTGTAGGAGCGTAACATTAACCCCAGCTCAGTTCTTGGGATGGTCACTACCACAGGCTGTGTTGTTAACGTGAGCTATAGGAGTGTAACATTACCCCCAGCTCAGTTCTTCTAATGGTCACTACCACAGGCTGTGTTGTTAACATGAGCTGTAGGAGTGTAACATTACCCCCAGCTCAGTTTTTGTGATAGTCACTACCACAGGCTGTGTTAACATGAGCTGTAGGAGCGTAACATTACCCCCAGCTCAGTTCTTCTGATGGTCAATACCACAGGCTGTGTTGTTAACATGAGCTACAGGAGTATAACATTAACCCCAGCTCAGTTCTTCTGATGGTCACTACCAAAGGCTGTGTTGTTAACATGAGCTGTAGGAGTGTAACATTAACCCCAGCTCAGTTCTTGTGATGGTCACTACCACAGGCTGTGTTGTTAACATGAGCTGTAGGAGCGTACCATTACCCCCAGCTCAGTTCTTCTGATGGTCACTACCACAGGCTGTGTTGTTAACATGAGCTACAGGAGTATAACATTAACCCCAGCTCAGTTCTTCTGATGGTCACTACCACAGGCTGTGTTGTTAACATGAGCTGTAGGAGCGTAACATTAACCCCAGCTCAGTTCTTCTGATGGTCACTACCACAGGCTGTGTTGTTAACATGAGCTGTAGGAGCGTAACATTAACCCCAGTTCAGTTCTTGTGATGGTCACTACCACAGGCTGTGTTGTTAACATGAGCTGCAGGAGTGTAACATTACCCCCAGCTCAGTTCTTGTGATGGTCACTACCACAGGCTGTGTTGTTAACATGAGCTGTAGAAGTGTAACATTACCCCCAGCTCAGTTCTTCTGATGGTCACTACCACAGGCTGTGTTTTTAACATGAGCTACAGGAGTATAACATTAACCCCAGCTCAGTTCTTCTGATGGTCACTACCACAGGCTGTGTTGTTAACATGAGCTACAGGAGTGTAACATTACCCTTAGCTCAGTTCTTCTGATGGTCACTACCACAGGCTGTGTTGTTAACATGAGCTGTAGCAGCGTAACATTAACACCAGCTCAGTTCTTGTGATGGTCACTACCACAGGCTGTGTTGTTAACATGAGCTGTAGGAGTGTAACATTACCCCCAGCTCAGTTCTTCTGATGGTCACTACCAGAGGCTGTGTTGTTAACATGAGCTGTAGGAGCGTAACATTAACCCCAGCTCAGTTCTTGTGATGGTCACTACCACAGGCTGTGTTGTTAACATGAGCTGTAGGAGTGTAACATTACCCCCAGCTCAGTTCTTCTGATGGTCACTACCAAAGGCTGTGTTGTTAACGTGAGCTGTAGGAGTGTAACATTAACCCCAGCTCAGTTCTTGTGATGGTCACTACCACAGGCTGTGTTGTTAACATGAGCTGTAGGAGCGTACCATTACCCCCAGCTCAGTTCTTCTGATGGTCACTACCACAGGCTGTGTTGTTAACATGAGCTACAGGAGTATAACATTAACCCCAGCTCAGTTCTTCTGATGGTCACTACCACAGGCTGTGTTGTTAACATGAGCTGTAGGAGCGTAACATTAACCCCAGCTCAGTTCTTCTGATGGTCACTACCACAGGCTGTGTTGTTAACATGAGCTGTAGGAGCGTAACATTAACCCCAGTTCAGTTCTTGTGATGGTCACTACCACAGGCTGTGTTGTTAACATGAGCTGCAGGAGTGTAACATTACCCCCAGCTCAGTTCTTGTGATGGTCACTACCACAGGCTGTGTTGTTAACATGAGCTGTAGGAGTGTAACATTACCCCCAGCTCAGTTCTTCTGATGGTCACTACCACAGGCTGTGTTTTTAACATGAGCTACAGGAGTATAACATTAACCCCAGCTCAGTTCTTCTGATGGTCACTACCACAGGCTGTGTTGTTAACATGAGCTACAGGAGTGTAACATTACCCCCAGCTCAGTTCTTCTGATGGTCACTACCACAGGCTGTGTTGTTAACATGAGCTGTAGCAGCGTAACATTAACACCAGCTCAGTTCTTGTGATGGTCACTACCACAGGCTGTGTTGTTAACATGAGCTGTAGGAGTGTAACATTACCCCCAGCTCAGTTCTTCTGATGGTCACTACCACAGGCTGTGTTGTTAACATGAGCTGTAGGAGCGTAACATTAACCCCAGCTCAGTTCTTGTGATGGTCACTACCACAGGCTATGTTGTTAATATGAGCTGTAGGAGCGTAACATTACCCCCAGCTCAGTTCTTCTGATGGTCAGTACCACAGGCTGTGTTTTTAACATGAGGTACTGGAGTTTAACATTAATCCCAGCTCAGTTCTTCTGATGGTCACTACCACAGGCTGTGTTGTTAACATGAGCTGTAGGAGCGTAACTTTAACCCCAGCTCAGTTCTTGTGATGGTCACTACCACAGGCTGTGTTGTTAACATGAGCTGTAGGAGTGTAACATTACCCCCAGGTCAGTTCTTCTGATGGTCACTACCACAGGCTGTGTTGTTAACATGAGCTGTAGGAGTGTAACATTACCCCAGCTCAGTTCTTCTGATGATCACTACCACAGGCTGTGTTGTTAACATGAGGTGTAGGAGTGTAACATTACCCCCAGCTCAGTTCTTCTGATGGTCACTACCACAGGCTGTGTTGTTAACATGAGCTGCAGGAGTGTAACATTAACCCCAGCTCAGTTCTTCTGATGGTCACTACGACAGGCTGTGTTGTTAACATGAGCTGTAGGAGTGTAACATTAACCCCAGCTCAGTTCTTGTGATGGTCACTACCACAGGCTGTGCTGTTAACATGAGGTATAGGAGTGTAACATTACCCCCAGCTCAGTTCTTGTGATGGTCACTACCACAGACTGTGTTGTTAACATGAGCTACAGGAGTGTAACATTACCCCCAGCTCAGTTCTTGTGATGGTCACTACCACAGGCTGTATTGTTAACATGAGCTGTAGGAGTGTAACATTAACCCCAGCTCAATTCTTGTGATGGTCACTACCACAGGCTGTGTTGTTAACATGAGCTGTAGGAGCGTACCATTACCCCCAGCTCAGTTCTTCTGATGGTCACTACCACAGGCTGTGTTGTTAATATGAGCTACAGGAGTATAACATTAACCCCAGCTCAGTTCTTCTGATGGTCACTACCACAGGCTGTGTTGTTAACATGAGCTGTAGAAGTGTAACATTAACCCCAGCTCAGTTCTTGTGATGGTCACTACCACAGGCTGTGTTGTTAACATGAGCTGTAGGAGCGTAACATTACCCCCAGCTCAGTTCTTGTGATGGTCACTACCACAGGCTGTGTTGTTAACATGAGCTACAGGAGTGTAACATTAACCCCAGCTCAGTTCTTCTGATGGTCACTACCACAGGCTGTGTTGTTAACATGAGGTATAGGAGTGTAACATTACCCCCAGCTCAGTTCTTGTGATGGTCACTACCACAGACTGTGTTGTTATCATGAGCTACAGGAGTGTAACATTACCCCCAGCTCAGTTCTTGTGATGGTCACTACCACAGGCTGTGTTGTTAACATGAGCTGTAGGAGTGTAACATTACCCCCAGCTCAGTTCTTGTGATGGTCACTACCACAGGCTGTGTTAACATGAGCTGTAGGAGCGTAACATTACCCCCAGCTCAGTTCTTCTGATGGTCAGCCATTACCACAGGCTGTGTTGTTAACATGAGCTACAGGAGTATAACATTAACCCCAGCTCAGTTCTTCTGATGGTCACTACCACAGGCTGTGTTGTTAACATGAGCTGTAGGAGCGTAACATTACCCCCAGCTCAGTTCTTGTGATGGTCACTACCACAGGCTGTGTTGTTAACATGAGCTGTAGGAGTGTAACATTACCCCCAGCTCAGTTATTCTGATGGTCAGTCACTACCACAGGCTGTGTTGTTAACATGAGCTGTAGGAGTGTAACATTACCCCCAGCTCAGTTCTTGTGATGGTCACTACCACAGGCTGTGTTAACATGAGCTGTAGGAGCGTAACATTACCCCCAGCTCAGTTCTTCTGATGGTTACTATCACAGGCTGTGTTGTTAACATGAGCTGTAGGAGTGTAACATTACCCCCAGCTCAGTTCTTGTGATGGTCACTACCACAGGCTGTGTTGTTAACATGAGCTGTAGGAGCGTAACATTACCCCCAGCTCAGTTCTTCTGATGGCCAGTCACTACCACAGGCTGTGTTGTTAACATGAGCTAGAGGAGTATAACATTAACCCCAGCTCAGTTCTTCTGATGGTCACTACCACAGGCTGTGTTGTTAACATGAGCTGTAGGAGCGTAACATTAACCCCAGCTCAGTTCTTGTGATGGTCACTACCACAGGCTGTGTTGTTAACATGAGCTACAGGAGTGTAACATTACCCCCAGCTCAGTTCTTCTAATGGTCACTACCACAGGCTGTGTTGTTAACATGAGCTGTAGGAGTGTAACATTACCCCCAGCTCAGTTTTTGTGATAGTCACTACCACAGGCTGTGTTAACATGAGCTGTAGGAGCGTAACATTACCCCCAGCTCAGTTCTTCTGATGGTCAATACCACAGGCTGTGTTGTTAACATGAGCTACAGGAGTATAACATTAACCCCAGCTCAGTTCTTCTGATGGTCACTACCAAAGGCTGTGTTGTTAACATGAGCTGTAGGAGTGTAACATTAACCCCAGCTCAGTTCTTGTGATGGTCACTACCACAGGCTGTGTTGTTAACATGAGCTGTAGGAGCGTACCATTACCCCCAGCTCAGTTCTTCTGATGGTCACTACCACAGGCTGTGTTGTTAACATGAGCTACAGGAGTATAACATTAACCCCAGCTCAGTTCTTCTGATGGTCACTACCACAGGCTGTGTTGTTAACATGAGCTGTAGGAGCGTAACATTAACCCCAGCTCAGTTCTTCTGATGGTCACTACCACAGGCTGTGTTGTTAACATGAGCTGTAGGAGCGTAACATTAACCCCAGCTCAGTTCTTGTGATGGTCACTACCACAGGCTGTGTTGTTAACATGAGCTACAGGAGTGTAACATTACCCCCAGCTCAGTTCTTGTGATGGTCACTACCACAGGCTGTATTGTTAACATGAGCTGTAGGAGTGTAACATTACCACCAGCTCAGTTCTTGTGATGGTCACTACCACAGGCTGTGTTAACATGAGCTGTAGGAGCGTAACATTACCCTCAGCTCAGTTATTCTGATGGTCAGTCACTACCACAGGCTGTGTTGTTAACATGAGCTGTAGGAGTGTAACATTACCACCAGCTCGGTTCTTGTGATGGTCACTACCACAGGCTGTGTTGTTAACATGAGGTGTAGGAGTGTAACATTACCCCCAGCTCAGTTCTTCTGATGGTCACTACCACAGGCTGTGTTGTTAACATGAGCTGTAGGAGTGTAACATTACCCCCAGCTCAGTTCTTGTGATGGTCACTACCACAGGCTGTGTTAACATGAGCTGTAGGAGCGTAACATTACCCCCAGCTCAGTTCTTCTGATGGTCACTACCACAGGCTGTGTTGTTAACATGAGCTACAGGAGTATAACATTAACCCCAGCTCAGTTCTTGTGATGGTCACTACCACAGGCTGTGTTGTTAACATGAGCTACAGGAGTGTAACATTACCCCCAGCTCAGTTCTTCTAATGGTCACTACCACAGGCTGTGTTGTTAACATGAGCTGTAGGAGTGTAACATTACCCCCAGCTCAGTTTTTGTGATAGTCACTACCACAGGCTGTGTTAACATGAGCTGTAGGAGCGTAACATTACCCCCAGCTCAGTTCTTCTGATGGTCAATACCACAGGCTGTGTTGTTAACATGAGCTACAGGAGTATAACATTAACCCCAGCTCAGTTCTTCTGATGGTCACTACCAAAGGCTGTGTTGTTAACATGAGCTGTAGGAGTGTAACATTAACCCCAGCTCAGTTCTTGTGATGGTCACTACCACAGGCTGTGTTGTTAACATGAGCTGTAGGAGCGTACCATTACCCCCAGCTCAGTTCTTCTGATGGTCACTACCACAGGCTGTGTTGTTAACATGAGCTACAGGAGTATAACATTAACCCCAGCTCAGTTCTTCTGATGGTCACTACCACAGGCTGTGTTGTTAACATGAGCTGTAGGAGCGTAACATTAACCCCAGCTCAGTTCTTCTGATGGTCACTACCACAGGCTGTGTTGTTAACATGAGCTGTAGGAGCGTAACATTAACCCCAGCTCAGTTCTTGTGATGGTCACTACCACAGGCTGTGTTGTTAACATGAGCTACAGGAGTGTAACATTACCCCCAGCTCAGTTCTTGTGATGGTCACTACCACAGGCTGTGTTGTTAACATGAGCTGTAGGAGTGTAACATTACCCCCAGCTCAGTTCTTCTGATGGTCACTACCACAGGCTGTGTTTTTAACATGAGCTACAGGAGTATAACATTAACCCCAGCTCAGTTCTTCTGATGGTCACTACCACAGGCTGTGTTGTTAACATGAGCTGTAGGAGCGTAACATTAACCCCAGCTCAGTTCTTGTGATGGTCACTACCACAGGCTGTGTTGTTAACATGAGCTGTAGGAGTGTAACATTATCCCCAGCTAAGTTCTTCTGATGGTCACTACCACAGGCTGTGTTGTTAACATGAGCTGTAGGAGTGTAACATTATCCCCAGCTCAGTTCTTCTGATGGTCACTACCACAGGCTGTGTTGTTAACATGAGCTACAGGAGTGTAACATTACGCCCAGCTCAGTTCTTCTGATGGTCACTACCACAGGCTGTGTTGTTAACATGAGCTGTAGCAGCGTAACATTAACACCAGCTCAGTTCTTGTGATGGTCACTACCACAGGCTGTGTTGTTAACATGAGCTGTAGGAGTGTAACATTACCTCCAGCTCAGTTCTTCTGATGGTCACTACCACAGGCTGTGTTGTTAACATGAGCTGTAGGAGCGTAACATTACCCCCAGCTCAGTTCTTGTGATGGTCAGTACCACAGGCTGTGTTTTTAACATGAGCTACAGGAGTATAACATTAATCCCAGCTCAGTTCTTCTGATGGTCACTACCACAGGCTGTGTTGTTAACATGAGCTGTAGGAGTGTAACATTACCACCAGCTCGGTTCTTGTGATGGTCACTACCACAGGCTGTGTTGTTAACATGAGGTGTAGGAGTGTAACATTACCCCCAGCTCAGTTCTTCTGATGGTCACTACCACAGGCTGTGTTGTTAACATGAGCTGTAGGAGTGTAACATTACCCCCAGCTCAGTTCTTGTGATGGTCACTACCACAGGCTGTGTTAACATGAGCTGTAGGAGCGTAACATTACCCCCAGCTCAGTTCTTCTGATGGTCACTACCACAGGCTGTGTTAACATGAGCTGTAGGAGCGTAACATTACGCCCAGCTCAGTTCTTCTAATGGTCACTACCACAGGCTGTGTTGTTAACATGAGCTACAGGAGTGTAACATTACCCCCAGCTCAGTTCTTCTGATGGTCACTACCACAGGCTGTGTTGTTAACATGAGCTACAGGAGTGTATCATTAACCCCAGCTCAGTTCTTCTGATGGTTACTATCACAGGCTGTGTTGTTAACATGAGCTGTAGGAGCGTAACATTACCCCCAGCTCAGTTCTTCTGATGGTCAGTCACTACCACAGGCTGTGTTGTTAACATGAGCTAGAGGAGTATAACATTAACCCCAGCTCAGTTCTTCTGATGGTCACTACCACAGGCTGTGTTGTTAACATGAGCTGTAGGAGCGTAACATTAACCCCAGCTCAGTTCTTCTGATGGTCACTACCACAGGCTGTGTTGTTAACATGAGCTACAGGAGTGTAACATTACCCCCAGCTCAGTTCTTCTAATGGTCACTACCACAGGCTGTGTTGTTAACATGAGCTGTAGGAGTGTAACATTACCCCCAGCTCAGTTTTTGTGATAGTCACTACCACAGGCTGTGTTAACATGAGCTGTAGGAGCGTAACCTTACCCCCAGCTCAGTTCTTCTGATGGTCAATACCACAGGCTGTGTTGTTAACATGAGCTACAGGAGTATAACATTAACCCCAGCTCAGTTCTTCTGATGGTCACTACCAAAGGCTGTGTTGTTAACATGAGCTGTAGGAGTGTAACATTAACCCCAGCTCAGTTCTTCTGATGGTCACTACCACAGGCTGTGTTGTTAACATGAGCTGTAGGAGCGTACCATTACCCCCAGCTCAGTTCTTCTGATGGTCACTACCACAGGCTGTGTTGTTAACATGAGCTACAGGAGTATAACATTAACCCCAGCTCAGTTCTTCTGATGGTCACTACCACAGGCTGTGTTGTTAACATGAGCTGTAGGAGCGTAACATTAACCCCAGCTCAGTTCTTCTGATGGTCACTACCACAGGCTGTGTTGTTAACATGAGCTGTAGGAGCGTAACATTAACCCCAGTTCAGTTCTTGTGATGGTCACTACCACAGGCTGTGTTGTTAACATGAGCTGCAGGAGTGTAACATTACCCCCAGCTCAGTTCTTGTGATGGTCACTACCACAGGCTGTGTTGTTAACATGAGCTGTAGGAGTGTAACATTACCCCCAGCTCAGTTCTTCTGATGGTCACTACCACAGGCTGTGTTTTTAACATGAGCTACAGGAGTATAACATTAACCCCAGCTCAGTTCTTCTGATGGTCACTACCACAGGCTGTGTTGTTAACATGAGCTACAGGAGTGTAACATTACCCCCAGCTCAGTTCTTCTGATGGTCACTACCACAGGCTGTGTTGTTAACATGAGCTGTAGCAGCGTAACATTAACACCAGCTCAGTTCTTGTGATGGTCACTACCACAGGCTGTGTTGTTAACATGAGCTGTAGGAGTGTAACATTACCCCCAGCTCAGTTCTTCTGATGGTCACTACCACAGGCTGTGTTGTTAACATGAGCTGTAGGAGCGTAACATTAACCCCAGCTCAGTTCTTGTGATGGTCACTACCACAGGCTGTGTTGTTAACATGAGCTACAGGAGTATAACATTAACCCCAGCTCAGTTCTTCTGATGGTCACTACCACAGGCTGTGTTGTTAACATGAGCTGTAGGAGCGTAACATTAACCCCAGCTCAGTTCTTCTGATGGTCACTACCACAGGCTGTGTTGTTAACATGAGCTGTAGGAGCGTAACATTAACCCCAGCTCAGTTCTTGTGATGGTCACTACCACAGGCTGTGTTGTTAACATGAGCTACAGGAGTGTAACATTACCCCCAGCTCAGTTCTTGTGATGGTCACTACCACAGGCTGTGTTGTTAACATGAGCTGTAGGAGTGTAACATTACCCCCAGCTCAGTTCTTCTGATGGTCACTACCACAGGCTGTGTTTTTAACATGAGCTACAGGAGTATAACATTAACCCCAGCTCAGTTCTTCTGATGGTCACTACCACAGGCTGTGTTGTTAACATGAGCTGTAGGAGCGTAACATTAACCCCAGCTCAGTTCTTGTGATGGTCACTACCACAGGCTGTGTTGTTAACATGAGCTGTAGGAGTGTAACATTATCCCCAGCTAAGTTCTTCTGATGGTCACTACCACAGGCTGTGTTGTTAACATGAGCTGTAGGAGTGTAACATTATCCCCAGCTCAGTTCTTCTGATGGTCACTACCACAGGCTGTGTTGTTAACATGAGCTACAGGAGTGTAACATTAACCCCAGCTCAGTTCTTCTGATGGTCACTACCACAGGCTGTGTTGTTAACATGAGCTGTAGCAGCGTAACATTAACACCAGCTCAGTTCTTGTGATGGTCACTACCACAGGCTGTGTTGTTAACATGAGCTGTAGGAGTGTAACATTACCTCCAGCTCAGTTCTTCTGATGGTCACTACCACAGGCTGTGTTGTTAACATGAGCTGTAGGAGCGTAACATTACCCCCAGCTCAGTTCTTGTGATGGTCAGTACCACAGGCTGTGTTTTTAACATGAGCTACAGGAGTATAACATTAATCCCAGCTCAGTTCTTCTGATGGTCACTACCACAGGCTGTGTTGTTAACATGAGCTGTAGGAGTGTAACATTACCACCAGCTCGGTTCTTGTGATGGTCACTACCACAGGCTGTGTTGTTAACATGAGGTGTAGGAGTGTAACATTACCCCCAGCTCAGTTCTTCTGATGGTCACTACCACAGGCTGTGTTGTTAACATGAGCTGTAGGAGTGTAACATTACCCCCAGCTCAGTTCTTGTGATGGTCACTACCACAGGCTGTGTTAACATGAGCTGTAGGAGCGTAACATTACCCCCAGCTCAGTTCTTCTGATGGTCACTACCACAGGCTGTGTTAACATGAGCTGTAGGAGCGTAACATTACGCCCAGCTCAGTTCTTCTAATGGTCACTACCACAGGCTGTGTTGTTAACATGAGCTACAGGAGTGTAACATTACCCCCAGCTCAGTTCTTCTGATGGTCACTACCACAGGCTGTGTTGTTAACATGAGCTACAGGAGTGTATCATTAACCCCAGCTCAGTTCTTCTGATGGTTACTATCACAGGCTGTGTTGTTAACATGAGCTGTAGGAGCGTAACATTACCCCCAGCTCAGTTCTTCTGATGGTCAGTCACTACCACAGGCTGTGTTGTTAACATGAGCTAGAGGAGTATAACATTAACCCCAGCTCAGTTCTTCTGATGGTCACTACCACAGGCTGTGTTGTTAACATGAGCTGTAGGAGCGTAACATTAACCCCAGCTCAGTTCTTCTGATGGTCACTACCACAGGCTGTGTTGTTAACATGAGCTACAGGAGTGTAACATTACCCCCAGCTCAGTTCTTCTAATGGTCACTACCACAGGCTGTGTTGTTAACATGAGCTGTAGGAGTGTAACATTACCCCCAGCTCAGTTTTTGTGATAGTCACTACCACAGGCTGTGTTAACATGAGCTGTAGGAGCGTAACCTTACCCCCAGCTCAGTTCTTCTGATGGTCAATACCACAGGCTGTGTTGTTAACATGAGCTACAGGAGTATAACATTAACCCCAGCTCAGTTCTTCTGATGGTCACTACCAAAGGCTGTGTTGTTAACATGAGCTGTAGGAGTGTAACATTAACCCCAGCTCAGTTCTTCTGATGGTCACTACCACAGGCTGTGTTGTTAACATGAGCTGTAGGAGCGTACCATTACCCCCAGCTCAGTTCTTCTGATGGTCACTACCACAGGCTGTGTTGTTAACATGAGCTACAGGAGTATAACATTAACCCCAGCTCAGTTCTTCTGATGGTCACTACCACAGGCTGTGTTGTTAACATGAGCTGTAGGAGCGTAACATTAACCCCAGCTCAGTTCTTCTGATGGTCACTACCACAGGCTGTGTTGTTAACATGAGCTGTAGGAGCGTAACATTAACCCCAGTTCAGTTCTTGTGATGGTCACTACCACAGGCTGTGTTGTTAACATGAGCTGCAGGAGTGTAACATTACCCCCAGCTCAGTTCTTGTGATGGTCACTACCACAGGCTGTGTTGTTAACATGAGCTGTAGGAGTGTAACATTACCCCCAGCTCAGTTCTTCTGATGGTCACTACCACAGGCTGTGTTTTTAACATGAGCTACAGGAGTATAACATTAACCCCAGCTCAGTTCTTCTGATGGTCACTACCACAGGCTGTGTTGTTAACATGAGCTACAGGAGTGTAACATTACCCCCAGCTCAGTTCTTCTGATGGTCACTACCACAGGCTGTGTTGTTAACATGAGCTGTAGCAGCGTAACATTAACACCAGCTCAGTTCTTGTGATGGTCACTACCACAGGCTGTGTTGTTAACATGAGCTGTAGGAGTGTAACATTACCCCCAGCTCAGTTCTTCTGATGGTCACTACCACAGGCTGTGTTGTTAACATGAGCTGTAGGAGCGTAACATTAACCCCAGCTCAGTTCTTGTGATGGTCACTACCACAGGCTGTGTTGTTAATATGAGCTGTAGGAGAGTAACATTACCCCCAGCTCAGTTCTTCTGATGGTCAGTACCACAGGCTGTGTTTTTAACATGAGCTACTGGAGTTTAACATTAATCCCAGCTCAGTTCTTCTGATGGTCACTACCACAGGCTGTGTTGTTAACATGAGCTGTAGGAGCGTAACTTTAACCCCAGCTCAGTTCTTGTGATGGTCACTACCACAGGCTGTGTTGTTAACATGAGCTGTAGGAGTGTAACATTACCCCCAGGTCAGTTCTTCTGATGGTCACTACCACAGGCTGTGTTGTTAACATGAGCTGTAGGAGTGTAACATTACCCCAGCTCAGTTCTTCTGATGATCACTACCACAGGCTGTGTTGTTAACATGAGGTGTAGGAGTGTAACATTACCCCCAGCTCAGTTCTTCTGATGGTCACTACCACAGGCTGTGTTGTTAACATGAGCTGCAGGAGTGTAACATTAACCCCAGCTCAGTTCTTCTGATGGTCACTACGACAGGCTGTGTTGTTAACATGAGCTATAGGAGTGTAACATTAACCCCAGCTCAGTTCTTGTGATGGTCACTACCACAGGCTGTGCTGTTAACATGAGGTATAGGAGTGTAACATTACCCCCAGCTCAGTTCTTGTGATGGTCACTACCACAGACTGTGTTGTTAACATGAGCTACAGGAGTGTAACATTACCCCCAGCTCAGTTCTTGTGATGGTCACTACCACAGGCTGTATTGTTAACATGAGCTGTAGGAGTGTAACATTACCACCAGCTCAGTTCTTGTGATGGTCACTACCACAGGCTGTGTTAACATGAGCTGTAGGAGCGTAACATTACCCCCAGCTCAGTTCTTCTGATGGTCAGTCATTACCACAGGCTGTGTTGTTAACATGAGCTACAGGAGTATAACATTAACCCCAGCTCAGTTCTTCTGATGGTCACTACCACAGGCTGTGTTGTTAACATGAGCTGTAGGAGCGTAACATTACCCTCAGCTCAGTTATTCTGATGGTCAGTCACTACCACAGGCTGTGTTGTTAACATGAGCTGTAGGAGTGTAACATTACCACCAGCTCGGTTCTTGTGATGGTCACTACCACAGGCTGTGTTGTTAACATGAGGTGTAGGAGTGTAACATTACCCCCAGCTCAGTTCTTCTGATGGTCACTACCACAGGCTGTGTTGTTAACATGAGCTGTAGGAGTGTAACATTACCCCCAGCTCAGTTCTTGTGATGGTCACTACCACAGGCTGTGTTAACATGAGCTGTAGGAGCGTAACATTACCCCCAGCTCAGTTCTTCTGATGGTCACTACCACAGGCTGTGTTGTTAACATGAGCTACAGGAGTATAACATTAACCCCAGCTCAGTTCTTCTGATGGTCACTACCACAGGCTGTGTTGTTAACATGAGCTGTAGGAGTGTAACATTAACCCCAGCTCAGTTCTTGTGATGGTCACTACCACAGTCTGTGTTGTTAACATGAGCTGTAGGAGTGTAACATTACCCCCAGCTCAGTTCTTCTGATGGTCACTACCACAGGCTGTGTTGTTAACATGAGCTGTAGGAGCGTAACATTAACCCCAGCTCAGTTCTTGTGATGGTCACTACCACAGGCTGTGTTGTTAACATGAGCTACAGGAGTGTAACATTACCCCCAGCTCAGTTCTTGTGATGGTCACTACCACAGGCTGTGTTGTTAACATGAGCTGCAGGAGTGTAACATTACCCCCAGCTCAGTTCTTGTGATGGTCACTACCACAGGCTGTGTTGTTAATATGAGCTATAGGAGCGTAACATTACCCCCAGCTCAGTTCTTCTGATGTTCAGTCACGACCACAGGCTGTGTTGTTAACATGAGCTGTAGGAGTGTAACATTACCCCCAGCTCAGTTCTTCTGATGGTCACTACCACCGGCTGTGTTGTTAACATGAGCTGTAGGAATGTAACATTACCCCCAGCTCAGTTCTTCTGATGGTCACTACCACAGGCTGTGTTGTTAACATGAGCTGTAGGAGTGTAACATTATCCCCAGCTCAGTTCTTCTGATGGTCACTACCACAGGCTGTGTTGTTAACATGAGCTACAGGAGTGTAACATTACCCCCAGCTCAGTTCTTCTGATGGTCACTACCACAGGCTGTGTTGTTAACATGAGCTACAGGAGTGTAACATTAACCCCAGCTCAGTTCTTCTGATGGTTACTATCACAGGCTGTGTTGTTAACATGAGCTGTAGGAGTGTAACATTACCCCCAGCTCAGTTCTTGTGATGGTCACTACCACAGGCTGTGTTGTTAACATGAGCTGTAGGAGCGTAACATTACCCCCAGCTCAGTTCTTCTGATGGTCAGTCACTACCACAGGCTGTGTTGTTAACATGAGCTACAGGAGTATAACATTAACCCCAGCTCAGTTCTTCTGATGGTCACTACCACAGGCTGTGTTATTAACATGAGCTGTAGGAGCGTAACATTAACCCCAGCTCAATTCTTGTGATGGTCACTACCACAGGCTGTGTTGTTAACATGAGCTACAGGAGTGTAACATTACCCCCAGCTCAGTTCTTCTGATGGTCACTACCACTGGCTGTGTTGTTAACATGAGCTGTAGGAGTGTAACATTACCCCCAGCTCAGTTTTGTGATAGTCACTACCACAGGCTGTGTTAACATGAGCTGTAGGAGCGTAACATTACCCCCAGCTCAGTTCTTCTGATGGTCACTACCACAGGCTGTGTTGTTAACATGAGCTACAGGAGTATAACATTAACCCCAGCTCAGTTCTTCTGATGGTCACTACCACAGGCTGTGTTGTTAACATGAGCTGTAGGAGCGTAACATTAACCCCAGCTCAGTTCTTGTGATGGTCACTACCACAGGCTGTGTTGTTAACATGAGCTGTAGGAGCGTACCATTACCCCCAGCTCAGTTCTTCTGATGGTCACTACCACAGGCTGTGTTGTTAACATGAGCTACAGGAGTATAACATTAACCCCAGCTCAGTTCTTCTGATGGTCACTACCACAGGCTGTGTTGTTAACATGAGCTGTAGGAGCGTAACATTAACCCCAGCTCAGTTCTTCTGATGGTCACTACCACAGGCTGTGTTGTTAAAATGAGCTGTAGGAGCGTAACATTAACCCCAGCTCAGCTCTTGTGATGGTCACTACCACAGGCTGTGTTGTTAACATGAGCTACAGGAGTGTAACATTACACCCAGCTCAGTTCTTGTGATGGTCACTACCACAGGCTGTGTTGTTAACATGAGCTGTAGGAGTGTAACATTACCCCCAGCTCAGTTCTTCTGATGGTCCCTACCACAGGCTGTGTTTTTAACATGAGCTACAGGAGTATAACATTAACCCCAGCTCAGTTCTTCTGATGGTCACTACCACAGGCTGTGTTGTTAACATGAGGTGTAGGAGCGTAACATTAACCCCAGCTCAGTTCTTGTGATGGTCACTACCACAGGCTGTGTTGTTAACATGAGCTGTAGGAGTGTAACATTATCCCCAGCTCAGTTCTTCTGATGGTCACTACCACAGGCTGTGTTGTTAACATGAGCTGTAGGAGTGTAACATTATCCCAAGCTCAGTTCTTCTGATGGTCACTACCACAGGCTGTGTTGTTAACATGAGCTACAGGAGTGTAACATTACCCCCAGCTCAGTTCTTCTGATGGTCACTACCACAGGCTGTGTTGTTAACATGAGCTGTAGCAGCATAACATTAACACCAGCTCAGTTCTTGTGATGGTCACTACCACAGGCTGTGTTGTTAACATGAGCTGTAGGAGTGTAACATTACCCCCAGCTCAGTTCTTCTGATGGTCACTACCACAGGCTGTGTTGTTAACATGAGCTTTAGGAGCGTAACATTAACCCCAGCTCAGTTCTTGTGATGGTCACTACCACAGGCTGTGTTGTTAACATGAGCTGGAGGAGTGTAACATTACCCCCAGCTCAGTTCTTGTGATGGTCACTACCACAGGCTGTGTTGTTAATATGAGCTGTAGGAGCGTAACATTACCCCCAGCTCAGTTCTTCTGATGGTCAGTACCACAGGCTGTGTTTTTAACATGAGCTACAGGAGTATAACATTAATCCCAGCTCAGTTCTTGTGATGGTCACTACCACAGGCTGTGTTGTTAACATGAGCTGTAGAAGTGTAACATTACCCCCAGGTCAGTTCTTCTGATGGTCACTACCACAGGCTGTGTTGTTAACATGAGGTGTAGGAGTGTAACATTACCCCCAGCTCAGTTCTTCTGATGGTCACTACCACAGGCTGTGTTGTTAACATGAGCTGTAGCAGCGTAACATTAACACCAGCTCAGTTCTTGTGATGGTCACTACCACAGGCTGTGTTGTTAACATGAGCTACAGGAGTGTAACATTACCCCCAGCTCAGTTCTTCTGATGGTCACTACCACAGGCTGTGTTGTTAACATGAGCTTTAGGAGCGTAACATTAACCCCAGCTCAGTTCTTGTGATGGTCACTACCACAGGCTGTGTTGTTAACATGAGCTGTAGGAGTGTAACATTACCCCCAGCTCAGTTCTTGTGATGGTCACTACCACAGGCTGTGTTGTTAATATGAGCTGTAGGAGCGTAACATTACCCCCAGCTCAGTTCTTCTGATGGTCAGTACCACAGGCTGTGTTTTTAACATGAGCTACAGGAGTATAACATTAATCCCAGCTCAGTTCTTGTGATGGTCACTACCACAGGCTGTGTTGTTAACATGAGCTGTAGAAGTGTAACATTACCCCCAGGTCAGTTCTTCTGATGGTCACTACCACAGGCTGTGTTGTTAACATGAGGTGTAGGAGTGTAACATTACCCCAGCTCAGTTCTTCTGATGATCACTACCACAGGCTGTGTTGTTAACATGAGGTGTAGGAGTGTAACATTACCCCCAGCTCAGTTCTTCTGATGGTCACTACCACAGGCTGTGTTGTTAACATGAGCTGCAGGAGTGTAACATTAACCCCAGCTCAGTTCTTGTGATGGTCACTACGACAGGCTGTGTTGTTAACATGAGCTGTAGGAGCGTAACATTACCCCCAGCTCAGTTCTTCTGATGGTCACTACCACAGGCTGTGTTGTTAACATGACCTGTAGGAGTGTAACATTACCCCCAGCTCAGTTCTTCTGATGGTCACTACCACAGGCTGTGTTGTTAACATGAGCTACAGGAGTATAACATTAACCCCAGCTCAGTTCTTCTGATGGTCACTACCACAGGCTGTGTTGTTAACATGAGCTGTAGGAGTGTAACATTAACCCCAGCTCAGTTCTTGTGATGGTCACTACCACAGGCTGTGTTGTTAACATGAGCTGTAGGAGTGTAACCTTACCCCCAGCTCAGTTCTTGTGATGGTCACTACCACAGGCTGTGTTGTTAATATGAGCTGTAGGAGCGTAACATTACCCCCAGCTCAGTTCTTCTGATGGTCACTACCACAGGCTGTGTTGTTAACATGAGCTACAGGAGTGTAACATTACCCCCAGCTCAGTTCTTGTGATGGTCACTACCACAGGCTGTGTTGTTAACATGAGCTGTAGGAGTGTAACCTTACCCCCAGCTCAGTTCTTGTGATGGTCACTACCACAGGCTGTGTTTTTAACATGAGCTGTAGGAGTGTAACATTACCCCCAGCTCAGTTCTTCTGATGGTCACTACCACAGGCTGTGTTGTTAACTTCAGTTAGTGACTGAATGTTCTGCCCACCTTGACATGTATTTGCATGTGTATGATGTCCTGTTTTGGGATTTCTGTTGACCGCAGAAAATGTAGCAAATCCTCCTCCATGATTCTTCTTTTTAGCTAATTCCCAACCGGTGAAACGATACGAAAATAGATCGATTTAAGTTTTACTAACGAGATCTCGTAAACGTTTCTCGAATCCCGCAAAAATATGTTTTTAATTTTGAAAATGTCCTCTATGTACCATCCCGGGCTCCTTAGTGCAATACTTGCGTGTGGGAGGGGGTCCCTTTGACGTCATGACGTAATTTCCGTGTTTCTTTAATGTGACGTTACGCAAAACGTGCAGTAGCTCAAAGAGGGGGAAAAACATGGCGGAAAACAAAGGCGAGGAGGATATGGAAGCCACTGCAGGTTCGAGTGTATTACCTTCGGAAAACGATAAGTGTGACGCGGTAATGAAAGACGACAACGCGGTCATAATTATTGAAACGATTTCGAAGGCAGAAAACACGGAGCCTAAAGAAAATGTTCAGCAGGCTCCGACGTCCAGCAGCGAAGAAATGGGCGCTTGCACAACAAGCGCCGGCGCGGTTGGCGAAGCCAACGGCAGCATAAGCGACTCCGTCAGCCCTGTTGAGAACAGCGGTAACACCACCGCGGAGCCCATGACAACTGAATCACCGGCCTCCGGAGATCCTGCTGTTAGCGTACTCACGGCTGAGATGTCTTCCCCCCCCATGGTACCAGCGGTCACCCCGGTGTCCGCTCCCATTAATCTGTTGGATACGTGCGCAGTGTGTAAAGAAAATCTTCAGAGCCGCGACTGTGAACCCAAACTTCTGCCTTGCCTGCACTCCCTGTGCTTGAAATGTATACCCCAGCCAGCCAGGCAGATCAGCGTACAGGTGCCCGGACCACACGGGCAGACGGACACGCACATAGGTAAGACGCACACATTATGTCGAAATAGTTATGAAATTTGCATCTAAAATGGATGTGTGTGTATGTATGTATGTATGTATGTATGTATGTATGTGTATAAAAACACTTATGTGTCAGTCAAATTTAAAGGGTTAATTTCCTCCCTAATGAAAGATGAATAGCCAAGGTAGGTAGCTACCTTTGAAACGCTTGTGATTGCCGGTCTTGTATCGAACTCGTATCAAAGATCTGTTTCCCGCTATGGAAATAGGTTAGCTATCGGTAACAATTATGTTAAGGGAAGCCTTAGCATAAGGTTAGGTTGAGCTAAGCGTTAGGTTAAGGTTAGGTTGAGCTAAGCGTTAGGTTGAGGGAAGCGCTAGGTTAAGGTTAGGTTGAGCTAAGCGTTAGGTTGAGGGAAGCGTTAGGATAAGGTTAGGTTGAGCTAAGCGTTAGGTTAAGGTTAGGTTGAGGGAAGCGTTAGGTTAAGGTTAGGTTGAGCTAAGCGTTAGGTTAAGCTTAGGTTGAGGGAAGCGTTAGGTTAAGGTTAGGTTGAGTTAAGCGTTAGGTTGAGGGAAGCGTTAGGATAAGGTTAGGTTGAGCTAAGCGTTAGGTTAAGGTTAGGTTGAGCTAAGCGTTACGTTGAGGGAAGCGTTAGGATAAGGTTAGGTTGAGCTAAGTGTTAGGTTGAGGGAAGCGTTAGGATAAGGTTAGGTTGAGCTAAGCGTTAGGTTGAGGGAAGCGTTAGGTTAAGGTTAGGTTGAGGGAAGCGTTAGGTTAAGGTTAGGTTGAGGGAAGCGTTAGGTTGAGGGAAGCGTTAGGTTAAGGTTAGGTTGAGCTAAGCGTTAGGTTAAGCTTAGGTTGAGGGAAGCGTTAGGTTAAGGTTAGGTTGAGTTAAGCGTTAGGTTGAGGGAAGCGTTAGGATAAGGTTAGGTTGAGCTAAGCGTTAGGTTAAGGTTAGGTTGAGCTAAGCGTTACGTTGAGGGAAGCGTTAGGTTGAGGGAAGCGTTAGGTTAAGGTTAGGTCGAGCTAAGCGTTAGGTTAAGGTTAGGTTTAGGGAAGCGTTAGGTTATGGTTAGGTTGATGAAAGCATTAGGATAAGGTTAGGTTGAGGGAAGCGTTAGGTTAAGGTTAGGTTGAGGGAAACGTTAGGTTAAGGTTAGGTTGAGCTAAGCGTTAGGTTGAGGGAAGCGTTAGGTTGAGCTAAGCGTTAGGTTGAGAGAAGCGTTCGGTTAATGTTAGGTTGAGCTAGGCGTTAGGTTGAGGGAAGCGTTAGGATACGGTTAGGTTGAGCTAAGCGTTAGGTTAAGGTTAGGTTGAGGGAAGCGTTAGGTTGAGGGAAGCGTTAGGTTAAGGTTAGGTCAAGCTAAGCGTTAGGTTAAGCTTAGGTTCAGGGAAGCGTTAGGTTAAGGTTAGGTTGAGGAAAGCATTAGGTTAAGGTTAGGTTGAGGGAAGTGTTGGGTTAAGGTTAGTTTAAGGGGAGCTATAGGTTAAGGTTAGGTTGAGCTAAGCATTAGGTTAAGGTAAGCTTTAGCTCAGGCTTAGGTTAAGGGAAGCAATAGGTTAAGGGTAGGTTGAGCTAAGCATTAGGTTAGGGTAAGCTTTAGGTTAAGGTTAGGTTGAGCTAAGCGTTAGGTTAGGGTAAGCTTTAGGTTAAGGTTAGGTTGAGCTAAGCGTTAGGTTAAGCTTAGGTTGAGGGAAGCAACAGGTTAAGCTTGGGTTGAGCTAAGCATTAGGTTAAGGTAAGCTTTAGGTTAAGGTTAGGTTGAGCTAAGCGTTAGGTTAAGGTAAGCTTTAGGTTAAGGTTAGGTTGAGCTAAGCGTTAGGTTAAGCTTAGGTTAAGGGAATCAAATCAAATCAAGTTTATTTGTGTAGCCCATTATCACACATTACAAATTTGCCTCAGTGGGCTTAAGAGCAACGCAACATCCTGTCCATAGACCCTCTCATCAGATAAGGAACAGCTCCCTAAAAAACCTTTAACAGGGAGAAAAAACAGGAAGAAACCTCAGGGAGAGCACCAGAGGAGGATCTCTCTCCCAAGATGGACAGCGTGCAATGGATGTTGTGTTTACACAATACAACATTGAAAGAGGATAACAGAATTATAATGGACTTATAGAATTTATGAAGAATATGATGCGCAGGATGCCAAGCAGTGTCCAGATGCCAACGGAACAGTCCAGGACCCAAGCCACATGACCAGCATCATCATGTAAAAAAAAAAAAAAAAAAAAAAAGGATTAATAAAAAGAAAATGTGATGAGGGGAATGGCAGGCAGCATCCAAGTGATGACCACCATCACAACGGAGAACCGACTGCACATGCACCCAAGGGAGACTCACATGACACCATTCACACACAGAAAAAGAGAAAGAAGACATCATTCAGAGAGAGAGAAAAGACGTAAGAGAAGAGAACAGTTTGCAGTAGTCATTAGTCATCATCAATTAAGACATCAACTAGTCATAATCTATATGCTATAATCAATACGCTATAATCTGGTCAGCAGAACAGGGGTGGTAAATTCATTGAGACAGAAGCCGGCCCACCATGCAGTACAGGTTGTGAAGCACTCAACTTAAAGGCAACTAATTGTAAACTAAGGCAAAAAGACGAGTTTTAAGTTTGGATTTAAAGGACTCAACAGACTCTGATTGTCTGATGGCAGCAGGCATGTTATTCCACAACAATGGAGCCCGATAGGAAAAGGCCCTGCTGCCACCAGCTGACTTCTTTTTAACTTTGGGTACACACAGGAGCCCTGTATTTTGAGAGCGAAGTGCTCGAGATGGCATGTAAGGTTTAAGGAGATCAGACAGGTAGGATGGGGCAAGCCCATTTAGGATTTTATAAGTCAGCAGAAGCACCTTGTATTCTAATCTAGCATGGATAGGAAGCCAATGAAGGGAGGCAAGAATTGGTGTAATATGGTCACATTTCCTCGTTTTAGTTAGGATTCTAGCAGCAGCATTCTGAACCATCTGAAGACTTTTATTACTAGAATGTGGGAGACCCGAGAACAGAACATTACAGTAATCAAGTCTGGATGAAACAAATGCATGTATTAGAATCTCTGCGTCAGCCATGGACAGGAAAGACTGAATTTTAGCTATGTTATGTAGGTGAAAAAAGGCAGTCTTGGTGATTTCTTTAATGTGCTTATCAAAGGAAAGGCTGGGATCAAACGTAACACCAAGGTGTTTGGCTGCCACACTTTGTGAAACCACAGAGTCGTCGATTGTTATCGTTACTTGATCAAATTGGTGTCTGTGTCTAGCAGGGCCAATGACCAGCATCTCGGTTTTATCCGAATTTAAGAGCGATAGGTTAAGGTTAGGTTGAGCTAAGCGTTAGGTTAAGGTAAGCTTTAGGTTAAGGTTAGGTTGAGCTAAGTGTTAGGTTAAGCTTAGGTTAAGGGAAGCGATAGGTTAGGTAAGTTGAGGTTGGGTTAAGGATAATCAAACTTCCCGGTGTCCGAACTCTGGCCAGGGGGAAAAGATCTCGACGGGGAAACACTGGCATGCTGCGCATGATTGACATTAATGCAGAGCAATATAGTAAATTAAAAAAAAGACCTTGAATGGGATTTCTTTCTTTTTAACCAAACGCCCATCTTCAAATAATAAGCCAGTGAAAACAAATTTGTTGAAACACATTTATTTGCTCCCTTTTGTAAATGTTGCTGCCAGGTATTTACACATTTAAGGTACAGAAGACAAGAGAACTGCCCCCCCCCCCCACATTAACTTACTACTACTGCTTTTTGCTGCTCCCATTAGGGGTCGCCAAAGTAGATCATCTGTTTCCATCTCTTCCTGTCCTCTGTCACGCCAAGCCACCTGCATGTCCTCCCTCATCACATCCATAAACCTCCTCTATTGCCTTCCTCTTCTCCTCTTCCCTGGCAGCTCCATATTCAGCATCCATCTCCCAATATACCCAGCATCTCTCCTCCACACATGTCCAATGCCCAACAGTAAGATAGTTTCCACTGGCACTCTACTGACCCACAGTACCGGTGGTGGTCATTGGTAACACGGGCCTCGACCGATCCGGTTTGAAAATCTGATTTACGATTGGCATATTTGATTTGGCAAAGGTTTTATGCTGGATACCCTTCCTGACGCACCCCCCCCCCCCAATTTATCCAGGCTTGGGACCGGCTCTAAGAATGCACTGGCTTGTGCATCCTCAGTAACTTAAAGATGACTAATTTTCATCCCTCCTTCATCTAAATAACCTCAACTTCATCGTAGTGGTTATTATTAGGCTTTCTTTTCTGACCAGTGTTTCATACTCATTTGAAAATTCAAAATGTAATTTGACTAAAAAGCTAAGTGGTCAGGGCTTTATATTGCTCCAATTTTGGGAAAAAGTTAATCTGTGCCAACTGGAAAGGTTTAAGATGAGAGCTTTTCAGGGCTTTTCGCTGACCTTTTTCCCGTGTGCACAAATTTAGGAGCACAGTGAAAAAGTTCAAGTGACAGAGTTGATTAACAAACAATTGATTACATACACATTTTACTGTGTGTGACACGCTCAGTAAAACCTCTCCTTGTGTGCAGTGTGTAAAGAAAATCTTCAGAGCTGCGACTGTGAACCAAAACTTCTGCCTTACCTGCACTCCCTGTGCTTGAAATGTATACCCCAGCCAGCCAGGCAGATCAGCGTACAGGTGCATACATAACATAACAGGCATACATGTGAAAATCAGTGGAGGACTATGAAAGTGGGGGACCCTAGTATAAAGACAATAGGCATGGGCCTTAAAATATTGGGGGGAAAAAAACATTGACATAGCTTTTTAATCCACAAATGTTGAAACACAACTTTTAAAATATTATATAAATATAAATATTATTTATATAAATTTATAATTTTTTAAATTTTTTGATAATTTTTATTATATATTATATTAATAAAAGGCTAATGTATTAATTTTATTTTTATGTATGTATTAAATTATTAAAATATTTATATAAATATTTTTAGATATATTGCAAGAGCTTTTGAAAATATTTGAACGTTTTTTTTTAACATTGAAGCACTGAAACAACTTCAAACATTGGCAGTTTTTAAAATATTGACATTGCATTTTAACAGATGTATTGGTTCTGCAGTACTGTTTTTTTCATGCATGTGTGTGTGTGCGCACAAGGGCTCAAGACTAGCGGCGTCCCGTTGTTCTGGGGACAATAGAGAATGGACAATAGAGAATTTTTAGATGAACAGCGATCTCAGATTTTGCCTATACTGTTTTTATTTGTTTTAAACTATTGCTTAGCAAATGACAAACTGAACCAAGCACTGACTACAACAGAGTGCATCTTCTCATGCTGTTACTATCTTCACGCATGCTCAATAAACATGTAGCCACAACGTTTATTGTTTTATCTGTCAATAAACATGTACAGTGCTTCCGGAAAGTATTCACACCCTTTCACTTTCCCCACATTTTGTTACGTTACAGCCTTATTCCAAAATGGATTAAATTCCTTTTTTTTCTCATCAATCTACACACAATACCCCATAATGACAAAGTGAAAAAGGTTTTGTAGAAATTTTTGCAGATTTATTAAAAATAAAAAACTGAAATATTGCATGTAAATAAGTATTCACACCCTTTGCTATGATACTCAAAATTGAGCTCAGGTTCATCCTGTTTCCACTGATCATCCTTGAGATGTTTCTACATCTTGATTGGAGCCCACCTGTAGTAAATTCAATTGATTTGACATGATTTGGAAAGGCACACACCTGTCTATAGTATAAGGCCCCACTGTTGACAGTGCATGTCAGAGCAGAAACCAAGCCATGAAGTCAAAGGAATTGTCTGTGGACCTCAGAGACAGGATTGTATCGAGGCACAGATCTGGGGACGGGTGCAAAAACATTTCTACAGCTTTGAAGGTCCCGAAGAGCACAGTGGTCTCCATCATTCGTAAATGGAAGACGTTTGGATCCACCAGGACTCTTCCTAGAGCTGGCCGCCCAGCCAAACTGAGCAATCGGGGGAGAAGGGCCTTGGTCAGGGAGGTGACCAAGAACCTGATGGTCACTCTGACAGAGCTCCAGCGTTCCTCTGTGGAGATGGGAGAACCTTCCAGAAGGACAACCATCTCTGCAGCACTCCACCAATCAGGCCTTTATGGTAGAGTGGCCAGACGGAAGCCTCTGCTCAGTAAAAGGCACATGACAGCCCGCTTGGAGTTTGCCAGAAAGCACCTAAAGGACTCTCAGACCATGAGAAACAAGATTTTCTGGTCTGATGAAACCAAGATTGAACTCTTTGGCTTGAATGCCAAACGTCACGTCTGGAGGAAACCAGGCACCTCTCATCACCTTGCTAATACCATCCCTACAGTGAAGCATGGTGGTGGCAGCATCATGCTGTGGGGATGTTTTTCAGCTGCAGGAACTGGGAGATTGGTCAGGATCGAGGGAAAGATGAATGGAGCAAAGTACAGAGAGATCCTTGATGAAAACCTGCTCCAGAGTGATCAGGACCTCAGACTGGGGCGAAGGTTTACCTTTCAACACGACAACGACCCTAAGCACACAGCCAACACAAAGAAGGAGTGGCTTCGGGACAAGTCTGTGAATGTCCTTGAGTGGCCCAGCCAGAGTCCAGACTTGAATCCCATTGAACATCTCTGGAAAGACCTGAAAATAGCTGTGCAGCGACGCTCCCCATCTAACCTTACAGAGCTCGAGAGGATCTGCAGAGAAGAATGGGAGAAATACCCCAAATATAGTTGTGCAAAGCTTGTAGCTTTATACTCAAGAAGACTTGAGGCTGTAATCGCTGTCGAGGGTGCCTCAACCAAGTACTGAGTAAAGGGTGTGAATACTTATGTACGTGCAATATTTCAGTTTTTTATTTTTAATAAATTTGCAAAAATTTCTACAAACCCTTTTCCACTTTGTCATTATGGGGTATTGTATGTAGATTGATGAGAAAAAGGGGAATTTAATCCATTTTGGAATAAGGCTGTAACATAACAAAATGTGGGGAAAGTGAAGGGGGTGTGAATACTTTCCGGATGCACTGTAGCTACAACGTTTATTGACTGTCTATCAATAAACATGTAGCTACAACGTTTATTGTTTTATCTGTCAATAAACATGTAGCTACAACGTTTGACTGTGTCAATAAACATGTAGCTACAACGTTTATTGACTGTCAATAAACATGGAGCTACAACGTTTATTGTTTTATCTGTCAATAAACGTTGCATCCAGAAGAACTGATTCCACTTTCTCTGATATAGTTACTATCACTGGCTGGCTACTCAGCGCTAGCTGCTTGCTACTAGCAAGCTAACTTTAGCCAGATGCTCTGATTAATAGTGGATGGGTGTTGAAATAACACATCATTAATGAGGAAAATATTAATTACATTCTCTAAAATGTGAGCATAGTGGAGTGCAGAGCTGTGGTCCACTGCCACTCCCAGCTGGTTGCCCCCCCCCCCCCACACACACATAGTTAATTTAACTCTCAGACGTTAGGAGAAGCTCTGCCTTTTCATGATGTGTTCAAATGTTCTCGTAAATTTTTGTTTTTTTGTGAGAAATTTGAATAAACACAGCTGTTTGAAGGAGAAATTTGCTGGTTTGCAGCAATATAAAATGGATGTTATAATAATATTATAATATTATATTTGTTTGTTTGTTATTCCTATTACTATCCAAAGGAGTTGAATCAAGTGCAACTGGACTTGGTATATATCCGTGAAGACGTTTCGCCTCTCATCCAAGAGGCTTCCTCAGTTCGTGCCTTTCTGACTAGACCAAGCTAGTCTGACTGGCTGCTGATGAGACTCAGAATTTATCCTCTAGGAGTCGTTGTCAGAGCTACTGATATGCGTGGCTCTTTGTGATCCGATGTTTACCAACGACACCACCTATCTCCCACTTACAATGCTGTCCTTTAATCTCTACCCAGGAGACTCAAGAAGCCTAGACTCCAAGAACAACAGTCGGTCACTAACGGCTCCAACGACTCTCATGACCACTGAATAATGAAGTCGAAACTAACACCCCCAACGACCGTCGCTGCTAAACAAATGCAAATCAACAGCTCCGATAACGACGGGCGCGGCCAAACATCGGTACACAAAAGAGCCACGCATATCTACGGCTCTGTTAGCGACGGGCGTTGGTAAACATCGGATCACAAAGAGCCACGCATATCGGTAGCTCCGACAACGACTCCTAGAGGATAAATACTGAGTCTCATCAGCAGCCAGTCAGACTAGCTTGGTCTTGTCAGAAAGGCACGAACTGAGGAAGCCTCTTGGATGAGAGGCGAAACGTCTTCACGGATATATACCAAGTCCAGTTGCACTTGATTCAACTCCTTTGGATAACCATGACCTGGATGAATGAGAACATTCACAGACACAATTCCTATTACTGTTATGTATTTTGTATTAATGATATTGAATACAAAAAATAAATAAAAAAAAACCCATTAGAGCAGGGAAGTGATGAGCATTAACATTAGCTACAGCTAGCGTCACATTAAATGTAGATCAGTTCTTCTCTTGTTAAAACGTTCTTTTAAATTTTTGTTTTTGCGAGAAATTTGAATAAACACAGCTGTTTAAGGAGAAATTTGTTGTTTTCACAGGAATATGAACTAGAGAGGGAATTATAACCTGTTTAGTATCCTAACACTAATTGTAAGCAGCTTATAATACACTATTAAAACTACTTATGACAAGAATTGTTTTAATCAAAGAAATTGTTTAAATAAAAATAAAATAATTTATTTCCGAATCAATTAAATAGTGTGTTTTTATTCAAATAACCACTATAGATGACAGTTACAAAGTCATCATCATCATCAGGTCGCGTGTCCTTGGATGTAGTCATATTCATCTTTCACTAGTAAGACGAGTCTTACTAAAACACGTCCATGTTTCGCTACAACTATGGACGTGAGCATGTCAGATTCGACTAAGTTGGTGCCCCTGACCGTTGACCACAAAAGGGTTCTTCCGCTCAGCATCTTGTGAGTTTCACCGTTGGTCATTGATTGGCTCTTCCGCTGAAATATCACATCCACTACGTTGCATCCCCGTAGCTTTGTTATTTAACCCATAACTGGGGTAACCTTGACTCATTATCAGGGCATGTCCACATGCCAGTGGGCCATGATAATGAGTCTACGGGGGGTTACTCCTCTGGGGGTTTCTGTTTGGGGTTGCCTCACCTTTAGCCTTTGACTAAAAAGCCTTATCCCGCAAGGTAACGGTGTACTGGTTACTTCATAGGGCGCCCTTGATTCACCCATAGTCAGAGCCCCGCTAGTGAAAACAGTCTGAACCTCGAGAAGGTGGGGTTGACTTGTCTGGGAGAAGCTTTATATTGCGCTAGACAGCTTGTGTGTTTTCGACACATGCCACACCAGACCAAACAGCAATAACAAAGCAATAAGAAAAAATTTAGAATTTGGGATAGTTCAAATTATTTTTTGGGACAGTGGTGAAAAAAGTCAGGCAGGAGGCCAAGGTGTGTGTACTAAGGGACACACATCTTTGCAATAGCACATACCACCAAAACCACACAGTGGCCCATGCCTACTAGACACAAAGGATATCGATTGTCCAGCTGCCCTTGTATGTTGGCCGTCTGGCACGCTCAGCCAGTGGTCCAATGCAGGCGTAGGATCGAACTCTGCCATGTTAACGTTAGCCGCCTCAGTTAAACCTTGTGAAAAGTGATGGGCAAAGCAGTTGTTTTCAGTATACTGAATCATTAGAATCGGTTCATTAAAAAGACTTGTTCAGCCGCTCTGATGGCCGAACGGAATAACCCGCCGTTCTTGCAGTCCGCTCGTCACGTGGCTGGGAGGTTCGTATCCCAGACTTGCCGTAACCGGTCACGGCCAGAGCGTCCACGGGGTAAGGTATTTATTAGGCCACCCTTACACGAGGGATAGTGGGTGTAGATCGGTGTAGTGTTCGGGGACTCGTCGTTCTCCAGCGACCCCTCTGGCCCACCCGGGCGCCTGCAGCCAAGCAACCGAAAGCATTCTCCCTACGTCTGCTTCGCGGCCTGAAGGTAATGCAATCCATGCGAGCCTTCAGCGTGTAAAATGGCGAGAGCAGCCGACACGAGTTTGAAGGAAGCTGGTGTTACAACTATCTCCTCCCTGTGGAAACGTGAGCCAGGGGAGTTTTTCGACAAGAGTTCCGGCTATATGTCATTGGGTTAATCGGTTGGGATAAGGGGAAAAACTAGAAATAAATTTATAAGAAAAAAGACTTGTTCAAAAGATTCATTCGCCGAATCGTTCATTGCTTGACCGGAGATCCGTTGCGTAGTCCCACTCACTGAACTGAAACACAGCTGAGCGTTCAGTTCTGAGAATGGTCGTTCATGAAGGATAAGCCAGCGAACTGAGAATTTAGTTGGATAAAGGTACTGTTTGCAAACTGAGAGCTGCTATAACAAAGTCCTACCCTATATAACACATATATTTTGTGACACCTCATTATTAAATAAAATATTTGGTACTGCTTCCTACTTCGTTGTGTCAAGTTACATGTTAGCTTATGCATGTAATGTCAACCTAGATAATGTCATGTATCTTGATTGCAGTCCAAGACCATTATTTTTGACCCATTACAGCTAAATGTTAGCAACCTGAGTCAGCTGTGTATTTGCTGTCTTTAACACACCCCATTCCACCTGCAAATGGTGAGTGAGTGTATCTCTGCACGTTTGCCGGCTACTGACTTGAGAGCTCAACAGAACTGACTGAGAATGAATGAATAATTTCAGGAAGCAATTCAGTTAAGTTCACAACGCTACTTGCGAAACCTTGTTAAGCCTTGCGAATCCCCCTTGCCACATTCCTTCTTTATTCTCGTCTCTTTCACTCAAAATGGAAATTAATGGGCTTCATTTTAAGTGATGTCTTTGCGATACTTTTATTTATTTATTTTAAATTTCCTCCCTTTTTCTCCCCAATTGTATCCGGCCAATTACCCCACTTTCCTGAGCCGTCCCGGTTGCTGCTCCACCCCCTCTCCCGATCTGGGGAGGGCTGCAGACTACCACATGCCTCTGCTGATACATGTGGAGTCACCGGCCGCTTCTTTTCACCTGACAGTGAGGAGTTTCACCAGGGGGACATGGCGCTTGGGAGGATCACACTATTCCCCCCCAGTTCCCCCTCCTCTCCGAACAGGCACCTCGACCAGAGGAGGTGCTAGTGCAGTGACCGGGACACATACCCACATCTGGCATCCCACCTGTAGACAAGGCCAATTGTGTCTGTAGGGACATCCAACCAAGCTGGAGGCTATACGGGGATTCGAATCGGCGATCCCCGTATTGGTAGGCAACGGAATTAACTGCTGTGCTACCCGGACGCTTTGCAATACTTTTTAAACGCGTCTGTCCCAGATTGACTATGGTAGATTGTAATCTTTGCTCGTACACTGTGCTTATAAATTATTTTTCTGATTTGCACATATCTATTTTTAGGGCAAATGTGAGTGAAATAATTGTTCTGTAAAGCCCTGCTTTTAGTAGTCCTTATTTAGGACATCAGAGGTGAGTTCAACAAATGCCATTAGCTTTATGTTAACTGTGACTGTTATCTAACAGTCTGATTATTTAGTCTGAACATTTGGGAACATTGGCCTTGTTGAACCCGCTCTGGTCCGTATGTTATATGTTGTATTTCTGCACTCAGACTAAGCAATCAGCTGAATAAAAGGGCTTCCATAAAGAGGAATTGGGCTTTGCACTCTGACTCGGGGGGCTGCACATTTGTTTATGCTGTCCGCAGCTTCTACAAAGACCAAATGCTGGTGCTACTGAATTTGTTCCTCCTTGGTAGTAGCAGTTTTGAACAGCCAATGACAGAAGGCTAAACAGTGAGAGGGGTGCTCCAGTTATTTTTTTTCCCTCACCACTTACTGCTTGAAGCAGAGAGAAGGTGTAGGTTGTGTTAGAGGAAAAAGTTTTGCACTTTGCTAGGAAGATTTTGTGTGGGTCCGTCATATCCACTACCTTTCATAATCCATTACATATCTTAGTATAGGTGGCATTGCATAGTAACCACGAGATTGCTTTCTAGTTATCGTCATATCCAAGCTGTTAAACATGAGAAAATCCCACTGCGGTCATTATTGAAAATAATTGAGGTATAATTACTTCAAAATCAAGGAATATTTTTAATGGTAATGATGATGATGATGACGATGATGATATAATGATGATTTTAATGGTAATGATGGCATTATAGAGGAAATCATAGATGGCATTTTATTGCACAGCACAGCACCATGTTGAAAAAGTATTATTGAAGTGAGCCGAGATGGAAAGTAAAGTATACATTTATTCAAGTATTGTACTTAAGCACAGTTTTGAGGTACTGTTACTTAACTTGAGTATTGCCATTTTGTGAGACTTTATGCTTTTACTCAGCTACCACAGAGAAATATTGTACTTTTTACTTCAATACATTCAACTGATGGCTGTTACTAGTTACTCTACAGAACATAGTTTTAAATTTAACACACATGAAAAGCTCTCATACAATAAGTTGCATTCTAGAGTTAAAAATGCCCAACAAAATGAAGTAGTTAGACCAGCTACAACATGAAAACACTTAACAGGTTGTCAAATAATTTGACACTCTGAGAGGGATCATTTTTCAGAATGGGCACATTTACTTTGGATAATAAGGTACATTTTACTGCTAATACTTGATCACTTTCACTTAAGTGAAATTTTGAATACGTTACTTTTAATGGAGTATTACACTTTTACATTGATACTTTTACTTAAGTAAATGAATTGAATACTTTTTACACCATTGGAATTGAGATAGTAGTGTTTTAATACACTGGGCACCCAAGTCAACATTTTTGAAGTAATGGATAGTTGAATGAATGCTAAATTATTTTAACAACATGTGTGCGTAAAAAGCAACAAATAACATAGTCAGTGTTTGATTTAAGCTGCACCATTGCGTCATTGGCCCCCTAAAAATCAAAAATGACCTTTTAGATATTGGATGCATAAGGGCTAGGGAGGGGAAGTATCAGGGACCTTAAAGGGTATTCGATATTTTTAAACCTGGGCCTTGTTTTCCCATCATTTGGGGTCTAATGCCCTTTTTCCCCTACATGGTACTGGCTCAACTCGACTCGACTCGCAGAGTGTCGTTTTCCATTACCGTAACAGTACCCCCTCAGTGTAGCTGGTCTGCGTTGATTTTGGTACCCGCTCCAGTTTTTTTGGAGCCTCGACAAAGGTGGTACCAGAAAAGTGGTAACGGTTACAAAATGTCGGTACTTTCCAGTAATGGAAAACAAAAAAGTCGACTCGAGTTGAGCCGGTACCATGTCGTGGAAAAAGGGGCATAAGTGACTAATAGAGACAAAATATTTTGGAATTGGTCCAGTATTAAGCGAGAATGCTTCAGCCAGCAGCTGCGATGTAATTCCTTGGGGCAATTGAAAGAAGAAAGAAAGACACTTTATTTGTCATTGTAAGCAAGCATACAACAGAATTCAACCTTTGCATTTAACCCATCCTATTGTATAGGAGCAGTGGGCAGCTGTGGCGCAGCCCGGGGACCAACTGCAGTTCTTCTTTCCATTGCCTTGCTCAGGGACACAGACAGGAGTATTAACTCTTAACATGCATGTCTTTTTGATGGTGGGAGGAAACCGGAGCACCTGGGGGAAACCCACGCAGACCCGGGGCGAACATGCAAACTCCACAAAGAAAGGACCTGGGACAGCCTGGGGTTCTAACCCAGGACCTTCTTGCTGTGAGGCAACAGTGCTAACCACTGGGCCAACCGTGCCACCTATCAAATTGCACCCATCAAAGTAAAATTGCACTGCTTGTTTTTGCCAAGGATAGGCTCGGATTGTTACTATAAGTGTCTGACAACATTATGGAAAGGATCCCAACAGAGATGGATCTTTTTTCTCTACGTTTCACTTCTTCCGGTCTCTGTTGCAACATTCTTTTTACTGCTTCGATTATTTGTGTGCACGTGTGTGGTTTTGGATGTTTACAAAAGAAGTCACGCTGAATCTTATCAGAGCTAACCATTCATATGAGGAAGCATAGCCTTAGACATAGAGGAGCTGCTAGCAATAATTTATTTCCATGACTGAATATTTTGCTGAGTTCGACAATGTAGCTGAGGCAGTTTAATTCATTGCCCATGTGCATTTATTTGAGCCAGAATGTACGGATGAAGAGCTCCTAGAAATGAAAGAGAGGACGAGGAGAGAGAGGGGGGCAACAGGTAGAGGAGGGTGATCCAGCTTTGGCTGGCAGTAGTTGTCCCGACGATGTGCAGAACTGTAGCAAATACAGAGGTATAAAGTTGATCAGCCACAGCGTGAAGATATGGGAAAGAGTAGTAGAAGCTAGGTTAAGAGGAGAGGTGACGATTACCGAGCGGCAGTATGAATTCATGCCACGAAAGAGCACCATAGATGTGATCTTTGCTTTGAGAGTGTGGATTGAGAAGTATAGAGAAGGCCAGAAGGAGTTACATTGTGTCTTTGTGGATTTAGAGAAAGCATACGACAGGGTGCCGAGAGAGGAGATGTGGTATTGTATGAGGAAGTCGGGAGTTGCAGAGAAGTATGTAGGAGTGGTGCAGGATATGTATAAGGGAATTGTAACAATGGTGAGGTGTGTGGTTAGAATGACAGATGGGTTCAAGGTGGAGGTGGGATTACATCAAGGATCGGCTCTGAGCCCTTTCTTGTTTGCAATAGTGATGGACAGGTTGACAGACAAGATCAGGCAGGAGTCTCCATGGACGATGATGTTCGCAGATGACATTGTGATCTGTAGCAAGAGTAGGGTGCAGGTTGAGGAGAGCCTGGAGAGGTGGAGGTATGCACTGGAGAGAAGAGGAATGAAAGTCAGTAAGAGCAAGACGGAATACCTATGCGTGAATGAGAGGGAGGACAGTGGAATGGTCAGGATGCAAGGAGTGGAGTTGATGAAGGCATATGAGTTTAAATACTCGGGGTCAACTGTCCAAATTAACGGGGAGTGCAGGAGAGAGGTGAAGAAGAAAGTGCAGGCAGGGTGGAGTGGGTGGAGAAGAGTGTCAGGAGTGATTTGTGACAGAAGGGTACCAGCAAGAGTTAAAGGGAAGGTTTACAAGATGGTTGTGAGACCAGCTATGTTATATGGTTTGGAGACAGTGGCACTGACGAAAAGACAGGAGGCGGAACTGGAGGTGGCAGAGTTGAAGATGCTAAGATTTTCACTGGGAGTGAAGAAGGAGGACAGGATTAGGAACGATTATATTAGAGGGACAGCTCAAGTTGGACGGTTTGGAGACAAAGCAAGAGAGGCAAGATTGAGATGGCTTGGACATGTGTGGAGGAGAGATGCTGGGTATATTGGGAGAAGGATGCTGAATATGGAGGTTGCCAGGAAAGAGGAAAAGAGGAAGACCAAAGAGCAGGTTTATGGATGTGGTGAGGGAAGACATGCAGATGGCTGGTGTGACAGAGGAAGATGCAGAAGACAGGAAGAAATCGAAACGGATGATCCACTGTGGCGACCCCTAATGGGAGCAGCCGAAAGTAGTAGTAGTAGTAGTAGTCGTCCTCCCGGTCAAAATGGTCACTGCAGCCCCGATGTCCCAGAAAGTTGAATCAGTTCAGCTGGATGCAGTTTAGTGGGGGAAACGTTTCATGACTCATCTAGGTGAGTTGTAGATATCACCAACTTTATAAACAGCACAGTTGCATAATGACCAAAACTGGCAACCGGGATTTTGGTTGTCATATACAAATTGCGTTTCAAGTTCAACTTTATTATCATGTGTATTGGAATACAATGAGATTCTAATGCTCTGGCTCTCTCTAAACAAGAAAAGAAAAGAAAAACTACAGACCTACATAGACTATGTACACAGAATTCATACATTATATACACAATATAGAAAAGTACATGATAACGTGACAATGTAAAGTGCATGAGGGTGCGTCAGCTGTTCAGCAACCTGCCTGTGGAAAGAAACTTACTGAGATGGGGGGTGTATGATTTGATGCTCTGGTAACATTTTTTAGATGGAAGGAGCAAGAACCAAACATTGAACAGGGTGGCTGGTGTGCTTAAGGATGTTTTGGACTTTCCTTTTGCAGCGAGAGGTGTAAATATTATGACACTGTGGTAGTTCCATATCAGTGATTTTTGCCACTGTCTTTAGATTCCTTTGAAGCAGTCTGGAGTTCTGAGCAGTCAGGTTCCCAAACCACACTGTGATACAACCTGTGAAGACACTCTCGATTGCACTGCGATAAAAGTTCATAAGAGTTTTGGTACTCATACTAAAATTCTTGAGACGCCTCAGAAAATAGAGTCTCTGCTATGCCTTCTTCAGGATGCAGTTGGTGTTGAGACCATGTGAGGGTGTCTGTGATGTGTAAACTAAGACTGTCCACAATTTCAACAGATGACTCATTGATGGAAATAGGAATGTGAATTTCTCTGATCATTCTAAAGTCAACAGTGTTTTCTTTTGTCTTATTTAGCAAGATATTGTTATCATGGCACAATATGATTAAATCCTCACCTCCCTCCTATAGGCCCCTTCATCATTGTCGCTTATTAGTCCAGTCACTGTGGTGTCATCTGCAAATGGACAATGTTTCCCACCCACTCCATGAAATGCTGATTGGGCACAGGAGTACTTTTAGTAATAGACTCATTCTGCCAAAAAGCACCACAGAGCACCACAGGAGGTCATTCCTGCCTGTGGCCATCAAACTTTACAACTCCTCCCTCAGACTCGGAACTGTCAGACACTCTGAGTTAATGGTCATTGGACTGGCCCTGTCGGGTTTTGTTTGTGCTGCTTGTTGTGTGCTGCGGTAGTGCAGTACAGATAGGGTGTTATGTGCACCATGCTTGTTGATATATTTTGTTCTTATTTCTGTTTCTTATTTGATCTTTATTTCTATTTGTTTCTGTTTCTGTTTTCTTATCATGTATCTTGTTAGTTTTTTAGTTATTAGAGCATGAGTGTCTGTAATAGAACCAAATTTCCCCTCGGGGATGAATAAAGTATTCTGATTCTGAAATTTAATGATGCTGTTGTTGTCATATTTGGCAACACAGTTGTGTGTAAACAGATTGTACAATAGGGGACAGCAGCCCTGAGGTGTGCCTGTTCTAAGAACTAATGTAGATGAGTATGTTTTACCTGTTCTCACAGTCTGGGGCCTTCCTGCATATGAAACCGATTGGCAGTTTCGGTCGTTATGCAACTGCCAGTGACTGGTCGTCATATGCAAATTACATATGAAACCAATCGCTGGTTTCGGTCATTATGCAACTATACTGGTGATCGGTCATCATATACAAATTACATATGAAACCGACAGCCGGTTTCGGTCGTTATGCAACTATGCCTTGCGTTTCGGTCTTTATGCAACTGTTCGTCTGTATATGCTAGCTTAAATAAATACGGGTGGCCATTGAGTCCAAATGCCTCATCCACATTGTCAAAATCATCTAAATAGTCATCCATGACTTTGGAAATAAATTGTTTCTAGTATTTCCTCTCTGTCTCAGGCTATGCTACCTCAAATTAATGGCAAGCTCTGATAAGATTCAGCATGACTTATTCTTTTGTAAACATTTGAAACCATGCCCCCGCATGCAAATAGTACAAGCAGTAAAAGGGACGTTACAACAGAAACTGGAAGAAGCGAAACTTAAAGAAATCTCTTTTAGGGCTGCATGATTATGGCCAAAATGATGATCACAATTATTTTGATCAGTATTGAGATAACGATTACTTATCACGATTATTTGTTGGTTTTAGGGACAAAATGTTTTTACTGCACATTCACATTTAAATAAATCACTGCTTTCACTTCCATGTTGTGATACGTTCTTGCTAATATACAAATCTTTGCATCAGAATAAGACTGGTCCTTATTCACTTGGACAAGGATAGGGATTCAATGGGGTAACCTTAGTGACCTTATTTTTTTGGCCTTCATGCATTCATTGCACTGCAGTTTGTGGTGTTTTTTGAATGGGTTAGCTGTGTTGCTTTGCAGCGCAGTAACAATTCTAAACCCCTCCTTGCATATGATTTGTTCATGGGTAACATCACTTGCCCTAAATCCAAAATACTTCCAAACAGATGATGATCCGTTTTGAGGGATTATAGCTCTTCGCCTCTGCTCCAGACATTTGATTTCCATCTTGCCTGTCTGCTCTCTGTTGTATATTACTCTTTTAATCTGGACTGAAGCTATAACATCCAGGAAATTCTTCCACAGCAGCCAGTGCTAAAGTAAAAGCGCAAGAAAGAGATTTTTTTTTACGTGAGTGAATACAATAAGTGCTAAGAGCAAGTAACAGGGTAGTAGTTCCTGAAGAAGTGAGTTTTCAACCTGCGCTGAAAGATGGGCAGTGACTCCGCTGTCCTGACATTAGTGTGGAGTTCATTCCACCACTGTGGGGCCAGGACAGAACAGAGCCGTGACCGGGTCGATCAGCAGCAGGGGCCTCTGAGCAATGGGGCAACCAGGCGTCCTGAGGCAGCAGAGCGAAGTGGTTGGGCGGGGGTGTAGGGCTTGACCATGGCCTGGAGATAGGAAGGAGCTGTTCCTTTCACTGCCTTGTAGGCTACCACCACAGTCTTAAACTGGATGCAAGCAGCTACTGGGAACCAGTAGCCAGGACATGAGAAGGGGAGTTGTGTGGGAGAACTTAGGGCGGTTGAACACCAGACGAGCTGCAGCTTTCTGAACAAGCTCCAGAGGTCTGATGGCCAATGCCAGGGTGCCAGCAAGGAGGGAGTTGCCGTAGTCCAGCCGGGAGATAACCAGAGCCTGGATAAGGCCCTGTGCCGTCTGTTCGGTGAGGAATGGGCGAATCCTCCTGATGTTATAGAGGAGAAATTCGCAGGAGCGAGCAACCGATGCAACGTTTGCAGCAAACGACAGTTGGTCGTCCAGGCTCACACCCAGATTCCTCGCAGTCCGAGTTGGCGTCACCACGGTGTTGTCAATGGTGATGGCCAGGTCTCGGTGTGGGCATCCTTTCCCCGGGAGGAACATCAGCTCTGTCTTCTCCAGATTGAGCTTTCAGGTGGTGTGTCGCCTTCCACTCCGAGATGCCGGTCAAGCACGCAGCAATGCGTGTCTCTACTTGGAAGGACAAAATCAGCTGGGTGTCATCGGCATAACAAGCACTCGATTTGATATGGAGTGAAGTGTTCTATGAGCGGAGCACACATTTTAAAAATCAATATCGCAGTTGATCATGTCAATTTAATTGTGAGAAGCCAAAATCGTGATTGTGATTAATATTCGATTAATCCCTACAGAGACCAGGGCTCTGTAGGGATTCTTTCCATAACGTTGTCGGACTTATAATAATCTGAGCCTATCATTGGCAAAAACAAGCACTATTAGTGCACATACTTTGACGGGTGCAATTGCCCCCATGGATTACATCGCAGCCCGTTTTGCATTTTTGCCCAATACTGGACCAATTCCAAAAATGTTGTCCCTATTAGTCATTTAGATCCCAAATGATGCAAAAATAGGTTTCAGGTTTATAAATACTGGAATTATCCTTTAAAGGGAAATTCCGCCACTTATAATGTGGACATTCCAGAAGCACTAATGGCAGTGGTTGGGCTGTCAGGACCATCAGGGTCTTCTCTGCTGGCCTTGTCAAAATACAAATCATAATTTGTTTTTCATAGGTAAATTGAAGTGTGCCGGAATTGTATCTGAATTCAATTAATTGTGTTGTCGTGGGGCTGAGTAGGGATTTCCTACATCATCTAAACGCATCACAGCTTCTTGGACAAGCACTAGTGGTATTGCTAGTCTTTCCTTGAAGCCAGAAGCTGCAAACTGATTATAACTTTGAGTGACCGTATCATCAGCCAATCAAATTGATGTGTAGTGGGGGGCGTGGCCGGGACGTCGAGGATGTAGGACACGTTTCTCTATTGCTCCTGAGTTAGTGACCAAATTTATATATTTAATCTCGCTAAATCGTGCATGTCTTTGGTGGTCAAGCGTCTAAAGAGTCCTTTAAACGATTCACACTATATTTGAGGACTTTGAAGGTGAAATGACATCTAATCGACCGAAAACGGAGTCTGCAAGAGCAGGCCGCAATAAGCCTGCGCCCTCTCCTGAATCTGATCCGCTCCCAACATCGGGTGCTACAGCTAGTGCTGACAGCATGACAGTACTGACCGCGGAAATGCTACAATCCATGATGGGCTCCCTCAAAACCGATATTTTCGGTAAGATTGACACTTCAGCTACCACTCTCAGATCAGAGATGATACTGGTCAAAGACGAGCTTAAAAGATCTATCGAGAGGATCCAGAATAAACTCGACGCACATGGAGTCGTTTTATCAGAGCCGGAGCGCAGTGCTACAGATCACAGCACTCGGATTACCGAGCTAGAGGCGAACGTCGGCTCACTAACAACTAGGGTGACATACCTGGACAACAGATGCGAGGACCTGGAAGGTAGAATGCGGAGGAACAACATCCGTCTTCTGGGAATACCGGAGGGAGTGGAGGGCCCGCGACCGACAGAATTCGTAGCCGGGCTGCTTCAGGAGCTGCTCGGCCTGGATGAGAAGCCGCTGCTAGACCGGGCCCATCGCACCCTGCGGAGCCGACCCCGGGAGGGTGAACCTCCGCGACCATTTGTCATCAGGGTGCATTTCTTTCACGTCCGGAACGACATGCTGAAGAGATCTGGAGATGCGTCTCCTCTCCTCTACAAGGGCAGAAGAGTCTCGATATTTCCGGACTACACCACGGCTGTGGCCAAGAAGCGGGCTAGCTTCGGAGATGTGAAGCGCCAGCTGCGCGCCTGTCCCGGCGTGAAGTATGGTCTCATCTACCCTGCGGTTCTGAGACTGACCCTGCCGGACAGCTCCACACACAGGTTTGAGGACCCGGCTGTTGCGGCCGATTTCGTCAAAAACAGGGTGAAAAAAGCTGTCATGCCACCGCCGGGTCTGTAGCTCAAAATATCAGTTGGCTGGTCTGGTTAGCAGGCTAGTTAGCGGGCTGGCTGGTAGGCAGATTAGCTAGTGAAGTTGGTCTTGCAGTGCTCATTGTTGACATTTGAACGCAGCTGTTTTTTTATTTTCAGTACATGTTGGAGAGTGAAGCTAGCCTTGCAGTGCTCATTGTTGACACTTGAATGTAGTGGGTTTTTTATTTTTATTTTCAATACATGTTGATGAGTATACAGCGGACTACTCACATTAAGGTGATATAATGTGGAGATATATTTTATTCCACTTACATTACTGCCTACTATTTGTGTCATTCTCATTTCATTTTGTTTTGATCTGAGCTGCCTGCACTGCCAGTATTTGGTTGTTTACATGGTTGAAGTTCAATTTTGCCACTTTATAGATTTTGTACCTCTCTTAACTGAGTTAGTTTTCCTCGGGTCCTAATGTTATTGGAGACCGACTTATGCACATTTGCTTTATTCTAGTTCAATGGTCACAAATCTCAGGTAGCTAAGAGTAAGCTAGCTAAGTTGGTATGTGTTGCTCTAAAGGTTTTTTGTATTTAGGGGTTTGCTTGCATCTCAGTTGGGGAGATGCTTCGGCAAGAGGGATTTTGTGGGAGGGTTTTTTTCCTTCTGTATTTGTGTTTTGTTTTCTTGTGTTTTGTCACTTGTTTTTGTTTTTTGAATTTGCACTATTGAGGTCAGCCAAAATATTTAATTTGCATTATGCCTTGTCCTTAACATGTACTCTCTCTCTTAAGACATGACTCAGCCTGACGTAGCTCATCCTGCTGGAGGGAATGGTTTTAATTTTCTCACTTGGAATTGTAGGGGCATTAACAACCCAGTTAAACGCAGTAAGGTTCTCCACCACCTCCATCAGTTGAAAGCTCACATTATCTTCCTCCAAGAAACTCATCTCAAGGTACCACAACACTCAATACTTAGGTGCAGATGGGTGGGTCAGGTGTTCCATTCCTCATTTCAGAGTAGGTCAAGAGGGGTGGCTATCTTACTTCACAAATCAGTACCTTTTACATGTTCTAATGTGATAGCTGATCCCAATGGTAGATATGTAATTGTCAGTGGTAGGTTATTCGATACGAAGGTGGTTCTTGTTAATGTTTATGGTCCTAATTGGGACAATGGGGATTTTTTCAAATCGGTTTTCTCCACACTCCCTGATATGTCCTCCCATATGCTGATCATAGGCGGTGACTTTAACTGCTGGTTGGACCCACATTTGGATCGATCCTCCTCTAAATCTACTACTTTATCAACCTCAGCTGGGGTTGTCCGTACCTTTATGTCTGATTTCGCTGTTTCAGACCCTTGGAGAACATTTAATCCATCTGGGAGGGCATACTCTTTTTTCTCTTCGGTACACCACACTTTTACGCGCATAGACTACTTCCTTGTAGATGATAGACTTCTCCATTCCATATCTTCGTGCTTATATAATCCAATTGTGGTTTCGGACCATGCCCCTGTCACTATGGGAGTAGTCTTTCAAACAGCTAATAATCAGAGACCGCCTTGGCGGCTTAACACTCAATTACTCAGTAACGAAAATTTTATTAACTTTGCTTCGGCCCAAATTGACTTTTTTATGGATACAAATAGAACCCCAGGTATCTCTGCGTCTACCCTATGGGAAACTTTGAAAGCTTATCTTAGAGGTGAAATTATTTCCTACACCACATATGAGAACAAACTTAAAAAAGATAAATTGTCCATGCTAACACGCCGCATTGCCCAATTAGATAACGCATATTCCGTTTCACCATCTCCAGATATTTATAAGGAGCGCTTAACTTTGCAAGCAGAATTTGACACTTTGCTAACAGATCAAGTTACTGAGCTGCTTGTCAAGTCTAGGAGCACCTACTATGAACAGGGAGACAAAGCCAGTAAGTTATTAGCACACAAGTTGCGTCAAGTTTCATCATCACATCAAATTCCCAAAATTCATACATCATCCGGAATATCATTAGACCCTAGGGAGATAAATGATGAGTTCAGAAGTTTCTACCAGTCTCTATATACTTCTGAAAGTGATGCTGATTTATCAGAATTTGATGACTTCTTCCACTCCCTTGATGTACCTTTAGTCAACCAGGATTTGGTTAAAGAATTAGAACAACCAATCACTGTTGAAGAACTGTCTAGAGCTGTCAAATCCCTTCAATCCGGGAGAAGCCCAGGGCCTGACGGTTACTCGACAGAGTTTTATAAAAAGCTTCTCCCCAAAATAGCCCCTATTCTAATTGAAATGTATAATGAAGCATTTGTTAATGGTATTCTTCCACAGACTCTCACTCAAGCGACTATCTGTTTAATTCTTAAAAATAATAAAGACCCTCTTGAATGTGCATCATATCGTCCAATTAGCCTGTTAAATGTTGACTATAAGATTTTAGCCAAACTTCTGGCAACACGCCTGGAAACAGTTCTCCCATCGATTATCTCTCCTGATCAAACAGGATTTATTAGAAATAGACATTCATTCTTCAATCTTAGGCGACTATTTAATATCATGTACAATTCCTCTGACACCAACACCTCGGAGGCCATTATATCCCTGGACGCGGAGAAGGCGTTTGACAGGGTGGAGTGGAAGTACCTTTTCTATACACTAAATAAATTCGGCTTTGGTTCAAAATTCACTACTTGGGTAAGACTTCTGTATGCGTCCCCCCAAGCCTCTGTCAGGACTAATAACACTCAGTCAGGCTGTTTCCCTCTGCAACGGTCAACACGCCAGGGTTGCCCTCTAAGCCCTTTATTGTTTGCTCTCACCATAGAACCCCTTGCAATAGCACTTCGTTCCAACCCTCTTATCAAAGGTATAGTTCGATACGGACATGAGCACAAGGTGTCTTTATATGCAGATGACTTATGGCTATACACATCTAATCTTTCTGTTTCTGTTCCTGCTGCCCTTGCTACTATTACATCCTTTGGTCATTTATCAGGGTATAAACTGAATCTCAGTAAAAGCGAATTGATGCCGCTTAATGTGACTGCGGAAAAATTCCCATTACATACCTTGCCATTCAAAGTTGCTCATAGTTGTTTCACTTATCTTGGTGTACAGGTCACGAGTCGATTTGAAAACCTTTTTCGGGCCAACTTTTCCTCGCTTTTAACCCGCACTAAGGATGATTTTGAACGCTGGTCAGTGATGCACCTCTCTTTAGTAGCGAGAATTAATTCTGTTAAAATGAACACACTCCCTAAATTTTTATATCTCTTTCAGTGCCTACCGATTTTTCTTCCCAACACATTTTTCAAAAAAATAGACGGCCTAATTCTACCTTTCATATGGGATAAGAAGACTCCTAGGATACGAAAACAGCTCTTGCAGAGACCCAAGTCAGACGGAGGTATGGCGCTACCAGATTTTAGATTTTATTATTGGGCGGCTAATCTTAGGGTCATTCAGTTCTGGTTGCGAGGTGGAGAGATGTCACCGTCCCCAATTTGGTTAAAGATGGAAGCTGCTTCGTCTGTACCGGCATCATTGTCTTCCCTCGCTCACTCCTCCATTACAGGCCCTTATTCCTCTTTCACCAAGAATGTGTGTGTCAAAACAACATTGAGGATCTGGAATCAATTTAGACGCCATTTTGGGTTTCAGACAACCTCTCTTTCTGCTCCGATGGCCTCGAACCCTGCTTTTGCCCCATCTATGGTTGATAGTGCTTTCTCAATATGGTCTAGTCTTGGTATAAAAAGGTTTAAAGATCTCTACATTGACAATACATTTAGTACGTTTGAGCAACTAGCAGTTAAATTTGGTCTTCCCAGGCATCATTTTTTTAGATTTTTACAGATCCGGAGTTACGTCCGCAATTTGGATCCTCATTTCCCCACCCTTCCTGGTGAAACACAGTTTGACACCTTTCTTACCCCGCTTCCCACTCTGAAAGGTACCTTGTCAATAATTTATAGACAAATTTGTTCTTTAAGAATTGCCTCACTTAATGACATTAAATCCTCATGGGAGGAGGAACTGGGGGAGGGAATATCTGATGGGCTGTGGGAGAGGGCACTCGGAAGGGTACATACCTCTTCGGTCTGCGCCCGACATGGTCTCATTCAATGCAAAATCATTCATAGGGCTCATTGGACCAAAGCGAGACTAGCGAAAATTTACAAAGACATAAATCCTAACTGTGTGAGGTGTAACCAGTCTCCTGCTAACCATGTGCACATGTTTTGGTGTTGCTCATCTCTTGATGGTTTTTGGAAAGATATTTTTAGCACACTTTCAGAAGTATGTGACACACAGATCAAGCCAGACCCTTTTATTGCGCTATTTGGGGTGCCCTCGCCCACATTGCAACTGACCAATATTAATAAGGATTTTATTGCCTTTGTTACCCTGTTGGCGAGACGATTGGTTTTGCTTAGTTGGAAATCCTCTGTACCCCCTTCTCATGCTCTTTGGATTAAGTCTGTTTTAAATTGTATAAAGCTGGAAAAATTTAGGCACACACTCAAAGGGTCCCTAAACAAATTCTGGGCAATGTGGACCCCTTCTTTTCTTATGTTAAGCGACTTCATTTCCCTGTTATTCCAGAGTGATGTGTGTGTATATATATATGCATATTTTTTCCTTTTTATTGATGTCCTTGTTGGATGGAGGTGGGGGCGTGGCAAGCTCCGGTGATGAAGGAGGTAGGGTGTATGTGTACATGATGTCTGTGAGGGACTGTGCTGGGTTGGCTGGCCTGCGGACAAGTGCATTGGAATATGTGTACTTGTATTTATTTAGTTATTTTTATTTATTTTTTATTTTTTTAATTATTTTAGTTAATTTGTTTTGATTTGATTTGATTTTTTTTTCTCCTTTGAGGGTGTGTTTTTATTCCTCATTGTATTCTGGTGTGTTAGTGTATTGTTGGATGTGTTTTGTGTTCATGCTGTACAACTTACGAGGACAATTATTTTGTAAATGTTGATTATGCGGAAAATTCAATAAACAAAGTTATAAAAAAAAAAAAAAATTGATGTGTAGTGACAGAACGCCCTAGGGCCCTGGATGTATCAGTGGTACCCCCGGTGTTGTCATCAACTTTGAGGTTGAGGCGCATTGTGAGCAAACTGAGCGCAATGGCAGCCGCATTCACAGCTACTGACGATTTTATTGCCGATCTACTTAATGTTTTTTGCAAATCTGGAAGGATTGTCTGTATTTTTTTTATACATTTTCCCAAACGGACTAAATTACTTGATGAATTTTGCAAGAGAAGGCTGCCTTGAATCTCTCAAGTGAGGTGGAACTTTAACTGTAGGTTGGTGTGCACATTTTTCTTGTTGAATTGAAGGTGGTGTACTGATAATATTGTGGCTATATTTTATTGAATTTGTTTATTGAAATTCTATTGAATTTGAAGTTGCGCAAGTGACTGAACACTACATCAACTGTGGAAAATTGTTTATCTCCACCAGGTGGTATCCGTTTGATAGTGCGTGCACGCTTGTGTGTGTGTCTATCTGTAGCTAATCTCAAATTACTAGACCTATCAGCCTTTTTTTTTGTGTGCACCATTATAACTGTATGATCAAGAACCTCTCTTGGTGCGGTGATTAAAAACCTTCCGGAAACATTTGTTCTTGCTATCGCCGCCCCCTCTCTTCAATCACTCTCTAGCTAGCTTGAGAACGCTGTCCTCTGTCGCTGCATGTATGTGTACAATTGATTTAGCTCGGGCAGCGACAATGCCCATTATGTATTCGGGTATGAATGTTGAAAGTAAAGGAGATATTACTCATATTTCGCAAATCAGCAAATAATTCACTACTGATCTCTGCATGGGAGAAGTGGAGGAACATTGGATGAACCAAAAATAATTTGCTCTAGCCACCTCGCCGCCATGTTTGTTTAAATGAGATCATGAGGGGGATTAGAGAGGAAGTGCCGTAGATTCCAATGTTAAAACTCCGCTATAAAAATACAATTTCAGGAGTAGGATTGATCACAGTCACGGCTGGAAATAACCTCAGTAGCCATGATAAAACATTTCCCGTGCCTGAGCTATGTTTTTTACCTTTTTTTTTTAATTACTTTAGAATAAATGAAAGTCATTCACCTACATTTTTATACCATGAAAACCGGAACGGTTTAACACATCTGAAATCTTTTAATAAGGGTCTCTTCTCCCGGTAGGTGAAAAAAGGGGTGGTTTGTTGCCAAGTCCGAGCACCGAAGAAGGGGAGATACATCTGGCGGAGATACCGAGTGCACTCTTCTAGTTGTTTTTGTGCCATGTGGTATGCATGTGCAATCTGGTTGCTGGGTGACATAAAAGAAGATCTGATGGTGATGCGGCAATAGCTGCTATAGTGCATAGTGGTGTGCGTTGTGGTTGTTGAAGATCAGCTGTCATGTTGATTAGTAGTGTATATAGTGCGTGATTGTGTATTTTTTATGTGGCTTTGTTGACTGTACATTACATTACATTACATTACAGTCATTTAGCCGACGCTTTTATCCAAAGCGACTTACAACAAGTGCATTTAACGTAGGAAATCAGGAGAACTACTAGTCATCAGAGGTCATAAGTACATCTAAACAAGCATCTAAGACCAAAACCAGTGCTCAAGTAAAAGCGCAAGAAAGAGATTTTTTTTTTGTTTTTTTAAATGAGTGAATACAATAAGTGCTAAGAACAAGTAACAGGGTAGTAGTTCTTGAAGAGGTGAGTTTTCAACCTGTGCCAAAAGATGGGCAGCGACTTCGCTGACCTGACATCAATGGGGAGTTCATTCCACCACTGTGGGGCCAGGACAGAAAAGAGCCGTGACCGGGTCGATCGGCAGCAGGGGCCCGAAAGGGCAACCAGGCGTCCCGAGGCAGCAGAGCGAAGTGGTCAGGTCGGGGTGTAGGGCTTGACCATGGCCTGGAGGTAGGAAGGAGCTGTTCCTTTCACTGCCCTGTAGGCTAGCACCACAGTCTTAAACTGGATGCGAGCAGCTACAGGGAACCAGTAGCCAGGACATGAGAAGGGGAGCTGTGTGGGAGAACTTAGGGCGGTTGAACACCAGATGAGCTGCAGCTTTCTGAACAAGCTCCAGAGGTCTGATGGCCAATGCCAGGGCGCCAGCAAGGAGGGAGTTGCCGTAGTCCAGCCGGGAGATGACCAGAGCCTGGATAAGGCCCTGTGCCGTCTCGTCGGTGAGGAATGGGTCAATCCTCCTGATGTTATAGAGGATAAATCTGCAGGAGCGAGGAACCGATGCAACGTTTGCAGCAAATGACAGTTGGTCATCCAGGCTCACACCCAGATTCCTCGCAGTCCGAGTTGGCGTCACCACGGGTTGTCAATGGTGATGGCCAGGTCTCGGTGCAGGCAACCTTTCCCCGGGAGGAACATCAGCTGTCTTGTCCAGATTGAGCTTCAGGTGATGTGTCGCCATCCACTCTGAGATGTCAGTCAAGCACGCACCAATGCGTGTCTACTTGTGTGTCAGAGGGAGGAAAGGACAAGATCAGCTGGGTGTCATCGGCATAACAATGGTAAGAGAAGTCATGCGAGCGAATAACAGAACCCAGGGATGTTGTGTACAGAGAGTAAAGGAGAGGACCCAGAACCGAACCCTGTGGAATGCCTGTAGTCAGTCTGCGAGGCTCCGACACAGATCCCCTCCATGTCACCTGGTAGGAGCGACCCATCAGGTAGGATGCAAACATTGAGAGTGCAGAGCCTGTGACACCCAGCCCCTCGAGGGTAGAGAGGAGGATCTGGTGGTTCACTGTGTCGAACACAGCTGACGGGTCCAGGAGTATCAGGACAGAGGGGAGAGAGAGTTTGCTCTCACAGAGTGCAACGATTCTGTCACTGCAAGGAGTGCTGTCTCTGTTGAGTGACCTTCCTCGAAGCCAGACTGGTTGGGGTCCTGGAGGAGGTACAAAGAAAGTTGGTTAAAGACAGCACATTTGAAGGTTTTGGATAGAAAGGATAGAAGGGAAACCGGTCTGTAGTTTTTGACGTCAAAGGGGTTAAGTGATGGTTTCTTGAGAAGGAGGGTGACTCTAGCAGTATTGAAGGCAGATGGAAAGCATCCTGCCAAGAGGGAGGTGTTGATGAGGTGGGTTAGAAAGAGAAGGAGTTCAGGTGCTATAGACTGAAGAAGAGGGGAGGGGACCGGGTCAAGGGAGCATATGGTGGGGCGACTGGATGTGATAAGGTTCAGGACCTCGTCGGGGGAGAGGGGAGCGAGGTGAGGGATGGTGCAGAGGGTGGGATAGTGCAAGCAGCACTAACCGGGTGGTGAGAAAAGGAGGATCTGATGTCGTTTACCTTCTTGTCAAAGAAGTTAGCGAAGTCATCACGGAGAAGGGATGAAGTAAGAGGAGGAAGTGGGGGTTGAAGAAGTGTAGAGAACATTTCAAAGAGTTTCTTAGGATTAGAGGCAGAGGGTAGGATTTTAGAGCGATAGAAGGCAGCCTTAGCAGCAGAAAGGGAGGAGGAGAAAGTGGAAAGAAGAGATTGGAAGTTGAGAAGGTCCTCTGGGAGTTTGCCTTTTCTCCATTTGCACTCTGCCACTCTTAGGCTCCGTCTGTCAGTACGTACTGAGTTGGACAGCCAAGGGGCAGGCGGAGGTGGGCATGCAGGCCTGGAGGTGAGGGGACAGGGATTGTCCAGAGAAGGGGAGAGGGTAGAGAGAAGAAGATCAGTAGCAGTGTCAGGGGGTAGGAGAGAGAAAGAGTCAGGTGTAGGGAGGATAGAGGTAACAGAGGAAGAAAGATCAGTGGCGGAGAGAGAGCGGAGGTGTCTACGGGTGGAAACCATGTGGGTAGGGGGAGGGGCTGAGGGGAGTGAAGAGAGGGAGCGAGAGTAGGACATGAAATAGTGGTCAGAGAGCGGGAGGGGAGTAACAGAGAGATTGAAAATAGGGCAGTGTCTAGTAAAGATAAGGTCCAGCTGGTTGCCGGCCTTGTCGGTAGGAGGAGAGGGTGAGAGGTGAAGGTCAAAGGAGGAGAGGAAAGTCAGCTAGAAGGATAAGTGCAGAGTCATCAACAGGGAGGTGTGAGACAAGTGTGTCAAGCTCCTCCAGAAACTCACCAAGGGGGCCTGGTGGGCAGTACACAACCACAACGATGAGTTTCACTGGATAAGAGACAGTAACAGCATGAAATTCAAAAGAGGGTGGAGAAAATTGTGGAACGGAAACAAGAGAGTATTTCCATTTCAGGGAGATTAGCAGGCCAGTACCACAACCCCGCCTCCCAGCTCTGGGAGTGTGAGAAAAAGAGTACACATCAGACAGAACTGCGGGTGTGGTAGTGTTTTCTGGCATGATCCAGGTCTCAGTTAGAACAAGAAAGTTGAGGGAGAGCAAGGATGCGTAGTCTGAGATAAACTCAGTTTTCGGCACCGCAGGCTGGCAATTCCAGAGCCCTCCTGTCACCACCTGCTCAACGTGAGTGGAGAGAGTGGGATAGATGAGATTGGTAGGGTCACAGCGCCTAGGAGTGACCCAACATCTATGCCAGCCCCGGGAAGAGGAAAGGACAGGAATGCAAAGGAAACGCATAGTCTATACTAGGTACACAAAATACAGATGGATGACTGGATCTAAAAAGAGCAGTCCTTGCTTGACGACGTCTTTGCTTGAAAAAGTCGCGCTTGCCTTTGTTCACTCTAGCCTTGTTCAACCTAGACCTGTTTGCTCTTGGCTTGTTTGCCTGACGCTTGGAAGTAGCAGCAGTGATTTAAAGAACACTGATTGCTAATTGTCTGCCAGGAGTGCGGGCCCAACCCTGGCCACTTAACACCCAATTGGCCAAATAGGTACACTGAACTTAGGCCTATTGCCCAGAAACTGGTCACTTATGTAAAACTCTATTAAACCTCACACGATACAATGAAAACTGCAAACAGCAAGTTACCAAGGAATATATTTATAAGCTAAAAGGATAACTAAGTCAAAACAGGTAGGCAACCAGAATTATTTAAGGACACACTAGGTGAAAAAAAACAAAAAAACAAAAACAAAAAACAGCTACAGCTAAAATAAGACAGTGACAGCTGGAATAAGGTCCCACTAGTTCCCAGTAGGAATCAGCAGCAGATGTACAGAGAAAAGGACTAATACTCAAGCAGCTAGAATAAGACTGATAGCAACTTGTTAAGCAAGAAAGATGATACTTTATTATAGATGAACCATCAATTCAGAATCACTCCAGAAGTTAAAATGTATCGGCACCCATATGAAAAATTTGCGTGTGTGTGTGTGGCGGGGGGGGGGGGGGGGTGTTGCAGTTCATTACTGATGGCTTTGACTGAAATCCAACGGTACGCTACTGACTATTGGTCTACATTGTCTATTAAAATTTGAAACTGCTTTGGTGTATCTCATGCCAGAGAAAAGGGCCTTTCCCTCTTCAGAGAGCCTGTCCCACATTATGTAACCAGCAAGCACTGCGTGAGAACGCAACGCTCTAGACACACGGGCTATAGCTTTATTGATAAGAATGATAATACATTTTATTTGTGGGCGCCTTTCAGAGCACTCAAGGACACCTTACAGAACACAGTAAAAAACAAGCAGCACTGTATCAGACAGCATAAAATCAAAACAAATAGAGTAGACAATAAAAAGTTAATACAACAGATAAGTATAAAATCATCATCTGCACAAAAGTCAGTGAAGTGTGTATCAGACTGAATATACCAGTTTGAAAAGGTACGTTTTGAGATGTGATTTGAAGGTTGAAAGATAGTCAATGTTGTGAATTTCTTGTGGGAGAGAGTTCCATAGGCGGGAGGCAGAATTACTGAAGGCTCTAGTCCCCATTGTAGTCAAGCAGGCCGATGGTGTAGTGAGTTGGAGAGCAGAAGAGGATGTTAAAGAGTGCGGGAGAGTGTGTGGAGATGAAGGAGTTTGGAAAGATACGAAGGAGCTAGGTTGTTAAGGGTCTTAAAGTTGAGGAGAAATCAATATGGTATTTAACAGGGAGCCAATGGAGTTGCTGAAGAACAGGAATGATATGATCTAATGAAGGAGTTCCGGTAATGATATGGGCAGCTGAATTCTGGACCAATTGAAGTGTATGAAGACACGTGAGCGGAAGACCAAAGAGGATAGAATTACAGTAATCAATACGGGATGTAACCAGGGTGTGAGTGAGTATGGCAGTGCTTTTGGGTGTAAGTGACGGCCGAAGACAATATTGCGTAGGTGGAAGTATGCAGACCGAGTAACATTGTTGATGTGAGCTTCAAAAGATAATGTGCTGTCCAGGATGACACCTAGACTCAACGTGAGGCGATGGAGGAACTATAGAATTGTCAATAGTCGGAGAAAAACTATCATGTTTGGCCAACGTAGATTTAGTGCCTACAAGGAGGACCTCAGTTTTACCACTATAAGTTTGAGGAAATGGTATGAAAACCAGGATTTAATTTCTAATAAGCAGTCAGAAAGGAAGTGGGCGGAAGAGTGGAGGCAGGCTTGGTGGATAGATTCATCCGCGTAGCAGTGAAATTGAATGCCAGATTTCCTGAAAATGTGGCCAAGAGGTAGTAGGTAAATAATAAACAGGAGGTGTCCCAATACAGAGCCCTGGGGAACACCGGTAGTAACAGGAAAGGACTGTGATCTTAAATTTTTAAGTTGGACACACAGTGCGGCCAGAGAGATATGATCTAAACCAGTCAAGGGGGGTGCCAGTTATTCCAGTGGAAGCTAATCTTTCTAGGAGGATGTTGTGTGAGATGGTATCAAAGGCTGCACTCCGATCAAGGAGGACAAGTATGGTTAAGAGCCCAGAGTCAGCTGCCATCAACAGATCTTGAATGCTTTTCACCAAGGCTGTCTCCTTACTGTGCATGGAGCGAAAACCAGACTGGAATTGTTCAGACTGTTGTTAGTCAAGTGAACGTGTACCTGAGATGCGACTGTTCTTTAATGTGTTTTAGAATGAAATGGTAAATTTGAGATTGGGTGAAAATTATTCAAATTGTTCGGGTCTGCACCAGGTTTCTTGAGTATTGGAGTTATTGCAGCTGTTTTGAGAGATGAAGGAACAAGACCAGAGGTAAGGGAGGAATGTATGATATCAGTTATTAAAGAGGATAGAGAAGGTAGACAGGCTTTTACTAAATGAGTAGGGGGGGGGTCTAACTGACAGGTAGATGATTTGGATTTGTGAATAAGACCAGATATTTCAGCAACAGTTGGGAGTTTGAAACTAGATAGTGAAGAAGAGAGGGGAAAATAGAAGGGTGAATAAGATTAACTGTATGCGGTATTGTTCGACGACTTCAATTGCTAATGAATATTTTCAATTTTGGCATTAAAAAAGGTCATGAAGTCGTTACATTCAGCAACTGAATACAGGTGAGGTGCAAGAGTGTCCGGTGGCTATAAAATATTGTTTACCATGGAAAACAGGGCTCTAGTGTTCCCTTCACCTGATCTATTCAAATTTGCATAATAAGACGATTTAGCTGTGGACAGAGCCTCCTTATAATGAAGTATGTGGTCATTATACTTGTCTTTATGAACAACAAGGCCGGTTTTTGTGTAAAGGCGTTCCAGGCGACGGCCTTTAGTTTTAAGCTCCCGTAGTGCAGGTGTAAACCAAGGGGCAGAGTGGGTAAAGGAAAAAGACCGTTTTTTTTTTTAAACGAGCAAGATCGTTTAAAATACTTTAAAGGCCATCATTGTAACGAGAGACCAGTTCGTCTGGGGTGGATGAATTGTCTTTGCTGGGGAGGTTATCAATTCCACTGGTAAAAGCAGAATAATCAGTATTCTTAATGTTACGGAACGAGATGGAGCATGACAAATTAGCTTTGGATACTGTTAAGTTAACATCGCAAGATACGAACTTGTGGTCGGAATTGCAATTAAGAGAGTTACATCACAGCAGCAAATCAGATCAAGTATGTGTCCTTTGGAGTGCGTAAGAAAATCAGTATATTGCTATAATCAAAACTATCCAGGCCTGATGTAAAATCCCTTGTGAGAGTATTGTGGACATTGTCCATGTGTATATTAAAATCACCCAGCAATATTTAATTAGGGGACAAAGAACATAAGGTTAGAAAAACAGAAAGTTCATTTAAGAAATCGTTGTTGGGCTTCGGTGGTTGATAGACAGTGGCTAGTATAGTAGGTTTTGGCGTATTGATTTGTAGGGCAATGGACTCGAATGAAACATGCACAGGCCACAGTTATGGAAGACCCTCTCCACTTTTCACTGTAATGTATCGCAACTCTCCCCCCCATGCCGGTGTCACGGAATTTGCAGGGGTACACAAACCTAAGAGGAATAGTTTGATTAAACTCTGAAAAGTCATTGGGTTGTTGCCCCGTCTCAGTCCAGCATAGGAAATCAAACTTACGATCATTCAGTAGATCATTAAGTAGGAGTCCCTTGTTGGTTAGTGAGCGAATGTTAAATAACCTGGTGGTAAAATGCTTCTAATATGCTAGCATCTTGAATAAATAAGATATTACTTACCCATGGCTTGCTCATTCCTGCTCGTTATTATGGTTTATTTTTATCCACGACAGGCGAATAGCTTGGAGGGGATCATTCATTTGTGTGTGAGAGAGAGAGGAAGAGGATGGTTCAAAGAAGCAGATCCGGCCAAGACTGAACCTTGAAAGCCTGAATGAAACTGCCACCCAGCAGCGACTTCAGGCCTCTATTGGGGAAACCCTCCAACGGGAATATCTTGATTACATTGAGAAGCACTGCAGCCTGCTCAAATCCACCATCCTCGACACCTGCAAAACCACCCATGGGTACAAGTCCAGAAAACACCAGGACTGGTTTGATGAGAATGAGAGATAGAACAGTTCATCTCCAAGAAAAAGAAAGTCTTTCATGCCTGGCAAAATGATGTAACCTGCAAGGCTAAATGAGTGGCTCACTCCAGAGCCAATGTGGACATCCAGAGACGGGGAGGGAGCTTAAGAACTCTTGGTGGACAGAAAAAGCTCGGGAAATCCAGCGACTGGCAGACCTGGGTGACAGCAGAGGCTTTTTCAGTGCTACTAAGGCCGTCTATGGTCCAAGCAACTGCAGCTTAAACCCCCTGCGCTCAAAGGACGAGCAGGAGCTGCTGAAGGACAGTGATACCATTAACGCCTGATGGAACTCCCAAACCGCAACAGGACAGCTGAACCAGACATTGCCAGCCACATTCCCCAGAGTCCCATCAGAGAAGACATTGGGGAACCTCCCACCAGAGGTTCAAGATGCCTTCAGGAGCCTTAAGAACTACAAGGCCGCTGGTCTAGATGGGATCCCAGCTGAGATCTTAAAGGGAGGTGGACCAGAGCTCCTGTACCGCATCCACACCCTCCTCCTCAAGGTTTGGGATAAAGAAGAACGTCCCATCAGAGCTCAGGGATGCTCTAATGGTGGCTATATTCAAGAAAGGGGACAAGGCGGAATGTGGAAACTACAGGGGCATCTCACTCCTGTCAACAACAGGCAAAGTCCTCGCTTGCGTCCTTGCAAATTGACTGCTACCACTGGCTGAGGAAGTATTCCCAGAATCTCGGTGTGGCTTTTTCCCATAATGAGGTACAGCAGACATATTTACAGCACGTCAACTCCAGGAAAAATGCCTTGAATAAAGGCAGCCTTTGTACATGGCTTTCTTAGACCTGACAAAGGTCTTTGACTCAGTAGACTGCCAGGCTCTGTGGAGCACACTATCAAGATATGGCTGCCCTGACAAATACATCAAACTATTGAGGTTTCTACATGTCAGTCATGGCATGTCAGTCACAGTGCTCAGCAACAGCAACTCTGAGTCAGAGCCATTCACTGTGGAAATGGGTCAAACAGGGATGCATCATCGCACACACCCTGTTTGCCATCTTTATTGCTGCCATACTCCACTTCATTGGCAAAGAACCCCAATCCTATACAGAACTGACGGCAGGCTCTTCAACCTTAATTGTTTCAAGACCAAGAGCAAAGTCTGCAAGACTACCATCATGGAGCTTTAATATGCAGACGACAATGCCATCACAGCACACTCCGCAGAAGACCTCCAGGACATCTTGAATGACTTTGCCTAGACATACAGAGCCTGGGTCTAGCATTAAACATCAAGAAGACCCAGGTCCTATATCAACTCCACCCAACCAGCCATCTACCCAGTCCACCATAAAAGTGGACAGTACCTTTCTTGAAAACATCGCTCACTTCCCCTACCTCGGCAGCCTTCTCTCCTCAAAAGCTGACATTGAGTCTGAGGTAAACCATCGCCTGAGTTGTGCCAGTGGTGCTTACACCAGACTTGGGGGGGCAAACAAATCTCCTGATCTACAGAGCTGTTGTTCTCTCCACACGCCTGTATGGAGCAGAGTCATAGACCACCTACAGCGGGCACCTGAGAGCTCTGGAACAATACCACCAAATATCCTTAACGAAAGATCCTGAGGATCAGCTGGAAGGACAGACGCACCAACATCAGCATTCTGGTAGAAGCCAACATGACTAGCATCACCACCTCAATAATGCAGCACCAACTCCGATGGACAGGCCATGCCATCTGCATGTCCAACACGTCTCCCAAAACAGATCCTGTACTCCCAGCTGAAGGAAGGTCAGTGAGTGCCCGGCGGGTAAAAGAAACCTTTCAAGGACGATATCAACACCAGTCTGAAGAAATTGAACGTCACATTGAGCAACTGGGAACACATTGCACTGGACAGGTGCTCCTGGTAGAAATCCGTGCAGAACGGAGCTGCACGTCATGAAATGGAACTCCACTGTACCACAAAGAAAAAGTGACAGCACCACAAGGAGAGAGAGAAAAAGGCACAACCACCACCACAAACCACCGCCATTGTCCCCTGTCCACACTGCACCAAAGTATCTGGATCGCGGCTCAGCCTCTACAGCCATCTGAAGACCCACAAGTAGGCAACCCAATGGAGAGGACAGTCATACTCGCTTTGAGTGACCGCCGATGATAGTGTTTGTGTGTGTGTGTGTGTGTGTGTGTGTGTGTGTGTGTGTGTGTGTGTGTGTGTGTGTGTGTGTCTGCAGCTAATCTCGCATACTACCTGGTCTCTCAGCCTAATTTTTTTTTTTTTTGCAAAGTTATGGCTGTATAATGAAGAATTTCTCATGGTTGGGGTGATTCAAAACCTTTGAAAAACAGTACGTACTGTTAGTATGCAGTATATTCTATTAGTTTGTAGAAGCTTATTCAGACACGGCCAGTGTGTATTGGTGGGAAGGTAAAGGAATTCTCACCAGCTTAACAGTAAAAGATGGTCCCGACCAGTTAATTTGACTTATAAATCAGCCAGTCCTAAATAGCGACGTGACTACTGGGAAAAACTAGTTTGCTACCTGTCACAGCGAACGTCATCTTAAGAAAAACTGATAGTTACATACGGTAACTCAAGATGTATGATTGTGGCGTGATGGTGGCGGGGCGGTCTAGTCTCTTGCCTGCCAACACGGGGATTGGCGGTTCAAATCCCCGTGTTAACCTCCGGCTTGGTCGGGCATCCATACAGACACAATTGGCCGTGTCTGCGGGTGGGAAGCCGGATGTGGGTATGTGTCTTGGTCATTGCACTAGTGTCTCCTCTGGTTGGTCGGGGCGCCTGTTTGGGGGGAGGGGGAACTTGGGGGGAATAGTGTGATCCTCCCACGCGCTACGTCCCCCCTGGCGAAACTCCTCACTGTCAGGTGAAAAGAAGTGGCTGGTGACTCCACATGTATTGGAGGAGGCATATGGTAGTCTGCAGCCCTCCCCAGATTGGCAGAGGGGGTGGGGCGGTGATTGGAACCATTCAGAAGAGTGAGGTAATTGGCAGGGGTACAAGTGGGGAGAAAAAGGGGGGAAGATCCCCCCCCCCCAAAAAATTCTATGATTGTATGCCAGTCTGTATAGCTTTGCCTTTGGGGTCCAATCCCGCATTGAAATCTGCATGCCCAAATACCTCCTCCATGAGTACCACCCACTGGCACCACTATATAATGCTGGCTAGCCCAGCATCCATGCTTCTTAGCATTTCTTTAATGAAACATAGGGGTAGTAGGGCACTGAAGCTAGACAGCTTTGCCTACAGTCACAGAACTTGTGTACGTAACTGCCCTTGCAAGCCAAGCAAAAAGTCCCTCTGGACCCCAGGAGTTGAAGGGCAACCAGTAACTGGATCAGCTCTGAAAACTAGGATGTCTGACGCCATGAGAATGATGGTCAAAGGTTCTTCTATCTCGTGTAACTTACCTCTCATCATGAACATTCCTCCTCAGCATCAGACTGTCACACTGAGGGCAGTATGACAGTGGTGCGGTATGCAGTAGGAATGACGGATGGGTTCAAGGTCAAGGTGGGATTACATCAAGGATCGGCTCTGAGACCTTTCTTGTTTGCAATGGTGATGGACAGGTTGACCGACGAAATCAGGCAGGAGTCTCCATGGACTATGATGTTTATGGATGACATACGTATGTAGTGATCTGTAGCGAGAGTAGGGTGCAGGTTGAGGAGAGCCTAGAGAGGTGGAGGTATGCAGTGGAGAGAAGAGGAATGAAAGTCAGTGGGAGCAAGATGGAATACATTTGCGTGAATGAGAGGGAGGACAGTGGAATGGTGAGGATGCAAGGAGTAGAGGTGACGAAGGTGGATGAGTTAAAATACTTGGAGTCAACTTTTCAAAGTAACGGGGAGGGTGGAAGAGAGGTGAGGAAGAGAGTGCGGGCAGGGTGGAGTGGGTGGAGAAGAGTGTCAGGATTGAGTCTTTGGCTTCCACTGATAGTTAATACTGATCCTGGCTATATTGCCGGTCCGGAATTCTCAATAACTGACTTCCTACATACCCACTTAAAAGGGCCTACTTAAAGCTTTGTTCCCGCTGCTACCCATGCTATCAGCTAGCACCCCCTCTGCTCAGCAATGACTAACCAACACAGCCACATCCTTATATCTCTGTCATATCACACTATCTTCTTCACACGTGAAAAGACCTTTGAAAAGATGCATTTTGACAGTTAAGTTAATAATGCTTAGTATGGTAGGCTGATGGTAAACCTCTGTGATCCGACTTGACCCATGTTTTCTCTCTGTTTATGTTTATTCAGTGAATGTCATGCGCTGCTCAGTATGTCACCAGGACTACAAACAGAGCGATGTCATTGACAACTACTTTGTGAAGGATACGACCGAGGCCACCACCACCTCCGATGAAAGGGCTGCACAGGTATGTCAGGTGTTGTGGCCTTGATGCTTCAACCCTCCTGTTCCGTTGGGTCAAAGTGACCCGTTCCGAATAACTATTAACCATAAACATCTTTCATATCATTAATAATTGAGATGAATGAGATATACTGGGTATTTTTGAATAGATTTTACGACTGCTACAAAATCCAAAGGAGTCCTGAGTCAATGTGACGAGTGAACAGGACATCTATTGCTGAAGAGTGAACAAAACACGAGAGTTAAAAGTAATTAATCTTGACATAGCACTTGGCCATGTAGGTACTTATACAGCATGAGGAAGGGCATAGCAAAGAGCTAACAAATATAATTTTTCATGATGAGGTAAAGCCTATTATATCTGATGTTTCATAAAAGTCCAGGGAATTTATATAATGGAGAGTTTTTCAGTGTTTATTGGTGTCATCATTTTAAAGGTAAGATCAACTGTTTTTGTTTGTTTGGTGTCGAAAACATGACAAAACTGCTAGTCTATTGTTTCTACGAAAAGCTTAATAGTGGATTTTCTCCCTAGAAAATCTGGTTTTGGTTGTGAGGGATTAAAGACTTTCTCACGTGGGGGCAATCTTATCAGATGTTAACTAAATCTTAATTTTATTCTTCCTGTTTTATATGCTCCCTATTAGGGGTTGACTGATACCGTTTTTTTCAGCACTTATACTGATTATTTGTATTCAAGGAGACTGATAACCAGTATTTAGAACCGACACACATTTACAATAAAAATTAAAATCTTAGTTTCGAAATTTAAAATAGCACAAACATCAACACAAAACTTCGTTGAAATGCCTTGAAGTCTATGTTTAATTAAGAGAACTTTTCAACATTATCTTAAAACAAAAAGTGCAGCTCATATTATGACCATCAGCTACCTATAACATGTAAAAACACCAACCTATACGGACGAATAATGTTACGTTCGTAATATGATAGCTAAAATAAGTTCCAGTTGCACTTGCACCAACATTATTCAAAGATATAGTTATCACTACATAAATAAACATGTTATAGTTAATATTATATCATTGCAACAAAGTGCATTGTTTGGGCATTTTCAGTGGTGTAGTTGGGAAACTGGGCAAGCTTGTCATCATAGAAATCGATCTTAAGATTGTTTTGTTTTTGCAACTTTTGCAGTATCTTCTGCCTTACCTTTGAAACAGTTCCGCTCGATCACCAGAGCTGCTCCATTCTGCAGAAGCATTCCTCTGTGCCCATCTTTGGCACAGTAGCCTTTGGTGTTTTGTTTTATTTTGTTTTTTTAAATTTGTTCATTGGGTTTTGAAAGAATGTACAATTGTGTCATTAGAGCATCTACAGAAACAGTAGCCTTCAATGTTGATAGGCTTATTACTCACGATGTGTAACTAAGCATTGGAGACTGGTTCCACACGACAGTAGGCATCCATCAAGGTTGCTTGCTCTCGCCAACTTTCTTCAGCATTTTCCTGGAGAGAATAATGACAGATGCGCTGGAAGACCATGAAGGAACGGTCAGCATTGGGGGGAGAACAGTCACAAACCTCCATTTTGCCCATGACATTGACAGCCTGGCCGGTAATGAACAAGAGCTGACAAGCCTGGTTGAACACCTTGACAAGACATCAAAGGCATATGGCATGGAGATCAGTGCTGAAAAAACACCCTCGACAGTCAACAAATTTAAATATCTTGGGGCCATCGTCACAGATGACGGGTCCAAACCAGAAGTCCTTTCCCGCATTGTACAAGCAACTGTGACACTCACAAGGTTAAAACCAATCTGGAAAGACAAAAACATTAGTACCGGGTCTAAAGTAAGATTGATGCGCTCACTAATCATCTCCATCTTTTATACGCGCGTAAAACTTGGACACTCACAGCAGATCTCCAAAGAAGAATAAGCACAGTGGAGATGAGGTGCTACAGAAAGATTCTAGGCATCTCATATAGAGACCATATTATGAATGAAGAGGTGAGAAGAAGGATTACACAAGCCATTGGAACACATGAAGACTTTTTGACAATCGTCAAGAAGAGAAAACTAAAATGGTATGGTCAAATCTTGAAAAGTTCCGTCCTTGCCAAGACCATCCTGCAAGATACAGTGAGGGGTGGGCGAAGATGATGAAGACAGAAGAAGCAATGGCTATGTAACATCAGAGAGTGGACAGGCCTTGACTTTGCCAGCTTACAGAGGGCATTTGAGGACAGACGGATGGCGAGGACTGGTTGCGGATTCAACAGAGGCGCCCCAACGACCTCTGGAGAGGTTACAGGAGGTGAGATAACTAAGCACAGATAGTGCTGTGGCAGGACATTGCTCAAGACCACAGAGTGGTGACTACAGACAGAAAGAGGCGGCTGCATCAGAGCCAAAGTAGCAAGTTTTTTTTAATTAATTTAATTTACCAGCAATTGGATAAAAAATGATTCCAGTAATTGCAAAAATGCTGAATATCGGATCCAATAATTGGCCAGGTCCATAATAGGCGACCCTTACACCCTATATCTAAGCAATACTCAATCTGTGCTGCTGTACCTGTTATGGTTCAATTGAGTGTGTCGCTCGCAGTCATGGACCTTCCGCCCAGTGTACCTTTGTTTACACCTGGGAGGAAGCGCTACTGGTGCTGGAAGAAAGGAAGAAGAGCAGGGACCCTCGTCAGCCTAAGGAGAAGGGGGAACTCTCCCTCTGTTACCAAATATTCTCCTGGCCAATGTTCAGTCTTTGGACAACAATCTGAATGAACTCTGTGAAGGCTGAATTTTTATTGGAACATTAAAATCCACAACATCATTGCTTTCACTGAAACCTGGCTGGAGCCATCGATACTCGATTGATGATCGGACAAAGGACTCAGAGCAGCAAAGAGGGGAAGGGGATGTGCTTCATGGTAAACAACCTGTGGTGGTTAGACGTGGCTGACCTTTAGCAGCTCACGATAAAATGCCAACCCTTCTCTTTCCTGAGAGAATTCACATGCATGAGCCTCACCGTTGTTTACATTCCACCGCAACTGGACACCTTGTATGCTGTTGACAAGCTGTACGGAGTGATCAGTGGACTCGAAAACTCTCACCTGGAGGTGGCTTTCATCATGACTGTCAACTTCGACAATGGCAATCTGAAGAAAGTTCTGCCGAAATACGACCAGCACATCTGTTGCCTGATGCTAGGAGTAAACACATTGGATCATGTTTACACTCCCTTCAGGAATAGATAAAAGGACCTCACCTGACGTCCATTCAGGAAATCAGAACACAACTCCATGCTGTTGCTCCCAGCCGACAAGCAGAAGCTAAAACAGGAGAGCCCTGTGCTATGATCAATCCACCATTGCTCAGCCCAAACTGTATCTATGCTGCAAGACTGTTTTGAGTCCACAGAGTGGGAAGTAGTCCAAAAACCATTTAACAACAACATTGACACCTACACCAATCAGCCAAAACATTAAAACCACTGACAGGTAGGAATCTGGAACACGTTATTTGTCATTTCATTTCATGCACTTGCGCGCATGAAATGAAACAAAATATATTTTCCCCCAGCCCACAGCAGTACAACACAAAGACAAAAACATGTCCAAAAACTACGAGAACTACAAGAACACATCCAAACTAACACATATATCCAACTAATACATATATCCAAACTAAAAAAATAAAATAAAAAAAAATCACTGTCCAGGGGAACGAACGCCAGCCAGGATGACTGTCGGAACTGCCGGTCTGCATGGGCTAGCAGTTATGTTAGTCTGCCCCGCTTCCACATCCTGTCAGATCGCCCTCGGTGTTTCCTCTTCATGCTCAGCTCTGGGCAGGGCCATGGTCCTTGGGCCCACCGGATGCAGCAGACCAGGCTCCCTCAGCCGATCCAATGCCAGCTGTCCCAGCCAGACACCTTCAACACACCTCGTCGCACTCCACACAACGACACTAAAAACACAGTCAACGCTAGGCAAGGCCGCCGCCAGACCACCCTCGGTGTTATCGGAACTGCCGGTCTGCATGGGCTAGCAGTTAGCTTAGCCTGCTCCACTTCCGCATCCTGACAGACTGCCCTCGGTGTTACCTCTTCGGGCACAGCTCCAGGCAGAGCCATGGTCCCTGGGCCCACAGGACACGCAGACCAAGCTCTCCCAGCCGATTCAGCGCCAGCTCTCCCAGCTATCAAACTTAGACACAGACGTGGACAAAGACACTGCATGGACAGTACTGGGTGAGGCCGCCGCGAATGTGAATTCTTGCTGCCATCCTCCCACACCGGTACTGATTTAGGCCGCTGCAAATGTGAATTCATGCCACCATCTTCCCACATCGGAAGTTAAGTGAATAACATTGATTATCTCATTACAATGGCACCTGCCAAGGGGTGGGATACATTAGGTAGCAAGTGAAGAGTCATTTCTTGGAAGTTGATGTGTTGGACGCAGGATAAATGGACAAGCGTTAATGAGTGACTTTGACTAGGGCCAAATTGTGATGGCTAGACGACTGAGTCCAAGCATCCCAGAAACGGTAGGTCTTGTGGGGTGTTCCCGATATGTCGTGGTCAGTACCTGCCAAAAGTGATCTAAGGAAGGACAACCAGTGATCCAGCAACAGGGTCACGGGCGCCCAAGGCTCATTGATGCACATGCGGAGCGAAGGCTAGCCCATTTGGTCCGATCACAGAAAAGAGCTACTGTATCTCAAATTGCTGAAAAAGGTAATGCTGACTATGATTGACTGGTGTCGGAACACATGGTGCATCACAGCTTGCTGCAGATTGGTCAGAGTGCCTATGCTGAATCCTGTCAACCACCAAAAGCGCCTGCAATGGGCATGTGAGCATCAGAACTGGACCATAGAACAAAGAAGGTGGCCTGGTCTGATGAATCACATTTTCTTTGCGTCCATTTCTTGCATTCCAACATGTGAATGGCCGGGTGCGTGTGCGTTATTTACTTGGGGAAGAGATGACACCAGGATGCACTGTGTGAAGAAGGCAAGCCGGCGGAGGCAGTGTGATGATCTGGGCAATGTTCTGCTTGGAAACCTTGGGCCCTGGGCATTCATGTGGATGTTACTTTGACACGTACCACCAGCCTAAACATTGTTGCAGACCAGCTACACCCCTTCATGGCAACAGTATTCCCTGATAGCAATGGCCTCTTTTAGCAGGACAATGTGCTCTGCCACACTTTAAAAATTGTTCAGGAATGCTTTGAAGAACATGACAAAGAGTTCAAAGTGTTGCCTTGGCCTCCAAGTTCCCCAGATCTCAATCCGATTGAGCATATGTGGGATGTGGGATGTCCATGGAGGCCTCAGCTTGCAACTTACAGGACTTAAAGGATCTGCTGCTAACGTCTGGTGCCAGATACCACAGGACACCTTCAGAGGTTTTGTGGAGTCCATGCCTTGACAGGTCAGAGCTGTTTTGGTGGCACGAGGGGGACCTACACAATATTAGGCAGGTGGTTTTATTGTTTTGCCTGATCGGTGTATTAACTATAAGGAACCAAAGCTTAATTGATTTAGCCATCAGTCTTAACAAATTCTTTTAAGTTTTTATCATACTATGCATCCATCATCCAAACCACTTATCCTGCTGTCAGGGTCGCGGGGATGCTGGAGCCTATCCCAGCAGTCACTGGGCAGCAGGCGGGGAGACACCCTGGACAGGCCACCAGACCATCACAGCCCCCCCCCCCCACACACACACACACACACCTAAGGGCAATTTAGTACGGCCGATTCACCTGACCTACATGTCTTTGGACTGTGGGAGGAAACCGGAGCACCCGGAGGAAACCCACGCAGACACGGGGAGAACACACAAACACCACACAGAGGATGACCCGGGATGACTCCCAAGGTTGGGCAACCCTGGGGCTTGAGCTCAAGACCTAGTATTTTATCATACGATGTCAACTGGAAATAGGAACAGTCTAATTGTGTCTTTGCGGGCAAAATTAGGATGATGTAGATACATTTGGCTTGTCTATCGAATATGACAGTTAGGCTGCATATTTCCCATGTTGGTTCTGGTAGCAGTACAAAGGAACACATTTAATTTTCACTAAATGGAGTACCAACCCATTTCATGCCTCAAATGAATACCTGGTTGTTTGTGGAGCAGTTTTCCATCTGATATTGTTGTTTACCAGGTAGCTGTCAGTTTCAGCTGGTAACAGGCAGATAACGGGTCTCTTGATGAGTCTCTTAAACTTTTTTTGGGGGGTGGGTTCCCCCCTTTTTCTACCCAGTTGTACTTGGCCAAACACCCTATTTTCGGAGCCGTCCAGGTCACTGCTCCACCCCCTCTGCCAATCCAGGGAGGGCTGCAGACTACCACATGCCTCCTCCAATACATGTGGAGTCACCAGCCGCTTCTTTTCACCTGACAGTGAGGAGTTTCACCAGGGGGACATAGTGCGTACATACCCAGCTTCCCACCCGCAAACACGGCCAATTGTGTCTGTAGGGATGCCTGACCAAGCTGGAAGTAACACGAGGATTTGAACCGTGATCCTTGTATTGGTAGATAACGGAATAGACCGCCATGCCACCCGGGTGGCGAGTCTCTTAATCTTGATTTACTTTTACTCGCATCGATGATGAATTCATCTGTTCGAAGTCACTATCAGAGCTGAGCTGTCAGTCTCAGAATAACCAGCGCTCCATTTTTTCAGTTTTAAGCTTCTGCAGGTTGTTCTGTAGTCCTTCCTGCTTCAGTGTCACTTTGTCACCTCATAGCACCGTGGCCCAATTTTGCCACTTTCTCAAATATAATATTCGAGCAGGAAAATGAAAACAACTAGGAAAATGTTAAACAGGAATACAGTGGAAAAAATAACCTAATAGTAACCTATAAATTAATTTTTTCAGCTCAAAGGATGTTAAACAGGAAAATTAAAATAGTGAAATTAAATAAATATAAGAAAGAAAAAAGATTAATTGTGATTTTTGAGTAAACTACTAAATATATCATAAATTAAGTATGGAGAAAATATATTTAAGTTTAAAATTTATTTGTCAAATTAATTTTCTTAATTTGAATATAAATTAATTTATATAAATATCTATATTTGAGAAAATCTCATTTCAGCTGCTTGTAAGGAGGGAACTTGTAGGGAGGGAGCTCGGAGTAGAGCTGCTGCTCCTTCGCGTCGAAAGCAGCCAGTTGAGGTGGTTCGGGCATCTGATCAGGATACCTCTTGGGCGCTTTCCTTTGGAGGTTTTCCAGGCACGGCTAACTGGGAGGAGACCCCGGGGTAGACCCAGAACTCGCTGGAGGGACTACATGTCCAATCTGGCCTGGGAACAGCTTGGGATCCCCCAGGAGGAGCTGGAGGGCGTTGCTGGGGAGAGGGACGTCTGGAGTGCCCTACTTAGCTTGCTGCCACCGTGACCCGACCTTGGAGAAGCGGCTGAAGATGAATGAATGAATGAATGAATCTATATTTGATGCCGGTTTTTATGTTGATTGTTATTTAGGACATACCCTTGAGCTTCTGGCAAGAGCCACACCCACACAGGCGTCTTGAAATGTGCCTGTGTCTGTCCATGTGTGAAAATGGATTCCCCCAAGAGCTCCATGTTATTACAGTTATTTTATTTTCTGAAGGGTTAAACTTTGATTGGAGATAAAGATAGTAATTCAGATTGATACTCAATAAAAGTAATTTTCTTCTGTTTGACCTTTCCTTTAAGGTGTGTACCAGCTGCGAGGACAATGCAGGAACCATAGGGTTTTGTGTCGAATGTGGAGAGTGGTTATGCAAGACTTGTGTGGAGGCCCACCAGAGGGTCAAAATTACCAAAGACCACAAGATCCGCACAAAAGAGGATGCTGGTGCAGTCTCTGGTAAGCTATCATGCAAATATGTCCTGAGTAAAGGAATGAACAGGATATGTAGTGATGTTTTGATGCATGCTCAATAATCTAGGTAAGGAAATCACAGAAAGGTGAGTCAGTTCATCTGGACACAGTGTTTATTGGGAGAAATGTTTCATCACTAACTTTAGTGGTGGCACAGTGGCCCAGTGGTTAGCACTGCCGCCTCACAGCAAGAAGGTCCTGGGTTCGAACCCCGGGGTTGTCCAACCTTGGGGGTTGTTTGGCATGCAATATGTGAGCAAAGAAGATTCGTCAGTTTTGAACAGTGAATGCGGTAGTCCTGGAGTTGGAGATGCATTATTGATAGGCTGTTGCTATGGTGACAGTGCTGCAATGTCTGATTGCATTAGATTACATTTCTTGCTCACATTCTCAAATCTTTTGGTCCTCTGACAGGAGCTTCTGATGACTTACTTTGATTAATCTGTCTTTAAATCATCTTTTTTCTCCTGTTTTTTCCACCTTCTTTTACAAATGCACCGGAACATTTTCTTTAAATATTGGCCATCACTCCTGTGTCTCCTGTCTTTGCAGAGTCTGTTGGTTCATCGGGACAGAGGCCCGTCTTCTGTCCTGTCCACAAGCAGGAGCCTCTGAAGCTTTTCTGTGAGACCTGTGATACTCTCACCTGCAGGGACTGCCAGCTGCTGGAGCACAAAGAGCACAGGTAGCACAGCATAACAGACCATCACTCTCTTCTCTTTCAACACAGTATGTCCTACCTTATTTGTGTTGCATGTCCCATGTTCCAAATCACAAGATGCTTGTTTTGGCATAAAAAAAGGGTATCATGTGGACACATAAAAATCCTGTTGAATTACACAATACTTAGATCCTTAGGTCCCCGTGAGTATTTAATCAGCCCAAATTCTCAATTACATCCTAAAACTCACTGTTTTAGCAGGCAGCTATACTTTTAGAAAACGATAAACTTTCATGTACGGTGTCTAGGATACAAGTTTAACTTGGGTAGGAAAACTTACTGGTCAGTCAAATACCTGTCAGATTGTGGCTGAATGTACTTTCGTAGCCTGGTTTAATGATGTTTGAAAATCGTGGTCATTCAATGACTGCAGTTTTGTCATGAGCTGAGACTCAATACTATGTTTAAAGTTGGTGATGGATTACAGAGCTTGACCCCCTACATTGCAGGTACCAGTTTCTGGAAGAGGCTTTCCAGAACCAAAAAGGTATTATTGAGACCCACATGACTAAACTGCAAGAAAAGAAGAGCTATGTCCATTACTCTGTCTCTCAGGTGCAAAACAGGTGCGAGCCCAGTCTCTTTCTCTCTCTCTCTCTCTCTCTCTCTCGCTCTCTCTCACTCTCTTTCTATTTCTATGTTGTTGTGATAACGCTCTTGTTGGTAGCCATAATAATTATTAATTACAATTATTATTTTTATTTTATTTTTTGATTTCCCCCCCTCTCTTTTCTCCCCAATTGTACTTGGCCAATTACCCCACTCTCTGAGCCATCCTGGTCGCTGCTCCACCCCCTCTGCTGATTCGGGGAGGGCTGCAGACTGCCACATGCCTCCTCCCATACATGTGGAGTCACCAGCCACTTCTTTTCACCTGACAGTGAGGAGTTTGATGAGGGGGACGTAGCGCGTTGGAGGATCACGCTATCCACCCCCCCCCGAACAGGCATCCCGACCAACCACCGGAGGCGCTAGTGCAGCGACCAGGACACATACTCACATCCGGCTTCCCACCTGCAAACACGGCCAATTGTGTTTGTAGGGACGCCCGACCAAATTAATTACAATTATTAATAATATTATAATATAATAGTAATATAATATAATAATTAGCAGACTGTGTCTCTGAAACGCCACTGACATCTTGCAGAAAGTGTCTGACAGTGACATCACTGGGAGTCAATCCCTGAATTGCTGTCTTTATATGGCAATCAGTACCATTCCCTCCCACAAAGAGGAAGGCCAAAGAGGAGGTTTATGGATGTGGTGAAAGAGGACATGCAGGTGGCTGGTGTGACAGAGGAAGATGTAGAGGACAGAAAGAGATGAAAACGGATGATCTGCTGTGGCGACCCCTAACGGGAGCAGCCAAAAGTAGTAGTAGATATGGCAATCAGTACCATTCCCTACAACAGCACTATATAACTTTGTTGTTATGGCGGCACGGTGGCCCAGTGGTTAGCACTGTGGCCTCACAGCAAGAAGGTCCTGGGTTCGACCCCAGGCCATCCCAGGTCCTTTCTGTGTGGAGTTTGCATGTTCTCCCCGTGTCTGCATGGGTTTCTTCCAGGTGCTCCAGTTTCCCCCCCACAATCAAAAAGACATGCATGTTAGGGTTAATACTCTCGTCTGTGCCCCTGAGCAAGGCAATGGAAAGAAAAACTGGAGTTGGTCCCAGGGTGCTGCAGCTGCCTACTGCTGCTATACAATAGGATGGGTTAAATCCAGAGAACACATTTCATTGTAACTGAAAAACTGTACAATGACAAAATAAAGTGGCTTCCTTTCTTCTGGCTTTCTTGTTTGCGTTTTCTTACACAGTATAGTCTGTTTCACTGTCCACAGACAATAGCAGCAAACCAAGAGGTAAGGATTGTAGTTTGAACATTCATGGATTTTCAGCTAGTGATGTCACTGATAGGCACAGTCTTGGTGGTGGTTCAGAGAGACACAGAAGACTGCTTGGTATAATGGCTGCTAATGGAGTGTAATCCCTACAACATTGGGTGTAGAGATAATGTTAAAACTTGTGATTGCTTTCCTTTTCAATATTTCAGTAGTTTTGTTAAGGGGCTGACAAGTAGACAGTGTTTTTAATGGTGACTAGAGAATTGTGTGGCTGTTTTATTTCATTCAGATTAAAAGAGCTCAATGAGACCCACAGGAAGGTGGAGCACGAGATCAAGATTGCCGTTTTCACGCTTATTAATGAGATCAACAAGAAGGGCAAGTCCTTATTACAGCAACTGGAGGTAAGCGTGCATACATAAGTCATCTTGACCAACATTTTGAAAAGTACTATAAGATTATTAATCATGCTTTCAGAAAATATTGGTGTTTTTGTTGTTAAAAAATAATGTGTTTATTTATGAGTTATACAGTTCACAGCATGGCTGTGAACTGTATAACTGTATTAGTATAGTTTAGTTTATTGTTTATTTGACAGGGACAACGCACAATTTTACAACTGCACCAGAGTTAGCTGACAGCTAATTTGCATCTGCAGTCCCTGAGCAGGCAAACAAACAACAATTAATACAGAAGTAAAAACATAACAATACATAAGAAAACTATTGAACAGGCAGACAAAGAACAATCAAGACAAAATAAAAACATGACAATACATGAGAAAACCAATCTCAAAAGTTATAAGTACAATCTGATCTATTTAAAACAGTGGATATAAATAGCAATCTGGCCTATATGACAACAACATAATATATATGGATTTCATCTATTCAGCAACAATAGGTATAAATAGTAATCTGACCTGAAACATCAATAAATAACAATCTGACCTAATCTATGACAACAGCTATAAAAATCAATCTGGCCTATTCAATGGCAAGAATTGTAAATTACACACAGTTTACGGTCAGGTTGCACCTGGGCTGGTTCCAACCAGAACCCTAGGCTGCTAAGAAAAATATAGTAACTACTCTGAATAAAAAGTAAAACAAAAGCCCTAAGTGAAATCTAAAATATGTGCAAAATATTAAAGCAAGGACATTTATTTGTGATTATACATTTGTGCTGATTTTAACCAAAGCTTAAGATGCTTTTTAAACACCACAAAGCTGGCTGACTCTCTGACATTAGGGGGAAGGGAATTCCACTTTTCCACCACTTTTACTGAAAATGCTGATTGACCAAAAGTAGTCTTCCTAAACTGTCTTCCTAAATCGTTTAATGCTTCCTAAGCATTAAATGGTTTCTGACTGCTAGGAGGTAGATCGGAGAGCTGCAGAAATTCCAAAACAGACACTCGCAGCTAAGGATGCTCACATAGTCTGTAAGTACATGGCGCAGACACTGTGGACGAACCACACCTTTTCATAGTCTTTTCCTAGGCCAGTCGTACCAATGCATACCCAAGGCCTACATTTCTCACAAACCCTCACGGAGGTTGTATGTTGGACCACTTAACGAAAGGAGGGGTAGAGAGGGGCGTTCAGCATGTTGGTGAGGGATATCAGAAGTATGGATGAGGAAAAACATCGTCTCCATACTGCATAAAACTTGTAAAGCTACAAAGAAGAAACTAAAGAAGGTTTCTGGTACCACACGAAATGCATGTCGATGTGAAACAGTTTCGTGCCGAGCCATTTTTTGTGTGACACCGGTATGCGAGCGCTGGGTACGCGCGGTCATAAAAATCGAGCTTTGCACGGACATGGGCAGGCAGATGGTCGTATGCTGAGGTCCGCTATTGCGTCATTTTAGCCCGCACATACCCCAGCGGAGTACAGTCCGTGTAGGGTATATAAAGCCTATGAATTGGCCTTAAGTCACTCCCCACCCCTCCTTCTCTGTTTCTCAAGAAGTTATGCCCACCTACAGTGGCCGAACTGTGACAAGCATTGGCTTGTTTCACAAAAGTTGTGACGTGCGACGTGAAATCTGCGAGATGGGATAGATTTCTTGATTTCTTTTGAGTGTTTCACTTAGAAATCCTAATTTTATGCCATGGTCCCACTGCAAAGCATGCTCATGAAGGCAGTCGGTAAACCAGCAGTCATTCCCATCCACCTTCATCATTTTAATTTTGTTGGCTATTGAAATGTCAGTCGTCCCCAAGACACAAACTAAAGGTGACTCAGAATGAGGTTAATGATGTTACCAGCCGTCATATAAAATAAACCGAATACATGATGCATGATTTTTAACTTCGCAACTTACCAAATACATGACTTAACCAGAGCTTTTGGCTGCCAGCACTTCCTAGTTTTCCCTAAAAAGTTGATAGAAATCATACTGCAAGTTTTCACTAGTGTAGCTTTAAATATCGCTAATGTTCGAAACTAAAATACCTTCTTTTATAGGTAGGTAGAAAAAAATGTTAGACAAGTTGGTCTTGGTCCATTGTCCATACATAAAAATTCCCATCTTATTTTCATGACAGTAGTTAAGGTACTTTGCCAAAGATAAAATGAGGAAAAATACAAACTATATGCTCTTTTGTCTGACCTTTTAGATGAGCAACCCCAGCCATTTTCATAAGCGGGTGCTTATGTTGCACATGGTTGTTTGATAAATTAAGTGGTGGATGAAAGGAAAACTTTTAATAGTCCCATGGATGTTTGGACTAAACAGAAGTATCTTAATTTTTGGGAGGCCTCTCTCCATTACAATCTCTACTACTACTTTTGGCTGCTCCCATTAGGGGGCGCCACAGCGGATCATCCATTTCCATCTGTTCCTGTCCTCTGCATCCTCTTCTGTCACACCAGCTGCCTGCATGTCCTCCCTCACCGCATCCATAAACCTCCTCTTTGGTCTTCCTCTTCTCCTCTTCCCTGGCAGCGCCATATTCAGCATCCTTCTCCCAATATACCCAGCATCTCTCCTCCACACATGTCCAAACCATCTCAATCTTGCCTCTCTTGCTTTGTCTCCAAACCATACAACCTGAGTGTTAAACTAGAATAAACACGACGTTTATTATCTTTTGAGAAACTATTTCAGCCAGCTGCGCTCACAACAAGTAAAATATTTCCCTCCCAAGACCGTCTGGTCCACCGCGCATGCGTCCCCAGTATCCACAAAAGCCATGCTGTGAACATTTACCGTATTGAACATAATATAGTGAGAATACATGTTAACAATCTCGCTATACTTTTTAAAAGAAAAAAAAAACACAGTGAAGTCTGTTGTTAGAAAGCAGGGATATAGTGAACATCAACAGTTACATTCCCAAAAAAAATCATCGACGTAGCAAGCAAGTAGCCCAGTTACCCTTAACTCTTTATCTAACCAAAAAAATACTGCTGGATCTACTTGTGACATTTTCCCTCCTGTGCATATCATTATTTCTTTTACTTTGTTATACCAGTACAATGAGGCATCAGCAAGACCATATACACATTTCTTTAGTTTCCATATTACATTGACACTTCCTGCCTCAGGTGGGGGGCGTATATAAATAGCCCTAGAAAGCTCCATGCCCTGTAAGAAAGCAGATTTAATGTCCATCGAATGGACTTGCCATTTGTTTTGACAGATGACTGCTAACAGTAGTCTGAGTGATTCTGAAGCACATGTTGGAGAATCTTTCTGCAACTCATCAATATTAAGTTCTTCAAAGCCTCTTGCTACAAGGCGTGCTTTAGGCACTATACCACCAGACGTTTCTTTTAAATTACACACCCATCTTGTGGAAACACACTTTTGACCTTCATCAACAACTTCCTCAAAAACATTGTTTTTACGCCAACTTTCAATCTCTTGTTGTTTAGCGACATCAAACGAGACATCTTTAGTAATGAGCACATCAGCATCTTTGGCAACATCAACATTAAGATTGTCAACTTGTGACATATCAACTGCCTTCTTTTGTCCATTACTACCATCAGGTTCAATGTATTGTAGGTTGTACCAATGTTTCCATTTCCCTGTTGCTTTGCCAGCTCTACCTAAAACTCTGGCTTTTTGGAGACTACCGTCATCTTTATCCTTAAATGTAACAGTCTGCCCTACTCCAAACTTTATACTTTGTCTCTCTGTGATGGCAGGAGGACGTACATCTATACTATTAGTTTCACTATCTCTGGTATTATCCGGTTCATTGTCTGTATCCTGTGTATTATCCTGTTCATTGTCTGTACTCTGTGCACCATCTGAACTAGTCTCTGTATAGCTTACAGTGCCTCTCTCATTTTTTGTCTCCCTAGTTGCATCATTTTCTATAGTTTGATCATTTTTTTCTTGTGTGTTCACTTTACGAAGCCTAGAGTGATTGACTCTTACCAGAATGCCACCATGTCTCACAAACACAACAGCTCCGTCCTGGCCAATAACTACCCCTGGCCCCTTCCACTCTGTACTGTCAGCTTGTTTGTAATATATTTTGTCTCCTGTCACATATCTGTCATCTGTGGATTTGGTTTGTTTACGCAAGGCTCTCCTTATCCTCTCTGAGCATTCAGATTCTGTAAAAGCTTTTCTAGATGCATGTAGCGCTGCTATGTGTGCCCCTACCCTCATACTCATCGTGGTACCCTCTAGAGCAGGTGGTTTGTCAACCAAAACAGAGGGGAGGTTAGGATTCTTACTGAACACTAATTGGTGTGGACTGTAGCCATGCCCACTAACCATACTGTTTTATAGCCATAAGGGCCCAGTCTAAAGCAGTTTGCCAGTCACATCCATTCTCTCGTTTCACCTTCAGGAGGATCTCAGTGAGCGTTTGATTGTGTCTTTCCAACAGCCCGTTGCTCCAGGGGCTGTATCTCGCCGTCGTTTTTATCTCTATGTTAAAGTTTTCTGCCATGTCTCTCATCTCGTCGTTATTGAATTCCCCACCATTGTCCCTGTACAGTCTCTGAGGGGGACCATGAACACTTATCCAAGTGCGGATGATGGAGTTGACTATTTCAGACGACCTCTTTGTTTTTACGATGTTTCTGGCGCTGAAGTGGGTGAAATGGTTGATGATGTGGAGATACCATACACCAGGTTCAAGCTCATGCCAGTCCACTGCGACAGTTTCATTATACTCTGAAGCTAATGGTAAACCCACAGCGGGCTTTGGCTTTGTGTTACTGTAACATTGACAAATGTCACAGTCCTGTACTATTTGTTCTAACACAGTCCCACATTCTTTATCTCTATTTCCTGAGCTGTGAAGAAGCCTTAGTAGTCTCTCCGCAGAAGCATGACCAAACTGCTTATGCAGCTTCAGGAGAACTTTGTGTTTCTCATCTGGGGACATGTTCTCTGTGACTGTAAGGACCTCATCCTTTTCACTGGCCCTGGTCTCTGTGACTGTAAGGACCTGGTCCTTTACACTGGGGGACATATTTTCTTTACCTCTGATGTCTACACAGTAATGTCCAGAACTTGTTAACTCAAGAGGCACTGGTTGCTTGAACATCACAATTCTGTCATTTTCCATATCCAAAACAGTGCCTGCCTTTTTCAGGGATGTCTTACTCAGTAATAGTGGTATGTCAGCTTTGACTATTTCTGTCTCAACTTGGCACTTAGTCTGCCCAATTGTTGCAGGTACCTTAACTCTTCTGGTGGAGTATACTACATTTCCATCTCCAAATCTAAACGGTCTAGAACTGGGCACTTCTGTTTTCATCAACTGGTTTACCTGGACTTCGCTAAGATCATTAACATAGCTGTCTAGCCACTTCTCGCCACATACAGTGCGAGTACAAGCAGTATCAATAATAGCTGATCCTAAAGATTCAGTCAACAAGATCTCTGAATCTGACATAGTACATTTTGAGTACAGTGTAATGTTACATTCTTCTACATCTTCAGTGACTTTCACTTGTTCACTCTCTCTGTGTGGGCAATTTTTAGCCCAATGAAAAGTGCTCTGACAAATGGCGCATCTAGACCTTTTACCAAACTTATCAAGAGGATTAGTCCCAGGTAATGGTTGCTTATGTTGTCCACCCTGCGACGTCACATTTAGTTTATTAACGTAACCCTTCCCGCGGGATCTCTGTTCTGTGAAAAAAGCTTCATCTTGATTCACTTGAATTCCACGTGTGGCGCTTGCCAGCTTGCCACCGAATATCCGCTTCAGTGCCGATTTCATCGAAGAAAACGTCAAATCCGTACACGCAGTCAGTGCTAACTGTCTGTTCCTTTCATCAAGACAGGCTGTGTCTAGTAGCTTAAAAGCTAACACAGCATCGGGCAGCGTCATGTTATATCTTTTCATCCGGTTATATCGCTGCTCAAACTCAATGATATAGTCCACCATGGACAAGGCACTGTCTTTTGTAATACTGTCAAAATGAGAGTACGCTTCGTATGCGCGATCTTTTCCCTCTCTAAGAAACACTCCATCTAATTTTGCCAATAAAGTTGTCATACCATCGTTCTTGTCTAAATCTTCCACAGGTATTTCCAATGCCGTTTCTCTCGCTCGCCCGTCAAGTCCCAAAGCAACCGCGAGAGCCTGCATCTTCTTGTCAAGTTCTGTAACTCGCATCCATATGTTGACTTCATTCTTCCAACATTCATACGGCCTAGCCTCGTCAAATTTCGGCAGAATTTTATAACTTGCAGCCATCTTCAAACCATCCTCTGCTACCAATGTTAAACTCGAATAAACACGTTTATTATCTTTTGAGAAACTTTATTTCTCTCTACGCACTGGCTATCACGCCAGCCAGCTGCACTCACAACAAGTAAAACATTTCCCTCCAAGACCGTCCGGTCCACCGCGCATGCGTCCCCAGTATCCACAAAAGCCATGCTGTGAACATTTACCGTATTGAACATAATATAGTGAGAATACATGTTAACACTGAGAAGTCCCTCTAATATTCTCATTCCTAATCCTGTCCTTCTTCATCACTCCCAATGAAAATCTTAGCATCTTCAACTCTGCCACCTCCAGCTCCGCCTCCTGTCTTTTCATCAGTGCCACTGTCTCCAAACCATATAACATGGCTGGTCTCACAACCATCTTGTAAACCTTCCCTTTAACTCTTGCTGGTACCCTTCTGTCACAAATCATTCCTGACACTCTTCTCCATCCATTCCACCCTGCCTGCACTCTCTTCTTCACCTCTCTTCTGCACTCCCCGTTACCTTGGACAGTTGACCCCAAGTATTTAAACACATATGCCTTTGTCACCTCTACTCCTTGCATCCTCACCATTCCACTGTCCTCCCTCTCATTCACACATATGTATTCCGTCTTGCTCCTACTGACTTTCATTCCTCTTCTCTCCAGTGCCTAACTCCACCTCTCCAGGCTCTCCTCAACCTGCACTCTACTCTCACTACAGATCACAATGTCATCCGCGAACATGATAGTCCACGGAGACTCCTGCCTGATCTTGTCCGTCAATCTGTCCATCACCATTGCAAACAAGAAAGGGCTCAGAGCTGATCCTTGATGTAATCCCACCTCCACCTTGAACCCATATGTCATTCCAATTGCACACCTCACCACTGTCACACTTCCCTCATACATATCCTGCACCAATCCTACATACTTCTCTGCAACTCCCGACTTCCTCATATTCTCTCCATTACAATGAAACTGTGAAATCGCAATTTACACCCTCCAAACAATTCATCATCTCCGGAGGTATCTAAAGGATGGGTGTGATCATGAAAGATTCTCTCTGGAGCATGGCTCTGTTTCTGCATTATTAAAGGCAACGCTGGATTGTGAGGAAAGAATTAGGTGTGCGAGAGCTCTGTAGTCATTGCATTTTTGTTTGCAAGTAATGCATTTTCATGAAAGACTTTTTGACAAAATATTACAATCAATGAGGGAAAATCCCCACAAATGCCTCTCATGAAATGAGCCCCATCACGTACTTCCTGTCCATTTGCTCTGCTGGATAATGCTTGCAGAGAGGAGAGGAAGCAAGTGCTTCAGTCGGAACATTTCTAGCAAGGAGATGTTAACCCATGAATATAGTTAAACATTACTGACTCTACTCTGATGGAGTACTTAACACCATAAATAAATCTCTTCACCAATCACTGTCTTTGAACATGTGAGTTGGGTTGCGAGTGGCTTGTCCATGGTTTGTGTGTGTGTGTGTGGGGGGGGGGTCTGGTGATAGGCGGAGGGACTCTGACAGAGAGGGAGTAATGCTTTGCCAGACCAGCAAAACCAAAACATGAGCTAAAAAAGTTAGATAGGGACACTGTAGCCTGGAATTTTGATTCTCAGTGGCATCAGCAGTACTAGCAATTTTTTGACAATATAGGAAGTCATTTAGTTCACTGTTAAAAAAAATTGTTTAACTGTTTCAAAACGGACTCCCATGGGCAGGCGGCCCCCTGCTTGGCCGTGGAGGTCCAGTGAAATAATTCTATTGTGGATGAAACTATCAAAACACCTTTAGAGTCTGCTCATAAAAATGAGTATATTTCAAAAATGAAAAAAATGTACATAGTTAAAATAACATAACTTATTTTGTTCAATTTTCTACATTCAGAATTGTTTTGGATCAGTATGTATTGTGTGTTTATTTAGCAGAGGTGGACAAAGTACACAACTCCATTACTTGAGTCAAAGTACAGATACTCCTGGTCAAATATCACTCCAATACAAGTGAAAGTTGTTCAGTCGGATTTTTATTTGAGTTAAAGTACTGGAGTACTTGCTTGGAGTACTTGAAATACTTAAGTATTCAAAAGTACATGTTCTTTTTAATGTCAACGCATTGTTGTGTTGTTGGCACAATGCATTTACAGAACCTAATGACTGAAACAACCTACTTTTTGGGAGTAGTTGATGACTACTAAAATGGAGCAGTCCTAAATGCCCTACGTCACAGTAAGCAAACATACCAACGTAGGCACTGGCAGGCCATTTCCACTGCAGAGTTCAAAGGGTTAAAGCAACTTAAAGTAAATGTTTTAACTTGCTGATTTTTTGGGGGGTAATGGATTGTAGTTAAAGATGTAACAATATGCAGTTTTACAGTAAACGTACAGATGGTTCTCATTGATATTTCTATGTATTTTTAGCACATTAAATCGTGGTGCAGTGGCTGTAGTCTTAAGGAGACCCATCCAGCTAGCTAGGGTGTCCCAAGTTAAATTACAGGTAGTCCACTTACCTAATGTTGTCTTCTTTTTCTGTCCAGAATGTCACCAAAGAGCGGAGCATGAGACTGGTGGCCCAACACAAGGACACCACGCAACTGGCTCAGCAGCTGCAGCATGTGCTCAATTTCTGCCACTCAGCCATCACCACCGGCAGCAGCACCGCGCTGCTCTACAGCAAGAGGCTGGTACGCTTCACCTCACACCTCCAACTGCACTGTTTTAAGTGTCTGTTGGTCCTTAAAAAGTCCTGAAATTTCTTAAATTCAATTTTATTAATATTAGGCCTCAGTAGTCACTAAATTGTCTCAAATCGGAATTTATACGTCTTAATACCTACATTAATGTTTTGTATGATTTTGTTTTTTGTTAGAATTAGTTGAGTTCTTGTGCAGCAGAATCAAACGTTTTGATAGCCTATAATAGCCCAAGTCTAATGCTTACCTCTGTGCTGAACCTATAAACCCAACTTCCTTTATTCTTATGTGAGATTTAAGGTTCCACATCGGGGTAACCATGGGACCCCGCCGTAGGCGCGAACGGTGCAGTATTTGATTTATACTTCTTCGTAGATGCAGCTCTTAAACTGTTGTAGCACCACGTCAAACTAGATGGCAGTGTCGCACATGCTATGCCAGACCATGCTGCCAAATCAGGTACTGAAAGTAAGCAAGTAATTGTGTTTACATTCTCCCAGAGTCATTGTGTTAACAAGGCAGCAAAGGGAAGGTTTGCAATGTAAATGGCTTCACCAAATGAGTGAAAAGAGCTGATTTTGTTGGTGTTGTTGAAAAGGAGCAAAGTACATTGAAAGAAGAGATGGTCTGTGAGACCACTGACCGTATTGTGAGACCATATTGAGGCAGGAGGACAGGGATGTTTGCCAGGGGCCAGCACTAGAAACACAGCAGGTAAGGGACCCAAGCAAACCAATCACAGCTCTTGCATTGTCCGCATAGTCCCTGTAGCCTCAACATACAGTTACATTTTTGAGCAAGTGCCCGTAAGCTATGGTGGAGACCCTTGTGGAGCTACTGAGCCTACAGCAGTGCACTGTGGTCACCTTGACGCAGAACCACAAGTCAGGCATTATGTGTCATAAGAGAAATTGAAGTGAATCCTTGTTCTTACCCATCCAAAGCCCTTGGCGGAAAAACATAATGGTCAGATTTATTACCTACTTAATCTTATATGAATTGATCTAAAGGAAACTGCTATTAGATTCATCTAGTTCTAAATCTATCCAATTTGTACTAAATACTTACTTCTGTGCTGAACCAGAGATAACGTACTTACCTTTACATGTAATTTTCAGCACTTATGCAACTAAAAGAGACAAAAATTACTCCTGGGGAAAAGTGAAAGGGAAATTATGCAACTAAAAGAGACAAAAATGACTCTTGGGGAAAAGTGAAAGGGAAATTACCTTCCTCAGCCCAATGTCTTCACAGACCATCCAGTCTGATATTTTCTCATTTGACTCAGAATGAATCGAACATACAGTACAGCAATCATATCTGGATTTTGCTGTTCAGCTCTGTACTTTAGATAAGAGTTGTCACAGCGAAAATTAAGACAAATTCCAGACTCTGAGCTTGACATCATTTGGCTGTACAGTGCTCAGAAAGTTATATGTCAGATTGTCCAAACCCCCCCCCCTTTCTTTCCAATTGTACCTGGCCAATTACCTCACTCTTCTGAGCCATCCCGGTCTCTGCTCCACCCCCTCTGCTGATCTGGGGAGGGCTGCAAACTACCACATGCCTCCTCCGATACATGTGGAGTCACCAGCTGCTTCTTTTCACCTGACAGTGAGGAGTTTCACCAGGGGGACGTAGCGCGTGGGAGGATCATGCTATTCCCCCAGTTCCCCCTCTCCCATGAACAGGTGCCCCAACCGACCAGAGGAGGCACTAGTGCAGTGACCAGAACACGTAGGGACGCCCGACCAAGCTGGAGGTAACACGAGGTTTCGAACCGGAGATCTCCATGTTGGTAGGCAACAGAATAGACTGCCATGCTACCCGGATGCCCCTCCCAAATTGTCAAATATTTTCCCTAATCAAAAATTAATGAATCAGGCTATACTAAAACCAATATGTATAAGCCAAAGTTAGCCTCTTTCAACAAATCACGGCCCCCTTGTGGTGATCCGTATAGATACTTCACCTGTAAGTACAAAATGGTGTCGCAAAAAACACAAATAAAAGATTTGCTGACTTTTTTTGTTTTTTTGTTTTTTTTATTTAAATATGGATTGCCAGCCATGATAAAGTTTCACACTCTTTACGGGTTTCACTTCGGCGTTTTGGGGTTGTATGGCGAAGGCATGGCTCTTGTTTCGTTCACATAGGCATGTTATTGCTGAAGCCTCCACTTTTATTTGAATTTGGGCTTGATTTGCCCATCTTGAAATTTGGGTATGGTCTCAAATTTAAGCTGCTGGGAGCCAATTATCTCCCCACATTATCCTTAAGATTGAGGTGTTTACAGAGTCAATATTTATGCCCAATTAGCCAGTGCTCAGTAGTGGCAGAGCAGGAAGATTCAGTACATTGCCAGTGGGGGACGGCCTAAAAGTGTGATGAGTGGAGAGCGACGGCAAAGAAATCGGATGTATGTTGCTATCTCCTCTCTCCAAAATTGACTGTCTTTTGACTTTCTGAGCAGGTGGTTAGAGCAGCAGTCAGTGAGACAGCAGAGATGTTGCATGCATCGGTGCACTTTTAAATAATTTACCATATCGCGCACAACTACTGTATTTCCCGGACAGTGGAGTATAACCCGCATCAGCAAAAACTGTGTTGTTGCGAAGAAGGAAAAAAAAAACATGAAGTCGCTTTAGTATAGACATCACATTTATGTGGTGGTACAGTATTTTCAATTGAGTCACGTGCTTAAACAGTGCCATCTAGTGGCCTCGGTTGAAATGCGGCGTTATTCCATCCATCCATTATCCAAACCGCTTATCCTGCTCTCAGGGTCGCGGGGATGCTGGAGCCTATCCCAGCAGTCATTGGGCGGCAGACGAAGAGACACCCTGGACAGGCCGCCAGGCCATCACAGTGCCGACCTATATATCACCGATACATATTTTATTTATCTATATATAATGTGGCGTATTCATTTGGCAAAATTACATTGTAATAAGTTGCTTTGGACTATAAATCGCAGGATCAAAACTGCTACTTATAGTCCAGGTAATACGGTAGTTAAAATATTCTGGTACGCTTTGATCAAGGCAGTAAGCAAAAATGGAGGAGCTTATTATTAAAGTTTCAAGTCATGCAATAGCTTAAGACTTAAGTCTTCATGTATTACAGACACAGTATTATGACACATAGGAGCTGCTAGGGGTGGGACTCTCTGCGCTCCTCACAATCTGATTCAGAGGACTACGATGCGATTATAAAACTATTATGCATCAACTTTTTGGATTTCTATACATGATTTATTTTTTTCTGACTGTGACTACTTGCTACTTTTAAAACATAGCATATTTGTAATGATCCATAATTAAAATAAACATGACTTAACTTCCATTATCTTTTATTAATACAGTAACAAACAGGAGAGATGTGTCAGCTGACATGTCAGGTTTCCCAGCAGCGCAAAGAAGCAACAAGAAAAGAAACTAAAGTGTGCCTGTAGCGGCGTCCTGCTTGTAAATGAACACGGGCTTCAGCAAGACTTCAGCAATCACTTGATAACATAAAAGCTGCCCTCATTCACAAATAAATAATAAAGACTTCAACCCAAGTCCTCCTGTTATGGGCAATGAGCACACAATCCCATCAGACGAAAAAACAAAACATTTTGCTGTATATTAAAATCAAAAACAGCTTTCATACAAAAACAACATAGAATTGTGTACCAGCTCCCATACAAAACGAATGCTTTCTGTGGACTATGTGGTAAAACAATAAATAAATGGAGAAAATACAAATAGGCCACAATGAAATCGTGGAACTGCATGGGCGTGCAACATAGCACATGTGCTTAGCTGGTGGATGCTGGAATGTGTAAGTTTTTGTGTAAGAACCGGAGCTGGTCTACGTGCTCCGCTGTGCAGTAACTACGTAGGTCCCCTGCAGTAGAGAAGACTCTGCAGAGACACTGGTGCCTGGAATACACAAGTATCTCCTGGCCAACGTGGAAATCGGATGAAACATCACCTCATTCTCCCTCCACCAATTGAGAGGGTCTTTAGAGAGAGAGGGGTGCAGCACTATGATACTTGGTTACTTCCTCCTCAGCTCTGGCAGAGGCTGACGTGGGCTGCTGGACTGTAGCATCAGTGAAGGTCTGCCGCAGCAGATCCACTAGCAGAGAGGATGAAGCCTTTCTTTTGGGAGCAGAGGGGCTTTGGTGTTGTCTTGGGATGAGAGGTGTGCTCCTCACTCACTGTATGTGCTCTGGGTTTTCCTCCTCTTCTGCTCTCACCTCTTGCTGTAGATAAACACAATAACAACAGGTAAACACAACAACCTTACATTTTTAGATAACAATGTCAACATCTTCAGCCCAAACCACATTTGAACAAGATCATTAACCAAACTCAAATTTACTTTTTATGTTGGATATCAAAGTTCTTGTATTGTTTATGGAATATTTCTTATTTTGTCAGTTGGATAAGTTAATTAACTGTCTTAAGCCCAAAGTGACATTTTACATATTTTACATTGATTTTTACATAAAATGAAATGGCAGAATTACCTGATGCAGCCTCAGCGATCACTCGTCCATACGTCTCCACTCTCTCTTCCTCAGAAAGGAAAGGCAGTCCCTTAAAGATGGGTCAAGAGCAGAGGCTGTATGAAGAGTGTTTCTCTCCTGCTCACTGGTGGACCTCTTGCTGAGGTCCCCGCTGATGGCCTGCTTTATCTCCCGGACCATTGATGACTCTCCAATACGGTCCTTTGTGTCCTGGATGAGTTGAGCATGCAATGGGGCAATCAAACCCACTGTGGGGTGATCTCCTCTGATATGAGAGTCGTCCCATCTTTCATTGGCTTTAGGGCCTTAATAACATCCTCTGCATTTGAAACATCTGCTTCACTGAGAGTGCAGAGGTCAGCCTCTCCTCTCCTCACCTGAGGAGAGAGTAAGGCAGCTCAGATCGCAGATTTTTACTCCAGAAACCTGTCAACCATCTCATAAGCACTGTTCCACCTGCGGTTGACTTGTGTTTTCAACTGACACAGCAGACCAAGTAGCTTCTGCTTCTCCTCAAGCTGATGTTCTGCAGTGGTGCTGCGGTGGAAAAATGTGGTAATACATCTGACCCTCCCCAGTAGCCTTGATAAAGTGGGCAACTTGAGCGCTTGCTGAGGTGCCAGATTTAGTGTGTGGGCATAACATCTCACATGTAGGAATTTACCCAGTTGAACAGCAGCGGTCATGTTGGGGGCGTTATCAGTCACTATGACTACATGTTTGGTAGTGAACTGCCATTCTTCTGCTACATTCTGTAACAGCTCAGCCACATTTGCACCCGTGTGGCTCTCACACATTGCTCTTGTTTGGAGCATGTGAGACGCGAGCTGCCATTCGTCAGTAATAAAGTGCAGTTATGGTGACATCAGATTCTGTAGCACTGTCCACACATCGCATGGTATTGCTGTCCTACCCGCATTCCTCAATGATTCCATGACTGGTTTTGGTTTGGTTGTAGAGTGTGGGTATCGCTGTGTCGGTGAAAAAACGTCGAGATGGGATGTTGTAGCTTGGCCCCAAAGTGTGCAGCATAGCACGAAAACCCTGGTTCTCAATGACTGAGTAGGGGCGCTAATCATTGGCAATAAAAGTTGCGATTGACTTTGTGATTCGCTTCACCCTTTCCGAGTTGGGTGGAAGCTTTGACATCACTTGTTCATTTGTTCTCTGGTTGGCAGCAACTACAACCTGTTGTTTTTCCTCCAACTCTGGGTGGAAACATGAAATATGGTTTCCCATGTTTGTTGTGCTCCCTAAATATTTTACTTTAGTTAGACACAACTTGCATACAGTGTGGCTCTTGTCCAGGTCCCTTTTCCCTTTAACTTCATAGAAGCCAAGACGCTTCTGTACGCTGGCTGTTAAGCCAGACAGTGCCGGTCGGATTGGATCCAACTTTGTTTGTTCGTGCTCAGCCATCCTCACCAAAACTGAAGAAGTAGCCTAGCTTAGAACATAAACACGATGCACATGTTGAAGTCCATTACATTTCACCATCCAGTTGGTTCAGCAGGTACAGCCCAGTCAAGAATTGAGCTTTAAATGTCCCATAATTGAATTTTCTGCATCGAGACATAATCGTTTATGAGAGAATCTTGATGCATCTAAGAATCAATTTTTTTTCTCCCCCCACCTCTGTTCGATAGCAAAGTGTAAAAAATCGGTGACCCTGACCCTCTTGTGGTCACACAACATTCCCGTATGAAGGGAATAGCGATGGAAATTTTGGAACTCAAAAAATACAGTTTTTAATTCTTTGACTTCGTTGTTTTTTCACTGCGAAACAATGCACACACGGCAACACTGATAGGATGTCTGTCAACCTCCATGTTTGATTTGCTGTAGAATCATATTGGACTACAAGAGTTGTGTGAGATCCCAAGTTTTGAGTCATATCTTTGTCTGATCTTTAAGACATTTCACAACATAGGGTTAAATTTGCACAATTCATTCAAGTTCAAGACCCGTGTACTCTGTCCTTGTTAATATGCTCGTCCATCACTATCATCAGAGTAGCTTTTAAATTGGCACGACTTGACAATGTACTGGATATCAGGTAAATATATTGAACAGAAAGAGAAATGACATAATGTCCTGGCGCCCCCCATGTAATGCTCCCTATAATATGAGGAGCACAGATATGCAGCCAGACATTACTTGCATGTTACCCATTTTTAGCCGTGCTCACTAACAAAGGAGCTAATTAATTGTGTGTGTGTGTGTGTGTGTGTGTGTGTGTGTGTGTGTGTGTGTGTGTGTGTGCGCGTGTGTGTGTGCGCGTGTGTGTGTGTGTGTGTGTGCGTGCGCGCGCGCATGCACTTGCATGCGCATATGTAGATCCTCTTTCAGCTTCGCCAGGTCCTAAAGGCCAGACTGGAGCCAGCACCTCAGACCAATGGAGCTGTACGATTCTTCTGTGACCCCACTTTCTGGGCGAAAAATGTGGTGAATTTAGGTGGGAGGAGCTCACCACCTTGTCTGACACTGTTTTTTTTTAGTCTTGATATATAAGTGACAGTTACTAATTAGGTACTAATTCAACAAGTTACTCAAAACAGACTTCCTTTCATCTGATTTGTAGCTAAGGGGTATTTGATCACATATTTTGAAATCTTGGAAAAAATGTAGCTGCTGCATACATTTTGTGCATACATTTTGTTTAAGACGGGCTGAACCTGTCAATGTAACAGTTGAAGGTTTGTATTCATTTAAGAGAACCATCATGCAACATAATACTGCCATCCTGGATTCTTGTCTGGAAAGTAGGGGAAATTATATCAATTTTCATATTCATGAAAGATCTAAAGGCTAAAAGTAGCTCCCAACTGTCTGATTAAGGAGAAGATTCTCAAAATAATGGTCGTGTCACTCCCAGTTTGATGACTCCTAAATTTTCTGGGTAAGAGTGATTCACGAAGCATTTTAGCTCTAAAACTAGCTCCTAAATCTGTGTCACTAAATCCATTAAGTCAAACCAGAGCAGTTTCGTGGTTGTTGCCGTTAACAGCTGCTGCTGGTAGACTAGAAGCTGATCCCATGTCCAAATTTATTAATTTGTTCATCTTCATGGAGGTTTTACAAGAAGAAAAAGCTCATCTTGTGTCCAGAGTGGTCTCTGTTTGTGTTAGTGTGGAGATATGTCTGATTTGTTCCTGTCAGCCATGGCTCTTCTACATTATTAATGAAAAGGCTGCGTTTTAAAGCCTATAAAGCCTATCCAGTAATTATTCTTTAAGAGGCTGCATTAATTACCTGAAAATAAAGCCATCAGCTGCACTTACATTTTCTTTAAAAATAAATACTTGGTGTCTGGGTAGTGTGGCGGTCTATTCCGTTGCCTACCAACACAGGGATCACCGGTTCAAATCCCTGTGTTACCGCCGGCTTGGTCGGGCGTCCCTGCAGACACAATTGGCCATGTCTGCGGGTGGGAAGCCAGATGTGGTTGTGTCCTGGTCGCTGCACCAGCGCCTCCTCTGGTCAGTCAGGACACCTGTTTGGGGGGGAGGGGGAACTGGGGGGGATAGCGTGATCCTCCCACATGCTACGTCCCCCTGGTGAAACTCTTCACTGTCAGGTGAAAAGAAGCGGCTGGTGACTCCACATGTATCGGAGGAGACATATGGTAGTCTGCAGCCTCCCCGGATCAACAGAGGGGGTGGAGGAACAACCAGGATGGGTCGGAAAAGTGGGGTAATTGGCTGGATACAATTGGGAAGAAAAGGGGGGGGGGAATAAATAAATAAATACTTTATTTGACTGTCAACATGATTTGTACTTCCTGCCATTCCATTGGTAGCCTACACGTGTTGACAAAAATCTGTTGTGGTTGAAACGTCAACAATATAGTTTTAAACGGGAGCATTTACATAAGGGAGCAGACTCTATTTTTCTTGTTTTGTACTTTTTTTCTGTCTGGCACCAAACTAGATTTGTTTGTGGATGCAGCCTAACACTATTAATAGTCTTCATAACACTGTTAATAGTCTTCATAACACTGTTAATAGTCTTCATAACACTGTTAATAGCCCTTATAACACTGTTAATAGTCCATAACACTGTTAATAGTCTTCATAATACTGTTAATAGTCCGTAACACTGTTAATAGTCTTCTTAACACTGTTAATAGTCTTCATAATACTGTTAATAGTCCTCATAACACTGTTAATAGTCTTCATAACACTGTTAATAGTCTTCATAACACTGTTAATAGACTGCATAGACCACTTTGGAATCCTCTCCGACATGTTGCGCGATCTCATCCAGTGCAAACTTGAGAGTTTTCTTTTTTTCCCCAAAGAATTCATCGACACACCAACTGGTCCCCTGTCAACCAATCACTGTGGACATAGTCAGTGAGCGTGTTCATGAAACATGACCTCATCCATGGCAGTGGGGTCAACCTCTCCCTCTCCTCTTAGATTAAGACTTTACCCAATTCCTTAGTAAAAGTTGCTCTCAGCAGCTTCTTGAATTGGTTTTAAGAAGGAGCTTTTAGCAAGGCACTTTTAATGACATTTAGCTTGGTTTTAGATGGAATACTTCATGAATATGGCCCAAAGTCTGAAAAAGGTATGGAAATTAATAGAAAAAGTGATAAATAGTATGGAGCAAAAAAAAAAAGTCTCCCAGATTTGAGTGTCTGTGTTTTTTTTAAATGCCTAATAATTATTTTTACAATACGATCCGTCTATGAACTTGACCCCTGGAAGGTGGCCTTCTTTTAACTCTACACACACACACACATTTCCTTGCTGGAAGTCCATCAGTAAGGCTAAATCCTGAAACTGGACATCTACCCCATCTGCTGTCATAATGAGAAATGTCAAGTTACCATTTCCTTGAACAAAAATGATCCTTCCACAGCTTGAACAGGCATGGTGGCACAGTGGTTAGCACGGTCGCCTCACAGCAAGAAGGTCCTGGGTTCGAGCCCCGGGGTAGTCCAACCTTGGGGGTCATCCTGGATCGTCCGAAGTGTGGAGTTTGCATGTTCTCCCTATGTCTGCGTGGGTTTCCTCCAGGGGCTCCGGTTTCCTCCCACAGTCCAAAGACATGTAGGTCAGGTGAACCAGCCGTACTAAATTGTCCCTATGTGTGTGTGTGTGTGTGTGTGAGAGAGAGTGAGTGTGAAAGAGCCCTGTGATGGCCTGGCGGCCTGTCCAGGGTGTCTCCCCGCCTGCCGCCCAATGACTGCTGGGATAGGCTCCAGCATCCCCGTGACCCTGAGCGCAGGATAAGCGGTTTGGATGATGGATGGGTGGATGTTTCCTTGAACAATAAATGTCCATCAGAACTGAGACAGATTTTTCCAGTTTATCTGCTCATCAGACAGGTTGGCTAAAAAATGTTAACAGTGTGCGCTCATAGTTTTGTGGTTGAATTATTTGTCTTGTAGTCTTGTAAGTACCCAGCACCTCAACAGTATTATTAGATGAGGATAACTTTATTTCTACTTTTTGTAACCAAGTTACAAAGAGATGAAAATAAAATAACACTGCAACATTAGTTAATTAAACCTGCATATGGTGCAACTGACACCGAAGGCCCAAATTGCTATTTATAGAAATTCAAGTAAGATTCAATATGGAAGTCAGGGGAAAATATTGAATCTCCAACTTTGGAAGACAAGTTCTGGAAAATAGTCTGGAATTGAAAATGGGCAAGACTGCTGGACACCAACTTTCTCTTCATCTCCCAACTTTAGGAAATCTTGTAATCGAGAAGCCGCCTCAACCAGCACATCCTCCCAACATGATGGTGGGAAGTCAACCCATTTCACCTGCGCAAAGCCATTCTGGCAAGCACCCGGGGCAGATCAACCTGGCCCAGCTCCGCTTGCAGCACATGCAGCAGGCAGCGTATGCCCAGCAGAAGCAGCAGCAGCAGCAGATCCAGCAGCAGATGCGTATTGCTTCCCAGATGTCTCAACAGCACTCTAGACAGGCTGGACCTGTGATGGTCCAGCAACAGGTATGCTCCTTGTGTAGTGATGGCCTACTCAGTACCACAGAGATCGCTAACATCACTGTCTTGATATAGATTAATCAGTCATTCGAAAAATACTCTGTGTTGACTTGGTGAACATGAGAGCACTCACTATTTATATCATGTCCACACATTCAGTCTGAATGCAACCTGTTGATATTTTTATATACGTGTGTGTGTGTGTGTGTGTGTGTGTATATATATATACACTGCTCAAAAAAATAAAGGGAACACATAAGCAATGCAATGTAGCTCCAAGTCAATCACACTTTTGAGATATCAACCTGTCCAGTTAGGAAGCAACACTGATTTGTGAATCAATTTCACCTGTTGGTAAATTGTCTAATTTCCACCAGGTGGAAATTAGACAATTTGCAAGACAACCCCTATAAAAGGAATGGAGTTGCAGGTGGTGGCCACAGACCATTTGCCTGTCCTCATCTTTTCTGGCCGATCTTTGGTTAGTTTTTCATTTTGCTAGTGCCCTCACCACTAGAGGTGGCATGAGGCGGTATCTGCAACCTACAGAAGTTGCTCAGGTAGTGCAGCTCATCCAGGATGGCACATCAATGCGTGCTGTGGCAAGAAGATTTGATGTGTCTCCCAGCACAGTGTCCAGAGCATGGAGGAGGTACCAGGAGACAGGCCAGTACACCAGGAGACGTGGAGGGGGCCGCAGGAGGACAACAACCCCGCAGCAGGACCGCTATCTGGTCCTTTGTGCAAGGAGGAACAGGAGGAGCACTGCCGGAGCCCTACAAAACGACCTTCAACAGGCCACTAATGTGCAGGTTTCTGCTCAAACAGTGAGAAACAGAATGCATGAGGATGGTATGAGGGCCCAACGTCCACAATTGGGGCCTGTGCTCACAGCCCAACACCGTGCAGCCCGATTGACCTTTGCCAGAGAACATCTTGGTTGGCAGATTCGCCATTGGCGCCCTGTGCTCTTCACAGATGAGAGCAGGTTCACACTGAACACATGTGACAGACGCGAGAGAGTCTGGAGACGCTGTGGAGAACGTTCTGCTGCCTGCAACATCCTCCAGCATGACCGGTTTGGCGGTGGGTCAGTGATGGTCTGGGGAGGCATATCCTTGGAGGGCCGCACAGACCTCTGCGTGCTAGCCAGAGGTACCATGACTGCCATTAGGTACCGGGATGAGATCCTCAGACCCATTGTCAGACCATATGCTGGTGCAGTGGGCCCTGGGTTCCTGCTCATGCATGACAATGCTCGTCCTCATGTGGCCAGAGTGTGTCAGCAGTTCCTGTATGTCGAGGGCATTGATGCTATGGACTGGCCTGCACGTTCCCCAGACCTGAATCCAATCGAGCACCTCTGGGACATCATGTCTCGTACCATCCGCCAACGCGATGTCGCACCACAGACTGTCCAGGAGTTGACCGATGCCCTGATCCAGGTCTGGGAGGAGATCCCTCAGGAGACCATCCGTCGTCTCATCAGGAGCATGCCCAGACGTTGTAGGGAGTGCATACAGGCACGTGGAGGCCACACACACTACTGAGCCTCATTTTGAATCGTCTTGAAGAATTTCCACAGAAGTTGGATCAGCCTATGTTCTCATTTTCCACTTTGATTTTGAGTATGATTCTGAATCCAGACCTTAATGGGCTAATGATTTTGATTTCCATTGATCATTCTTAGGTTATTTTGCTCTAAACACATTCCTCTGTCTAATAAATAAAGATTTTCTGCTGAAATATTTCATTCATCGAGGTCTATATTGTGTTTTTAGGTGTTCCCTTTATTTTTTTGAGCAGTGTATATATGTGTGTGTGTGTTTGTGTTTGTGTGTGTGTACAATAGTATTGGGACACACCTCTTTCTCATTGAATTCAGGTGTTTCATTCAGACCCATTGCCACAGGTGTATAAAATCCAGCAGGTAGCCATGCAGTCTGCATTTACAAACATTTGTGAAAGAATGGGTCGTTCTGAAGAGCTCATTGAATTCAAGCATGGTACTGTAATAGGATGCCACCTTTGCAATAAGTCAGTTGGTGAAATTTAGTTTGCACATTAACCGTTTTTTCACATTACCCGTAACATATACACTCACCGGCCACTTTATTAGGCACACCTGTCCAACTGCTCGTTAACGCAAATTTCTAATCAGCCAATCACATGGCAGCAACTCAATGCATTTAGGCATGTAGACATGGTCAAGACGATCTGCTGCAGTTCAAACCGAGCATCAGAATGGGGAAGAAAGGTGATTTAAGTGACTTTGAACGTGGCATGGTTGTTGGTGCCAGACGGGCTGGTCTGAGTATTTCAGAAACTGCTGATCTACTGGGATTTTCACGCACAACCATCTCTAGGGTTTACAGAGAATGGTCCGAAAAAGAGAAAATATCCAGTGAGCGGCAGTTCTGTGGGCGAAAATGCCTTGTTGATGCCAGAGGTCAGAGGAGAATGGCCAGACTGGTTCGAGCTGATAGAAAGGCAACAGCAACCGAGGTATGCAGAAGAGCATCTCTGAACGCACAACACGTCGAACCTTGAGGCAGATGGGCTACAGCAGCAGAAGACCACACCGGGTGCCACTCCTGTCAGCTAAGAACAGGAAACTGAGGCTATAATTCGCACAGGCTCACCAAAATTGGACAATAGAAGATTGGAAAAACGTTGCCTGGTCTGATGAGTCTCGATTTCTGCTGCGACATTCGGATGGTAGGGTCAGAATTTGGCGTCAACAACATGAAAGCATGGCTCCATCCTGCCTTGTATCAACGGTTCAGGCTGGTGGTGGTGGTGTAATGGTGTGGGGGATATTTTCTTGGCACACTTTGGGCCCCTTAGTACCAATTGAGCATCGTGTCAACGCCACAGCCTACCTGAGTATTGTTGCTGACCATGTCCATCCCTTTATGACCACAGTGTTCCCATCTTCTGATGGCTACTTCCAGCAGGATAACGCGCCATGTCATAAGGCTCGAATCATCTCAGACTGGTTTCTTGAACATGACAATGAGTTCACTGTACTCAAATGGCCTCCACAGTCACCAGATCTCAATCCAATAGAGCACCTTTGGGATGTGGTGGACCGGGAGATTCGCATCATGGATGTGCAGCCGACAAATCTGCAGCAACTGCGTGATGCTATCATGTCAATATGGACCAAACTCTCTGAGGAATGTTTCCAGTACCTTGTTGAGTCTATGCCACGAAGGATTAAGGCAGTTCTGAAGGCAAAAGGGGGTCCAACCCGGTACTAGCAAGGTGTACCTAATAAAGTGGCCAGTGAATGTATATATAGATAGCGTTTCTTTTCCGAAACCGTCAATGGTGTTGTGAGTGCTCGACAAATAAGGAGCGGAATATTAACACGGATACAGGAAAAAAGATTTTAATACATTGCAGTACAGGCCTGTTTCGTGCATCTCGCACTCATCAGCTGCTAATGTTTTATTCACAAAGAATCATACAGTTTATGTTGTCCAGCATCACGCCCCTAATTTCGGTTGGACAGCGACCAATCAGATGGGGAAACATTCAAATTATAACAACCAATGGGGTAGGTACTTATGATGCACAGCAACCAATGGAGGGGTAGAAAACATTACAACCAATGGGACTGGGGTTGTATTTGAAAAGCATTTAGGGGCCAGGGCGCTGTTGAAATGGCATACATTAGAAGTATAACAAGGTACTTTATGTGAATTATATATTGGGGTGGTGTTAGGGCACAGTTGGAAGGACAGGCAGTTAAAATATTTAAAAAAAATATGTAAGAAAATATTTAAACTCTTATAAATGTCATATGTGTATCATCTAGTGGGGGGGATAATGAATAATAAAGGCGTTTTACTTATAGTTACAAAGGAGATATTTTTTCGGTGTCTGTTGAATATTTTCCTCAATTGGTAGTCTGGGGTAAAGCACTCATCCAAAAGCTTGAAAAATTGTTTTCCAATATTAGCGGCCACACGGTGTCGCTGTAGGGGGATTATACCAGATGATGTTCCGCCTTCTGTTGCATTGTTTTTGTTGTTGTTGGTGGCTGTCGCTAATTGGTGGTGGGTTGTACATCTGAAATCATACCACATGTTTGTAAGGCTTCCTGGTATGGGGGGGCTCCTTCATTAACGAGGGCTTCGCTGGATGATAAACATGAGAGTCTTTTGTTTATGCTCACTGGGATATTTTTCAAAATGGGGGTGGATGACTGCTTTCTCTGTGGATGTATTGCAGTATATTGTTGGGCTTCATGTATGGCCTGTATGTACCATTTCTAAGATCTAAAGAGATGTTGAGGAAGTCGATCTGTTTTTTGTTAGCCTCAATTGAAATGTTTAGTCCATTGTTTGCAAATATACTACACATTTTATTTTTTCGCAAAAATGAAAAAGAACAGTACACATGGCCACTGTAACTCTAGTTAATGGTCACGTCAGTTTGCTTATGAAACCCATCGCTGATGTCGGTTGTGATGCAACTGTGCTGCTTATAAGGGTGGGGACACCTGCAGTCACCTGACACTATTGTTTATAAGGGTGGGGAGACCTGCAGTCACCTGACACTATTGTTTATAAGGGTGGAACACCTGCAATCACCTGACTATTGTTTATAAGGGTGGGGACACCTGCAGTCACCTGACACTATTGTTTATAAGGGTGGGGAGACCTGCAGTCACCTGACACTATTGTTTATAAGGGTGGAACACCTGCAATCACCTGACTATTGTTTATAAGGGTGGGGACACCTGCAGTCACCTGACACTATTGTTTATAAGGGTGGGGACACCTGCAGTCACCTGACACTATTGTTTATAAGGGTGGGACACCTGCAGTCACCTGACACTATTGTTTATAAGGGTGGGACACCTTCAATCATCTGACTATTGTTTATAAGGGTGGGGACACCTGCAGTCACCTGACACTATTGTTTATAAGGGTGGGGACACCTGCAGTCACCTGACACTATTGTTTATAAGGTTGGGACACCTGCAGTCACCTGACACTATTGTTTACAAGGGTGGGGACATCTGCAGTCACCTGACACTATTGTTTATAAGGGCGGGACTACCTGCAGTCACCTGAAACTATTGTTAATAAGGGTGGGGACAACTGCCGTCACCTGACACTATTGTTTATAACGGTGGGGACACCTGCAGTCACCTGACACTATTGTTTAGAAGGGCGGGGACGCCTGCAGTCATCTGAAACTGTATTGTTTATAAGAGTGGGACACCTGCAGTCACGTGACACTGTTGTTTATAAGGGTTGGGACACCTGCAGTCATCTGACACTGTATTGTTTATAAGGGTGGGACACCTGCAGTCACCTGACACTATTGTTTATAAGGGTGGGGACACCTGCAGTCACCTGACACTATTGTTTATAAGGGTGGAACACCTGCAATCACCTGACTATTGTTTATAAGGGTGGGGACACCTGCAGTCACCTGACACTATTGTTTATAAGGGTGGGACACCTGCAGTCACCTGACACTATTGTTTATAAGGGTGGGGACACCTGCAGTCACCTGACACTATTGTTTATAAGGGTGGGACACCTGCAGTCACCTGACACTATTGTTTACAAGGGTGGGGACATCTGCAGTCACCTGACACTATTGTTTATAAGGGTGGGACACCTGCAGTCACCTGAAACTATTGTTAATAAGGGTGGGGACACCTGCAGTCACCTGACACTATTGTTTAGAAGGGTGGGGACGCCTGCAGTCACCTGACACTGTATTGTTTATAAGAGTGGGACACCTGCAGTCACGTGACACTGTATTGTTTATAAGGGTTGGGACACCTGCAGTCACGTGACACTGTATTGTTTATAAGGGTTGGGACACCTGCAGTCATCTGACACTGTATTGTTTATAAGGGTGGGGACACCTGCAGTCACCTGACACTATTGTTTATAAGGGGTTGGGACACCTGCAGTCACCTGACACTATTGTTTATAAGGGTGGGGACACCTGCAGTCACCTGACACTATTGTTTATAAGGTTGGGACACCTCCAGTCACCTGACACTATTGTTTATAAGGGTGGGGACGCCTGCAGTCATCTGACACTGTATTGTTTATAAGGGTGGGGACACCTGCAGTCACCTGAAACTATTGTTTATAACGGTGGGGACACATGCAGTCACCTGACACTATTGTTTATAAATTTGGGGACACCTGGAGTCGCCTGACACTATTGTTTATAAGGGTAGGTACACCTGCACTCACCTGACACTGTATTGTTTATAAGGGTGGGACACCTGCAGTCACCTGACGCTATTGTTTATAAGGGTGGGGACACCTGCAGTCACCTGACACTATTGTTTATAAGGGTGGGGACACCTGCAGTCACCTGACACTATTGTTTATAAGGGTGAGGACACCTGCAGTCACCTGACACTATTGTTTATAAGGGTGGGGACGCCTGCAGTCACCTGACACTATTGTTTATAAAGGTGGGGACACCTGCAGTCACCTGACACTATTGTTTATAAGGATGGGGACACCTGCAGTCACCTGACACTGTATTGTTTATAAGGGTGGGGACGCCCGCAGTCATCTGACACTGTATTGTTTATAAGGGTGGGGACACCTGCAGTCACCTGACACTATTGTTTATAAGGGTAGGGACACCTGCAGTCACCTGACACTATTGTTTATAAGGGTGGGGACACCTGCAGTCACGTGACACTGTATTGTTTTTTAAGGATGGGGACACTTGCAGTCACCTGACACTATTGTTTATAAGGGTGGGGACACCTGCAGTCGCCTGACATTATTGTTTATAAGGGTGGGGAAACCTGCAGTCACCTGACACTGTATTGTTTATAAGGGTGGGGACGCCTGCTGTCACCTGACACTATTGTTTATAAGGGTGGGACACCTGCAGTCACCTGACATTATTATTTATAAGGGTGGGGACGCCTGCAGTCATCTGACACTGTATTGTTTATAAGGGTTGGGACACCTGCAGTCGCGTGACACTATTGGTTATAAGGGTGGGACACCTGCAGTCACCTGACACTATTGTTTATAAGGATTGGGACACCTGCAGTCACCTGACACTATTGTTTATAAGGGTGGGGACACCTGCAGTCACCTGACACTGTATTTTTTGTGAGGGTGGGGACGCCTGCAGTCACCTGACACTGTATTGTTTATAAGGGTGGGGACACCTGCAGTCTCCTGACACTGTATTGTTTATAAGGGTGGGGACGCCTGCAGTCACCTGACACTGTATTGTTTATAAGGGTGGGGACGCCTGCAGTCACCTGACACTGTATTGTTTATAAGGGTGGGAACACCTGCAGTCTCCTGACACTGTATTTTTTGTGAGGGTGGGGACGCCTGCAGTCACCTGACACTGTATTGTTTATAAGGGTGGGACACCTGCAGTCACCTGACGCTATTGTTTATAAGGGTGGGGACACCTGCAGTCACCTGACACTATTGTTTATAAGGGTGGGGACACCTGCAGTCACCTGACACTATTGTTTATAAGGGTGGGGACACCTGCAGTCACCTGACACTATTGTTTATAAGGGTGGGGACACCTGCAGTCACCTGACATTATTGTTTATAAGGGTGGGGAAACCTGCAGTCACATGACAGTATTGTTTATAAGGGTGGGACACCTGCAGTCACCTGACACTATTGTTTATAAGGGTGGGGACGCCTGCAGTCACCTGACACTATTGTTTATAAAGGTGGGGACACCTGCAGTCACCTGACACTATTGTTTATAAGGGTGGGGACACCTGCAGTCACCTGACACTGTATTGTTTATAAGGGTGGGGACGCCCGCAGTCATCTGACACTGTATTGTTTATAAGGGTGGGGACACCTGCAGTCACCTGACACTATTGTTTATAAGGGTAGGGACACCTGCAGTCACCTGACACTATTGTTTATAAGGGTGGGGACACCTGCAGTCACCTGACACTATTGTTTATAAGGGTGGGGACACCTGCAGTCACGTGACACTGTATTGTTTTTTAAGGATGGGGACACTTGCAGTCACCTGACACTATTGTTTATAAGGGTAGGGACACCTGCAGTCGCCTGACATTATTGTTTATAAGGGTGGGGAAACCTGCAGTCACCTGACACTGTATTGTTTATAAGGGTGGGGACGCCTGCTGTCACCTGACACTATTGTTTATAAGGGTGGGACACCTGCAGTCACCTGACACTATTGGTTATAAGGGTGGGGACACCTGCAGTCACTTGACATTATTATTTATAAGGGTGGGGACGCCTGCAGTCATCTGACACTGTATTGTTTATAAGGGTTGGGACACCTGCAGTCGCGTGACACTATTGGTTATAAGGGTGGGACACCTGCAGTCACCTGACACTATTGTTTATAAGGATTGGGACACCTGCAGTCACCTGACACTATTGTTTATAAGGGTGGGGACACCTGCAGTCACCTGACACTGTATTTTTTGTGAGGGTGGGGACGCCTGCAGTCACCTGACACTGTATTGTTTATAAGGGTGGGGACACCTGCAGTCTCCTGACACTGTATTGTTTATAAGGGTGGGGACGCCTGCAGTCACCTGACACTGTATTGTTTATAAGGGTGGGAACACCTGCAGTCTCCTGACACTGTATTGTTTATAAGGGTGGGGACACCTGCAGTCACCTGACACTGTATTTTTAATAAGTGTGGGGACACCTGCAGTCATCTGACACTTTATTGTTTATAAGGGTGGGACACCTGCAGCCCCCTGACACTGTATTGTTTATAAGGGTGGGGACACCTGCAGTCACCTGACACTATTGTTTATAAGGGTGGGGACACCTGCAGTCACCTGACACTATTGTTTATAAGGGTGGGGACTCCTGCAATCATGTGAGACTGATTTAGTCACCTAGAGGATGATGCAACTTTTCTCCTCTAAACATTGTGTACAGATGAACTGCTTCAACTTTTTGGGAAACCTGATTTACTTGTGTTTTTCACGATGGAGCTGGAACACAGTAAAACACAAAAAAGACAAGTCCCAAACAGTATCGGCCGAGTTGTTTTGTTTGCCGTTAAGTTCATTTTGCTATGTTTTGTTATACCGTTCTCCAATCTAAGAGCCCAAGAAAAGTTCTAGCCATCTCCCCACGTGGCTGAAAGACTCCCTGGCTGTGTTTATTACCTGCTGGTTTAATGGTAAACAGTGCAAATTGACTGTTGCAGGTATCTCACAGTTCTCATCAGCAGCTACACATTTTACACACAAGTCCTTCAAATGTTGATAACAAAACTTACAAGCATATCGTGGAGCTGCTGCCCTTCCAGCAGCGGTTCAGCCCCACAAAGTGGCGGTTCTCAGGATGAGGCAGAGATGATGAGAGGTTATGCAGTGCTTGTAGTAAAAGAAAAAAATAGATGTTAGTGAAACACAAAAAAGCATAAATTTTTTATTGGTCATGTAGCGACATGTAGAGCACTCAACCCCTGTTGAGTGCACGGCCTCCCTCATGAACATGACTGTGGCCACGGCAACTGGCGTATAGCTTAACCAGTAAGTTACTTATTGATATGCTGATGGGAAGAGTACACTAAGTGCTGGTATCACACCGAACTGTGTAACTTGTCAGATTACACGACCCTATTCTCTACGCCATCTCGGCCGGGATACGGCAGCTAGATACGGTTACATGTAGCCATAACATCTGACATCGGTACATTTAGGCATTAGATGGAGCTGGTTCATTTCAGATGGAGGCTTGATGTGGTCCAACAGAAAAGTCTGGCAAGCCTGGAAATAATACAGAGCTGCAGGCTCAAGTGGCCTGAGCTTACCCAACAAAAGAGACATCAAGATCCATAGTGGTGTTTTTTTGCATGTCTTATCCAGTTTGTTACATATTTTGTATACTTAACCATGACTGCTAACCATTTTCCGCAGCATACCAATGTGTTTTTTGAAGGCATTTTCCTTACCTCCAGGCCGCCACTAGTCTCCATTCATTTCAGTACAGCAGAAAAAGAAACTTGCAGACACAAGAAACTTGCTTGAGATAGGTCATCTACCACAGTGAACATTTATTCTATACTTTCTGTCAGAGTCATGCTATTGTTGTGTAGGTGTGTAAGAAAATATCGATACACTTGTGTATCGCGTTATTATCTTTTGTGATACTGTATCGATTCTCCAAACCACGATATTGATTTTTAATTGTTTACATGTGAAGTTTTGTGACAAATATTTTGTGTTGTATGTAACCGTACGACCGCTAGATAACAGTGTTGTAATCTGTCTTCAGCCATTTGACGCTTCCACAGCAACACAACAACATAAACTGAGACAGGAAGTAGCGGAACACAAAGAACACAGGCCTATGAAACCACGATATCACCTTTCTTATGTATCACAATATATCACCTTTCTTACATATCACAATATATCGCAATACATTGAATCGTAACCCCTGTACCGTGATATGTATCGTATCGCCAGATTCTCAGCATTACACAGCCCTACTTACAAATTCTCACCGATATACACAACCCTACTTACAAATTCTCACCGATACACAGCCCTACTTATAAATTCTCACAATACACAGCCCTACTTACAAATTCTCACCGATACACAGCCCTACTTATAAATTCTCACAATACACAGCCCTACTTACAAATTCTCACCAATACACAGCCCTACTTACAAATTCTCACTGATACACAGCCCTACTTATAAATTCTCACAATACACAGCCCTACTTACAAATTATCACTGATACACAGCCCTACTTACAAATTCTCACAATACACAGCCCTACTTACAAATTCTCACCAATACACAGCCCTACTTACAAATTCTCACCGATACACAGCCCTACTTATAAATTCTCACAATACATAGCCCTACTTACAAATTATCACTGATACACAGCCCTACTTACAAATTCTCACGATACTTAGCCCTACTTACAAATTATCACTGATACACAGCCCTACTTACAAATTCTCACCAATACACAGCCCTACTTACACATTCCCACCAATACACAGCGCTACTTCAAATTCTCACCGATACACAGCCCTACTTACAAATTCTCACTGATACACAGCCCTACTTACAAATTCTCACGATACACAGCTCTACTTACAAATTCTCACGATACACAGCCCTACTTACAAATTCTCACGATACACAGCCCTACTTACAAATTCTCACGATACACAGCCCTACTTACAAATTCTCACGATACACAGCCCTACTTACAAATTCTCACCGATGCACAGCCCTACTTACAAATTCTCACTGATACACAGCCCTACTTACAAATTCTCACCGATACACAGCCCTACTTACAAATTCTCACGATACACAGCCCTACTTACAAATTCTCACTGATACACAGCCCTACTGTTGTGGAATAATGCTATTGAAAAAGCGGATTGCTTTGAGAAGTTTTCCAGGGCTGTTGTTACACTATCATGCAACAAAAATGTACATTTTACAAAAAATAATGACGACTAAATGTTCACTGTGATGGATAACCATTCAAAATTATTTCAAGTTAAATTTGAATACCATTCAAAACACACTACAGTATGTCAGGGTTACTGTTAAATAAAAATAAGTATAGATGATGTATAATAAATGGGCTACTGCATGCAGAAAGACTGGTACGGTCCTTAAAAATTTGTTCTGTTTGTGTGTGAACGATGAACGTTTTGAATATGATCTGAATACGGATGGAAATTTTGACCCGTTTTCATGTTTAAAATGCTGTTTTCCAGTCTCTGGATTAGTGTGGACATAGTCTTAAGTCTGTTGAGCAAAAATTTGGTCCATGCTTGGATGGACTCAGCAGTAATTCACATTTATGACACTGTGTGTCTTTGTTAATCTCTCTCATCTTCCTCTTTCCTGTACCGATTTGTGTTCAGCCTCCAAGGCTCATCAGTATGCAGCAGCTTTCCAGGGGCCCTGGAGGTATGAATGGTGGGCCAGGACCCCACATGTACGCCTCTTCCCACCATATGCGTCTGCCTGGTCCACAGCAAGGCCGTTTGCCAACAGCCCAGCCAAGGCATAATGGCCAGCAGTACCCTTCCATGATGCAGCCCCAGCTACAGAGACAGGTCAGTATACAAACAAATACACCAATAACTGACTTCAAGGCTTGCTTTGATTTTGATTTTTAACACACTAATTACATAAAGTGTTGGGAAAAAAAAGATCAGCAATGGTAGGACTGCTAATCCTGCTGATTTTCTGAAGGTGCTGAAGTACTGAAGCAGTTATTTGTTTCAATGAAACAAATAATCTGATGACACCGAGTCAAAAAGTACACATCTCCTTTTGCATGGTCCCTCAAAGAGTAGCACTAATGTTCTTAGCCCCCCATTCCAAAAGCTGTACTTCTCCACTATGTATCCACAGTTGTAGATCTTAGAGCAGAGCCAAGTAATCTTTGGGGTAAAGTGGAATAAATGACTATATTTATTGCATGGGTATATGGCTAGGTAAGAGCAACATGCACTATATCCAGCCACTCTTTTTTTTTTGTCCAGATGTCTATAGAATCTGAGATGAGCCACCAAAGGTTTCGTTTCTTGCTACAATCAGGGGTTTGGCACCTTTTTCCTACTTGATATATTTGTGTATTGTGCAGCATGTCTTCTTACCTAAATGCATGATCATGCAACCACCGCCTCATCTCCTTTTAGATTTTTAAACCATTTAGTGAGTGATGTTGTTCATTCTGCCTTGTGTCTTTCTATCTTACCTTTGCTCTTCCCCCTCTGTTCTTCTGTAGCATTCCAACCCAGGGCATGCGGGGCCTTTCCCAGTGGCCTCCCTACATAATGCGAACCCCACCAGCCCTACCAGTGCCAGTATGGCCAGTGCCCATGCCCATCGAGGCCCTGCCAGCCCCATCATTGGTCCCATTGAACTTATTCCTTCAGTCACCAACCCTGAGAACCTGCCCTGCCTGCCCGATATCCCACCCATTCAGGTACATGCACTCTGATCCTCTGTATCTCTTGACCAGGGTAGGACTTCTTTACAACACAATGACTATATTCTAAATCATTATCTATCTATCTATCTATCTATCTATCTATCTATCTATCTATCTATCTATCTATCTATCTATCTATCTATCTATCTATCTATCTATCTATCTAGCTGTACATACATACTATATATATATATAAAATAAATAACTTTGTTAAAAGAAACACTCAACGGTAGGGAAAGTGCTCAACAAATAAGGATCAAAATAATCCAGTTAATCATGTAAATTCTTTATGAGACAGTACAAGCCTGTTTCATGCCATAAGCGATCATCAGCTGTCAATAAATTTTTATTTTATTTTATTTTTAAATTTATTGACAGCTGATGATTGCTCATGGCATGAAACAGGCTTGTACTTTCTCATAAAGAATTTACTTGACTCACTGGATTTTATATATATATATATATATATATATATATATATATATAAAGAATTTACTTGAAACACTGGATTATTTTGCTCCTTATTTGTTGAGCACTTTTCCTATCGTTGAGTGTTTCTTTTAACAAAGTTATATTAGTTGTAAGGCTTTGTTTTTGTTTAGTTTTGTTCTTTTGTAGTCAATTCAGGCTGTGCACCGGTTGGTTTTTCTGCTCTTAAGAGTCTGGTGACTGCTCTATCTATTAGTAGCTGGTGTTTTGAGTCTCTGGTGTTGGTTCCAATCCCTTTCTGAGCTCTGCTCATGAATTTGACAGATATGCCCATTCATCTTGGTGAATTTGATGCCTGAAAGGAGTTTTCATGTTGTTGGAAGGCAGGTTATTGGTTGGTAATCGGATGGTGTTGCTCCCTTTTTAGGGTCTTTTATGACCAGTATTTTCCTGCTTTGTTTTAGCTAGTCAGGGTGGGAGCCTGCTGTTAGTAGCTGGGTCATCTGTGCTGCTAGGCATTACCTTCTTTATCCGGTAGGTGTGGATAAAGAGAGGAGTTACATGCAACATATGTGGGAACTATGGATGAGTAGGAGACAAAACATCCACAGTGACCAAGAAGCAACTGGTAGCTCAATGCTCAAACATCAATAGAAGGAAGCTAATATCACAGCTGTAGATTGAGCGGCTCCAATAGAATGGTCAAATGACTCAACAGCAAGGAGAGTAGCATGGAGACCAAGGGTTGCCCCTGAGGTAGGAGCCAATTGACATAACCCTACCAACCACAACAGCTGAATCCACAGAGCTGAAGATAAGAAACATGGCCAGACTGCACCCACACCAGACCACACAGTGGACTGCACCCATCTCACTATCTCTACTCCCAACATGACAGAAACCAGTGAGCTTGTATATTCCACTGCAGCAGTAATCCTGGAGATGCTTAGGTACAAGACAAAGAGCACAAGCCGTAGAGAGTCCAAGATCAAGGCAGCCCGGAGATACGTTAGCTGAAAACATCAAGGTGAAAAACATCAAGATGGCACCATGGACGATAGCCTCGGTTCTGCGCTCTCTTGTACTTTTTCTGTTTTGTTTATTTGTTTAGTTTCCAGCCCCCACTCACTGATCACATACAGCAGGGAAGAACTTTTAAGCTTCCAATTGTCCACTGGACAAACTGAACAGACTTTTTACCAACTTCAACTGAACATTTTAGCGCAAGTCTTGCCAAACTCTTGACTGGTACAGACAGCTCTGTGCGGACTACAACGAAGACGCAGAAGGGGTAAGCGAGTTGGAGCACACATTAAACAGGGACAGTGGGGATTTAGAACCGCACTCCCGTCAATCCACCTGGCAAAAGTCCGCTCTCTGGCCAACAAGATGGATGAACTGCTACTCATAAATGGAAAAAACTCAAGACTTTTCCGGATCTGCCGCCCTGTGTCTCACTGAAACCTGGCTTAGTGGGCACATAACGGACAGTACACTTCATCTGCTGCAGTTCCAAGTCCTCCGGGTTAAACTGCTAAACGGAGCTATTGGGAAAAATACGGGGTGACAGCATATATTTCTACATAAATAAAGCTTTGTGTATGGATGTCACAGTGTTGAAGAAATCATGCAGCCCTCACTTAGAGACCTTTTTCATTGACTGTAAACCATTCTATTCACCATGGGAATTGTCATCATTTATTCTGGTCGTGTCTATATCCACCCCAGGCCTGTGTTAAAGAGGCGTTAAAACACCTGGCTGATCAAATTACAAACATGGAGCACAAATATCCAGACTCCCTACTCATTATCCTTGGAGATTTTAACAGAGCAAACCTCAGCCACGACCTACCAAAATACAGACAGCATGTTAAATGTCCCACCAGAGACAGAAATACTCTGGATCATTGCTGCACAATATTAAAGGACACCTATCACTCTGTCCCCCGTGCAGCCCTGTACCTCTCTGATCACTGTCTGATTCATCTCATCCCAACCTACAGGCAGAAACTAAAATCTGCAAAGCCTGTGGCTAAAACTGAGGAAATGGACCAATGAGCCAAAACTGGAGCTCCAGGTCTGCCTCGACTGCACTGACTGGAGTGTTTTTGAAGCTACATCTACAGACCTGGACACTGACACTGTGACATCTTACGTCAGTTTTTGTGAGGACATGTGTATGCCCGCCAAAACTTTCTGTACCTTCAACAACAATAAGCCCTGGTTCACAGCAAAACTCGGGCAACTTCGTCAGGCCAAAGAGGAAGCCCACGGGAGTGGAGATAGGATCCGGTACAACAAAGTCAGAAATACACTTTTTTTTAGTTTGGATATATGTGTTTTAGTGTGGATGTGTTTTGTCTTTGTGTTGCACTGCTGTGGGCTGGGGGAAACAATATTTCGTTGCATTTCATGTGTGCGGGTGCATGAAATGAAATGAAAATAAATGTACCTGATTTCTGAGACAGTCCAGCACATAGAAGCAGGGTTTAAGATGCAGGCTTGGGACAGCACACACTGAGAGGCATAACTAAGTGGCTGGGGTAATGTACAGGGACATCTGTGCGCATTATGAACTGGAAGTCCCTAAGTCCAGATGGGGGTGTGAGGGGGATTTCTTTGTAATATGTGTGTGTGTGTGTGTGTGTGTGTCTATGCGCATGTGCACACTCGTGTGTGTGCACAGAGGGTTGGGGAATAGTTGCAATCATAGCATTGTAAGATGGTGACAGATGTACTCTTAGGCCCCTCCCCGAGTTCAGGGATGGTCGTTCCCTCTTCACATAGATGGCCTCTTTGACTCCCCGTTGAAACCAGCGTTCCTCCCTATCAAGGATGTGCACATCCTCATCCCTGAAAGAGTGGCCACTGGCCTGTAGATGGTGTAGACTGTGGAGTCCTTGCCTGTAGATGGTGTAGATTGTGGAGTCCTGGCCTGTAGATGGTGCAGACTGTGGAGTCCTGGCCTGTAGATGGTGTAGACTGTGGAGTCCTGGTCTGACCTGTTAGCTCTCCTGTGTTGTGCCATCCTCTTGGCCAGCATCTGTTTGGTTTCACCAATGTACAAGTCACAGCAATCCTCCTGGCACTTAACAGCGTACACTATATTGCTCTGGTTGTGCCGGGGGATCCGATCCTTGGGGTGGACTTCTGGCGCAGCATGTTTTGGGGTTTGAAAGCAAATATGACACTCATTCCACATGTCGGAAAAGCTGAGACACATGTTTTCAGAACACTGCGTCTCAGTTGCTTAGTTAGTTAGTTGCTGAGCCTTAGTTGTCTCAGTCATTAGGTACTGTTGTTTATAAGGGTGGGGAGACTGAAGATGTCAATTAGTTGAGTGATAAAACGTATCTGTCAATAAACGTTGTGTCCAGATGAACTGATCAGCCTTATTTGATTTTTTTACCTGGATTATGGAGCACGCATCAAGACTCTTCAGATGGAAGTCTTGGAGATGGGAACGTCTGATTTGCTCAAAGCACAATACAAGGATGTTAGGGTGAATGACCTTTGGATCAACGTGGTTCCCCAAGCTCAATTCAAAAACATGAGCTGTTGCAGTGCTCGTCCTCAGAACTGTCCCCTCCACGCACATGTGAGTCATCGTTTTCTTCAATGAACTCGATCAAGAACCAGGAAAGAAACGGACTCTCCTCTGCACATCTTGGCCAGTGCCTCAGGCTTGCCACAAGAGAATACAGGCCTGACATCAGAAAGACTGCCTCGTCCGGTCGCTCTCACTTCTCTCACTGATTGTTGGATGAACATCCATTTATTTTTGTCCATTATTAAATAGCCGGTTTTGGACTTATATAAGAGTGTTTTTTTTTTTGTGATCCTCAGCACAGGCTTTTGAGTATCCCAGGCCTAAATTATTACTACTACCACCACCACTACTACTACTACTACTACCACTACTACCAATGACAAAGATATCAGTAATGATAATAATGATAATGATCGTAATAGCAGCAACAACATCTGCACATAAACAACTTTTACTGGCACAGTGGAAGATAACTGGGCATTTTGGCCCTTGGCTTGGCATGCATGGCATCATTTGGCCCTTGGGGAAAACTAATAGGGAACTCTGCTTTACAAGTTCATATAGATGTGCTTTACTACCTAAATTTTCTTTGTAAATATGTTGCTTGTGATTTAACATATTCATATCTTGTGTTTTTTGTTTGTTTCTTTATTTGCTTGCATGCTTGTTTCTCTGGATGCCGTTAGCTAGAAGACGCGGGCTCCAGCAACCTGGGCCACCTCCTGACTCGCTACATCACAGCCAGTACACACTCTCAACTGGGCCCTGTAGACATGAACCCTTCACCTGGACCCTCCACTCACTCCCCCGGCTCCTTAGGTACCTCCACTGTCTGTCTGGATCGTTTGCAATCTTTTTTCTTTTTTTTTCTTTTAGAGGATTTGTAGACATACTCACCGAGTTTCTTAAGAGTTTTGTGTCTTGATTTTGTTTCCCTATTTACCCATTATAACATTTGTCAGTTACCTGTTCTACACTGACTTCACATGAAGTCTTATGTAACTTTGGAAATTATGCTTGCATGAAAACGTACGAGTACTAGATGAACTGTACATCATCTTTTGTGTTAGCTCTTTTTTGTAAGGAAGTGGATAAAATGAAGAAAAATTAATGCATTTCCTTACAATGGATCAAAATGTAGCCACCATAATGAAGGGGTGGAAGCTAAATTTACTGTGCTTTTTTATTGTTCAGCACAACTTGACTATGGCCTAAATTACCTTTTAATGACTGCTCTGCTCCCCATGTGTTCATTTCGCGTCTTTCTTCCCATACATTTAAAGGTCTGTCTAACACCCACACTCCAGTGCGGCCCTCCAGTACTTCCAGCACAGGAAGCAGAGGAAGGTAAAGAGCAGCCGCTTGTATGTTTCCAGAACACGCTAAGGGAATTAGAACATGTGATACCATGTTAAGTAGATTAACATGCCCATTCAGCATCAGCTGGGCCAGAAGGACACATATTTGGTTAATAGGTAACTGTTTACATACTCATTCATGTTGCTTTACACGCACACTGGTTTACATGCACACTGCTTTACACGCACACTGCTTTACATGCACACTGCTTTACATGCACACTTCTTCACGTGCACACTGCTTCACATGCACACTGCTTTACATGCACACTTGTTCACATGCACACTGCTTTACATGCACACTTCTTCACATGCACACTGCTTTACATGCACACTTCTTCACATGCACACTGCTTTACATGCACACATCTTCACATGCACACTGCTTTATATGCACGCTGCTTTACATGCACACTGGTTTACACGCACACTTCTTCACATGCACACTGCTTTACATGCACACTTGTTTACATGCACACTTCTTCACATGCACACTGCTTTACATGCACGCTGCTTTACATGCACACTGCTTTACAAGAATGAATTCACAGTGAATTGTCAGTTTGTTTTATATGGCATTGCTCATTACCTCCAATGGCCAAAGAGAGCTTATATGCGTCCACCTTTGTCCTGTGCTAGAGAATTCTACAAGTGGGGCATCCGGGTTGTGTGGCGGTCTATTGCGTTGCCTACCAACACGGGGATCGCCAGTTCGAATCCCTGTGTTACCTCCAGCTTTATCGGGCATCCCTACAGACACAATTGGCCGTGTCTGCGAGTGGAAAGCCAGATGTGGGTATGTGTCCTGGTCATTGCACTAGCACCTCCTCTGGTCGGTCGGGGTGCCTGTTCCGGGGGGAGGGGGAACTGGGGGGGAATAGCGTGATCCTCCCACGCGCCATGTACCCCTGGTGAAACTCCTCACTGTCTGGTGAAAAGACACGTCTGGTGATTCCACATGTGTGGGAGGAGGCATGTGGTAGTCTGCAGCCCTCCCCGGATCAGCAGAGGCGGTGGAGCAGAGACCGGGACGGCTCCAAAGAGTTGGGTAATTGGCCAGGTACAATTGGGGAGGGAGAAGGAAAAAAAAAACTCAAAAAAAAATTGCTTATATCAGTCAATCCAGTTAATGTATAGAGTTTAATGTAATGAAATGTAAGTTAATCCTGTTGCCAAGAAGAATCCAACTTGGATCCATATCTTTGAGCAAGAAATAATAAGCATATCACAGAACAATTCACTCAGTCATAACAAGGGGTAACATTTATGCCTTCACCAGCAGTGTACTAAGTTAATTGAAAGCTGCAGTTGGTAACATTTCTCCATTAAACATTGCTTTAGCCATCTGGACCCAAGAGTCGGGTTACTTAGTGGTATTTGGCATCTTTATTATGGTTATGCAATGCTTCTGTTGGACAGATGCTCTATATAACTGTAGAACTGTGTGACAGTGTAACTTGAAGAAGTTAAGACTGCCTTCACTCTAATCCAAGTGTCACATTTTTATAAGGGTGCAGACTTTTTGCTGGTGAGCAGATGGCATATGAGCCACAATGGCTGCTACATCTTGTTTGTAGCCCAAGAAAACCAATTGCAATAATTCTCCTTACCTACTACATCCAGCTATGTTGGAACTTTGCTGTTATACTGTGATATTGACTGACTGTCACATAGAATCGCCACATCCTTTCACTCAAAATAATGGAAATTGTTAGGGATTGCAGTTTTAATAATGTGAAATGACTTGACTTTCTCTGAGTACCTGCTACTTTTCTTCAGTACTCCTGTGTATGCAGTTTGAAGTGAGTGTTGATATTTGGCTTGTTTGTGTAAGCTGTAGTTCTGGCGGGAAGTCGGGGCCCACCGGCAGTGCTTCAGCAGAGCAGGTGAGGGTGAAACAAGAGCCTGGGTCTGAAGAGGACTACTGCTGCCCGGCATCAGGCTCCTCCTCTTCCCTTAAGATGGAGCGAAGGCTAGAATCAGCACGGAGTGCCTGCATGGTATGGATCCACCCCTACCCAGTTGGTTTATTAAGTCTCACTAAGCTAATGATGTTTCCAGAGTCGCTTATACAAGTTTGGAAGAAGCATGGAAACTTGAATAATTTCGTCTTGAAGGATTTTTGAAAAATAAAACATGGTCCATATTTTTTTTTTTAATTATTACTTTCACAGTACACATTTGTGGTTGTAGACTCACTATCTGCCTTTTGCTAAAGAATAATGTTTAAGACCAGTAATATAGCCTAGTCAGCAGTCGCATTGCCCAGTAACCGGCAACGTGCATCATAATGAACAACTACCAGAGTTTTAAGATGAGACCTGAAGTGTCATTAAAACACCTGCGTTGCTATGCTGATGATGATGATATTTACTGCTTTCCACCTGCAGGCTGTCGTGTCGGCCTTCTTTATTGTACATTGAAACTAGGGCCATCACTTTGTACAGTGACTCAAAGTTTAGAAACCAACTGCTCAGTGCAGACTGTAATTGTTCTGAGGTTTAGTTTTAAATGAATAAGACTAAACAACATCACATCGTGGAAGTGACGCCAACTCTTTTCTAATACTTTTGGTCAGTGATCAGCATGTTGGTCTGATAAATTTATGCATTTAACTTTGTTGCTAAAATATGCACGAGCGCAGTAATATGCCCTTTTACTTGAAAATAACACAATGCCAGGCTTGCCTTTGATATATGTTGGTAGCACCGTTGCAGCTTTAGCACTGTTTGGAGACACACCATACATATTGACAAGCTGTTTTCAGTTGGAATCAACAGGTTGACAAATTTAATGTGTGAGTAATCTGTACATTGTGACTTAAAAGACCTAAGACTACAATTAAGACTAGACCCATCTCACCCTTAATTCTCTATTTAAAATGCTTATGGACCATACTGGTGTAATTTTGACTTTTTGGTGTTACTGGAGATAGTTCCTATCTTTAACAGATCAGGTGAGCATAGTTGTACACAACTGAGGCTTGTGGGTAAAATTAGCCCAACTCCATGTCCAACTCACATGGCCCTTCATGTTAAACCAATGTGGAACAGCACCCAGTGAGACTTGAAAGTTGTTAAGCATAAGTCATTTAGCGGGCGTCCAAGTAGCATAGTGGTCTATTCTGTTGCCTACCAACACAGGGATCGCTGGTTCGAGTCCCTGTGTTACCTCCGGCTTACAGACACAATTGGCCATGTCTGAGGATGGGAAACTGGATGTGGGTGTGTCCTGGTTGCTGCACTAGCCCCTCCTCTGGACAGTAGGGGCGCCTGTTCTAGGGGGAGGGGGAACTGGGGGGGAAAGTGTGATCCTCCCACGCGCTATGTCCCCCTGGTGAAACTCCTCACTGTCAGGTGAAAAGAAGCGGCTGGTGACTCCACATGTATCGGAGGAGATATGGTAAGATGCAGCCCTCCCCGGGTCAGCAGAGGCGGTGGAGCAGCCACCCAGACGGCTCGGAAGAGTGGGGTAATTGGCCAAGTGAGACTGGGGAGAAAAAAAGGGGGGGGGGAGAAGCCACACCAAAAAAAAAAAAAGCAGAAGTAATTTAGTTTGATAAAACTGTGGGATGACATCTTTTGTAAAAATAACTATCACTACAGTAAACAGTTAAAGGTTGCGTATTGATGTAGCACAGACGAGCCCAAGTTATAGCTGCTATGATTTGCTAAGTGATACGGTAGCCAAGTTATAGCTGCTATGATTTACCAAGTGATACCGTAGCCAAGTTATAGCCTCTATGATTTACCAAGTGATGCGGTAGCCAAGTTATAGCCTCTATGATTTACTAAGTGATACGGTAGCCAAGTTATAGCCTCTATGATTTACCAAGTGATACGGTAGCCAAGTTATAGGCTCTATGATTTACTAAGTGATACGGTAGCCAAGTTATAGCCTCTATGATTTACCAAGTGATACGGTAGCCAAGTTATAACCTCTATGATTTACCAAGTGATATGGTAGCCAAGTTATAGCCTCTATGATTTACTAAGTGATACGGTAGCCAAGTTATAGCCTCTATGATTTACTAAGTGATACGGTAGCCAAGTTATAGCCTCTATGATTCACTAAGTGATACGGTAGCCAAGTTATAGCCTCTATGATTTACTAAGTGATACGGTAGCCAAGTTATAGCCTCTATGATTTACCAAGTGATACGGTAGCCAAGTTATAGCCTCTATGATTTACTGAGTGATACGGTAGCCAAGTTATAACCTCTATGATTTACTAAGTGATACGGTAGCCAAGTTATAACCTCTATGATTTACTAAGTGATACGGTAGCCAAGTTGTAGCCTCTATGATTTACTGAGTGATACGGTAGCCAAGTTATAACCTCTATGATTTACTAAGTGATACGGTAGCCAAGTTATAACCTCTATGATTTACTAAGTGATACGGTAGCCAAGTTATAGCCTCTATGATTTACTGAGTGATACGGTAGCCAAGTTATAACCTCTATGATTTACTAAGTGATACGGTAGCCAAGTTATAACCTCTATGATTTACTAAGTGATACAGTAGCTAAACTACCTATGATTTACTGAATGACAATGTAGTGTTGAAGGAAAAAATGACATGTTGTTACATTCTCTGACAGCAGTGAACATGCATTTGGTATTGTGTACCAGCATTTTCTTATCCTATGCTGGGCAGCCATAATGTTGGCCCTACCGTGTGATGTTATGAGCCATCATTCAGGAGCCGCCTGTCCTACCTTTGCTGGAACAGCAAGCGATGAGCTTGCTTTAGGTGTCAGAACAATGATAGGCTTGCTTGCTTTAGCAGCATCGAAACCGATGTCCTTGGTTGACCAAGGAAAGATGGTCAAACCAGATGGAGGTTTTACATGAGGTTTGTTCCCTGCTGGTTGGCAGTACTCACTTCTTGAATAATGTCCACTACACACAAACAAACAGTCATAACTAATGTGTGTGTTGGGATTGTTGCCAGGATATGAAATGGCTAGCAGCCAATCAAAGAAAGTTGAATCAGTTCATCTGGACAATTTAGTTTATTGAGAGAAATGTGTAATCACTCATGTAAGGGCCCATATATACTAAACCCACTAGTGGGTGACCAAGGCCAACTTTTGCATCGCCTCACGTCGCCTGCCGTCTGGGCCAAAAAGTAGCACTTTAACACACCGCAGTACAGCCCACGGCCAACTAGCATGTACGTTCTGCACTGATTCACTAAGCTGAACAGCCAATCAGAGTGATCTCTGTCATCGACAGGCTCCGTCCATTCAACATGCTGAATCGGCCCAAAAAGCTGCTGACGGGTCCGACTAGTGCCGATGGTGCGGGACACACCACAAAAACTAGGGTCACAGACGCTCACCAATGGCCCGACATTGGCCGACAGCCAACCGTCAGTTTGGTGTGTCAGAGCCCTAAGTGACCTCTTCAGTCTCAACTGACTGCCGGTATCCCCACCCTTTTAAACAATACAGTGACTGCTGGTATCCCCACCCTTTTAAACAATACAGTGACTGCAGGTATCCCCACCCTTTTAAAAAATGCAGTGACTGCAGGTATCCCCACCCTTTTAAACAATGCAGTGACTGCAGGTACCCCCACCCTTTTAAACAATACAGTGACTGCAGGTACCCCCACCCTTTTAAACAATACAGTGACTGCAGGTATCTCCACCCTTTTAAACAATGCAGTGACTGCAGGTATCTCCACCCTTATAAACAATACAGTGACTGTAGGTATCCCCACCCTTATAAACAATACAGTGACTGCTGGTATCCCCACCCTTTTAAACAATACAGTGACTGCAGGTATCCCCACCCTTATAAACAATACAGTGACTGCAGGTATCCCCACCCTTATAAACAATACAGTGACTGCAGGTGTCCCCACCCTTATAAACAATACGGTGACTGCAGGTGTCCCCACCCTTATAAACAATACAGTGACTGCAGGTGTCCCCACCCTTATAAACAATACGGTGACTGCGGGTGTCCCCACCCTTATAACATACAGTGACTGCAAGTGTCCCACCCTTATAAACAATACAGTGACTGCAGGTTTCTCCACCCTTATAAACAATACAGTGACTGCTGGTGTCCCCACCCTTATAAACAATACAGTGACTGCAGGTGTTCCCACCCTTATAAACAATACGGTGACTGTAGGTGTCCCCACCCTTATAAACAATACAGTGACTGCAGGTTTCTCCACCCTTATAAACAAGACAGTGACTGCAGGTGTCCCCACCCTTATAAACAATACAGTGACTGCAGGTATCTCCACCCTTATAAACAATACAGTGACTGCAGGTATCTCCACCCTTATAAACAATACAGTTGCATAGAAACCAACGATCAGTTTCATATGCAAATAGGTGTGACCCTTAACTAGATTTTCAGTGGCCATGTGTACTGTGCACACATGATCTGGGATTGTTTGTAATCACAGCATTGTAAGATGCTAGCAGCTAATGCTTTCAAAGCTCAGGATCATTAAGGAAATGTATTTGTTTTAGTTTAATTTCTTTTTTTCTTTTCTTTTTTGCTGAAAGTCACAACTTGGAATCATGCAACTAATTTTTTCTATTTTTCCAAGCTGGTGAAAGAAAAGTTGGACTCAGTTAGCGACACCTCTCAGTCAGCAGACTGACAGACTCCAATGTGTGTGTACAGTTTTCCTAATAAACTTTATTAAAAAAAAAAAAAACTTGCTAGTCTGCTCAAAATGACACAACTCCAGAGTTTCAACTTGAAATCAGTCGTTGACCTCTAACCCTAAACCTGTACTTTGTTCTGCCCTGAGCTATCAGTCACAACAAAGCCATATGCAGCCATTAAGCAAAATTGTATAAGGCCTGGAAAAATAGTTTCTTTAACATCTACATTCCACACTCTGTGTTTTCAATATCCCAGTTGAAATCCAGCAGTGTTTTATCCAACCTCCAGTCCTTCTCTCCGGTACATTCTGATACAGCAGTTCTGGGACATGTGGCAGATACTGTAACTTGCCAGTGACTTGTAATTACACCAGTATGGTCCTTTAATCTCTGTCGTGTACATTTTCATAAAATAGTGGTGATGTCACACAACCAGTATTAGGAATGTTATTTTTTGTATTTTATTACAAATAGGCCAATTTCTTTGTATATGCTCTCCCCAGATGAGTAGTCCTGAAAGCAGTCCTCTTCCAGTGCTTGGAGCTGTGTCCACAGGCCAGGACAGTCTCCAGAGTCAAGGGGAGCGTGTCAAAACAGAGCCCCAGTCTGAGACACCCTGTTCCGGGCAAAATGGCTCTGGCAGCACAACTATGTCGTCCTCTGAAAACATCAATACTGCAGACTGTCCCGTCACTAATGGCAGTTCTGACAAGGAGGCAGATAGCACCGACGGGGGCAGTACAGCTGGGGCAGTTATTCCCACCGAGAAGGAGGACGACCCCAATGAGGACTGGTGTGCTGTGTGCATCAATGGGGGGGACCTTCTGTGCTGTGACCGCTGTCCCAAAGTGTTCCACATGAAATGCCATGTTCCCACCATTAAAATCTTCCCCAAGTAGGTGGTCTTCTGTTTTTCATAATAAAATAAATTTTATTTTTAAAATAATTTCAAATCTTATACATTCTCACATTTGCATGTTTATAAGTCCTTGCATGTGTACTTGCATGTGTGTGATATATATATATTTTTCCAGAAACCGTCAGGTGGTGTTGATAAAAGTGCTCAACAAAGGAGGAATGGAATATTAAGATAGATGTAGGGGAAAAAAACTTTAATACATTGCAGTACAAGCCTGTTTCACTCATCTGCTGCCAAGATGGCTAAAGCCACCTTTTAGCCATCGAAAGTGTTCAACAAACAAGGAACAAAATAATCCAGTGAGTCAAGTAAATTCTCTATGAGACAGTACAAGCCTGTTCATAGCATGCATGAAACAGGCATGTACTGTCTCATAGAGAATTTACTTGACTAACTGGATTTTTCGTGTGGTACATGTCTTTCTTAAGCTCAGGTCCTCTACCAGAGGCCTAGGATTTTGAGGGTTCTGGGCAGTATCTTAGCTGTTCCTAGGACCATACTGTTCTGGAAAGAGACATCAGATGTTGTTCCTGGAATCTGCTGGAGCTACTCCCCCAGTTTGAGGGTTACAGCCCCTAGTGGTGCTATTACCACTGGACCTACTGTGGATTTCACCTTCGACATGTGATCTAGTTCTTCCTTCAGCCCTTGGTATTTCTCTAGCTTCTCGTGCTCTTTGTTCTTGATGTTGCCATTGCTTGGGATTGCTACATCGATCACTACTGATGTCTTCTGTTCTTTGTTGACCACCACAATGTCTGTTTGGTTTGCCAGCACCTGCTTGTCAGTCGGAACTTGAAGTGTCACAGGATTATAACCCTGCCATTCGCAACCACCTTTGGCGGTGTCTCCCATTTGGACTTGGGGACTTCCAGTCAGTATTCAGTACAGATGTTCCTGTATGCCCCTGAATACAAATAAGCGGCCCGCGGGACTGACCTGGCCAACTCATTGGCACTAACACACCTGTCATAACGTGAAATAAAGTGTGCAACATGTGAAATAAAGTGCGTGCTGCTCTACTTTATTTTGACCTCACCCCACATTGTACAGTTGACCCATGATGTAGAGCGCGCATAGACGTAAGACGTACTCCGCGCTCTCTATGGTCCTTGACTAGACAGAGCCACTCACCAGCTAAGTCACACATAATCAATAACTGTCCTAAACCAAGAACATGGCCTGCGCGAAAAAGTGGAAAGTCGACCAGGAAAACTGTCAGTTCAGATTTGACTGGACTGATCAGTTTTGTTTTATTTTACCGGACCACGCCAATGCCAAACCGACATGCTTGATATGCATGCAGACCGTAGCTGTCTGTCTGCAAGCAGATGAGCTCAGGTGATGCTTCAACACGATGCATGCTGCCAGTTTTAATGCCAACTACCCTACAAAATCATCACTGCAAACAAATAATTGCAAATATGATAACGTCATACAAGCACTCCGTTTCTACTATCTAAATCAACGTCAGCACAAGAGAGTGGAACAGCTGCATCTTTGCATGTTTCATGGAGCCTTGCTAAAGCTAAGAGTCATTCACTGATGCTGAGTTGATTAAAACATGTACAACTGATATGGTGGCAAAGTTTTAAGTCAAGTTGAGAAAATGTGACCCAGGTTGTTTGAAGAAAACCACCTTAAAGTCTGAACCACAAGAGAAAGTAATATTAACAGAAACAGAGTGGATATCCTTTGTAAGTGTGTCGTCCACAATAATTCACATGTGTGGTGTTTTGTCTCAGGGGGGATTTTCTCTGTGCGTTCTGTCGCAACCTCACCAACCCAGAGATTGAATACTGTGACGATAGCAAGAAAGCCAAGTCTGACCACGGCCTGAGTCCTGAGGACAGAAGGGTCAGTACCTCCTCCATACTCAGCTTTTAATGGCATCTACCCTCTTTGGTAAGCTTTTGCTGATTTGCTCTCCTTTTCAGAGATGTGAGCGCCTCCTGCTGTATGTCTTCTGCCATGAGCTCAGCGTGGGCTTTAGGGAACCTGTTCCTTGTTCTGTAAGTGTCTCACCGATATGCAAGTAGAAAATTATTTTCTGCCTATTGATAATCCAGATGCACTGTTCCATGTTGATGATAGTAGCCTGCTGTGGCCTTTGCTAAAACTATCCAAACTTTTAATCATCGCACTGAAATAATGGTTTTAAGATTTTTCCCCTTTCTGTGTTTTTGTTCTACATCAAATATAAAAAAAATGACAAGATTCAAGATTCAAAGGTTTATTTGTCACATACTTCACGTGCAAGTACAATTAGCAGTGAAATGTTTTTTGGCAAACTCCGAAACTGTGCAACAGAAACGACCAGGAATCAGGAGCACTTAGAAAACATGGTTTCCCTCAGCCCACAGCAGTACAACACAAAGACAAAAACACATATCCCAAAACTACAAGAACTTCAAGAACACACATACTAGCTAACACATATATCTAAACTAACACATATATCTAAACTAAACAAACACACCAAAAAAATCACTGTCCAAGGGAACGAATGCCAGCCAGGATGACTGTCGGAACTGCCTGTCTGCATGGGCTAGCAGTTAGCTTAGCCTGCTTCGCTTCCATGTCCTGTCAGACCACCCTTCGTGCTTCCTCTTTGGGCGCAGCTCCAGGCAGGGCTGTGGTCCTTGGGCCCACCGGATGCAGCATACCAGGTTCCCGCAGCCGATCTAACGCCAGGTCTCCCAGCCAGATACCTTCGGCACACCTCCCCGCACTCCACATGACGACACCAAAAACACCACAGTCAAAGCCAGGCGAGGTCGCCGCCAGACCGCCCTCAATGTTATCGGAACTGCCGGTCTGCATGGGCTAGCAGTTAGCTTAGCCTGCCCCGCTTTTGCGTTCTGTCAGACCGCCTTTGGTGTTACCTCTTCGGTCGCAGCTCCAGGGAGGGCCGTGGTCCCTGGGCCCACAAGACACAGCAGAGCAAACTCTCCTAGCCCATCTAGCACCAGCTCTCCCAGCCATCAAATGAACAAAACTTAAATTCAGACATGGACAAAGACTGCATGGACAGTACTGGGTGAGGCCGCTGCAAACGTGAATTTGCGCTGCCATCTTCCCACACCAGAAGCAAGTGGAAGCAATAGAACAACAAGTAAATAGGAATAAAATTTAAAAAGTTAAAACTCTGGAGAGCATACAGAAGGTATACTCTGATAAATATCTTTATGAAAAATGAGCAAATAATATACAAATGTGCAAATGGTGTGTTAGTGTCAGAGGCAAAGTGTAGTGACAGTTCTTAGTAATGTGTACACAGTGTAAGTTATTAAAAGTCTTCAAATTATACCCAGACATTTTAAAGAGTTTTATTTCCAGCTAAAGCTAGCAGTTAACACCAACATATAGTGTTGGAAATAAATATTCAACATGTCAGTATTTTTTCATGAAACATTTCCAGTGCAGCTCGTCACATGAACTTAAGACCAGACATTGGTAATAATCCAATAAGGCAACACAGCTGAAGAGATAGCAAAGAAATCAACATCGATTCTTTGTTTTAGTCTAGACACCTCCATGTTTTAGTCTAGACACCTAGATGTTTTAGTCTAGACACCTAGATGTTTTAGTCTAGACACCTAGATGTTTTAGTCTAGACATCCCCGTGTTTTAGTCTAGACACCTCCATGTTTAGTCTAGACACCGCCACATTTTAGTCTAGACACCTACACATTTTAGACAAATCCGTGTTTTAGTCTAGACACCTCCATGTTTTAGTCTAGACATTTATGTTTGTACATGTTTTAGTGTAGACACCTCCATGTTTTAGTCTAGACACCTACATGTTTTAGTCTAGACACCTACATGTTTTAGTTGACACCTCCATGTTTTAGTTGACACCTCCATGTTTTAGTCTAGACACCTCCATGTTGTAGTCTAGACACCTACACGTTTTAGTCTAGACGCCTACACGTTTTAGTCTAGACACATTACATTACATTACATTACAGTCATTTAGCCGACGCTTTTATCCAAAGTGACTTACAATAAGTGCATCATTTAACATAGGAAATCAGGAGAACTACTAGTCATCAGTGGTCATAAGTACATCTAAACAAGCATCTAAGAGCAAAACCAGTGCCAAAGTAAAAGCGCAAGAAAGAGATTGTTTTTTTTAATGAGTGAATACAATAAGTGCTAAATACAAGTAACAGGGTAGTAGTTCTTGAAGAGGTTAGTTTTCAACCTGTGCCAAAACATGGGCAGCAACTCCACTGTCCTGACATCAGTGGGGAGGTCATTCCAACACTGTGGGGCCAGGACAGAAAAGAGCCATGACCGGGTCAGTCGGCAGCAGGGGCCTCTGAGCGGCGGGGCAACCAGGCGTCCCGTGGTCGGGCGGGGGTGTAGGGCTTGACCATGGCCTGGAGATAGGAAGGAGCTGTTCCTTTCACTGACCTGTAGGCTAGCACCAGAGTCTTAAACTGGATGCGAGCAGCTACTGGGAGCCAGTGTAGGGACATGAGAAGGGGAGTTGTGTGGGAGAACACCAGACAAGCTGCAGCTTTCTGAACAAGCTCCAGAGGTCTGATTGCTAACGCTGGGGCGCCAGCAAGGAGGGAGTTGCCGTAGTCCAGCCGGGAGATGACCAGAGCCTGGATGAGCACCTGTTCCATCTCGTCGGATAGGAATGGGCGAATCCTCCTGATGTTGTAGAGGAGAAATCTGCAGGATCGAGCAACCGATGCAACGTTTGCAGCAAACGACAGTTGGTCGTCCAAGATCACGCCAAGATTTCTCACAGTCCGAGTTGGCGTCACCACGGTGTTGTCAATGGTGATGGCCAGGTCTCGGTACGGGCAACCTTTCCCCGGGAGGAACATCAGCTCTGTCTTGTCCAGATTGAGCTTCAGGTGGTGTGTCGCCATTCACTTCGAGATGTCAGTCAAGCACGCAGCAATGCGTGTCTCTACTTTTGTGTCAGAGGGAGGAAAAGATAAGATCAGCTGGGTGTCATCGGCCTAACAATGGTAAGAGAAGTCATGCGAGCGAATAACAGAACCCAGGGATGTGGTGTACAGGGAGAAAAGGAGAGGACCCAGAACCGAACCCTGTGGAGCGCCTGTAGTCAGTCTGCGAGGCTCCGACACAGATCCCCTCCATGTCACCTGGTAGGAGCGACCCGTCAGGTAGGATGCAAACATTGAGAGTGCAGAGCCTGTGACACCCAGCCCCTCAAGGGTAGAGGAGAATCTGGTGGTTCACTGTGTCGAACGCAGCTGACAGGTCCATGAGTATCAGGACAGAGGAGAGAGAGTTTGGTCTCGCAGAGTGCAGCGATTCTGTCACTGCAAGGAGGGCCATCTCTGTCGAGTGACCCACCCTGAACCCAGACTAGTTGGGGTCCAGGAGGTTGTTCTGGTGGAGGTACAAAGAAAGTTGGTTAAAGACAGCACGTTCGAAAGTTTTGGATAGAAAGGGTAGAAGGGAAACCGGTCTGTAGTTTTTGACGTTAGGGGTTAAGTGATGGTTTCTTGAGAAGGGGGGTGACTCCAGCAGTCTTGAAGGCAGATGGAAAGCATCCTGCCTGGAGGGAGGTGTTGATGAGGAGGGTTAGAAAGGGAAGTAGTTCAGGTGCTATAGACTGAAGAACAGGGGAGGGGACCGGGTCAAGGGAGCATGTGGTGAGGCGACTGGATGTGATGAGGTTGAGGACCTCGTCGGGGGAGAGGGGAGCGAGGTGGGATAGGGTGGGACGTGGAGAGGTGAGGGAGGGTGCAGAGGGTGGGATAGTGCAAGCAGCACTAACCAGGTGGTGAGAAAAGGAGGATCTGATGTCATTTACCTTCTTGTCAAAGAAGTTAGCGAAGACACCTCCATGTTTTAGTCTAGACACCTAAACGTTTTAGTCTAGACACCTCCATGTTTTAGTCTAGACAGCTAGACGTTTTTTCACCAGTGATTCACCCAAAAATTGCTCACATCATTATGTTCTATCATGACTCAGAGCCACAGTATGATCAGGGTTTTTCCTGGTTCAGATTAAGGTTGAGGTGCTACCATCCTGATCATGTCACACACAGTATGATCAGGGTTTTTCCTGGCTCACATGAAGGTGGAGGTGGTACAATCCTGATCATGTCACACACAGTATTCAGGGTTTTTCCTGGCTCACATGAAAGTGGAGGTGCTACCATCCTGACCATGTGACACACAGTATGATCAGGGTTTTTCTTAGCTCACATGAAGGTGGAGGTGGTACCATCCTGACCATGTCACACACAGTATGATCAGGGTTTTTCCTGGCTCACATGAAGGTGGAGGTGGTACCATCCTGACCATGTGACACAGTATGATCAGGATTTTTCCTGGCTCACATGAAGGTGGAGGTGGTACCATCCTGACCATGTGACACACAGTATGATCAGGGTTTTTTCCTTGCTCACATGAAGGTGGAGGTGGTACCAACCTGATCATGTGACACACAGTATGATCAGGGTTTTTCCTGGCTCACATGAAGGTGGAGGTGGCTCCAACCTCATCATGTCACACATGTGCATGTGTAGCTGGCTCAAGCACGTGGTCTTTTACAAGCAACGTATTTTAGGAGTTCTAACACTGGAGAGAAGAGGAATGAAAGTCAGTAGGAGCAAGGCGGAATACCTATGCGTGAATGAGAGAGAGGACAGTGAATGGTCAGGATGCAAGGAGTGGAGGTGACAAAGGCATTTGAGTTTAAATACTTGGGGTCAACTGTCCAAAGTAACGGGGAGTGCAGTAGAGAGGTGAAAAAGAGAGTGCAGGCAGGTTGGAGTGGGTGGAGAAGTGTGTCAGGAGTGATTTGCGACAGAAAGGTACCAGCAAGAGTTAAAGGGAAAGTTTACAAGATGGTTGTGAGACCAGCTATGTTATATGGTTTGGAGACAGTGGCACTGACGAAAAGACAGGAGGCGGAGCTGGAGGTGACAGAGTTGAAGATGCTAAGATTTTCACTGCGAGTAACGAAGAAGGACAGGATTAGGAACAATTATATTAGAGGGACCGTTCAGGTTGGACGGTTTGGAGACAAAGCAAGAGAGGCAAGATTGAGATGGCTTGGACATGTGTGGAGGAGAGATGTTGGGTATATTGGGAGAAGGATGCTGAATATGGAGCTGCCAGGGAAGAGGAGAAGAGGAAGGCCAAAGAGGAGGTTTATGGATGTGGTGAAGGAAGACATGCAGGTGGCTGGTGTGACAGAGGAAGACGCAGAAGACAGGAAGAAATGGAAACGGATGATCCGCTGTGGCGACCCTTAACGGGAGCAGCTGAAAGTAGTAGTAGTAGTATTTTAGGAGTTCTAATCATTTTAAGACAGAAGAAAAAGACAATTACCATGTTAAAGCATATTCTATTTAAGAAAAAATAAAGGTGCGCTGTTCAGCATTAAATTAAGTACAACATAAATGCTAGTGTGTTAATGTACACACTTGACAGCAAAGTTGTTTAAAAGTAAATCAAATATAACATAAGCTGTTGTTTCATTTAAAGTTCACGTGGGCCCTCTAGCAGTGTAGTTCAACATACTAAATATAACAGAAAATACTTTGCTTTAATTTACACTTTTCACAACTGGAAACTTCTGGAAAACCGCAGCTCTTTTTTCCTCTTTCCCAGTTTTGGCAGCGCCTTTCCAGGTGCACTGTGCTGATGACGATACAGCGCCACCACGTCGGCGACGGCGTAATGCCGCAACTGCAGTTAAAAATGACAAATCCAACGAGCGCAACGCTCGTTAGAAAATAGTGGTTTTCATTAAGACCCCCGTTGAGAGCTGGAGGCGGGACGGGATTTGACGGAGGCGGCCGCCTCGTCGTTCTCTATGCAGGAAAAACCCTGATGATTCTTGAACCAAACAGATAGGAATTTAATCAACCATTACTGATGGGTTTTTTTTTCAATCTTTAATTTCTCGTGGATATGTCTCAATATCATCTATCACCCGTCTCTGCGTGAGTTTCCTCCGGGGGCTCCGGTTTCCTCCCACAATCCAAAGACATGTAGGTCAGGTGAATCAGCCGTACTACATTGTCTCTAGGTGTGTGTGTGTGTGTTGGCCCTGTGATGGTCTGGCGGCCTGTCCAGGGTGTCTCCTCGCCTGCCGCCCAATGACTGCTGGGATACGCTCCAGCATCCCCGCGACCCTGAGTAAGGATAAGCGGTTTGGATGATGGAATGGATGTCACAATATGTCTGAAGCGTAGTTGTCTTACAATTGCATCAATTTTATCTTGAACAATAATACACTGCCCATTAAAGAAAATTCAGTATTTTTTGGCTTTCCCCATCTCTTGAAAAAATGTTTTCATCAGTGAGTGTCATTCAATATTGTAGCTTCATTCTCTCATGATGAACTTGAACATCTCTGACGACCAGTGATCATCTCACAGTTCGCCTTAATTCCATGTTTTGTGTTTTGTAAAGTTGAACCTATAAAGCCCTACTTAATAATGTAATAATATAATGATAATAATGTAACAATGTGATAATGTAATAATAATGTGCTAATGAAATAATAATGTAATAGCGTAATAATAATGTAGTAATAATAATGTGAGCTAGAGTCCTGCATTGGCGGGTGACCCGCAAAAATGTCGTTAGCGGGTGATATTTTGTCTTGTTTTTATTTACAGTATCAGGTCATGGGTGTGGGATAATAACATTTAAAAATAGTATTTACTATGTGTTTTTTTTTTAACCTCTCACCTCATCAATCATATCCGGCTGTCGGCAGTCGTTAGCTTGGAAGCGTTTAAGCTACTGCAGCGCGCTCGAAATTGAAATGGCTGATGAGTTGAAGGCAAAAGTAGCTAGTGGAGAATATCAGATTGCCGACAATTCTTCTCCAAGAGCGAAGTCCAGTGTCGGGGGATTTTGTTGTACTCATAGATGGGGAAAATAACCAAGTCAATGGGTTCGCTGCTTGTAAAAAGTGCTGAAAAGTGTTGGCTTACGATAGCCGCAAACTCGGTACGTCGTCACTGAAGAAGCACATTGAAAGCTGCCTTGCCAATGTTCCCACTGGTGCACCAACAACTAACCACTACTTTACAAGAAACGTTGACCTAAAAGCACCCAAAAGGGAAGACAAAGAGAGGGTTGCCAAACTAGCAGGAAAATTTGTCTGCGCATATTTAGCTTACACGAGCGCATCCTGCGTCATCGCACTGCGAGACACGGCATGGCACACCTTGCAACAGCTCTCCTCTAATAGTATTTTAGTGTTTATCTCAGATGTGATATGTGTTTATTTAAAGCACCAGAATTATACATGAATTGTCAACGTTACTGAAAAACACTGAAAACAGATCCTAAATACATGTAGGTTTAGTGACTAAGTGATTACATGATTATTATTAGGCCTACATGTTTCGGGTTTCGGGTCGGGTCGTGGGTCTTGTATCAACGGGTCGGGCCGGGTTGCGGAAGTAATGGTTTATATGTGCGGGTTGCGGGGCGGGTACGGCATTGCACATTGCGGGGGCGGGGCGGGGCGGGTCTCAAAAAATGGACCCGTGCAGGACTCTAATGTGAGCTACCTCATCCGTTGCCTTTAACGGTCATTTGTAGAGGTTTTATCTGTTAGGTGCGTGCTTTAGATTTGTCTTTAAAAGTCGAAGGTTTCGTTTGACCTGCTTGTCTCAAACCCAGGTGCCCAACTACTACAAGATCATCAAGCATCCCATGGACCTTAAGAAGGTAAAAAAGAGGCTGCAGGTTATAAGCTCCCAGTACTACAAGACCCCCCAGGACTTTGTCTCCGACGTGCGTCTCGTCTTTCAAAACTGCGCCAAGTACAACGAGGTGAGTGTCATGAATCTTATGCCTGCTTTGGCAAAGGTACACACAGGCATGAAGAGAACACGATAGATGGAGCTGAGAAAGTACCGGAAAGACTGGATTGTGACTTGACATTTGCACAGGGCTGTGTACACACCTACAGTGACTGTGATGGCGTGGCATCGCATCACCTTTTTTTTTTTAACACCCCCCCCCCCTTCTCCTCAATTGTACCCAGCCAATTACCCCACTCTTCCGAGCCGTCCAGGTCTCTGCTCCACCCCCTCTGCTGATCCGGGGAGGGCTGCAGACTACCACATGTCTCCTCCCATACATGTGGAGTCACCAGCCGCTTCTTTTCACCTGACAGTGAGGAGTTTCACCAGGGGGACGTAACACGTGGGAGGATCACTATCATTATAGTCGGTCGAAGATGTCCCTTGGATTATTGGACTATCTTTTCTTTTCTTTATGTAAAGGCGTCGTCTTCATGTCTTCTTTCTTTATGTAAAGGCGTCATCTTCATGTCTTCTTTCTTTATGTAAAGGCGTCGTCTTCATGTCTTCTTTCTTTATGTAAAGGCGTAGTCTTCATGTCTTCTTTCTTTATGTAAAGGCGTCGTCTTCATGTCTTCTTTCTTTATGTAAAGGCGTAGTCTTCATGTCTTCTTTCTTTATGTAAAGGCGTAGTCTTCATGTCTTCTTTCTTTATGTAAAGGCGTCGTCTTCATGTCTTCTTTCTTTATGTAAAGGCGTCGTCTTCATGTCTTCTTTCTTTGTGTAAAGGCGTCGTCTTCATGTCTTCTTTATGTAAAGGCGTAGTCTTCATGTCTTCTTTCTTTATGTAAAGGCGTCGTCTTCATGTCTTCTTTCGTTATGTAAAGGCGTAGTCTTCATGTCTTGTTTATGTAAAGGCGTAGTCTTCATGTCTTCTATCTTTATGTAAAGGCGTCGTCTTTGTCTTCTTTCTTTATGTAAAGGCGTCGTCTTCATGGCTTGTTTATGTAAAGGCATAGTCTTCATGTCTTCTCTCTTTATGTAAAGGCGTAGTCTTCATGTCTTCTTTCTTTATGTAAAGGCGTAGTCTTCATGTCTTCTTTATGTACAGGCGTAGTCTTCATGTCTTCTATCTTTATGTAAAGGCGTCGTCTTTATGTCTTCTTTCTTTATGTAAAGGCGTCGTCTTCATGTCTTCTTTCTTTATGTAAAGGCGTAGTCTTCATGTCTTCTATCTTTATGTAAAGGCGTAGTCTTCATGTCTTCTTTCTTTATGTAAAGGTGTAATCTTCATGTCTTCTTTCTTTGTGTAAAGGCGTCGTCTTCATGTCTTCTTTATGTAAAGGTGTAGTCTTCATGTCTTCTTTCTTTATGTAAAGGCGTCGTCTTCATGTCTTCTTTCGTTATGTAAAGGCGTAGTCTTCATGTCTTCTTTCTTTATGCAAAGGCGTAGTCTTCATGTCTTCTTTCTTTATGTAAAGGCATAGTCTTCATGTCTTTCTTTATGTAAAGGCGTCGTCTTCATGTCTTGTTTATGAAAAGGCGTAGTCTTCATGTCTTCTTTATGTAAAGGCGTAGTCTTCATATCTTCTTTATGTACAGGCATAGTCTTCATGTCTTCTATCTTTACGTAAAGGCGTAGTCTTCATGTCTTCTTTCTTTATGTAAAGGCGTCGTCTTCATGTCTTCTATCTTTATGTAAAGGCGTAGTCTTCATGTCTTCTTTCTTTATGTAAAGGCGTAGTCTTCATGTCTTCTTTATGTAAAGGCGTCGTCTTCATGTCTTCTTTCTTTATGTAAAGGCGTAGTCTTCATGTCTTCTTTCTTTATGTAAAGGCGTAGTCTTCATATCTTCTTTATGTAAAGGCGTAGTCTTCATGTCTTCTTTATGTACAGGCGTAGTCTTCATGTCTTCTATCTTTATGTAAAGGCGTCGTCTTTATGTCTTCTTTCTTTATGTAAAGGCGTAGTCTTCATGTCTTGTTTATGTAAAGGCGTAGTCTTCATGTCTTCTATCTTTATGTAAAGGCGCCGTCTTTATGTCTTCTTTCTTTATGTAAAGGCGTCGTCTTCATGTCTTCTTTCTTTATGTAAAGGCGTAGTCTTCATGTCTTCTATCTTTATGTAAAGGCGTAGTCTTCATGTCTTCTTTCTTTATGTAAAGGTGTAATCTTCATGTCTTCTTTCTTTGTGTAAAGGCGTCGTCTTCATGTCTTCTTTATGTAAAGGTGTAGTCTTCATGTCTTCTTTCTTTATGTAAAGGCGTCGTCTTCATGTCTTCTTTCGCTATGTAAAGGCATAGTCTTCATGTCTTCTTTCTTTATGCAAAGGCGTAGTCTTCATGTCTTCTTTCTTTATGTAAAGGCATAGTCTTCATGTCTTTCTTTATGTAAAGGCGTCGTCTTCATGTCTTGTTTATGTAAAGGCGTAGTCTTCATGTCTTCTTTCTTTATGTAAAGGCGTAGTCTTCATATCTTCTTTATGTACCGGCATAGTCTTCATGTCTTCTATCTTTACGTAAAGGCGTAGTCTTCATGTCTTCTTTCTTTATGTAAAGGCGTCGTCTTCATGTCTTCTATCTTTATGTAAAGGCGTAGTCTTCATGTCTTCTTTCTTTATGTAAAGGCGTAGTCTTCATGTCTTCTTTATGTAAAGGCGTCGTCTTCATGTCTTCTTTCTTTATGTAAAGGCGTAGTCTTCATGTCTTCTTTCTTTATGTAAAGGCGTAGTCTTCATATCTTCTTTCTTTATGTAAAGGCGTAGTCTTCTTTCTTTATGTAAAGGCGTAGTCTTCATATCTTCTTTCTTTATGTAAAGGCGTAGTCTTCATGTCTTCTTTATGTAAAGGCGTCGTCTTCATGTCTTCTTTCTTTATGTAAAGGCGTAGTCTTCATGTCTTCTTTCTTTATGTAAAGGCGTAGTCTTCTTTCTTTATGTAAAGGCGTAGTCTTCATGTCTTCTTTCTTTATGTAAAGGCGTAGTCTTCATGTCTTCTTTATGTAAAGGCGTCGTCTTCATGTCTTCTTTCTTTATGTAAAGGCGTAGTCTTCATGTCTTCTTTCTTTATGTAAAGGCGTAGTCTTCATATCTTCTTTCTTTATGTAAAGGCGTAGTCTTCTTTCTTTATGTAAAGGCGTAGTCTTCATATCTTCTTTCTTTATGTAAAGGCGTAGTCTTCTTTCTTTATGTAAAGGCGTCGTCTTCATGTCTTCTTTCTTTATGTAAAGGCGTAGTCTTCTTTCTTTATGTAAAGGCGTAGTCTTCATATCTTCTTTATGTACAGGTATAGTCTTCATGTCTTCTATCTTTACGTAAAGGCGTAGTCTTCATGTCTTCTTTCTTTATGTAAAGGCGTAGTCTTCATGTCTTCTATCTTTATGTAAAGGCGTCGTCTTCATGTCTTCTATCTTTATGTAAAGGCGTAGTCTTCATGTCTTCTTTCTTTATGTAAAGGCGTAGTCTTCATGTCTTCTTTATGTAAAGGCGTCGTCTTCATGTCTTCTTTCTTTATGTAAAGGCGTAGTCTTCATGTCTTCTTTCTTTATGTAAAGGTGTCGTCTTCATGTCTTCTTTCTTTATGTAAAGGCGTCGTCTTCATGTCTTCTTTCTTTATGTAAAGGTGTCATCTTCATGTCTTCTTTCTTTATGTAAAGGCGTCGTCTTCATGTCTTCTTTCTTTATGTAAAGGCGTCGTCTTCATGTCTTCTATCATTATGTAAAGGCGTCGTCTTCATGTCTTCTTTCTTTATGTAAAGGCGTAGTCTTCATGTCTTCTGTCTTTATGTAAAGGCGTCGAATTCATGTCTTCTTTCTTTATGTAAAGGCTTCGTCTTCATGTCTTCTATCTTTATGTAAAGGCGTAGTCTTCATGTCTTCTTTCTTTATGTAAAGGCGTAGTCTTCATGTCTTCTTTCTTTATGTAAAGGCATAGTCTTCATGTCTTCTTTCTTTATGTAAAGGCGTAGACTTCATGTCTTCTTTCTTTATGTAAAGGTGTCGTCTTCATGTCTTCTGTCTTTATGTAAAGGCGTAGTCTTCATGTCTTCTTTGTTTATGTAGAGGCGTCGTCTTCATGTCTTCTGTCTTTATGTAAAGGCGTCGTCTTCATGTCTTCTTTATGTAAAGGCGTCTTCATGTCTTCTTTATGTAAAGGCGTCGTCTTCATGTCTTCTTTCTTTATGTAAAGGCGTCTTCATGTCTTCTTTCTTTATGTAAAGGCGTCGTCTTCATGTCTTCTTTCTTTATGTAAAGGCGTAGTCTTCATGTCTTCTTTGTTTATGTAAAGGCGTCGTCTTTATGTCTTCTTTCTTCAGTTGAGGGAACATGGCATCCTTTCAGGTGGCTGATGTGCCTTCCTCGTGTGTTGCGGGAAGCTGATGTGGATATCTCATTGATTAATTTTGAGATGACCAGCTCTTGTTACCTGATCTTCTCTGGGATGGATGATACCTGTTCACATTATATTTCTGTGTCACATGTGCATTTCTTTAACATTGGATTTTTACAGTGACCATGAGGAGTCAGTATTTCAAAATGTTACCTTCATCATCACAAAATTCTGTTTCTATTCAACAAATCAGTCAGTGTGAAAGACCTCCAGCCAACAAAAGCTTTTTATTGAAGTAGACCTCCATTAACGATGAAGTGATAATTGATAGTTTTCTCCATGGACAAGTGCAAGTTACACAAATCCAATTTGTACAATGTCACTGTAGAATTTAATCTGTGGAAAAACGACAGACACTTGATTGAGACATCAGTCCAGTTACCTCACGGGTGTAGTGAAGACCCACAGCCATTCAACACATGACACATCATGTAGAACTGTTACTTGACCTGCATGTGCTGTGATTCTGCTTCCCCTGTGCTGCTTTACTGTCTTTATTATAATGTTATGCCCCTCTTCAGATGTCTCGAATAATCCAGGTTTATGATGAGGAGAAACAGATAAATACCCAGGTAAGTAATCTCCAGTAGAGCGCCGATGTCCCACCCCCACTGAGGTTCCAGGAAATGTTTTGACATGCATTGGTAGCAAAGATCTCAAACAGCAGCTTCACAGTGTTTCAGCTGTTCAAAACATCTAGAAACCAAGGCACATACACAAGATGTCATAAAATGTTCACTGTAAAATAATGTATAGTATATATATGTACACTTTTATTTTTACATGCAGCCACTAAGCTGCATTTGTGATAATTTATGGATGCAGAGTGATGGATGTGTTCCAAGGGAAAGAGGAGTCTGCAGGAATAACCAGAAGCTCTATTTGAATAAGTTGAACTGGAAGTGATGCTCCTCATCCAAGCAGAAATGTCAGTGAGGGGGCGTCCGGGTAGCGTGGCGGTCTATTCCATTGCCTACCAATATGGGGATCGCCGGTTCGAATCCCCATGTTGCCTCCGGCTTAGTCAAGTGTCCTTACAGACACAATTGGCCAAGTCTGCGGGTGGGAAGCCAGCTGTGAGTATGTGTTCTGGTCACTGTACTAGCGCCTCCTCTGGTCGGTCAGGACACCTTGTTCAGGGGGGGGGGGATAGCATGATCCTCCCATGCGCTGCGTCCCCCTGGTGAAACTCCTCACTGTCAGGTGAAAAGAAGCAGCTGACAACTCCACATGAGGAGGCATGTGGTAGTCTGCAGCCCTCCCCAGATCAGCAGAGGGGGTGGAGCAGCGACGGGTAATTGGCCAAGTACAATTGGGGAGAAAAAGGGGGAAAATCAATGACACCTTAATGTCATTTTACAGACAGGAAAACTACAGTTGGATGTTACTGGGATAGGAATGGTAGGAAAAGCCACTGAGCCAAGAGAGGAGTGGGCCAAGCACTTAACCTTAAGACAGGCCTGTTGTGACCTCTCTTCCAGGCTAGTGGTTGACACCAGACCCCTCAGTGACATGTGATGCAACTTCCCTGGTTTCAACCATTTTGGCGCAGTGTCAGTAGTACAATCTTGTTGTGATTGAAATGTCAAATTTGGCAGATAGGTCAAGGAGAATGACTAGACGACTTATCAGCCGTTTTGGCTTTGAGGTGTGCTTCACTGACCGCCAAAAGAGCAGCTTCAGTGGAGTGACCACTTTTGAAGCCACACTGATTAGGATCAAGTAAGTTGTTCTGAAGTCCTGTTCAGACCAGTTGTTTTGTATATGGATATGTTCAGATTGTGTCAGAGGTGGGTTCTGCTCACACCTGGCGTCAACATGTGTCCTGATGTGTCTCCAGTGATGACTATAACTGCATATATTGTTTCCACACTTTGACTCATTCAGTGTAGTCGTGTCAGTGAAGTCCCATGTATGTCTGTCACTTCTTTAGGTAGGTGAATTTGATTTGCATTCTGGTCTGTGGACTTGACAATGCTATAACAAGTTGACTTGCTAGTCAGTGTTAATAAGAATGAAGAAGGAATGAAATGACTAACATAAGTGAAAGTAGTGTGTGTGTGTGTGTGTGTATATATATATATAGAGAGAGAGAGACATACACAAAAGCATGACCTAATATGCTGTTGTTCCTCCATGTGCTGCCAAAACTGTGTTGACCCGCCAAGGCATGGACTCTACAAGACCCCTAAAGGTGTCCTGTGGTATCTGGCATCAAAACATTAGCAGCAGATAATTCAAGTCCTGTAAGTTGCGAGGTGGAGCTGCCATGAGTCAGACTTGTCGGTCCAGCCCATCCCACAGATGACCAATCGCATTGAGATCTGGAGAATTTGGAGGCCAGGGCAAGACCTTGAACACTTCATGTTCCTCAAACCATTCCTGAATAATGTGTGCAGTGTGGCAGGGTGCATTATCCTGCTGAAAGAGGCCACTGCCATCAGGGAATACCATTGCCATGAAGGAGTGTACCTGGTCTGCAATGATGTTTAGATAGATGGCACATGCTAAATTGACATCCACATGGGTCGTCCTGGTGGCATCCTTGTTGCCTACAAACACGGGGACTGCTGGTTTGAATCCCCGTGTTACCGTGCTTGGTCGGGTGTCCCTACAGACACAATTGGCCATGTCTGCGGGTGGAAGCCGGATATGGGTATGTGTCCTGGTCGCTGCACTTGCGCCTCCTGTGGTCGTCAATTAGGGCACCTGTTCAGGGGGGACGGGAAACTGGAGGAATAGTGTGATCCTCCCACATGCTACATCCACCTGGCGAAACTCCTCACTGTCAGGTGAAAAGAAGCTGCTGGCAACTCCACATGTATCGGAGGAGACATGTGGTAGTCTGCAGCCCTCCCCAGATTGGTATGGGGGGTGGAGCAGCGACTGGGATGGCTCAGAAGGGTGGGGCAATTGGCCGGATACAATTGGGGAGAAAAAGGGGGTAAATTTAAAAAAAAAAAAAACAACCCTAAATTGACGTCCACATGAATTGCCGGACCCAGGGTTTCCCAGCAGAATATTGCCCAGAGCATCACACTCCCACCACCGGCTTGTTGTCTTCCCACAGTACATCCTCATACCATCACTTTGCCAGGTAAACAGCACACATGTACATGGCCATCCACGTGATCTAAAAGAAAGCAGCGCTCGTTAACATTCATGGTCATAACGTTTTGGCTCATCACTGTACACCAATCACCCAAAACATTAAAACTACTGACAGGTAAGGGAATAACACTGATTATCTCGTCACAATGGCATTTGTCAAGAGATGGTATATATTAGGTAGCAAGTGAACAGTCAGTTCTTTAGGTTGATGTGTTGGAAGCAGGAATAATGGGCAAGAATAAGGATCTGAGCGACTTTGACAAGGGCCAAATTGTGATGGTTTGGACGACTTGGTCAGAGCATCTCCAAAATGGCATGGGGTGTTCCTGCTGTGTAGTGGTCAGTACCTACCAAAAGTGGTTCAAGGAAGGACAGCCGCTGTACCGGCGACAGGGTCATGGGTGCCCCAGGCTCACTGATGCATGTGGAGATTGAAGGCTAGCCTGTCTGGTCCGATCCCACAGAAGAGCTACTGTAGCTCAGATTGCTGAAAAGGTTCATGCTGGCTATGATAGACAGGTTTCAGAACACAATGCATTGCAGCTTAATGCATATGGGGCTGCGTAGCCGCAGACCAGTCACGAGTGCCCATGCTGACCCCTCTCCACAGCCAAAAGCGTCTAAAGGGGCACATGAGCATCAGCACTGGACCATGGAGCAATAGAAGAATGTGGCCTTGTCCGATGAATTGCGTATATTTTTTTACATCATGTGGGTGGCCGAGTGCTTGTGTATTGTTTACCTGGGGAAGAGAAATGACACCAAAATGCCCCATGGGAAGAAGGCAAGCCAGCAGTGGCAGTGTGTTGCTCTGGGCAATGTTCTGCTGGGAAACCTTTGGTCCCGGCATTCATGTTTGTTCCTTTGACATGTGCCACCTACCTAAACATTTTTTGCAGACCAAGTACACCCCCCCGTGGCAACAGTATTCCCTGATGGCAGTGACCTCTTTCAGCAAGATAATATGACCTGCCCCACTGCAAAAAATTTTCAGGAATGGTTTGAAGAATATGAAAAAGAGTTCAAGGAACATGGCCTCCAAATTCCCCAGAGCTCAGTCCGAATGAGCATCTATGGGACATGCTGGAAATACAAATCCAATCCATAGAGGCCTCATCTTGCAACTTAAGATAAAACGAGATACAGTAAGATGTACTTTTATTAATCCCAGTGGGGAAATTCAACTTCTGCATTTAACCCATCCCAACACACACTGGAAGCAGTGGGAAGCCATGTAGCTAGGAGCAGTGGGCCTTGCAGTGACTGGGGACCAACTCCAGCTTTTCTTGCCATACCTTGGTGGGAGGAAACCGAAGCACCTACAGGAAATCCACGCAGACCCATGGAGAACATGCAAACTCCACACAGAAAGGACATGGGACCACCTGGGGTTCGAACCAAAGACTTTCTTGCTGTGAGGCAACAGTGCTAACCACTGTGCCACCATGCTGCCCACTTAGGACTTAAAGGATCTGCTGCACAGAAATCACAGAATTGTAAGATGGTGACAGATGTACTCTTATACCGCCTGCCCCCCCGGTTCAGGCTTTGTGACTACCTCTGCTGCCAGCTTAATGCTGGAACAACAGTGCCCCCCCCCCCATTGTTTTCATACCTTTTACACAGAAATGTGTACACTATATTGCTCTCTTTGTGCCAGGGACAATGATCCTTGGGGTGGGCCATTTTTTGGTGCAGCGTGTTTTGGGGTTTAAAAGCAACCGAGATGCTGTTTGGAGAATACGAGTCTTGACTCTTCCTATACTCCTGCCACATACAGAATCACCACTGGTTATCCTTCTCCTCTCTACGAGGGACTTGTGCACTGTTTGGGTATCTCCCCGGCTTTGACAAACACCAAATTAGGATAACCACACTTACTCAAAGCCTGACTAATGTGGGATTTTCTTTCCCCTTCCCTGGCCGCTGTGTCAGTGGGAACGCTGTCAGCTCGGCGGTGCAGCGTCCTGATGATGCATACGTTTTGCTGCAGTAGATGACGAGAGTCAAACCTTAAATACTGATCAGTATGTATTGGTTTACGGTACACATCAACTTTCAAATGCCTCCGTCACCAGTAGCAATTTGAACAACAACTACTTAGTTTTATATAGCACCATTCAAAGAACCCGAGGATCCTTTACACTAGTAAGAAGAAGAAAAAAAAAGAAAAGATTAAAACAAAGATCAAAATACTACAGACCATAGGCCTTAGTAAAAAGGTAGGTTTTCAGTAGTCTTTAAAATTGTCCAAAGAAGCAGCGTTGTTGGTCTCTACTGGAATAGAGTTCCAAAGGGTGGGGGGCTGCCACACTAAAGGCTCTGTCCCCAAATGCCTGCAGGCTGATGTCGGGAATGGAAAGCAAGCCCGTGTCTGCAGACTACAGATTCTGGGATGGAATATATGGGTTGAGGAGGTCTGATAGGTACTGGGGGGGGGGGTAAGGTCATGGAGGGATTTATAGGTGAGGAGGAGGATTTTATAGGAAATGCGGGATTTGAGATTTCACTGGGAGCCAGTGAAGTTGGACAAGGGTGGGAGTGATGTGTTGCCAGGGCTTGGAATGGGTGAGCACCCTGGCAGCTGAATTCCTGCACATACTGAAGTCTGTCTAGGGCTTTGCTAGGTACCTCAGACAGGACTCCATTGCAATAATCCAGATGGGAGGTGATGAAGACATGGATGAGGGTCTCTGCTATGGAGTCTGAGAGTAGTGGCTGGAGTCTGGAGATGTTTTTGAGGTGAAAGAAAGCAGATTTGGTGACAGATATAATATGTGGCTGGAATGAGAGGGTGGAGTCCAGAATGACACCAAGGTTGTGGAATTGTGGCGATGGACAGATGGAGCAGCCATCCATGTTGAGGAGAAGATCTCCAACCTTCCGGTGCAGCGCCTTGGGAGCCACAACCATGAGCTCAGTCTTATTGCTATTTAGCTTGAGTAGATTTGATGACATCCAGATTTTCATTTGGCAGAGACAGCTGACAAGGGATTGTGGGGGGAGCTGAGCGCATGGTCTAGTGCTGAGATAAAGCTGCGTGTCATCAGCGTAGCAATGGAAACTTAAACCGTGGTGGTGGATTATCTAACTGAGGGGGGAGCATGTAGATGGTAAAGAGGAAGGTTCCAAGCATGGAGCCTTGTGGCACGCCATTGTTGACTGGGGCTAGGGTGGAACTGGAGTCTCTGATGGTGACAAACTGTTAGCAAGATATGACTGGAACCAGGAGAGAGCTACACCAGTGAGGCCTAGGTATTCAGATAAGCGGTTGAGGAGAATGGTGTGGGGAAATAGTGTCAAGTGCTGCAAAGAGGTCCAGGAGGATGAGAATACCGATGTGGCCAGAATTGGCAGCAATGAGGAGGTCATTGGTGATTTTGATAAGGGCAGTTTCCATACTGTGGTGTGTTCTGAAGCCAGATTGGAGGGGTTCATAGAGCTCATGGTTGGACATGTGCTGATGGAGTTGGGCAGCAACTGCTCTTTCCAGGATTTTCCTGAGAAATGGAAGGTTGGAGACCGGCTGGTAGTTGGTGAGGTCATCTGGGTCCAGGCCTGGCTTTTTGAGGATGGGGGTGACTGCAACCATTTTGAAACTGTGCCACATTCCAAAGAGGAGTTGATAATGTCCAAAATTATGGGGAACAGGGTAGGTAAACATGCCTTGACCAGGCGGTGGGCATGGGTTCCAGGGAAGAGGTTGAAGCCTTGGCCATGGTCACCAACTTGCCCATGTTGACCAACTTAGCAACTTTAGGAGCATCGACAGGGAAGAAAGACGAGAGGCAACACTTAGGTAGGCACACAGCGGGGGGAGCAACATACTGCAACTGAAGTGCATGCGGGGGTAGGGGAGAGTTACTAGAAGCTGCTGGTGGATAGAATCCACTTTGGCCTGGAAGAAGTCCAGGAACTTGGAGCAGAGGTCAGGGGCACCTGAAAGGCAGGGGGCATCAAGGGGGGCGAAGTAGTTGGTTGATGGTGGAGAACAGCATTCTGAGGTGATTTTGGTGGTTGCAAATAATAGTGAAGCAGCAGTGCCTTTTGGCCTGGGAGAGAGCTTCTATACAGGTCTTCACGTGATCTTTAACAATAGAACGACCAAGGCCATCATTTTGAAGGTTTTGGATTTTCAAAGTTTAATAACTTTGCCAAAAAAAAGATACAGATCTGCCGCTCTCTGAATGCTCCTAAAATTGCATCTATTTGCATTAAAATGTTTTAGATCAATTGCACAAAAAAAGGTTATGATAAGATCTATCTAAAATGACCATGAGTGGTCAAAAAGATGGCTCGTAATTTGCACGTGGTGGTGTGCGTCTTGTCAGTATTTATGACGCGTGTTAGTCGCATCATTTCCTTCATGAAGTTCGTTGCTGTGCCCTAGAGAGACACTAGCGCCCTCGAGTGCAGAAAAATAGTTTAAACTGGATTTTTGATTATTGCCAACATGTCTGGTTACAGACACCGTTACAGATGCACCATGACTACCACCAAGGCATTGCAGTATTTACAGGCGTTGGACAGCGGCCATTTTAAATTGTTTGAAAAATAGTGTTAAAGTTGTGAAAATGTTAATTTTGGTGTCAGTTAGTTTCTTAACAGACACACTAACATATGTAATGCATTAATATCCCAATTGGGTATTTATCTTGACACAATATAAAGTTTAAAAACTGGCGGTCATTTTGACAGCCCATGGTCGTTTTAGGTAGGAGTGAAATCCCGGTCATTCTAGTGTTGAAGGCCGTGAGGTGGACAGTGAGGCCAGACCTTTTATAGCGCCTCTCCAGTCGTCGACCAGTGGCCTTCATGATACGCAGTTCGGTGGTGAACCAGGGGGCAGGATGGGAGAAGGAGGCAGACCAGTTTTTGAGGGGGGCAAGAGAGTCAAGGCTGAGAGATAAGGCTGCATTGTAGTGGGCTACCAGACCATTCATCGTGGTGTCGGGGGGGGATCTGGGGTTAGATTGGACGCTATCGTGTCGGTCAGGGCTGGTGTACTCACTCTCTTGATGTTCCCGAATGTGATGATATGTTTTGTGTGCTGCCTGGGCAGGGGGACAGGAAAAGCAAAGCAGATGGCATTACAGTCGGATACGGCAAGGCAGTTTCACAGGGCACATCCTCATCCTTGAAAGAGTGGCCCAAGGAGACTAAGAGTACATCTGTTGCCATCTTACAATGCTGTGATTGCAACTATTCCCCAATCCTCGGTGAATAGTACACATGGCCACTGTAAATCTAATTATTTGCATATGAAACCGATCATTGGTTTTGGTCATTATGCAACTGTGCTGTTCATAAGATTGGGGATACCTGCAGTCAGCTGAGACTGACACAGTCACCTAGATGTGTGACGAAACGTTTCTCCCACTAAACGTTGTGTCCAGATGAACTGGTTCACCTTTCTGGAATTTCCTTACCTGGATTATTGAGCATGCATAAATACTCTACAACACAGCTGCAAAAAGTGAAGGGGTCTTAATACTTTCTGAAGTTTGTGTGTGTGTGTGTGTGTGTGTGTGTGTGTGTATACACACATACAGACGGGTGATAAATTAAAAGAAAAACCTGAATGGTTGAACCCTACAGTGGGGGGGGAGTCTATTATGCTGTTGGAGGCATGTTCCTGGCATAGTTTGGGTCTTCTTGTCCCCTTAGAAGGATCACTGCAAATCAATACAAGGTTATTCTGAGTGATCATCTTTATCCTGTGATGAAACATGTCTATCTTGATGAGAGAGGTCTCTTCCAGGATGACAATGGGGTCACTGAATGGTTTGATGAGTTTGAAAATTATGTAAATCATATGCTATATGGCTTTTGCAGTCGTCAGGTCTTAATGCAATTGAACAACTATGGGACATTTTGGTCCAACATGTTAAACAGTGCTCTCCGCCATCATCAACAAAATACCAATTGTGGGAGAATGGTGTTCCATCGCTCCAGTAGAGTTCCAGAGGCTTGTAGAATCTATGCCAAATGTGGAAGAATTGTGTTCCATCTCTCCCGTAGAGTTCCAGAGTCTTGTAGAATTTATGCCAAATGAGGGAGAATGGTGTTCCATCTCTCCCGTAGAGTTCCAGAGGCTTGTAGAATTTATGCCAAATGTGGAAGAATGGTGTTCCATCTCTCCAGTAGAGTTCCAGAGACTTGTAGAATCTATGCCAAATGAGGAAGAATGGTGTTCCATCTCTCCAGTAGAGTTCCAGAGACTTGTAGAATCTATGCCAAATGAGGAAGAATTGTGTTCCATCTCTCCAGTAGAGTTCCAGAGACTTGTAGAATCTATGCCAAATGAGGGAGAATGGTGTTCCATCTCTCCAGTAGAGTTCCAGACTTGTAGAATCTATGCCAAATGAGGGAGAATGGTGTTCCATCTCTCCAGTAGAGTTCCAGAGACTTGTAGAATCTATGCCAAATGAGGAAGAATGGTGTTCCATCTCTCCAGTAGAGTTCCAGAGGCTTGTAGAATCTATGCCAAATGAGGAAGAATGGTGTTCCATCTCTCCAGTAGAGTTCCAGAGACTTGTAGAATCTATGCCAAATGAGGAAGAATGGTGTTCCATCTCTCCAGTTGCGTTCCAGAGACTTTAGAATCTATGCCAAATGAGGAAGAATGGTGTTCCATCTCCCCAGTAGAGTTCCAGAGACTTGTAGAATCTATGCCAAATGAGGAAGAATGATGTTCCATCTCTCCAGTAGAGTTCCAGAGACTTGTAGAATCTATGCCAAATGAGGAAGAATGGTGTTCCATCTCTCCAGTAGAGTTCCAGAGACTTGTAGAATCTATGCCAAAGGCGCATTGAAGCTGTTCTGATGGCTCGTGTGTGTGTGTGTGTGTGTGCGCGCGCGCGTGCGTGCGTGTGTGCACTATTTTGAATCTAAAACAATTGTTGAAATGCTGCCTGGAACCACAGTGTGGGCAGGACATCTAAGCTCTGTACAGTAAGGTTGAGCCAGGATCTGCCCTGCCACCAGGACTAAACCTACTCTAATTTCTGTCCTCCCTTCTCCCTGCTTTTACCCATCCTGTTAAATGGTGCCTCACACCTCTTTCCATACCACTCTTCACCCTCTCCCCTCCCACTCCAACAGGTTGGCTCAGAGATGGCGACGTCAGGCAAAGCAGTGAGCATGTTTTTCGAGGAGAAGCTTCAAGAAATATATCCAGACCACACATTTCCTGAACCCACTGAGCCCGAGTCAGTAGGCACAGAGGAGAAGGAGGAAGAGGCCACAGATGACTCAGAAGATGACTTCATACAGCCCAGACGCAAGCGGTTAAAAGTGGAAGAAAAGCTTGTGCACATCAAGTGAGTCTTGAAATGAGGACAACGGAAGTGAAACATTTGCCTTCCTCATCTCCCCCTTTGTTTCAGGCAGCAGATGTTAAGAGATAAAATGTACAAACTTTTAAGATTATCCCATCCTTGGCTTTGAAGGATTTCTTGTCACATACATAGAAACGATCGGCGTTTAGATGAACTTTCGAAGACCTCCGTACAAGAGCTCCATTTCATGCTCAATTAGATACGGACACTTGAAGTCACTTGTACAGACGTCTAAGTTGTAATTCTTTTGTGGATGTCAAGTTAATGATTAATAAATTCTTTTCTATCATCCATTGCTATGTGTAGATTTCTTGTGATATTTCTCATTATAGGCCCATACCTAGAGCTTAATGTACATCTATACTTTAACCTGAACCCTGTCGAGCGTTTGTATGACTTTGTTGAAGCATTATGTAAATAAGAGAATCTACCCCTCCGAAAGTATTCCTCTAGTTGTTTGGGTGCGTCATGAATAAAATCTGTTCTTGAAATATATTGATGTCAATGGTGTTCATTTATGGTAGAGTACCTGGGAATTCCCGATAGAACAGAATCACAACACTTGAACCACATTGATTCTTAGTGTTGGACTTTATCATAGCAGACATGTATGTCATGTATCAGGAAAGGTTGGAGATAGTTGATCTATATGCCAGATGACGATATCTCTGGCTTTCAAATGCTGTGTTCCAGCTCCGAGTCTTTGTTCTGGTAACTAAACCAGAATAGGACCTTTCCCCTGTCTTCTCACATGACTATGTCCCCACCTTTCCCCTGTCTTCACATGACTATGTCCCCACCTTTCCCCTGTCTTCTCACATGACTACATCCCCACCTTTCCCCTGTCTTTTCACATGACTACAGTGGTGCTTGAAAGTTTGTGAACTCTTTAGAATTTTCTATATTTCTGCTTAAATATGACCTAAAACATCATGAAATTTCACACAAGTCCTAAAAGTAGATAAAGACAACCCAGTTAAACAAATGAGACAAAAATATTATACTTGGTCGTTTATTTATTGAGGAAAATGAGCCAATATTATATATCTGTGAGTGGCAAAAGTATGTGAACCTCTAGGATTAGCAGGTAATTTGAAGGTGAAATTAGAGTCAGATGTTTTCAATCAATGGGTTGACATCAGGTGTGAGTGGGCGCCCTGTTTTATTTAAAGAACAGGGATCTATCAAAGTCTGATCTTCACAACGCATGTTTGTGGAAGTGTATCATAGCAAGAACAAAGGAGATTTCTGAGGACCTCAGAAAAAGCGCTGTTGATCCTCATCAGGCTGGAAAAGGTTACAAAATCATCTCTAAAGAGTTTGGACTCCACCAATCCAGTCAGACAGATTGTGTACAAATGGAGGAAATCCAAGACCATTGCTACCCTCCCCAGGAGTGGTGGACCATCAAACATCACTCCAAGAGCAAGGCATGTAATAGTCGGCCAGGTCACAAAGGAACCCAGGGCAACTTCTAAGCAACTAAAGGCTTCTCTCACATTGGCTAATGTTAATGTTCATGAGTCCACCACCAGGAAAAGACATCACAATGGTGTGCATGGCAGGGTTGCAACGAGAAAGCCACTGCTCTCCAAAAAGAACATTGCTGCCCGTCTGCAGTTTGCTAAAGATCATGTGGACAAGCCAGAAGGCTACTGGAAAAATGTTTTGTGGCCGGATGAGACCAAAATGGAACTTTTTGGTTTAAATGAGAAGTGTTATGTTTGGAGAAAGGAAAACACTGCATTCCAGCATAAGAACCTTATCCCATCTGTGAAACATGGTGGTGGTAGGATCATGGTTTGGGCCTGTTTTGCTGCATCTGGGCCAGGACAGCTTGCCATCACTGATGGAACAATGAATTCTGAATTATACCAGTGAATTCTTCAGGAAAAGGTCAGGACATCTGTCCATGAAGTGAACCTCAAGAGAATGTGGGTCATGCAGCAAGACCACGACCCTAAGCACACAAGTCGTTTTACCAAAGTATGGTTAAAGAAGAATAAAGTTAATGTTTTGGAATGGCCAAGTCAAAGTCCTGACCTTAATCCAATCGAAATGCTGTGGAAGGACCTGAAGCGAGCAGTTCATGTGAGGAAACCCACCAACATCCCAGAGGTGAAGCTGTTCTGTATGGAGGAATGGGCTGAAACTCCTCCAAGCCGATGTGCAGGACTGATCAACAGTTACCAGAAACGTTTAGTTGCAGTTATTGCTGCATAAGGGGGGGGGGTTGTCACACCAGATACTGAAAGCAAAGGTTCACATACTTTTGCAACTCACAGATATGTAATATTGGATCATTTTCCTCAATAAATAAATGACCATGACCAAATAGAATATTTTTGTCTCATTTGTTTACCTGGGTTGTCTTTATCTACTTTTAGGACTTGTGTGAACATCTGATGATGCTTTAGGTCATATTTATGCAAATACAGAAAGTTCTATAGGGTTCATAAACTTTCAAGCACCACTGTATGTCCCCACCTTTCCCCTGTCTTCTCACATAACTATGTCCCCACCTTTCCCGTCTTCTCACATGACTACGGGTCCCCCCTTTCCCTTGTCTTCTCACATGACAACGTCCTCACCTTTCCCCTCTTCTCACTTGACTATGTCCCCATCTTTCCCCCATCTTCTCACATGACTACGTCCCCACCTTTCCCGTTGTCTCACGACTGCATCCCCACCTTTCCCCTGTCTTCTCACTTGATTACGTCCCCACCTTTCCCCCATCTTCTCACATAAATACATCCTCACCTTCCCCCTCTCTACTCAAATGACTATGTTTCCACCTTTCTCCTGTCTTCTCACATGACTATGTTCCCACCTTTCCCCTGTCTTCTCACATGACTACGTCCCCACCTTTCCGCTGTCTTCTCACTTGATTACGTCCCCACCTTTCCCCCATAATCTCAAATAACTACATCGCCACCTTCCCCCTCATCTCACATGACTACATCCCACCTTTCCCCTGTCTTCTCACATGACTATGGCCCCACCTTTCCGCTGTCTTCTCATATGGCTACGTCCCCGCCTTTCTCCTGTCTTCAGACATAACTACATCCCCCACCTTCCCCCTCTTCTCACATGACCATGTTCCAACCTTTTCCCTGTTTTCTCACATGACCAAGTCCCCACCTTTTCCATCTTCTCACATGACTACATCCCCACCTTTCCTCTGTCTTCTTACATATGTCTTACATAACTACGTCCCCAACTTTCCTCCGACTTCTCAAATAAATACATCCCCACCTTTCCCGTCTTCTCACATGACTACATCCGCACCTTTCCTCCGTCTTCTTATATACGTCTTACATAACTACGTCCCCACCTTTCCCCCGACTTCTCAAATAAATACATCCCCACCTTCCCCCTCTTCTCACATGACTACGTCCCCACCTTTCTCCTGTCTTCTCACATGACTATGTCCCCACCTTTCCCCCGTCTTCTCACTGAACTACATCCCCACCTTCCCCCTCTTCTCACATGACTATGTCCCCACCTTTCCCCTGTCTTCTCACTTGATTACGTCCCCACCTTTCCCCCATCTTCTCACATAAATACATCCCCACCTTCCCCCTCTCTTCTCACATGATTATGTTCCCACCTTTCTCCTGTCTTCTCACATGACTATGGCCGCACCTTTCTCCTGTCTTCTCACATGACTGTGGCCCCACCTTTCTCCTGTCTTCTCACATGACTATGGCCCCACCTTTCTCCTGTCTTTTTACATGACTATGGCCCCACCGTTCTCCTGTCTTCTCACATGACTATGGCCCCACCTTTCCGCTGTCTTCTCACATGGCTACGTCCCCACCTTTCCCCTGTCTTCTCACATAACTACATCCCCACCTTCCCCCTCTTCTCATATGACTATGTTCCCACCTTTCCCCTGTCTTCTCACATGACTACGTCCCCACCTTTCCCCCGTCTTCTCACATAACTACATCCCCACCTTCCCCCTCTTCTCATATGACTATGTTCCCACCTTTCCCCTGTCTTCTCACATGACTACGTCCCCACCTTTCCGATGTCATCTCACTTGATTACGTCCCCACCTTTCCCCCGTCTTCTCACATAACTACATCGCCACCTTCCCCCTCTCTTCTCACATGACTTTGTTCCCACCTTTCCACTGTCTTCTCACATGGCTACGTCCCCACCTTTCCCCTAGCTTCTCACTTGATTACGTCCCCACCTTTCCCTTCTTCTCACATGACTATGTTCCCACCTTTCCCCCTGTCTTCTCACATGACTATGTCCCCACCTTTCCGCTGTCTTCTCACATGGCTACGTCCCTGCCTTTCCCCTAGCTTCTCACTTGATTACGTCCCCACCTTTCCCGTCTTCTCACATGAGTATGTCCCCACCTTTCATCCGTCTTCTTACATACTTCTTACATAACTACATCCCCACCTTCCCTCTCTTCTCACATGACTATGTTCCCACCTTTCCCGTCTTCTCACATGACTACGTCCCCACCTTTCCCGTCTTCTCACATGACTACGTCCCCACCTTTCCCTCATCTTCTCACATGACTACGTCCCCACCTTTCCCTCATCTTCTCACATAACTACATCGCCACCTTCCCCCTCTCTTCTCACATGACTACGTCCCCACCTTTCCCCCATCTTCTCACATAACTACATCGCCACCTTCCCCCTCTCTTCTCACATGACTACGTCCCCACCTTTCCCCCATCTTCTCACATGACTACATCCCCACCTTTCCCCCATCTTCTCACATGACTACGTCCCCACCTTTCCCCCATCTTCTCACATGACTACGTCCCCACCTTTCCCTCATGTTCTCACATAACTACATCGCCACCTTCCCCCTCTCTTCTCACATGACTACGTCCCCACCTTTCCCCCATCTTCTCACATGACTACATCCCCACCTTTCCCCCATCTTCTCACATGACTACGTCCCCACCTTTCCCTCATCTTCTCACATAACTACATCGCCACCTTCCCCCTCTCTTCTCACATGACTACGTCCCCACCTTTCCCCCATCTTCTCACATGACTACATCCCCACCTTTCCCCCATCTTCTCACATGACTGCATCCCCACCTTTCCCCCGGCTTCTCACATGACTACGTCCCCACCTTTGCCAGTTTACAACATTTGCTACATGTCCCACATAAATATACACCACTTCTACCTAAATTGTTTCGTTTGTTAGATTATGTTTGCATTTTTTCCATATTCATCAACATGTTTTAAAGTTTACCTTAGGAGAATAACGCATCACCGTCACCGTCAGCTAAAATACTGTGGGATTTGAACAGGCTCCATGTTGAGAAATACGAGTATGGAACGCTGGAAGTGAAAGGAACTATTTTTCCGTGCATAACAAAGCTGGTTAAAAGGGCTCCTTATGGCTTTGTTGTAATTGATAGCTTGGTGGAACAAAGGTATAGGGTTAGAAGTAGAGGTCAAAGGTTGGTTAAATTTTACAACCCGGAAGCTGTCTCAATCTGAGCAGGCTGGCAAGTTTGTTTGAAAAAAGTATACACAAATCGCACCCTGTGGTCAGTCTTGCTGAACAAGAGGAGAAGCTACATACGTCGGTGTGAATGGTCTGTCGCTGTATGCTTATTTTCAAATAGAGCCTTACTTGTGAACAACTATGCTTACAAGGTCAGAAGCAGTTCAAGTAATGGCAAAAAGTCAAAATGACGCCAGTATGATCCTTAAAGAATCCACCAGCCGTGTCATCTGCTGAGAAAATACGTGATAAGAGCTGCCAAGGGGGTAAAGCTGTTGTCCAGCTGGACAGTCTTGTAAATGAATATGTAGCCATGTGGGAGAAGTTGTATGCAGGGTCCGAAATTAACTTTTTGGCTTACCAGCCAAGGGGACTGGTAGATGAAAAAATCTACCGGCCAAGCATATTTTTTACCGGCCAAAATAATGAGTAGCCTTTTTTGTGCCATACAAACGTTTTCAGTACATATCAATGAGAGAATAAGGTATTGTGTTGAATAAGAGCTTTTGAAAACGTGCAGATTTGAAGCAAACATATTATGTATTACGGTTAAATATTATGGTTAATGATAAAATGTTACAAGTATGATTTCATGTTTTACTTGCAGTATTATTGTAACTACTCGAGTGCTCCACATGCCCGTCCCTAGCCCCAGACTACTTCTCACTCGACAGCAGCCACTCTCTTTGCACCGTCCATGAAGTCTGGCCTCCTGCTCCTGACAGAGTCTTGGTGCCACAGATCAACAGGACTGGTTGGGTCATACTCCCTGATCTCGGGAGATGACAGCTGCACCATCAGGAGATCCCAGAGTGTGACTGAGTTAAGTTTTTTTTTTTTAATAATTTTTATTTCTGATTTTTCCCTTTTTTTCCTCCCAATTTAGTGGCCAATCAATCCCTAATTTAGATCAGACATCCACCCTCGTACTGCATGCATTCGCCAACTGCATCTCTCCGGCCAGCAGTCTCGAAGGAGGCGCCTCCCCACTTTGGTGACAGGGCGAATCCAGGCCGAACCACTGCTTTTTCTGACACACCCAGAGACGCATTCACGTGACGGACACAAGCTGACTCCGCCCCCCTCCCGAAGACAGCGTTGCCAATTATTGCTGCTTCCTCGAGTCCGGCCATAGTTGGATCTGACGAGACCGGGGCGCGAACCCCAGTCCCCAGTGGGCAACTGCATCAACACAAAGCCGATGCGTTGACCGCTACACCACCGCGGACCCACCAATCAGTTTTAACCTGTTTCATGGTGTTGAAGCTAGCACACAGCTAACGTTAGTGCAAGCTAGGTGTTACATACTAGTGCTAGCTGGCTAACGTTAGCTACGGCCAACACTTTGTTTCCGCTGTATAAGGATATTTTGAGATGACAACTAAATTCACTTACTCGCACATCCATTCGGAGTCGGAGAGATTCTGCTGCTGGTCTACTCGGACATGGCTATTAGCGCCTTTAGGGAGGATGTTGTGAGGACAGGCTCCGACTGAGCCCGAGAGGCACTCACACAGGTAATGTGACGTCTGGAGGTCTCATGGTCCCTGATGGTTTCTACCTTCATCATCTTGTTACCGATGACTAATGAACTGCTTGTGGTGACCCACATCTATATAACTAGAGACATTCACCTAAGAGGACGGTGTACCTTTAAGGGAAGAGGCGAGGGGTCAGATAATGCACTTCCGCTTCCGGTACACAGTTCAGTGTCGTTGTCGAACGTATGACATGCAAAGTTGGAGCTAGTAAACTACCTCGACTACGTCTACTCTCACGTCTACTGTCTCGTTGTTTTCTAACTCCACATTGGTGACCCCGACGTGATCGAACTACTAATACGAATATGTCTGACAACGAAGACGCCGGTGCTAACAACATGGCTATTGCTAACGCTAGCATTTACGCCGCTACTGTGAAGCTACCCGACTTTTGGCAGCATAATCCACGGCCGTGGTTTCCACATGTGGAAGCCCAGTTCCAGCTGAGAGGGATAACGCAGGATGCAACACAGTACTTCCACGTAGTGGCGGCGTTAGACGCATCGACAACGGCGCGAGCAGTGACACTGTTGGAAGCTCCGCCAGCTGCTGGCAAGTACGATGCTATAAAGACATTCCTCCTGAAGCTATTTGAACTGTCGGAGCTGGAGAAGGCAGGCCGTTTACTGTCCCCGAATGGCCTCGGCGACGGCAAACCGTCTGAGTTAATAGAAAAAATGCTGTCTGTGCTGGGATCGGCTGATCCGGCCTTTCTTTTCACACACATTTTTCTGAGGCAGCTCCCCGAACCTGTACGCACAGCACTGGCCAGTTCTCCTCTCGCCGCCTCCAAGGACTACCGTTCTCTGGCTGCTGAAGCAGACAGGGTTTTCCCGGCCAACCGGCAACAGTTTGTGCATGCCCTGCTACCCCACAAGACCGCCCCACCACCACCTGTGTACGACTATATGGACACCGCGGCTGCGGTGACAGCCCGCCGCCAACCTGACGACGGGCTCTGTTATTACCATGCCAGGTTTGGGGCAAAAGCAAAACAGTGTCGCAAACCCTACTGTTCTGTTGTAGAGTCTATTTTTATCTTCATGACTTGCGCTTTTGCTGTTTTGCATTGTTTTGTGTAGGTGAATTCTGGGGGGGGGGGCTGTGTGGCGACCCACATCTATATAACTAGAGACATTCACCTAAGAGGACGGTGTACCTTTAAGGGAAGAGGCGAGGGGTCAGATAATGCACTTCCGCTTCCGGTACACAGTTCAGTGTCGTTGTCGAATGTGTGACATGCAAAGTTGGAGCTAGTAAACTACCTCGACTACGTCTACTCTCACGTCTCCTGTCTCGTTGTTTTCTAACTCCACATGCTACGGGTTTTGGCGTCCTGGCGACAGACGGAGCAACTCCTTATCACGGTCTGTGCGTTATACTCCAGACAGCCTCTCGCACCTCCTTTATACTCCCGCCGGCCTCTCGCACCTCCTTTATACTCCCGCCGGCCTCTCGCACCTCCTTTATACTCCAGCCAGCCTCTCGCACCTCCTTTATACTCCCGCCAGCCTCTCGCACCTCCTTTATACTCCAGCCAGCCTCTCGCACCTCCTTTATACTCCCGCCAGCCTCTCGCACCTCCTTTATACTCCAGCCAGCCTCTCGCACCTCCTTTATACTCCAGCCAGCCTTTCGCACCTCCTTTATCGCCATACCTCCACTTTTCACTAACCTTTCTTTTTCGGTTTGGTGGTGATGGTGGTATTGTATTTTTAAATCACTTCAGGACACAGCGCTGTCGCTCGACACAACCTCTCCGTGGCATTCTTTATTTAGACTGTCGATCCCAGCACAATAGAACAGCACCAAATCAAATGCAGCACTGTCGATGTGTGCAGACATAACAGGTGGCTTCTTCCTCCTCTCCGGGGCATGGTTGTCTTTCTGATGGTGGTTTCGCGCCTTCTAAATATGGCCATGGAACTGGTGTTGCTGGCTAACGTCAGTTAAAAGAATAGAGTAGGCTCGTGCCGAGTGTGACGGTGCTGCCGTCGTTGTTCCTCTCGAGAGTGTGCGTCATGTTACCCGCCAGTAGCGCCTAGCAACGTTCTAATGCGCTCTGATTGGTTAGTCCCTGTTATTGTTGTTGCTATGTTATTGCTGTTGCTAAGGAGAGAGAGAGGGAGAGAGCGAGATGGGGGGGATTAAGTGGTTGGATTTCACTTTTTTTGTTACTCGCCATTTGGCGGGTAGGCTTCTGAGATTTACTCGCCAATCAGAAAATCTGCTCGCCTTTGGCGCGTGGCGAGTGTTGATTTGGGACCCTGGTTGTGAGTATTGTGCAGCGCTTACCTCTTCGCTTGGCACTTCTCTGGATTTCACCGGGTAGCTGCTGAAGTGTTACCATCGTTAGTTGGGTTATTTGTGCCTGCCGCCAGCCTGCCGCCATCGCTCAAGGAGGTGGTTTGTAACATGCAGTTCCTGGTGGTCACCAGAGAAGTTTGACTGTGTTTACCTCCCTACTTTCGTTTGTTGCTGAATAAAAAAGACATTTACCTGAAAAAAACAAAACAACACAAATACAAAACATTCAAGTAAAACCTTGGATTAATGGTAAAAAACCAGGACCGAGCAGCAGTTATTTAGTGTTGGCAGTTCACAATGACTGTAGCCCTCGAGGTACCTGTCAGTGTGTGTCTGTAGGTCAGTGTGTGGCTGTAGGTCTGTGGCTGTAGGTCAGTGTGTGTGTAGGTTTGTGTCTGTAGGTCAGTGTGTAGGTCGGTAGGTCAGTGTGGGTCTGTGGGTCAGTGTCTGTCTAGGTCAGTGAGTGTGTCTAAGTCTGTGTTGGTCTGTAGGTTAGTGTGTGTGTAGGTCAGTGTGTGTGTTTGTAGGTCAGTGAGTGAGTATGTAGGTCAGTGTGTGTGTCTGTACATCAGTGTGGGTCTGTAGGTTAATGTGGGTCTGTAGGTCAGTGTATGGGTCTGTGTTGGTCTGTAGGTTACTGTGTCTGTCAGTCAGTATGTGGGTCTGTAGGTCCAACAGGCATGTTGGGGGTCTGAGCTGTGGATCTGGTCCCCTGGAGAACTGGTGATGCCTTACCGGATAGGCTCCAGCTGTAGAAATAACTGCTCGGAAAACATTTCAGATATTAAAATAGTTTTATAAGTTAAAACGTTCAACTGCAGCTGAGCTACATGCCGCTAACACTGAGCATGCTGCTAAAAGTGAGCTACATTCCGCTAACGCTGAGCTGCATGCCGCTAACACCGAGCGGCATTCCGCTAACACTGAGCTACATGCCGCTAACACTGAGCATGCTGCTAACACTGAGCTGCATGCTGCTAACACTGAGCTACATGCCGCTAACACTGAGCATGCTGCTAACACTGAGCTACATGCCGCTAACACCGAGCGGCATTCCGCTAACACTGAGCTACATGCCGCTAACACTGAGCATGCTGCTAACACTGAGCTGCATGCCGCTAACACCGAGCGGCATTCCGCTAACACTGAGCTACATGCCGCTAACACTGAGCATGCTGCTAACACTGAGCATGCTGCTAACACTGAGCTACATGCCGCTAACACTGAGCATGCTGCTAACACTGAGCTACAGGCCACTAACACTGAGCTACATGCCGCTAACACTGAGCATGCTGCTAAAAGTGAGCTACATGCTGCTAACACTGAGCTGCATTCTGCTAACACTGAGCTACATGCCCCTAACACTGAGCTGCATGCAGCTAAAACTGAGCAGCATGCCGCTAACACTGAGCTACATGCCGCTTACACTGAGCAGCATGCCGCTAACACTGAGCATGCTGCTAACACTGAGGTACATGCCGCTAACACTGAGCATGCTGCTAACACTGAGCTACACGCTGCTAACACTGAGGTTGTGTGGACTTCGTTGGCGTAAATTTAAAAAAAGACAATGGATATTGTGGATGTAGTCGTTGTCGTGTATCTGCAGGATAACTGAATTATCCAACGATCAAGGTGTATCTTGGTCTTCCTCTTTTCTTTGCTAGACCGTAGTGACATTACAAAATGACTGCATGAGTGACCCACTTGCTTTGTCTTCTTCCAAGGGCGTGCACCAGAGTGGCGCATGCATTTATACGACATACACAACCAATAGACATCGAGGGTCAGAGGTCAAACATAAAATGCATATTACTGCAAATAAAAACATTTGCTTTCGTGTGTATCTCCATACACTACACTCCTCCCCTGAAATCTGAACCCAGTACATTTACAGTACAACAACATTTCTTTTTTTCTTTTTTTTTTACATCTTTTCAACATGACATTGTTATAACAACTGGGTTCTCACAGATTTAATCTATCAGGCGGCTTCACATGCCGCTGCGGCCTCTGGACACCCTCTGCAACTGAGGAGGGAGCAGTATCACTGCATCCTTGCTGCACAACCCTCTCGGTGGATTCTGGAACGTCTACAGGCGTTGCTACACATGCATGTGGTACATGTGGAACAACCCTCAGATCATCATCAGATTCATCTGACACATTACAGTTCTCAATCTCAGTATTGATCATTTGATTGACATGTCTCTTGTACACCTTTCCATACACTTTCACAAGATATGTGACAGGACCAAGTACCTTTACAATGCACCCAGGCACCCATTTAACACCTTCCCCTCCCCTGTGGTTTCGAACCAACACCTTCTGTTTTGGTAGGAAGTGTCTGACTTGTGCCAACTTATCTGCTGGCTTGGACTGTTGACTGTCCTGTCTCTGTTGCATGGACTCTGCGAAGTTAGGTTTGGTGAGAGACAACCTGGTTTTGAATTGACGTCTGAGAAACAATTCTGCAGGTGTGTTCCCTGTAGTAGACTGCGGTGTACTCCTATAACAGAATAGGAGAGTGTGTATGCAGTGCTGCAACGTCATATTGCTGCTCTTTCCCTTTCCAGGAGCTGTTTTCAGGTTCTGCACCAAACGCTCTGCAGCCCCATTAGAAGCTGGGTGGTAAGGAGAACTCTTAATGTGTTTCACCCCATTGTTTTTCAGGAATGTTTCAAACTCAGCAGATACAAGTTGTGGTCCATTATCAGACATAAGTTCGTCTGGAAGACCCCAAGTGGCAAAGTATCCCCTCGAAACTTCCATGGTCTTTTCAGATGTAGTGCTACTCATCAAAGCTACTTCTGGCCAACGTGAATAGCTATCAGTGACCACTAGGAAGTTGAACTTTCCCTTCTGAGCATGATCTATGTGTATCCTCTACCAAGGACGGTTAGGCCAGCTCCAATTGTGAACAGGAGCTGTGGCAGGTTGGTGTCGGTTTAACTGGCATGTCTGGCAACTGTTTACCAGTGACTCTATGTCAGAATCAAGGCTTGGCCACCAAAAGTGACTACGGGCTAATGCCTTCATCTTTACCATTCCCTGGTGATTTTCATGCAATTCTCGTAACATCTGTGGTCTTAACACCTCTGGCATGATTACCAGAAACCCCACATCACACAGTCAGATTCAACAGTCAGTTCAGTGTTTCTTATGAAGTATGGCCTTAACTCATCTTCATTCAAATGCTTTGGCCAACCATTCAATGTGAAGTGCTTCGCTCTCTGTAGTACTGCATCAGTCTTTGTCTGTGTTGTTATCTCTTGTGAGGACACTGGCACTTTATCCAAGAATGAGACCCTAAACACAGAACTATAATCTGAGTCTGCCTCTTGAGCCTGTAGTGGTAACCGCGATAATGCATCCGCATTTGCATGTTGTAAGGATGGCTTGTAACGTATGTCATACTGGTATGCTGCTAAAATTAATGACCACCTCTGCAGCCTAGCTGCTGCCAATGTAGGCCCTCCAGTCTTGGGCCCTAGTATCTTTAGCAGTGGTTTGTGGTCTGTAAGCAGAGTAAACTTCCGTCCATACAGATAGTCATTAAACTTGGTCACCCCAAAGATGATACTAAGTGCTTCTTTCTCTATCTGAGAATAGTTGACTTCTGTTTTACTGAGTGTCCTAGACACGTAGGCTATAGGTTTCTCACTGTGGTCTGGAAACTGATGTGAAATCACGGCACCTATGCCGTAAGGCGAAGCATCACATGCCAAAATTACAGGCAGTTTAGGATCATAATGTGTAAGCACTGGCGCGGCTACAAGCTGTGCTTTAGTACGCTCAAACGCCTCTTGACATTTTCTTGTCCAACCCTTCTTTATCTTTATGTAGGAGCCCAGTCATAGGCTTAATCTCGCTGGACAGGTTTGGTATAAAGTTGCCATAGTAATTGAGCATGGCTAAGTACGACCTCAATTCTGTCACGTTTATCGGCACAGGAGCTTTGTCAATAGCCTCAGTTTTCTCTGTAATTGGGCGCACACCCTCAGCATCAATGACATGCCCGAGGTAGGCCACACTGTTCTGAAAGAAGGCGCATTTCTCTTTGTTAAGCCTAAACCCATGTTCTTCCAGTCTCTGTAACACTTGTTTAAGATTGCGCAGATGTGCGGTGGTATCTGTTCCTGTTATCAAAATATCGTCTAAGTAGCATACCACGCCATCAAGCCCTTGTAATACTTCATCCATAGTGCGCTGGAAAATAGCGGGCGCGCTAGCGCCCCCATATGGCAAGCGGTTGCATACATAGAGACCTATGTGTGTATTGATGGTGAGAAACGGCTTACTTTTCTCATCCATGTCGAGCTGAGTGTAGGCCTGCGTCAAGTCAAGTTTAGTGAAATGCTTTCCGCCTGCTAAAGTGGAGAATAAATCCTGCGGTTTTGGAAGTGGGTACTGATCTACATCAAGCCACTGATTTACCGTCACTTTATAATCTCCGCAAATGCGCACTGAGCCATCTTTGTTCGGAATGCACACCAGTGGCGCAGCCCATTCACTATGCTGCACAGGAGGGATAATTCCTGTTGTTCGAGTTCAGTTAACTTTTTATCCACGGCTGCACGCAGTGCATAAGGCACTGGCTTCGCTTTGCTAAATGTTGGTACAGCATCCGGGGATACACGCAAGGATGCAGTGAGGCCTTTTGCACGGCCTAGCTCTGCGCTGAAAACTGCTCTGTGCTCTAAGCACACTTGCTCCACTGGGTCAGATGCGGCAACGCCATTCACTTTTGACCAATCTAAGTTGAGCACTCGCATCCAATCCCGCCCCATCAGCGCCGGTGCTTTACCACGGGCCACTAGCAAGGCAGCTGTAAATGCTGCTTCCCACATTGCACATTCACCAGGATTTTACCCCACAAAGCTAACGGTTGGTCTGTGTTTGTTCTCAATGTCACGTCACATGAATGACATGGCTGCCCCGGTATCTACCTCCATGTACATCCTAACACCACTGCATTTTACCATCACCTTGTAAGGTTTCACATACTCACACTCAGTCTTTACTGAATACAGTCTCATATTAGTTCGCTGTTCAGTATCAGTCTGTTGTGTGCACTGTGTGTGCACTGTGGTAATAAGTAAGCAAAGTAGTATCGTAATCAGCGGTTATTTATTGAACATCTCTGAGGTACGCTAGTAACGGCCACAGCTCAACGTAGACTCCTCCTCTCTCCTCCTCCGTCATCACGTCTTAAAGGCACAGGACACAACATCTTCCCCTTTCTTAAAATAATTACTTCTATTAACAGGAGGCATGTCAAGGGTATAGAAACAAAATATGCATTCTCAATAAGATTAATCAAAATAATATACCAGTCTATCACAAATATCACATGAGGGAATCTGTACTGTTATCAGTCTAGGTAGGAAAACAATATAACTGCTGTAACAAATTAAGTGCATTCATTAACAATCAAACCCTCTGACTGGAGTAGTGCAACAGTGTGAGTGCAACGATTAATCTCAATACAACAAGAACACTTCCAAAATATCAAGCTTTTATTTTTAAGAACAACCACACTTCTGTAAACGATCAAGCATTTTTCAAGAATAACCAAGGATAGCCATTTGTGATTCAAGTCTCTTAATTCAAGTCACATAGTCCGTGAGCCACACAGACCGGCGAGTTTCACGTGTAGGTCTGGGTGAAGGATCAGTTTGCAGTTCGACAGTGTCTTTGTCTGTAGGTGTGGTGTCCGGGAATGCAGTAAGGTGGGAGGAGGCATTCCAAGTCTTACCATTGCTCAGAATGTACAGTGCATCCGGAAAGTATTTGTTAGGGTTTGCACCCGACCCCAAGAGCACAAACACAGAAGGCACAATATAGCGGGACCAACAGGCTAATTTATTGAAGAGAAAACTCAGGAAGTCCACTTTCACCAGGAAACGCGAAGTCCACCTTTAAGCCGGGAACCGTGGAGTCGCCCTTTAATCCGGGAACAGTGGAGTCGGCCCTTAATCCAGGCAGGAGGGGGGTAAACAGGAGGATACCAAAGGAGAACGGAAAAATCACAGCAACGCTGGAGTGAAGAAATCCTCTTCGTAAACGGAAAGCAGCGCACAGGGGAAGGGGAGCAACGAGGAAGGTCCAACAGAGAAATCTCCAGGGAAGATCCAGGTAAGTAAACAAACTTCGATGAGCAGGACAAGCACAAGTACTCTCCCAGGGAACGGCACGAACTGGCAACAAGCTGAGAGTGACACAGCCAGATATAGGGAGGTGATTGCCAACAGGTGAGTGGAGGGGTAACGAGGAAACAGGCATCAGGTGGAGTTGGCAGAGCTCCGGGCACGCCCACACTGCAGAGCGGGTGCGGAGCGGGGAGACGCCGAGCCTTGGCCAAGGTTACACTGCAGAGCGGGTGTGGAGCGGCGAGACGTAACAGTACCCCCCCCTCTACGGGAGCCACCTGGCGACTGACCTGGCGCCCCCGGGTGGGCACGGTAGAAGTCGGCGAGGAGAGAGGGATCCATAATGAGCTTCCGCGAAATCCAACTGCGCTCCTCAGGTCCATAACCTGCCCAGTCCGCGAGATACTGGAACCCGCGGCCGCAGCGCCGGACTTTAAGCAGCCGGCGGACCCTCCATTGAGGATGACCATCTACAAATTCCGGAGGCGGAGGCTCAGGAACCGGGGGCATAAGAGGACTGCTGGAGACGGGCTTAACTCGAGAGACGTGGAAGACAGGATGAATGTGCATGGAGGAAGGCAGCTTCAGCCGAACAGCTGCCGGGCTCAGGACTTTCTGGACTTCAAAAGGACCAATGAAGCGGGGCGAGAGTTTCTTGTCGGTTGTCTGGAGGGGAACGTCCTTCGTGGACAGCCAGACCCTCTGTCCCTTCTTGTACTCCGGCGCAGGGGTACGTCGCCGGTCAGCCCCTCTGCGAGCGCGCTCCCCAGCCTTGAGCAGTGCTGTCCGGATGGTCCTCCAGACACGCTGACAGCGTCGCAAGTGGAGCTGTACGGAGGGAACGGCCACTTCATCCTGCTGTGGGTCGAACAGGGGAGGTTGATACCCCAGGGATGCCTCGAATGGAGAAAGTCCAGATGCAGAGCTGACCAGGGAATTGGTGGCGTACTCTACCCACGGTAGGTAGTCACTCCAGGTGGAGGGCTTGCTGTTACATACACAACGCAACGCTGTCTCCATGCTCTGGTTTGCCCTCTCGGTCTGACCATTTGTTTGGGGGTGGTAGCCCGAAGACAGACTTACTGTGGCTCCGATGCCTTTACAAAATGCACGCCACACTTGTGAGGTGAACTGAGGACCTCTATCGGAGACTACATCTGATGGCAGGCCATGAAGCCGGAAGACATGTTGCATCAAGAGGTCCGCGGTCTCAGCAGCCGAAGGAAGTTTGGGAAGGGCTATCAGATGGACGCCCTTGCTGAAACGGTCTATGACGGTGAGAACCACAGTGTTTCCCCGAGAAGGTGGTAGTCCGGAAACGAAATCCAAAGCCACGTGAGACCAGGGGCGGCTAGGAATAGGGAGTGGCTGCAACAGACCAGATGGCGCCTGGTGAGAGGCCTTGCTGCGGGCGCAAACAGTGCAGGCCGCTACAAAGCTCTTGACATCCTCCCGCATAGTTGGCCACCAGAAGCGCCGAGCGATGAACGACTGGGTACGACTAACTCCTGGGTGACAGGAGAAACGACTGCTATGACCCCACTGAAGAACTCGAGACCGAACAGCATCTGGGACGAAGAGGCGACGGGGTGGCACGTTACTCGGAGCGGGTTGAGCACGTTGGGCAGTGCGAACAGCCGACTCAAGACCAAAAGTGACCACACCGACCACTCTAGCCGCAGGGAGGATGGGTTCAGGCTCTTCAAACGCGCCTTCCTTCGGGTGTAGCCGAGACAGGATGTCAGCCTTTACGTTGCGTGTCCCAGGACGGTAAGTCAGAACATAGTTGAAACGACTAAGGAAGCCAGCCCACCGAGCCTGACGACTGTTGAGACGTTTGGCTGCCCTCAGGTGAGTCAAGTTCTTGTGGTCCGTCCAGATGAGAAACGGGTGCTCAGCGCCCTCGAGCCAGTGGCGCCATTCCTCCAGAGCAGCCACTACAGCCAGTAACTCCCGGTTTCCAACGTCATAATTCTGCTCGGCCGGCAGAAATCGGCGGGAGAAAAAGGCGCAAGGATGGAGTTTCTGGTCCTCAGCCGACCGCTGGGAGAGCACCCCCCCTACGCCTGAATCCGAGGCATCAACCTCTACCACGAATTGTCTCTTGGGGTCAGGATGGAGCAGCACTGGGGCCGAGGTGAACCTTGTCTTGAGGACTTGGAAAGCAGAGCTGGCAGCAGGAGACCAGATGAAGGGTTTGGCTGGGGAGGTCACCGCAGTAAGCGGTTCTGCCAGCTGGCTGTAGTTGCGAATGAATCTCCGGTAGAAATTTGCGAACCCTAGAAAACTCTGCAGCTCCTTACGGTTGGTAGGTTCCGGCCAGTCCACCACTGTCTGGACCTTGCGGGGATCTGCTCTGGTCCGTCCCTTCTCTACGATGAATCCCAAGTAATCCACAGAGGGGGAGTGAAACAGGCACTTCTCCGCCTTGACGTAGAGTTGGTTCTGGAGGAGGCGCTCCAGTACCCTGCGAACATGCTGGACGTGTTCCTCAAGAGACTGGGAGAAAATGAGGATGTCGTCCAGGTAAACGACGACAAACACATCCAACATGTCCCGGAGTACGTCGTTCATAAACGCCTGAAACACTGCTGGTGCGTTTGTGAGTCCGAACGGCATCACCAAGTACTCATAGTGGCCTCGGGGTGTTTTGAAGGCGGTCTTCCACTCATCGCCTTCCCTGATTCGCACGAGGTGGTAAGCGCTCCTCAGGTCTAGCTTGGTGAAGATGGTCGCCTGTGAGAGAGGCTCAAAAGTCGAACTCATAAGTGGAAGCGGGTACTTGTTCTTAATGGTGATTGCGTTCAGTTGCCGGTAGTCAATACAAGGTCGAAGTCCCCCGTCCTTCTTCTTCACAAAAAAGAACCCTGCAGCAACAGAGGAAGACGAGGGCTTGATGAGACCTGCAGCAAGGGACTCGGTGATGTACTCATCCATGGCCGCCTTCTCAGGGAGTGACAAGTTGTAGAGGCGGCTACTGGGAAGAGTAGCCCCAGGACGGAGATCAATGGCGCAATCATACGGGCGGTGAGGCGGGAGTGACTTAGCACGGGTCTTGCTAAGTACCTCACCAAGGTCATGATACACAGGGGGCACGGAGGAGAGATCAGGAGGCAGGGGAGTAGGCGAGCTCAAAGGCGTAGCACTAGGAGCTGCACGAAGGCATTGGGCATGGCAAGTAGAGCCCCATCCAAGGACTGTGCCTGTGGACCAAGAGATGTGGGGTTCATGGTGTCTGAGCCAGGGGCGTCCCAAGATAACTGGATTAAGCGGGGAACGTATGATGTAAAACTGCATTGTCTCTGTGTGGTTACCTGCAACGGTGAGAGTAACGGGGACGGTCCGCTGTGTGATACAGGCTAATCTCCGGTCATCCAAGGCAAACGCATCAATGGGGGTCCCAAGAGACTCAAGGGGAATGTCTGCCTGCGAGGCAAAGTCAAGGTCCATAAAACTATCATCTGCTCCGGAATCAATCAGGGCTCCAAGGGAAAGTCTCTGGCCCGCCCAGACTAAAGCAATAGGAACAAGATGGCCGCGAGATTCGGGCCCACGGGAGAAGGAAAGGCGGCTTACTAGGATCTCCCTTGGTCCTGGTAAGCCTAATCTTTTGGCCGTGAGGGACAGTCGCGGAGTCGGTGCCCCTTAAGACCACAGTACAGGCAAAGACCTGCCTTGAATCGGCTCTCCCGTTCAGCAGGAGTAAGTCTAGCACGTCCTACCTCCATCCGCTCTTCTACATCCCCAGGTGGCGTTGTCGCGAAAGAGTCAGAGGAGGGATTGAAGGAAGTTCCACGCAAGGCCTTCTCACGCTTTCTCTCCCGGATACGTCCATCAATGCGGATAGCGAGAGCAATGAGGTCATCCAGAGATGAGGGTTCTTCTCGGGTAGCAAGTTGATCCTTCACCGCCTCGCTCAATCCTCTACGAAAAGTGGCACGCAGGGCCTGGTCATTCCATCCGCTCTCAGCGGCAGCCAGGCGGAAGTCGACGGAGTAATCTGTGACGCTGGCGCCGCCCTGCTGGATGTTATTCAGTCGTGAGTCAGAATCCCGACCGCTTACCGGATGGTGGAAAACCTTACGTAGCTCTGCGACAAAGTCTCTATAAGAGTTACAGTAGCTGGCCCCCATGGACCAAGAAGACGTAGCCCACTGCGCTGCTCGACCACTGAGCAGGTTGGTCACGTAAGCGATCTTAACAGCATCACTGGAGAACACGGTGGGCTGGTGTGTGAAAACAAGCTCACACTGCATAATGAAGGTAGAGCAAGTTTCAAAGTTACCGTCAAATGGGCGTGGACTGGTAATGATGGTTCCACGGGGTAAATAAACAGGAACCGGAGGATCTACTGGAGCGGCGGCCACAGGGGGCGCACTTGCTGGCGGTACAGGCTGGTTCAGCTGCTGGTTGGCAAGAGCTGCTGAAATGGTCTGCAGTTGTTGCATGATCTCTGCCTGCTGACTCGCCATCGCCGCCTGCTGGACAGCTAAAGCTTCCACAGAAGCTTGCAGGGGTTGAACTTGAGACTGGAGACCCTGCACAGCAACCGAAGCCTCTTGTAATTGCTGGGAATGGGCGTTGGTAATCTGAATTTGTTTTACTAGGGCTGCTTGCACCGGATTGGCTGTGGGTGTGCCGTCTGTGCTGGCTGGGGTCGTCATGGCCAGTTCGTACAGTTAGGGTTTGCACCCGACCCCAAGAGCACAAACACAGAAGGCACAATATAGCGGGACCAACAGGCTAATTTATTGAAGAGAAAACTCAGGAAGTCCACTTTCACCAGGAAACGCGAAGTCCACCTTTAAGCCGGGAACCGTGGAGTCGCCCTTTAATCCGGGAACAGTGGAGTCGGCCCTTAATCCAGGCAGGAGGGGGGGTAAACAGGAGGATACCAAAGGAGAACGGAAAAATCACAGCAACGCTGGCGTGAAGAAATCCTCTTCGTAAACGGAAAGCAGCGCACAGGGGAAGGGGAGCAACGAGGAAGGTCCAACAGAGAAATCTCCAGGGAAGATCCAGGTAAGTAAACAAACTTCGATGAGCAGGACAAGCACAAGTACTCTCTCAGGGAACGGCACGAACTGGCAACAAGCTGAGAGTGACACAGCCAGATATAGGGAGGTGATTGCCAACAGGTGAGTGGAGGGGTAACGAGGAAACAGGCATCAGGTGGAGTTGGCAGAGCTCCGGGCACGCCCACACTGCAGAGCGGGTGTGGAGCGGGGAGACGCCGAGCCTTGGCCAAGGTTACACTGCAGAGCGGGTGTGGAGCGGCGAGACGTAACATCCTGCAGCAGACATGTCCAGCTGCTGAGGGGCTCAGTAGGTCTATCAACTGCTGAGGGGCTAGTAGGTCTACAGCTGCTGAGGGGCTAGTAGGTCTATCAGCTGCTCAGGGGCTGGTAGGTCTATCAGCTGCTCTGGATGGAAGAACACACCAAATATAAAGTGGATATTTATGACCCACTGATTTCATGTTCCCAACATGCTCCCAAGTACAAATATTGTGTATTCAAAATACTGATTTTATTTTGCTAAATTTTTGTTCCAGTATTTTGTGGTTTATTTGGTACTTATAGTCTGAGTATTTTGTATCGAAATACTTGGCCACTGCACCCTATTCGAGTCAGGGTTGTTGATTTTTCCTGGCTTGTGAACATTGTTATGTAATTTCTTCTGGTAAATGTCTAGAAAATACACGTGCTGTGCAGTAGAACGGTTCAACTGTACAGTTCTACAACACAGTCCCACAAGACAGCCCTACAACACAGTCCTACCACACAGTCCTACAACGCAGTCTACAACACAGTCCTACAACAGTCTACAACAGAGCCCTACATCACAGTCCTACAACACAGCCCTAAAACACAGTCCTATAACACAGCCCAACCACACAGCCCTACAACACAGTCCTACCACACAGTCCTATAACACAGCCTACAACACAGTCTGCAACATGGCTTACAACAGTCTACAACAGTGTTTCCCAACCCAGTGCTAAAGGGACCCCTATCCTGTAGATTTTCTTTGCAACCCTGAATAGGTATCGGTTTGTAGTTATTCAACCAATCAGCAATGAATTATGTTAGACATTGCACACCTTACATAATTAAGTGCTGCGAGATGATTGGTTGAGTAAGTACAAGCAGGGCTGCCTGTGCAGGGTTACAATGAAAATCTGCAGGATAGGGTTTCCTTGAGGACTGGGTTGGGAAACGCTGGTCTACAACACAGCCCTACATCACAGTCCGACAACACAGTGTACAACACAGTGCCACAACAGTCCTACAACACAGTCCTACAACACATTCCTACAACACAGTCTACAACACAGCGCTACAACAGTCCTACAACAGTCCTACATCACAGTTCTACAACACAGTCCTACCACACAGTCCAGTCCTACCACACATTCCTACAACACAGTCTACAACACAGCACTACAACAGTCCTACAACACAGTCCTACCACACAGTCCAGTCCTACCACACATTCCTACAACACAGTCTACAACACAGCGCTACAACAGTCCTACAACACAGTCTACAACACAGCGCTACAACAGTTCTACAACAGTCCTACTACACAGTCCTACAACAGTCCTACAACAGTGCTACAACACAGTGCTACAACACAGTGCTACAACACAGTCCTACAACACAGTGCTACAACACAGTCCTATAACATGGTCCTACAAAAAAGTCCTACAACACAGTGCTACAATACAGTGCTACAACACGGTCCTACAAAAAAGTCCTACAACACAGTGCTACAACACAGATCTACAGCACAGTCCTACAACACACTGTTACAACACATGTCTACAGCACAGTGCTACTACACAGGTGGTAATGGTTATCATACCAGTGTGATGTGACTGACCTACTGATCGTTGAGACGTTAATGTGTGTTACTTTTAAAAATACAGTCAATTTGAAAGCGCACCAGTAAAGTGTACAGGAGACTAGCCCATCTACCAGAAACCTTACTCTAACATGGGGTCTCATACACTTACTATAGACACATTAGGGAGCAAATCTAAAGGCCCCTTTTATAACCTGTTTTCAATCAGCTGTGGCATCTTTTTTTTACTTTATTTTTATTTACATTTATCAGGTGCAGTTTAACAGTACAGTCACATGTGCAAATACACAACACATGTAGATGTCTTACACAGCAGTCCATGGATTTCGGCATCCTCTCAACGTCCATATATAGTTCCCATTCTCAAAAAAGAAAAGGGAAACAGGAATGAGTAGTGACATTTGTAAATGAACACAGATAACGTGTAAATATACATTAAATAAGAAAAAAGGCAGTGTTCACATTTAAATGAGGAGAAAAGAGATCCAGAAGAATTTTGCCACTATCTCTTATTTCAGATCAATTGAGGGAATGTGAAATAATTGGGGACCATTTAGTCAAAAATATGTTTTTACTTGTAACCTTGCAGTTATGTTTTCCAGGTAATAAACATCCTTACCGTGGGGATTGTGGCCTCAGCCAGAAGGCTGTGATCATCTTCTTAGCAGCTAGAAGAAGGACTGTCAGTAGTCATGTCTGGTTTGATTTGATTTGTGATCATCTTCTTAGCAGCTAGAAGAAGGACTTAGTAGTGATGTCTGATTTGATTTGATTTGATTTGTTTAATTTGTGATCATCTTCCTAGCAGGTAGAAGAAGGACTTTCAGTAGTGATTTCTGATTTGATTTGATTTGTGATCATCTTACCAGGTAGAAGGACTCTCAGTAGTGATGTCTGGTTTGATTTGATTTGTGATCGTCTTCTTAGCAGCTAGAAGAAGGACTCTCAGTAGTGATGTCTGGTTTGATTTGATTTGTAATCATCTTCTTAGCAGCTAGAAGAAGGACTCTCAGTAGTGATGTCCGGTTTGATTTGATTTGTAATCATCTTCTTAGCAGTTGGAAGAAGGACGACTCTCAGTAGAAATGTTGGATTTGATTTGATTTGTAATCATCTTCTTAACAGTTAGAAGAAGGACTCTCAGTAGTGATGTGTGGTTTGATTTGATTTGTGATCATCTTCTTAGCAGCTGGAAGAAGGACTCTCAGTAGTAATGTCGGATTTGATTTGATTTGTGATCATCTTCTTAGCAGTTAGAAGAAGGACTCTCAGTAGTAATGTCGGATTTGATTTGATTTGTGATCATCTTCTTAGCAGCTAGAAGAAGGACTTAGTAGGGATGTCTGATTTGAATTGATTTGATTTGTTTAATTTGTGATCATCTTCCTAGCAGGTAGAAGAAGGACTTTCAGTAGTGATTTCTGACTTGATTTGATTTGTGATCATCTTACCAGGTAGAAGGACTCTCAGTAGTGATGTCTGGTTTGATTTGATTTGTGATCGTCTTCTTAGCAGCTAGAAGAAGGACTCTCAGTAGTGATGTCTGGTTTGATTTGATTTGTGATCATCTTCTTAGCAGCTAGAAGAAGGACTCTCAGTTGTGATGTCCGGTTTGATTTGATTTGTAATCATCTTCTTAACAGTTAGAGGAAGGACTCTCAGTTGTGATGTCCGGTTTGATTTGATTTGTAATCATCTTCTTAACAGTTAGAAGAAGGACTCTCAGTAGTGATGTCTGGTTTGATTTGATTTGTGATCATTTTAGCAACTAGAAGAAGGACTCTCAGTAGTGATGTCTGATTTGATTTGATTTGTGATCATCTTAGCAGTTAGATGAAGGACTCTCAGTAGTGATGTCTGGTTTGATTTTATTTGTGATCATCTTCTTAGCAGCTAGAAGAAGGACTCTCAGTAGTGATGTTTGATTTGATTTTATTTTTGATCATCTTGGCAGTTAGAAGAAGGACTCTCAGTCGTGATGTGTGGTTTGATTTGATTTGTGATCATCTTCTTAGCAGCTGGAAGAAGGACTCTCAGTAGTAATGTCAGATTTGATTTGATTTGTGATCATCTTCCTAGCAGCTAGAAGGAATGTCAGTAGTGATGTCTGGTTTGATTTGATTTGTGATCATCTTCTTTGCAGCTAGAAGAAGGACTTAGTAGTGATGTCTGATTTGATTTGATTTGATTTGTTTAATTTGTGATCATCTTTCTAGCAGGTAGAAGAAGGACTCTCAGTAGTGATTTCGGTAACACTTTAGTATGGGGAACGTAGTCACCATTAATTAGGTGCTTATTAGCATGCAAATTAGCAACATATTGGCTCTTAATTGGTCATTATTATGTACTCATTAATGCCTTATTTTGCATGGCCTTATTATACAACCAGTAAGCCATTAACTATGAGTTTTCCCTCTATAACCTCAGAATTATTGCTTATTAGTAGTACCATCTCAATATGCTTCACTTAGTATGGAATTTATAAGGTGGTAGTACCACAAGAAGACTTATTCTCCCTTACTAACACTTAGTGAATATGGTCTGTTCTTACATAACAAAACACAAAACTACAAGTGTTAATAGTGTTAAATTACTGTAAATTAAGTTTTTGTTACTTAGAATATGTTCCCCATACTAAAGTGACATCTTGATCATAACTAATTCACTAGTAGTTAAGTTTTTTTATGTTCCCCATACTAAAGTGTTACCGTGATTTCTGATTTGATTTGATTTGATTTGTGATAATGTTCTTACCAGTTAGAAGAAGGACTCTCAGTAGTGATGTTTGATTTGATTTGATTTGTGATTATGTTCTTAGCAGCTAGAAGGAGGACTCAGTAGTGATGTCTTGATTTGATTTGTGATAATTTTAGCACCTAGAAGAAGGACTCTCAGTAGTAATGTCTGATTTGATTTGATTTGTGATCATTTTAGCAACTAGAAGAAGGACTCTCAGTAGTGATGTCTGATTTGATTTGATTTGTGATCATCTTCTTAGCAGGTAGAAGAAGGACTCCCAGTAGTGATGTCTTGATTTGATTTGTGATAATTTTAGCAACTAGAAGAAGGACTCTCAGTAGTGATATCTGATTTGATTTGATTTGTGATCATTTTAGCAACTAGAAGAAGGACTCTCAGTAGTGATGTATGGTTTGATTTAATTTGTGATCATTTTTGCAACTAGAAGAAGGACTCTCAGTAGTGATGTCTTATTTGATTTGATTATGTTATTTGATTATGTTATTTGTGATCATTTTAGCAACTAGACGAAGGACTCTCAGTAGTGATGTCTGATTTGATTTGATTTGTGATCATTTTAGCAACTTGAAGAAGGACTCTCAGTAGTGATGTTTGATCTGATTTGATTTGATTTGTAATCATATCCTTAACAGTTAGAAGAAGGAATCTCAGTAGTGATGTTTGATTTGATTTGATTTGATTTGAATTGATTTGTGGTCATCTTCTTAGCAGGTAGAAGAAGGACTCTCAGTAGTGATGTCTGATTTGATTTGATTTGTGATCATCTTGGCAGTTAGAAGAAGGACTCTCAGTAGTGATGTCTGGTTTGATTTGATTTGTGATCATCTTCTTAGCAGCTAGAAGAAGGACTCTCAGTAGTGATGTCTGATTTGATTTGTGATCATCTTGGCAGTTAGAAGAAGGACTCTCAGTAGTGTTGTCTGATTTGATTTGATTTGTGATCATCTTCTTAGCAGCTAGAAGAAGGACTCTCAGTAGTTATGTTTTATTTGATCTGTGATCATCTTGGCATTTAGAAGAAGGACTCTCAGTAGTGATATCTGATTTGATTTGATTTGTGATCATTTTAGCAACTAGAAGAAGGACTCTCAGTAGTGATGTCTGGTTTGATTTTATTTGTGATCATCTTCTTAGCAGTTAGAAGAAGGACTCTCAGTAGCGATGTATGGTTTGATTTGATTTGTGATCATTTTAGCAACTAGAAGAAGGACTCTCAGTAGTGATGTCTTATTTGATTTGATTATGTTATTTGATTATGTTATTTGTGATCATTTTAGCAACTAGACGAAGGACTCTAAGTAGTGATGTCTGATTTGATTTGATTTGTGATCAATTTAGCAACTAGAAGAAGGACTCTCAGTAGTGATGTTTGATCTGATTTGATTTGATTTGTAATCATATCCTTAACAGTTAGAAGAAGGAATCTCAGTAGTGATGTTTGATTTGATTTGTGATCATCTTCTTAGCAGCTAGAAGAAGGACTCTCAGTAGTTATGTTTTATTTGATCTGTGATCATCTTGGCATTTAGAAGAAGGACTCTCAGTAGTGATGTCTGGTTTGATTTTATTTGTGATCATCTTCTTAGCAGTTAGAAGAAGGACTCTCAGTAGCGATGTATGGTTTGATTTGATTTGTGATCATTTTAGCAACTAGAAGAAGGACTCTCAGTAGTGATGTCTTATTTGATTTGATTATTTTATTTGATTATGTTATTTGTGATCATTTTAGCAACTAGACGAAGGACTCTCAGTAGTGATGTCTGATTTGATTTGATTTGTGATCATTTTAGCAACTAGAAGAAGGACTCTCAGTAGTGATGTCTGATTTCATTTGTGATCATCTTCTTAGCAGCTAGAAGAAGGACTCTCAGTAGTGATGTCTGATTTGATTTGATTTGTGGTCATCTTCTTACCAGTTAGAAGAAGGACTCAGTAGTGATGTCTGATTTGATTGGATTTTTGATCATCTTGGCAGTTAGAAGAAGGACTCTCAGTAGTGATGTATGGTTTGATTTGATTTGTGATCATCTTCTTAGCAGCTGGAAGACGGACTCTCAGTAGTGATGTCTGATTTGATTTGATTTGAGATTCCTGATGTCACACCCAACATTCTAGAGCAACAACGTTTTTTCAAACAACAACAGGGTGGTTGCCATGGAAACGAGAAGTGCCAGAGGCACGTGAGCAGTCATGGCAGAATCCTGACTTTTTCATGTGCACAAGTTTAAGTCATGTGAAGGTTTGTATGTCCTGATCTGACAGTATGGTTATTACAAGTCAAGTGTAAGTCATGTGAAGGTTTGTATGTCCTGATCTGACAGTAAGGTTATTACAAGTCAAGTGTAAGTCATGTGAAGGTTTATATGTCCTGATCTGACAGTATGGTTATTACAAGTCAAGTGTAAGTCGTGTGAAGGTTTATGTGTCCTGATCTGACAGTATGGTTATTACAAGTCAAGTGTAGGTCATGTGAAGGTTTATATGTCCTGATCTGACAGTATGGTTATTACAAGTCAAGTGTAGGTCATGTGAAGGTTTATATGTCCTGATCTGATAGTATGGTTATTACAAGTCAAGTGTAAGTCGTGTGAAGGTTTATATGTCCTGATCTGATAGTATGGTTATTACAAGTCAAGTTTAAGTCGTGTGAAGGTTTATGTGTCCTGATCTGACAGTATGGTTATTACAAGTCAAGTGTAGGTCATGTGAAGGTTTATATGTCCTGATCTGACAGTATGGTTATTACAAGTCAAGTGTAAGTCGTGTGAAGGTTTGTATCTCCTGATCTGATAGTATGGTTATTACAAGTCAAGTGTAAGTCACGTGAAGGTTTATATGTCCTGATCTGGCAGTATGGTTATTACAAGTCAAGTGTAAGTCGTGTGAAGGTTTATATGTCCTGATCTGACAGTATGGTTATTAAAAGTCAAGTGTAAGTCGTGTGAAGGTTTATATGTCCTGATCTGACAGTATGGTTATTACAAGTCAAGTTTAAGTCATGTGAAGGTTTTTATGTCCTGATCTGACAGTATGGTTATTACAAGTCAAGTGTAAGTCGTGTGAAGGTTTATATGTCCTGATCCGACAGTATGGTTATTACAAGTCAAGTGTAGGTCATGTGAAGGTTTATATGTCCTGATCTGACAGTATGGTTATTACAAGTCAAGTGTAAGTCGTGTGAAGGTTTATATGTCCCGATCTGACAGTATGGTTATTACAAGTCAAGTGTAAGTCGTGTGAAGGTTTATATGTCCTGATCTGACGGTATGGTTATTACAAGTCAAGTGTAGGTCACGTGAAGTTTTTTATGTCCTGATCTGACAGTATGGTTATTACAAGTCAAGTGTAAGTCGTGTGAAGGTTTGTATGTCCTGATCTGACAGTATGGTTATTACAAGTCAAGTGTAAGTCATGTGAAGGTTTATATGTCCCGATCGGACAGTATGGTTATTACAAGTCAAGTGTAAGTCTTCTGTAGGTTTATATGTCCTGATTTGTAAGTATGGTTATTACAAGTCAAGTGTAAGTCATGTGAAGGTTTATATGTCCTTACTGACAGTATGGTTATTATAAGTCACGTGTAAGTCGTGTGAAGGTTTATATGTCCTGATCCGACAGTATGGTTATTACAAGTCAAGTGTAGGTCATGTGAAGGTTTATATGTCCTGATCTGACAGTATGGTTATTACAAGTCAAGTGTAAGTCGTGTGAAGGTTTATATGTCCTGATCTGACAGTATGGTTATTACAAGTCAAGTTTAAGTCGTGTGAAGGTTTATATGTGCCCCGATCTGACAGTATGGTTATTACAAGTCAAGTGTAAGTCGTGTGAAGGTTTATATGTCCTGATCTGATAGTATGGTTATCACAAGTCAAGTTTAAGTCGTGTGAAGGTTTATGTGTCCTGATCTGACAGTATGGTTATTACAAGTCAAGTGTAGGTCATGTGAAGGTTTATATGTCCTGATCTGACAGTATGGTTATTACAAGTCAAGTGTAGGTCATGTGAAGGTTTATATGTCCTGATCCGACAGTATGGTTATTACAAGTCAAGTGTAAGTCGTGTGAAGGTTTGTATCTCCTGATCTGATAGTATGGTTATTACAAGTCAAGTGTAAGTCGTGTGAAGGTTTATATGTCCTGATCCGACAGTATGGTTATTACAAGTCAAGTGTAGGTCATGTGAAGGTTTATATGTCCTGATCTGACAGTATGGTTATTACAAGTCAAGTGTAAGTCGTGTGAAGGTTTATATGTCCCGATCTGACAGTATGGTTATTACAAGTCAAGTGTAAGTCGTGTGAAGGTTTATATGTCCTGATCTGACGGTATGGTTATTACAAGTCAAGTGTAGGTCACGTGAAGTTTTTTATGTCCTGATCTGACAGTATGGTTATTACAAGTCAAGTGTAAGTCGTGTGAAGGTTTGTATGTCCTGATCTGACAGTATGGTTATTACAAGTCAAGTGTAAGTCATGTGAAGGTTTATATGTCCCGATCGGACAGTATGGTTATTACAAGTCAAGTGTAAGTCTTCTGTAGGTTTATATGTCCTGATTTGTAAGTATGGTTATTACAAGTCAAGTGTAAGTCATGTGAAGGTTTATATGTCCTGATCTGACAGTATGGTTATTACAAGTCAAGTGTAAGTCGTGTGAAGGTTTATATGTCCTGATCCGACAGTATGGTTATTACAAGTCAAGTGTAGGTCATGTGAAGGTTTATATGTCCTGATCTGACAGTATGGTTATTACAAGTGAGGTGTAAGTCGTGTGAAGGTTTATATGTCCCGATCTGACAGTATGGTTATTACAAGTCAAGTGTAAGTCGAGTGAAGGTTTATATGTCCTGATCTGACAGTATGGTTATTACAAGTCAAGTGTAGGTCGCGTGAAGTTTTTTTATGTCCTGATCTGACAGTATGGTTATTACAAGTCAAGTGTAGGTCATGTGAAGCTTTATATGTCCTGATCTGACAGTATGGTTATTACAAGTCAAGTGTAAGTCGTGTGAAGGTTTATATGTCCTGATCTGACAGTATGGTTATTACAAGTCAAGTGTAAGTCACCTGAAGGTTTATATGTCCCGATCGGACTGTATGGTTATTACAAGTCAAGTGTAAGTCATGTGAAGGTTTATATGTCCCGATCGGACAGTATGGTTATTACAAGTCAAGTGTAAGTTGTGTGAAGATTTATATGTCCTGATCTGTAAGTATGGTTATTACAAGTCAAGTGTAGGTCATGTGAAGGTTTATATGTCCTGATCTGACAGTATTGTTATTATAAGTCAAGTGTAAGTCGTGTGAAGGTTTATATGTCTTGATCCGACAGTATGGTTATTACAAGTCAAGTGTAGGTCATGTGAAGGTTTATATGTCCTGATCTGACAGTATGGTTATTACAAGTCAAGTGTAAGTCGTGTGAAGGTTTATATGTCCCGATCGGACAGTATGGTTATTACAAGTCAAGTGTAAGTCTTCTGTAGGTTTATATGTCCTGATTTGTAAGTATGGTTATTACAAGTCAAGTGTAAGTCATGTGAAGGTTTATATGTCCTGATCTGACAGTATGGTTATTACAAGTCAAGTGTAAGTCGTGTGAAGGTTTATATGTCCTGATCCGACAGTATGGTTATTACAAGTCAAGTGTAGGTCATGTGAAGGTTTATATGTCCTGATCTGACAGTATGATTATTACAAGTCAAGTGTAAGTCGTGTGAAAGTTTATATGTCCCGATCTGACAGTATGGTTATTACAAGTCAAGTGTAAGTCGTGTGAAGGTTTATATGTCCTGATCTGACAGTATGGTTATTACAAGTCAAGTGTAGGTCACGTGAAGTTTTTTATGTCCTGATCTTACAGTATGGTTATTACAAGTCAAGTGTAGGTCGTGTGAAGGTTTATATGTCCTGATCTGACAGTATGGTTATTACAAGTCAGGTGTAGGTCACGTGAAGTTTTTTATGTCCTGATCTGACAGTATGGTTATTAAAAGTCAAGTGTAAGTCGTGTGACGGTTTATATGTCCTGATCTGACAGTATGGCTATTAAAAGTCAAGTGTAAGTCGTGTGAAGGTTTATATGTCCCGATCTGACAGTATGGTTATTACAAGTCAAGTGTAAGTCGTGTGAAGGTTTATATGTCCTGATCTGACAGTATGGTTATTACAAGTCAAGTGTAAGTCATGTGAAGGTTTATATGTCCTGATCGGACTGTATGGTTATTACAAGTCAAGTGTAAGTCGTGTGAAGGTTTATATGTGCCCCGATCTGACAGTATGGTTATTACAAGTCAAGTGTAAGTCGTGTGAAGGTTTATATGTCCTGATCTGATAGTATGGTTATCACAAGTCAAGTTTAAGTCGTGTGAAGGTTTATGTGTCCTGATCTGACAGTATGGTTATTACAAGTCAAGTGTAGGTCATGTGAAGGTTTATATGTCCTGATCTGACAGTATGGTTATTACAAGTCAAGTGTAGGTCATGTGAAGGTTTATATGTCCTGATCCGACAGTATGGTTATTACAAGTCAAGTGTAAGTCGTGTGAAGGTTTGTATCTCCTGATCTGATAGTATGGTTATTACAAGTCAAGTGTAAGTCGTGTGAAGGTTTATATGTCCTGATCCGACAGTATGGTTATTACAAGTCAAGTGTAGGTCATGTGAAGGTTTATATGTCCTGATCTGACAGTATGGTTATTACAAGTCAAGTGTAAGTCGTGTGAAGGTTTATATGTCCCGATCTGACAGTATGGTTATTACAAGTCAAGTGTAAGTCGTGTGAAGGTTTATATGTCCTGATCTGACGGTATGGTTATTACAAGTCAAGTGTAGGTCACGTGAAGTTTTTTATGTCCTGATCTGACAGTATGGTTATTACAAGTCAAGTGTAAGTCGTGTGAAGGTTTGTATGTCCTGATCTGACAGTATGGTTATTACAAGTCAAGTGTAAGTCATGTGAAGGTTTATATGTCCCGATCGGACAGTATGGTTATTACAAGTCAAGTGTAAGTCTTCTGTAGGTTTATATGTCCTGATTTGTAAGTATGGTTATTACAAGTCAAGTGTAAGTCATGTGAAGGTTTATATGTCCTGATCTGACAGTATGGTTATTACAAGTCAAGTGTAAGTCGTGTGAAGGTTTATATGTCCTGATCCGACAGTATGGTTATTACAAGTCAAGTGTAGGTCATGTGAAGGTTTATATGTCCTGATCTGACAGTATGGTTATTACAAGTGAGGTGTAAGTCGTGTGAAGGTTTATATGTCCCGATCTGACAGTATGGTTATTACAAGTCAAGTGTAAGTCGAGTGAAGGTTTATATGTCCTGATCTGACAGTATGGTTATTACAAGTCAAGTGTAGGTCGCGTGAAGTTTTTTTATGTCCTGATCTGACAGTATGGTTATTACAAGTCAAGTGTAGGTCATGTGAAGCTTTATATGTCCTGATCTGACAGTATGGTTATTACAAGTCAAGTGTAAGTCGTGTGAAGGTTTATATGTCCTGATCTGACAGTATGGTTATTACAAGTCAAGTGTAAGTCACCTGAAGGTTTATATGTCCCGATCGGACTGTATGGTTATTACAAGTCAAGTGTAAGTCATGTGAAGGTTTATATGTCCCGATCGGACAGTATGGTTATTACAAGTCAAGTGTAAGTTGTGTGAAGATTTATATGTCCTGATCTGTAAGTATGGTTATTACAAGTCAAGTGTAGGTCATGTGAAGGTTTATATGTCCTGATCTGACAGTATTGTTATTATAAGTCAAGTGTAAGTCGTGTGAAGGTTTATATGTCTTGATCCGACAGTATGGTTATTACAAGTCAAGTGTAGGTCATGTGAAGGTTTATATGTCCTGATCTGACAGTATGGTTATTACAAGTCAAGTGTAAGTCGTGTGAAGGTTTATATGTCCCGATCGGACAGTATGGTTATTACAAGTCAAGTGTAAGTCTTCTGTAGGTTTATATGTCCTGATTTGTAAGTATGGTTATTACAAGTCAAGTGTAAGTCATGTGAAGGTTTATATGTCCTGATCTGACAGTATGGTTATTACAAGTCAAGTGTAAGTCGTGTGAAGGTTTATATGTCCTGATCCGACAGTATGGTTATTACAAGTCAAGTGTAGGTCATGTGAAGGTTTATATGTCCTGATCTGACAGTATGATTATTACAAGTCAAGTGTAAGTCGTGTGAAAGTTTATATGTCCCGATCTGACAGTATGGTTATTACAAGTCAAGTGTAAGTCGTGTGAAGGTTTATATGTCCTGATCTGACAGTATGGTTATTACAAGTCAAGTGTAGGTCACGTGAAGTTTTTTATGTCCTGATCTTACAGTATGGTTATTACAAGTCAAGTGTAGGTCGTGTGAAGGTTTATATGTCCTGATCTGACAGTATGGTTATTACAAGTCAGGTGTAGGTCACGTGAAGTTTTTTATGTCCTGATCTGACAGTATGGTTATTAAAAGTCAAGTGTAAGTCGTGTGACGGTTTATATGTCCTGATCTGACAGTATGGCTATTAAAAGTCAAGTGTAAGTCGTGTGAAGGTTTATATGTCCCGATCTGACAGTATGGTTATTACAAGTCAAGTGTAAGTCGTGTGAAGGTTTATATGTCCTGATCTGACAGTATGGTTATTACAAGTCAAGTGTAAGTCATGTGAAGGTTTATATGTCCTGATCGGACTGTATGGTTATTACAAGTCAAGTGTAAGTCATGTGAAGGTTTATATGTCCCGATCGGACAGTATGGTTATTACAAGTCAAGTGTAAGTTGTGTGAAGATTTATATGTCCTGATCTGTAAGTATGGTTATTACAAGTCAAGTGTAGGTCATGTGAAGGTTTATATGTCCTGATCTGACAGTATTGTTATTATAAGTCAAGTGTAAGTCGTGTGAAGGTTTATATGTCCTGATCCGACAGTATGGTTATTACAAGTCAAGTGTAGGTCATGTGAAGGTTTATATGTCCTGATCTGACAGTATGGTTATTACAAGTCAAGTGTAAGTCGTGTGAAGGTTTATATGTCCTGATCTGACAGTATGGTTATTACAAGTCAAGTGTAGGTCATGTGAAGGTTTATATGTCCTGATCTGACAGTATGATTATTACAAGTCAAGTGTAAGTCGTGTGAAAGTTTATATGTCCCGATCTGACAGTATGGTTATTACAAGTCAAGTGTAAGTCGTGTGAAGGTTTATATGTCCTGATCTGACAGTATGGTTATTACAAGTCAAGTGTAGGTCGTGTGAAGGTTTATATGTCCTGATCTGACAGTATGGTTATTACAAGTCAGGTGTAGGTCACGTGAAGTTTTTTATGTCCTGATCTGACAGTATGGTTATTAAAAGTCAAGTGTAAGTCGTGTGAAGGTTTATTTGTCCTGATCTGACAGTATGGTTATTAAAAGTCAAGTGTAAGTCGTGTGAAGGTTTATATGTCCTGATCTGACAGTATGGTTATTACAAGTTAAGTGTAAGTCGTGTGAAGGTTTATATGTCCTGATCCGACACTATGGTTATTACAAGTCAAGTGTAGGTCATGTGAAGGTTTATATGTCCTGATCTGACAGTATGTTTATTACAAGTTAAGTGTAAGTCGTGTGAAGGTTTATGTGTCCCGATCTGACAGTATTGTTATTACAAGTCAAGTGTAAGTCGTGTGAAGGTTTATATGTCCTGATCTGTAAGTATGGTTATTACAAGTCAAGTGTAGGTCATGTGAAGGTTTATATGTCCTGATCTGACAGTATTGATATTATAAGTCAAGTGTAAGTCGTGTGAAGGTTTATATGTCCTGATCCGACAGTATGGTTATTACAAGTCAAGTGTAGGTCATGTGAAGGTTTATATGTCCTGATCTGACAGTATGTTCATTACAAGTCAAGTGTAAGTCGTGTGAAGGTTTATATGTCCTGATCCGACAGTATGGTTATTACAAGTCAAGTGTAGGTCATGTGAAGGTTTATATGTCCTGATCTGACAGTATGGTTAGTACAAGTCAAGTGTAAGTCGTGTGAAGGTTTATATGTCCTGATCTGATAGTATGGTTATTACAAGTCAAGTGTAGGTCACGTGAAGTTTTTTATGTCCTGATCTGACAGTATGGTTATTACAAGTCAAGTGTAGGTCATGTGAAGGTTTATATGTCCCGATCTGACAGTATGGTTATTACAAGTCAAGTGTAAGTCGTGTGAAGGTTTATGTGTCCTGATCTGACAGTATGGTTATTACAAGTCAAGTGTAAGTCGTGTGAAGGTTTATATGTCCTGATCTGACAGTATGGTTATTACAAGTCAAGTGTAAGTCGTGTGAAGGTTTATATGTCCTGATCTGACAGTATGGTTATTACAAGTCAAGTGTAAGTCATGTGAAGGTTTATATGTCCAGATCGGACAGTATGGTTATTACAAGTCAAGTGTAGGTCATGTGAAGGTTTATATGTCCTGATCTCACAGTATGGTTTTTACAAGTCAAGTGTAGGTCGTGTGAAGGTTTATATGTCCTGATCCGACAGTATGGTTATTACAAGTCAAGTTTAAATCGTGTGAAGGTTTATGTGTCCTGATCTGATAGTATGGTTATTACAAGTCAAGTGTAAGTCGTGTGAAGCTTTATATGTCCTGATCTGACAGTATGGTTATTACAAGTCAAGTGTAAGTCGTGTGAAGGTTTATATGTCCTGATCTCACAGTATTGTTATTACAAGTCAAGTTTAAGTCGTGTGAAGGTTTATGTGTCCTGATCTGACAGTGTGGTTATTACAAGTCAAGTGTAAGTCATGTGAAGGTTTATATGTCCCGATCGGACAGTGTGGTTATTACAAGTCAAGTGTAAGTCGTGTGAGGGTTTTTATGTCCTGATCTGACAGTATGGTTATTACAAGTCAAGTGTAGGTCATGTGAAGGTTTATATGTCCTGATCTGACAGTATGGTTATTTCCAGTCAAGTGTAAGTCATGTGAAGGTTTATATGTCCTGATCTGACAGTATGGTTATTACAAGTCAAGTGTAAGTCGTGTGAAGGTTTATATGTCCTGATCTCACAGTATGGTTATTACAAGTCAAGTTTAAGTCGTGTGAAGGTTTATGTGTCCTGATCTGACAGTATGGTTATTACAAGTCAAGTGTAAGTCATGTGAAGGTTTATATGTCCCGATCGGACAGTATGGTTATTACAAGTCAAGTGTAAGTCGTGTGAAGGTTTATATGTCCCGATCTGACAGTATGGTTATTACAAGTCAAGTGTAGGTCATGTGAAGGTTTATATGTCCTGATCTGACAGTATGGTTATTACAAGTCAAGTGTAAGTCATGTGAAGGTTTATATGTCCCGATCGGACAGTATGGTTATTACAAGTCAAGTGTAAGTCGTCTGTAGGTTTATATGTCCTGATCTGACAGTATGGTTATTACAAGTCAAGTGTAAGTCGTCTGTAGGTTTGTATGTCCTGATCTGACAGTATGGTTATTACAAGTCAAGTGTAAGTCATGTGAAGGTTTATATGTCCCGATCGGACAGTATGGTTATTACAAGTCAAGTGTAAGTCGTCTGTAGGTTTATATGTCCTGATCTGACAGTATGGTTATTACAAGTCAAGTGTAAGTCGTGTGAAGGTTTATATGTCCTGATCTGACAGTATGGTTATTACAAGTCAAGTGTAAGTCGTGTGAAGGTTTATATGTCCTGATCTCACAGTATGGTTATTACAAGTCAGGTGTAGGTCACGTGAAGGTTTATGTGTCCTGATCTGACAGTATGGTTATTACAAGTCAAGTGTAAGTCATGTGAAGGTTTATATGTCCAGATCGGACAGTATGGTTATTACAAGTCAAGTGTAAGTCGTGTGAAGGTTTATATGTCCCGATCTGACAGTATGGTTATTACAAGTCAAGTGTAGGTCATGTGAAGGTTTATATGTCCTGATCTGACAGTATGGTTATTACAAGTCAAGTGTAAGTCATGTGAAGGTTTATATGTCCCGATCGGACAGTATGGTTATTACAAGTCAAGTGTAAGTCGTCTGTAGGTTTATATGTCCTGATCTGACAGTATGGTTATTACAAGTCAAGTGTAAGTCGTGTGAAGGTTTTTATGTCCTGATCTGATAGTATGGTTATTACAAGTCAAGTGTAAGTCATGTGAAGGTTTATATGTCCCGATCGGACAGTATGGTTATTACAAGTCAAGTGTAAGTCGTCTGTATGTTTATATGTCCTGATCTGACAGTATGGTTATTACAAGTCAAGTGTAAGTCGTGTGAAGGTTTATATGTCCTGATCTGACAGTATGGTCATTACAAGTCAAGTGTAAGTCGTGTGTAGGTTTATATGTCCTGATCTGACAGTATGGTTATTACAAGTCAAGTGTAAGTCATGTGAAGGTTTATATGTCCCGATCTGACAGTATGGTTATTACAAGTCAAGTGTAAGTCGTGTGAAGGTTTATGTGTCCTGATCTGACAGTATGGTTATTACAAGTCAAGTGTAAGTCGTGTGAAGGTTTATATATCCTGATCTGTAAGTATGGTTATTACAAGTCAAGTGTAGGTCATGTGAAGGTTTATATGTCCTGATCTGACAGTATTGATATTATAAGTCAAGTGTAAGTCGTGTGAAGGTTTATATGTCCTGATCCGACAGTATGGTTATTACAAGTCAAGTGTAGGTCATGTGAAGGTTTATATGTCCTGATCTGACAGTATGTTCATTACAAGTCAAGTGTAAGTCGTGTGAAGGTTTATATGTCCTGATCCGACAGTATGGTTATTACAAGTCAAGTGTAGGTCATGTGAAGGTTTATATGTCCTGATCTGACAGTATGGTTATTACAAGTCAAGTGTAAGTCGTGTGAAGGTTTATATGTCCTGATCTGATAGTATGGTTATTACAAGTCAAGTGTAGGTCACGTGAAGTTTTTTATGTCCTGATCTGACAGTATGGTTATTACAAGTCAAGTGTAGGTCATGTGAAGGTTTATATGTCCCGATCTGACAGTATGGTTATTACAAGTCAAGTGTAAGTCGTGTGAATGTTTATGTGTCCTGATCTGACAGTATGGTTATTACAAGTCAAGTGTAAGTCGTGTGAAGGTTTATATGTCCTGATCTGACAGTATGGTTATTACAAGTCAAGTGTAGGTCATGTGAAGGTTTATATGTCCCGATCTGACAGTATGGTTATTACAAGTCAAGTGTAAGTCATGTGAAGGTTTATATGTCCCGATCGGACAGTATGGTTATTACAAGTCAAGTGTAAGTCGTCTGTAGGTTTATATGTCCTGATCTGACAGTATGGTTATTACAAGTCAAGTGTAAGTCGTCTGTAGGTTTATATGTCCTGATCTGACAGTATGGTTATTACAAGTCAAGTGTAAGTCATGTGAAGGTTTATATGTCCTGATCGGACAGTATGGTTATTACAAGTCAAGTGTAAGTCGTCTGTAGGTTTATATGTCCTGATCTGACAGTATGGTTATTACAAGTCAAGTGTAAGTCGTGTGAAGGTTTATATGTCCTGATCTGACAGTATGGTTATTACAAGTCAAGTGTAAGTCGTGTGAAGGTTTATATGTCCTGATCTGACAGTATGGTTATTACAAGTCAGGTGTAGGTCACGTGAAGGTTTATGTGTCCTGATCTGACAGTATGGTTATTACAAGTCAAGTGTAAGTCATGTGAAGGTTTATATGTCCAGATCGGACAGTATGGTTATTACAAGTCAAGTGTAAGTCGTGTGAAGGTTTATATGTCCCGATCTGACAGTATGGTTATTACAAGTCAAGTGTAGGTCATGTGAAGGTTTATATGTCCTGATCTGACAGTATGGTTATTACAAGTCAAGTGTAAGTCATGTGAAGGTTTATATGTCCCGATCGGACAGTATGGTTATTACAAGTCAAGTGTAAGTCGTCTGTAGGTTTATATGTCCTGATCTGACAGTATGGTTATTACAAGTCAAGTGTAAGTCGTGTGAAGGTTTTTATGTCCTGATCTGATAGTATGGTTATTACAAGTCAAGTGTAAGTCATGTGAAGGTTTATATGTCCCGATCGGACAGTATGGTTATTACAAGTCAAGTGTAAGTCGTCTGTACGTTTATATGTCCTGATCTGACAGTATGGTTATTACAAGTCAAGTGTAAGTCGTGTGAAGGTTTATATGTCCTGATCTGACAGTATGGTCATTACAAGTCAAGTGTAAGTCGTGTGTAGGTTTATATGTCCTGATCTGACAGTATGGTTATTACAAGTCAAGTGTAAGTCATGTGAAGGTTTATATGTCCCGATCTGACAGTATGGTTATTACAAGTCAAGTGTAAGTCGTGTGAAGGTTTATGTGTCCTGATCTGACAGTATGGTTATTACAAGTCAAGTGTAAGTCGTGTGAAGGTTTATATATCCTGATCTGACAGTATGGTTTTTACAAGTCAAGTGTAGGTCGTGTGAAGGTTTATATGTCCTGATCCGACAGTATGGTTATTACAAGTCAAGTTTAAGTCGTGTGAAGGTTTATGTGTCCTGATCTGATAGTATGGTTATTACAAGTCAAGTGTAAGTCGTGTGAAGGTTTATGTGTCCTGATCCGACAGTATGGTTATTACAAGTCAAGTGTAGGTCATGTGAAGGTTTATATGTCCTGATCTGACAGTATGGTTTTTACAAGTCAAGTGTAGGTCGTGTGAAGGTTTATATGTCCTGATCCGACAGTATGGTTATTACAAGTCAAGTGTAAGTCGTGTGAAGGTTTATGTGTCCTGATCTGATAGTATGGTTATTAAAAGTCAAGTGTAAGTCGTACGAAGCTTTATATGTCCTGATCTGACAGTATGGTTATTACAAGTCAAGTGTAAGTCGTGTGAAGGTTTATATGTCCTGATCTCACAGTATTGTTATTACAAGTCAAGTTTAAGTCGTGTGAAGGTTTATGTGTCCTGATCTGACAGTGTGGTTATTACAAGTCAAGTGTAAGTCATGTGAAGGTTTATATGTCCCGATCGGACAGTGTGGTTATTACAAGTCAAGTGTAAGTCGTGTGAGGGTTTTTATGTCCTGATCTGACAGTATGGTTATTACAAGTCAAGTGTAGGTCATGTGAAGGTTTATATGTCCTGATCTGACAGTATGGTTATTTCAAGTCAAGTGTAAGTCATGTGAAGGTTTATATGTCCTGATCTGACAGTATGGTTATTACAAGTCAAGTGTAAGTCGTGTGAAGGTTTATGTGTCCTGATCTGATAGTATGGTTATTAAAAGTCAAGTGTAAGTCGTGTGAAGCTTTATATGTCCCGATCTGACAGTATGGTTATTACAAGTCAAGTGTAGGTCATGTGAAGGTTTATATGTCCCGATCGGACAGTATGGTTATTACAAGTCAAGTGTAAGTCATGTGAAGGTTTATATGTCCCGATCGGACAGTATGGTCATTACAAGTCAAGTGTAAGTCGTCTGTAGGTTTATATGTCCTGATCTGACAGTATGGTTATTACAAGTCAAGTGTAAGTCGTCTGTAGGTTTATATGTCCTGATCTGACAGTATGGTTATTACAAGTCAAGTGTAAGTCATGTGAAGGTTTATATGTCCCGATCGGACAGTATGGTTATTACAAGTCAAGTGTAAGTCGTCTGTAGGTTTATATGTCCTGATCTGACAGTATGGTTATTACAAGTCAAGTGTAAGTCGTGTGAAGGTTTATATGTCCTGATCTGACAGTATGGTTATTACAAGTCAAGTGTAAGTCGTGTGAAGGTTTACATGTCCTGATCTCACAGTATGGTTATTACAAGTCAGGTGTAGGTCACGTGAAGGTTTATGTGTCCTGATCTGACAGTATGGTTATTACAAGTCAAGTGTAAGTCATGTGAAGGTTTATATGTCCAGATCGGACAGTATGGTTATTACAAGTCAAGTGTAAGTCGTGTGAAGGTTTATCTGTCCCGATCTGACAGTATGGTTATTACAAGTCAAGTGTAGGTCATGTGAAGGTTTATATGTCCTGATCTGACAGTATGGTTATTACAAGTCAAGTGTAAGTCATGTGAAGGTTTATATGTCCCGATCGGACAGTATGGTTATTACAAGTCAAGTGTAAGTCGTCTGTAGGTTTATATGTCCTGATCTGACAGTATGGTTATTACAAGTCAAGTGTAAGTCGTGTGAAGGTTTTTATGTCCTGATCTGATAGTATGGTTATTACAAGTCAAGTGTAAGTCATGTGAAGGTTTATATGTCCCGATCGGACAGTATGGTTATTACAAGTCAAGTGTAAGTCGTCTGTACGTTTATATGTCCTGATCTGACAGTATGGTTATTACAAGTCAAGTGTAAGTCGTGTGAAGGTTTATATGTCCTGATCTGACAGTATGGTCATTACAAGTCAAGTGTAAGTCGTGTGTAGGTTTATATGTCCTGATCTGACAGTATGGTTATTACAAGTCAAGTGTAAGTCATGTGAAGGTTTATATGTCCCGATCTGACAGTATGGTTATTACAAGTCAAGTGTAAGTCGTGTGAAGGTTTATGTGTCCTGATCTGACAGTATGGTTATTACAAGTCAAGTGTAAGTCGTGTGAAGGTTTATATATCCTGATCTGACAGTATGGTTTTTACAAGTCAAGTGTAGGTCGTGTGAAGGTTTATATGTCCTGATCCGACAGTATGGTTATTACAAGTCAAGTTTAAGTCGTGTGAAGGTTTATGTGTCCTGATCTGATAGTATGGTTATTAAAAGTCAAGTGTAAGTCGTGTGAAGCTTTATATGTCCTGATCTGACAGTATGGTTATTACAAGTCAAGTGTAAGTCGTGTGAAGGTTTATGTGTCCTGATCCGACAGTATGGTTATTACAAGTCAAGTGTAGGTCATGTGAAGGTTTATATGTCCTGATCTGACAGTATGGTTTTTACAAGTCAAGTGTAGGTCGTGTGAAGGTTTATATGTCCTGATCCGACAGTATGGTTATTACAAGTCAAGTGTAAGTCGTGTGAAGGTTTATGTGTCCTGATCTGATAGTATGGTTATTAAAAGTCAAGTGTAAGTCGTGTGAAGCTTTATATGTCCTGATCTGACAGTATGGTTATTACAAGTCAAGTGTAAGTCGTGTGAAGGTTTATATGTCCTGATCTCACAGTATTGTTATTACAAGTCAAGTTTAAGTCGTGTGAAGGTTTATGTGTCCTGATCTGACAGTGTGGTTATTACAAGTCAAGTGTAAGTCATGTGAAGGTTTATATGTCGCGATCGGACAGTGTGGTTATTACAAGTCAAGTGTAAGTCGTGTGAGGATTTTTATGTCCTGATCTGACAGTATGGTTATTACAAGTCAAGTGTAGGTCATGTGAAGGTTTATATGTCCTGATCTGACAGTATGGTTATTTCAAGTCAAGTGTAAGTCATGTGAAGGTTTATATGTCCTGATCTGACAGTATGGTTATTACAAGTCAAGTGTAAGTCGTGTTAAGGTTTATATGTCCTGATCTCAAAGTATGGTTATTACAAGTCAAGTTTAAGTCGTGTGAAGGTTTATGTGTCCTGATCTGACAGTATGGTTATTACAAGTCAAGTGTAAGTCATGTGAAGGTTTATATGTCCCGATCGGACAGTATGGTTATTACAAGTCAAGTGTAAGTCGTGTGAAGGTTTATATGTCCCGATCTGACAGTATGGTTATTACAAGTCAAGTGTAGGTCATGTGAAGGTTTATATGTCCTGATCTGACAGTATGGTTATTACAAGTCAAGTGTAAGTCGTCTGTAGGTTTATATGTCCTGATCTGACAGTATGGTTATTACAAGTCAAGTGTAAGTCGTGTGAAGGTTTATATGTCCTGATCTCACAGTATGGTTATTACAAGTCAGGTGTAGGTCACGTGAAGTTTTATGTGTCCTGATCTGACAGTATGGTTATTACAAGTCAAGTGTAAGTCATGTGAAGGTTTATATGTCCAGATCGGACAGTATGGTTATTACAAGTCAAGTGTAAGTCGTGTGAAGGTTTATATGTCCTGATCTGACAGTATGGTTATTACAAGTCAAGTGTAGGTCATGTGAAGGTTTATATGTCCTGATCTGACAGTATGGTTATTACAAGTCAAGTGTAAGTCATGTGAAGGTTTATATGTCCCGATCGGACAGTATGGTTATTACAAGTCAAGTGTAAGTCGTCTGTAGGTTTATATGTCCTGATCTGACAGTATGGTTATTACAAGTCAAGTGTAAGTCGTGTGAAGGTTTTTATGTCCTGATCTGATAGTATGGTTATTACAAGTCAAGTGTAAGTCATGTGAAGGTTTATATGTCCCGATCGGACAGTATGGTTATTACAAGTCAAGTGTAAGTCGTCTGTACGTTTATATGTCCTGATCTGACAGTATGGTTATTACAAGTCAAGTGTAAGTCGTGTGAAGGTTTATATGTCCTGATCTGACAGTATGGTCATTACAAGTCAAGTGTAAGTCGTGTGAAGGTTTATATGTCCTGATCTGACAGTATGGTTATTACAAGTCAAGTGTAAGTCATGTGAAGGTTTATATGTCCCGATCTGACAGTATGGTTATTACAAGTCAAGTGTAAGTCGTGTGAAGGTTTATGTGTCCTGATCTGACAGTATGGTTATTACAAGTCAAGTGTAAGTCGTGTGAAGGTTTATATGTCCTGATCTGACAGTATGGTTTTTACAAGTCAAGTGTAGGTCGTGTGAAGGTTTATATGTCCTGATCCGACATTATGGTTATTACAAGTCAAGTTTAAGTCGTGTGAAGGTTTATTTGTCCTGATCTCACAGTATTGTTATTACAAGTCAAGTTTAAGTCGTGTGAAGGTTTATGTGTCCTGATCTGACAGTGTGGTTATTACAAGTCAAGTGTAAGTCATGTGAAGGTTTATATGTCCCGATCGGACAGTGTGGTTATTACAAGTCAAGTGTAAGTCATGTGAAGGTTTATATGTCCCGATCTGACAGTATGGTTATTACAAGTCAAGTGTAAGTCGTGTGAAGGTTTATGTGTCCTGATCTGACAGTATGGTTATTACAAGTCAAGTGTAAGTCGTGTGAAGGTTTATATGTCCTGATCTGACAGTATGGTTTTTACAAGTCAAGTGTAGGTCGTGTGAAGGTTTATATGTCCTGATCTGACAGTATGGTTATTACAAGTCAAGTGTAAGTCGTGTGAAGGTTTATTTGTCCTGATCTGACAGTATGGTTATTAAAAGTCAAGTGTAAGTCGTGTGAAGGTTTATATGTCCTGATCTGACAGTATGGTTATTACAAGTTAAGTGTAAGTCGTGTGAAGGTTTATATGTCCTGATCCGACACTATGGTTATTACAAGTCAAGTGTAGGTCATGTGAAGGTTTATATGTCCTGATCTGACAGTATGTTTATTACAAGTTAAGTGTAAGTCGTGTGAAGGTTTATGTGTCCCGATCTGACAGTATTGTTATTACAAGTCAAGTGTAAGTCGTGTGAAGGTTTATATGTCCTGATCTGTAAGTATGGTTATTACAAGTCAAGTGTAGGTCATGTGAAGGTTTATATGTCCTGATCTGACAGTATTGATATTATAAGTCAAGTGTAAGTCGTGTGAAGGTTTATATGTCCTGATCCGACAGTATGGTTATTACAAGTCAAGTGTAGGTCATGTGAAGGTTTATATGTCCTGATCTGACAGTATGTTCATAACCAGTCAAGTGTAAGTCGTGTGAAGGTTTATATGTCCTGATCCGACAGTATGGTTATTACAAGTCAAGTGTAGGTCATGTGAAGGTTTATATGTCCTGATCTGACAGTATGGTTAGTACAAGTCAAGTGTAAGTCGTGTGAAGGTTTATATGTCCTGATCTGATAGTATGGTTATTACAAGTCAAGTGTAGGTCACGTGAAGTTTTTTATGTCCTGATCTGACAGTATGGTTATTACAAGTCAAGTGTAGGTCATGTGAAGGTTTATATGTCCCGATCTGACAGTATGGTTATTACAAGTCAAGTGTAAGTCGTGTGAAGGTTTATGTGTCCTGATCTGACAGTATGGTTATTACAAGTCAAGTGTAAGTCGTGTGAAGGTTTATATGTCCTGATCTGACAGTATGGTTATTACAAGTCAAGTGTAAGTCGTGTGAAGGTTTATATGTCCTGATCTGACAGTATGGTTATTACAAGTCAAGTGTAAGTCATGTGAAGGTTTATATGTCCAGATCGGACAGTATGGTTATTACAAGTCAAGTGTAGGTCATGTGAAGGTTTATATGTCCTGATCTCACAGTATGGTTTTTACAAGTCAAGTGTAGGTCGTGTGAAGGTTTATATGTCCTGATCCGACAGTATGGTTATTACAAGTCAAGTTTAAATCGTGTGAAGGTTTATGTGTCCTGATCTGATAGTATGGTTATTACAAGTCAAGTGTAAGTCGTGTGAAGCTTTATATGTCCTGATCTGACAGTATGGTTATTACAAGTCAAGTGTAAGTCGTGTGAAGGTTTATATGTCCTGATCTCACAGTATTGTTATTACAAGTCAAGTTTAAGTCGTGTGAAGGTTTATGTGTCCTGATCTGACAGTGTGGTTATTACAAGTCAAGTGTAAGTCATGTGAAGGTTTATATGTCCCGATCGGACAGTGTGGTTATTACAAGTCAAGTGTAAGTCGTGTGAGGGTTTTTATGTCCTGATCTGACAGTATGGTTATTACAAGTCAAGTGTAGGTCATGTGAAGGTTTATATGTCCTGATCTGACAGTATGGTTATTTCCAGTCAAGTGTAAGTCATGTGAAGGTTTATATGTCCTGATCTGACAGTATGGTTATTACAAGTCAAGTGTAAGTCGTGTGAAGGTTTATATGTCCTGATCTCACAGTATGGTTATTACAAGTCAAGTTTAAGTCGTGTGAAGGTTTATGTGTCCTGATCTGACAGTATGGTTATTACAAGTCAAGTGTAAGTCATGTGAAGGTTTATATGTCCCGATCGGACAGTATGGTTATTACAAGTCAAGTGTAAGTCGTGTGAAGGTTTATATGTCCCGATCTGACAGTATGGTTATTACAAGTCAAGTGTAGGTCATGTGAAGGTTTATATGTCCTGATCTGACAGTATGGTTATTACAAGTCAAGTGTAAGTCATGTGAAGGTTTATATGTCCCGATCGGACAGTATGGTTATTACAAGTCAAGTGTAAGTCGTCTGTAGGTTTATATGTCCTGATCTGACAGTATGGTTATTACAAGTCAAGTGTAAGTCGTCTGTAGGTTTGTATGTCCTGATCTGACAGTATGGTTATTACAAGTCAAGTGTAAGTCATGTGAAGGTTTATATGTCCCGATCGGACAGTATGGTTATTACAAGTCAAGTGTAAGTCGTCTGTAGGTTTATATGTCCTGATCTGACAGTATGGTTATTACAAGTCAAGTGTAAGTCGTGTGAAGGTTTATATGTCCTGATCTGACAGTATGGTTATTACAAGTCAAGTGTAAGTCGTGTGAAGGTTTATATGTCCTGATCTCACAGTATGGTTATTACAAGTCAGGTGTAGGTCACGTGAAGGTTTATGTGTCCTGATCTGACAGTATGGTTATTACAAGTCAAGTGTAAGTCATGTGAAGGTTTATATGTCCAGATCGGACAGTATGGTTATTACAAGTCAAGTGTAAGTCGTGTGAAGGTTTATATGTCCCGATCTGACAGTATGGTTATTACAAGTCAAGTGTAGGTCATGTGAAGGTTTATATGTCCTGATCTGACAGTATGGTTATTACAAGTCAAGTGTAAGTCATGTGAAGGTTTATATGTCCCGATCGGACAGTATGGTTATTACAAGTCAAGTGTAAGTCGTCTGTAGGTTTATATGTCCTGATCTGACAGTATGGTTATTACAAGTCAAGTGTAAGTCGTGTGAAGGTTTTTATGTCCTGATCTGATAGTATGGTTATTACAAGTCAAGTGTAAGTCATGTGAAGGTTTATATGTCCCGATCGGACAGTGTGGTTATTACAAGTCAAGTGTAAGTCATGTGAAGGTTTATATGTCCCGATCTGACAGTATGGTTATTACAAGTCAAGTGTAAGTCGTGTGAAGGTTTATGTGTCCTGATCTGACAGTATGGTTATTACAAGTCAAGTGTAAGTCGTGTGAAGGTTTATATGTCCTGATCTGACAGTATGGTTTTTACAAGTCAAGTGTAGGTCGTGTGAAGGTTTATATGTCCTGATCTGACAGTATGGTTATTACAAGTCAAGTGTAAGTCGTGTGAAGGTTTATTTGTCCTGATCTGACAGTATGGTTATTAAAAGTCAAGTGTAAGTCGTGTGAAGGTTTATATGTCCTGATCTGACAGTATGGTTATTACAAGTTAAGTGTAAGTCGTGTGAAGGTTTATATGTCCTGATCCGACACTATGGTTATTACAAGTCAAGTGTAGGTCATGTGAAGGTTTATATGTCCTGATCTGACAGTATGTTTATTACAAGTTAAGTGTAAGTCGTGTGAAGGTTTATGTGTCCCGATCTGACAGTATTGTTATTACAAGTCAAGTGTAAGTCGTGTGAAGGTTTATATGTCCTGATCTGTAAGTATGGTTATTACAAGTCAAGTGTAGGTCATGTGAAGGTTTATATGTCCTGATCTGACAGTATTGATATTATAAGTCAAGTGTAAGTCGTGTGAAGGTTTATATGTCCTGATCCGACAGTATGGTTATTACAAGTCAAGTGTAGGTCATGTGAAGGTTTATATGTCCTGATCTGACAGTATGTTCATTACAAGTCAAGTGTAAGTCGTGTGAAGGTTTATATGTCCTGATCCGACAGTATGGTTATTACAAGTCAAGTGTAGGTCATGTGAAGGTTTATATGTCCTGATCTGACAGTATGGTTAGTACAAGTCAAGTGTAAGTCGTGTGAAGGTTTATATGTCCTGATCTGATAGTATGGTTATTACAAGTCAAGTGTAGGTCACGTGAAGTTTTTTATGTCCTGATCTGACAGTATGGTTATTACAAGTCAAGTGTAGGTCATGTGAAGGTTTATATGTCCCGATCTGACAGTATGGTTATTACAAGTCAAGTGTAAGTCGTGTGAAGGTTTATGTGTCCTGATCTGACAGTATGGTTATTACAAGTCAAGTGTAAGTCGTGTGAAGGTTTATATGTCCTGATCTGACAGTATGGTTATTACAAGTCAAGTGTAAGTCGTGTGAAGGTTTATATGTCCTGATCTGACAGTATGGTTATTACAAGTCAAGTGTAAGTCATGTGAAGGTTTATATGTCCAGATCGGACAGTATGGTTATTACAAGTCAAGTGTAGGTCATGTGAAGGTTTATATGTCCTGATCTCACAGTATGGTTTTTACAAGTCAAGTGTAGGTCGTGTGAAGGTTTATATGTCCTGATCCGACAGTATGGTTATTACAAGTCAAGTTTAAATCGTGTGAAGGTTTATGTGTCCTGATCTGATAGTATGGTTATTACAAGTCAAGTGTAAGTCGTGTGAAGCTTTATATGTCCTGATCTGACAGTATGGTTATTACAAGTCAAGTGTAAGTCGTGTGAAGGTTTATATGTCCTGATCTCACAGTATTGTTATTACAAGTCAAGTTTAAGTCGTGTGAAGGTTTATGTGTCCTGATCTGACAGTGTGGTTATTACAAGTCAAGTGTAAGTCATGTGAAGGTTTATATGTCCCGATCGGACAGTGTGGTTATTACAAGTCAAGTGTAAGTCGTGTGAGGGTTTTTATGTCCTGATCTGACAGTATGGTTATTACAAGTCAAGTGTAGGTCATGTGAAGGTTTATATGTCCTGATCTGACAGTATGGTTATTTCCAGTCAAGTGTAAGTCATGTGAAGGTTTATATGTCCTGATCTGACAGTATGGTTATTACAAGTCAAGTGTAAGTCGTGTGAAGGTTTATATGTCCTGATCTCACAGTATGGTTATTACAAGTCAAGTTTAAGTCGTGTGAAGGTTTATGTGTCCTGATCTGACAGTATGGTTATTACAAGTCAAGTGTAAGTCATGTGAAGGTTTATATGTCCCGATCGGACAGTATGGTTATTACAAGTCAAGTGTAAGTCGTGTGAAGGTTTATATGTCCCGATCTGACAGTATGGTTATTACAAGTCAAGTGTAGGTCATGTGAAGGTTTATATGTCCTGATCTGACAGTATGGTTATTACAAGTCAAGTGTAAGTCATGTGAAGGTTTATATGTCCCGATCGGACAGTATGGTTATTACAAGTCAAGTGTAAGTCGTCTGTAGGTTTATATGTCCTGATCTGACAGTATGGTTATTACAAGTCAAGTGTAAGTCGTCTGTAGGTTTGTATGTCCTGATCTGACAGTATGGTTATTACAAGTCAAGTGTAAGTCATGTGAAGGTTTATATGTCCCGATCGGACAGTATGGTTATTACAAGTCAAGTGTAAGTCGTCTGTAGGTTTATATGTCCTGATCTGACAGTATGGTTATTACAAGTCAAGTGTAAGTCGTGTGAAGGTTTATATGTCCTGATCTGACAGTATGGTTATTACAAGTCAAGTGTAAGTCGTGTGAAGGTTTATATGTCCTGATCTCACAGTATGGTTATTACAAGTCAGGTGTAGGTCACGTGAAGGTTTATGTGTCCTGATCTGACAGTATGGTTATTACAAGTCAAGTGTAAGTCATGTGAAGGTTTATATGTCCAGATCGGACAGTATGGTTATTACAAGTCAAGTGTAAGTCGTGTGAAGGTTTATATGTCCCGATCTGACAGTATGGTTATTACAAGTCAAGTGTAGGTCATGTGAAGGTTTATATGTCCTGATCTGACAGTATGGTTATTACAAGTCAAGTGTAAGTCATGTGAAGGTTTATATGTCCCGATCGGACAGTATGGTTATTACAAGTCAAGTGTAAGTCGTCTGTAGGTTTATATGTCCTGATCTGACAGTATGGTTATTACAAGTCAAGTGTAAGTCGTGTGAAGGTTTTTATGTCCTGATCTGATAGTATGGTTATTACAAGTCAAGTGTAAGTCATGTGAAGGTTTATATGTCCCGATCGGACAGTATGGTTATTACAAGTCAAGTGTAAGTCGTCTGTATGTTTATATGTCCTGATCTGACAGTATGGTTATTACAAGTCAAGTGTAAGTCGTGTGAAGGTTTATATGTCCTGATCTGACAGTATGGTCATTACAAGTCAAGTGTAAGTCGTGTGTAGGTTTATATGTCCTGATCTGACAGTATGGTTATTACAAGTCAAGTGTAAGTCATGTGAAGGTTTATATGTCCCGATCTGACAGTATGGTTATTACAAGTCAAGTGTAAGTCGTGTGAAGGTTTATGTGTCCTGATCTGACAGTATGGTTATTACAAGTCAAGTGTAAGTCGTGTGAAGGTTTATATATCCTGATCTGTAAGTATGGTTATTACAAGTCAAGTGTAGGTCATGTGAAGGTTTATATGTCCTGATCTGACAGTATTGATATTATAAGTCAAGTGTAAGTCGTGTGAAGGTTTATATGTCCTGATCCGACAGTATGGTTATTACAAGTCAAGTGTAGGTCATGTGAAGGTTTATATGTCCTGATCTGACAGTATGTTCATTACAAGTCAAGTGTAAGTCGTGTGAAGGTTTATATGTCCTGATCCGACAGTATGGTTATTACAAGTCAAGTGTAGGTCATGTGAAGGTTTATATGTCCTGATCTGACAGTATGGTTATTACAAGTCAAGTGTAAGTCGTGTGAAGGTTTATATGTCCTGATCTGATAGTATGGTTATTACAAGTCAAGTGTAGGTCACGTGAAGTTTTTTATGTCCTGATCTGACAGTATGGTTATTACAAGTCAAGTGTAGGTCATGTGAAGGTTTATATGTCCCGATCTGACAGTATGGTTATTACAAGTCAAGTGTAAGTCGTGTGAAGGTTTATGTGTCCTGATCTGACAGTATGGTTATTACAAGTCAAGTGTAAGTCGTGTGAAGGTTTATATGTCCTGATCTGACAGTATGGTTATTACAAGTCAAGTGTAGGTCATGTGAAGGTTTATATGTCCCGATCGGACAGTATGGTTATTACAAGTCAAGTGTAAGTCATGTGAAGGTTTATATGTCCCGATCGGACAGTATGGTTATTACAAGTCAAGTGTAAGTCGTCTGTAGGTTTATATGTCCTGATCTGACAGTATGGTTATTACAAGTCAAGTGTAAGTCGTCTGTAGGTTTATATGTCCTGATCTGACAGTATGGTTATTACAAGTCAAGTGTAAGTCATGTGAAGGTTTATATGTCCTGATCGGACAGTATGGTTATTACAAGTCAAGTGTAAGTCGTCTGTAGGTTTATATGTCCTGATCTGACAGTATGGTTATTACAAGTCAAGTGTAAGTCGTGTGAAGGTTTATATGTCCTGATCTGACAGTATGGTTATTACAAGTCAAGTGTAAGTCGTGTGAAGGTTTATATGTCCTGATCTGACAGTATGGTTATTACAAGTCAGGTGTAGGTCACGTGAAGGTTTATGTGTCCTGATCTGACAGTATGGTTATTACAAGTCAAGTGTAAGTCATGTGAAGGTTTATATGTCCAGATCGGACAGTATGGTTATTACAAGTCAAGTGTAAGTCGTGTGAAGGTTTATATGTCCCGATCTGACAGTATGGTTATTACAAGTCAAGTGTAGGTCATGTGAAGGTTTATATGTCCTGATCTGACAGTATGGTTATTACAAGTCAAGTGTAAGTCATGTGAAGGTTTATATGTCCCGATCGGACAGTATGGTTATTACAAGTCAAGTGTAAGTCGTCTGTAGGTTTATATGTCCTGATCTGACAGTATGGTTATTACAAGTCAAGTGTAAGTCGTGTGAAGGTTTTTATGTCCTGATCTGATAGTATGGTTATTACAAGTCAAGTGTAAGTCATGTGAAGGTTTATATGTCCCGATCGGACAGTATGGTTATTACAAGTCAAGTGTAAGTCGTCTGTACGTTTATATGTCCTGATCTGACAGTATGGTTATTACAAGTCAAGTGTAAGTCGTGTGAAGGTTTATATGTCCTGATCTGACAGTATGGTCATTACAAGTCAAGTGTAAGTCGTGTGTAGGTTTATATGTCCTGATCTGACAGTATGGTTATTACAAGTCAAGTGTAAGTCATGTGAAGGTTTATATGTCCCGATCTGACAGTATGGTTATTACAAGTCAAGTGTAAGTCGTGTGAAGGTTTATGTGTCCTGATCTGACAGTATGGTTATTACAAGTCAAGTGTAAGTCGTGTGAAGGTTTATATATCCTGATCTGACAGTATGGTTTTTACAAGTCAAGTGTAGGTCGTGTGAAGGTTTATATGTCCTGATCCGACAGTATGGTTATTACAAGTCAAGTTTAAGTCGTGTGAAGGTTTATGTGTCCTGATCTGATAGTATGGTTATTACAAGTCAAGTGTAAGTCGTGTGAAGGTTTATGTGTCCTGATCCGACAGTATGGTTATTACAAGTCAAGTGTAGGTCATGTGAAGGTTTATATGTCCTGATCTGACAGTATGGTTTTTACAAGTCAAGTGTAGGTCGTGTGAAGGTTTATATGTCCTGATCCGACAGTATGGTTATTACAAGTCAAGTGTAAGTCGTGTGAAGGTTTATGTGTCCTGATCTGATAGTATGGTTATTAAAAGTCAAGTGTAAGTCGTACGAAGCTTTATATGTCCTGATCTGACAGTATGGTTATTACAAGTCAAGTGTAAGTCGTGTGAAGGTTTATATGTCCTGATCTCACAGTATTGTTATTACAAGTCAAGTTTAAGTCGTGTGAAGGTTTATGTGTCCTGATCTGACAGTGTGGTTATTACAAGTCAAGTGTAAGTCATGTGAAGGTTTATATGTCCCGATCGGACAGTGTGGTTATTACAAGTCAAGTGTAAGTCGTGTGAGGGTTTTTATGTCCTGATCTGACAGTATGGTTATTACAAGTCAAGTGTAGGTCATGTGAAGGTTTATATGTCCTGATCTGACAGTATGGTTATTTCAAGTCAAGTGTAAGTCATGTGAAGGTTTATATGTCCTGATCTGACAGTATGGTTATTACAAGTCAAGTGTAAGTCGTGTGAAGGTTTATGTGTCCTGATCTGATAGTATGGTTATTAAAAGTCAAGTGTAAGTCGTGTGAAGCTTTATATGTCCCGATCTGACAGTATGGTTATTACAAGTCAAGTGTAGGTCATGTGAAGGTTTATATGTCCCGATCGGACAGTATGGTTATTACAAGTCAAGTGTAAGTCATGTGAAGGTTTATATGTCCCGATCGGACAGTATGGTCATTACAAGTCAAGTGTAAGTCGTCTGTAGGTTTATATGTCCTGATCTGACAGTATGGTTATTACAAGTCAAGTGTAAGTCGTCTGTAGGTTTATATGTCCTGATCTGACAGTATGGTTATTACAAGTCAAGTGTAAGTCATGTGAAGGTTTATATGTCCCGATCGGACAGTATGGTTATTACAAGTCAAGTGTAAGTCGTCTGTAGGTTTATATGTCCTGATCTGACAGTATGGTTATTACAAGTCAAGTGTAAGTCGTGTGAAGGTTTATATGTCCTGATCTGACAGTATGGTTATTACAAGTCAAGTGTAAGTCGTGTGAAGGTTTACATGTCCTGATCTCACAGTATGGTTATTACAAGTCAGGTGTAGGTCACGTGAAGGTTTATGTGTCCTGATCTGACAGTATGGTTATTACAAGTCAAGTGTAAGTCATGTGAAGGTTTATATGTCCAGATCGGACAGTATGGTTATTACAAGTCAAGTGTAAGTCGTGTGAAGGTTTATCTGTCCCGATCTGACAGTATGGTTATTACAAGTCAAGTGTAGGTCATGTGAAGGTTTATATGTCCTGATCTGACAGTATGGTTATTACAAGTCAAGTGTAAGTCATGTGAAGGTTTATATGTCCCGATCGGACAGTATGGTTATTACAAGTCAAGTGTAAGTCGTCTGTAGGTTTATATGTCCTGATCTGACAGTATGGTTATTACAAGTCAAGTGTAAGTCGTGTGAAGGTTTTTATGTCCTGATCTGATAGTATGGTTATTACAAGTCAAGTGTAAGTCATGTGAAGGTTTATATGTCCCGATCGGACAGTATGGTTATTACAAGTCAAGTGTAAGTCGTCTGTACGTTTATATGTCCTGATCTGACAGTATGGTTATTACAAGTCAAGTGTAAGTCGTGTGAAGGTTTATATGTCCTGATCTGACAGTATGGTCATTACAAGTCAAGTGTAAGTCGTGTGTAGGTTTATATGTCCTGATCTGACAGTATGGTTATTACAAGTCAAGTGTAAGTCATGTGAAGGTTTATATGTCCCGATCTGACAGTATGGTTATTACAAGTCAAGTGTAAGTCGTGTGAAGGTTTATGTGTCCTGATCTGACAGTATGGTTATTACAAGTCAAGTGTAAGTCGTGTGAAGGTTTATATATCCTGATCTGACAGTATGGTTTTTACAAGTCAAGTGTAGGTCGTGTGAAGGTTTATATGTCCTGATCCGACAGTATGGTTATTACAAGTCAAGTTTAAGTCGTGTGAAGGTTTATGTGTCCTGATCTGATAGTATGGTTATTAAAAGTCAAGTGTAAGTCGTGTGAAGCTTTATATGTCCTGATCTGACAGTATGGTTATTACAAGTCAAGTGTAAGTCGTGTGAAGGTTTATGTGTCCTGATCCGACAGTATGGTTATTACAAGTCAAGTGTAGGTCATGTGAAGGTTTATATGTCCTGATCTGACAGTATGGTTTTTACAAGTCAAGTGTAGGTCGTGTGAAGGTTTATATGTCCTGATCCGACAGTATGGTTATTACAAGTCAAGTGTAAGTCGTGTGAAGGTTTATGTGTCCTGATCTGATAGTATGGTTATTAAAAGTCAAGTGTAAGTCGTGTGAAGCTTTATATGTCCTGATCTGACAGTATGGTTATTACAAGTCAAGTGTAAGTCGTGTGAAGGTTTATATGTCCTGATCTCACAGTATTGTTATTACAAGTCAAGTTTAAGTCGTGTGAAGGTTTATGTGTCCTGATCTGACAGTGTGGTTATTACAAGTCAAGTGTAAGTCATGTGAAGGTTTATATGTCGCGATCGGACAGTGTGGTTATTACAAGTCAAGTGTAAGTCGTGTGAGGATTTTTATGTCCTGATCTGACAGTATGGTTATTACAAGTCAAGTGTAGGTCATGTGAAGGTTTATATGTCCTGATCTGACAGTATGGTTATTTCAAGTCAAGTGTAAGTCATGTGAAGGTTTATATGTCCTGATCTGACAGTATGGTTATTACAAGTCAAGTGTAAGTCGTGTTAAGGTTTATATGTCCTGATCTCACAGTATGGTTATTACAAGTCAAGTTTAAGTCGTGTGAAGGTTTATGTGTCCTGATCTGACAGTATGGTTATTACAAGTCAAGTGTAAGTCATGTGAAGGTTTATATGTCCCGATCGGACAGTATGGTTATTACAAGTCAAGTGTAAGTCGTGTGAAGGTTTATATGTCCCGATCTGACAGTATGGTTATTACAAGTCAAGTGTAGGTCATGTGAAGGTTTATATGTCCTGATCTGACAGTATGGTTATTACAAGTCAAGTGTAGGTCATGTGAAGGTTTATATGTCCTGATCTGACAGTATGGTTATTACAAGTCAAGTGTAAGTCATGTGAAGGTTTATATGTCCCGATCGGACAGTATGGTTATTACAAGTCAAGTGTAAGTCGTCTGTAGGTTTATATGTCCTGATCTGACAGTATGGTTATTACAAGTCAAGTGTAAGTCGTGTGAAGGTTTTTATGTCCTGATCTGATAGTATGGTTATTACAAGTCAAGTGTAAGTCATGTGAAGGTTTATATGTCCCGATCGGACAGTATGGTTATTACAAGTCAAGTGTAAGTCGTCTGTACGTTTATATGTCCTGATCTGACAGTATGGTTATTACAAGTCAAGTGTAAGTCGTGTGAAGGTTTATATGTCCTGATCTGACAGTATGGTCATTACAAGTCAAGTGTAAGTCGTGTGAAGGTTTATATGTCCTGATCTGACAGTATGGTTATTACAAGTCAAGTGTAAGTCATGTGAAGGTTTATATGTCCCGATCTGACAGTATGGTTATTACAAGTCAAGTGTAAGTCGTGTGAAGGTTTATGTGTCCTGATCTGACAGTATGGTTATTACAAGTCAAGTGTAAGTCGTGTGAAGGTTTATATGTCCTGATCTGACAGTATGGTTTTTACAAGTCAAGTGTAGGTCGTGTGAAGGTTTATATGTCCTGATCCGACATTATGGTTATTACAAGTCAAGTTTAAGTCGTGTGAAGGTTTATGTGTCCTGATCTGATAGTATGGTTATTAAAAGTCAAGTGTAAGTCGTGTGAAGCTTTATATGTCCTGATCTGACAGTATGGTTATTACAAGTCAAGTGTAAGTCGTGTGAAGGTTTATGTGTCCTGATCCGACAGTATGGTTATTACAAGTCAAGTGTAGGTCATGTGAAGGTTTATATGTCCTGATCTGACAGTATGGTTTTTACAAGTCAAGTGTAGGTCGTGTGAAGGTTTATATGTCCTGATCCGACAGTATGGTTATTACAAGTCAAGTTTAAGTCGTGTGAAGGTTTATGTGTCCTGATCTGATAGTATGGTTATTAAAAGTCAAGTGTAAGTCGTGTGAAGCTTTATATGTCCTGATCTGACAGTATGGTTATTACAAGTCAAGTGTAAGTCGTGTGAAGGTTTATATGTCCTGATCTCACAGTATTGTTATTACAAGTCAAGTTTAAGTCGTGTGAAGGTTTATGTGTCCTGATCTGACAGTGTGGTTATTACAAGTCAAGTGTAAGTCATGTGAAGGTTTATATGTCCCGATCGGACAGTGTGGTTATTACAAGTCAAGTGTAAGTCGTGTGAGGGTTTTTATGTCCTGATCTGACAGTATGGTTATAACAAGTCAAGTGTAGGTCATGTGAAGGTTTATATGTCCTGATCTGACAGTATGGTTATTTCAAGTCAAGTGTAAGTCATGCGAAGGTTTATATGTCCTGATCTGACAGTATGGTTATTACAAGTCAAGTGTAAGTCGTGTGAAGGTTTATATGTCCTGATCTCACAGTATGGTTATTACAAGTCAAGTTTAAGTCGTGTGAAGGTTTATGTGTCCTGATCTGACAGTATGGTTATTACAAGTCAAGTGTAAGTCATGTGAAGGTTTATATGTCCCGATCGGACAGTATGGTTATTACAAGACAAGTGTAAGTCGTGTGAAGGTTTATATGTCCCGATCTGACAGTATGGTTATTACAAGTCAAGTGTAGGTCATGTGAAGGTTTATATGTCCTGATCTGACAGTATGGTTATTACAAGTCAAGTGTAAGTCATGTGAAGGTTTATATGTCCCGATCGGACAGTATGGTTATTACAAGTCAAGTGTAAGTCGTCTGTAGGTTTATATGTCCTGATCTGACAGTATGGTTATTACAAGTCAAGTGTAAGTCGTGTGAAGGTTTTTATGTCCTGATCTGATAGTATGGTTATTACAAGTCAAGTGTAAGTCATGTGAAGGTTTATATGTCCCGATCGGACAGTATGGTTATTACAAGTCAAGTGTAAGTCGTCTGTAGGTTTATATGTCCTGATCTGACAGTATGGTTATTACAAGTCAAGTGTAAGTCGTGTGAAGGTTTATATGTCCTGATCTGACAGTATGGTTATTACAAGTCAAGTGTAAGTCGTGTGAAGGTTTATATGTCCTGATCTGACAGTATGGTTATTACAAGTCAAGTGTAAGTCGTGTGAAGGTTTATATGTCCTGATGTCACAGTATGGTTATTACAAGTCAGGTGTAGGTCACCTGAAGGTTTATGTGTCCTGATCTGACAGTATGGTTATTACAAGTCAAGTGTAAGTCATGTGAAGGTTTATATGTCCAGATCGGACAGTATGGTTATTACAAGTCAAGTGTAAGTCGTGTGAAGGTTTATATGTCTTGATCTGACAGTATGGTTATTACAAGTCAAGTGTAGGTCATGTGAAGGTTTATATGTCCTGATCTGACAGTATGGTTATTACAAGTCAAGTGTAAGTCATGTGAAGGTTTATATGTCCCGATCGGACAGTATGGTTATTACAAGTCAAGTGTAAGTCGTCTGTAGGTTTATGTGTCCTGATCTGACAGTATGGTTATTACAAGTCAAGTGTAAGTCGTGTGAAGGTTTTTATGTCCTGATCTGATAGTATGGTTATTACAAGTCAAGTGTAAGTCATGTGAAGGTTTATATGTCCCGATCGGACAGTATGGTTATTACAAGTCAAGTGTAAGTCGTCTGTACGTTTATATGTCCTGATCTGACAGTATGGTTATTACAAGTCAAGTGTAAGTCGTGTGAAGGTTTATATGTCCTGATCTGACAGTATGGTCATTACAAGTCAAGTGTAAGTCGTGTGAAGGTTTATATGTCCTGATCTGACAGTATGGTTATTACAAGTCAAGTGTAAGTCATGTGAAGGTTTATATGTCCCGATCTGACAGTATGGTTATTACAAGTCAAGTGTAAGTCGTGTGAAGGTTTATGTGTCCTGATCTGACAGTATGGTTTTTACAAGTCAAGTGTAGGTCGTTTGAAGGTTTATATGTCCTGATCCGACAGTATGGTTATTACAAGTCAAGTTTAAGTCGTGTGAAGGTTTATGTGTCCTGATCTGATAGTATGGTTATTAAAAGTCAAGTGTAAGTCGTGTGAAGCTTTATATGTCCTGATCTGACAGTATGGTTATTACAAGTCAAGTGTAAGTCGTGTGAAGGTTTATGTGTCCTGATCCGACAGTATGGTTATTACAAGTCAAGTGTAAGTCGTGTGAGGGTTTTTATGTCCTGATCTGACAGTATGGTTATTACAAGTCAAGTGTAAGTCATGTGAAGGTTTATATGTCCCGATCTGACAGTATGGTTATTACAAGTCAAGTGTAAGTCGTGTGAAGGTTTATGTGTCCTGATCTGACAGTATGGTTATTACAAGTCAAGTGTAAGTCGTGTGAAGGTTTATATGTCCTGATCTGACAGTATGGTTTTTACAAGTCAAGTGTAGGTCGTGTGAAGGTTTATATGTCCTGATCCGACAGTATGGTTATTACAAGTCAAGTTTAAGTCGTGTGAAGGTTTATGTGTCCTGATCTGATAGTATGGTTATTAAAAGTCAAGTGTAAGTCGTGTGAAGCTTTATATGTCCTGATCTGACAGTATGGTTATTACAAGTCAAGTGTAAGTCGTGTGAAGGTTTATGTGTCCTGATCCGACAGTATGGTTATTACAAGTCAAGTGTAGGTCATGTGAAGGTTTATATGTCCTGATCTGACAGTATGGTTTTTACAAGTCAAGTGTAGGTCGTGTGAAGGTTTATATGTCCTGATCCGACAGTATGGTTATTACAAGTCAAGTTTAAGTCGTGTGAAGGTTTATGTGTCCTGATCTGATAGTATGGTTATTAAAAGTCAAGTGTAAGTCGTGTGAAGGTTTATATGTCCTGATCTGACAGTATGGTTATTACAAGTCAAGTGTAAGTCGTGTGAAGGTTTATATGTCCTGATCTGATAGTATGGTTATTACAAGTCAAGTGTAAGTCATGTGAAGGTTTATATGTCCCGATCGGACAGTATGGTTATTACAAGTCAAGTGTAAGTCGTCTGTACGTTTATATGTCCTGATCTGACAGTATGGTTATTACAAGTCAAGTGTAAGTCGTGTGAAGGTTTATATGTCCTGATCTGACAGTATGGTTATTACAAGTCAAGTGTAAGTCATGTGAAGGTTTATATGTCCCGATCGGACAGTATGGTTATTACAAGTCAAGTGTAAGTCGTCTGTAGGTTTATATGTCCTGATCTGACAGTATGGTTATTACAAGTCAAGTGTAAGTCGTGTGAAGGTTTATATGTCCTGATCTGACAGTATGGTTATTACAAGTCAAGTGTAAGTCGTGTGAAGGTTTATATGTCCTGATCTCACAGTATGGTTATTACAAGTCAGGTGTAGGTCACGTGAAGGTTTATGTGTCCTGATCTGACAGTATGGTTATTACAAGTCAAGTGTAAGTCATGTGAAGGTTTATATGTCCAGATCGGACAGTATGGTTATTACAAGTCAAGTGTAAGTCGTGTGAAGGTTTATATGTCCCGATCTGACAGTATGGTTATTACAAGTCAAGTGTAAGTCGTCTGTAGGTTTATATGTCCTGATCTGACAGTATGGTTATTACAAGTCAAGTGTAAGTCGTGTGAAGGTTTATATGTCCTGATCTGACAGTATGGTCATTACAAGTCAAGTGTAAGTCGTGTGTAGGTTTATATGTCCTGATCTGACAGTATGGTTATTACAAGTCAAGTGTAAGTCATGTGAAGGTTTATATGTCCCGATCTGACAGTATGGTTATTACAAGTCAAGTGTAAGTCGTGTGAAGGTTTATGTGTCCTGATCTGACAGTATGGTTATTACAAGTCAAGTGTAAGTCGTGTGAAGGTTTATATATCCTGATCTGACAGTATGGTTTTTACAAGTCAAGTGTAGGTCGTGTGAAGGTTTATATGTCCTGATCCGACAGTATGGTTATTACAAGTCAAGTTTAAGTCGTGTGAAGGTTTATGTGTCCTGATCTGATAGTATGGTTATTAAAAGTCAAGTGTAAGTCGTGTGAAGCTTTATATGTCCTGATCTGACAGTATGGTTATTACAAGTCAAGTGTAAGTCGTGTGAAGGTTTATGTGTCCTGATCCGACAGTATGGTTATTACAAGTCAAGTGTAGGTCATGTGAAGGTTTATATGTCCTGATCTGACAGTATGGTTTTTACAAGTCAAGTGTAGGTCGTGTGAAGGTTTATATGTCCTGATCCGACAGTATGGTTATTACAAGTCAAGTGTAAGTCGTGTGAAGGTTTATGTGTCCTGATCTGATAGTATGGTTATTAAAAGTCAAGTGTAAGTCGTGTGAAGCTTTATATGTCCTGATCTGACAGTATGGTTATTACAAGTCAAGTGTAAGTCGTGTGAAGGTTTATATGTCCTGATCTCACAGTATTGTTATTACAAGTCAAGTTTAAGTCGTGTGAAGGTTTATGTGTCCTGATCTGACAGTGTGGTTATTACAAGTCAAGTGTAAGTCATGTGAAGGTTTATATGTCCCGATCGGACAGTGTGGTTATTACAAGTCAAGTGTAAGTCGTGTGAGGGTTTTTATGTCCTGATCTGACAGTATGGTTATTACAAGTCAAGTGTAAGTCGTGTGAAGGTTTATATGTCCTGATCTCACAGTATGGTTATTACAAGTCAAGTTTAAGTCGTGTGAAGGTTTATGTGTCCTGATCTGACAGTATGGTTATTACAAGTCAAGTGTAAGTCATGTGAAGGTTTATATGTCCCGATCGGACAGTATGGTTATTACAAGTCAAGTGTAAGTCGTGTGAAGGTTTATATGTCCCGATCTGACAGTATGGTTATTACAAGTCAAGTGTAGGTCATGTGAAGGTTTATATTTCCTGATCTGACAGTATGGTTATTACAAGTCAAGTGTAAGTCGTCTGTAGGTTTATATGTCCTGATCTGACAGTATGGTTATTACAAGTCAAGTGTAAGTCGTGTGAAGGTTTATATGTCCTGATCTGACAGTATGGTTATTACAAGTCAAGTGTAAGTCGTGTGAAGGTTTATATGTCCTGATCTCACAGTATGGTTATTACAAGTCAGGTGTAGGTCACGTGAAGTTTTATGTGTCCTGATCTGACAGTATGGTTATTACAAGTCAAGTGTAAGTCATGTGAAGGTTTATATGTCCAGATCGGACAGTATGGTTATTACAAGTCAAGTGTAAGTCGTGTGAAGGTTTATATGTCCTGATCTGACAGTATGGTTATTACAAGTCAAGTGTAGGTCATGTGAAGGTTTATATGTCCTGATCTGACAGTATGGTTATTACAAGTCAAGTGTAAGTCATGTGAAGGTTTATATGTCCCGATCGGACAGTATGGTTATTACAAGTCAAGTGTAAGTCGTCTGTAGGTTTATATGTCCTGATCTGACAGTATGGTTATTACAAGTCAAGTGTAAGTCGTGTGAAGGTTTTTATGTCCTGATCTGATAGTATGGTTATTACAAGTCAAGTGTAAGTCATGTGAAGGTTTATATGTCCCGATCGGACAGTATGGTTATTACAAGTCAAGTGTAAGTCGTCTGTACGTTTATATGTCCTGATCTGACAGTATGGTTATTACAAGTCAAGTGTAAGTCGTGTGAAGGTTTATATGTCCTGATCTGACAGTATGGTCATTACAAGTCAAGTGTAAGTCGTGTGAAGGTTTATATGTCCTGATCTGACAGTATGGTTATTACAAGTCAAGTGTAAGTCATGTGAAGGTTTATATGTCCCGATCGGACAGTATGGTTATTACAAGTCAAGTGTAAGTCGTGTGTAGGTTTATATGTCCTGATCTGACAGTATGGTTATTACAAGTCAAGTGTAAGTCATGTGAAGGTTTATATGTCCCGATCTGACAGTATGGTTATTACAAGTCAAGTGTAAGTCGTGTGAAGGTTTATGTGTCCTGATCTGACAGTATGGTTATTACAAGTCAAGTGTAAGTCGTGTGAAGGTTTATATATCCTGATCTGACAGTATGGTTTTTACAAGTCAAGTGTAGGTCGTGTGAAGGTTTATATGTCCTGATCCGACAGTATGGTTATTACAAGTCAAGTTTAAGTCGTGTGAAGGTTTATGTGTCCTGATCTGATAGTATGGTTATTAAAAGTCAAGTGTAAGTCGTGTGAAGCTTTATATGTCCTGATCTGACAGTATGGTTATTACAAGTCAAGTGTAAGTCGTGTGAAGGTTTATGTGTCCTGATCCGACAGTATGGTTATTACAAGTCAAGTGTAGGTCATGTGAAGGTTTATATGTCCTGATCTGACAGTATGGTTTTTACAAGTCAAGTGTAGGTCGTGTGAAGGTTTATATGTCCTGATCCGACAGTATGGTTATTACAAGTCAAGTGTAAGTCGTGTGAAGGTTTATGTGTCCTGATCTGATAGTATGGTTATTAAAAGTCAAGTGTAAGTCGTGTGAAGCTTTATATGTCCTGATCTGACAGTATGGTTATTACAAGTCAAGTGTAAGTCGTGTGAAGGTTTATATGTCCTGATCTCACAGTATTGTTATTACAAGTCAAGTTTAAGTCGTGTGAAGGTTTATGTGTCCTGATCTGACAGTGTGGTTATTACAAGTCAAGTGTAAGTCATGTGAAGGTTTATATGTCCCGATCGGACAGTGTGGTTATTACAAGTCAAGTGTAAGTCGTGTGAGGGTTTTTATGTCCTGATCTGACAGTATGGTTATTACAAGTCAAGTGTAAGTCGTGTGAAGGTTTATATGTCCTGATCTCACAGTATGGTTATTACAAGTCAAGTTTAAGTCGTGTGAAGGTTTATGTGTCCTGATCTGACAGTATGGTTATTACAAGTCAAGTGTAAGTCATGTGAAGGTTTATATGTCCCGATCGGACAGTATGGTTATTACAAGTCAAGTGTAAGTCGTGTGAAGGTTTATATGTCCCGATCTGACAGTATGGTTATTACAAGTCAAGTGTAGGTCATGTGAAGGTTTATATTTCCTGATCTGACAGTATGGTTATTACAAGTCAAGTGTAAGTCGTCTGTAGGTTTATATGTCCTGATCTGACAGTATGGTTATTACAAGTCAAGTGTAAGTCGTGTGAAGGTTTATATGTCCTGATCTGACAGTATGGTTATTACAAGTCAAGTGTAAGTCGTGTGAAGGTTTATATGTCCTGATCTCACAGTATGGTTATTACAAGTCAGGTGTAGGTCACGTGAAGTTTTATGTGTCCTGATCTGACAGTATGGTTATTACAAGTCAAGTGTAAGTCATGTGAAGGTTTATATGTCCAGATCGGACAGTATGGTTATTACAAGTCAAGTGTAAGTCGTGTGAAGGTTTATATGTCCTGATCTGACAGTATGGTTATTACAAGTCAAGTGTAGGTCATGTGAAGGTTTATATGTCCTGATCTGACAGTATGGTTATTACAAGTCAAGTGTAAGTCATGTGAAGGTTTATATGTCCCGATCGGACAGTATGGTTATTACAAGTCAAGTGTAAGTCGTCTGTAGGTTTATATGTCCTGATCTGACAGTATGGTTATTACAAGTCAAGTGTAAGTCGTGTGAAGGTTTTTATGTCCTGATCTGATAGTATGGTTATTACAAGTCAAGTGTAAGTCATGTGAAGGTTTATATGTCCCGATCGGACAGTATGGTTATTACAAGTCAAGTGTAAGTCGTCTGTACGTTTATATGTCCTGATCTGACAGTATGGTTATTACAAGTCAAGTGTAAGTCGTGTGAAGGTTTATATGTCCTGATCTGACAGTATGGTCATTACAAGTCAAGTGTAAGTCGTGTGAAGGTTTATATGTCCTGATCTGACAGTATGGTTATTACAAGTCAAGTGTAAGTCATGTGAAGGTTTATATGTCCCGATCTGACAGTATGGTTATTACAAGTCAAGTGTAAGTCGTGTGAAGGTTTATGTGTCCTGATCTGACAGTATGGTTATTACAAGTCAAGTGTAAGTCGTGTGAAGGTTTATATGTCCTGATCTGACAGTATGGTTTTTACAAGTCAAGTGTAGGTCGTGTGAAGGTTTATATGTCCTGATCCGACATTATGGTTATTACAAGTCAAGTTTAAGTCGTGTGAAGGTTTATGTGTCCTGATCTGATAGTATGGTTATTAAAAGTCAAGTGTAAGTCGTGTGAAGCTTTATATGTCCTGATCTGACAGTATGGTTATTACAAGTCAAGTGTAAGTCGTGTGAAGGTTTATGTGTCCTGATCCGACAGTATGGTTATTACAAGTCAAGTGTAGGTCATGTGAAGGTTTATATGTCCTGATCTGACAGTATGGTTTTTACAAGTCAAGTGTAGGTCGTGTGAAGGTTTATATGTCCTGATCCGACAGTATGGTTATTACAAGTCAAGTTTAAGTCGTGTGAAGGTTTATGTGTCCTGATCTGATAGTATGGTTATTAAAAGTCAAGTGTAAGTCGTGTGAAGCTTTATATGTCCTGATCTGACAGTATGGTTATTACAAGTCAAGTGTAAGTCGTGTGAAGGTTTATATGTCCTGATCTCACAGTATTGTTATTACAAGTCAAGTTTAAGTCGTGTGAAGGTTTATGTGTCCTGATCTGACAGTGTGGTTATTACAAGTCAAGTGTAAGTCATGTGAAGGTTTATATGTCCCGATCGGACAGTGTGGTTATTACAAGACAAGTGTAAGTCGTGTGAAGGTTTATATGTCCCGATCTGACAGTATGGTTATTACAAGTCAAGTGTAGGTCATGTGAAGGTTTATATGTCCTGATCTGACAGTATGGTTATTACAAGTCAAGTGTAAGTCATGTGAAGGTTTATATGTCCCGATCGGACAGTATGGTTATTACAAGTCAAGTGTAAGTCGTCTGTAGGTTTATATGTCCTGATCTGACAGTATGGTTATTACAAGTCAAGTGTAAGTCGTGTGAAGATTTTTATGTCCTGATCTGATAGTATGGTTATTACAAGTCAAGTGTAAGTCATGTGAAGGTTTATATGTCCCGATCGGACAGTATGGTTATTACAAGTCAAGTGTAAGTCGTCTGTAGGTTTATATGTCCTGATCTGACAGTATGGTTATTACAAGTCAAGTGTAAGTCGTGTGAAGGTTTATATGTCCTGATCTGACAGTATGGTTATTACAAGTCAAGTGTAAGTCGTGTGAAGGTTTATATGTCCTGATCTGACAGTATGGTTATTACAAGTCAAGTGTAAGTCGTGTGAAGGTTTATATGTCCTGATGTCACAGTATGGTTATTACAAGTCAGGTGTAGGTCACCTGAAGGTTTATGTGTCCTGATCTGACAGTATGGTTATTACAAGTCAAGTGTAAGTCATGTGAAGGTTTATATGTCCAGATCGGACAGTATGGTTATTACAAGTCAAGTGTAAGTCGTGTGAAGGTTTATATGTCTTGATCTGACAGTATGGTTATTACAAGTCAAGTGTAGGTAATGTGAAGGTTTATATGTCCTGATCTGACAGTATGGTTATTACAAGTCAAGTGTAAGTCATGTGAAGGTTTATATGTCCCGATCGGACAGTATGGTTATTACAAGTCAAGTGTAAGTCGTCTGTAGGTTTATATGTCCTGATCTGACAGTATGGTTATTACAAGTCAAGTGTAAGTCGTGTGAAGGTTTTTATGTCCTGATCTGATAGTATGGTTATTACAAGTCAAGTGTAAGTCATGTGAAGGTTTATATGTCCCGATCGGACAGTATGGTTATTACAAGTCAAGTGTAAGTCGTCTGTACGTTTATATGTCCTGATCTGACAGTATGGTTATTACAAGTCAAGTGTAAGTCGTGTGAAGGTTTATATGTCCTGATCTGACAGTATGGTCATTACAAGTCAAGTGTAAGTCGTGTGAAGGTTTATATGTCCTGATCTGACAGTATGGTTATTACAAGTCAAGTGTAAGTCATGTGAAGGTTTATATGTCCCGATCTGACAGTATGGTTATTACAAGTCAAGTGTAAGTCGTGTGAAGGTTTATGTGTCCTGATCTGACAGTATGGTTATTACAAGTCAAGTGTAAGTCGTGTGAAGGTTTATATGTCCTGATCTGACAGTATGGTTTTTACAAGTCAAGTGTAGGTCGTTTGAAGGTTTATATGTCCTGATCCGACAGTATGGTTATTACAAGTCAAGTTTAAGTCGTGTGAAGGTTTATGTGTCCTGATCTGATAGTATGGTTATTAAAAGTCAAGTGTAAGTCGTGTGAAGCTTTATATGTCCTGATCTGACAGTATGGTTATTACAAGTCAAGTGTAAGTCGTGTGAAGGTTTATGTGTCCTGATCCGACAGTATGGTTATTACAAGTCAAGTTTAAGTCGTGTGAAGGTTAATGTGTCCTGATCTGATAGTATGGTTATTAAAAGTCAAGTGTAAGTCGTGTGAAGCTTTATATGTCCCGATCTGACAGTATGGTTATTACAAGTCAAGTGTAGGTCATGTGAAGGTTTATATGTCCTGATCTGACAGTATGGTTATTACAAGTCAAGTGTAAGTCATGTGAAGGTTTATATGTCCCGATCGGACAGTATGGTTATTACAAGTCAAGTGTAAGTCGTCTGTAGGTTTATATGTCCTGATCTGACAGTATGGTTATTACAAGTCAAGTGTAAGTCGTCTGTAGGTTTATATGTCCTGATCTGACAGTATGGTTATTACAAGTCAAGTGTAAGTCATGTGAAGGTTTATATGTCCCGATCGGACAGTATGGTTATTACAAGTCAAGTGTAAGTCGTCTGTAGGTTTATATGTCCTGATCTGACAGTATGGTTATTACAAGTCAAGTGTAAGTCGTGTGAAGGTTTATATGTCCTGATCTGACAGTATGGTTATTACAAGTCAAGTGTAAGTCGTGTGAAGGTTTATATGTCCTGATCTCACAGTATGGTTATTACAAGTCAGGTGTAGGTCACGTGAAGGTTTATGTGTCCTGATCTGACAGTATGGTTATTACAAGTCAAGTGTAAGTCGTGTGAAGGTTTATGTGTCCTGATCTGATAGTATGGTTATTAAAAGTCAAGTGTAAGTCGTGTGAAGCTTTATATGTCCTGATCTGACAGTATGGTTATTACAAGTCAAGTGTAAGTCATGTGAAGGTTTATATGTCCCGATCGGACAGTATGGTTAATACAAGTCAAGTGTAAGTCGTCTGTAGGTTTATATGTCCTGATCTGACAGTATGGTTATTGCAAGTCAAGTGTAAGTCGTGTGAAGGTTTATATGTCCTGATCTGACAGTATGGTTATTACAAGTCAAGTGTAAGTCGTGTGAAGGTTTATATGTCCTGATCTCACAGTATGGTTATTACAAGTCAGGTGTAGGTCACGTGAAGGTTTATGTGTCCTGATCTGACAGTATGGTTATTACAAGTCAAGTGTAAGTCATGTGAAGGTTTATATGTCCAGATCGGACAGTATGGTTATTACAAGTCAAGTGTAAGTCGTGTGAAGGTTTATATGTCCCGATCTGACAGTATGGTTATTACAAGTCAAGTGTAGGTCATGTGAAGGTTTATATGTCCTGATCTGACAGTATGGTTATTACAAGTCAAGTGTAAGTCATGTGAAGGTTTATATGTCCCGATCGGACAGTATGGTTATTACAAGTCAAGTGTAAGTCGTCTGTAGGTTTATATGTCCTGATCTGACAGTATGGTTATTACAAGTCAAGTGTAAGTCGTGTGAAGGTTTTTATGTCCTGATCTGATAGTATGGTTATTACAAGTCAAGTGTAAGTCATGTGAAGGTTTATATGTCCCGATCGGACAGTATGGTTATTACAAGTCAAGTGTAAGTCGTCTGTACGTTTATATGTCCTGATCTGACAGTATGGTTATTACAAGTCAAGTGTAAGTCGTGTGAAGGTTTATATGTCCTGATCTGACAGTATGGTCATTACAAGTCAAGTGTAAGTCGTGTGTAGGTTTATATGTCCTGATCTGACAGTATGGTTATTACAAGTCAAGTGTAAGTCATGTGAAGGTTTATATGTCCCGATCTGACAGTATGGTTATTACAAGTCAAGTGTAAGTCGTGTGAAGGTTTATGTGTCCTGATCTGACAGTATGGTTATTACAAGTCAAGTGTAAGTCGTGTGAAGGTTTATATATCCTGATCTGACAGTATGGTTTTTACAAGTCAAGTGTAGGTCGTGTGAAGGTTTATATGTCCTGATCCGACAGTATGGTTATTACAAGTCAAGTTTAAGTCGTGTGAAGGTTTATGTGTCCTGATCTGATAGTATGGTTATTAAAAGTCAAGTGTAAGTCGTGTGAAGCTTTATATGTCCTGATCTGACAGTATGGTTATTACAAGTCAAGTGTAAGTCGTGTGAAGGTTTATGTGTCCTGATCCGACAGTATGGTTATTACAAGTCAAGTGTAGGTCATGTGAAGGTTTATATGTCCTGATCTGACAGTATGGTTTTTACAAGTCAAGTGTAGGTCGTGTGAAGGTTTATATGTCCTGATCCGACAGTATGGTTATTACAAGTCAAGTGTAAGTCGTGTGAAGGTTTATGTGTCCTGATCTGATAGTATGGTTATTAAAAGTCAAGTGTAAGTCGTGTGAAGCTTTATATGTCCTGATCTGACAGTATGGTTATTACAAGTCAAGTGTAAGTCGTGTGAAGGTTTATATGTCCTGATCTCACAGTATTGTTATTACAAGTCAAGTTTAAGTCGTGTGAAGGTTTATGTGTCCTGATCTGACAGTGTGGTTATTACAAGTCAAGTGTAAGTCATGTGAAGGTTTATATGTCGCGATCGGACAGTGTGGTTATTACAAGTCAAGTGTAAGTCGTGTGAGGATTTTTATGTCCTGATCTGACAGTATGGTTATTACAAGTCAAGTGTAGGTCATGTGAAGGTTTATATGTCCTGATCTGACAGTATGGTTATTTCAAGTCAAGTGTAAGTCATGTGAAGGTTTATATGTCCTGATCTGACAGTATGGTTATTACAAGTCAAGTGTAAGTCGTGTGAAGGTTTATATGTCCTGATCTCACAGTATGGTTATTACAAGTCAAGTTTAAGTCGTGTGAAGGTTTATGTGTCCTGATCTGACAGTATGGTTATTACAAGTCAAGTGTAAGTCATGTGAAGGTTTATATGTCCCGATCGGACAGTATGGTTATTACAAGTCAAGTGTAAGTCGTGTGAAGGTTTATATGTCCCGATCTGACAGTATGGTTATTACAAGTCAAGTGTAGGTCATGTGAAGGTTTATATGTCCTGATCTGACAGTATGGTTATTACAAGTCAAGTGTAAGTCGTCTGTAGGTTTATATGTCCTGATCTGACAGTTTGGTTATTACAAGTCAAGTGTAAGTCGTGTGAAGGTTTATATGTCCTGATCTGACAGTATGGTTATTACAAGTCAAGTGTAAGTCGTGTGAAGGTTTATATGTCCTGATCTCACAGTATGGTTATTACAAGTCAGGTGTAGGTCACGTGAAGTTTTATGTGTCCTGATCTGACAGTATGGTTATTACAAGTCAAGTGTAAGTCATGTGAAGGTTTATATGTCCAGATCGGACAGTATGGTTATTACAAGTCAAGTGTAAGTCGTGTGAAGGTTTATATGTCCTGATCTGACAGTATGGTTATTACAAGTCAAGTGTAGGTCATGTGAAGGTTTATATGTCCTGATCTGACAGTATGGTTATTACAAGTCAAGTGTAAGTCATGTGAAGGTTTATATGTCCCGATCGGACAGTATGGTTATTACAAGTCAAGTGTAAGTCGTCTGTAGGTTTATATGTCCTGATCTGACAGTATGGTTATTACAAGTCAAGTGTAAGTCGTGTGAAGGTTTTTATGTCCTGATCTGATAGTATGGTTATTACAAGTCAAGTGTAAGTCATGTGAAGGTTTATATGTCCCGATCGGACAGTATGGTTATTACAAGTCAAGTGTAAGTCGTCTGTACGTTTATATGTCCTGATCTGACAGTATGGTTATTACAAGTCAAGTGTAAGTCGTGTGAAGGTTTATATGTCCTGATCTGACAGTATGGTCATTACAAGTCAAGTGTAAGTCGTGTGAAGGTTTATATGTCCTGATCTGACAGTATGGTTATTACAAGTCAAGTGTAAGTCATGTGAAGGTTTATATGTCCCGATCTGACAGTATGGTTATTACAAGTCAAGTGTAAGTCGTGTGAAGGTTTATGTGTCCTGATCTGACAGTATGGTTATTACAAGTCAAGTGTAAGTCGTGTGAAGGTTTATATGTCCTGATCTGACAGTATGGTTTTTACAAGTCAAGTGTAGGTCGTGTGAAGGTTTATATGTCCTGATCCGACATTATGGTTATTACAAGTCAAGTTTAAGTCGTGTGAAGGTTTATGTGTCCTGATCTGATAGTATGGTTATTAAAAGTCAAGTGTAAGTCGTGTGAAGCTTTATATGTCCTGATCTGACAGTATGGTTATTACAAGTCAAGTGTAAGTCGTGTGAAGGTTTATATGTCCTGATCTCACAGTATTGTTATTACAAGTCAAGTTTAAGTCGTGTGAAGGTTTATGTGTCCTGATCTGACAGTGTGGTTATTACAAGTCAAGTGTAAGTCATGTGAAGGTTTATATGTCGCGATCGGACAGTGTGGTTATTACAAGTCAAGTGTAAGTCGTGTGAGGATTTTTATGTCCTGATCTGACAGTATGGTTATTACAAGTCAAGTGTAGGTCATGTGAAGGTTTATATGTCCTGATCTGACAGTATGGTTATTTCAAGTCAAGTGTAAGTCATGTGAAGGTTTATATGTCCTGATCTGACAGTATGGTTATTACAAGTCAAGTGTAAGTCGTGTGAAGGTTTATATGTCCTGATCTCACAGTATGGTTATTACAAGTCAAGTTTAAGTCGTGTGAAGGTTTATGTGTCCTGATCTGACAGTATGGTTATTACAAGTCAAGTGTAAGTCATGTGAAGGTTTATATGTCCCGATCGGACAGTATGGTTATTACAAGTCAAGTGTAAGTCGTGTGAAGGTTTATATGTCCCGATCTGACAGTATGGTTATTACAAGTCAAGTGTAGGTCATGTGAAGGTTTATATGTCCTGATCTGACAGTATGGTTATTACAAGTCAAGTGTAAGTCGTCTGTAGGTTTATATGTCCTGATCTGACAGTATGGTTATTACAAGTCAAGTGTAAGTCGTGTGAAGGTTTATATGTCCTGATCTGACAGTATGGTTATTACAAGTCAAGTGTAAGTCGTGTGAAGGTTTATATGTCCTGATCTCACAGTATGGTTATTACAAGTCAAGTGTAAGTCACGTGAAGGTTTATATGTCCTGATCTGGCAGTATGGTTATTACAAGTCAAGTGTAAGTCGTGTGAAGGTTTATATGTCCTGATCTGACAGTATGGTTATTAAAAGTCAAGTGTAAGTCGTGTGAAGGTTTATATGTCCTGATCTGACAGTATGGTTATTACAAGTCAAGTGTAAGTCGTGTGAAGGTTTATATGTCCTGATCTCACAGTATGGTTATTACAAGTCAAGTTTAAGTCGTGTGAAGGTTTATGTGTCCTGATCTGACAGTATGGTTATTACAAGTCAAGTGTAAGTCATGTGAAGGTTTATATGTCCCGATCGGACAGTATGGTTATTACAAGTCAAGTGTAAGTCGTGTGAAGGTTTATATGTCCCGATCTGACAGTATGGTTATTACAAGTCAAGTGTAGGTCATGTGAAGGTTTATATTTCCTGATCTGACAGTATGGTTATTACAAGTCAAGTGTAAGTCGTCTGTAGGTTTATATGTCCTGATCTGACAGTATGGTTATTACAAGTCAAGTGTAAGTCGTGTGAAGGTTTATATGTCCTGATCTGACAGTATGGTTATTACAAGTCAAGTGTAAGTCGTGTGAAGGTTTATATGTCCTGATCTCACAGTATGGTTATTACAAGTCAGGTGTAGGTCACGTGAAGTTTTATGTGTCCTGATCTGACAGTATGGTTATTACAAGTCAAGTGTAAGTCATGTGAAGGTTTATATGTCCAGATCGGACAGTATGGTTATTACAAGTCAAGTGTAAGTCGTGTGAAGGTTTATATGTCCTGATCTGACAGTATGGTTATTACAAGTCAAGTGTAGGTCATGTGAAGGTTTATATGTCCTGATCTGACAGTATGGTTATTACAAGTCAAGTGTAAGTCATGTGAAGGTTTATATGTCCCGATCGGACAGTATGGTTATTACAAGTCAAGTGTAAGTCGTCTGTAGGTTTATATGTCCTGATCTGACAGTATGGTTATTACAAGTCA